>CM057459.1:901815000-903065000 GCA_016271365.2 Neoceratodus forsteri
TCAGTCAACATTAACTAAATTTAATTGCTTGATTTCTCCATTAGTGAGACATGACTGTGTTAAATATAAATGAGGTGTAACACACAAACGAAGTATGCCCTCTTGAAAAAAAAAAACATCTGATATGGTAACAGCCACCCCAATGTCCCAAAAATGGAACAAAGTTTTCAGAAAACAAACGTTATCAAACATATAACCATTTCTACCCACTGACACATTAGTTAAAATTAAGACAACAAAGCTATGTAAAATAACTGTCCTTGAACAATACATTTCTTATGACAGAGTTGAGTGGCTCAGTCTTTCAGGTCTGACGCTGTTAGACTCCAATGAGATCACTTTGCCTCCTCACTTAGCTACCACCACTGAGATGCTGCCACGTCTAGTGCTAGTGGGCTTTTAAGCACTGCTGGTCCCTCCCTTCCACGGCTGGTTCACCACTGTGATTGGACCTCAAGTCAATTAATAGATAGAAATTGAGTACAACAAGGTTGTGTTTCTTTAACAGGACTTCTAATGACATCGTAGACTTCATGGACCTTAAAAGCAAAGTTTGAGAGGTCTTTGATATCATCAGAATCTTTAGATGGAAACACATGCCTTATCTATACATGTTTTTTTTTTAACTTTTTTTAATACCATATAGAAACATGAAAACATACACCATGATGGCAGGAAAGGATCAAAGGCCCATGTAGTCTGGTATGTATGTTTCCTTTAAATGGAAGAAAATGTCCATGAGCTCTACCCCATCAAAAATATTTCCATTTTTGTTTTCGTAATTAAAATAAAATGACCCCTTATCCATTAACTCAGTAACTACCCACCTGGTTCCACAAGCCATACTTTGTAAAATGTATTTATTTTAATAATGTTTACATGTAGAAACATTCACCATCAGTCACTGACTTCCATCTAACTGAAATGAATCCGAGATGGGATCGCTGACACTGAAGAATCTAAGCCTGCTGGTGACTGTTTGAACAACTACATAACATTAAAAAAGAAAGGTATGAGGTAATGGGTGTGTGGTTACATAGATACATAGATACATAGACAGTGTTGGCAGATAAGGGCCTATGGCCCACCCAGTCTGCCCATTTGAGCTTGTAAGTTCAGTTTGTTTTCCTAGAAGTCTGTTGCCCCTTATCCCTGACCTCCAGAATTCCTTTATGTCTATCCCATGCATTCTTAAATCCTGTGATTGTTTCAGCCCCCACCACTTCCTCTGGCAGGGTGTTCCACTTGTCCACCACCCGTTCTGTGAAGAAATTCTTTCTCATGTTTCCTCTGAATCGTCCTCCCTCCAACTTCATCCCATGCCCTCTAGTTCTGGAACATCTTTTTCGCTTAAAAATAGTGTTTTCCTGCACCCTGTTCCTCCCTGTAAGATACTTGTATGTCTCTATCATATCCCTCTCTCCTCCTCTCCTCCAGGAGTACATGTTCAGTTCCTTCAACCTGTCTTCATAGGACTTGTGATGCAATCCATGCACCATCTTTGTTGCCCTCCTCTGAACCTTCTCTCACCCTGTCTATGTCCTTACGTAGGTATGGTCTCCAGAACTGTACACTGTACTCAGGTGGGGCCTCACTAGTGTCTTGTATAGCGGAATTATGACCTCCCTTTTCCTGCTGGTGATGCCTCTGCCTATACTTCCCAGCATCCTATTTGCTTTACCTGCTGCCTTGTCACACTGTTTCCCTACCTTGAGGTCATCAGAGATGAAAACCCCAAGATCCCTTTCCTGCTTGGTGCATGCTATATCCTCACCCCCCAACTGATATATTGTGCCAGGGTGTTTGTGCCCCATATGCATTATCTTGCACTTCTTTGCATTGAATTTCAACTGCCAAACCCCTGACCATTCTTCAAGTTTCTGCAGGTCCTTCTCATTCTGTCTACACCTCTGGTGTGTCTACTCTGTTACAGAACTTTGTGTCATCAGCGAACAGTGAAATTCTGCCTTCTAGGTCCTCGCCATGTCACTGATGAAGATGTTGAATGGACCGGTCCCAGCACTGATCCCTGTGGTGACCCCACTGGTCATCTTCCCTCTGTGGGTGACAGCCATTTACCACCACCCTCTGTGTCCTGCCACCCAGCCAGTTACCTACCCACCACACTACTGTCCTGCCCACACCCATATTCCTCAGTTTGTGTAATAGTCTTCTATGTGGCACAGTGTCAAGGCCTTGCTGAAGTCCAGATAGGCCATGTCCACTGCCCTCCCGATCCACCTCCCTAGTCACCCAGTCAAAAATTCAGCCGGTTGGTCTGACATGACCTCCCCTGGTGAGAACCATGCTGCCTTGGGTCCTGTGGTCCAGTGACAGCCAGATGTTCCACCAATCTCTCCTTCAGTAGTGCTTCCATGATCATCCCACTACCGAGATGAGGCTGACTGGTCTGTAGTTCCCTGCTTCCTTTTTGTTCCCACTTTTGTATAAGGGGACTACATCTGCTGTCCTCCAGTCTTTGGGTACCTCCCCTGTTTCCAGTGATCGGCTAAACAGGATAGCCAGAGGTTCAGCCACCACCTCTCTTAGTTCTTTAAGGACCCTGGGATGCACCCCATCTGGCCCCATTGCTTTATCCACTGTTATTTCTTCCAGTTCCTTCAGGATCCTTTCTCGTGTAAAGGGACTTGTGTCCATTTCTGCACCATTCTCACCCCTTGTACTCCCTTCAGACCCATTACCATCCTCTTCCTCAGTAAAGACTGAGCAGAAATACCTGTTCAAAATGTCAGCTTTACTGTTGTCATCCTCCACGAGGCCCCCATGCTCCCCCTTCAGTCTCACTATCCCTCCCTTTGTCTTTCTTTTTTCACTTATGTACCTGTAAAAGGTTTTGCCCCCTCTACCCACTGATTTTGCAATGTGTTCTTCTGTCTGAACTTTGGCTTCCCTTACTGACCTCCCTGCCTCCCTTTGCTTCTCCTGGTACTTCTCTCTATCCCCTTCTTCCTGTGTCTTTTTGTATTGCCTGAATGCAATCTTTTTGGCTTTCACTTTCTTTGCTACCTCTTTGGAAAACCATAATGGTCTCCTCTTCCTTTTCCTCTTGCTAACCTGCTTAATGCATAATTCTGTTGTTCTTGTAATCCCCATTTTAAATACTGCCCACTGTTCCTCAACCCCTGATTCCTGTCCCATTCCCCTTAATGCCTCTTTCAAGTATCTCCCCATTTTCCCAAAGTCTGCCCCCTAAAATCCAGGATCGTGTTTTGTGTGGTTTGGTTCTGCTCTTTCTGATTTCAATCCACAATGACTGGTGGTCACTGTTTCCCAGGTGCTCCCCACTGTTACCCGTCACACTGTCCCTGTTTGTGAGCACAAGGTCCAGTATTACCTTCTGCCGAGGTTGGTTCCATGACCAGTTGCTTGAGGAAGGCACCCTGAAGGGAGTCCAGGATAAATCTGCTCTAGTTGATGCTGCTGCTGGGATGCTCCAGTCCACGTCTGTAATATTGAAGTCTCCAACCAGTACTACCTCACTTTAGTCTGCCATCCTTTGGATGGCTAGCATCAACTCCTATCTGTTTCTTCCTCCTGGGCTGGTGGTCTATAGACCACACCTGTGCGGATGGCTGGCCCCATTTTCCTTTCCAGCTTAACCCACAGTATCTCTCTCCCATTTTGTTCCTCCTGGATCTCTGTGGCCCTTATGTCATTTTTTACATACAGTGCCACTCCTCCTCAATTCCTGCCTGCTCTGTCTCTTCTGAATATGTTGTAGCCAGGTATGGTCATCTCCCAGTCGTGGTTATCATTACACCAGGTTTCAGTGATGGCCACAATGTCCAGGTCTGACTGTACCATGACAGCCTCCAGATCTTCCATCTTGTTGCTAAGGCTCCTGGCATTTGCACACATGGCTTTCCATGATTTGACCTCCCTAGACTGTTTCACTGTTCTACTCCAGCCCCTTCCTTGGTTGTCATTTATCCCTGGTTCTCCTTGCTGTCTGCCCTTCTGCTGGATTTTGCCTTTTCTGCTTATCCACCTCTTGGGCACTAATCTCCATCTTTTGCACACTGCTTTGCAGAGATAGCCACTCCTCTGGTTCACTGGTTCCACTGCTAGCTGTGGGGGTGAGCAAGAAGGTACACTCCTTGCTGGCCTGTCACCCCCCTTTGCTAGTTTAAATGCTTGTCAATGTAGCATTTAAACTTATCATTGAGTGCTTGGATTCCCCTCCAGGATGTATGCAGGCCGTCCAGGCTTGAGCAAACCTCCATCCCTCCAGGTGGGTCCCCAGTCACCAATGGATCTAACCCTTCCTCACAGCACCAGTTCTTCAACCATGAGTTAAAGTTCCTGGTGCATGCACTCTATGCTCTCCTTGCCTCTCACAGGTGGTACTTCTGAGAAAGTGACAGAAGTAGCTACTTGCGAGACCCCTCCCCAATTTCCTAAGCTCTTCCTGAACTTCCTTTGGCCCCCATTTGCCAGGTCATTAGTACCTAGGTGGATAATGACATCCAAGCTCACCTCCTGTCTTGCCTTCCCAGTGATCCCCAGGATCTTCCTTCCATCCCTCCATGCCATGGCACCTGGTAGGCACCTCACCTCCCTGTCTTCCCCTCCTGTGTTCCTAGCTGGATCCCTCTTATGATGGAGTCCCCCACCAGGATTCGCTTCCTCCTCCTCTGGGGTCCACTGCCTTCCCCGCTGAGGTCACCTCCTTGGCTAACCTCCACATCCTTTTATTCCACTTCTCTGGGTACCTCTATTTGGTTGTCCTCATTTGCCAGTATGGCATATGAGTTCTTGAGTGAAATAGGATCTGGGATGTGCCTCTGCCTAACTGCTCTAACCCTCCCTGAGCCCACTGTCATCCAAGTGCTCCTCATTCTAGGCATCCTTTGAGGCAGTGGCATTGGACTGGGTGGTCCCTGGATAGGGGTGATGGTACTCCTGACCCAGTTTACTTCTGCTCTGGGTCTGGCTACCTCATCCCGCAGTCCAGAGATGCATGCAGATAGGTAGCACCTCAGTGTCCAGAAGGTCTGCCTGATATGACTGTCCCACAGCCACTGCATTTACCACTCCCACATTATACTGCATTCCACTACTTGTCTGCTACTGAAGCTCTCATAGTTCCTTTTTATTAATTTGCTGTACTAAAAATCCTGCCACTGATCCTCAGATATATTTTTTTTTAAAGAAAAAGAAACCAATAAACAAATGAGTCAAAACACTTGTGCTGAGGGTGGGCTTCTTCCCCCTTATGCCCCTCCTACTTCACACCCCTTACTATACCCTGTGTTTAGCTCCTGTCAATCAGATTTAACAGGGCATATAATTAAGAGTTGGGGAAGGGAGGGGGGGGAGAAAATTTGCAGCAATTAAAGACAGCACAGAATTACACCACCACTATGTTTTAAATTTTCAACAGCCCAAAAACAATTATAAGTAAAGATAACAAAGAAAGTATAGTGTCACTAAAAGCCCACAATCTAAGTTTAAAACAAAAATAGCAATTACCAGTAACTCTAAAGCACTGAATTGAATATGTTTCCTTCCTTCCCCTTCTGGCTTCTTCTGAGAAATTAAAACTCTGCTTGCTACTTTAACTCTGACTAAGCCCCAACTCCAGTTATCACGTAGCTGAGGTCTGAGGCCAGACAATTAACACCCTTCACCCAACTACAGGGCAGTCAGACAAGCCAAGACAAAATTTGCAGCAATTAAAGACAACACAGAATTACACCACCACTATGTTTTAAATTTTCAACAGCCCAAAAACAATTATAAGTAAAGACAACAAAGAAAGTATAGTGTCACTAAAAGCCCACAATCTAAGTTTAAAACAAAAATAGCAATTACCAGTAACTCTAAAGCACTGAATTGAATATGTTTCCTTCCTTCCCCTTCTGGCTTCTTCTGAGAAATTAAAACTCTGCTTGCTACTTTATCTCTGACTAAGCCCCACCTCCAGTTATCATGTAGCTGAGGTCTGAGGCCAGACAATTAAAACCCTTCACCCACCTACAGGGCAGTCAGACAAGCCAAGATAAAATTTGCAGCAATTAAAGACAGCACAGAATTACACCACCACTATGTTTTAAATTTTCAACAGCCCAAAAACAATTATAAGTAAAGACAACAACGAAAGTATAGTGTCACTAAAAGCCCACCATCTAAGTTTAAAACAAAAATAGCAATTACCAGTTACTCTAAAGTACTGAATTGAATATGTTTCCTTCCTTCCCCTTCTGGCTTCTTCTGAGAAATTAAAACTCTGCTTGCTACTTTAACTCTGACTAAGCCCCACCTCCAGTTATCCGTAGCTGAGGTCAGAGGCCAGACAATTAACACCCTTCACCCAACTACAGGGCAGTCAGACAAGCCAAGATAAAATTTGCAGCAATTAAAGACAACACAGAATTACACCACCACTATGTTTTAAATTTTCAACAGCCCAAAACAATTATAAGTAAAGACGACAAAAGAAAGTATAGTGTCACTAAATGCCCACAATCTAAGTTTAAAACAAAATAGCAATTACCAGTTACTCTAAAGCACTGAATTGAATATGTTTCCTTCCTTCCCCTTCTGGCTTCTTCTGAGAAATTAAAACTCTGCTTGCTACTTTAACTCTGACTAAGCCCCACCTCCAGTTATCACGTAGCTGAGGTCAGAGGTCAGACAATTAACACCCTTCACCCAACTACAGGGCAGTCAGACAAGCCAAGATAAAATTTTCAGCAATTAAAGACAGCACAGAATTACACCACCACTATGTTTTAAATTGTCAACAGCCCAAAAACAATTATAAGTAAAGACAACAAAGAAAGTATAGTGTCACTAAAAGCCCACAATCTAAGTTTAAAACAAAAATAGCAATTACAAGTTACTCTAAAGCACTGAATTGAATATGTTTCCTTCCTTCCCCTTCTGGCTTCTTCTGAGAAAATAAAACTCTGCTTGCTACTTTAACTCTGACTAAGCCCCACCTCCAGTTATCACGTAGCTGAGGTCAGAGGCCAGACAATTAACACCCTTCACCCAACTACAGGGCAGTCAGACAAGCCAAGATAAAATTTGCAGCAATTAAAGACAGCACAGAATTACACCACCACTATGTTTTAAATTTTCAACAGCCCAAAAACAATTATAAGTAAAGACAACAAAGAAAGTATAGTGTCACTAAAAGCCTACAATCTTAGTTTAAAACAAAAATAGCAATTACCAGTTACTCTAAAGCACTGAATTGAATATGTTTCCTTCCTTCCCCTTCTGGCTTCTTCTGAGAAATTAAAACTCTGCTTGCTACTTTAACTCTGACTAAGCCCCACCTCCAGTTATCACGTAGCTGAGGTCAGAGGTCAGACAATTAACACCCTTCACCCAACTACAGGGCAGTCAGACAAGCCAAGATAAAATTTTCAGCAATTAAAGACAGCACAGAATTACACCACCACTATGTTTTAAATTTTCAACAGCCCAAAAACAATTATAAGTAAAGACAACAAAGAAAGTATAGTGTCACTAAAAGCCCACAATCTAAGTTTAAAACAAAAATAGCAATTACAAGTTACTCTAAAGCACTGAATTGAATATGTTTCCTTCCTTCCCCTTCTGGCTTCTTCTCAGAAATTAAAACTCTGCTTGCTACTTTAACTCTGACTAAGCCCCACCTCCAGTTATCACGTAGCTGAGGTCAGAGGCCAGACAATTAACACCCTTCACCCAACTACAGGGCAGTCAGACAAGCCAAGATAAAATTTGCAGCAATTAAAGACAGCACAGAATTACACCACCACTATGTTTTAAATTTTCAACAGCCCAAAAACAATTATAAGTAAAGACAACAAAGAAAGTATAGTGTCACTAAAAGCCTACAATCTTAGTTTAAAACAAAAATAGCAATTACCAGTTACTCTAAAGCACTGAATTGAATATGTTTCCTTCCTTCCCCTTCTGGCTTCTTCTGAGAAATTAAAACTCTGCTTGCTACTTTAACTCTGACTAAGCCCCACCTCCAGTTATCACGTAGCTGAGGTCTGAGGCCAGACAATTAACACCCTTCACCCAAATACAGGGCAGTCAGACAAGCCAAGCTAAAATTTGTAGCAATTAAAGACAGCACAGAATTACACCACCACTATGTTTTAAATTTTCAACAGCCCAAAAACAATTATAAGTAAAGACGACAAAGAAAGTATAGTGTCACTAAAAGCCCACAATCTAAGTTTAAAACAAAAATAGCAATTACCAGTTACTCTAAAGCACTGAATTGAATATCTTTGCTTCCTTCCCCTTCTGGCTTCTTCTGAGAAATTAAAACTCTGCTTGCTACTTTAACTCTGACTAAGCCCCACCTCCAGTTATCACGTAGCTGAGGTCAGAGGTCAGACAATTAACACCCTTCACCCAACTACAGGGCAGTCAGACAAGCCAAGATAAAATTTGCAGCAATTAAAGACAACACAGAATTACACCACCACTATGTTTTAAATTTTCAACAGCCCAAAAACAATTATAAGTAAAGACGACAAAGAAAGTATAGTGTCACTAAATGCCCACAATCTAAGTTTAAAACAAAAATAGCAATTACCAGTTACTCTAAAGCACTGAATTGAATATGTTTCCTTCCTTCCCCTTCTGGCTTCTTCTGAGAAATTAAAACTCTGCTTGCTACTTTAACTCTGACTAAGCCCCACCTCCAGTTATCACGTAGCTGAGGTCAGAGGTCAGACAATTAACACCCTTCACCCAACTACAGGGCAGTCAGACAAGCCAAGATAAAATTTTCAGCAATTAAAGACAGCACAGAATTACACCACCACTATGTTTTAAATTTTCAACAGCCCAAAAAAATTATAAGTAAAGACAACAAAGAAAGTATAGTGTCACTAAAAGCCCACAATCTAAGTTTAAAACAAAAATAGCAATTACAAGTTACTCTAAAGCACTGAATTGAATATGTTTCCTTCCTTCCCCTTCTGGCTTCTTCTGAGAAAATAAAACTCTGCTTGCTACTTTAACTCTGACTAAGCCCCACCTCCAGTTATCACGTAGCTGAGGTCAGAGGCCAGACAATTAACACCCTTCACCCAACTACAGGGCAGTCAGACAAGCCAAGATAAAATTTTCAGCAATTAAAGACAGCACAGAATTACACCACCACTATGTTTTAAATTTTCAACAGCCCAAAAACAATTATAAGTAAAGACAACAAAGAAAGTATAGTGTCACTAAAAGCCTACAATCTAAGTTTAAAAGCAAAATAGCAATTTCAAGTTACTCTAAAGCACTTAATTGAATATGTTTCCTTCCTTCCCCTTCTGGCTTCTTCTCAGAAATTAAAACTCTGCTTGCTACTTTAACTCTGACTAAGCCCCACCTCCAGTTATCACGTAGCTGAGGTCAGAGGCCAGACAATTAACACCCTTCACCCAACTACAGGGCAGTCAGACAAGCCAAGATAAAATTTGCAGCAATTAAAGACAGCACAGAATTACACCACCACTATGTTTTAAATTTTCAACAGCCCAAAAACAATTATAAGTAAAGACAACAAAGAAAGTATAGTGTCACTAAAAGCCTACAATCTTAGTTTAAAACAAAAATAGCAATTACCAGTTACTCTAAAGCACTGAATTGAATATGTTTCCTTCCTTCCCCTTCTGGCTTCTTCTGAGAAATTAAAACTCTGCTTGCTACTTTAACTCTGACTAAGCCCCACCTCCAGTTATCACGTAGCTGAGGTCTGAGGCCAGACAATTAACACCCTTCACCCAAATACAGGGCAGTCAGACAAGCCAAGCTAAAATTTGTAGCAATTAAAGACAGCACAGAATTACACCACCACTATGTTTTAAATTTTCAACAGCCCAAAAACAATTATAAGTAAAGACGACAAAGAAAGTATAGTGTCACTAAAAGCCCACAATCTAAGTTTAAAACAAAAATAGCAATTACCAGTTACTCTAAAGCACTGAATTGAATATGTTTCCTTCCTTCCCCTTCTGGCTTCTTCTGAGAAATTAAACTCTGCTTGCTACTTTAACTCTGACTAAGCCCCACCTCCAGTTATCATGTAGCTGAGGTCAGAGGTCAGACAATTAACACCCTTCACCCAACTACAGGGCAGTCAGACAAGCCAAGATAAAATTTGCAGCAATTAAAGACAACACAGAATTACACCACCACTATGTTTTAAATTTTCAACAGCCCAAAAACAATTATAAGTAAAGACGACAAAGAAAGTATAGTGTCACTAAATGCCCACAATCTAAGTTTAAAACAAAATAGCAATTACCAGTTACTCTAAAGCACTGAATTGAATATGTTTCCTTCCTTCCCCTTCTGGCTTCTTCTGAGAAATTAAAACTCTGCTTGCTACTTTAACTCTGACTAAGCCCCACCTCCAGTTATCACGTAGCTGAGGTCAGAGGTCAGACAATTAACACCCTTCACCCAACTACAGGGCAGTCAGACAAGCCAAGATAAAATTTTCAGCAATTAAGGACAGCACAGAATTACACCACCACTATGTTTTAAATTTTCAACAGCCCAAAAACAATTATAAGTAAAGACGACAAAGAAAGTATAGTGTCACTAAAAGCCCACAATCTAAGTTTAAAACAAAAATAGCAATTACAAGTTACTCTAAAGCACTGAATTGAATATGTTTCCTTCCTTCCCCTTCTGGCTTCTTCTGAGAAAATAAAACTCTGCTTGCTACTTTAACTCTGACTAAGCCCCACCTCCAGTTATCACGTAGCTGAGGTCAGAGGCCAGGCAATTAACACCCTTCACCCAACTACAGGGCAGTCAGACAAGCCAAGATAAAATTTGCAGCAATTAAAGACAGCACAGAATTACACCACCACTATGTTTTAAATTTTCAACAGCCCAAAACAAATTATAAGTAAAGACAACAAAGAAAGTATAGTGTCACTAAAAGCCCACAATCTTAGTTTAAAAGCAAAATAGCAATTACCAGTTACTCTAAAGCACTGAATTGAATATGTTTCCTTCCTTCCCCTTCTGGCTTCTTCTGAGAAATTAAAACTCTGCTTGCTACTTTAATCTGACTAAGCCCACCTCCAGTTATCACGTAGCTGAGGTCTGAGGCCAGACAATTAACACCTTCACCCAAATACAGGGCAGTCAGACAAGCCAAGCTAAAATTTGTAGCAATTAAAGACAGCACAGAATTACACCACCACTATGTTTTAAATTTTCAACAGCCCAAAAACAATTATAAGTAAAGACGACAAAGAAAGTATAGTGTCACTAAAAGCCCACAATCTAAGTTTAAAACAAAAATAGCAATTACCAGTTACTCTAAAGCACTGAATTGAATATGTTTCCTTCCTTCCCCTTCTGGCTTCTTCTCTACTGTGGAGCTGAGTGCTGTTTTTACAAAGGGTAGCACAGTGGGAGAATGTGCCATTTGGGTGGGGGTAGCAATGCAGCTGCTTCTAAATTTGAAAATTGCATGAGGTTGAAAAGTTGTTGTGCCTTAGCAGAAATGCCACTACTGTTGTACAATTAGTGTGGCCTTTGAACAGTGGTGCAACAACTTTTGCAAGTGTATGGCTTTTCATATATAATATCCCATAACCATATATTATAAAAGTATGTTAGGACTTGGTTTCTACACCTTTTTTATTTCAAACATGTGTTGCCATTCTTGTTTGTTGGTACAGAGAGTTAAATGCCATATTGGAAAGGTAAATTGGTAGATATAAATTTTCACAGGAAATTTTAAGGCTTTATTTTTTCTTGTCATTTCCAATCACTATATTGGAATGAAACTGGCTTAACAATATTTGTGAATGTAATGTTTTTAAGGAAGGTAGTATATTATAACATCTCTCAAGAAATGGTTAAACCAATACTATGTTGAGTCCATTATGTAAATTCAATAGTCATATGTTAAAAATGATCATAAAAGCACCCCTCAGAAATCCTTATACAAATCAAACTGCCACACAACAAAAATGATCATAGAGCACCCAGAAAGAAATCAATATATAAATCAAACCCCCAACTAACAAAAATTACCATAGCACCACCTCCTTGGAAATTTTGTACACCCCACAGAAATAATTAATGCAGTTCAAACAACCACATTAAAAAATATCATAAAAGAACCACCAGTGATCATTATGAAACTCAAACATCTACATGACAAAAATGATCATGCTAGCACTCACAGAAACAATCATTATGTAAATCAAACATAAACATGATAAAAATTATAGTACAAATACCCTCCATAGAAATCGTTATACCAATCAAACCATACCTTTTTTAAACTACTGTACAAGCACCCCTACAGAAATTATTATGCAAATCAGACAGCCACATGATAAAAATGACCATACCAGAACTCCACAGATATCTTTATACAAATCAAACCACCACATGACAAAAAGCCCTTCACATACAATTGCTTGAAAAATCAAACATTGTAATCAAACACATTCTAAAATGCTCCTGATAAAAAAGACAGTCAGCAAGCCTAAACCCCTGCAAAAAAACAACAAACAAATAAAAAAAAACATTTGAATACACTGAAAAGCAACATGGGAAGAAGTACTCTAAGCAATGTATTAAACAGCAAGTGTATACTTATGCCCCCTTTCGTGGCTGGCTTTCAGCCACAGACTGAGTCTATTCGTGGCAGCTTTGAGACACAAGTCAAGTTGGATGACAAACAAATGTTCAACAGTCTACTTCTCACTCAGAACATCTTTTACACACTAAGTCACACATTACTGTGTGTCTGGCCTGTCGACATAATATTAGCATTTATTTTAAATATGTCCCTGATTTTGGCCACTTTTCCCTGATTTGTTTATGCTGTATCCCTGAGTTACAAAGCAGGAGGTTGGGAAGTATGTTTTCTTAACATAGAGTATGCTGGTGTATGTACCATTTTCACTCTTACTACATCATAAAAATGACAGTGAATTTTACCTACACAGGAAAATATCTGTCATGTAAACCACAAAGACTTCTAGATGTTAAACCCAAGTTAGGTTTGTATTGTGTTTTTTACAGTAAGAAGAATCTACTGTATAGACAAACTAGAACTTTTATGTGGCATATATTCTGGTGCTTTTCATAACTTATTTCAGTGTTAGTCACATTCACTTATTCTGCACAGGGATACTCAGTTTAGCATTCCCAATATGGGTGTAACATGATTTATTTGTTGTTTCCATACTCATCACAGAACATGAGTAAATTAGTTCTATAAACATGTTTGTATAATACATATTTTTCATTAACAGTGACCCCTCTTAATGTACCAATAATAGCTCTAAGGAAATACCATAATAGCCAGGTATGATGTCATACCAAGTTTTTACAGCATTTTCTAGTGATCACAGTTCTATTGACCAAGTTTAAAATCATGATCAGGAAAGACCATTCTCATGTCAATGTGAAATAAAACAAATGTTCACTCACCACTCAGCTCCCATTTTCTTTCTCAGTTGTGCTGTGCCCTTGAAAGCTCAATCTCAGACTCACAATGCCAGTAATTATAAAAATTAAAACATAAGCCACTGTGTGCTTATGAAGTATTTTTACACACCCTCAGTATGCGATGCCCACATAAACATTGCAAGCAGGAAGGCAGTATAGCGCAGTGGTTTAAGCCTCTGAGCTGCAAATTTGGTGACATCCAACAGGCCAGACTTGGGTTTGAATCTCACAGCTTCCAGATGTCCCCATTTATTTTAATGGAATTTCCTTTGATTCTGTTTACTGCACAGTCTCTAGATACGCAGTATCAATAAATTTACTGGCCATTTTATTGGCTACCATTGGTAATACCTCAAAAAACCTCTTCCAGATGTTGCCAGGCATATCACTGTGATTTCATTCTTAGAGCAGGTCTTCCCCCTAGGATTCAATGTAGTTGTACTGTATTAGTAGTACTATTAATTATTTTATTTTTACAGAGCATAATTCATATTTGGGCAGTATGCCTGCATTCAAGTGCATTTCTGCTTCATACTAATTTTCTTTAATATACACAGAATCTTGAAAAATATATGTATAAAATACATAGTAGATATGCAGTAAATGTATAACTTATTATTTTGCAGTTACACATGTTCTGCAACTTGTTAGTGACAGCTTTATGGAGGAGGCTCAGCGAAGGTTTATGCTTGTGGAAAGCAGTTCTAGGTGCTACATTTAGGCCATCGCTCCATGGACATGGGGAGAAGATATTATTATCCTTTCTGACTAAATTAATTTATTTAACAATCTCTTTCCCTCCATGTGCAGGTGCTGACCACACTTTATAAACAGGACTTTGGGAACATCAACATCTTGAGGCCATTCACACCATCAGCATTACTTAACTGTCCCTATAAAGGTTTTGCTCAGGTAGTATGGTAGGTGGTGTCCTCCCTTATAGTTTGAGAATGCTCTTCCACATTGTCCCTGAGACACCTTTGGCCAAAGGCCTGAACCAGAATAAGTTCAGTAACCTGAACCAGAATAAGTAAAATGAGTCAGGTTGATGACATGAAATTGGATTTCACACATGGTAGCACAATTCAATAACTCCAGCCCCACTAGGTCAGACGCATTGAAAACATATGATGAACTAAAGCTGATTCAAATTTAAACATAGCACAAGGATACTCTTGATAATAAAGTAATGTGCTGGTGGTATTCCCTTCTCAAGGGTAATGCTTTATTCCTTTAAGAAATGTTTTCTTCTTCTGGTATGATCAAGTGACCATTAAAATCTACAGGCCTAGTGAAACTACTCTTTAAAAGACAGCCATAGTACTGCACCAAGCCAGGAAAAAAAAAACTGATAATACACAATTAAGTGTTAGAAACCCTTGTATTAAACAAAACAAACAAAAAAAAAATGAAACAAAAATATGTTTTCATTCTACAGTACAACCCACCAAAGAGAATCACTCTGTGACAAAGAAATCACAGTTTCCTCAGTGATGAATTGGTTACATTGCCTTTGGATTACATTTTGTTCCTGATGGATCCTGCAAGATGTCACTGAAATAATGTGCAATGATCAAGTCATCTGGGTGGCTGGCACTGTATAAGTTGCCTTTTACTCCTGTGTTTCATGGAAAGCATCTCTTCATCAGGAAATGTAGTTTATATAGAACTACATGAATTTAAATTGCTCAGTAAGGCTGAGACATATTACACGTCTAAACATTCTATATAACTGCCTCTCCTTCCTTCTTCCTTCCTTCCCTTAACCAACACAAGACTCAGAACCCTCTAACCAAAGTGGAGGACTTCAAACATCAGGGCTAGCCAGCCAGAGGTATGAGCCTTTATGAGCATTTCTGTGACATACTATAAAGGATTCCAGCCTGGAGGACCTCCACTGACTCCTCCCTCTAAATGCTGTTTGTGTGATAGGTCAGGCAAAAGTAATTTTTTGAAGACTCAGAGCCATAACGATCCTATTATATCCCTGTACTGCTAATTGTCATACAGTAGGTTTAATGTACGGGCCATGGCAATGCTGAATTGAGCAAGAAATGGGAATTTCCATGAGTATAATTTGAGCAAATAGCACCCCATGATTAGAGAACAGTGCATTTCTTGTTATTTTTTTTATCAAATTTCTTGTTATTTTTAAAGAATTTCTTATTTCTTGTTATTTTTTTATCATTTCATTTTATTTCTTATTTTTTTACTTTGATTCAGATGTACAAAACAGGTACTAAACAATGATCTAACAATCACCACAGTGTATGATTCATGCCATCACACTATCATACATGCAGAATCTTGATTGTTTATAAACAAAAGCAAGCATAAAACAATATTCAGTAAAGTCTCCTCAATAAAGGCTGCCTTGTCCAACTTAGCTTTCTTCTTAAAGTGCGGCTTTGGCATTGCAAATACTTGCAGCACCATTCACAGAACAGAAAGCAACAGAGACCAGCAAACAAAAAAAACTTGTAACCAAAAAAACTCAAGGCTTTGTATTTTGTCAGTCAGTAACTAGCACAATTTAATTGATTGCCTTTCATATTGGCCTGCTATGTTCATTTGTCTCCCCTACTTACTGCCTGTCTCTTGGTCTGTTCTACAAGCATGGAGAATGACTGAAGCATGCATTTAATTGGGGCCACAAACGGGAACCATGGAGATGGACAAAATACACTGCATGCATGGCGAGGTTCATATTCCAACTCATTCTGTAGTTTGACAAGTGAGCGGGTGAGTCAATCACAATCTCAGCAAGGCAGTCACCTAGTTAGCATACAATTTGTGCCGATTATCTTGCATATATGGTTCTGACGAGGATTTCAGGTTTTTTTTTTTTACTAAGACAGCTCCATGGGTCACAATTAAACAATTTGGGTGCTAAGTGCAGAGATGGTTGCAAAGTGTGCTAGATGCAAAATGCTAAAAGCTAATCATCAGAAGCTAATTATTACTTAAGTATCGCAGTGGGGATGCTAAGAAAACTCATAAAAAGCTTACAAAAGGGGTGTAAAACCTGAGAAAAAAAGGTTATTTTTTTAAATGGAACTATTCATTTTATTTTGTTTTATTTTGGGATTTGGTTTTATGACCGGGATTTGGTTTTATTTCATTCTATTTCGCAATTACGATTTGCATGGGTCTCTACCCAAGATCCACCATGGATATGAAAATTCCCATTCACTACCCTAGTCCAAAATGGCTGCAGTATATAATGCCCATTGTAAGACTTCTATGGTCATCACTCAATGCTCTGAGCATGATGACATGATCACTTTGTGACAGAACTACCACATGATGCTAACTTGTTTTATGCTTATTTAAATCAAGGAAATTATTATGTATGTATGTATATACATGCATGTAAAGTTCAGCCATCTCTTATGGTAATGAGGGCCTTGACAAGTTCTTTGGATAAGAGATCTGTGAAGCTAGTCAGTTCTGAAAACATAAAGGACTTGAGAAGGTACTCTTTCAACCATAAACAATGCTGGAACTGTATATTTTATTTATTTATTTATCAAGTCTAGGATTACAAATACCTTTGGGCCATGGCTCTTTCACAAAGGTTCCATGTCAGATAAAGGTTCCACATCAGAGTATAAAGGTTCCACATATATAAAGACATAGTATGACATGCCATAAAATAGAAATTAAATTTAAAATCAAAATATATCTAATTTGTAAAAAATAACAGAGATCCCTATATGGGACCGGGACTCTGCCAAATGAAATCAGATTTTAAAAATTTTAGAACTGGTTACATGCAAGACTCTTTTATGGTTATAGGAATAACTGCAATGTTTCTTTTTCAATTCAGTTCAGTGTTTTAGGGACTGTAACCATTGAGACAAGCTAATTTCCAGTGGTACAGTTTCAAGTATTGAAGCTACATATACTACTTTCAGTTACAAAAGTAGAAGGGAAAAGACAAGGCAAGGCAATTTTATTTATATGGCACCCAATCTGGGGGGCAGTCTGGGGGCCTTACACTACACATCAAAACATTTCAGTTCATTACAAAAACAATTTATTAATTTACAAGTTTTGACCAGGAAATCCTTGCTAAGTTGAGATAGCTTGTTCCCAGGTGGATTCTTGGGGGTTACATGGACCTATTTTATTGATGGGGGAATGCTGGCCATGTCACTGGGAATACTCCACTATACTTCAGAAATAACTGCCATGAGGTCTTTTTCTTCCACCTGGATAATGACAAGAGATGTCATCTGCAAGATGTCACCTCAGTTGTGTAGCACCCTTCTTGTGTTGTACTACAGTGTCAGTTAGAGGTATTACACCATGTAACTGATGTGGGGCTACAACCCCTGACCATCTGATCTTCTGCCTCCACAGGCAAGCTTGCTACCTACTGTACTTGAGCCACAGACACTGATATATATATACATATATATGTGTAAATATATATATATACATATAGATAGATAGATACATAGATAGATAGATAGATAGATAGATAGATAGATAGATAGATAGATAGATAGATATTAGATCTGACTTTTGGACAAGACATTAAACCAAGGTCCCATTTGCCTGTTCTGGAGGTAGTTCAGGTGGATGTTAAAGATCACATGGCACTTCTCAAAAAGAGAAGGGGGATTTTTTATTGCAGCTCTTCATAACAGAAATAAAAAAAACATACGTATACCAACAATCATAATTACAAATGTATAACAAATCAATAATTTAAATACTGGAAGGGTAATCTTGCCCAATAACATCCGCCAACTTTCAAAATTCAACTATATGGGAACATTAAAAAAAATAATGTTTTATTGTTTCAGGGGTTTGAGTACAACTTGAATGTGGACATTGTCTTTCTGACATTTCTTTGTGTTTTAAATTATTCTTCACATTTAATTGCTCAAGTGCTATCAACCACACAACATCCTATGTTTTTTTCTGGAAGTCTCTCTTCCTTCAACATTTGACATATTTGTTGTTTCTCCGGCTCATTCCTCCCTTCAAATGACTCCACCATGAAATATTTTTTCCAAAACGTGGGAATATAAGATTTGTCTTTTATACAGTAAAAACATACCTTTATCCAATTTCCATTGTTTTATTTTGTCTATACTACATTTCCAGTGGAAAGACAACTTATGAGTTTTAAGGTTTTTGGAGATTGGGAGTATTGTTCTGCCATTTCTCCAAAATAGGCATAATTGTCCTTGTCTCCCATAAACTCTATAAATGTTCTTCCTGTTTAATCAGGAGTAATATGTTTGCATAGAAAAAAATACTTTAATAAAATACTATTGGATTTATCATATCCAAACCTCCTTTCTGTTTCCCTAAATAAGTTATTCCCCTTTTCATTGGGTTGAGTTGGCTCCCCTATAGTACTGAGGAAAACAAAATGCCCATTATCTTTGTCTCTAAAGATCTAGGAATAGCAACAATATGGCTAATATAAAGGAACATGGGAATTAAAAAAGTTTCAGTGACATGAATTCTTTTCTTTTTACCCATATTCTATTTTTGCCATAAAGCCACCATTGGTATTGCCTTATTTATCATAGCTGCCCAGTTTGTTTCAGACATATTCCCAGAACTAAAATAAATGCCTAATATTTTAAAAGGCTCCTTTGTAACTGGTATACCACAAAAGGTTTCATCCTCCATTTCTTGGCAACCAATCCTTAGGCACAAACTCTTACCATAATTTATTCTAGCTCTAGTAACTTGTGCAAATTCCTGTAAGAGCGAAAGAGCTCTGTCACCTGAAACTGTGTTGGGAACAAGTCGTATTAAATTATCTGCATACATGCTAGTCTTAATTTCCTGTGGATGTCATAGTGTTTGAATTCTTCTCATTTGGAGTGTCAAGTTAATTTTCCTAATTATTGGAGCTAGTGTCGTAATGTATAATAAGGGGATGAGGGGCACCCTTGCCTCACCCCTCTTTTAATCTGTCTCTCTTTCCTGTCTAACCATGTATTAATGGAATTATTGTTGCAGTTCTATAGTATTTTTGAAGTCATGCACAAACTTGTTTAGGGAACCCATATCTCTATAGGCATATCGATAGATATCTGTGTGCCATTCTGTTGAAGGCCTGTGATTGGTCCAAGACTAAAATATCATGTTTTTATTTTTCCTGTATGCTGTAGTCAATCACTTCTCTCAAAAGTAACAGGTTATCTATGATTTTTCTTTTAGGAATGGCACAATTTTGTGAAATGTGTATAATATCAGCTAGGGTTTTAGAAATCCTATTACTCAATATTTTTGCTAAAATTGTCAGATCTACATTTAATAAAGTAATGTGTCACCAATTTATTAGTAGACATTTGTCTCCTTTTTAAAATAACAATACTAATACCCCTATATTCATTCCTGCTGGTAAGTCAATATAGTGTAAAAAAAGCATTATATACCTTAAATAATTCCTCTGGAAAGAATTCCCAGAGCCATTTGTAGAATTCTGAGGCAAGTCCATCTGCCCCAGCAGCAGTATTACCTTTTAAATTTGTGATGAACTTTTGTAATTCTTCTTTTGAAATAGGAGCTGTCAGCATCTCTTGTTTTTCTACTGGGATCAGTGGAGGTTCTATGTCACTCATCCATGTCCATATTTTCTTTTCATTGTTAAATTCTGAACCAAATAAAGTTAATACGAACTTATCTATTTTGTCTAATATTTCTTTTTTATTCGATATTAAGGATCCAGTTTCTGTTTGGAGCTGGGTAATATTTTTCTTGTTCCTCCTATTTTTACAATTCTCATAGGGGTTAATGATATATGATTTACCCTGTGTTCCACATTTTTGTTCTCTTTCCAGGGATGTATATCCATCATATTGTAATTTTGTTTAATTCTTCTTTAATTTGATTTATTCTCTCAGCCCTTTGTCAGTCATTCCTATACCTCTCTTGTAATAAGGTGGACTGGTTCAGTAATTCCCTATATTTAGTCTGTTTGTCAACATTACTTGTTCTTGTCAACCCTTTAAAGCATCTTATAAAATCTAGTTTAGTATCAGACCACCTTTGTATATGAACTTCATATAATATCCATACAGATTTTCTGGAGAATAACATTTCTTGCAACTCTTTCTGACTTGCTGTCTCTTGTAAAGTTGCAGTAAATCATTTGTCATAAACCTTTCCCACAGGATGTTTATACAGTATTTGAGAGATTTATATTTGTTAAACAATTGTCGGAAGTGACCACTATTTTTGTGTCAGAAAGTGTTACAGGAATATGGTCTGGTACCCACCAATAATCAATTCTTGTTGATAGGTGTTTTTATAAAGAGTGTGTGCATGCAGGGTTTTATGGGATCCTTGTGCATCTTTTAGGGATGCTTGAGCTGTCAAGGATTTAAAAAAAGATACATTACAAATTTTGTTTCTGATCTTATACCTCTATCTGATCTCAGGATTCCACAATTAAAATCACCACCAAATAAAATTAATTTTGAAGTAAATTGGTATGTTGGATAAGTTTCCATAATGTTGTCTGAGCTAACTTGATTTGAGGCGCATAACAGTTTATCAGCCCAAACACCTCTTCATGTAACAATATATACATGAATATTGTTCTCCCTTGTTCTAGTTCTACGTATTTCAACATTTTGAAATTCCAGTCCATAAATGCTATGCCCAACCCACTGCATGGTTCTGTACCTAAGAACCATAAACTGAAACCCCATTTCCAATCCTGTGAAGCCCTGCTAGCTTTGAATGCTCATGTAATCTAGTGTCTTGAAACAATATGAAATCAAAACTTAGCTTTTTTAAATAATACAAAAGTAGTTTTCCTTTTCTTTTAATTCTTAATGCTGTTTATATTTAGGGAAGCAGCCCTTATATTAGTTTGAATTTCATGTTTTTATTTAAATTATTTGAGGTAAACCTTTTTTGCCTTGTTTCTGTTCCACCATCTTTTCTTTTTGATCTGAGGTATCACCCTCATGGGATCTTCATTACGCATCCAGCTAGTAACATCGTGGGACAAAATACCACAGAAAAAACTAAAGTGGCAATATCATCACCACCCAGAATGTCGGCAGCACATAACATTGCAGGCTGTAACAGTGCATGCCAGAGAACATGCAGGTAGCAAACACAGTTTGCTGCATGGAGACACCAAACAGCAAAGCACAGCAGCAGGCACCCGAGCACAAGAATATCACAGGGGTGCCTGGGTAGGGAACAATGCATGGGACCCCATGCCATTGTGGTGTTGTTTTCCAATCCCCTACCCTGCCAGCACCCACTCAGTCCTGTCCTGTGGGCTCCAGATGCAGCCTTAGCCTCTGCCTGCTGTCCCATGCCCAGCATGATCTATGCATTGTGTGTCCTCTGTTCTGGAGGGTGACATACTACACCATGTTCCCCCATTGGCTGCTATGTGGATTCTTGGCAGTGCACCCTTTCTGCTGCCTTGTGGTGGGACCTGCCCAAGGTGGGGTATTGTTGTACCTCCTGTGTGCCCCTGTGCTCAGGGTCCCAGTATTGCTCCCTGGCAGGAGATACTCCACTCAGTCCCCCCCCCATGCATCCATATATCAGAGCGATGTTGCTGTGCACAGCAGTTCAGTATGCAGCACTTCTACCCAGCTTTATTTTATGCCTTGCAATATTATGATCCATGATATTATGCCCAGGATATTATTTCCATGATGTATCATCCACGATGTCACTGGCCAGATCCTTCATTATCAGAAGAAATATCTACCAGTGAAGATGCATCTGATTTATCGTCCATCGCTTTCTTTCCCCACTGTAGTGGGTCATATTTATTTTGTGTTGTGATTGTTGAAGTAGTACTAGTCATTACAGTTCCCCTGTTTTCCCTTTACTGTTTTGTGCTATATGGAAAATATCTGAATCTGTAGGAGGCATATCAGAGGCTGATGGTGTTTCCTCCCTCGGAGTGAGGGGAAGAGGGTGAGGTGCATTCTCTGACTGTACTATATCACTTTGGCTTCCATCTGTCTGCTGAGGTCTCTCAGTATTCTGTTCCCCCTGTCTTCTCTCTGCACTATGCTGTCTGCCAGGACCCTTTGAGCGGCCTTTCTAAGATATTTGCAGGAGTAACTGTGGTATCATTTTTACTGCTAAAACTTGTACTATCTGTCCTGTTTCTGGGGGGGAGGGGTGGCTTTGTAATGTTGCCTTTTCTCCCTGCTATTCCTGTGAACTCCAGTATTTACATAAAAATCATGTTCTGCTAAGTCTGCATCAGACATATTTTTGGATGCCCACAGGCAGTCAGAAAAAGTGTGTCCTTCAATGTCACAAAGGCTGCAGTGAAGGGTAAATGAACAATGAATACCTGGGTGTCCTAGCATGCCACACACAGAAAATGTCATTTTTTCACAGTCACTGCAAACATGCCTTGGGGACCACATTTGTAACACGACTTTGGTTGCCCCAGGAAAAACAAAATTCTCCGGTCTGTCCCCTCCACCAAAAAAAAAACAACTATGGGCAAGTGCTGTATTCCTGTATCTGTGTGTTTAAGCTGTCCTCTAAATTTCCATCACCCAGTCCAAAATCCTACACTATCAGTTATAGGTTCTGGCAACCCCTGTGCCTCACATTGTTGTTTCAACCAATGTATAATGTCTTTAACATTCACCCCCTCATTTCGAAATAGCACTGTGATAGTTTTTAGCATTTAGGGTTTGGATAAAAGAATCGCAAAAATAATTGCCAAACATCACTGTCTTTCACTGTTTGACATTTCTGCCAAAAATTATTTAATAATGCAGCAGTCCTAAAACTAACATTGAAAGTCTGCTCCTGGGTGCATGGATAAAGGCAAATACTTCTGAGGGTAAAAATTTCAGTGAGTCCTTTATCAAATGTTTTCCTAAATAAGTCCAGTCTGGTGAGAATTCAAGGCCACCTTTATACTTAATTCTCACTGCATGTCTTCTCTTAGCATTTTCTGGTGGCTCATGGAATAGACTTGCAAAGACTGATTCAGGTCTATTTGAGCTTTCAGCATTAATACCAGTCTCACCTTCTGTTACACTCAGCATTTGACTGTCTATGATGTTTGTGCGTGTCTCATGGAATATCTAATTCTCCTTTGTGGCTGCAACTCTCTCTGCATTCATTGTTCGCAATGTCTCTGTGTTGTTAACCGCTCCCTGACACTGACCAGAATTCAGGTCCTTCTGGGCTTGTAAGTCTCCTGCATTTTGCTGAATTCGCAAAGGCTCTGAAACTAGTTGTGCCTTGGTTGTCTCATCGATTCCTGTAATTGGCATATTCTCATCTGGGATCCAGGTACCTGTCACTGCTTGCCTCCAACCCACCTATCATAGTGGCACACCTAGCATCCAGTGCGTTTCCTTTGAAGTTCCCATTTTTTCTGAAGGACTTGTAGCTGTGCTCATTTCAGCTCCAAAGAGAAAGACTGACGTAGGTATTTTTGTTTTTAATTTCCAGCGGGATTTCCAGTTTGTCTTTTGCACTTTTTCTTCTCCTCTTCCAATCATATTTTTTCTTGGTGAGCATTGTTTTTCTGCAGCTGACAACATATTAGCCAGCTTTTGTTTCTCTGCTGCCAAATTTTCTTTAAGAATTTTTCAGCCTCCAAAAAGTCTATATCAACTTCCATAATCACCTCAGGTATTGAACTTGCATCAATTTCCTGAGCATTACATGTTTCAGTCATGATCTCCATTGCTGGATCTGCAAGGATGGAGATCAAATCCCCTGAAAGTTCACCAGTCATCTCCTCTCCCATACTGCAATCCACCGTTGTGAAAAAGGGTTGAGTAGGGGAATTTCCCCAGTGCCCAGGTCAAATTTCCCCCATTCACTAAAAATACCACCAACAGCTTAATCTGGTTCAAAGTAACTTGGCATTCATCTGTACCCCCCTCCCCATGGTCGTGCCTGAATATAGGCAGAATTTGTCTAGTGCACTTACCTGGTCAACAAAAACTAAATAAATAAAATAAAAATAATGTCTTAAAGATTTATACTGCAGCACCAGGCCCAAAATGCAATGTAAATATATCAGTTTTTAAACAAGACTCAAAAATGACCAGTGAAGGAATACCTCTCACCTCGTGAAGCACGCATTTTATAGAAACAGAGCAAACAAATAGAATGTCCTTTTCTCTGAAGACTTAAGTCAGTATCTGGGTACAGACAACAGGTTTGCCTCTACTGACTGGAGAGGGTGGCCTGGAGTTTAAGGAGTCAGGAGATCTTTCAGGTAGCCTGGACCCAGACTGTGTAGAGCCTTGTATATTAACAGGCATACTTTGAAGTTGATGCACCCAGTAGGAACCACTGCAGAACATGGAGAACCAGGGTGATATGCTCAAACTGGGAGGTACCAGCAACCAGCCAGGTTACTGCATTCTGGACCAGCTGCAAGTAACACAACATCATGGATAACCCAAGGCATAGACCATTACAATAATCCTGACTAGATGTAACCAGGTTAACACCAGCATTGCTAGACCAGCTGGTTCAAGACAGTGTTTGATCCGGGAGAATTTCAAAATGTGATAAAAGGCAATGCGGACCATAGCTGACACCTGATATTCTAAGGTCAGCTCAAAATCCTTAAAAAAAACCAAATTCCTCACAATATCTACAGCTCTGAGTGTGAAACTAGCCAAGAAGGGAAGGCAGTGCCACAGCTCATTTTTGATGAACCATACTGGTGCACGCCACCTATAGTAACTCCATCTTTGATAGATTAAGCCTAAGCCAGCTGGCTGTCATGCAGTCCTGAATTTCCCTAGGGCACTTGCTCAATACTGGGTCAGTCGTATCTTCATCAAGGGTACAAGGTACATACAGCTGGTATCATCTGCATAGAAACATAGAAACATAGAATTTGATGGCAGATAAGGACCGCTTGGCCCACCCAGTCTGCCCATTTCCCTACCTAATGGATAAGCTGCAGATCCTAGTTAACCAGCAGCCTACTTCTTCCTACCCCCATCCCCTAGAATTGCCTTATGACTGTCCCATGCATGCTTGAATTCCACCACTGTTTTTGACTCCACAACCTCCTCCAGAAGGCCGTTCCATGCATCCACAACCCTCTCTATGAAAAAATGCTTCCTTAAATTACCTCTGAGCCACCCCCCCATCTTCAAATTGTGCCCCCTTGTTCTTGCACACCTCTTTTTAGAAAGATGCTACCCTCTTGACTTTGTTGATTCCTTGAGGTACTTGAAAGTTTCTATCATGTCCCCTTCTCCCTCCTTTCCTCGAGGCTATACATATTAAGCTCCTTAATTCCCTCTTCATATGTCTTCCAGTGCAGACCCTGCACCATTTTAGTTGCCCTCTTCTGGACAGCTTCCATTCTGTCTATGTCTTTGCCGAGATTGGGTCTCCAGAACTGCACGCAGTTCTCCAGATGGGGTCTCACCAGCTGTCTGTGCAGAGGGATAATAACTTCTTGTTTTCTACTGGTGATGCCTCTCCCTATGCATCCCAGTATCCCCCAGCCCTCTTTGCTGCCCTCTCACATTGCTTGCCCACCTTTAGGTCATCTGATATGACTACCCCAAGGTCCCTTTCCATTTTTGTTGTTTTAGTATCTCACCCCCATTGTGTACTCTTCCCTGGGTTTTGTTTCCCAGGTGCATTACCTCACTTCTTAGCATTGAGTCTAAGCTGCCATACATTTGACCATTCCTCTAACCTTGCCAAGTCTCTTCTTATCCTTTCCACCCCAACTTGTGCATCAACTCTGTTGCAGATCTTTGTGTCATCTGCAAAGAGACATACTTTTCCTTCCAGTTCCTCAGCAATGTCGCTTATAAAGACATTGAAGAGGACCGGTCCTAATACTGAACCCTGCGGTACCCCACTAGTAACTCCCCTTTCTTCAGAGTGGACTCCATTTAATATTAATCTCTGTGTCCTATTCTCCAGCCAATTCTTTACCCAGGCTGTCATCTTGGGACTCACTCCCAGGCTGGCTAACTTGTATATTAATCTTTTGTGTGGGACTGTGTCAAATGCCTTGCTAAAGTCTAGGTAGGTCATGTCCACAGCCTCCTGATCTACTACTTTGGTCACCCAGTCAAAGAAATCTATCAGATTTGTCTGGCATGACCTTCCTGCTGTGAATCCATGCTGCCTTGGGTTCTGTGCCCTCTGGCCTCTAGATACTCGACAATTCTTTTCCTTCAGAAGTGATTCCATCATTTCCCTACCACTGAGGTTAAACTAACAGGTCTGTGGTTTCCTGCTTCTGCCTTGCTCCCACTTTTGTGAAGAGGAATCACATCTGCCCTCCTCCAATCCTCGGTACCACCCCATCCTCCATGATTTGTTAAAGAGTGTAGTCAGTGGTGTCACTAGTTCTACCCTTAGTTCTTTTAGAATTCTGAGATGAATCCCATCAGGCACCATTGCTTTGTCCACCTTCAGTTTTAAGAGTTCTTTCAGAACCCTTTCTTCTGTAAATGGGCTGGTATCAACTTCTGTATCTAGAGTGTTTCTACTGTTTGTTTTAGGTACCTCCCTCTCTTCCTTTGTAAATACTGAGCAAACATATTTGTTTAGTGTTTCTGCCTTTCACAGTCACCCTCTGCCCACCCTCCTCCCCTTTATTAAGCCTCACTATCCTCCTTGGTCTTCTTCGCTCCTGATGTACCTATAAAGGTTTATCCCCCTTCTTAACTGAGTTGGCTATCTTTTCCTTGGTTTGGGCCTTTGCTGTTCTGACTGCCTTCCCAGCTTCTTTTTGCTTTAACTGATACAGTTCTCTGTCCTGCTCCGTCTATGATTCCTTGTACTTCCTGAATGCTTTCTTTTTCTCTTGAACCTTCACTGCCACTTCCTTTGAGAACCATAGTGGTTTCTTACATCATTTCATTTTGTTTATTTGCTTCACACAAAGGCTTGTTACCTCTGTGATTGCAGTTTTTGTCATTTCCCATTGTTCTTCCATCCCTCCTTCCTGCCCATTTGCTAGTGCATTCCTTAGGCACTCACCCATTTTGGCAAAGTCAGCCCTCCTAAAGTCCAGTACTTTTGCCTTTGTATAGCTTGACTCTATTGCTGTGTTTATTGTGAACCATACTGTTCAATGGCCGCTAGTTCCCAGATGGCTACCCACTTCTACATCTGTGATCCTCTCTTCATCTCCATTTGAGAGACCAGGTCTAGATTGCTCCCTCTTGAGTGGACTCCAATACTAGTTGTCTAAGGCATGCCCCTATTAGGGCATCTAGAATAACCCACTCTTCGAAGTGGCTGCTGCAACTGCACTCCAGTTAACATCTGGCATATTCAGATCACCCATCAGCAATATTTCCCTTTTCTGCCATTCTAAGTATACTTTCTATCATTTCCTTGTTCATTTCCTCCCCCTGAGAAGGGGGTCTGTATACAACCCCTGAGCGGATTGTGGTGCCATTGCCAGTCTCCAAATTTACCCACAGTGCTTCTTCTCCTCTCTTTTCCCTTTTGTTCTGTTGCTTTGATTCCTTCCCTTATGTAAAGAGCTACTCCTCTTCCTCTTTTACCCTCCCTGTCCCTCCTGTAGATACTGTATCCTGGTATGTTTACATCCCAGTCATGGTTTTGTGTGTACCATGTTTCTGTGACTGCCACAATATCCAAATGTTCATCCTCCATCAAGGCCACTAATTCAGGAAGCTTGTTACTCAGACTACGACATTGGTACTCATTGCTCTCCATTTTTTGATGGCTTTCTCTTCTGTTGAAGCATCCCCCACTGACCTTTCTACCTCGGTCTTTTTCTCATAGTAATGAAAACTCATGACATAGTGTCTAATGATCTCCCCCAATGGCAACATGTACGTGATGAACAACATGGGTGCTAAAATTGACCCCTGAGGCATATCACAGCAGCATGCAGCACAGCTTGAGATGAAGGAGTCAAGTACCACCTGCTGCACCCAGCCTAATAAGTAAAATTCAAACCACTATAACACCATACCTCTGAGTCCTACATATTGCCTAAGATGACACAATAGCACCCCATGATCCACCATGTCAAAAGCTGAAGTAAGGGTGGGTGGCTTGGACGCCGAGGAAGAAGGATGCATAAGCCGATAGCACGTTCCCCAGCTAAACTAATCTTAGCCATGATACCGACATCCAGGGCTTTTTCTGCTCCCTAACACCTAAGTATGTTCCCTTAGTCACTGCCTATCTGAGTGGTGCAGGTATTATTGTGTTTGAGATTCGGCATATTGTCATCTGGCGCCAGTCGCTACGTGACCCGACCTAGAACTGGGTAGGCCTCAAACTCTGCAGCAATTCGATAAGCAGTTCGAATCTGCAACACAGTGGTGGATAGCCTCCTAGTACTACTGGCAACACCCATAGACAACCCACCCACCAAGCCTTTGATTTTCTTGTTCGCTACCTAGCGTAGACTCGCCTTGGCTTCTCCCATGGCCTCCTACAAGCAGACTGCAGAAGGCCTGGCCAGTGCAGTCCTGGAGCCACCCACCCAGCTGCCCGATATAGGTAGCTCCTGCAACATATCACCACACTGCTAGAAATGCTACTATCCAGGGTGGACTCTGTTTCCTCAACCTTAGCGGGCACAGTTGCCGAAGTGCAGGTCCTTAATGATAAAATGAATGTGGTCAAGCAAAAGACAGATGACTTGGAGTACAACCAGGCCAAAATCTTGCAATGCCTACAAGACCATGACCATAAGCTAGCTGGGCTCTAGTGAAGGGCTGAAGATCAAGAAAACTAAGGCAGACAATACATCAGAATATTTGGTATTTCAGAGGACCTGGAAGGATCTAACACTGAGCGGTTCCTCAATGATGACATACCTAAGATGCTGGGGGATAGGTGGCATGGCCCAACTGAAGTGGAGAGGACACATCGAATTCCTGGTGGTCACTGATCTATGAATGCAGCACCACACCCCATAACAGCTTATCTGCTCAAATATTCTACAAAGGAGAGAGTACTAAGCACTGCTCAGGATATAGTGGGCATTGTATGGTGAAGGGTAAAAGTATCTTTTTTCAGGGACTTTTCTGCGGAAGTGGTGGCCTGTAGAAAGGCCTTCATGCCTATAAAACAAATCTTGGCACAGCATGGGTTTAAATATGGCTTTCGTCATCTGTCCTACCTGTTTGTCTCCAAGGAAGGAAAGGATGTAACGACTGAGACCCCTCACGAAGCAGAGCTGTGGATTTCTAAACATTGGCCAATGCTCCCCCTGAGGACTTCATCTCCCAAGAAGCTTTGGAACCCAGGACACCAAAACCAGGACAGGGGGAACCAATTGTCTGGCAGCAGCTCCCAGAGGGACCACATTAGTAACCGGATGGTTCCGCGAACAAATGTGCCCCCCCAGGCCCCCCTACTATGCAAGCTGGTCTGGCAACATCTCCAAAGGGCAATAAGGGCCAAAACCTATCTCTTCTCCTCCCAGACCACAGCGAGGATCAGGCCAGATGTCCAGGATACACCATTGCTCTTATAGTGACCATGATTCTACCTCCGAGGGCCCGGAGACAGACCCTCCCGCTAAGCAAACTAAAGATGAACTCCTCTATGCAAGTCAACCTGAGAACACTGACATCTCAGATGATCTTATAATGGAAGCCATAGCTATCAATTCCTGGGCTGAATTCTCTTCAGGGATCGATGATCACCCTGATCTTGCCACACTGCCGATTAAGCCAGGACTTTTAACATTTGTGGATGTGCTTTCCAAAGACCTGAAGACACCAGCTACCGAACCAATCCTGAGGGAGAAGGCTACCCCTCAAGAATGACTACTATAAATGTTTCTTTTGACTACCTCTTAATACTATTTAGCTAATATATGTAGAAGTTCAGAAGGATACAGGTGGTGAATGGGGCCAGGGGCATCATGATCTGATTCTCCCATTTTGGCACAGAGAATCTGATTCATGAGTGGGGGGGACCAGGAAAATTGACACATTGCTCTGCAATTGCATTGCCTTCTGGGATTGATAAACCCACTGCAGAATCACCTTATATCACCCACTGCCTGGTTTCTGCTTTGAAGCCCCATGAGCCAGGCTTGCCCCCATGGGACCTAGGCAGTATTTCACCTCTCCATAAGTTCCACCAGTACATATTGTGTAATACCCAACCTAACCACCAGTATGTGTAATAAGTCTAAGCAAACTTGTCTCCCTCCCTCCCTACCCCCTTTTCCCATATTGCCTTCCACACTGTCTTTCCTACCCCTCAAGTTTTCCCCTCCTCATCCACCCTTCCCCCATCCCCCTCCCTGTGTGCTCCACCTATTAATCTCTATGGGTGGGGAATTTCAATTATAAGTATACTGTTATAGCTGGAGACGGAGCCCTGAAGCGTTTATCGGATTAGCTCCCAAACCCCTATTTCAGGCATTTGGCTAGCGGGGCCATGTAATTCTACCCCTAGACTAGTGGAGGATTAACACTTTTTTGCTTAACCCAAATACCTTTAGCTTGTTGCTGGTATAAACTTGTACTAATCTTGTTTAACTGTTATTATTGAATTGATAAATATATTGTTGGCTCCACTCTGTTAGTGGACACCCTAATTGAATATATTAAGCATCTTTTGTATATAACTGTTTTGCTTAATAGTTTTTTTTCTTTTAAACTGTTTGCTGGTACACTGTATTCACCTGTCTTCTTCTGTTATCAGGTTACTGTGCTGTGACCCTCTGCAAGTTCACTCTGATCTTTTCTCTCACTTGACTGTTTCTGCTACCTCTCAGATATGCTTTCCACTCACACCCACTCTTGATGGGGTCCCTGGGTGAGTACATATAAAACCTTTGAACTTTAGGTATACAGATGCAGCACCGCAGGACAGGAATTAAACTTGTATCATGGAATGTTAAAGGGGCTGAATCACCCAACCAAGTGATTGGTGGTTCTTAAGCACTTACACTCCTTGCAGGTGGACATTGGACTCATTCAAGAGATGCAGCTCACTGCAAGAACTGTACAGTGGCTCAAAAAACATGGGTAGAGGTAATGATAGCTAGCTCTGCAGCAAGTAAAGCCAAAGGACATGCCATCTTAGTCCAAAAATGTGCCCCTGGAAGAAAGACAAAGTAATCACTGATCGTCAAGGCTGCTGGGAAGCGGTCAGGTTCTCCTCACCTAGTGGTCATGTGATACTGGCCAATGTCTATGGCCCAAACATGGACTCACCTGAACTGTTTTTTGGACCTCAACCAAGCATTGTAACCCCTCTCCATGGGACACCCCAATACCCCATCATGGTAGGTGGAGATTTCAACTTAGCTCCAGATATTTTTTTAGATAAATCTGAACCCACTCCACAAACACATCCTATAGCAGTACTCACACTGCAGGGGATTATGAGAGAATGGGGAATGATTGATATATGGTGGCGGGACCACCCCATGGGGAGGGACTACTCCTTTTTCTAGCCAGTGCATGCTATTTATAGCCATATAGATTTTTGGTTAGCAAGCTTGACTGCAGCCAGGACATTGTCTCCTCTGACATAGACAATATCCTTGTCTCTGACCATGCCTCAGTTTTGTGTATATACACACTTATGGGACAAAGTGGCTCAGCACCATATGGTGATGTAACCCCTTGTTACTTAAAGAACCCTTATTCCAGGCTATGGTAAAAAACATGGCTCAAGATTATTTTTCCAACAATAAGGCTGCGGATACCTCCACTGCAGTGGTCTGGGAAACCTTTAAGGCTGTCCTGAGGGGGCACATTATTGCATTCATTGCTCACAAAAACAAGGCAAGGCAGGCTGACCTTACTTGCCTCCAGACTGATCTGTCAGCATTAGAGGCTCAGTTCAAGACCTCTACTTTGGGATGTCCTATGCAGCATGTCTTCAGGAGATAGTAGGCCTAAAATATCACATTAACACACTGCTTCACCAACGAGCAGAATGGCTTATGGCCCGGACTAAACGTACCTATTGGGAAGCTGGGGACAAGGGAAGGAAGCTCTTGACCTTCCAGTTAAAGAAACAACATGCTGCCTCCTGAATTCATGCCCCTCAGAACTCTAGGGCAGAAGTGGTAAGCACCTCTAAGCAGATCAATGACTGTATGAAACAGTTTTACCAACAGTTATACCAATCCCATATCTCCTTAGACCAAAACAACTTAGGGGATCATTTGAGGGAATTTTGCTCTGAGGCCAGCATTCCTCAGCTTACAGAACCTATGAAGTCCACGTTAGATAAACCCTTCACTGAGCCAGAACTCCAACTGGTGCTCTCCCAACTCGCCAAAGGCAAATCGCTGGGGCCGGATGGTATGACCACCGAGTTGTATCAGCTATTGAAATTAGAGATTAGTACCCTACTCCTGTCTGCTCTCCAAGATGCCCACATGATGGGTATCCTGTCTCCAACCATGCAAAAAGCTCTAATTACTCTTATTCCTAAAAAGTTGGATGACCAACTGAACTGCACAAACTACCACCCTTTCTCTCTCATCTCTGTAGATAACAAGATTGCAGCTAAGATGCTAGCCAGTCGGCTGATGGACATCATACCATCCATAATACACCATTCACAAGTTGGGTTCACCAAAGCCAGGGCTGCTACGGACAATATACGCCTGGTCCTCAACCTTAAATGGCCTGTTCTCCACTCATCTATTCCCATGGCAGCAATGGCAGTGGACTTTTCCAAAGCCTTCAACTCAGTCGAATGGCCCTACCTAATGTACATGAGATCCTTCACCTCTATGGTTTGGCCCATACTTTCAGCAGTGGATCCATGTTCTCTATAATGAACCACTGACTAGAATCCTTACCAACAAGAATATTTCTTCACTCTTCTCACCACAGTGAGGCACGTGACAAGGATGCCCACTCTCAACTTTGCTATTCCTGGTTGCCCTGGATCCTCTCACTCGGAAACTGCAGACCACCATGGACATTCAGGGTATCCAAGTAAGAGATCACTCATACCTGATGGCCTCCTATGTGAATGACCTACTTCTTACACTTGTTCATCCCCGTGAATCCTTATGTCCAGTCTTGGGGACTCTGCGGGCATTTGCCTGATTAGCTGGCCTTCAAATCGATGAAAAAAAGACTAGTGTAGCCCCCTTGAATGCGGCATGCACCAAAGACTGTCTCCAAGGTTTGGGGTTATCCTGGGAGCCGAATAACCTGTCATACATGGGTATTCAAATCCCATTTGAATGTAAACAGATTGAATCCAGGAACATCACCCCTCTTCTGACCCAAGTGACAGTAGAAACATCTCATTGGCTTTGACTTAACCTCTCCCTCCCAGGGAAAGTTGCTGCACTGAGTAGGCTTTTGTTGCCTAAGGTAGCATATCTACTCAACAACTTACCAATAGCCCTGTCGGAAAAAGTTTTTCACTCTCTTGATAAGCTAATTTCATACTTTTTATGGAAAGGTAAAAAACAGAGATGGAACATTCATGAACTAAGAGTCCACTGGTCCCAAGGGGGACCTTGGACTTCCATGGTTACAAGGCTATCACTGGTCCTTCCTTGCAGCTCAGGCCATCAAATGGTTTACCCCCACTACTTCCTCCCATGCACCATGGGTGCAATTAGAGGCTCAAATTTTGCATGATCCCTCTCTTAGTCTCCTCCTGACCAAAGTCCCCATACCCCCAAACAAGCTCACACCGGTCATGGCAAAACTAGAAAAGCATGGTTTCGACTTATGACTCCAGCCAAAACTAAGAACTGAATGTGTTCATTACCGTTCAGGTATCTCAACTTATGGCACAATTGATTTCTCACAATGGACAATAAACACTATAATTGGGAATCATGGGAAAGGAAGGAGATCATATTGTTCAAGACCTCTACTTGCCCAATTCTAGTACACTCATGTCATTTGAGCAACTTCAAACTCGCTATTCCCTTGAACCTCAGGACTTCTGGAAACTCTTGCAGCTCCACAATGCGGTGCAGTCCTGTAACTGGTCCCGTACAACTGACCAAAAGTGGCACTGGTTGTCAATTCTACATCTAAAACCGTCCTCTCATGGGCTGGCTAGGAAGTTCTACAGTACATGGCATGAGGCACAACCCAACCACACAGACACTTGCAGAACCACATGGAGAATTGATATAGGCTGCCTCATCACACCTGAAACATGGTGATGCTACCTACACTTTGCCCACTCCGCTTACAAAGACAGGAAGAGCCAACTGATATAACTTAAGATTCTCCTTTACTGGTACCATACTCCAGCAGCCCTCCATAAGTGTGGTGTCTTACCACATGCAGAATGTTGGAGATGCCAGTATTACCTGGCTAATATCCTGCACCTTCCGTGGCAATGCCCTGCCTTGATCCCGTTCTGGTCCAGAATCGCAATGGATTGTTCTGTGGTGCTGGGACAGCCCATAGACCTCTCCAGTCCAATGCTATTATTAGGGGGATAGTGCCTCTCTGCAACAACTTGGCTAACAGCAAAGGAGCTGGATCTTGGCAGCCCTTTTGGAAGCTAAATGACTTTTACTTATGACTTGGCGACAAACCTTCCCCCCTTCCACTATTTCCATATGGCACTCTGCTCTGGCTGGGCTGGCTACTTTTGAAAGATTCACATATGCCAGCAGAGGACAACTGCCACTGTACTACAGTAAATGGGAAGCCTATCTCAACTCAGCATTGTGTTGAATAGCACCCCCTCTTCCATGTAACCCTCCCATTTAGGCAGCACGCAAAGTCCCACCCCCGCTCTGGATTGTATGCCGGCTGAAACCTCACCCTAACCATCTATAAACTTATAATGGGTGCTTAACTCCTGCATTAATTCCTACTGTCACCCCCTTTTTCCTTCCCCTACTCTTTATGCTGAAACTGTACAATACATGGTCTTTTGGGTCAAGTGAGAGAGTTGTTAGATGGAAATAGTTTGATTGTATGACCTGTACTACATCTTTTATGTACAGAGCATTGAAATAGTGAACTATTGAACTGAGGTTTACTGTGTTAAGTGCATATATTGATTTAGGACTGTGTCTCTGACACTTTTGTATTTCAATGTACCAGACAAGGCAGGCCTCTCTTGGTGATAGATAATTACCTTGGTAAGCATTGTTGACACTTTTCATGTATCCAGGTATGTATGTTTTACTGCTTGAAATGTGTACTTAATAGAAAATAATAAACATTATTCTATGACAAAAAAAAGCTGAAGTAAGGTCAAGCAGGACATGAATGGAATGATGCACTCTATTCCTTGCCAGAATGAGAGCACGGTGCACCCTGATTAGAGCAGTCTCAGTACTATGACAAGGCAGGAAACAAGAATGGAGAGGCTCATGTAGGTCATATTTCTCCAGGTGTTGTGCTACCTGTACCTCTGCCACCTTCTTTATCAACTTCCCAAGAAAGGGACATTTTGAGACAGGTCTGTAACTTGGGAGAACTTGGGGTCCAATTGTAGTTTTTCAAAGCCACCCTTTTCAGGGTGGAAGGAAAATGTCCCTTCCTGAAGATAACACCCAACGATCTCCACAAAACTGGGGCCAAGTGTCTCCTAGCAATCTAGAAGAATCCAGGTTGGCCAAGAATCCAATGTACAATAGGCTGGGCACAGTCCAGAAGCCACATGGAGATTGTTGTCTGCCACCACTGGCTCAAATTCCACCCACAAAGATTGAGTTCTTCTGTCCATCAAAGGTTGGGCATTGCTGCCTGATGACAGGCTACTTGAGGATATCCCAACCTGAACAGATGACATCTTGTCCAGAAGAAAATGATTAATTGCCTTACACTTGTCTGTGGAAAAGGAAGCCTGGGTATTTGTATTTAATTACCATCTTGAGTGACTGGCAATCTAAAAAAATGAATTATAAACTGAGTGTTTTGAGCAATTCTCAACTTAGCCAGGTGTGCAAACAACATTAGTTTTGTTTTATCTGAGTAGTACTTTAATTAGGAATCTCTAAAGTTTGAAAATAAATGATAATGCCATTATTTACACTATCTTGCCTTTAGTTATATGACAAACAGAGCAACACTTCTGTGGTTCCTTGAATGGAGAAAGCTATTATGACCTATAAAGGATTCAAGATGACCAAGGTATTTCCCCATCTGTAGTGTAATGATTTGCATTATGTTTTTTGAAAGATGTAACAGGAATGACTGTGCACAACCCTAATATTACAGTATTGCCAAAATACTATGAGTAATGGACTTCCCTAGTATTTGGAAACTACTGTATTCACTGTTCAGAGGAAGCAAAGAATCTAAAATTTCCCTCTGACCAACCTCTCCCTTCCACAGTGCCCCAGACACTGAAAAGACACAAGCTTCCAAACTGGAGCTGAGGGTACTATGCCAGGATCAAACAGCATATATTAAACTGTACATCATAAGAATGAATCCTGACTAGTTATTCAGACTCCTTCCTGCAACAGGACCTTATCATCCTACTTTGTATGCTACCTATAAGCACTGTTGAATGGCGTGAGGAAGCAGGCAAGCTACCATAAGTGAGGGGTGGGGCAGTAGAATCATTAGTGATGACATGCAGCTTAATAGGCAGCAAAGCATCACTAATAAAACTATTGGCATTCCTTTCCTTATGACTGCATGCCCACACAGTCAAACCAACTGGGTAGCACGTGAAGAAGGCGACCAAATATGGGTGACCGTCATAAGGACGACCCATATAACGGTGCTTTCCTTGTGGGTGACCGTAGGGGGATGGCGACTGCCTACATGGTGACGGTAGCATATGCAACAGGAAGGGAGGGTGGTTGACAGGATGTGGTGGGATGGGGAACGGGGATGTTACCCACAAGGAACCTGCTTCCACTGAGCCAGCCATGTGGTGTGGTGGGTAGGGTGCATGGTTCCAACAGAGCAGGTTTCGGGTTCAAGACTGGTGGTGGGTGTATAATGTTATGACTCCTGCAGCTGCAGGACTTCAAATTTTATTGGAACCAGGATGTGCCCCCCTCCCCAACATGCACTCCACTGGAATTGAGCATCTTTATTTAGGGGGTGCGGGCACAATTCCCGGTAGCCTTAATGTGCATATCGCCGAAATTGTTTTTGATGATATTGTAGGTTGGGATAATAGTGATCACCTTTGTGCAGTCGCTATTATCACATAGAACCATTTAACTGTAATATTACTTAGTAGCAGCATACAGAGTAAGAACGGGCATGTGAGGATGTGCTATGGGATGAGGGGGCAACTCACTAGCAGGGATTTGTTGCTACTAACAACCTTCAAATGAAGAGTCAGGATCAAGATGAGTGTGGCGACAACAAAATCACTTTGTGAAGAATGAAGGAAATTGGGCTTGAGTGGTGCACACATTTTAAAAGATGCTTTCTGCTCCTGTCATCGTGCTAGGAGCCAGCAATATGAAAGCTTTCATTTTTTTCTGTCTCAGAGGTACTTGAAAAAAAGGGAGGCATGAGGTAAAAAAAGTGGAATGGGTGAGAGGATGGTCAAGGTATTAGCCAAAGATATCAAGCAAAGGGAACAGGCTTAGTTCTGAATCTTTTTTCTCCCCCATCCTCCAAGCTGAATAACAAATAATGGCTACCAGAATATTTGAGCCTCCAGATATAATATTTGGGATCAATATTCAGGAAAAGTTATTCAAACAGTCCTAGAAACAGGCTAGGAATATTCAGTATCCCCATCCATGTAGATATTAATATACATATTTGTAGGTAATCTGGGCACCCTCCCCAAAATTTGAGTGACAGGTGGCAATTTTTAATAAAGAAGAGCCTTTAGCAAAATTCCAGGGTTTCTCACATTTAACAGCGAGTGAGTAGCTTCTCTTTTATGTTGGAGTTTGTTAAAAAATTCTCAGGGAAACAAAGCAGATTCAATGAGATTTGCAGAGCATACAAAGACATGGAACATGTTTTTTAATTGAGTATGTGCAGAATAGAACTGTAAACTGATTTGAGACAAGTGTACATAAAGTTTGTAATGCAAGAATATATAGAAGAGATGAACAGTTTCTTCCATAAGGAAGACATGTCATTCAAATCCAAGAATACCAAGAGTGTGACATTAGAAACTGAGACTACAGTCATTCTGTCATTAGATGCAATGGACAATTCAGAGTTCTATAGAAAGTATTACAACATAATGTGACTGAATTATAGTTTGTGTACTAATAGGCTTTTATTAATTAATCTACTTGTATTCAATTAGACATACCCATAAAGGTACAGTAAGTTTAAACATACTGCAAGCAAATTAAGATGTCTTATGTACGGTATAATGCTTGTTATAGATCTTGCAATACTTAGCAGTAATAGCTGAAGAACAAATGAAAACTATAGTATTTTCTCTTTTTACAGTTATAAATTTAAAGAGAAATTATCAAAAACTGTTAACATTAGACCTTCAAGGTGAATGTAGTAAACCCCATTCAGAAGTGGTGTGCCGTATTTTCCAGCAGCTCCCTGGGGAAACAGCAGGTGTCAATTTATTTGAGCTTTTCATTTGGTCTTGAAAGTGTCAGAACTCTACAAGCTCTACTGAATTAATCTGAAACTCTCAAGTTTTGAAGCAATAACATTTTTGCAACAACTTGCTGCAGAAATGATTACACTACCCTCAATATCTTAAAGCCATGGGAATCTCTTGAGAGTCCCCGTATGAATTGCTTTTGTGGAGTAAGTAACAGAGTGTGCCTTCAGCAGATAATATACATATTTTCCACACAATTCAAGTTTCCTGTTAGTAGCCTTTATTATCCATGAGACAATTTTAATTTCTTGTTGAGAAAACATACAACAAATGTAGTTTAATTACGTTTTTGTGCTAAGATTAAAAATCATGAAATGGTACAGTATATATAATAATTTCCAAGCAACCTGATATTTCAAATATATTTTATGTTTTACCTTAAGCATTACCCAAGAAAAATATATTTTGTCACTATGATATGTCTCCTACCATGCCAATAAGAAATCTCATTAGATTATCTTATTCAATTCCAATATCATGCAGCTGTTGCATTACACTTCAGACACAAAAACAAGAACTGAAAAAGAAAGTTTCCTGTTTGTATAGAAATTCTGTGTTACTTACCTTGGGCATAAGACATTGAGTAAAAGCAACTCTTCTAATAAAGTTCAGGGACCTGAACATTGTCACTGTTGGAGGCAGCAAATAAATGAAGTGCAAACAGGTTTTCCATGGAGTCACCAGCAGTTTCTGCTATAGTAAGCCTTGAACTTAGTTTCTGTGGGTGGGTGGGGAGTCTTCTATGCAAATACGTTGCAATGCAAATAAGCATGCTAGATGTTAGTGCATGTATATGGTGCCTGCACCCACTAATACTCTGTATAGTGACACCTGAAGAGTGCTGTAAATGGAATAGCGCCAGTCTGACAGCTGTCTGCCATGTCCTGCAGTACTGAGAGTTGATGAAACTGCACAATGTTTCCCTGACCTACTTGATCCTCACTTGTAGGGCCACTTCCTGTCAGTTATGTGTTTTTGTCCTGCCTTCTTCACTTTTTCCTCCTGGTCCAGTGATTTCTACTGCACATGGACTCTTATTAATTCCTGACATCCAGTGGAATCCATTCACTCTATACCTACTGTTCACAGCATCATACATCTGATTTACTTGTCCCATAACAATAGCTATCTCCTGCTTGTTCCTTGGTTCCCAGTCACAAACTACTGATACCCCAAATCACTTGCTGGTAACAATTATAAAAACAAGTATTGTCTTTAAACTTAGCAAGGGTCACCAAGCATTGTGAATGGCACTGTGAGTTGTTATCACATAGTGTTCAATTTCATTGGGAACTTGGGGATAGAATACAGGCTCACTGCCCGGGGACTAAGGAAAGTCATTTTTAATTTCACTAAGGGTTTGGGATTGATTTGAGATTCTCTGATTTACTTCTGTTGGACCAGTGATTTATTTTACGGTGAATTAAATAATAAAATTCCTTTTTCAAGGTTTATAATTCTGGGATATAACTATTATTATTGGGATATTACTATTGATTATTAGTCTAATTTGGGGATCTTATTGGATTTCTACTCTCTAGCTATTATATATATATATATATAGATATAGATATAGATATAGATACAGATATAGATATAGATATAGATATAGATATTATAGTGGCATGGTAGTGCCACTACAGTTAGGGTTGAGGAGTCATTTACATGTTAATCCCAAAATTTTGCACCATAATAACTTTGTAACTGTTCAACAGATTTGCCTGAAATTTGGAATGCACAATCAAGACCCATATGCCTTGGGATCTGTTAAGTTTTGTACTGGTCGCTTATATGGCTGGGGAGTTATTAAGCATTTACGCTGTTCTGGAATTTTACTGTCGTCTCTACAGGTCACATGATTTGTGCAACCGGTCCAAAATCTTCAATCCCCCAAGTCCCCAATGTGCCTTTTGAAGATTTCTTGAAAAAATATTAAACAGTTCAAAAGTTATTCAAAAAACAAGTTCCCATTATAAGTCAATGGAAAAAGTTAACAAAAAGTTCAACAGTGTCACAAATGCAGTTTTTACTTTCGTAAATGGCCCTTTTACTGTCGCAAATCCCCCATTTTGTTTTCAGTTAGTGATCAAAAAAATGCTTGGCATTTAAAATTCGGACCCTCTAGCAACCTAATTAATTTTGTATTCACCTAGTCGGACCCTGAGGATGCTAGCCATGTCTTTATTTTGGAGTAAAACATACCAGAAATATGTTTTTTCAAATTTCTGGAAAAAGTACTTTTGTAAAGTACTGTCACACTTGCGACACTGTCAAATGACTTTGCGAAAGCTTTCGTAAACTTTGACAGTACTTTTCTAGGCTGTGGGAAAATGACAGCAATTCTTTGGCACCCTGCTGCAAAAGAACGGTTTTTTGTGTTTTGGCCTGAAATTTGGAGGAAACGCAGCCGACATCTTACAGATGTGCTTTTCAGCCTTTCATTGAAAAAATATTACATGGAGGCAAAGTTACAGCACTCCAAAGTTGATGCTTTTTCTCATAGGATAACATTACGGCGTCCAACGCATTACAGGAATCCTTTGGCGCCCTGCTGCAAAATAACAGTTTGGTCTTTTTGGCTGAAATTTGGAGGCAACACAGCCAACATCCCAAAGATGTGTCTTTTTGTGGTTTGATGAAAAAATATTACAGGGAGCCAAAGTTATGGCACTCCAAACTTTTCTTTTTTTCCCATAGGATAACATTACGGCGTTCTCCGCACCTTTCAGGGCCCGTATCTCGGAAACGGTGCGAGATTCAGACTTTTTTGTCAGAAAAATGCTTAGCCTCCTTCTGGGAGCTAAGTATACAACTAGCCAGGAAAGTCATAAATCATATGACTTTTAAATTTTTTTTCTACGTCGTACGGTTCCTGAGATATTAGCAATTTAGTATTCCAACCTCTCATTTTCTGCTCTGAGAACCATTATTATCCATACATTCTTTGTACTCACTATCTTCCTCTATGCAGCTTTTGGGGAAAACCAGCCTGTGCACTTCCATTACCGTTACCGTTTCTGCTTGCGGTTACATTCCCATTTCACTTAACATTCACGTCTATGCCACCATGTGCGTTACCCTTTGCGTTTTCATTTGCGCTTCCTTTTGTGTTGTTTTTAACATTTCTGTCTACACTACTGTTTCTCTTTCTGTTTCTCTTTGTGTCACCAAGCGCATTACCATTTGCGTTTATGGGCACAATGTTACTATGTGACAAGGCATCACGTGGCGGGAGCATGGGGCCCACTCCCGCCACTGCATTACATTCACTATTTCTCGTTATCATTCTCAAAAAGAAGGGAAATTAGAGGCAAAAAACTCCATTTAATGCATTAGTTAGGGTTGTTCCATACCGACAAAAGTGAGGAAATTCGATATTAGGGTTGAAAGCACCCCTTGGACACACCCCAACGGCATTGGAGTGCGCATTAGGGTTATGGTCCTAACTCTCACCCCATTCTTCTACACCTCTGCTTCTTTACACATGTGATGGGGTGAGAGTTGGCCAACAACCCTAATGCGCACCTCAATGCTGGTTGGGGGTGTGGGGGGTCCAAGGGGGCTTTCAACCCTAACACCGAATTTTCTCATTTTTGTCAGTGTAGAACAAACCTAACTAATGCATTAAATGAAGTTTTTTGGCTCTAATATATATATAAATAGAATGAAAGAACCTACAGTGGTACAGTAGTTACAAAAAGTTGACTTAGAATTACAAATAGAATAATAGATAGGTTCTGGTGTATTACAAGGTAGTAATTCCATCAAGAGGTTCTGGGGACACAGAAAACCTCAAGAGCAAAGCTCGAGAGGTTTCATGTGTCCCCAGAACCTCGAGATGGAATTACTACCTTGTTATGCCAGAATCTATTTGTTATATTTTTTAATATATGGATACAAAGTGAATTCTCAGACCTTCATTTGAATAGTGCAGTCAGCCAGTTCATGTGCATGCTGGCAGGGTTCCCCAGTGCTGAGGGTTTCATTTAGCAGTGCCTTTTTTTAAACTGTTTGTCAGCGGCAGTATTGGGCAAGCAGAGGAGCCGTGGACAGAGTCGAATTCTTCATAATGACAAAATTTTTTGAAAACTAAAGAAAAACGGTTGCTGCTCCAGACCATTCGCTCGCTAAGCGAATGAGCAGGCCGCCATGTTTTCGAACTCGTTATGCCCGCCCAGAGAGCAACAGCGACCAATCACAAGGCACGCTTTCAAAGATAGCAGGGGCAGACTTGCCCATGCGCTCTTCAGCTTTCTTGATAATGCTATCGTTTGGGTGCCGAACGATACTATTACGGCACCCGAACGATAGTATTATCTCTTAGGAACAGTAGTATTATCGCTCCAGGAGCGATGGTATTACAAGAATTTTTTTGTATGCTTTTCAGCAATATTATTTCAACAATCCATATACTAAAGTGTAATTCATTTGTGGTAAAACAAACAAGCATTTGTCAATGCCGAATGTTTTTGTGCTAGCATTGGCAGTGGCAGTGGTGAAGATAGAGATGCATAGTGCTGTGATTTTGTCAATGTGTCCCAAAAGGCGATTTTCCACAGTGAGCATGCCATTGTGCACCACAGCTGAGAAAACGCATTTTGAGCAGGCTGTGAAAAATGGCAGCTGGACTGTTGATAAGGAGATGTGCACAAATGCCAGTGGTGAAAATGTGGCATAAAAATACTGCAGATTTATGAAGTTACAAGGGTGCGAGGAAACTGCGCAATGCACGCTTGCAACACAGTCATTATATGGACTTTCGACACCAAATTTTCAACATAGGCATTTTAGGACCTCTGCTCATAAATAGTGTCACTGACATTTCCTGAAACAGTCTGGAAAACTGATTTTGCACAGCCACCATGCAATTCTGTGCCAGATGTGCGAAAACACATTTCAGCCAGCTGTACTGTTCATAAGGAGGCATGGAAAAATGCCAATGATGTACAGCTGGAGTGAAACTATTACAAATTCACAAAGTCACGAGCGTGCATGCAAACTGCGCAATGCATGCTCATAAAACACTCATTCTATTGACTTTCATCCTCAAATTTTCAACATAGGCATTTTAGGACATCTGCTAATGAACAGTGTCACTGTCATTTTCATAATGTGTCTCAAACACAGACTTTCCACAGTGACCGTGCTATTCTGCACAGGAACTGTGAAAACAGATTTTGGTCAGGATGTGAAAAATGACAGCTGTACTGTTCATTAGGAGGTGCAGAACAATGGCACTGTTGAAAATCTGAAGTGAAAATATAAGTTCGCAAACTTATGAGCGTGCGTGCAAACTGCGCAATGCATGCTCGTAACACAGTCATTTTATGGAATATTGTCACCAAATTTTCAACACAGGCATTTTAGGACCTCTGCTCATGAACAGTGTCACTGTCATTTTTGTAATGTGTCCTGAACTCTGATTTCCCCCAGCGACTGCGCTATTCTGTGCCAGAAGCACGAAAACACATTTCGGCCAGGATGTGAAAAATGACAGCTGTACGGTTCACAAGAAGGTGTGGTAAAATGCCAATGTTGAGAAACTGGAGTGAAAATATTGCAAATTCACTAACTTACGAGCGTGCATAGCAACTGCTCAATGCACACTGTTAAACAGTCATTTTTGAGATTTTTCCCACCAAATTTGCAACATAGGCTTTTTGAGAGCCCCCCCTCATGAACAGTGGCACTGTCATTTTGTTATTCGGTCCCAAAAGGTGATTCCGCACAGTGACTGCAAAATCACCTTTCCGGACAGAATAATGCCATGAAAGTGCAAAAATTCATGAGGAGGAGTCCCAAAAACCCCATGTTGAAAATGTGGGGCCAAAATTCTCAAAAATGTCTGAGATATGCATCAAAGTTGAAAAAACCCTATTTATTCCATATACAGCTTACCGGCATTTCCTCATTTCATGGTCGGCTTTGAAGAGCACAGACATGTTCCCGGTCCACCGAAGATCATCATGCCAGACTCCGGAGGTAAGCATGGGGTGAGGGGGGATGTGGGGAGGCAGAGTGCACAAAGGGTGGGTGCAGGTGGGGGGCAGGGAGACTACGAGGGACTGTTTTCAATTTGCAGGTAAAAAAATAGAACACCGCGGGACAGTGTTTTTCTTGTAGGGGATTTGGCACACTGGGGTGGGCTCCCAGCATGCCACCTAACTGTTTGGGGGTCTGTAGCCAATGAGAAATTGGGCACCTCATCGCAGACAAACACAAGGAGGGGAGGAATTTTTGCCGATGGGGATTGGGCACCCCCATCGGCACACAAAGAAAGCGGGGGATGCCGAGGGGGATTGGGCACCCCCTCAGCATTTAATAATGGGGGGGTTCTTTATGCCAACAGGGAGTGGGCTCCCCCGTCAGCACACAAGGAAAGGGGAGGTAAGAGCTGAGGGGGGATTGGCCACCACCTCGGCATATAACAAATGGGGGGGCACTTTATGCCGATGGTGAGTGGGCTCCCCATTGGAACATACAGAGGGACAAGGTAAACCAACAGGGGGATTGGGCACCCCCAAAGTCATCAGTTTGGTGGCCACTGTGCCGCCATGCTCATAATGTCAGCGAGCATGTCAAAGGAAGCTCTGCTGTATCTGACAAGCTTTGCTTGGGTTGCAGCTGACATTTTCTTAGATGTGCTCTCCACATTATGTATGCATGGTATGGCGCCAGCATGCAGGCTGATTGGGGAATGAGGAACGCACCTACTGGTGCATACCCTGCATTCGCCCAACAGTGACCGTGCCTCCAAAGCTGAACTACCACAAGATGTTGGCTGTGCAAGCATGTCAACATAAAAAGTACTGTGGTACAATGCAGCTGTAGTAAAAAGCAATGCATGTTATTCAATTAAGCAATAATGCATGACAGGGTGTGTGTTGTGCTGGGATAACATCATGCCTGGGTTGTTAGGCATGCGGCTGCAGGCTGAGTGTGACTAATCACCCCAGAAGTGACATTATCCCAGCACAACACACACCCTGGAGTGCATTATTGCTATTATACAATGGCTCGTTTGTATTTAAAACAATAAAATAATAAAAAAAAAAATGATGCTTGTTTTTTTTTTGTATTTTTCCATGTGTGAAGGTATATGTTTTCAAAAAGTCCACAGTTTGACCACTAGATGGTGCTAGCTGTATGTTCTGCATTCTATTTGCCTCCATGTGACTAGTTACTTTTAATACAGAATCTGTTGTTATATGGCCACATGTTTATGTGGGTAAAACTTTCAGACCACTGAAACTCTGTTAAACATTTAAGAGAAAACTGGGAAAAAAACAACATTAAAGGGAGAAGGGAGATTATCACGGAGGGGGTGCATCTTCGGTGTCATGGACACTGCTTGGGCTGCTCATTCATTCTATCTCTGGGGTGGCAAACATGAAAACAAGAAAATAAAATTGTACATTTTGTGTGCTGGAGACTGTGACAGTGCTTTTGGCAGGTATACACGGAAGGCAGAAAACGGTGATGAGGTAAGCGAGGCGTGTGCTGTGACTCAAGTGCTTACTTTACTATGTAGTGGACAGTGAGAGAGAAGGATTGCCATGAAGCCGCTTGTAATGAGGTGAAGATGACTCTGCATAATGAGAGGAAAGGACACAGGGAGGTGGTAGGGACAATATTTGTGAATTTTTTAGTCGGGTTTAAAGTAAAAAAGTGAGGAAAGTGAAAAGCGAGGATGCAAGTGAGAGCCACGTGGTGGCTGTTTCAAGACATGCTTGCTCACTCACAGTGAACCCGCTCAGAACAGCTCTTACCGCAGTTCAGCTGAATTATATAGAATAGAAATGCTAGGAGAAAAATTATATTTATATGTATTTTGGGGGTAGGGATTTCTTTTCCTTCATGTTCATTGAAATGTGGTCATCGTTTGAGGAGCGAGCGCGGCACTTTTGAGCTCTGGAGACACTCGCAGAATCACAGGAGCAGTGCAGCTACTGGGCAGTGGCAGTGATTCATTTTAATGCTGGCATACGTGATGTGGTCATATGTGTCTGGGACTAGATCTGTGATGTTATACCAGGATAACATCACGGGTCCAGTCCAAGACGGACCAATCAGAGTCCAGGAAATTTTCTTGCCATTCTATAATTGTTTTTTTAAGCAAGTGCATTGTATATTGGTACTTTTTTATCACAATTTTATGATATCGCAAAACTGTGTCAAGTTTTTTTTGTAACTAATACTGTAATTAATACACCTACAGTAAGTGAAAGGAGAGATTCCCTTTCCTTGCCCCCAGACATGAGCCTATATCCCCTCTAGTACCATATCAAATCAAACACTACATTAAAACAAATCCCTCTTTCATATCTTCCCTGCACAGTGAATTCCCACCCCTCATGAGTAAAAAGAAAGGAAGATATTTGGCTTATCTAGCCATTTCATATAAACTGTCTTTCAAAACACTACACAGTTCAGGAGAGGGACTTCAGGAAATGTTGTTGCTGTTTTTGTCAGACATAGAGATTCAAACAGAATAAAGATAGAATAAAGATTCAAGATAGAAGAGAGGTGGAGCACATAGTACTTAAACGACTACTGTAACTCAGCACAAAAAAACTGTACATCATAGTTTTGGATATATTTGGTATTCAGGTTCATAGCGCTACCCTCTTGCCACTAGGCTAAACAGCTTCCATATGACTAAGCCAACTGCTTCCAAAGAGGATATCCAAAGTTAAAAGGCCGCATGTCCCACCCAGGCAATTATGACCCCCTTCACCTACTCCTGCCAGTTATTAAACTGCATTAGCTCTGGCAGCCAACACATACTGTAGGGAGTGATTCTGGAAAAATTCAGCAATAGAGTGTATGCTAAGAGAACAGGCTGAGGCTCCCCATCAGTTTGTGGCTTCCATCATTTGCGCAGTGTACTTTTTTTGAAAAACAATAACATTCTTTCATGGCAGATAGCTTCATAATGGTTCAGAACACAAACAATGCCTTGTTGAAAAGTCATACATCTCAATCTTTTCCTCATGATTACCATAGATCTGTTTTCCGCGCTGCTGAGTGTTGCCTAATGCGCATGTGCAGGGACGTTCCTTGATGTTGTACCCTCGATGTGATGTACTCAGGCAGGTACAACACCATCATGACGTCTCCATGATGGTACAACAGCTGTGTGTTTGTACTGAATTTTGCCCACAATAACGTTCTGCCATACACTATATATTATATCTTCTTAAGATATTCAGTTATAGAGTTAACAACTCTGAAAGTAACATCATTCAACAAAAAGTTGCAATGAGTTACTGTAGTCAAAGAAAATCTTAGAAAATTGATGGGGGCAATTGGAAGCTTTGGAGTGCTTTAGCCCTCTTTCCCTCCCCCAAGAAAGTGTCTACCTTCACTACAGGTCATATTAAATCTTATTATTGTATATTAATCCAGAATCAAGGCACATGTCTGAACTACTTCTAATTCAAAAATGTGTAAGTTATTAGTTTGTTTTAAATTTAATAATGGGGAAGGGTATTCCATGAGGTGTGAACAGTTGTGCCATGCTGCTCTTCCTGCTGATTAATATTAAATATGAATACAAACTAATGCTTGTTACCAAGCGCACTATTGATTGTATTACCATGTTGGAGATCATGATTTAGTTATGACCCAGACTCCAGTACCAAGGCAGGTGATATTAAATTACATAGGCACTACAAAGGCAGCATACATGGACTCCATGGAAGAGGATGCAAAATGTTTACTGTGCTATTGATCTCTACAGTTGCAGATCAGTGATGCCACTGATACTTGCAAGTGGCTGTACATATTCGTGATCTGCCCACGTCCTTGGTCACTCATAGTATGACAATACAAGGATTGAGAGGTGCGATAGACAAAATCAGTGGAGAACAACAACCTCCCGCCAAGTGCTCATGAAGGAAGTATGCCCCACCATAACTGCAGTGACCTGTAAGTATCCCTAGCCCAAAGGCTACTTACTGGATTTAGTCTTCCTTTGGGGGTTCTTGGGCTAAGCCATGGGATAACAAGGCAGAAGAAAGGTAATAAATGTTCCTGGTTACTTAATGTGTTGGGGATAGAGTTCAGTGCAACCCATGTTTAACAGTATAGGAGGGGGTAAACATAATAAACCAGTCTTTTCACATGAATTAAAATACTGTAACTACCAAAACCAGGATGTGGTCAGTTGGTAAGAAAGATTGGTAAGAAAGATTTTAAACTAACCCCTTGTTGTAACCTGTGGTACTGCCTGCCTTGCTCCCTAGCTCGACAATGCCCACTGGACAGCCTCTCCCTCCCCCAGACCCACTCCTTCCCTACTAGGTCCAAACAGGGATGTAACCCGCTGTCTTCTCTGAGGACCTACTATATATCTATGTGTGTAACTCACAATTTTTAACATTATGTAACTTAAGTAACATACAAACTACTACATTATGTAATCTAAGTGTATCTATGTTAAATGTTCCTTTTACTGCACCTGTAATGTTATCCTCTGTTTTAATCTGCACTGTAATAACTGTCTTGATGTCTGCCTCCCTGCGACGAGGTGCATTTGTAAATGAATCTCTAACTCAAAGGTTATAAACCCGATTTGTAATGAATAAATAAATAAAATAAATAAATTATAGTGTTGGGTAGCCCATTAGCACAGTGGCAGGGTCTCTGCTGAAAAGTAGTTTCCCCAAGTGGCCCTGCAAGGGGACCTGGACACCCTGGAAAGCTGGGCTCACACATGGAAATTAAATTTCAATATCACCAAGTGCAAGGTGTTGCATCTTGGTCGGGGAAACCCTAAACACAGGTACACCCTGGGAGGGGAGGTGCTGGAAGCCTCAACAGGGGAAAAAGACCTAGGGGTCATGGTGGATACATGTATGAATAACACTGAGCAGTGCAGGAGAGCAGCTAGTAAGGCAAACAGGATGTTGGGATGCATCGCAAGGGGATCACTCTAGGAGCAAGGAAGTGATTCTGCCACTGTACAATGGACTGGTTAGACCACACCTGAGTACTGTGTACAGTACTGGAGACCACACTAAAGAGGGACATACAGCTCCTGGAGAGGTACAGAGGAGGCAACAAAGATGATACGAGGGCTAGAGGATTTGACTTACGAGGACAGACTTGAGGAGCTCTGCCTGTTTTCATTGGAGGAGAGGAGAGACAGGGGGACATGATTGAGGTCTTCAAGTACCTCAAGGGAATAAATAGGGTAAACATGGAGGGATCTTTAGACTAAAGCAGGAGGCATCACCAGAGGGCATGGTTTGAAGTTGGAAGGTGGAAGGGTGAGGGGGAAAAGAGGAGGAGGTTTTCACTGAGAGGGTGGTGGACCCTTGGAATGCTCTGCCTGGTGAGCTGGTTCAGAGATCCACAGTGGAGAGCTTTAAGAAAGGGTGGGACAGACACAGAAAGTGGATGTATCAGATGATGGCCTGTCCCGGGGGGGTGGGGATGGATGATAGGGGTTTCTGGAGCACAAGGGATGGGAGGGTCTCGGCACCCAACTAAGGATCTAGGTTCGAGCAGACTTGATAGACCATAAGGCCTAATCTGCTGGCAAATAGTATGTTAGTATGTTAGTATGTAAGTACAGGTTCTGTGATAGGAGTTAAAATCATTGCTGTGTTTAGGCCAAGGTACTACAGTATACTGGATATTATTATCTTTGGAAGCACAGTCCATCTGTAAACCAGGTATTCAACCCTGCATCAATCCTAAATTATTATTATTAATATTATTGTTATCTTTTTGTACAGTATTTCTATTCAGAGAGAAAATAAAATAAATATAGAATACAATAGTGCATTATTTCATCTCGAAAATAAGAATTTACAATGCAAGATCTCAAAAAGTAAAGTATATCAAATTTTTGAAGGAATAAAAAGAAAATATATGCATTTTCTGTTTCTTGCTGCAAGCTTTAACCCTTGTTGTGCTACAGACTGATATACTGTTTCAGTTCAGAATATCTATACATTCTAATTCTATCGGCATGCTAGGGGTTAAACATCCCTGTTGTCAGTGGTCATTGAACAGGAATAATTTCAGGCAAAACTTAGCCCATTTGGAGTGCAACAAGATAAACTACAAAGGCCATCATCTAAAGCCATTCATTTAGGTAATCTTGAGTGCAGTGTGCATATTTATGGAACACATGTAAACAGAGGAGAGAAAGAAGTAAGTGCCTCAGCTGGGACTAGAACCCAGGCCACCCAGAAAACCTCTCTGATTGTGCTACCAGCTGTGTCGCCAAAGCAAACTGGAAATTGGGCCACCCCCAAGCACATTACACTTTCTCTCCTCTGTCTGTACTGTATGTGTTCCATAAATATGCACATCACACTCGTGATTGAAAATATAATTATGCAGCATCTTTGTGCAGCATCAGGTTGTACACTGGAGAAAGAGTAATGTGCTCGGAGGCAACCCAGTCTCCAGTTGCCTTGATGGCACAGCTGATAGCACAATCATAGTGGTATTCCGCGGGTGACCTGAGTTCAAGTCCCATCAGAGGCACTTATTTCTTACTCTTCTTTATTTGTACAGTCTGCTCCACTTATACCACCCATGGCTATACTGGGTGACCATTTTTACTGGGTGACTGTCATTTGCTGTTTGCCAGTCAGATAGACATCAATAATATAAATGATGCTTATAGCGTCTATTGCACTCCGTCTATTTCGAGTAGTAAATGTGTAGTTCATCACCCAATTAACCTCCAGTATCCCCAAGTAACACCTATTGTAATCTGGTCCACTTGCCATTTGTTCACTCTGATTACAGAGAGATTTTAAGTTGAGGTGTTAAGCCCATTCACAGTTCATTCACACAGTGCTAAGTCAATGAACTGTGAACAGTGTCTGTTAAAGATGGCATCAAAGCACAAAGCAATGTCATAAAGCCAGAAGGTAGAGCTCTTAACTAAACTGATGAGCTCCCTAAAATGAGCCAAAGAGACCTAGTTCAACATTTTGATCTTCCAAACTCCACAACTGCAGACCTCCTAAAGCAGCACAAGCAGATCATTAGTGACTGGCACTCCAACACAAACCCAGACAGCAAAAGAAAAAGAGAGGGGAAGGATGGAGAGGTAGAGGAGGCAGTGCTACAATGGTTTAGAAATGCTTGAGGGTAAGATGCCCTGATCAATGGCCCTTCTCACACAGACAGCCAAGGAGCTTGCTACAGCATTGGGGCACCTTGAATTCACTCCTTCAGAAGTCTGCCTCCAAAGGTGGAAAGCTTGTTACAACATTTGCTTCCATTGGGCTCATGGCAAAAAACAGAATTCTGACATAGATAGTGTTCAAACCTTGGTTAAAGATGTGCTGCCCAGTTTTCTGTCTTCTTTTGCCCCACAGAACATTTTCATTTGTGATGAAACTGGCTTGTTTTTATAGTGTGTTGGCCAGGGAATTCTTGCTTTTAAAACAGAGGCACTGCTTGGGCAAAAGGAGGCCAAAGAGAGAGATTGTCTGATCTTGCCGTTACAACATGGATGGCTCTGAGAAAAATAAGCTGTTAGTGGTGGGGAAGTCTGCCATATCCCACTGTTTTCAAGGTAGCAACCATCTCCCTGTATGCTATCAAGTTAACTTGACAGAATCTCCCTGTGTGCTACCAGGCTAACTAGACAGCAGGAGGTTACTGAGTACGCTCAGGGACATGGGGGTGGGGTAGAAACTAATGGGGGTAGGTTGGGAGCTGGCTGCAGGGTAGACAACAGAGGGTAGTTGTTAGTGAGGAGATATCCAAGCCAAGACCAGTTTCTAGCAGGGTCCCACAGGGTTCAATGCTGGGCCCTGTTCTGTTTGAGGTCTTCACTGGAGACATTACAGAAGTGGTCAAGGTAAGATCAGCCTGTTCACCGATGACATGAAGATTTGCGCAAAAGTGGACAGTGAAGAGGAGAGGAAGGCACTCAGGAAAAATCTACCTCAACTCGAACACTGGTCAAAGGAGTAGCACTTGGAGTTTAATGCTAGGAAGTGCAAGATCTTTTTTTTTTTTTTTTTTTTAGTTGTTTAACCAGAAGTAGCACACTAAGCTGAAAGCTTTTTTACAGGTGTGACTTGGGAGCACAGGGAAGTTAAGTGACTTGCTCAGGGTCACACAGTATGCAAGTGGAGTCATGCACCACGGAGCCAGAAATCCCAGATCCAGCTACTGGCTGGGGGGAGTGCAGTTAACAGCTTCACTACAGGAAAGGGGCCTAGGAGTAATAGTCTCAGGGGACATGAAGGTATATGCACACTGTAAGAGGGCAGGAGCAAGGGAAAATCAGATGCGGGGTGCACTGCCAGAGGGATCACTTCTAAAAAGGAGGAGGTCATCCTGCCATTGTACAAAGCACTGGTGAGGCCGCACTTGGAGTACAGTGTGCAGTATTGGTGCCCATACATCAAGAAGGATATGAGCTTACTGGAGGGGGTGCAGTGTAGGGTTACAAAAATGATCATGGGACTAGGGGAGTCACCGTATGAGGAAAGAGTGAAGAAATTCAATATGTACTCACTGGAGGAAAAAAGGGAAAGGGGGGATATGATAGAGACCTTTAAGTACTTAAAAGGCATAAACAAAGTTAGAGATGGGGGACTGCTCCACTTAAAGCGGGGTAGAGTCACTAAGGGGCACAGTCTGAAGTTGGAAGGGGGAAGTTCAGGAGGGAAATGAGGAGACGCTATTTCACAGAGAGAGTGGTGGTGGGATAGAATGCACTGCCAGAGGAGTTAATCAAACTAAGGACAGCGGATAGCTTTAAGAAGGGTTGGGATAGAGTCTGGGGCAGGATTAGTACAAACAGAGCACAGTGGGGGAAAGAACTGGGAGAGGTGCTCAAGAGAAGGGATTGGGGGGCAGCTGCAGTGCTATTAAACAGACATATGCACAATTGGGCAGACTTGATAGACCTGTGAGTTTTTTTCTGCTGGCAATTTTGTATGTTCATATGTATGTTCATATGGATGACTTCTGATATTTTTACTGTGCAGTTGTGTTTGTGGAACCATCACCTTAGACGGCGAAAGATTGCTGTCATTTTAGATAATTTTTCGGTCACTCTGCATTCCCTGGTTTGCGAAACATTAAGTTAGTGTTTTTACACCCCAAGCACAACTTGCATTATCCAGCCCCTAGACATGGGAATAATTTACAGCCTTAAACAACATTATGTAAGGGCAATGCAGAAGTGGGTGTTGGATGAAACTGATATGGATTGAGAGCTGTCAGTCCCAATGTGTGTAAGGAAGATTAACTTACTTGATGCTGATTGGATGCTTAAAGAAGCCTGGGATTTGCTGACAGCTAACAATCCAGAGGTGTTTCCGTAAGGCAGGTTTCTATATCAACACTGACCAAGGTGACCACAGGGAAGGGACCTCTAGTGCACTGAGCCTACCTGAAATTGATCTGGACACTGCTGAAGAAAGCATACTGGCACCAGATGGCACGACAGTAGAGGAATTTGAAGCCATGTGTCACCTAGTAGATGGAGAGGAGGAGCAAAGCATGGATGACATCAGTGGGGCTATTGGACCACTGAGAGCTGCAGCTACACAAGAGGAGGAAGAGGACAATGAGAAAGAAAAAAAAGTTACTGTGGCTGTTATGAAATATGCACTCCAGACCCTATGTTGTGCCTTGGAACAGCATCAAGAGATTTTGCCAGACTGGGGTGCTGTGGCAACAGCAAAAGGAGTATGGGCTCTGTACTGCAGAAAACATATGCATCAAACTAAGATTCAGGACTTCTTCACTAGGTAGGCAAGAGACTTTGAGATATAAATACTGTACTGTACACTGATTTAATGAATTGAGCAGTGTCGATACTGCAATGCTTTTGAAGTGCTGTACTCACCCTTACTGTTTTTGTGATTGGTGATGAGTTTTCAGTTTTGTTTTGGGTATTTTGAGTTTCTGAGGTTTTTGTTAATAAATGTGTGAATCACATCTGTGTCTGACAGTTGCTTTTTGCTACACCAACTAGCTGGTATAATGGGCAATTGCAGGCTACACAATTGCACCCTCTATAAGTGGAGTAGACTGTATTCATTTAGATAAGTTTGGGAAAGCAAAAAAAAATAAACAAAGAATATAATAATCCATAGTCCATTCATATTTCAAGTGACCATCGGGTCTATACTGTTATCAGCTGGTTCCTCTTCATCTTGGTCTAATCCTAAATCTGTGGGCAGAGCCACTTTTTTCTCAAAAAATGCTCGAGTAGCATCTATATCTATAAACTAATAATCTTTTCTCTGAAAAATCACTTTGAGTTTGGCAGGTGACTGCAGAGCTGCTGTTACCCCTGCCTGCACAAACTCAGACCTGATTGCTAGAAATCCCCTTCTCTGTCTCTGGGTAGCAAGGCAGAAATTGGGATATAAATGCAGCTTAGTGCCTTTATAAATAAATAATTTCTTAGTTCTACCTGACTGTAGTATTTTGTTTCTTTGGAAAACAGAAGAACAGGTAAGCAAGTAAGTGTTTTATTTATATGACACCCAATCCCGGGAGCTCTAAGCACCTTACAAGCAATAAAAGCAGGGTTAGACAGAATCATACATAGATATCAATTTCAAAATAACTTAGTAATACAGCACAATTAAATAAGCCATACAACCTGCAAATTAAAACATAAATCATAATAAATAAGGCATTTAAAAATCAGTACAAAATCAGTATAAATATTCAGAATAAGCCTTATTTAAAGAATAGGTATTCAGACCCCTATCAAATGCCTTCACTGATGGGGCCTCCCTCAAATATCTTAGAAGTGCCGGCCAACTTGCGCTGAGGGTTGAGGTGCTGGATGCCACACGTCACACCACTCTGGCGACTCTGGTTCGGGAATGGATTTGAGACTCCAGTGGTTGGCAGGGGAGGGAGAGGACTGAGCATCCAGAGAACTGCTCTCCTCTCTCGTGGTGGGCTATGGGATATGCCTCACTCCATAATGGCTACCAGTAGAGATCAGGGACACTACAGGGAGTGGCGCTAATATGGGGTGGAGTGGCGGCAGATGTCAACATTCGTGTGCAGATGTCATTTCATGGCCAAACTAAGAAGAAAAACCCTGGCTGCTGGGGAGGCGCAGACAGGGCTCGAGTGCTCAAGCATGCATGTACAATGTCGGCCCTGGCCCAGCTTTACTCTCCCTAATCCCTGTTTCCGCCATGACCCCAGGGTGGGGGGGACCTAGCACCTGATTCCTTGGTCGAGGTCAGGGTTCAGGTGGGTGGCAGAGGCAAGAGCTAGTGGGTTCCCATCTAAGAGATGCCTCAAGTAGCCAGTGATTGTAGACAAAAAGAGTTCACAAAAAAAAAAGATCTCAGAAGCATGTTCCAGAGAACTGGGCAAGATACACTGAATGAACGATCACCCTAGGTTTTCAGCCTTGTCCTCAGAACTGCTAGGAAACCCTCAGTGGAAGAACGGAGAGAGCATACCAAGATGGCAGGTATAAGGAGGTCTTGCAGGTAGCCAGGGACCAAGCGATATAGGGCCTTGTAGATGAGCAAGCCCACCTTGCAAATGATCCTCCACCTGACCAGCAGTCAATACAGATCCGCACGACTGAGGTCACATGACAGGACCTTAGAAGTCCTGTCAGTAACCTGGCCGCCATGTTCTGCACCAGTTGCAACAGGTAGAGGTTCCGTCCATTCACCTTGAAGTGTACAGCATTACAGTAGTCTAGCCTGGATGTTACAAAGACATGCACCAGTGACGGCAGTTCCTCAGGTTTAATTAGGGGCTTCATCCAGGCAATGTTCTTTAAGAGGTAAAAATTACTTTGGACAACAACTGACACCTGAGCAACAAGTGCCAGATTTTTCACCCTAGAGGATGCCAACAATTGGGTAGATCCCAGGGCCAGACCTGTTATCACCCTGGAAGCACCCTCATCATGCTCGCAACCAGGATCAGTCACCAGGACCTCCATCTTGCCAGGGTTAAGCCTCAGCCAGCTAGATGGCATCCAGTCTTGGATCTTGGCTAGGCACATATTCAACACTTTGATGGCATCATTTGTTACTGGTGCAAGTAGCATGTACAGCTGGGTGTCATCTGCACAGCAGTGGAAACACGGACTATACTGTCTAATAAACCTCACCAGGGGCAGCATTTACATCACAAACAACAATAGTGTTAGTATTGAGCCTTGAAAAATTCCACAAGACAGAGGCTTCTTAAAGGAGGAGAAATTCCTTATCACCACCCATTGCCTCCTGCCCAAGAGATAGGACTCAAACCAGCAAATGGTGGTTCTGGTGAGTTCACAATATTCTCTAAGGCTATCCAAAAGCACAATGTGGTTCATGGTGTCAGTTGCTGATGAGAGATCAAGGAGAACAAGAAGTGACCATTCCCCCTCTATCTTTTGTCTTGAGGAGGTAATTTTACACCTCAACTAATGCTATCTTCATGCTATGCCTTGCCCTAAACCCAGACTGGAATGGCTCATAGGTATCAAAGGTCACACAGTGTACCTCGAGCTGTAGAGCCACCATCTTCTCTACAACCTTCCATAAAAATGAGAGGTTGGAGATGGGTCTATTATTTGCTAGGTGTAAGGGTCGAGTGATGGTTTATTCAGAAGTGGCCTCACCGATGCTTCCTTCAAGATATCAGGGAAGAACCCTTCCATGAGCTAACACCAGACTATCTTGGTGAACACTAAACCAATGGCCTCTGCACATCCTATTAGGAGATGAGTCGGGCCAGGATCCATTTAGCAGAAGGTGTGCCACAACTCCGAAATCACCTAAATATCCTCAGCCACATCTATTGGTCAAAACTCCCTCCAGAAAATAGAAGTGCCCTTGTTCCAACCAGTCCCCCCATTGTGGGGCTCATCATTGCCCACTGGTGAGATCCCAGCCCAAATAGAGGACACCCCCGTCGAAGAATAGAGCAAACTCTTTTCAAAGTGTGGCTGAAAAGGCCCTCTTTTGGCTGTAGACAGACTGAATGGAGTAGTCCGTTCACAGTCCAAAAAAGCTGAGCTTGTCTATTCTTCCCTGCAGCATTCTCCCTGTACAGGAACTCTGCCTTGTTATGGTTTATTGCCCTTTAATAATCATCATAATGATTTCTTAAAGCCAGTCTATTCTACATGGACCGTATCCTTCACAAGCAATGCTCCAACATCCAATTCTTGGTCTTCATCTCCTTGAGAGCCTCATCAAGTCATGGGGGTCTCAAGTGTAAAGACTTGGGTCATATACGTACTGGTGCAATAGTTTTGAGTGCTTAGAAAGCAGCTCCATTATAGGCTGCACTGCTTAACCCAAGCCAATCGCACATGCAGCACTCACACCAGAAGAATCAACTACTGCCAACAGTCTGCCTGGGGACAATCCCCTGAAAGTGCAATAGCTGACCATCTTAACAGGGGAGGGATCATCGGGGGGGGGCAAATAAGAACTCCATCATGCAATGATCAGACCAAGCACAAGCAACCCAATCAGTTCAGAGGTCACTGATCTTAAGACCCAGGAAGAATATCAAGTCCAAGGTGTGGCCGTGATTTTGGGATTACAGAAGTAATTGCTTTTGTGAGGCCCAGCAATGTCATCAACTAGAGCAGGTCATGTCCCAGTTGTTAGGATTGGTCATCAACCCAGGCATTGAAGTCACCCTGAATCAAGCATCTAGGAGACTCCAGCACCCTGACAGTGACGAAGTCCACAGGAGGAACCCCCCCCCCCGGTCCCTGCGTCACATACCTTGCTTTAGGTTTAGTATCTGAAATCAAGGAATATTTTCTTGGTAAGGGCTAAAACACAGATTCTAACACTATCAGCTGTTCAGGTGAGAGTGTTAATGTGAGAATCATCTCCACCTTGGACTTCAATTCTGAATTAGTGATTTGTGCAGATAAACCAATCGGTCAAAGATTTTTCAGTGAAAGAGTATTCTCAATTTTTTCATGTTCTGCCAAAGTATTTAATTGCTTGCGTAAGGAGACATTCAATGCTTCTTCCATAGTCAGGCTCCAATGTGAAAATTTTTTGATATTCTCCTAAGTAGATTTCATTCTTTCCTTCATTTTGACCATCTTCTCATCTAATGTTTGGCATCAAATAGAAATATCAACTAGTATATTCTGCACCTTCTGGAAGGAAGGAAGCCTTTGTGTCCCCTTGGAATTCCAAAAGAAATGCTTGAATCAAAGTCAGTGTAGGTTTTGCACAGCTATTTACCTTAGCACCCATTTCAAGGCACATTGGTGCTGGGGAAGCCATTGCCCCATCTAATTGCGGAGAAGCACTCATCCCCATTGAATAGCTGGTTTCCCTGTTTTCTTGGAAATCATTTTTCAAATAGTTAATCTCCACATTCAGCCCCTTCCTTATGCTCCAGTAGATTTTGTGCAGCCATTTGACCTCTAATAAGACTGTCAATGTAATGGTTAAAGGGAACATGAATTGATTACTTATGTGCAGCTGTTTGAAATGTCTCTATTTTCATAAATTATATTAATAGCTCTAAAGGATCCCTATTTACTGTAACTATTTCTGAATAAAAGCTGAACATATCAATTGTGTTTTGTATTGTCTTCTTTGTATGGACAAAATTCCGTACAGTTCCTTTCATGGAACCAAGAATTTGGAGTTTTGACTATGTCACTTCATGGCTCAGAAATGTGAGCATGAACTTATCAGTATCAGTGCCCACCAGAACGTACCCTCTGGAATGCCTTATTGTGATTATGATATGGGTCCTTTTTAGTAAATTAGATTTATTTTTTAAACATATTTTTGTTGAGCTACTTTCTGCTGGGCTGTTGTGCTGGGATAATGGCCCAGATGAAAGTACCTCTTTGCCACTCAGGAGCCAGCATTCTTTCTACACATTTATAATGTCCATTATATATTAAGGAGTCCAGAACGGTACACAGTACTCTAGGTAGATTATGACCAGGGTCTTGTAACGTGGCATGAATACTCCCTCTGCTCTGATGTTTAACCCACTTTCAAGGCACCCACACATTCTGATGGGCCTTATGACATGGGTTGTGCTCTACTTGTTCTGCTTTCATCCTTATCTATTGCAACCCAGGGGTCCTTTTCCATCTCAAATGCAAGAGGAGAAGATCCACATAGTGTGTAACTTCTACCATTGTTTTTACTCTACAAATATAACATCTTGCTTTAGACTACATTGAATCTGAGACTTCAGGGGTCCATACCGATCAGATAGTCCTGATGTTTGACTCCTTCATTAAGGAATTTTAACACCTGGGCCAGTTTAATGTCGTCAGTGAATTGAATAAGCTCTCCAGAGACCCCAGCTTCTATATATAGTAAATGGTGGTTTTTACATACACCATCAAGGAATAGAATTATGTAGTACAATAAATAAAAAGGCCTACATGAAGGAAAAACTAGTAATTATAAAGCAAGTGGCCAGGAAATGCAGCAGAAAACTACATAGATGTGTTGCACATAATAGTGCAGTAGTTGGACAATCCTTGTTACAGTAACATCAAGGGTTATCTTATATGATATTTGTACAATGTAAATCTGGAAGCAAATCAGTCACATGGCACTGTAAAGATAAATGGCAATCTTTATGAATAGATGACAATTACAGCACCAGGTGATTAAACAGGAGAATATACTATAGCTGTTCTGCATGCATGATCACTATGGACAATGCAGGCCTACTGAGTGGCATCAAGGCATCTTTAGTGCTTAAAGAAGGGGCAAAACTGTGCAACATGTGATGCATGACTTAAGGGGAAAGAAGAGTTGTTTTTTTTTCAGAGCTACAGAATGAATCGGAGGAAGCTGCCTATGGCAGACTGTCTCCTGGTGTTCCAGAGAGTGCAAGGCCATGGAGGAAGTGCAGTAAGAGTCCTGCAGTGTTACTGAGGATGGCATCAGGATATGCTTGTGTGCTCATTCTTAGTACTTTACATAGGGAATGGCTGCATGGGGGCTATCATGAACAATAAGAGGGGTCAGGCAGATGATGTGATGACTGTCATCAAGCTATATAGGGCATACACAGTTTTCTGCCCCTCTCCTGGTCCAGTAAAGCTCCCTCCATTAGATTAATTAACAGTAGAGCTACTCCATCTGATTTATGTAAGTAAGTCTTTTTTAGATGTCTAAGTGACATGGAGCTCGTTCATCACAACGCAGAGTGGACAAAAGAAGGAGAAAGATGAAACCAGGGGTAGGTCATAAAGAGGACAGTAAGTCATATGGGAACCAGGTAGAAAAAAGGAGGGATTCAAACTAATATTTCCCAAAGGAGGTATCAGGCTTGTGAGTCACCAAAACAAGTCCTTGTCTCAGTAGCAGAGAAAATAGGGTAAAAAAAAAGAAGTATATGGAAATGAATGAATGAATGAATGACCTGGTTTATTTGTCTGGCACCCTTCTGGCAGAAAACCATGATACTGAAAAGCCTAAAACAATAAGGAGCTTTATAAATTACGCATTGATCAACATCTCTGTGTTTGAAAAAAGAGCCATAGCTTGTTCTCACACATACAGTGTAATGATTTTGTTATTTATCAGTAAGTCAACACAGCAATGAACAGAGAATCTCCCCACACCAACTCAACCCCCAGTCTCCCTTCTCCTCCCCTAGACTCACCACTGCTTTTTGCCAAGTCTCACTGTCTGATGCTCAGAAGGCCTTCTTAGTCCTTGACCCACCTGAATATTTGCCTGACTGACTGGTCCTGCATTTCTACTTATGGCTGCTTTTGCCACTGCAGAGCTTATAATCGCTGTCCTAAAATTGCTCCTGCCAAATACCAGTGGCCTTGAATGTTGCAAGGCATCCACTTTATACAGGTAAAGATATGCCACCTTTGTACAACTAACTGCATATCTCCCTTATGCAAACCCTAGGGAAGATCCAAAAGTACTTTATCCAGCACCAACTGTCCTCTTTCACATCATCCTGTTCCTTCCTTGGCTCTTAAGAGTTTTAATAAAAGAGAAACCCCTTCTAAATTACTTCCATACTAAGGATGACTAACTCTATTGTGACTGGTATGGGCAAGGGCCTCCTCATTGCAGCCATTTTTGTTGAGCTGTCAAAAGCTTTTGACTTTGTCTCCCACCCACTCCTACTGAACTGGATAGCCAGTGCAGAGCTATCTGTGTGGGCAACCAGCAGGTTCAGTTACTATCCTGCAAATTACATACATGCCAAACACAAAGGTGGGTCTGTATGTCCTCCCATTCAGACTGAGATAGGTATCCAACATCTCTTTGTCTTTGGGCCTGTGCCATTCTCTATCATCCTAATTTACCTGTCTTCCACCCATATCCCAATTTATATTAATAGCAGTCCTGATATTACAGTCCTTTTTCAAACTTAATTGGAATTTTACTATTCAAAGGTGGCTCAACTCAACCCATCTTACCTGAATGCAAAGAACACAGTGCCAATGACTTTGTGCTCAAGTTCAAGCAGGAAAAGCTTCCTGTCAACCCCACCCACCCCCCGAAATGGGTCATATATAAATCCCCTTTAGAACATTGTTTCAATTAAATTGTAGTCAGCCTGGAAAAACACCTCAACTTCACCATCCACATAAACTCAGTTACCACAAAGTTCTTCCCCAAACGTCTTGCCATCAACCATATCAATGCTAGAGATGCAGCAAAGTTTAAATTTGCATGCAAAGTTAACCTGAAGTGGGCAACTTTGAATTCACACAAGACTATATGAAATTTACATTAAAAAGTTGAAATTCACACTCACTGGACTTTGCGTTGTGCACTTCGCGTTCACTTTGCATTACAGTTTGAGAAGAAAAAAGTAGCAAGAAACAGCCCACAGATCACATGTCTGACTGTCTGCAGGTCACATGATACAGGCAGAAAGTTAATCACGCAAGACAGTGAACTAGTTTCACTTTCCCTTGCCCTGTGCTAGAGAAGGAGCTTTTTGAGAGTGTCTGTTTAGTGTTAGTTAAATATTTACTCACTATTTCTGTTTACTGCCATATTTCTGCTTTTGAGTTTTGCCTCTTATTATCATATTCCTGAGCCCTCATTTTACTGTTTTTTCTTTTTTGTTTACTTCTGAATACTTGCATTCATTTTTTTCCCAAAAGGAGAGAGGTGGTTTTCCAGCAGGGATTTGTGGTGGTCGTCTTTGTCCAAGGATGCATGGTGATGGTATTCGCATAGACCATGTTAACTTGTCCCCACCCAGTGCTCCCCTCCCACTAAATGTTGTGTCCACTGGCAGTGGAGTTAGTGGTACCAGCAAAGCAGCACTGGCGGTGCCTAGCACACTCTGCCCCACCACTGGCCAAGGCTCAAGAACAGCAGAGGCAGGAACAGCAGCTGCAGGAACAACAACAGCAGCAATAGGTTACCCCCCAAACTATACAGCAGCCTAAGACACCTGGGGTCCCCCCACTGCCTATACCTCGTCTTCCATGCAGCTCAGCAGTGTGGCATTTTTTCACCACACTGCCAGGTGACCCTAGTATGGTTAAATGTAATATATATGGCATGCTGGTGTGGTGTGGTTGGAATGGTACACATCTGGGAACAGGTGGCCAGAGAACTCACCTGACTGTCCACCACCATGCAGAGTGGGAGCCAAGGTGGCTAAAGTAGCAGAAAATGATCCTGCAGTGCAAGTGATGTCAGCACAGCCTCAGCCTGCATGGCATGAGAAGTGCAGCAGAAGGGAGAGGGAACAAGTGGTGGCTCCCACAGCTGCACATGAGCACAACCCAGCTGAAAGCCTAACCACACTGGCAGATCTTGGCCTACTGTTGGAGTGAGATTGAAATCCTCTGTAACATGATCAACACAGTGCAGCAGCAGTTGAATCAAGAGGAGGGTTATCAGCTGCAAATAACAGCTATGCTCCAACTGCTGATTAGTCAGAACCAGGCCCAGCAGTCTTTTTGTTTTCTTTCTAACTTGTATTGTGTGCTCTGCCTTTATTTTTCATAACGTCCGTCCCCCCCAAAAATATTAAAAACACACCCCAAAAAAATTGTAAAAGAAAAAAAATAACACAATCCTGTCCTGAGCTTTCCTTTTTTCCCACTTAATAATCTTTTTACATACAGAAAAAGTGTATTTTTTTGCAGTGATGTTTTCTTCTTCTTGTATTGTGTTAAAGCAGCAGTGCAATAATATGTTAACAATTTTGACCTATAATGTTTTGTTCTATTTTCAATTGTCCCTTATCTACTGATTTGTATGATACCATTACTTCAACAATTAATGTGATTCTGCATTATAAAATGGTCATTAATGAAAGGTCAAATGTGATGACTTGCATTGGGCAAAAAGTGTCACCTGACCATTCATTACCTATATTGTATTACACCAACAGTTGGCATGCTGATTGTAAAAAGCTTTTTTTTTGCATTTTACAGTTAAGTATGATAACCTTCTCCAGCCCATGGGTGTATCAGGGCATTAATGCAATTCCCTGCCAGCTACTTTCATTCACTCAGGCAATTCCTCGTGCATCACAATGAACCCAGGGTGTGCACTAATGCCCTGATACACCCACTGTCTGTCATGGGTTATAGCGTACTTACTCCCTATTTTAGATATGAAATAGTCACGGTAGTGCTCCTTTTAATATTTTTCAGATCTGGTTTTCATCAGTATACCCAGTTGTTTTTGAACACCTACTGCTCCTTAAGATCATAGTCCTGCTGGATTGCATGCTAGTTCATTTTAGCCACAACAGAAATTATTTTAAATAATAGATATACAAAAACCGGTGACAATACTGATGAAAACTGACTGCAAGCCAGATTAAAAGTAATGCTCTGTTTATCATTTCAGATGTGAAAGAAAAGGAGTACAGCAGCAGTAAATTGTGAAAAGAAGGGTATCTTACAGACAAGTCAGTAGATAAGTACTGATTGAAAATGGGCTACAAAAGTATAGGTACAAATTTTAACCTGATTATTGCACTGCTGCTGTACTTGTCATGCTATATTACTTTTGTGTTACTGTTGACTGTGTTAAGCTTTCATAGCACACCCACAACTACAGTCAAAATATACCACCATTACATACAATTAAATCCCCCAAAAAAAAAAAATCGTGAAAAGTCCAGATGAAGAATAATTACATGAGAAACTGCTCAGAAAAGTCACAAATATTTCTTGGTGTACTGCTAAAAGTGTGGACCTACAGCCAGAATGCTGCATAAGTGTCCCAAGTGAGAAAATGGCTTGCTGGTGCCTGCAAATGTGTTTAAATGTCTTGAAAAGTCCGGATGAAGAATAGCCACATGAGGAACTTTTCAGAAAAGTAACAAGTATTTCTTGACACACTGCTTAAAGTGTGCACCTACTGTGCAGCCAGAACTCTGCATAAGTGTCCCAAGTGAGAAAATGGCTTGCGGGCACTTGCTGCTGCTGTTGTCCTGATGTATTCTGCTGCTGATGATGTACATTATGTTGCTAAATGATGATAGCCAAAGATGACCATGGAATGAACTATAATTTAATGTTCTGGAAAATTCTTCTACTGTGCTGATTGAAACACACTGCCCTATGTGTATGTATTCATATCAACAATGGTGAGTTATTGTACATGTCACTGTCATGTTTTTTGAGACACATTGCCATTTAATTTGTATTGAATCTTGTTTTTTGTTGTAAGCAGTCCATTGTGTTGTTCCTTTGCAGGGAATCATCATTATACATACTGAATGTTTCCCCTTCACTGGTGTGTTGGCCATGATCATATTCACATGCCATTCATATGTGCCGCCATCTAATGTGGTACTGTAAACTTTATATTTTTTTCTGGAGTGGAGGTACTACTGTGAGTGAGTGAATTATAACCATTTTTCATTACTGTTCTTTTCTTTTACATTCTCATGTCACAGCACTCAGATTCATGACCGTAGTGATGAAATCATGTTGTCTCTGCACATGTGTTCCACATGTGTCTGATTGTTGACTTCTGCTATATGAACATTGTCAAGCCATGAAAGGTAAGTATTTTTTTTTTTTTTTGGGAGGAGTTGCATGCACCATTGGAAAACAATTTTCATTAATATTTTTTGTCTTCTTTCCAGGTCTTAGGTGTATCAAAACTGTTGTCCGTCTTCAGATTGGAACATGCCAGCTGTCCATAATGCCTCAATGCTACCTGCAAACAGATGAAGAAGAAAATATTCTGAATTCCTTCCAGTACCCCATTCAGCACCAGTACCCAGTGGAGCTGTTCCTGTCTTTTGTTATATTCATCATCTGGCTTGTATGTCACCACTGTTAAAAACTTTACACCTCGGAAAACAAGGGAAACCAAAAAAATAAAAAGGAAAGTGGGCTGGAATCCTCAATGCTAACTTGGAAATTCTTTTTCCATGACTGCATCAGCAACCTCAGCGGTACACCATTTGATGCTGCCACCAGTATGGTCTGCTTCACCTGCATTATTCAGCATCAGCACCATCATCATCATCGTGGCTGGGTGCAAACATAGATGTGATTGTCCTACTTGGTATGTTGCACGAAAAAAAGTTGAAGTGGTGCGATTCGTGATCGTGAAGATGACCATGAAGAATGCAATTCATCTCGTGAGTCATGATGTGAGTTATAAACTTGGCACTCACAGTGCTTCTCAGAGCACCAGAAACTGAATGGAATTGAGCTTCCACAGATGGTTGCCATTGAAAATTTGAAATAACTATCGCTGCACTTTTTTGAACTGTGCAGTGTTTGAGCTGAGATACTATCTACTGGATTAAATAGAGCTGGCTTGTTGTGAGGACAAAGATTCAAGTTCATCTGCAAGTACGACATCCTACAAAACATGAACACTAACAGAAGAATCATACTAGACCAAAGATCATTAGTGACGTGACATGATAACTGGGTGTCCTCCTGATTCATGATGAAATGAAGATTTAAAAAAAAGAGGGTTGGGCCAAAAAAAGTTGAAGAGGTGTGATTTGTGATCATGATGACCATGAAGAATGCTATTCACCATGACGTAAGTGTGATGCGAGTTATGAATTTGGCACTGGCAGTGCTTCTCAGAACATCGCCACTGGTACTCTGCTACTGGAACATTCAAAGTCACCTTCCTCATGCCTGTAGTAAACCTCTGGGGGTTAATTCACAACTTTTACCTACATGGCTACTTGCTGTTACTTGACAGTTGGCTGGCAGATTTTATTTCTGACACACACACAGAATTTATTTCACACACCACCTACGCTAAGGGTGTTGCTGCAGACACTGCTGCTACCCACACAGATTCAGGGACCTTGTCTGGCCTAAATCTTTCTGACACAATACTTTTACCTTCCAAGGATTTTTTCTTTTTTTATTTAATCCATGTGATGTGATGGAATACCCTGCTCACAGTGCCAAAGCTTATACCATGCTGACTTATGTGGCTTATGCACCACAGGCACAAACAACTTTGTCTGACTGTGTCTTTGTGGGCATTTATTTAGATTACACAGAGTCAACAAGAAAAGAAACACATTTATTGCAAAAAGTGATTTTTCTAATTTTGTGGGTTAAAAAACAAATTCATGACAATTCACAAGACAGTACATTGCCCAAAATACTGCAATAGGTATGTTTCTTTATTATATCTTTTTCCTTCGATTAAATGCTATAATATGCAGTGAGAGACAGCATTCACGGTACTATGGGGAAATACAAAATAGTGGTACAGTGACAACAATTTCAACAGACTGAACATATACAATTAAAAGCAATGTTTTGGCGAATGGAAAACCAAAAAACAGCAATAGTGACTTCCAGATGTAAATTGAGCAATGAAGAGATGTAGTTCCACAGTCACAACAAGACTTTAACCACTAACTAGTCTTCAGAAATCCAAAAGTGGAACAACAATACCTTATTTTGTGTGTTGGGGGGGGGGAGATTTTACAGCAGTAGCTATATTGAAGCAGGAAAAAATACCACAGATGGGCTAAGAAATTATGAATACTGCTATTACGGTGGTGCAATAAAATGCATATCAATTTACTTACAACACACACAGATTAAAGGTCAGGCACAGAAACATTAACTGTTCAGCAAACTAATACAGACAGTCTTTTAAAATGACTCAAAAAAATTACTACCAAATAGAAAAAAATATATAAAAAATAAAGTGAAGTTGTACTGTGTGTACCTGAACATGAAGATTATCAAAAACTAGCCAACATATGTTGGAGAAACTGCCTTTCTCACTAATCTCCCTTCTACACTACAGATCCACCACTCCCGCAAAGCACACTTCTACAGTGTCTGTCAGTGCAGGGACTGATTATACTAAATTAACATTAAATATTCACACAAAATCAATAAATGCTCAATGACATAAACACATAAGGATTTATTACAATCGATGTACCAACTTTTGCCACAAAATGTTGTGGCAAAAATATGTTTTTAAAGGTTTTCCGATGATTTGAATCTCACACCTCTGAGAGCAAACTGTCTCCAGCTTTCCACTACACACACTACGTTGAACTGAGGCCATGCAAAACAATATAGAGTCCATGTGGCCTTAAATTCCATGAACCACTGCAAAATTCACCTTAAAGAGCTAAAAAACAAGGTGAAGTAATGCGAAGTCCATAGAGAATAATGGGAACTTTGCGTTACTTTGAGATGCAAAGTTATTTGCTTTGTTATGCTGAATACCATGTGAAATTCAGGTTCTACACCAAGTACCACACCTAGTGAATTGTAGGCACTTCACCCACCTCTAATCAGTGCATGTCTCACCCCTGTTGCCATATATGAGCTCAGGCACAAAATTATCCTTTCAGTATTTGATTGTGGTTAATTGAATAGTAGTAGCACCTGACTGGCTGTCTGGCAGCCAATCAATTGCTATTAGTACTGTAAGATGACATCATTTCACTCATCTTACTATTATGAAGAAGCAAATAAGCCACCAATTGTGGGACCTGCTGTTGATTTTTGTCACTACTTTGGGTGTTATGGGAGGAGAAGAGAGGTGGGGGCTAGTGAGAGTGTTCAGGGCAAGTTCTCTATTTTTGGGGTTGGGGATTGTGACTTGTGCCTGCCATGATATAGCAGCAGGTGGCTTGTTATTACCAGTAAAAACAATTTATATTTTATTATAAGGAGGACAAGACACTACAATAAACAACAGCACCTAAATATTACTATCAGTTAGCTTGAGGAAGAGGTTGGTGATTGTGGGTTATAGGTAGGGTTGCATGAATATCATAAAATCCCATCTCAGCTAGTATAGTTGGATATTTGGACAATCCATATCTGAATCAGACTCCCAATCCAAACCTCAGACAGAATAAATTGGTGTATTTGGATCCTTAATATCTGACTATTCCAGTACCCTAATTGTCTTCACCCTTTGAACATCCCTTAACCACTCCAAGCCTCCCCAAAACCACATTGCAAAACCTACCTCTCCCCAAAGTCCACTGATAGTTGAAGTTGTCACCGGTCACTAGCAGCTCTTAATAAATAATAATAAATAAATTCATAAACAAAATTTACTAATCCAAGCAATGACTGGAATTATTGGTAACCCCCCTCCATGAAGCTGCTTCCCCCATCCTGGCATAAACCATAAGACCCTACCCCCAAGTCATCAGGGACCCCCCCCATCCAACACACTCATTGGCCCTTACCTCCCTCCCTTCTCCCATAACTTCTAAAACTGTACAAGGTGCTTGGATCAATCACTTTTTTCAGGTCCCACATTGCAGCTGCTAGCACTCATTTTTTCACCTCAGTATATGAATGAATGATGTTCTCCTGTATAGAGATGCAGCAAAGTTTATCTATGCTTGCAAAGTTCATGCAAAGTCTTTAGATTTTCATCCATTTTGATTTCACAAATTTTTGCACAGATGGCTGAAATTCACCTATGTTTCTTTGCCTTGTAACTTTGCCTGTCACATTCACCTTTAAATTGGTACACAGGTGAAGCTGAGTGGAAACAAACAGTTTGGTCATATGGAGATCTTTCTTCAAGCCACATGATCATTTTACTCTACAGGAAGTGCTTGTTTTCACTTGCTGAGTTGAGTGTGATTGGAAGTAGCTGGATACTCAGAGAGCAACTGATTTAATCAATATATTACTAGTTTAATCTGTTCAAATCTATCTTTTTATGTTGATTGCAAAACATCTGTCTTAACTACCTCTGTTTTGTGTGTAAAACTTGTGTAGCTTTCTCTATCTCTCTCTCTTTCTCTCTCTGATGTTTATTTATTTATTTATTTTTATTGTTATCTCTTGATATGGATCGTCTGGCTGGATGTTGTGGTGTCTGGACACATAGCGGGTCACGTGCCATCATATTAAATAGGCCCATTTTTTTGAATGCAGGTCCACCCACAAAACATTGAGGTGGAGGAGCAGCAGCAGAAGCAAGAGTAGTAGCAGCTGCAGCAGGTGGAGCAGCCATAGCAGGATCAGCAGCAGGCTGGAGCCCGCCCCCCCCGTGGTTCCCTGCCCACAGCGGGCACCTCCTGCATAAGAAGAAGAAGAGGCAGGGCCATCAGGTGGCTGCCATTGATGCAACCCTTTGAAGAAGACCTCCCCAATGTGGGCATATTTTGAAGTAGACACAACTGGCCACAGCATTGCCAAGTGTACAATATGTGACAAAGTGGTCCATAGGGGGAAGAGAGGAAGTCATGTTGGCAATGGGGACAGTGGACACACCTCTGAGTGAACCACCATGCAGCATGGCAGCAAACATTGAGAGCAGCCTCAAGTTGTGGTGTTGAGTTTGGTGGATGGTCTGTGCATGAGGGGGTCAGTCAGTGCAGGCACCAGCATCACCACCAGTAACCATCACACAGCATGAATCGAAGCAGCAGCTGCCCACCCAGAGTTTAAATTCCTGCAGTGTCAGTACCGGCACCAGTATCAGTAGCAGCACCAGCACCACCAACTCTACACAATGAGCTGGAGGCAATGCAGTGGGAAATTGTTGAGCTGCACTGCCTGGTCATAGAGTTCAAGCAATGTGTCATACAGGTCCATGATAATCAGGACCGTCAGCTGGAGATATTGGAGGAGATCCATCATGTTGGTCATTGCGGAGGTGCCATTTAATAAATACATGGCAGTGTTATAACTTTGCAATCTGTACCCCTTTCTCATCTTTCCTTTCATCTTGTCTTTTTTTAATTCCATTCCATATGCCCTTTTCCACATTAAAAATAAAGTATATGAAAATGGCACAAAAAACCTGTACTATCCTTCCTTCACACTTTTTAAACTTTATCTGTTAAAGGATAACTAGTAGCACGGATGGTGCCTCAATCACCACAGAGATTGGGGTTTCGGCTCACATATCTCCCCCTGGAGGTACAGAAGTAAGTGATTTTTTTTTATTGTCATGCTCATAAAAACTGCCCAAACCTCCATTGCAGCTATCATCTTGTTGTAGTTTTGCAGTCCTTCCTCCACAAGATGGTACTACTAAACCCTCATGAATATGCTGTGCCTTTGCACCTTCAAGACTGTTGCCCATATGTGTGGAGATTTAATAATGTCCATATCGCACATGCACAATGCTATATTTACGTTAGAGAATATGCCTAAATGACGTATAACACATTTAATTTAGGGTCATTTTGTATAAATATCGCTGGGCGTCAGATTATGATAATGATATAATAACATCTCTATACATATGGACAACAGTCTTGAAGGGGCAAAGGCATGGCATGTTCCAGTGTGGTTAGCAGGGCCATCTCATGGAGGAAGAACTGTTATACTACATCAAGACTGTGGTTGTAATGGAGGTTCTGGCAGTTTTAAGGAGTGTTACATAAAAACAAATCACTTAGAACTGTGCCTCCATGGTGGATCTGTGAGCTGAAGCACCTATCTCTGCAACGGTCACAGCTTCATCATCAGTACCAGTAGATTAACTTCTGAATCCCTGAGTTTTTCAATTCATCCTGTTGTATACTCCTTTTCTTACTTTCTGAAGAAGTGAAACATAATTCTTGTATTAGTGTAGAAGATGTATTTTGCTAGCCACAAATGTCAAGTAGTATCCCCATTACAGAACTCCTTTCCTGCTGATCGGTGCTGCTGCTGCTCTGGTGTTCAAGTGGGAAGAGAATTCAACAAGAATCAAATATGAGCATCTGTTCTGAGTATTGAAACATAAGGCTTTTCTTATTGCTTAAGATGTGTCTCCATGCAAGCCACAAATGTCAAGTACTGCCTCCATTACAGAACTGCTTTCCTGCTGCTCGGTGTTGCTGCTGCTGCTGCTGCACTGGTGTGCATGTGGGAAGAGAATTCAACAAGAATCAAACATGAACATGTTTAATGAGTAGTGAAACATAAGTCATTTCTTATTGCTTAAGACGTGTCCTCCTACTGGCCAAAAATGTCAAGTAGTAGCCCCATTACAGAACTGCTTTCCTGCTGCTCGTAGGTGCTGCTGCTACTCTGGTGTGGAAGTGAGAAGAGAATTCGACAATAATCAAACATGAACATCTTTTCTGAGTAGTGAAACATAAGTCATTTCTTATTACTTAAGATGTGTCCTCCTGTGAGCCACGAATGTCAAGAAGTGTCCCCATTACAGGACTGCTTTTCTGCCGGTGGAGAAAAAGCCTAAAAATTGCTTGTGAAGTAAAGTTCATTATCTCCTGTTGAGAAACTCTCATCATGATATACACTACTGAGAAGCGAAAAGAAATACAAGTTAACGTGCTGCTTTAACTCTGTGCTGTCGGGTCTGCTGCTGCTGGTGATGATGATGATGATGGTTTTGATGTGTGATGAAAAGATAACTTGCTGTGCTGCTGTTGTTGAGTTGACAGACAGATGTCCATAGGAGCTGTACTCTTGGACACACACTAACAATTGTAACAATTTTTTTGCAGTGTAGTCAGGTTCTATTGTAGTGACAAGGGAATGTTCAAACCCTGCATGGATTTGGCCCTATTTGAAAGAGCTTTTGATTCCTTATACCCCTGCACGACAACTCCATTCGGCTGACGAGGGGTTGCTGGAGGTTCTGAGGGTTCTTTTAAAATCATCTGGGGCTCGGGTTTTTATGTTTGCTGCCCCAACCCTCTGGAACGCTCTGCCTCACCAGCTTTGGGAATGCACGTCCGTGGAGATCTTTAAGAGCGAACTCAAGACCCATCTTTGGACTCAAGCCTTTTTGACTTGAGAGTGCTGTCATTTTGATTTTCTATACGTCTCTGGTTTTATTGTTAATATTGGAGATTGTTGTTATTCTGATTTTATATGTGGTTCTGTTTTATGCTTATTTTGTACAGCACCTTGGTGCTTGAAAGGTGTTTAACAAATGAAGTTTTATTATTATTATTATTTATTATTTTATTTATATCTCACTTGTGTCTTTTTTCTTTTATGGCCTCATCTTGGAGATTGACTTCTAAATCTGATGGAGGTGTTGGTTTATAATGATACTTTACATTAGGATTGCTGCTTAGAATGCAAAGTAAGTATTTATTTTTATTAAATTTTTTTATGTCTTATCATGGTCACGACTGGGTGGAAGGTAAGTAATTATTTTTTTCTTTGTGCTCATTTTTTGCTGGATTGTGTTTTAGTAGTTCCATATTACTGACACATAAATTGTAAGTCACTGTGTCTGCTGTCTTACAAGAATTTCTAGCACCTCCATGCTTAAGATTATGGGCTGTGTTGGCGATGATGACATATGATGCTTTCCATTGGGATTGCTGTGCTCTGTAGTATTGTAAGTTCAGTATTTTTTTTTTTTTGTGTGGGGGGTTCTTTAGTGGAAACTGTGCCAGATTTCACACTAAATGTTTTCTGTTCCTGTTGCTATAATTTCTGGTACTTGTCAGAATGTGTCTGTTCTCTGAACAGAGAAGATATTTGTGGCTTGACTTTAGAGTCTGTGAACACCATCACATCACAGACAGCACATGATCCCTGTGAACACAAGACAAGATTATTTTGATGGAAAGTACTGTGTGTTCCTTTGTGAAACATAGCACACTGTATACATCCAAAACAATCTGAGAACATAAAAGAAAATAAAAAGAAAGTGAAACAGTATACTTACCGTTATATTACTGCTACTGTCTGTTCCTGGCTAGGAACTAGTATATGAAGAACTGGTAAAACCTGCATGGAGACAAAAGGACAGTAATAAACATATTGTAATGTCTCTGTGGATGAGAGGACTGCTTCCGCCACCATGGCCACCTGCAGGGAGGATAAAAACTGGGTCTCTGAACAACAGTAAAGTTCTATTACCTTCACAGCTGACCAAAATAGGCATTGATGTGTTTCTCTGCATGAGGTCTTCTAGTCTTTATGCAATGTGTAGCAGTAGGATGTAGGACCATGGGGGTGGTGCTGGAGGACTATGGTGCTTGACACATTGTGAGGAGTCTGACACAGCAAAGATAGTCTTGACCCAAAAGATACAGAGCAGGAGGTAGAGGAGATGATTGTTCTAATGTGTTGGAGCAGGCAGCCTGTGCCTCTGACAGTGTTGCAGTGGCATTTTATATATAGCATCAAGGATACTGAGGAAGTAGTTGCCCATGCTGTTTGTGACTGTGTAATAAATGATCGAAGCAGACTACAGTCTAGGACGAGAGAAGGAGGAGGTGGAGGTGTGGAAGTCACTGCTGCTGTGTGTCTGGCTTGCTGGAGTAGTCATTCATCATTTGAAGTGGTGTTGTGGTTGTACTCAGTTTGTCACGTGTGGCGTAATAAGCAGCACAACACTTGTGGTTGTGGATGAAAAACAGTAACATGAATGATAATAAAATCCTTTTTGTGAACTGTATAGTACAGCATAACATACTAGGGATGTAAGAATGGGAGTAGGGACAAGGAGGAAAAAATTATGACATATTTTGTTACCCTTGAACGTCATCGAGGAAGCAGCACTCACAGTCCTCAGCACTAGAATTGTCTCCAGATGGGAATTTCTGCTCCATACCTGCTTTATCCACTTCGATGTTGCAAGTCTGATTTTGAGAGCCCATTGTGGCAAAAGCACCTTCCTCTTCATCATCCTCATCACTGTCATAGTGTGCAGTTACAAGGGACATGATCCTCTTGTGCGGGATGTGTGGCTCATTCACTTTAATAGATGTTAGTTCGCCAACATTTTGTGGTGACACATTGGTGCACCTATCATGTACAATGGCACCCTTGAACAGAATACACACTCCACACTGACACTTGATGGTGAGCAGCTCAGATATTTCACAGCAACAGAGGTCAGTGCTGGCCACTCATTAACCTTGTTTCTCCAGTATAGTAAGGGCTTGTTGGCAATGACTAGTTGCCTTGTATTAGACAAATACATATCTACCATGCACTGCACTGTTCTGAGATGTGCTGCCTCATCATACTCATCCTCTTCATTTTCCTCCATGTCTGCCATCCAACCTGACCCAGTATATCCCAAATAGGATTTTGCAGTTGTTTTTTCAAGTTGCCAAGTTTTTCTACAGTTTAACATGTGATGAGATTGCAATAGCAGCAACACCTGGTGCCTGGCCAGTAGCCTTGTGCACATTGGCCCCCTGTGTCCTTCTTAGCATCTGTGCCCCACTTACCATTTGTGTAAGAAGTATGGTCAACCTTTGCACTTGCTGATTTCCACCTTGAATTATGGATGCAAGTCCTCATTTTATATCATAGTTCAAGCATAGTGGGAATTCCAAATTCCTCAGACTGCAGAATGCTTCTACTTTAAATGTGTGTATTAGAGTCTCACATGTGCAGCATGTGTTTCATCACTGTACAAGATCCTCTGTCACTACCTGCTACCAACTGTTGCTTCTCATTCAGAACTGTCTGCCTCAACACATGTAGAAGTGGGATGGACTAACTGACACAGGCAGTACTCACTGCTTGTGTTGCATGCTTGAATGGCGGGAGAATCATAATTAGCCCATCCATTTAGTGCCACTGCTCTGTTGTGAGACACATGGATGCCCCCCACTGTTATGGCTTGCATGTAGTAGCAGATGCTCTGATACTGTTTTATACTGTTTGTATATCAGCTTGAGCATGTACATGGTCAAGTTCCATCTGGTGACAACACCTAGCTTCATACAGTGCTGAGGCAGGTGATTCTTAATCTGCTTTTGACAGAGAATTTCACTGCCTTCCCTGAGCATGAAAAGTGGACACAGACATGATGGGCCACAGTCAATATGTCTTTAATATCCCGATTGGAGAGAAAATGCTGGACGACAAGATTCAGACAGTGTGACAAACCCCCCTCATCACTGATGCATTTCATGACATTTGATCCATTATCACTAATAATGAATCCTGTCTTTAGTGAATGGGAGTAGACCCAGTCTTCTAGCTCAGTGAGGACCACTGCCAGCATTTTCTCTGCCATATGTGACCCAAGCATATTCTTCATGGTCAATGTTGCCTTTTGGCAGACACCAGGCATGTTGCTATCACTACAGTTGGGCTTTGAGCAATTTCTACCATAGCCAGAGTGAATCTGTACCCCAGGTACCTGTGCCCAGTGTGCTGTAATGCACAAGTATGAGCTACCAGCTATTTGGCCACTGGTCCACATGTCCATGCTGAGATGCATATATGGTGCTGATGAATGCTTTAGTGCTTGGTTTACCCTGTCTGACACACTACAGTACAGTTCCTGGATGGCATCTTTTGAAAAGTACATTCTTGAGGCGATCTGCCATTTTGGGCAAGCATGTGATATGAACTGCTGAAAGCCAACATTCTCTACAAATGAGAATGGCAACAGATCAAGAGCCAACATTTCTTCACATGCTGCATTTAGCTCACATGCAGTCGCATGTTTAGGAGAGAATTTGGCGTGACGATCAAACGTGGACTGCAGCGTAGGCTGGACCTTTCTTATTGTCGGTGTTCTAAACAGCTGTACTCATTGAGCTGGTATTATTGGAGTGGTCTGTGCCTCATGGGGATTCTTAAACAGATCTGATGCTTCATGACTGGCACCACCAGTATCTTTTTTGCTTTTTTTCAATGCTGGTGTAAGTACTGTTTTAGGACTAGAGGTGGTATTGCTGCTGTGACCACTACTTTGCAGAAATACAGAGTCCTCTGTGTTATCCACTATACAGAGGTCCCCTCAACCACCACTCCCTCTGCCCCATGTACTGTTCTGTCACTTCTGCTTGCCTTACCTTGCATGATGATGATGATGATGGACCCGGACCCCTGCAATTGCTTCCTTCTGGTGTTGATGCCAGTGTAAGGGGTTCCTGTTCTTAATATGTGTATGTTGACCACCAGTGCCTAAGTGGCTGCCCTTTCTAACCCTGCTGACTCATGTTTGGCATAGCTGACAAGTTGCAACTGTTTTGTCAGCTGTGTCTAGTACATAGAAATCCCACACTAGGGATTTTGATAGCATTGTTTTAACATGGTGCAAGGACAGGGACAGCACAAGAGAAGGGATGGGCATCGGTATATTTTGGGATGGCTGTATAACGTGAAAAATAGTGGTGGTGGGCATTGTGGGTGCAAGCATCAGTTGACACATTGTTGGCACCACCTGTATCTGAAACACCCTTATGCTTTTTCTTTTTAGGCTCCCATAAAGGATCCAAGTCCAACACATCGTAATCATCATCAGAAGAGTGAATGCTAATCTCCTCTTCCATAGGTCTGTCCTCCTCAGCAACTACAGGTTCTGTCACCCTCACCTAATCATCAGTCTCATGAGGTTTTGGTAACTGTCCAACCTTGACCACTGGCACAACACTACCAGGATCTCTGTCATCAGCAGCACCACCACCAACAGTTCCAACATGTGCACCAGAAACCATGTCCTTATTATCCACTGTCTCTTGTTTATTAGTGCTGCTGCTTGTCTTGTCAATTGGCACATCCGCCAACATTGCTGCAATAGATCTAGCAAAGAAAAATTTAAATATAGTAATCCCACCATCACTGCCAAATATTCTGGTGCTACTACCAGTACCAGACATGGACTCCTTAGGAGACTCTTCCTTTGCTCCCACTGACATTGTTTTGGTGCCTGTACCACCCTTTGGCACAACAGATTTGCAGCTCTTCTTTGTTGCCTCTTCACGTCTCCCTTTACTTATCCTTTTCTTCCCCATCATTGTTCGGTGATATATATCTTTCTTCTTGTAAAACAACACAGGGATTTCCAGGACAAATGTGGTACTGTGCAAACTCAGTATATTAAGATGCACTTAGACCATGAATTTCTTTGACAAGGGGAAATGTGCCAAGAGCAACAGAACCCTCACTCGATATATTGAGACACACTTAGGTCCGGTACTTTTCTTGACCAGGGGAAATGTACCAGAAGCAACAGAACCCTCATTCAGTATACTGAGATGCATTTAAATCAGGTATTTCTTGCAAACAACAACACACACACACACACACACCACAGAAATTAATGTACTAAAATAAAATGAAATTTCTACCAAGAAAGTTTAAAGAGAACATAATCTAACAGAAATAAGCTGCTTAGTTAAAAAAAAACAAACAAAGGAAGCAGAAGACCTGGCTGCACGGCCTTATTAACTGCTTCTACACTCCCGCACACAAGCCACACAGCCCTCCACTTCACTGACTAAATTGAAACAAGTAATTAAAACTAAGTAATGTGGATAACAACAAAAATCAACTAATGTGTATGCAAAGGCACTCCAGTTCCAAACACTTTGGGAGTAATTTGATATGCAAAATTAACATTTAAAGATGTTTTTAAAGAGTTTTATAGCTCAGTCACAATACACAAACATGTTCTCTGACTCTCTCCACAACACTGCAGTGAGAGATGACCTACTGAATTTTTATAGGCTGTACAACAACATGTACCTTCCCTAGAGCAGCATGTGGCATCGTATCCCACAGTTCAGTGCTAACTTCACATTTTGTTTCAACTTCCCCAGTGAAGTTATTAACTTCACAAGCACTGCCACTCTGATTTACCCTATGAGCTGGGCAAAGTCACAATTTTGCAGTTTTGCTAATCACTTATCTATGGTGGATTCAGACTTCACACTGCTGAAAATTTCGTGAAATTGCACCATTCCATGAATTATTACGCAGCCTGAAGCTTTCCAACTTCACACATCTCTACTCCTGTAGTAGTAACTCCTGATTGCTTGACAGTCAGCCATGGCAAGCAAGGATCCAATTGTGTTCTGTGACAGTCAGATGGCAACCAGCTGAGGAGGTGAGTAGAGGGAAGTGCCAGTCATTGATCTGCCCATGGATTTTGAGGTAGGTGATGACTTGGGTGGATGATGTGCGGGATTAGGGCTCCTCAGTGGGAGAATCATGAGGGTTACACTCGCATGGTAGGGCCTTTCAAAAGCCTACATGGGATTGAGATATGGTTGTGACCCAGAGAAATCAAGGGGAAGGGATCCACTACACTACCAAGGATACTATAAATTACATCAGTGATAGGGACAATCGGGAGGAAGAGGTTCCACTAGACTACCAGGGATTTGTAACATTGCCACCATGCATTGACACTAGAGGGTCTGCTGCATCTGTGCAAATGAGCCCATGATGGGCATGCAGAAGACCCCTTAGTGCCTTTCATGCTCTATGGGCTCATGTGCATGATAGGGTTGAAAATGTCCCACAGGAGCCCTGGTTCCATCCTGTCTTAGGCAGCACTGTCTCCTTTGGATCATATGCAGCCTTGGGCATGTTGTTGCAGCTTATCCATTTAGTGCTGCACTAACATGGCCCCATATTCAGCCAGATAGCATACTCGGCTAGTGTACACTAACTGGCTGAATACAGCTCAGATCAGACCATGCACTATTTCTGGTGCAGTACTACAGGATACACTGTGCTTGTGGCCAGCTCAGAATATGGGGCCTTTGCCCTTTTAAACCATACTTGTATGTGTGATTCAGCACTGGCTGAACATGACAAAGTGCAGATGTGTTTCATACTCTTTGGCACTCATTAGTGTAGTGCAGACACCTTGTCAGACTCCTACGCATTGTCCATTTAGAACACTTAGGAGCATACTAAAGAGGCAGTTTAAAGGGGAAAGCAAAATATGGGATCAGCATAAGAATGACAGGATAGATGAAATATCCAAATAGTTTGGCTAAGAGTATCGGAAGCTCAGGTTAGCAAAGCTGCTGCATTGCTCAGTTGGTAGAGCATCAGGATGGATCCAGAGGCATGGTTTAAATGTAATATTCTATTAGGTCATGGTACCACTTTCTCATTATAAATTGTGTTCTAAAGTCGTAGGAGTTGCTAACACTGCACAAGCAATCAATTGCCAATACAATAACTCTGTATTTCCTGACTTTTTATGATTAGTCTACAACCTCTAATATTATTGTAGTATAATAACTGGACTTTAATTTTTTCTATAGAGATGACCGGTTGTTTTTTACCACAAGAAGTGGCCGTTTATTACAGCAATTGCATGAACATTGCCTTTTGAGTTTAACAGTAAGTGAGCAAGACACTAGTGTCTGACCTCTGACTGAACTACTGATAGAGAAACCCTAAGTAGCATATAGTTTCAGTAGAACAGTAACAGAGAAAGTTCATAGAAGTCAATGCTGCATTCTCTAAAATACATGTAGTACCTTTCTATAGCAGTAGGTTGTGGTTACTGAGACCTTATGACTGCTGGGAAAATCATCATGGCAACTGGTCAAGAACCAGAAGAAAAAACAGAAGAAACGAGGACTTTACCAATGCAGATTTATTTTTACTTTCATTAAAATTGGTGTACTCAAAAAAGCAAGACGTTTCATCTCAGTTTTTAAAATAATTTTTCTGCACCAAGTTTGAAGTGTTATCTGTAACCTCATTTGAATGTTAGTAGTGATATTTGCAGCATGTTTAAAATGTGTGTAAGGAGGTTGCTCAGGAACCCTTGACTAGGAACCAGGAAGCACGTTTAATGCTCTATCTCCACAAAAGCTGAACTAACTAGGTAAGATGCCTAATACACCAAAATGATACTTTTTAACAAATTATTTTTTTTTTAATACAACATATCACATTAGTAGCTGATATCCTCAACATGCTGACATTTCACCACAAATTCGAACACATTTTGCCAAGGCAAACATCATCCATAGGTGTACCAATTTTATGCAGTGCTCTTAAAGTGACATACGATAAATGTACAAATTACAATTAAGTGCAAAGAGCAATTCACAGAAAGTGGCATGGCAAATAAATGTATTTATTTGTTTGTTTGTTTGTTTATAAGAAAATTGTTAACTGGAAGAGACACACTATGAAAAACCTCATTGCCAGGTGTGACCCAGGGGAGAGGGAACAGAAAATACAAAAGTAAAATAATATGCAGTATTGACTGGTATAAAATAAAGTACAAATATAAGACAATAAAACAGGCTCTGAAAAATAATTTATGAAAGTATGACAGGGAAGGATCTTAGTGGGGAAGGGCAAGATAAAAGTATAGAAACACAGACTTTGGTGGCACATATAGACTGCTTGGACATCCGAGTCTACCCATTTCTGTATCTATTGGGTAAGTTGCAGATCCTTGTTAACCAAAAGACTACCTCTTCCTAAGCCCTACCAGAATTGCCTTATGTCTGTCCCAGCATTCTTGAATTGTCCCACTGTTTTTGATCCCATGACCTTGTCAGGAATGCCGTTCCATGCATCCACCACCCTCTCTGTGAAAAAATACTTTCTTGCATTGCCCCTGAGCCATCTCTCCTCTATCTTCAAATTGTGCCCCCTTGATCTTGCACATCTCTTTTTCTTATGTATCCCCTTGAGGTACTTGAAAGTTTTTATAATGTCTCCATCTGCCTCCTTTCCCCGAAGGTATGCATATTAAGCTCCTTTAGTCTCTCTTTGTATGGCATCTGGTGCAGACTCTGCACCATTTCAGTTGTCCTCCTCTGTACTGCCTCCATCCTGTCTATGTCCTTGCTGAGATGAAATCTCCAGAACTGCATGAAGTACTCCAGATGGGGTCTCAGCAACTGTTTGTACAGTGGAATAACAACTTCTTGTTTTCTTCTGGAGATGCCTCTCCCTATATATCCCAGTGTCTACCCAGCAAGCCTTACTGCCTTCTCACATTGCTTGCTTACCTTTAGGTAATCTGATATGACTACCCCCAGGTCCCTTTCCATTTTTGTTATTGTTAGTACCTCACCCCCCTCTATTGTATACTCTTCCACTGGGTTTTTGTTTCCAAGGTACATTTGCACTTCTTTGCATTGAATCTAAGCTGCCATACTTTCGACCATTCCACCAACCTTGCCAAGTCCCTTCTCATCCTTTCCACCCTCCATTGTGTATCAGCCCTGTTGCAGATCTTTGTGTCGTCTGCAAAGAGACATACTTTTCCTTCTAGTCCCTCTGCAATGTAACTTATAAAGACATTAAAAAGGACTGGTCCCAGTACCAAACCCTGCGGTACCCCACTAGTAACCCCTCTTTCTTCGGAGTGGACTCCATTTACTGTTACTCTCTGTGTCCTGTTGTCTTGCCAATATTTTACTCAGCCTACCACCCTGGAACCCACTCCCAGGCTGGCCAACTTGTTTATTAATCTTTTGTGTGGGACTGTGTCAAATGTCTTGCTATAGTCTAGGTAGGCCATGTCCACAGCTCCTCCCTGGTCTACTATTTTGGTCACCCAGTCAAAGAAATCTATTAGATTTGTCTGACATGACATTCCTGCCATGAATCCATGCTGCCTTGGGTTCTGTGCCCCACTGGCCTCTAGGTATTCAACAATTCTTTCTTTCAGAAGTGATTCCATCATTTTCCCTACCACTGAGGTCAAACTAACAGGTCTAAAGTTTCCTGCCTCTGCTTTGCTCCCACTTTTGTGAAGAGGAATCACATCTGCCCTCCTCCTGTCCTCAGGTACTACACCATCCTCCCATGATTTGTTAAAAAGGATAGTCAGTGGTGTCACTAGTTCTCCCCTTAGTTCTTTTAGAATTCTCGGGTGAATCCCAACAGGTCCCGTTGCTTTGTCCTCCTTCAGTTTCAGGAGTTCTTTTAGAACCCTTTATTCTGTGAATGGACTGGTATCGACCTCCCTATCCAGAGTGCTTCTATTGATTGGATTAGGTACTTCCTCCTCCTCCTCTTCTTTTGTGAATACTTAGTAGAAATATTCATTCAGTATCCCTGCTTTTTCACTGTCACCCTCTGCCCACTCACCCTCCCCTTTATTAAGCCTCACTATCCCTCCCGTGGTCTTTCTTCACTCTGTGATGTACCTATAAAAGGTTTTATCCCCCTTCTTAACCAAGTTGGCTATCTTTTCCTTGATTTGGGCTTTTGCTATTCTGACTGTCTTTCCCGCTTCCATCTGCTTTAACTGGTACAGTTCTCTGTCCTGCTCCTTCTGTGTTTCCTTATACTTCCTGAATGCTATCTTTTTCCCACTAACCTTCCCCACCATCTCTTTTGAGAACCACAGTGATTTTTCCCTTCATTTTGATTTGTTTATTTACTTCACTCAAAGGCTTGTTGCCTCTGTGTTGGCATTTTTGATACTTCCCCATTGTTCCTCCACCACTTCTTCTTGCCTGTTTGCTAGTGCTTTTCTGAGGCACTCTCTCATTTTGCCAAAGTCAGCCCTCCTAATGTCCAGTACCATCACATTTGTATGGCTTGACATTATGACTGTGTTTATCATGATCCACACTGTTTAGTGGTCACTTGTTTCCAGACGGGTACCCACTTCTAAATCAGAGATCCTGTCTCCAAGAGCAGGATGGAACAGAAAGAAGTTTTAGTTGGTGCCTAAATCAGAAAAGGAAGGTGGAATGATGGAGAGAGGTGCAGCAGGCACAAGATGGAGTGGAAGTGAAAGGAAAAGGCAATTGCCCAGCAGAGGAGTGAGGGTTGTAGTTTGCAAGAAGGGCATCAATTTTTGATGATGAGCATAAGCAGAAGTTTGAAATTAGGGAATTTACTAACTGAATCCTTCTGTATAGTGTATCTTGCATGTTATACTTGTGGCTCATACTATACTTGCAAGATGAACCATAGGTTTAAAATACTTAAAGAAGAACTTCTATGAACTATAGTAAAGCAAGACCTGGATAACTCAGTCAGCCCATGTAAACAGTACTGATGGCAACCATATTTTTCATTTCGTATGTACTGAGGTCACTTTGGGACCCAGATGGGGTGACCTTAACAATATTATTTCATGTAGGGAAGCATTCTGACAGTACAAATTGAAGGTTTCAAACTGCCAGAACTCAATGATAGCTTTCAATTGGCACACTTTTTAATTCGACTATGTTGCTTATTTCTATGCTGACTTGACCTTGCATGTAACTGCCTATATTATCTCTATTCACTCTGACATTTACTAGTTGGGTTTGAGAATTAGGCTTGCCAAATAAAGGGCAAGCCAGGTTGTTTAAGGCCCCTCTAGAAATCAAGAAGAGGGAGGGTGGGTGGGAGTGGAGGGAGGAGGTCTGTGACATCACCAGAAAGGTAGGGGATACCAACAGCATCATATGACAGGTATCCCATGGGACACAGGGAGTGGTCAGGAGGGGCCAACAGGGGGTCCTAATTGGGGTCCTCCAGGGGCTATTTAAGGGCAGCTCACAGGCAGCTATCCCTCTTATGCTGGAAATTCCCACCCTCCCACCCTGGTATTAAATGTTTAGGAGGGCCAACTGTTTGGCACATAGGAATGGAGTGGGCAGGGTAAGGAGTGATGCCCGATGGACCCTGGTCATGGAAGCAAAACAAATGGATCTGTGGAGAGGCAGCTGGGAACTGTGAGGCTAGGTGGAGCCCTAATGGGGGCATGGTGTTCCCAACAGGAATAGTCAAGCAGTGAGCACAGAAGAAGCTCTATAGGGGAAAGTGAGAAGGGCAGAGAGGAAGAAGTAAAAAGGGGGGAACGGGCTAGAATTGAGGGGAAGGGTAGGACCACGGGCTGGAGGCAACAAGCCCAGGCATGGAGTGAAAAGGGGGGATATGTCTGGGTGCCCGACGCAGGGTGTCCAGGCCTGACAAGGAAGGCCCAATTTCAACAGGGAATTGGCCTGGTTCTGGTGATGGAGGAGGGGGCCAGATTCAATGTCCGAACCCAGAAGAATGGAATAAAGAACCAATCAGAGGAAGAAGAGGCTAGAAGGAGAAGACTGTAAAGAATGAATTATGTTGTGTTTTGATGACTGGACATGACAGTTGGGATGTAAATAGATACCGTGTGCCAAAATTAATTAATAAATAAGTTTACCAATGAGCATCCAAAGATTTCATAAAGTGGTGAGGTGTGGTTCATTTCTGGGGTGGATCAAGGGACATTTGCTTTCTGTATCTAAAGAAGTGATTTTGTTTCATTCTTATTGTCTGTTACTGATATCAGTTTGCATACTATATATTGTCAGTTTGTTGCTTTAGTGGTATTAGAACATAGTGTTTGCAATATTGTTGATATATGGCTGATGCCATATTTAATTTATAGTTTTCAGTCCACCATATTATCTGTTTCCATTATATACAGATTATATCTGTCTCTCTTCTTTGCCACCTCCCCAACCATTCCCTCTGCCTGCCTCTTGCATCTCCATCTCTTCATTTGCCTTGTTCATTTTGCATGTCTGTTTTTCAAGTTATGGATATTTGCATGTTGAAATTTTTGTTAGTTATTTGTCATTTTTTATGTGTTTCCTTTTTTTTATTTGCAGTGTTTCATTCTGTGAGTTGCTTTTTGCACTTTATTGTATCTTGCACATTTATGGTATGTCACTTTAACATCATTGTATAAAATAGAAGCAGCTATGTGTGGCATTTGCATTGATAAAGCACTTGCGTTTGGTGCAAAATGTCAGCATCTTGAGGATCTCAGCTATTGTTGCAGTATGTATTATTAATAAAGTAATTTGTTAACCAGTACCATTTTGTATGTTAGCCCAATATGATTAGTATGCTGAAAATGCATTCAAGCAAACAGTAGTTCATTTACTGCAAAAGTAAACTTTTCATGAACTTTCTGATGTCTAAAACTTTCTTCCTTTTCTATGTGCATTTTGGCGAGGAGGGGGTAAAAAGTTGGTGTCAAACAATAATATGTATATGAATCTCATAAGAATCCCAGAAAGAGAGAGAAAAACTGATATCCACAAATCATATAAAACAATTTATAGTCTGTTGTGGTTACTTGGATTTTAATACTTGTCTTTGGTATCTGATGCTTAAATTAATCGCTGAAGCTTTACTTCTTAGGTTTATGTAACCTTGCATACCTTGGGTGAGTATTAAATTGTTGTAACACACACCAGCCCATGCATTATTCTCTATTTATAAAATGAGCTGGATAGTTTGAGCTCTCTGATTGGCTGAGAGCCATAGCAGGGGATACACTAAGCACCAATAGAGTCCAGCAGATAGCAAATGCCAGGCCAGCCTGCCTCAGTACCAAAACGGTATCACTGTGCCACTTTGGATTTTAAAGTTACCTTAAGATTTTTTCCATTGTTTACCAAGTGTCCCTCCCACCACCCTCTGGACTCTGACCACTACCAACTACTGTACACTTAGCGGTAAAAAAAAAAAACTCCACAGAAAAAGCATTAGAATACTTTTACCATTAAAAAAAAAAAGAAAAATGTTTTCTTTTAAGCAACCTGTAGAGCTAGCACGTCAGTTGCATAGTTGGTGTTACTTTACAGCAGGAGCTGAATTGGGCACATCCAGGAACAGAATCTTCTTTTTTTTTTTTTTTGAAATAAAAAATACCAAAATACCTTAAAGTAACATCCTATGGATTGGCTGCCCACACTTTCAGCCTTCTCCCATTCCCATCCTCCGAGTGCGAACCCACTCTGCCTTTCACCACAAGCCACCAATGTGCATTCATTTCCTGAAGCACAAATGGAGAAGATAATGCTGGTCTCATCATCAAGCCAGCGGTAGAGAAAACGACCAAAAATGTAGCACTGAGAACTACCAGCAAACAAAACAACTGCAGGGTCTTCACAAGAAAAAAGATACAGAAAGGGAGGCAAGAAAGCACATCTCAGAAAAGAAACATCTACCAAAGACTGCAATGCCCTTTACTGGCTACACAGCAGTACAGGGACTACTTTAGCAAAAAGGATTAAAAACATATTTGTAATAATTTTTGATAGCATTACTTTAATGTTTTGCAATCCTATAAAAATGACACATGTAGCCCATTTTCTAAGTGCAATAATACCCTCCAGGGTGGGCAGTATGGGCAATACCAGACCTTCCAGAGGCTATAAGGCCCTCTGCCTGCAGCATTGGAGCTCATTATGCTCTTCGGTGGTCCAGTAATGCTCAATACCACCTGCCTTGTTGAGTAATATTTCTTGCATAATGTTTCGTAATTATACTGGTGCAATAGTGACAGCTTTGTTAGGGTCCTGGCACATTTTTATGTTAAAACCCATTTTTCAACCATCTGTATTTATAAAATGAGTTGATGTATTGCACTGAACCTTTCAGGACTCTGTGTGAGTGCTAGCATCTACACACCCTGAAAACAAGCAGTCAACATATATTTAGTCTGTTGTGAATAGCAGATGTTAAAAAATACTACTTTTGTCATTTGTGCTGCTGTTTTTTGCTATTTGGTTTGTCGAGCCTATAGCAGAAACCACACAATATTTAATTCTGAAAATTTTAGAATGTTAGATTATGTCCCACGGTAGGGACAACTGTGGTAACATTTACTTTTAAAAATCAAGGCTTGAGTAAGCACTGTTCACACAAAGCATAACATACCACAAAGCATGTGCAGAAGATTGTAAAGCAATTAATGACATGCCCGTATTTCACTAAAGCAATTTATAATTTATAATATTGACTGTTTTATTGTGTTTCATTAGCCATTAGGGACAGCTACTGTAGCAATCTGTCCCATGTTGGCATCCCCTGTCTAGTATCACTCTCCTCACTAATCCAGCAATTCAGCAGTCCCTGGCGCCTAGTGGCACCCCGTCCCTCAGCCAGTCCCTAAGTTAAGAAATCTCTGCTGTCTAATGCCACCTCCACCCTCAGTAGAGGAAAAACCATCCCCTTGCAATATGGCCACTATAGCAGTGATGCTACTGCTTGCCATCCAGATGACTTCAGTTTATGCTGTGAATCTGTGATGTCTGTAAGCAGCAAGCAAGGTGGGGCTCTGGTATCTGTCTCTCATGCCTGCTAGCTCAGGGAGAAAGGACACCTCCTTCCACTGCATGTCTGCCTCTGGTGGACCTGGAGAAGAGTGTGACATGCAGGAAGTGATACATGTTCCCTCTGGAGAAGCCTTACTGTTTGTCAGCATACACCTGCTCACCTGGTGAGTGACATGGAATTGGCATAGTTCCAGAGTGCATACCTCTCAATTGTCCCTGATTTTCAGGGACTTCCCTGATTTTGCATTACGACTGTCTTCTGTCCTTCCTAAATGTGTTTTTTTTTTGCTGCTGGACAGTAGAGATTTGAATGATAAAATCACACCAGACAATAGGTTTGCAGTCTAGTTTTCCATCAGAAAATGCTTTTATCTTTAAACAACTTACTGTAACAGCTTCATTAAAGGGACACTGTCAACCTGTTTTCCATCATATTATTTCTAGTTAAAACCCCACATTTTATGAGTTCTTACTTTCTCTAAAATTCATTAATGTTGCTGTTTGTTTTGTCTTTCTCCTTGTTTAGTAGAACTGAAATACATGCTAATGTATATTTATACACAGCCTTGTTTTGTTTACAATCCTGGATCTCTTCTTACTGCATAACTTCCTGCACATTAGAAACACCTCTAAATGGTGCAGTCACTCATGAAATAACACCATCCTTAACTCCCACTGCATCATGAGTGGCTAGACTGTGTTGTGGGTGTTCCAAAATCCAGGAAAGATACAGTTGGAGCTGATCAAGGAATGTTTATTTATTTAATTTTTGTTGACTGGGTAAGTGCACTAGACAAATCTAGTCTATTTTCAGGCATGACCTGGGGGAGGAGGATACAGATGAATACCAACTGACCTTGAACCAGTTTAAACTGTTGGTGGTATTTTTTTTTTCTTTAGTGAATGAGGGAAATTTGGCCAGGACACCGAAGAAATTCCCCTACTCTTTTTTGATAAGTGCCATGGGATCTTTAACATCCACCTACACTACTACCAATCCAGGCAGATGGGACCTCGGTTTTTAATGTCTCATCCAAAAGACGGCACCTCAGAAGTGCAGCACCCCTCTCGTGCTGCACTACAGTGTTAGTACGGGGATATTAACCCAAGTGCCAGACGTGGGAACTGAACCCACAGCCCTCTGATCTCCTGGCCTCAGAGGCGAGTGTGCTACCTACTGAGCCACTGACACTGCTATGCAGGCAATGTAAACAAGCCTGTTTTAGTGTGGTAACACCAGTTTGTCTGGCATCCTATTTTTCACTTTTTTAAACTAAAAAAGAATGAGAATCTAACTACCAAATACATCAGCAATTTTTACAGAATGCTGGCAATCATAAAATGTGTTTTTTTAAACTAGGGACCCTTTGAGACCTAAGGGGGGGTTGACTGTGACCCTTTAACTATTATTACACATTTTTATGATGTGTCTAAATTTTGTCCCTTTGTCCCTGATATTGTCCTTGATTTTTGAGGAAGAGGGTTGAGAAGTATGAGGCTGTGGCTGACATTTTCACTTACAATGTTAACAGCAGTGATTAGCATTCTGCTGGATTTCTCTCTAGGACCATGTCTTAAGAATGGATAAGGGAGTCATAGTGGAAAAAAAAAAACACCAACCCCAGGCAAATAAAGCCGCACACTCCAAGCCACAGTAAGGCCCTACTCACTTCTCGAACATGTCGCCTGCTCCTCCTCCCAGATATTGATTGCCAATTGAAGTACTGTATACTCCTCCTCCTGCTTCAGGAACTGGGGGTCCTACACACAGGGGATATCTGTTGATTATGGTTGGGATTCCAGAGAGAAATTTGAGCAAAGGCTAGTGGCAGGTTGAACCACAGGAAGACTGTAACAGCAAACAAAGTGTTTGGCCAGATGAAAGGAGGAACAGACAACTGACAAGGAGGAATGGGGGCAAAAGTCACCCCCTCATCCAGCAGCCATCTAAAAAAGATGGTACAACAGCTAATGAAACATATCTCATAAGCTTATTTATTTATTGAAAACTTTGGAGATTACCTTTGAGTACAAGTGCTCATTTACAAAGGTCCACGTCAAATACATAGTCACAAAAAATTGCAAGTACAATAAGCAGTCCCAGAGGAAATGCAGTTGAGTCAGGCTCAAAGCACTTCAGACAAAACAATTACATACAGTTTGGGGAAATATCTATATAGATCAATGTATAAAAAGTCATATGTTATGTACAGAGAGCAACCAAATAAAACTGTTTAATAGTTACAATTTCATTGGACTACATAGGCAGACTCCAAGCATAATTCCCCTGTTGGGGGCTTACCTGTTAGCCTCCGAAGTGGCTCCCATTTCCCCCATTTTGGCGCTAGTTACAGGAAAAGAAAAGAAGACAGATAATAAACAGTGTGATGGTGGCCAGGGCAGAAGGTGTGGTTTCAGTCCGGTGGGGATTTAAATAAATAAACATTTGAATCTTGGTTGGATCAGGATGTACAACTGGGACCTATATGGCTTGCATTGGAACTATATGTGTGCTGCTAGGAACAATGAAAAATGACAGCAGTGACTGAGAAAGGGCAAATTAAAAATGTTAAAATGTGCAGTCACTTAATAGGGCACAAGAGTGGCTACTCACATGTGGGGAAATAATTGAATATGTATAAACTTCTTGACTGCAGGAACTTCGTAATGTTAAAAACCTGTATGGACTCTAGTGGGACTGTTTAACTAGCAGCCATGTTTTGCAGCCATGTGACTCCAACCAACCAACCAGAGTGCCAGGTTACACCAGGAGGATTATGGGGCTTGTGAAAGGCCTCTTGGGGAAAAATACAGGGGAATATTCTGGTGCTGTTTTGAGTAGCCAACGAGGCAACAAGGGAGCCCAGATGTCAGAGTGCCAAAATAAATTCTGACTTTGCAATAACGGTGATCACCTTAAGGCTTTCACTGTTATCACTTAAACCTGCTGGGAAAGAGCCTGCCTGAGGGCTGCCAGCAATCTGTCCCTTGGTGCTGGTGGTGCCTTCCCCATCTGAAGACAGTTGAAGGAAAATGTACAGGCAGCACTACAGAGAAAGAGAGCTGCAAGTTTCTGATCTGAGGCTGTGGTAGGAAGCAGCACCACAGCAGTGAAGGTACTGAGAAAAGGCTATTTGAAAAGGGAAAATTGACTGACACTGAGGAAGCAAGATCCTCCTGGTCTTCATCTGCACATGCATGGTAAGACATGGGTAAGCTGAGAAGTGAATGAAAAGTTGTGTGAACATATGGAAAAGGAACAAGGAACTGTCTGACCCTGGCATAGACAAAGCATCTAGGGAGATGAGGAGAAGACACAGGTTTGAGGACTAGTTGTAGCCTGGAAGAATGGCTACTAGAAATTGGATGGGAATCAAGATTCTGAGAAGCTGAAGAAAGAGAGAGCCTCTTCTGAGATGGTTATGCACTTGCACAGTGAGAAAAAAAAACTTGCTTGATGTATTGCTGAGAAAGAGTTCTGGAATTGTGTGAGCCAGAGTGAGAGTGATCGCTGTGTTAAAGTTGAGAGACTGTGAAAGCAAAAGGAAAAGCAGGTGCTTTCTGGGTGGATACCTGCTTTCTGTTCCAGAAATACAGCTGAGAAATGAAACTGCTGTGATGAACCTATGCTTTAGGCTCTGCATCCCCACCAGAGTCTGGGAGACAGGAAAGAAACAGAGACTGCTTTGGCTACACACCATAGCTGGTATTTGGGAGAACTGTATGATGACTTAAGGCTTCCATCCTAAATCCAGAGCCAGGTGGGGAACTCACAAACCATCAAGTGGGGTGTGTTGCCTGCAGTGGATCACGGGTTTATTCTCAAGTGCTAGAGCACTCTGACCTGTGAGGAAGCCGGGCTGTGGGTCCACCCCCAGGTCTTGGTCCCTTGTGGCTGGTAGGCTCTGCACAATGCTCTGCAATGGGCCTCAATAGGCTGAAGAAGACAAGCTGCAAGATCTACAATCAAGCTGAAAATCAAAGCTGCAGTTTCCTTGCTCCTTCAAGTTCAAGCATCGAGCCTGGTTCTGCATCTGCTGTTTCCATCAAACCCCAGGACTTCAGTCATCTGTGCCACCAAGGGAATGATTCTGCAAAACCATGAATAACAGCAGGAATTGTCCTGCACCTGGGGAAATGTATATAGTTCAAATATGCCCCATGGCATAGGAAGCCAGCAGAGCAATCAGAGAGAGGTGTAAAAAAATAATTTAATTTAAGTAAGTGCACCAATGCTGGATGACCAGCTGCTCCTCAGACCTGCTGTCTAATATCTGGGTACCCAATGGCAGAACTCGGGGCATTGTTTTAACTGGTACTAGTAGGTCTGGGTTTGGTAATACCTGCAGCAGTTAGCTAGCTGGAGAGTTATGGCTGCAATGATCAAAAGGTGGTTTGGGGCAACATCAAAAGGGAAAATAACTGCTCGAAAATGCTAATTCTTTAAATGCAAGTCTGACTAAAATGTTTGCTTAACCCTTGCCTAACCCTCCCCATGTAAATAAATTAAGATGGTACTGTTTCAGAAAGAGCTGACTAAAGAGCCTGATTTTAGTGAGCATATTATTACCTGAAGTTAAGGATGCCAGCTATTTGAATGTGGGGATTTTGGTTATGGTAAGTCCATAACTGAGGTAACTGTTCAGGGAGGTGGGTTGGTATGACATCCCAGGAGGTTGTACCATTATAGATCAGACCCACTAAAATGTACTCTAGGTGGAGGCACCAGCATTTTGTTTGTAACCTTGGGAAAGGACCCCTGTGTAATTGCTGTTGGCAACCCAGGCCCCTCAACTGCAGTCAGGCCTACACAGCAGGGGTAGTGGCCCTCTCTAAGATGGCGCCAAAGAGGGGTTATACAAAGATATCTTAAACTGCTTAAATCTGGGGGGATTCAGCAGAGTATCAGGCAATTTGTTTAACCAGTTAGCAGCCCTAACAGTAAATTACCTCTATCTCTGCTGAGTACATCAGAAAGGAGGCTTTATGGCATTTGTGGAAATGTTCTGGTGTTGAACTGGTTGGAGATGGTGGAGAAGCCATTTGTTAAAGCTGGGGATTTTAGACCCAAGAGTACCTTTTTGACCAGCAAACAGGTCTGGAGTTTTATTCTGCTGGCTAATGGTAGCCAGTTAATGAGTGCGTAAAGGTCACAACTATGAGTGCAGTTATCTGTACAAAGTACAAATTGGCATGCCTTATTATAGATCAGCTTTACTCTGCTCAACATTGTGTCACAGGCAACTGCATAGACAGGGATCCCATAATCTACAAGTGACAGAATGGAGCTGGCCACAATAAGGCATCAAGCATCACCAGTGATATTGTTCCAATTTTCTTTTTCCGAACTCTATGTTTTGCATGGGCACCTAGGGAACACTCTCTCAGGCAACCACTAATCCTTGCAGCTCTACCTCCGGACCTGAAACCCCCTCTGTCTCCTGGCACCAGCCCAGCTATCCCCCCAGCTCTTAGCCCCCTGATGTAGGGCCACCCTATCTGCCCAGTGCACTCTATCTTTCAATTTTGGCTGGGCTGGGCTTGGCCAAGGAAAGGAGCTGGTCTGGTTAGTGAAGTGTGGCTGAAGGAGGTGGTGCCATCATCTATCCCTGGGGATGGGGGTATCTACTTAGGTCCCACCCCATTGGCTCGGATGTGCAATTCATCCTTACATGGTCATGCATGCTCCCATGTGTGCCTACAGGGTTGCTGCCACAGCCAATCCCCTTGGACTTCCTGGTCTCAGGTTGCTGTGCTCCCAGCCAATGCTAGGAATCCCCAGCTCCCCTGAATGAGTCCCTCCCTCCCTCCTGAGACAGGAGAGCAGTCCTCCAGATGCTCAATCCTGTCCCTCCCCTGCCTTCCCCCAGCGGCACAAGCTCATGCCTGAACCTGGGTCACCGGCGTGCCACCTGGTGTGGCGTCCAGTGCCTTAAGCCTTTGCACCACTGGGCCAGCTAAAATTGTTCCAGTTATGGTACAGGGTGCCCAGTCTTCTGTTAACTATGGCCACCAGATTGTCAGCATGGTGTGCAAAAGATAAGGAGCTAGATTTTCAAAATGTCAGGGACTAAGTCTCATTCTGTACCCACCACTGTGGGAGGAAATCTCTGCACCTGTGGATATTTGTATTCTCAGCTGGAGCAGCTGCAGAGGATGTTCCACGTGTTCCACCGAGAGTAATATTTTCAACTGCACTGAAAAATTGGACACAAGCAGCCATAAATCATGGAGCCAGTCATAAACTGGCTCCACCTTTGAAAATATTGTCTGTGAGAAAAACTGCAGCTCCACAAGTGGTGACCCATTTGGGCCAATTTTTTCATGCCACTGTGCAAATGTTGGGGGCTCTGAAAATAATGCCCAAGGTGTCATCCAGAGTTACTCCAAGGTATTTGAAGGTCACCACCTGTTCAAGATTTTGTCCTTGGCCATTTTGAATGACAAAGGTTGGAATGTTCATCTTCTGTGGGAGGCTAGAGAAGAGCATGGTCTTTGTTTTTTTGCAATTGAGGACCAGTTTGTTGTTGGTAAACCAGCTTTCAAGTGACCTAAAGTTACTTTGGATGGTGGCAGTAAGGCTGTAATGATCAGGGATTTTGGACTAGATGACCACATCATCCGCATCATCTGACAAGCATCAGGCAGTCCCTTTATGAAGTGGCCAAATAGGGGTGGGCTCATTATGGAGCTCTGGGGGAACACCATCAGATACTTTTCTAGTGTCAGACAAAAACTTATTGCTCTTCACTAGCTGTGAACGACTGGTGAAACAGGTGTGGAACCAGTCATCGGGGTTCTGTGACAAACCCAGGCCAAAGGGTTTGTTAAGTAGGAGCTTATGGTTTACCAGGCTGGAGGCTTTAGTAAGATCAATACAGTATATATAACTTCAACTAGATCAGCATTTTAAGGGCCTTATAATCATAGTTGGTGTATTTCAACAGTACTGTGGTGGTGGTGGTGCTGTGGAGCTTCTGGAAGCCATGTTGCTGTATGCACCAGTCACTGTATTGTTCAAGGTATGTGACAAGTTGGTCAAAGACTGTTGTCTCAAGAACCTTGGACAGGAGAGAAAGAAACAAATTGGGTCTGTAATTGACAAGGGTAGTGCAGTCTCTGCTTTTGAAAAGTGGTATAACCAGTAGGGATTTCCATTTCTCTGGGAACTGTGAGTAGCACAGGGAGAAGTTAAACATTCTAGAAATGGCATGGGAAAAGATCCTCTACCATCAGGCAAGAAGTTTCTTATCAGCTGAGTCACTCCCACAAATAGTTTTGCTAAGTACCCTACTGATAAATTTCAAGGTGTCTTTGTTGGAAACAACCTTAAAGTAGAATTTAGGTACCTTGGGTCAAACCCCACCATCTGGGAATCTTTAACACCTGACTCCCTGCAGGGGATCTAGCTAGGTTCAGTGGGCATGATGAAACCAAGGTCAGTAAAACCTGTGTTGCAGTAATTGGCAGTTTCAGTGGGATGAAGGACCTCTTGACCCTTCACCATAAGCATTTAAGGAGTGGTTGTAACTCCCTTGCCAAGGAACTCTGAGATGTTATCCAAAAACCTTTCCCATTGCTCCAGTTCTGTGTCTGCTGGTCCTTACAGAAGTCAGATTTGGCCATTCCAATTATACTAGTACACTTATTGCAAGTTTCCTTGTACCTTGGTAAGTGGATAGGGGACCCTGTTTCCCTGGCCAGTGCTCACAGATTGTTCCTTTCCCTAATGGAGGCAAGGGATAATGAGGTGATGCATTTGAATGGTGTTCCTCTTGCCTTTCATTTTTGAAATGGTACAAATTTATCATAGGCAAGTGTGAACTCAGAGACAAAGAATTCTAGTGCCAATTCAGTATTGAGAATAACATCTAAGAAACTCCTACCAATTTGGCCAAGTAAGATTTGAATATCGACACCTTTACTTCGCTTTTGACTCAGCTGATTGTGATCTGATGGGGTGGCCTTGTCTATTTAACTGCCCAAAGACACTGCACTGGTGAGTGGCAACTTGGGGTATCTAGCAGAACTTTTACAACTTTAACCCTATCAGAGTGCATTACTAGTACCCAATCAAGTAGCATTATGGTGACTGTTTTTTATTGGTCATGGTGTGCTCAATGACTATTTATGTGAGAAACAGGCTAGATATCTTATCCCTATGACCTGTGCTGGACTTAGCATTCCGATTGATGTTAAAATCACCAGTAAAGAACAATTATGTAAGAACTTATCGTAACAGTAGATCTTCAAGAGGATCTCAGTTATCAGGTTACACCATAGGAACCATCACCATCGGTGAAGGGGAATCCACCCAAAAGATTTTCAGCAGTACAACTGGGCCCACACCAAGCCATTGATGTTCACTGACATCACCAACCCTACATAGGCATGGGTGGTCCCACTTCCTCCTCAGTTGTTTCCCTCTCTAGACAAAGGGAACAAGGCACATGCCCTGGGGAACTCAGGAGAGACAGAGGGACCCAGTTTTAAATGGAAAATATAGAAACAGAAGATATCCAGGTCCTGTACAGGTGCTGCAAGAAAGGGAATGGTGGGATGGAAATCAGACCTGATGACTGAGATCCCCTGGAAGATCTACTGTTAAGGTAAGTTCTTTTGAAACTGTTCTATTTTCTTCAGGGGTATCTCAGACATCAGGTTACACTGTAGGAATGAGCACCAAGCAGTGACAAGAGTAACAGATAGTCTGGGAGGCTGGATCTCTACAACAGAAACATAGAAGTTGATGGCCAATAAGGACCACAAGACCCATTCAGTCTGCTCATTTTTTCCACCTTATGAATGTGCCATAGTTTACTCTGTCAATGGCCTATCTTGTCATACTCATCTGTATTGCTCCTATATGCCTATCCCATGCCTCTCTAAATCCCTGCACTGTATTCATATCTACCACTTCCTGAGGTAGGCCATTCCATGCATCCACCACCCTTTCTGTGAAAAAGAACTTCCTCACATTACCCCTTAATCGGCCTCCCTCTAATCTCATGCTGTGTCCTCTTGTCCTGCTATTTTTCTTATATTGAAACATGTTAGACTCTTTCACCTTGTTAATGCTCTTAGGATGTTTGAATGTTTCAATCATATCATCTCTCTCCCACTCCTTTACTCTAGGGTATATATATTGAGCTCTGTTAATCTGTCTTCATATGTTTTCTGATGCAGTCCCTGCACCATTTTGGTTGCCATTCTGTGGACTGACTCCATTTTTTTAATATCCTTGTGCAGGTGAGGCCTCCAGTACTGCATGCAGTACTCCAAATGTGGCCTAACCAGTGTCTTGTAAAGAGGAATTATTGCCTACTTCTTACGAATTGTGATACCCTTGCTAATACACCCCAACATCCCTCTAGCCTTACCAACTGCTTTATTGGTCTGCTTGGATGATTTCAGGACATCTGTGATGATGATGCCCAAGTCTCTTTCTTCCCTTTTGGTTTCCAGCAACTCCCCTCCCACTTACAAACTTAAGACTGGAGTCCTGGTAACACTGCCCAGCCGAATTCTGCACAGGCTCTTGAAGCAATGTCAAGACTGTGATGCTTGGTGAAAGTGTGGATTGAACTCCAGGTGGCTGCTGCACAAATGTCAGCGGCAGAGACCCCTTTGAAGCAAACCACTGAGGTAGCCATGTCTCCAGTGGAATGAACTCTAACAGCACCTGGCAATTCTTTGCCATACTTATTGTAGCAGACCAGAATGTGACTTGCAAACCATTTGGAAACTGAAGCACCCTCTCTACCTGGGGCGAAAGAAACAAACAATTGCTTAAACATTCAGGACTCTTTAGTCCAAAGCAGAAAATACTTCAAGGTTCTGCACACATTTACTGTATGGAGCAGTGCTTCCCCTGGATTGGCAAGCTCAGGAAAATAAACAGGAAGGTAGATAGACTGATTAAGTGTGAACTCAGAGACCACCTTAGGCAAAAACTTAGGAATTCTTGGCAAAGATACCCCGTCTTTGTGAAAAGTCAAAAAAGGCTCCTCACACCAGAGGACCTGAAGCTCTGAAATTCTTTAAGCAGAAGTAATTGTAACTAAAAAGATCACTTTCCAAGAGAGAAAGTGTGAATTGGCTTAAAAGGAGAAAGGGTCAACTTTTCCAAAATCAAATTTAAGTCCCAAGTCAGGACTGAGAAATGGATTGGGGGCTTCAGGTGCAGAATGCCACTGAGAAATGTATGGGAGACATCCAGCTGAGCAATAATGTGGTCACCCACAGGCTCATGAAATGCAGAAATAGCCAAAAGGTGAACCTTGAGGGAGGAATACTGGAGACCTTAGTCAGACAAAAAAAATCAGGTAATCCTGGATATGATTCACAGGGCAGGTGAATAGGCCAATGGAATGTTTAGCATCCAGGATGGCAAATCACTTCCACTTCATGGCATAAGTGTCATGGGTGGAAGGTTTGCGAGTGGACACCAGGATGTCTGCCACCCTGTCAGAGGCCCCAAACCTGGCAATGGCTACATCCTCAGGAGCCATGCATGCAGATAGAAGGACCTGAGATTGGGATGGACCAGGGTTCCATGATCCTGGGTCAGAAGATTCCTGCAAAGAGGCAGAGACACTGGAGGATTCCTCTGCCAGCTTTTGAAGCAAAGGGAACCATATCTGGTGGTGCCAGAATGAAGCCACCAGAATCATGCTGGCACTCTGTATTAGTAGCTTTATCAGCACCCTCTGTATTAGTGGAAATGGAGGGAATCCATACAGAAATCTCCCGCTCCATGAAAGGAACAATGCACCTCACCAGAAATCTCCAGCCCTGGATCTGTTGAGCAGAAATTGGCCAGTTTTGCATTGAGTAGGGATGCAAAAAGGTCCAACTCTGGATGACTTCATCTGTCAAACAGATCTTCTGCTATGGGTGAGAGAAGCTCCCATTCATGCATGGTGGACTGAGTCCTGCTGAGACTGTACACCTGGGTGTTTAGGATGCCCAGCACATGGACCACAGAGAATGTCAGACTGTGCTCCAGTCCCCAATACCACACTCGCATGGCCTCCCTGCAAAGGGGATATGAGTGAGCCCTGCCTTGGTTGTTGATGTAATTGACTACACTCAGATTGTCTGACTGCACCAGCAGTTGGCCTGGAGAAAGATGCTCCAGAAAAGCTTGCATGGCATAGAGCACTGCTCTCATCTTCAGGACATTGATATGCAGGGTGACTTTCCACTGAGATTGGGAGCCTAGGTTTGAAAGGGGCCAAGGTGTGCTCCCCAGCCTAGTCCCAAAGTATCCATGGTTAGGATCTGATGCAGGGAAGAAATGAAAAAAAGGAACCCTTGAAGAAGATTTAAGGGTCCGGCCTGGTGGCACTGAGGGTTGAGGCACTGGATGCCACACCTCATGCCATGCCGGCAACCCAGGTTTGGGAATGAGCCCGGACCACCTGGGGTCAGCAGTGGAGAGAGAGGATCAAGCATCTGAGGGACTGCTCTCCTCTCTCGGAGATGGATCCAGGGGTAGCCCAGTGTGGCAGCAGCCCCTAGTGGAGACTGGTGGCACTCCTCCGCACAGGGGCTTACAGGCTTGGGGCAGCTATCAGCCAGCTGTCTTCTGGATGTGGGTGGGAGCACCCATGTCATGGGCTGGGCAGCATTGCACATCCCACTTCGGGGGTGTAACTACTGGAAAACCCCTCCGGCCCAGATAGGTGATGACCCTCCCAGAGCCCTGCCACCACACGCCCAACACTGGAGCCCTGCCACTGTCCCTTAGATCCTCTAGGAACCCTATGTCCCCCAGGGGTGCCCGAGGAGAAAGTAATGACCTTGAGGATGGCGGGGTTCACAGTGGGCAGTAGAGTGGCACTGGCCAGCGGAGAGGTCTGAGAGAGTTCCGGAGTCGGGGGAGATAAACAGAGTTAAAAAAAAGAAAAGAAAAAGAAGTTTTGAGGGGTCCATCTACCACTGGGGTACCTTGTGAACTGGTGAGGAGATCAGGACTTGTTGGTCCAAACTCGTCCATACACTGGTCCCACTCCACTCTGACGATCCACTGAAGGGTGCACATGTGAAGTCTGGCCAGTAGAATGGTGGGAATGGATGCTGCCATTAGACCCAAAAGTCTTAGGTACAGTCTGGCAGAAATGTGTCAACTCTGAGAGATGTCCTGAGCCTCAGCTATAAGGCATCCTGCCCTGTTTTGGGGTAAGAAGGCCTTCCCCTTTTCAGAGTCCAGGACCCCCCTATGTATTGCAGTCTTTGGGATGGTACTAGAGCAGACTTGGGCAGATTGACTATTATCCCCAAAGAGTGTAATATCTGGAGAGTGCATTTCAGAGTCAGCAGGATCTGTTTCATGGACAGAGCCTTGAGAAACCAATCATCCAGATAAAGGAAGTAATACAGTCCCTGTCTTCTGAGAGTTGCTGCAACCACTGCTAAGCACTTGGTAAAGACATGTGGCACATAGCATAAGCCAAAGGGCAGCACCTTGAACTGGTAATGTTTGCCCTGAAAGGCAAAGTGAAGAAACCTCCCGTGAGGAGGAAAGACTGAAATGTGCAGGTAAGCATACTGCATATCCAGGGAGCAGAGTCAGTCCCCAGTCTTGAGGAGGGGCATGAGGCCTGGCAAAGTTAACATCTGGAACTTTTTATAGTGGAAAAAGAGATTGAGGTCCTTGAGGTCTAAAATGGTTCTTAGATCTCTGGTCTTTTTGAGGACCAGGAAGAACCTGGAATAGAACCCCTGGTTTCTCTGATGCCTTGGCAACAGTTTGATTGCTTGATTGTGCATAAGAGAAGGTATCACCTCCTGGAGAATAGACAGGTGGGCCAGGGCATAGTTTGAGGGTGGTGTAGGGGTCTCTGGGGGCTTTTGGATGAGCTCAAGGGTATGGCCACTCTCTATGATCTGCAGGATTCAAGCACATGAAGTTATGGTTTTCCATTGCTTTAGATGGAGGAAGAACCTATCTCTGACCACCACTTCCTGGGTCTGGACCAGAGGAGGGGGAAGGGGTCTGCAAAGGAATCAAGCTAAGGTTGGACCCACTGTGGAGGCTGGTCTATCATTTCGGGATGCTTGGCCACAGCTCCAGTATTGGAGGGGGTGAGTAAGGAAGACTGGGCTCTGCACTTTTCCTGGGTGCAGGGGCCCAAACCTGGCATATTGGCCTGTCCATGAAAAGTAGACCACCCTCTACCAAGGGGCTGACTGTGGTAGAGAGAATGTTAAGATTTTATGGGTGTGCCAGAGGCCTGCAGATCATTAATGAGGTCCTGGACATCAGGGATGAAGAGCTTGGTGCCATTGAAAGGGGCGTTAAGCACCTTGTTTTGCACATTGTTTTTAAATCCAGAGACCCTAATCCTTGAGTGGCTATGAAGGCATATGCCTGTGGCTGCTGCCTGGCCACTGTGTTGGCCATATCATACAAGGCCCTGAGGAGACGTTTACTGACATCTTCTGCAGTTTGAAAACTCTGGAGCAATTCCTGCTTCTGAGAACCATCTGGAAGGACTTGAGCAATGGCTTTGGACTTTCTCCAGTTGGCATTCTGGAATTAAACCATATGTGACAGGTAGTGTACAATCCTTAGGCCCAAGGTAGAGGAGGCATACACTCTTTTACTCCAGAGGTCAATCTTACGAGAGTACTTGTCTGGAGGAAGGGAAGTAAGGTGTTTAGGCATCTTAGATCTGTCATGGGCTGCCTTGATTACAACAGAGTCACTTCTGGCCCTAGCAGCAAAGTAAGGAAGGGCCTGAGGGGCATTGTAAAGCTTGTCTGCCCTGCGTGGTATAGCTAGCACCATGTCTGGCCTGTGCCAGGCTGCTCTAGTAGCATTCTTCAGGGCTGGCAGCATAGGAGAAATAATCTTAGGTGGAGATTGAGGAACTTCAGGAAGTCCACCAGGTCTTTCCTGGTGATATCCTCCTCCTCAGTCTGTAAGGCCATTGTGGCACACAACTGTTTCATGACATTGAAAAAGGTGGCATCCTCAGGAAGATACCCTGGAATTTGCTTGACTGAGTCTTCACTGACAGAAGAGGTAGTAGACTTTTCAGAGATGACGATTTCTTCCTCTTCCTTTTCATCCCCAATGTCATCAGGGAAGATGAGATCATGATGATATTCCTCCTCGACTTTGACCTCTTCATCTGGGTCAGGCATTGCACGAGTCATTATCAGCCCACAGGAGCCTCCCGAGGTCAATGAACAGGTGTCAATGATGAGGCTGTCATCGACGGTGCTGGTGATGAGGGCCTAGGGTGCCCAGCTGCTGAACTAGTACATTGATAAACTTAGTGAGAACTTTGTTCAGATCCATGGTAGTCATTAATGGATAGGGGTTTGATGGCACTGAAGCTGACAACCCTCTGTTCTGGGAGCCCGATGAGCCTGTAGCCCTCTGAGAGGAAGGGTGGGGTTCTTGATGGAAATGGGTCAACAACCTGGAGGTCGATGGCGAGTGCCCTGTGAGTCATGCGGCAGAGCTGTCGGTATGGATCTGGTAGCAGCGGACCTGGACAACTGGTCTCTTTGTCATGGCAGCTGCCATCGATGAAGAGTCCCCAATAAAGAAGAGGCTGATGGGGAATGGGGGGGTATGGTCATGATCCCAGTCTTTTTTGTGACTTTTCCCTGAGGGCTTGTCTCGGGCCTTGGAGGCCTGGGAGCTGAAAGAGCTGGTGGGCAATTGAGTGGCAGGGGACCTGGAGAACCTCTTCCCAGATCTGGCTACCTGTTGTTCCATGAATTGTTTTAGAGCCTTCCTGCATCACCTGAGGTTGGTTTGATTAAACTTTTGGCAGAGATCACAGTTGGAGATGTCATGGTCAGGCCCAAGACAGCAGACATAAACAGCGTGTTCATCTGTAGAGGCACTCATCTTTCCATAGTGGCAGCTGCAGTGAAAGAAAAGAGAAGAGAAAGGATAAACTCTCGACATAAAAATAAAATTCTCTAAAAAGAGATTTTGGTAAGGGTTGTAGGTAAAGTAGCAGTAGGCCGAAAAAGGCACAAACACTGTGATGAAGCATTCGTGGAGACTGTGCTTGCAAGTCAATGGCTGAAAATAACTGAGGAGGGAGCAGAGCTGCCCACACCTGCATAATGTTAGTGACATCAATGGTTGTCGATGGCATGGGTGGTCCCAGTAGTACTGCTGAAGATCTTCTGTGTGGATTCACTTTCACCAATGGTGAAGGTTTCTATGGTGTAACCTGATGACTGAGATACCTCCCAAAGAAAATCAGCATATTCCCAATCCTGATTGACTTGCATGAAGTAGATTTGTGACATACAGAACATTATTTATTATGTTATTGAAGCAATAAGGCATGCATGGGCTAGAGTTATTCAGGGGATTTACCAATGCCTCCTGTGATGTGTCAAGAGGCCACAGGTCAAATGACATTAGCCACGTGAGAACTGGATAAATCCCCCAATCACCAACACCATGGAGAGCCTTATTGTGAATATACTATCATTTCTTTTAAAGAATATTATTTTGATTAAAATAAATATTACATTGTTTAATTGTTTTCATTTTATTTTATTGAGATATCCTTCCTCCTGAGGTAACATAGTTTGTTAGTCATCAGTGGAAGCATAAGAAAATACCCCCGCACTACAGACCTTAGTGTTACTACCCCCAGTACTGTCTTTAGTTGATTTGTAAAAGCAATTCATTTTATTATCATGTTTTCATCATTTAGCAACAGTAGTGGTTTGTTTACCTACAGTCTGCGACTGGTCCAAAAAGACAGAGAGAGCAGTGTGGGTGAGTACAGGTGACTGGGGAAGGGAGATTGATGTTATGCTTTAAACATACTGTAGGTAGCAGTGATGATACAGTACATGCTGGGAGAGAGATAATAAAAGATTGTGCTGGTATTTTTTAAGATTTGCCAGTCAGGAGTGTAGCACACAAGCGACTGGGTTTACAGAGAGCAGAGGGGAGAGAGGGATGCATTTCTTTTTATTTCAGACAGTGATCAAGACAAGTCGTAGGATGCAGTTTCAGTGGTTTTGTGTCTCCAGAAATCCCTTTGGAAGGCAAGTAATGTTGTAAAGCTAAATTTTTCTGTCCTGCTCTGAGAATTTGATAAGACTTTTGCAAGGTTGAAGTACATTTTTAGGTAGTTTAAAAAAAAAAGATGGTGGTAATATATAGTTTTGAAAAGTGCCAAAAGTGTAGTGATTGCCTGACTTGTAAATCATTCGACTTGCACTTTACCCATTTGTTATACTGGGATTTATCCATGGGTACAGATAACAATTGTACAATCAGGTTACTGGATTTTAGATTCCCCTATGTGTAAAGTGTTTTAATAAATATTAGGGGCAGCTCACACCCTTTCCCATTTTAGTTTTCCCTGATGTCTAGTAACATAAACTCCTTCGCTCAGCCCAATCTCATTTTACTGTCCCTGGCCATCTGTTATCTAACCAAGGTTAGAAAAAAATGTAATGATATATATATATATATATATATAGTCATTTTTATTATACACTGTTAACTGTTTTATAACACTCAACAACTTGAAATAAAAGAGTAAGTTAATTCATCCCACACCCCATAGTACCAATCAACCACCTTCCTTTCCCCTTCCAACAGTCTAAATAATACTACAACATGTACTCTTTTTCCTGAACCCACTTAACACCCCAACTCCCACACTCCACCAACACAGTCACAGTATATGTAAATGAATATAACCCCTTTCTCTAACCTCATAGTAACCAAGCATACACCCGCCTAGTCCCGATGGTCCCAGCACTAAACAAAATATCTCCTTCCTCATACTCACTTACTATAGCACCCAAGCAGCCATCATCCTTGCCACTTGGAAGCTCTGACATCTCTCCCCAAAATGCACTCATTAAGAAGTGATTCCTTGGCCAAATGCCATCTGATGCAAACTGCTATAGCAAACTACTGATGATGGATCACCATAGTAGCTGAGAGACATCTCACTAAGATTACACAAACTGCTGTATTGATATAGCAGTTTGTATGATTTTGGTGACATATTTAAAAGGTAGTTGTAATGTTTCTCTTGTATATAGTCAGGCTAACAAGACTTCAGCAACCCAGACATTGCCTTTCAAACAAGAGTGTACATCTGACCAAATAGAGACTGAGAATGACAATCTACAGTCACGTCTCCCAATATGAGTCCCAAAAGAACAAAATATTTGACTAGTCAGTTATTTCACCCTACACTGCATCAAATGTATAAGCCTGTTTATGAAAGGCTGGGCTAACAAAACCTCTTCAGCTTGCCTTGCACAAGGATTTGCATACTAATGATGCCTTGCTCTGGAATTGTGGGTTTAGAAGGTGGGTGCAGTTCGGTAAGACACACAAAAAATGCATATTTCTTCTCTCCCAGCAACCTTACATGGATAGTATGTACTACTCATCCAGTAAACTGCCTTTTTGGTTTACTAGTTTAACCCCCCCTGCCAATCAGAGGCTTGCCTGCCACCTTGTAGCTCTTGCTCCTGCTCTCCTGCTAGGCATCTCCAGGAAACAGCCTGCATTTTTTTTTTCTTGTTCCCCTGGTCCTGGCCCAAATTCTGTGTCCCTGGTGCTCCTGTAGCTGGCCCTGTGTAGATCCAGCCCTGTGAGGCTTCCTAAGTTTGAGCCACAATCTCCTGCTTATGCCTGCACTCTGGGGCAGTGGCGATCATGCAGCCATGATCGGCGCCTTTGATCTTCAACCGCCAGCATTTGTGGTCATTCTGAGAGGTGTTCCGTCAGTCCCGGGATCCTCACTGGCTAAATGGGAGCCAGTGACCATGGACAGGGTGGAGAGAGGATGCTTTCTTAAAAAATAAAAGAGATCCACGAAGTGTGTTCAATCAGGGATCATGAGCCAGAGCCCCAATAGCTTTAAATATTCATGAGTGTCTGTCTGTCTGCCATCGTGGAAGCTTGTTCTCGGCTGTGGCTGAAGGGGGGAGGAATGTTTTAAATAATGCAACTGCAATGTATGTTCTGGGGAAAAACATACATTGCGTGGGGAAGGTGTATTAAATAAAATAGAATGCTCTACTCCAGCTACACCAGGCTAATGTTGGGACTCAAAGAGATAGCCTGTCGGCCGCTGCAGATCAGGATCCTTAAATATTGGTAGCAGTGACAGAAAAATGGACTGAGCAACCACTTTACTCAGTGCAGCTACAGAAGTACACCCTCAGGGCTCATGGACTGTGCGGCATTTGGGAAAATAGCTGATTCATTCTGGCTGCACCAGAACTTTAATTTGAGACTGTTTCTAATCTGCTTATAGGCCAGTGGGTTAAGCAGCCATTGGAAGCAGCCACAGCCAATCGGAAAGTCAGGATAATAAAGCCAGGACTTGTGGGACATTAGCCAAAGCTCATGGGAAAATACCAGGTACTCCTGGGGACTTACAGGGACCTAATTTCAGGCACCAAAACAGCAAACCGACAGTGCATTGAGTGAGGTTCATGCATAATTAATTTTCCTGATTGACAGGCCATCCAGTCAATTGGAGGCCATTCACCCAAAAGCTTCAACCAATCAGGAGCCTCAGGAGAGCCCTATAGGAGACTGTGTTTTACATCATTGTGCCAGATTCGAGCAGGAGCCCCCCCCCCACAGGGGTGGGGGCTCAGGCCCCCAGCAGAGTAAATGGGCCTGGTAATCCAGCTAAGCCTCTCCACCCAGGAGGGGTTTAAGTTTAAAGTAATTTAGTTAATGTTGAACCTGTTAGCCTGGGGTGCCAGAATGTCCCCTAGGTGCTAGACCTCTCTTTCACATTGGAGAAAGATGTGGACCTGAACCAGATGACATCAAGTAGCTGTGAGACAGCTGAAATATCCTTAGTTGTGAGAGAACTGAAGTATTTGGGAGTCCTTATAGCAGAAGATCTACTGTGAGGAGCCTGAGTGAGTACTCTTGTACCCCCCAGTGCAAGTAAGAAAGTAACCTTGCCAAATTGGGGCAGCCTTGCCCAAGTAACTGTTTGATTGAAAATCGTTCTTTGGTTTGCACCCTGCTCAGCTGTGCATAACCTTAGCCTAGCATGGGTGGATCTCTATTAAATTTTTCTACTAATTTGTGACTGTCCATTGGGTCTGCACCCTACTGCTGCATATAACTTTAGCCCAGAGGGGGTGGTCCCCTGTAGAAAAAACTGTTTGCTACCTTGCCTGTTCTGGGGGTACCCTTTGATAGCTCAGAACAGACTAGAAAATATTCTGGTAAGTATGTGTGCTAATTATATGGTCGTGATGTCCCATGGAGCCATCAGCCATAGCCACACTGCCACATTAACTGAATGAGACCCAAAAAGTAAACTTCGGACCGTATTTAGTGACCTGGAAACAACAGTTTTCCACCCTACCTGATTGTGTCATGAAATATAAATGTACTGGATGTGACAAACATATAAATGTGCTGAATATTCAGGATTGCCAATCCATGTTCCAACCAATGTAACTGGCTGGTTATCTCCAACTGAATTGTTCAGTCTGTTACATGCAGGGCAATCTCTGCTCTACTGACAAAAGCAGGACAACCCCTGTGCTTCTGCTAGAATCTAAAAGTTGTTGCTTACTAAATTGTCTTCCAAGGTAAACCTATTTCCTGTCTTAAATTAAAGCCAATCAATGCCAAAGTTGCAACATCCTCCAGGCCTGCAACCATCCAGTACTTTGGTAACTGGGTACCCAGAGTAAAGTGTGAGATTGTGGGATTTCATGCAAGTCTGGGAAGTGGTACTAGTGGTGGGGAAATGAAATATGTCCCATCTTATTTAATGCAGTTTAGATAGCCAGGGATCAGGGTGTCATTACTGTTGGTCTAATATTGTGATTTCTCTTTTCTGCTTAACTGGTATTTACCCAGCAGGAGGGTTTTTACCAGCACCAATAATCCAATCAATTGTACATTTGTAAATAGAATCAGTGCATAACATCTGTTCCTCCTGTTTTCCCATTCCTAACTCATATGCCTCCAAATAAATATTGTTGTTACTGTTTTGCAATTTGGTTGTCATGAGCATATTATTAGAGTGAGTCTTTAATTACAAAATTGCCTGAAATGTGGGGAATTATTATTGGGTCATGTGTTCGGGTGGCAAAAGGTAATAGTGGATGGAATGACATCCCAGGGGGTTGTACCATGTAACAGCTAGCCCACTTAACAGGTAAACTCAGGGTGGTGGCACTGCACATTATGAAACCTTATGGAAAAGAACCAGTTTAATGTAAGTTTGGGAACCCAGGCCCCACAACCTACATCCTAAGTAGTAGGCAGGGGTGTAACTCTAGGAGTAGTGCCACATAGGGGTTACACTAACTCTAAGTGTACTAAATGCCAAATATGTCATGGTTCTTTACTTGGTACTTGGCTGTAACAATGATTGCATAACACTAAGAATTCCTAACAGGACAAAACCTGAGTTACTTGGTGAGACGGCTGTCATGCTGGGTGACCCATCATGTTAGCTCTGAGTGAGCCTACATTTCATGTAGTTTATTGTAGTTCTTTTTAACTTTTTTTTGTTGCATTTGAAACTACATTAGTACAGGATTAGAGAAGGGAATTTTTTTATCTGTAGTTAGGGTCTCTAAAGTGAGATAGTCAAGGTTTGAGGAGACTTCTGATTTTAGCTGGTAGGCCAATATGGGTGCTTGGTACTGGAAAGGTCCTCTTTTCATTGTCAGCAGATCAGTTTGATCTGGGCCTTAGGAGTGATAATTGGGATTCTCAGACAGAATTCTTAGAAACCACATTTAATGGTGTGCAATTATCTTGTGGCATACATCTATCTTCAGACATATTTCACTGGTGTTTCCTCTTACTTCCCCTTTCAGAAAGGATAGTGAAGGTTTCAGTGCTGGCCTCCATGGGCAGATGTGGAAGTGAAAGAGGTCATTTAAGCAATTGAAGAACAGAGGTGTGGTACATTCCTTCCATATTCAGTTTCAGTTGATGTTTGTGGGAGTGCTGCTTGAGACCACTGACAGAGTAAAGTAACTTGAATGATATTTGGGATCCTTTGGGCTGTTGTCTACAACATCACCCCCCCTCCCCAAACCACAGGTTGCAGAGAATTTGTGGGGTTGAGGACAGGTAGCCAAACATTTGACCTTGCATTTGCAATCATGTAGTTAGACATGTGGCTGCAATGCTGCTTATATAGAGGATCTCCATATTATCTGGACCAGTTCCATGGATGTGGCTTTGACTGCTCTTATGTTGTAGAAGAGCATATAAAAGAGTCAAGATACCGTTGCATTAAAGTGCATGAGAAAGCAGTTTTTCCTCCATTGAACTCTCTTTGGATTTCTTGCATCTAAATTTGACCTAGTGATAGTTGGTTAATAGTTATGGAAGAAATCTGTGCCTTTTCCCTTGGCACTGAGACCTTCAGCTGTATCTTCCCATCTTCTTTTAAGGATACTATCTTCCCTTTCAGTAGAAGTCAGTGAGGAAGTTTTTGTTCATTTTAAAGTGACTGCGGTGTTAGGCAATTTCATGTGGTCAAATTTCTTTTAAAATAGTGAAGGAATTGTTAGTTTGGAGCACCCTCCTGCTGCCTGTTTTAAAGAATTTTGAATTTGATTGTATTTATGATTTTTAGGTAAAGGCTTACTTGTGTGAAATGGGATGTGTGTATGATTGCATATATAAAACTATAGTTACAGGTTAAGTGAGGAATGATTTGAGGGTTGGGGAGGTGAGTAGTTTAAATTATTTTGAGGGTTTAGGAATTGTTTAATTAAATTTTTTGAGCTTGTCATTGATAACTAAGGTACCACGTGCTATGGTCATATGGCCCTTTTGTACTCCTACTCCTTGGGACTGCTTTGCCAGATTTGTCCTTTCCAGCCCCCAGTTCACTGAGGAATAAGACAGCTGTGTTGCTGGATATTATCTCAGGTTCCTCTGTGGATCTGGTATGTTTCACAGAGAAACCTAACTTGGAAACAATGCTGGGCCAGTTCTGGAGACAGTGATCTCAGCTGGGTTCTCGGTGGTACACTGTCTGATGCAGGAGCTTATTTCAGTGGTACACTGTCTAAAGCAGGAGCTTATTGGTAGTGGAGTGGCTACCTATTTCAGATCTTTCCTAAAACTGACAGTGTACCAACTGAAGGATATAAGGTTGTTTAAATGAATGGCAGTAAAGGCTGATGCAGATGTGAGGTGTAGAATTCTCCTGCTGTAATGGCCTCCAGGTCAGGAGCAGGAGTTACTATCAAAATTTGCAGACTTCCTTGTCAGCCTATCATTTAATGTCACCAGCTTACTTATTTTGGAAGATTTCAGCATAAATGTCGATGATAAGTTCTCGAAATTTGATCAGCAGTTCCTCCAACTGATGGATTCACTGAGTCTAATGTAGGTAGTTTACACTGCTACCTATGAATGTAACCAAAATGTGGACCTTGCCTTCTCTTTTGGTCTGAACATTTTCCATGCCAGGATGGATCTATTAGGGTGATTGGCTCTCTAGACTGTTATGTTTCTAGCATGTGCCCCCTTCAAATTATCCTGTTATGTAGATAGTGGGGTTCCACTTGAAACATGAGCTAGAGCCTGACAAGATTCTGGGGGCACTGGACATTTTAACTATGCAACGTAGTCATGATGTTGACCATGTATGGTTATAACATGGCCATTATGATTGCACTTTACTCCACTGCACCTGTCCAAGACCCCCCACTGACCTCCTGCCACAACTCACAGCAGTACAATGACAAGTTGATGAAGCTGAACATAATAGAGCAAATTAGAGTGGCCTTGGAAGAGGTTTGTCTTGTTGGATGACAGGATGACTCTGAGATCCTATTACAAGGACTATGGTGCAATAATCCAGTGAAAGAAATAACTCCTGTTACATTCTATTTCAATAAGGGGACACAGACCAGCTCAACTCTTCTTCTCTGTGGACAGACAGGAGTCTTGACACATGAAAGGTGTGATTAGTTTGGGTCTTTCTTCCTGGACAGAGTGTCTTCAACTAAGAACTCAACAGGTGGACTATTAGGGGACAGCAGTGGTGGAGATGATTTGAAAGAAGGCAGTCTGAAGGACAAGAATAAGTTTAGATCATTGCTGATGAATGAGGTGCTTGAGGTGATCTTTTTGTTGTATCCTACTTTCTGTATCTTGGATGAGGATCTACAGTACATGGCTGTTGGTGGGCTGCCAGAAGGCCAGCTTTCCAGTTTTTTTTGGTGTGATCCAGTGCTCCTTTATGGAGGGTTGTTTCACCTTGGCTCTCAAACAAGACATGATTTGGCCAATCTGGAAAAAAAACTACTTTGGACCCAGATGTACTGCTGAATTACAGGCCTAACTTAAACCTCATGAGAACTAACATATATAAACCTCTCCAGTTCGGTTTCAGGCCTTGCTTGTCAAGATGACTGCTGGTCTGCTTGTGGCATGGGATGAGGGAGAACTCTATTGTTGTTCTCCTTGATCATCTCTTCAGCATTTTTCCTTGATCTCTTTTCAATATTTGAAAGTATGGATCATTGAGTGTTGATGGAATGCCTATGGAATATGGAGGGTGGCACACTAGAATACTGCTGAAATGGGTTGAGCCCCTCATGTCCAGCTGATTGGATGATGTGCTCACTCTTGTTGCATCTAATGGTGGTCAGCTGTGGAGTTCCCCAGTGGTTGATACTGTCTCCCATGCTTTTCTCAATCTACGTGTTATCACTAGTGTGGATCATCAGGTGGTGCAATGGGAGTTCTCATTGCTATGCAGATGATGCTCAATTGCACCTCTCATTTAAATAGGATGGGCATCATGTGCCCTTTGTACTAGAGCATAGCCTAAATGAAATCTTGGACTGGATTGCCTCCAGCTGACTGAGCTATATCCTGCCCAAGACAGAGTTGATTTTGTTGGAACTAGGTCCCTGAGGGTTGGCTGTTAGACACAACACCATTGCGTTGCCATATTTTAAATTGCATTGTGCTGACAGCTGTGGATACGGTGAAACATCTAGTAGTAATTGTGGACTCAAAGCTGATAAAAGAATATTAAATGTTAGCTCTATTCCTCAGTGACTTTTTCAGCTCTGAAATATCTCCTGGATTAAACCCTCTCTGAAGCAAGATGATCTGGTGACCCTCGATTCTTGACTACTGTAACACTCTATGCCAAGAGCTTTCTTGAGGTTTGGTGTGTCACCTGCGGCATGTGCAGACACTGCAAACAGGTTAGTCCAGAGCTGCTCATATTGAGACCTTATGATTCATGTGCTGCAGCGGCTGCTATGGATTTCTTTTAGGTGACACACCACCATAGATGGCTTAATGTACAATGCCCTGTATGCTTTGGGCCTTGCCTATCATAAATACCTCTTGGTCTAGTGTAGTAAAAGTAGCTCTATCCACTACACCAAAGAACCTCTGTTGTCTAGCTTGAGATTACATCTCAGACAGTCAGGTGATAAAGATTCCTCAGTGGTGGGCCGAAGAACTTGGAGCTCCTTGCATTCTGACTGAAGAGTTCCCCTCAATAGAAGGATTTTAAAGGGGCCTAATATATATTTTTTTTTTAAACTGAAGTGTGTCATAGATTCTAACTAACTGTCTTTTGGTGCCTCTAGTTGTAATTTCATATTTTGCTTTGTAGATATTTTTTATTATTTTTTTTTTTTCAATGGTTTCATTTATGGAAATAGATCTGAACCTTAAGGATAGGGGGCTTAACAAATACAATTTGCATTCCTTTCCTTCCACAGTTTGTTCATGGAAACCAGCCTATATGATTTGACAGAACCAGTGCAGTTGGGATCATTGACTTGAAAACCTTAACTTTGAATTTTCTGACATCGTATGCTTTGTAAACAAACCCTAATATAATATTAACATGATTTTTTTTATAAAACATGTAATAACATATTATGCTCAAATTACAATGTATAGCAATACAAAAAAACACACAATAGAAACAAAGTGATGTGGTAACAAAAGGGACATTCTTCCTGTCACATGACAATGACTATAGACCATTTTAATATGGGCACACATCTAACCTTAGCAGTCAGAATGTTGTCCCTAATCACACTGTGCAACATTCAGTGTCAGTTTCCTTCTCAAATCTGTAAAAAACTATAACGCAACCAATGCCATCATGTAACTGGGTCACCATGCAGACGCTGGGATGTTACTCATGGTTACTACCCCTACCTTTCACCTATGGGGGCTCCAAACAAGGTTGAAAGGCCTGAACCTATACTCCTCAGATTAGATGGGGGGTTAATTCTTAAAAAAATCAGAAAATAGTGTGGTGCCTCTATCAAGAACAAACTCTAGTCAGAGCCAACAAGGCTGCATAATGCTATTTTAAGGGAATTAGGAGCCATCTACAGGGAAATTGCTTTTGTATGAAACCGCAAGCAGCTCAATATTTCTTTCAAAATGCCTGCCAATAACAATAGTCCCCTGTGATTGCTGGCCCTGTTTAAGTCAACACATTATCTGGAGTCCACAGGTACATCCCACCCTTTGACTGCCTGGCCAATTGATAAAAAAAATCATTACCTGGTGTTCAGTGGCTCCATCATTCTCCAATGGCCTGCCATGTTAATAAATAATTTCCTTGCTGCAGTATGAGGTTGGTCTGGTCCATTGGTATGGAGGAATGAGGCAATGTGTGCCTTCACTCCTGCTATATTAGTGACCCAAACTCAGGCACATGCTCAGGTTGCTGAGGGTCAGAGAGAATACTGAATCAGATAGCTGTCCTGTCCCTTGGTGGGAAGGCATGCTGACTCGATCTTTGCTTCCCCCAGGTGAAGGCAGTAATCCAAGTGGAGTTGGAGTGTGGAAATGGCTAGCACAGGCTACCCACCAACTTCAGTCACACACTATCACCTGCATGACTGGCTCAGTTCCAGATGTGAGTGAATGGTTGGGGGGAGGATGGCTCCCCTTCCTGGACCCATTATGGGGGGGAGCAATCCATGGGGAACTTTAGACTCACTAGTCTGGGATAGGGAAGTGGCAGACAGGGGAGGTGGGCAGAGGGCTGACAGCCTGCATAAGTCAACTAGCAAGGCAAAAATGTTTATGGATGAGGGAAATGCTGCAGTATAAATAATCTTAACACATATACACAACCCCCCCCCCCCCATAATGAGGGTTACAGTAAACTTACCAAGTATAGGTAATATGTACATGATTTCATATCAGGGTACTATGGAGCCAGAGGGAGGAGTCTTAAAGAGATGAGATTTCTTAGACATGTAGAATAAGAATCCACAGTTCTTAGATAGTTACTAGGAAGGATAAGAAAGGTTAGATATATTGTTATACTTATCTGATGGGGAAGGAGTTCACATCCTGTGAGACAGTGAAAGTAAAGAGAAAAAGGTTAATATGGAGTACATTCAGTAATGGGAACACTAGAGAGGATAGAGATACAAAAGGGTATAGTATAGTATTTATTTATTTAGATTTTGGTAACTGGGTAAGCCCACTGAGACCAGAGATCCCTTTTTCAGGGGTGACCCGGGATTAGTTACAGAGAGTACATATCTTGGCAACATTAAACAGTAGTCTTAGGTATACATTTGTAGATACAGTGTGTACATACATAGCAGAATAGTATCGGATGACATTGGGTAAGAAACATAACAAGGAGAGGGATACACATGAGCAACTATAGGACAGCATTAGCTGAGTACATAAGTAGTCACAGGGGGTACATAGTTGGGTATTAACATACATGAGTTTATGGTTTGTACATGGTACACATTGGGTAACATCGTTGGCGCAGAGAGCAGAGGGTTACACTGGTCTAATAAAAGGTTTCATAGTACCTTAGCAGTTTACAAAGGGAATGCTATAGGAAAACAGTTGAAGTTGGCACCAGAGGTCACAGGGGGGTGATCATGATAAAGGGCTAACGGTTGCACCCGCAGAGGCTAAGTTCCAGGAGATACGCTTTGAGGCCTGATTTGAACCCTAGGATAGAAGGCTTGTTGACTAGAGTCACAGGAAGGGCATTCTATAATAGGGGGGCAGCGTAATGGAAGGAGCGTTTGCCTTGATTGGTGTGAACCCGGGGGGTGGCAAGGGGACATCTAGCCAAGGATCTAAGGGTACGGTGCTGGATCTTTGGGATGAGTAGATCACGCAGGTGAGGAGGAGGACCAAGGGAGGTGAATTTGAAAGCAAGGCAGGCAGAGGTAGGCTAGCTTGTGCCAGAGGAGGGGCAGTTTAGGTCTGCTAAGGCCTACGCAGTGATGCCTCCTAGGGAGAGAGTTAGTAGCGAAGCAAGCCACTTTATGGTAGAGTGTGGAGAGCTTATTGAGCTCAGACTCTCGGAGAGACTGCAGTAATGGGGCTCCATAGAGGATTGTTGGGAGGAGATTGCAGTTGGTGATTGCACGACGCGCCTTGCTAGTGAGGGAGTTTCACAGATGATAGAGGAGCCCCATCTTCTGGTGGAAGGTTCGGGTTAGGGAGGTGATATGGTATTTATAGGTCAGCTCCTGGTCAAGGAGGACACCTAGGTACTTGAACTGATCCAAGACCTCAACCCTGCTCCCTAGGGCTGACGTGAGCTTGAGTAGGTCACTTCTATCAGCCCCGAACCGTCTTGTCCCGAACAGGACAGCCTTGGTTTTGTCATCATTCAGTTTTAGAGAATTTGCTGAGAACCAGGCCTCAAGGTCAGAGAGACAGGTCTGCAGCTTGGTAGAGATGACATTGGGGTGGGGGTCGCTGAAGTAGACTACGGTGTCATCTGCATAAAGAATGAGGTTACTCGGCCCGCAGCCTCCCTTGATGTTGTTTAGGAACAGTGAGAATAGTAGGGGGCCCAAGATAGAGCCGTGGGGTACCCCTGAGACCATGGGTCTTTTGCCGGATTGAGAACCCCTCCAATGGACTTTCTGTGTTCTGTTAGTCAGGTAGTTCTTGAATCATGAGAAGGCGTGTGCAGCCAGACCTAGTTGACAGAGCATAGAGAGGAGGAGTTCATGGTTGACCATGTCAAAGGCCTTGGATAGGTCAATGAATAGTGCACCTGTTGGGAAGCTTTGGTCCATGGCCTTAAGAATGTCAGATGTGAGTCGGATTAGGGCAGTGTCAGTGCCATGGCCTTTTCTGAACCCATGTTGTACATCAGAGAGTAGTAGGTGCTGTTCTAGGTAATCCTGTAGTTGATTATACACGAGCCTCTCCTGTACTTTTCCAAGAGGGCTGAGAAGGGAGATTGGCCTGTAGTTTCCCGTGAGGTCACGGGGACCTTTATTATGGATTGAGACATAGAAACATAGAAACATAGAAGTTGACGGCAGATAAGGACCGCAAGGCCCATCCAGTCTGCCCATTTCTTTTTCTACCTTATAAATGTGCCATCGGCCTTTGCTCTGTCAGTGACCTATCTATTCATAGTCATTTGTATTGCTCCCTTATGCCTATCCCATGCCTGTTTGAAGCCCTGCACTGTATTCATAGCCACCACTTCTTGTGGTAAGCCATTCCATGCATCTACCATCCTTTCTGTGAAAAGAATTTCCTCACATTTCCCTTAATCGGCCTCCCTCTAATCTCATGCTGTGTCCTCTTGTCCTGCTATTTTTCTTATATTTAAACATGTTAGACTCTTTCACCTTGTTTATGCCCTTAAGGTGTTTAAATGTCTCGATCATATCACCTCTCTCCTCCTTTGTCAGGGTATACATATTGAGCTCCGTTAATCTGTCCTCATATGTCTTCTGATGCAGTCCCTGCACCATTTTAGTTGCCCTTCTCTGGACTGCCTCAATTTGGTTAATGTCCTTGTGAAGGTGTGGCCTCAATACTGCACGTAGTACTCCAGATGGGGCCTAACCAATGTCTTGTACAGAGGATTATTACCTCCCTCTTACGACTTGTGATACCCTACTAATACACCCTAACACCCCTAGCCTTACCTACTGCTTTAGAGGTCTGCTTGGATGATTTTAGGTCATCAGTGATGATGATGCCCAAGTCACTTTCTTCCTTTGTGACTGCTAGCAACTCCCCTCCCAGCCTATAAGTGGCTTCAGGGTTTCTCTTCCCTATGTGCATGATTTTGCACTTCTTTGTATTAAATCCCAGTTGCCACTCTTCTGACCATTCTGCTAGTTTATCCAGATCTCTTCTCATTCTGCCCACCCCATCTGGATCATCTACTCTGTTGCAGATCTTGGTGTCATCTGCAAACAGACAAGCCTTACCCTCTAGTCCATCTGCGAGGTCACTAATGAAGATGTTGAATAGGACTGGCCCCAGGACAATAGTCAAAACCTTCCATTTAGTAGGGATGGTTCCTTCAAGGAGTGACCTATTGATCAATAGGGTGACGGGATAGGCAATAGCCGTGGTAGCTGCTCTCAGCAGTCTAGGTTCTAAAAGGTCATGCCTGGAGGAGGAGTTAGGATTTATTTTAAGGAGCAGTGGGAGTACAGTGGACAGTTCAACTAGTTTCAGGTGGAATTGGGGCCGTGGGAGGGTTCGGTCCCAAGGGATGAAGGGAAGGGACCCAGGGGAAGTTGTGGGGGGGGAACCTAAGGGGTTAGAGAAGTAGTCAGAGAAGGCTTCGGCAACAGCCAAGGGGTCACTGGTCAAGGAGTTACCGACCAGAAGTGTGTCATTAGTTGAGTTTGGGGTACTCTTGATGAGGGAGTTAATGTGACCCCAGAATTTCTTGGGGTTACTGAGATGACCTGTTTGGAGGTCCCTTAGGTACTGTGATTTAGCCTGTTTAGAGGTTTTCTTGCAAAGATCCCTCAGTTCCCTATACTTCTCCCATTCAGGTGTACCGCCAGAAGACTTGTAGAGTCCTCATGCCCTGTCATGGAGTATCATAGTTTGCTTAAGATTAGGGCTCAGCCATTTGTGGCACTTTCCCTGAACCCTTAGTTGCTTCCATGGAGCATGTAGGTTAGCCAAGGACAAGAATGAGTTGATGAAGTAGTCGAGTGCCTCATCGAGCGAGGGAAGAGAGATGATGGGGTTCCAGTCAATAGTCCCCAGGGCAGAGCAGAAGTCAGCAGGGACAAACCTGCTAAAATTCCTTGCTTCTATGATGTGAGCAGGGGTTTTACAGGGTTTATTGGACCATATACAAAAAGTTGGAGAGTGGTCGCTAAGGGAATCAGACATGATCCCGGCAGTAAGTATGCGGTCAGGGCAGGAGACTAGAGCCCAGTCGATCAGGGAGTGGTTGCCAGTTTTGGCATTGTGTCTGGTGGGAGGTCAATGACTTGGGTGAGAGAGGAGTCGAGTACTAGGTTCTTGGTTACAGGAGACCCAAGGGCCAACCAGTTTAGGTTGAAGTCCCCGAGAAGGATGACCTCCCCAAAGGATGCTCCTCAAAGGTGTTGATTAGGGGTTCAAGGGAAGTGACAGCTGAGTGAGGAGGGAGATAGGCGCAGCCTATGTAAAGGGACTTAGTGTCACCAAGGAGCACTTTAAGGATTAACATCTCACTGTGCAAGTCATGGGAGGCAGGGTGGTCAACCTGAGAGGCATTCAAGGTGGAGTTGAGGTAAATGAGAACCCCACCTCCTGTTTTTTTTCCCCTCTCTGTCCTTTCAGAAAACTTGATAGCCGGCTAAGTCCACTTCATGTGGGAGGATCTGGGGTTTGAGCGATGTTTCGGTGACTGCAAGTATATCCGGTTTGTACAGTGTTGTCCAGGCCTCCAGGTCGTAAATTTTGTGCCTTAGGCTGCTGATGTTCATATGCACCAACTTGATCCTCCTAGAGTTTGCCCAGACGGGGTTAGTAGGGTCAGTCAGGGTGAGATTGGGGGAGTATGGGCCTGGGTTGGGTTCAATGTCCCCCCCAGCGCCAGCTTAAGCCTGGCATAAAAGCCCAAGTCCTTCAAGGAGATGAATAGACAGCTCCATTGGTCGAGGATGCTGAAGAAGGGAGACAAATAGGTGTAGTGTCCCTTCAGGAAGGGACTGGCAGGGGTGATTGATGCCATTAGGTGGAGTCTCCATTGGGCATATGTGGAGTGGAAGGAAAGTAGGTTGCTAGACCCTTTCAGAAGTGGCCTATGTGTGCCTTGGCAAGGTTTATTTGATCCGTTCGCCCTCAACGCAGGGGGTCCAGGGGGGTGTATAGGGTAGGATCCCTTCTCAGAGGGAGGGCAGCCACAGGGGAGGGGGAGGGCAGTATAGGATAAATAAGCTGAGTGTACAGGAGCCACCCAAGTCAATAAATAATCCATGGTGTAGATCTGAGGGAGTCTCAGGACTCTGGGAGTAGTGTGCTTGTGGGTAACTGTTCTAGTTGAGCAGGGGTAGTTAGTCTATAGTGATTTTGGCTGTAAGCGGGGCCACATTTGGCAGGTTTAAGCACTAGAAGAAGGCAGTGATCAGAATATTTTTTTTTCCTTGTTCTCTCTCTATCTCTCTCTGATGGCTTAATAACAAGCAACAGAGGTAACAGGCAGAGTCTGGTAGAGCGGCCACTAGTGTTAGCAGCTGATAAGCTGCAGATGGGAGAAATGGCTGATAGGTTTTTCACATCATGTGACAAAACCTATAAGACAGAGAACTCACCAAGGGCGGTGGTGGGGGTGGTGGGGAGCGGCATGGAGGCGGGCAGGGCCAACACCACGCTGGGGCTGTGAGCAGCAAGTTGCCAATTACCTTCATTTGCGGGCTTCAGGGGGCGCTCCACACCTCAGCACCTTATGCTTCAGGGAGGGCTCCTTTCTGCAGCCCCTGCACCCACCTGTGGAGGAGAGGAGAAGAGGGGATTAAATATCAGAGAGGGAGGGAGGATCGACTGACACAGGCAGGTAATTGTACTTTTAATTTGCAGGACCCAGCAAATGCATTCTGAGACTTTTGGGGCCGATTTCAGACAATTTGATATAGCAGGGCAATGCTGAGTTACTTCTAACTCACAGAGTAGTTAATTTAAGGCAACAGGTAAACGGAATTAGAACACAGCACTGTGCTAGGTCAAAATAAGTAATGCTGCATTTCATGTAGCTTAAAAAGCATCCAATTACCAATTAAATTAAGGCACATTAAGGCAACAGGTAAAAAAGGACTTAAACAGTGCACTATGCATGACTCAGAAACAGTTGGAAAAAAACAATCAGTATATCCACTCCGACTTCTTCAGGCTAGGGTCCTTCTAGATTTCAAATGAAAATGGCGCCAACACCACGCTGGGAGCAGAGAGCAGCAAGTTGCCAATTACCTTCGTTTCGGGGCTTCGGGAGGGCCGCTTCCACACCTAGCGCCTTGCTTCAGGGAGGGCTTCCTTTGCAGCCCTCGTGATCCAAACTTCATTACTGGGGCTTGGAAGGCGCTCACACTAGCACCTTGCTTCAGGGAGGGCTTCCTTTGCAGCCCTCATGACCTGACTGTATAGTATAGTATAGTATAGTATAGTATAGTATAGTATAGTATAGTATAGTATAGTATAGTATAGTTCAGTATAGGCTGGCAGTATAGCCTAGAGGTCAAAGGAACAAGATGTGAATGAGCTTGATACATTTAGCAGACCAGACCTGAGTTTGATTCTCACAACCTCCTCTTGCATACTGTGTGACTCTGAGCAAGTCACTTAACCACACAGTGCTCCCAGGTCACCCCTGAAAACAGGCACTAGTGCCTAGTGGGCCTTACCTGGTTACCAAAGACTAAAATAAAAAAAAATAGTATAGTATAGTATAGTGTAAAAGGTAAAAAAAATATTGCTTTCGATAGAAAGTTACAGAATTAAATGAAGTAACAGATAAAGAGGCATGTTTAATTTAAGTAGTATACTAATATCATTAACTGTTTACCGTGAATGTCAAAAACAAAACACAAAATGCAGAATAATGAAATGTTTGTAACCAAATTACGCATGTGTTTTTAGCTTGACTTGCACATTGTTTTTAGTGTGTGGTGTATAGCACTTTAAGAGATTTGTACAAATGAGATGCACATTTATATTTCTCAGACCCACCCCCAACGAAGGCCCACTGAAGGGTTGAAGCACTGGGGCTAGCGGGTGCACACCAGCATATTGCCAGAACCTAAATCTTGCCCTGACTGTATGAGTGCTGAACTTTATTTTCTTTTCTTATTACAGGCTGGCTGCTTTGCTAGTGCATCACCTTTTCTAGTGCACACCACTCTACACTACTTACACTATAGCCACAGCAGGGTTTTATTTAACTCTAAAAATTGATTAGCGTTTTACTCATAAAAGTTCTAAAACATTGTGAAAATACATAGCACTTGCCTCACTATGTTTAACAAACATAACACTTATGGAAAACCTATATAAATGTTTTCTATACAGTTAGTATTGTCCCAAGAAAAAAACTGCAAATCAATTATTTGAAACCCTGCACAGCACTGACCACTGACCATTACAGGACTGACCCTTCCACCCCCTACAGTTACAGGACTGTACCCCCCTTCTGACAGTCACATGACTGAAAGCTTCCACTGTACATCACAGCACTGGGCACTCACCCCTGACAGTCACTGAATAGATCCCTATTCCCAACAGTCACAGCACTACGCCCCACCACCATCACAGCACTGCCCCCATACCCCCTAAAGTCACATGGATGACACTCTCCACAGGCAGTTACAGCAGTAATCCCCAACCCTAACAGTCACAACATTGTACCTCATTCAATTCACTGAAGACCACCGCACGCAGTTTGGAGTGCCCCCCCCCAGAACAGTCACTTAGTTTGGCGCCTTATAATGTCTTTTAAATATAGGACATTGGTGCAAAACCCGGTTTGCTCAGGTAAACTAGGATCTGCACCTGGGCAAACATTTGAATATTAGGCTCCAACTGTTATACTCCCCTTCACCTTCAACAGAACTCCATACCAAACTGGTGGAGAGTCTTGGGGGATTACCATGGCTGATGAGAGTCTTTGGAAGGGGGATTGGGATGATGAACCTTCCCCTCCTGCCTCCCCCCATGGAGGGAATCAGTGACTGTCATGAAGGTCCAATTTAGTCCCCAGGATGGTGGATGCTGTTGCTAGGTGGCTGGTGGCAATATAGTACTTCTTGGTGATGCAGGGCCTGCAGAAATTGAGGAGCCATTTTGGCCTGTCAGTTGCTATTTTCCCCTCATTTCCATGCCCATCCATTTCTTCTAATGCAGAGGATAATCTAGTCAGACCTCAACATACACATCATCCCAAGTATCTCTGACCTCTACACCTCTGAATGGTAGCATTAAACCTGCTAGCAAGTTTATAAATGGTTTCACTGACCTGAATGGACCAAGTTGACCCTCAGGCCACTGGCATTTTTTCACAAAGTGACACACTGGCTCAAGTTAATCATTTAATCATTTCAGTGAGCATTTAATGACACATTCCCAAGATGCAGCTGATGTAACCCCATTTAGGTATATATATATCACTGGATAATTTGTTGTTTCAAAGCATGTTAAACAGATACACTTCGATAAATACTTCAAAAAAACAACTGGGAAGACACTTTAGGGGCTTTACCAATAGAACACATCTTCTTGAGAATAAATGGAACTTTTTTCCCCGCCAATCTGTATAGCTAACTAGCCTACAGCTCAGACACTAGCCTCACCTCCTTCCTCTAACCAAGACACTAGCATCCCCTCCCTCCGCAGTTCCCTCTGACACTATCCCCTTCCCTCCACAGCACCTGGAACTAGCATGTTTCCCATACACCCTCCATGACAGTAGCCCTCTTGAATGTATGCCCTGCATAGTCCCCAAAAGTTTTACAGCCCCCCATTACCCCAGACAATAACCCTGTCCCTCCTCCTCCTGGCACAACCCAGCCACACCAGTCCTCGCCACTTTCATCACAGTCCATCTAAACCCCCATCCCTCTCTAAGTACCCCACTTTCTAATCTCTGTGGATATCACCTCCCTCCTGTCCCTTGACTACCAGAAGCCACACCCCTTCCTCCTTAGCAATTTGAGAATCACCCATACCCTTAATGCACACCTTCTCTGCAAGGTCCTCCTGGACACCACCTTCTAAGACACCAGAGGCATGCATACATATACCCTTCCTTCTACACTTTCCCTCCATGTGCCATAACACTAGCCCGCTCCATCCCTCCAAAGCTCCTGACTGAGCTTACCCACCTTCTAAAGTCCCAAACACTAGCACATCCCTTCCCCAGAAACTAGCCCCCAAGCCCCTGGCACTAACTTCACCTCCTTTGTTAGGGTCAGAACTGTCACCATCCCACTGGCAAATGTTAGTAGATTTTGTATACAACTATTAAGAGTTTCCTTTAGGTAGCCCTGCAGGCATGTATTGGAGAGGGTAACACTATGGTAAGTACATCAACTGGTACAGTGGAACATTCTGTGGGGATTTTCCCCAGTCACTAGCCCTGCTGGCTAGAGGATGCAAAACTCAGTTTTGACCCCTAAATTTAATATGACTTTCCTGCTCTGTACAAGTCACAGTGCACAGAGTTGGGTTCTTTTGAGTTTGGGATAATCTGGCAGAACCTAAAAGGAAAGCACAGAGAAGGTTCTGGAGAAGCAAAGGGCCTGTGGTCCTAGAAGAGAGATTATAGTAGTCAGAATTAAACAAGATACTTATCTGAAAGGTAGACAGCCAACATCTGGCCAGACCTATGGAAATAAAGGTAAAACTAGGTAAGTATGAGGTACTTATAGTGGCGTGAGTAGAGATAGAGAGCAAAGAGATACAAAGTGTACTATACAGCATAGGAGTAAGTTGAAAAGTTAGTTAAAGAGCATTTCTCTACTATAATAACAAACTTAAAAACACTAGATTTATACCAATTGTGTTTTATCTTTGTTTTCTAGTTATTTTTCCCCAATGCTGTTGGTCTACTAAATATTGTAGGTAATGCAGCACTTTTTTTTCACTTAGTTTTTTAACATGTGTCTTGCTCTCCCCTGCTAACCACACTGTTGCTGTTTGTGATATCACAGTCTGTCATAGTGAGCACTAAAAACTCAAGGCACTGTAAGTTAACAGGGGAGAGGCAAATGTTTTCTATACAGACTTTTCAGATGGACTGTCAAGATCTACTGAAAATCTTTGAAAGGAACATTGACTATTAAAAAAGGTATATTTTCTCTAAACTATAAACAGCTGGATCTTACGATAAATCATGTACTGAACTGCAAAGCTGCTGTTTAACTCAAGATAAGGGCAACAGAGATATGGTGATAGAGGATAAAATAAAACAAAACAAACAAAAAGCAGTAACTTCCTGCAGTAATCTTTGTTAACCCCCCATAACCCCCAGTCATGTTCTCTGACCCAGTCAGCTGATCAAACCATCCCATCCCAAAAACTTAATATCCTTACTGACCCACACTCCATCCATGACAGAGAGATTGATTGAAAGCTGCCTTACAGGAGCACTGGCCTATGTGTCTCAGTGCAGAGCAGACCTCAACCAGATGATCAAGTACTCTCCCATTTTCAACACTGACAACACAAAATACTCTCCCTCATTGCCCTAGCTACACAAACTGCACATCCAGGACTCACTGCAGCCTCCCCTTCGCCTACCTCCCTGCAACCTTCACATCTCCCATGCATCTGACGACCTCTTTAGGTAACTATTGGGGTTGCTATGGGAGATGGAAGGCAAATCCTCCCTCCCTATGCTGCCAACAATTGGAGACTCTTAAATTCAGGTTGACCTTGTGATGCAGTGCCTCTGGACTATCGAGGCAGCCTGTAACTAACCCATTGAAACATTTTCAATTTATCTTTAAAAGAACTAAAGTAATGTGTAGTGATAGACCAATCTAAATACCTGTAAGTATAGTTCTCCTGTTGTCAATCCGTTCTCATTCACGCTGTGGCAAAGGGAGGTTTAGCCTTTGGGTGTGCTACCTACTGGTGCAGCAGTTGAAATGGGAAAGGAAGAGAACCTGAAATGATTAAAAAAAAAAGCTTTTTAAGAGTAGATATGAAAGGAGCAAGATCCTGCATGGAAGGCATATACCATTAGGTGGATACAGCACTTAGGGCGAAGGAATGTAGGTGATGCACTATGGGAGACTGCGATCTGGGTGGCTGGGACTTCAATACAGTGGCAACTGTGGGTGGACAGGAAAGTGAGGCCACAACTGAAGTCCATCCTCTTAAGTGCAGGCTGGGGATGTTTATATTTATTTAAGGGGGGGTAGGGATGAAGCCCACCTGCAATGGGACCAACATGCATTTTGACCAGCAAGGTGCACAATGCAATTGCCAGGCATGCATCTTGCTGTTGCCTGTTTTCCTGTGCACTGATCACCTTCGTCCAATTTGTTTTCACCCTATTGTGGGTATCCTTATGTGAGGGACAACAGTTCAGGACTATGGCATGCAGCACTTCAATCCTCCAACCCTGCTCTAAGCAGAGACTGTGTGATAGACTGAGGTCATGGTGGTCACGGCTTCCCAGCTGCTAGCAGTTCAGTGCTGGTTAATGGTACCCCACCTACCTCCAAACACATGGCTGTGGTTTGACCAAATGCTTACGTCTAACAACCTCTGACACTATGGGGCTGGTTAAACAGTTGGAAAAAAAAGTAGAAGTGATGGAGAGGCCCCAGTACAATGGTTTATTGTCCTGATCAATCACCACCACCACCACCAAACAGAAAAATACAGACACTTGATCAGCTAGTCACTACATCAGTGTCTGAATGCATCATGAAATAACAGTATCTCTGATGGTGACTACAGTTGCCAGGAGAGGGGAAGGTTAAACATGCAGAGACATCAGACATCCCCAGCAGCACAACACTACAAGGCAACTGGGATGGTTAGAGAGCCCCTGTAGATTCTCAGGACTCCATGTTTGTGCCTAAGGAAAAGTAAATGCCCGAAAAGTTCCCCGGGTAGCCCAAGGTAAGTTCTTAAGTCATTCACCCTCTTACCAAAGCAATTATTTCTCACCATCCACCACAATCTTTTTCTGTTGTTGTTAAATAGGTTTGGTTCGCTGACACTGCATGCCAAAAATCAAGGATACCTCTAAATCCACCTAAGCCCCATAGTTTTGTGACCGATATGTCTATGGTGGGTCCCCTCCCCACCTGACTTCTGATCTATAATTTTAGGGAGGGAGCAATAGTGTGTAAATCATTGTTACCTTAAGTCTTCACCCTCCCATAGTGCACCTGTTCCATTAAAGTTCAAAGACCCTGTGCACAGCGATGTGTGCCTGTGGGGTAACCTGCCTGAATTAAAGTATTCAGAGTTTTGCAACTTGACATTTTCTGTAGGTTAATACATCATGCTGTTCTGCACATCTATTCTTCCTTTCTTTTGTGTACAGCTATCTCTCCTGTAGTCACCTGCTCCATTAATTCTTAGTAGTAGTAACATGGAGCACCTGACAGGGGAGGGCAGAGTAGTCTGCACACTGATGATGCTGTGAGGAAAACGAAACCCCCCTTCCAGATTCTGCACATGCTTCTGCCACACTATAGCTTTTAGTACCTTAAAGAAGTTAGCAAGCTGTGAGACACAGCACTGAAGTTAGCCAGAAGATGAGTTCCCTAAATCTGAACCAGGAAAACATGATTGAAATACAACTGGGGTACTGAAAAGCCAGGGTTACTTGGAGACAGTTTATTTTATAAAACAGCTTTTTTTCCCCCATCTGGTGCTGCACACCCAGTCCTCTGGCTTCAGAGCTAACCCCATTGGTGGAAATGACCCTGTCTGCTATTAGCACCACCTGTGGCTGGTGAAAATCCTGTTGTGGGTACCATGGGAGGGGCACTCATGAATGTGCATTCAAAAACTCAGCTACTATAGCTTACCTAATTGATTATCTAGGTGTTGAGCTACTTTTATACACTCAAAGGGACAGCAATCTCAGCTTCACCATGCAATCTGCCCAATGTAAAGTATTAAGTCTTAGACATCACATTTTTGTGTGCAAAATCAACTTTATTATAAGTGAAACAATTTACAACCACCTGCAGCTATGGACCTGATAAGAGATCTTGACCACTTTCACAGGACAACTGCATCATCAGGAGGGTGATGAGGCAGTAGTTCTGCAAAACCAGTAGAGGTGATACATCTTCCCTGAGTTATGGGCAGTTGTGAATTGTTCTGCACCATACAAAGCAGAATTTTCACACAGAGTTGTGGTACTTTTCTGCACTGCTGATCACCAGGGGTGTATCTAGAATTATTTCAAGGGGTCAACTGTTCCACAGGTGAGGTGTCTTACCTATGTTGTGGGCAGTTGTATGTTGATCTGCAACATACAAAAGCAGATTTTGTGCACATAATTGTGGTACTTTTCTGCACTGCTGATCACCAGGGGTGTATCTAGAATTTTTTCAAGGGGGTAACTCTTCCTCAAAATGTAAAATATTACCATTTAAAGCTAGGATTATGTTTAAACAGATTTTTGCTGGACTAATGAGCTTGTGGGTGCTACCTGGATACATAGCTGGATCCACCGGTACTGACCACCCCTATGTATTTGCTTTCCAGTACCCACACCTCATTTTGCAGCCTGTTTCCTCAAGGTTTGTCTCAGCCTACAGATCACTGCTGGAACCCACAATCATTTTTCCTTCTAATCCCACCAACACATCATCTCTTCTCTGCATTCCCTGAAAAGTGCATCATCCCTGAATCACCATCACCCCCCAGCACTGTCCTACTACTATTTAAGCAATGATTACTGCAAACTGTATCGAAAGGTACTTGTTTCATGCAATTCTCTACTGTGAAAAGTTTTGAGAAAGTAGGGGATTACATTATTAAACTTTTGAAAGACAAACTTATTTTGAATCATAAAACAAAACTTTGTCAATATGTATAAACATTAATCTGAATTTACCTGGAGCTGTGTAAAAAAACTACAAGCAGTTTATCAGTTTATTCCTCAGTCTGCAGCATTTCACTTATAAGGAGCTATGCAAACAAACTACAAGCAGTTTAGCAGTTTATTCCTTAGTCTGTAGCATTTCACTTGTAATCTTGCACTTCATGACAACAGGAAATTGATCAACATCTGCCTTTGTCTTAGAGATCCCTGGGGTCCTAGTGCCAGTCAAATAGTCAACTGACAGCAGAATAAACTTTGACATTGGTGATCATGTCCTGTGCTTTTAAAAACTCTACAGAACTGTTTCTTCAGTGCCTCTGCAAGGGGGGTGGAGAGGGGGTTGTGTGGTCTCGCAGAGGGGAAGGCAGTGGAAAACTAATGCTATGCCAATGACTAATCACTGAGTAAGTACACACAATAGCTGTCCAGCTGCAAGCCCCTCTTCTAATCTACTTCATAGCAAAAATACAGTGTGGCTTTGCCATGCAGCCTTAAAAAGGTAAGTGGGCCAGGTCAAAAATGCAATACTGCCTCCTGGGATGCTACATCAACCCACCTTTTCACAGATTAAGGACAGTCCCTGAAACCCACCATGTGCAAAACATAAATTTCCCCCAAACAATTTTGTACATCACTAATAATGACCACTATCCACCATCACCGAAAGGGCCATGCAAATGAATTTGAAAAGCAGATCACAAATCGAGGGAATTGTACACCCCAGATGGGAGAATGTCAATCACAGAACCAGTGCAGTTGGCATGGAAGTAGGGGCAGTGCAGGAGCACAGGTGCATAGCCACACAGGAGCAGAGGGGTGTGGCCATTCCATTGGATTCCCATCCCACACGGATGCACATTCAGGAAAACCCTGACATCAATAAGTTTTGTTGGACTGAGCCAGGACCATAACGCAGAATGAAAGGAGACATTGCCCCAAGCACACAGTGCACATACCAAGAAGTCTTCCAGATGTAACATGGAGAGACCAGAGACAGGGGCCCCCATCCCTGACAACAATGCATCCTTATGGGAGGACATGCACAGCAGGTAGGAAAAAGGTACACCCCACCCCTGGCAGTACCCCCGCATGAACATATAGCAACTCCACATGACAGCCACGATGGAATGGTGGTGGACACATAGAGGAATGGTGAGATGCAGCCCAACACAGAACAGCACAGAAGGTCATGCAATACAGCACTCAATGTGGATGACACAGGCCCACCACAATGCCGCCATCACCCAACGGAACACAGTGAACACCTTCAGAGGCCGCAGCCTACACTAGATAGAGCACAGACATGGAAACCATCCCAGTGGCTGGACAGGCATAAATGGGGATGGCCAGACCACCTGACAGCAACCACACACCCATATGTGTTGTGGCACCCAGCATGCATGAGCCATCACAATGCAGGGGAACGGACTGTGGATGGCAGCAATGCAGTACACTGCTCCACACATGCTATGTCACCAGCAGCCCAGGCAACCTATTGACCCAGGCCTCCCCTTCGGCAAGGCACCCACCCCTGCACGGTCATACCAATGATAGACAGAAGGATGCTCCAGAACGAGTGGCTGTGGAAGCAGATAAATGGGGCTGAGTGCATCCTGCAGGGAGCTCAGCAGCAGTGGGATGAGCAGCCATTGCCATAGTGCTGACACAGGGAGATGGTGTTTCAGGACTGACACCTTATCAGGCCAGGTGACCAGCACTATGTTACATGTCTCGCCCACATAAAAGGGGCAGAGAAATGATGGGCCATGCAGACCACATAGTGGTGATGAGATGGATGTACAAGGGGGACTGGAACACTGCAGCAGATGGGACAAGGTCCCTGGAGCACTATGTCCCCTGGACTGTTATGCAATGTCCTCCTGCTGGACAAGGCACTGGCAATGGCCCACAGGTACAGGTGTAATCCAAAAGCATGCTTCTTCAGTCCACAGCTACAGACCCAAGTGATCTGTGACATACAGTGCATTGAAAGATTTCATTTGGACCATGTGGCCAAAGCGACCTCTATGCCATGATTGGACCACTTGTGGTATCCCAAACCCGATGGTCAAGAGGATGTCTGTAAAAACAAAAGTCCTGTGTTCACTGGCATACTATGCCATTGACTCTTTCCAACATGTTGCCGGTGATGTGACTGGTGTGAGCTAATCCTCAATGTTCTGCACCCTCCATCAGGTCATAGATACCACACTCCATAGTGTGAATACCCACATTGCATTCACCACCACACCAGGGACCATACAGGCCACTAATGAGGGGTTCTATGGCATGCTAAGCTTCATCTGTGCCATCGACTGCACACATATGCTCATCCTGGCACCCACAGTGGAGGATGAGGAGGCATACTGCAACAGAAATGACCTCCAAAGTGTAAATTGCCAGCTCATGTATGATGGAGGAGGACTGATCACCAATGTGTGTGCAAAATTCCCCGGCTCATGCCATGACTCCTACATCTTTGACAGCGCCAGTCTGGGTGCCTACTTTGCTCAGCATGGTGGACATGATGGATTGCTGCTTGGTGGGTACTGTTACAAGGTATTTGTTATACCAATTGCAGCATGCTCACTCACTGACCATATCTTCCCCCCCCCACAGGCAACAGTGGATATTCCATATGACACCATGCCTGGAGCCACATGGACAAGTGGAAGAGGCATACAATGGGGCCCACATGAAGACACGATCCGTGGTGGAACACACAATCAGCCAGCTCAAGATGCAGTTCCTGTGCTTTATCGCATAGGTGACATGATGTTGCTTGCCCCATTAATGGAATGCAGAGTGTTCACTGCATGTGCCATGCTCCACAACATGTGTGTATGACATTGACTACCCCTGCTAGGTGACGTATAGGAGCAAATCCCACCATGTGATGTCAATGACAACATGATTGTGGGGGTGGGGTACACACTCTTGGGGTGGGTGGTGAGGTATGCAGTAAAACAGGGTACTTTTACATGATAGATATGTGGGCAACGTGACACAGTAATGATCATCCCCCACTGAGTGCCTAGTTTGCCAGGTGTGTGGCCTCTGTGCACTGTGATGGGCATATTGCCTGCATGCCTTGCCTGGGTAGAGGTGGAATGAGACAATGGCATTGCATGACGATTGGTCTGTCATGCACCCTCAGAAGGGGATGAGGGATGTCGACTCCTGGTTCCAGGGAGATGATACCTCTGGTGTGGGGAGCAGCACATGCACGTGGTAGGGGTGGGAAGCACTATGCCATGTTCATTGTTGTGTGTGAGGGTACCTGTGCAACATTGGGGTCAGTTGTGAGCAGCATGCTTGGAATGGTGCTTGTACTTGCACTTCACAGTGGATATCCATGTGCATCCTGTAGTCATGGCCCCATGTTTACCATGATTCCGTGGCCACAGCAATTGCCGCAGAAACCAGAGGCAACTGCAGAAACTGGTGCCTACCGCAGAAATATGCAGAAATTGCCGAAAACAACCACACAGTGGCAGAAATTGTAAGTTAGCCACATTGTGTAAATGAAAACGGCAGAAATTTTAAGTTAGCCACATTGTGTAAATGCCCTAACATGCCCAAAGTTAAAATGCCACTTGTGATTACCTATGCCCCTGGTATCTGCACTGCAACCACAATTACCACAAGTCTGGGAGCCGGATTCAGCATTCAGCATGTGGGCGATGTGGCATAAACCATCATGAGAACTTCAAACTCCCTCTGTAAATTAAAACATTAAAAAATAACATGGTTTACAGCTTGCCTTTAATCGGATTGCCTCTCAAGTGTAGGATCCTGACTCAGGTGAAAGCCCCACACTGAAAAACAACTTTGGTCTATAAACAGACCTCAGAAACTAGATGTAAAAACCAGCTTCGATCTTGGAACAGACTTCCATGTAAAAAACAAATGCAATCTATGAAAATACTGCAGTAATTAGTGAGGGGAGCAGTGTCTTTAATTAATTTTTGTGCCAGTACCGAGAACCACAGGAGCTGTGGGAATTAGGTGAGCAGTGTCTCTAAAACAAGTAATGAAAGACTTGCCCCCCCCCAAAAAAACACACACACACACACACACACACAATCTTGCATTAGTGAAGCAGCAAGTTCCAGACCAAGACCAGCACAGACTGAGGCATAGCAAGGACCAGAAGCTGCAATTTAAGTACCTTGTTTATTTATTTATTTAGTTTTGTGGCTTGCTTTCCCTTGCAGCTCCCCTAATGTTTGCTTAGGGAGCTGTTGCTGCTCGCCATCGATCTTTTTTTGTGAGTGGCATCCTGAGTCCCCGTTCTGATGCCCTGTGCCCTGGATTTCTCTCAAGCTATGGTATCCATTCAGGGGGAGGGCTCTGCCAAATGATTCATGCCCTCTCTACCTGCTCCAAGATCAGCACAGATTGTGGCAGAGCAACGAACAGAAGCCACAATTTAAATACCCAGTTTTGACAGACTGTGATTTCAGGTGTTTCTTGGGGTGTTACATGAGTGACTTTCAAATAATTACTGAAGTAAAACTGAGTTTTTTACATAAAAAAATGAATAAACTCGTACTACCGTGCTGCTAAGCAGACTCCACACACACACACACACACACACACACACACACACACACACACACACACACTAGCACATTAGTGAAGCATGGCAGTCCATAACTGTCAGCAAACTCTGGCAGTAGGTTTCATAAATTAGATCAATATTTTTTTTTAATATATGCCACTTGCATTTCCTTCTAGTGTCACCATCTTGTCTCTACAGCCCCGATCTGACTGAGTGAAACAGACAACCGCAAGTTGGTTGCATGTGTCAGACAAACAATATCAGTTCACGTTTAATTCAACCAAAGGCAACATGTTAACAATGTTCTGTAGTATAACTGTATAAGTTTTTACTTTAACAGTTTAAGTCATGTCCATGAGTCTTCTTGTGCCCCAACCTGACTGAGTGACCCACCTGCAAACAAACACCGGCAGCAAGTTTCAGCCTGTTTGTTTTTTTTTTTAACAATATTTTGTCTCATTTCCATCATCCACAAAATACATCAGTGTTGAATTTAGTGAAAGGCAGAGTGAAAACAAGTAATCTCCAGCAGCATGCTGCACTATGTCAGCCAATATTCAGTGGTATAATTTTTTATTTTAATACATGCCCTTGGGTCTCTCATGCCCCTGATCTGACTGAGTGACCCACCTGTAGTTGCAAGCAAACTCTGACAGCAAGTTTCAGGCTGTGGTGGCCAATGTATAAATTACAGTGAAATTTCACATGTAATTATTTACCAGCATTTGTGGCAGCTGAAATTCCCACTTCTAAAAGTCCTGCTTCTGCTTTGTGTCCCACTTCCATGCTGGTCCCTTCTTCTTGTTATGGCTTGGGTCCCCTGTGCAGGAAAGAATGGTAGCACACATCAAAGTCTCCCGGGCCAGCAGAAATTCAAAACACAATGTGTGCCACTTTCTAGTGTGGGTGCTGGATTTTAAAGGCAGCCTGGAATAGAGGGAGAAAAGCATCCGATTGGATACATTTACTATCCTATCATCTGTCTTCTGCACTTTTGCACCAGTGGTAGCTGGCTGACATTAAACTGACCAATATGTGCAAAAGAGTCAAATACCAGGGGGGTGGGCAGGCTGTGGAAACAGCATAAAATGGTGAATATCTGTAGTTCTTTCACCATTTCCTGGACTCCCAGACTTGTCTGACTGATTACCCTGCTTGAAATTCATAGTGGAATGCAACGGCATGTTTATTTCATTGAAGTTTTCTTACTAATGAGCATGTGCTCTTGGCTTGGTAACAGCCGCAGAATTTTAATGCAGCCGCAGAATTGCCATGGAATGGCTGCAGAATCTGCAGTTTCACAGCCACAGAAAATATGATGTCCTGCCACAGAATGTAGGTCCACTTTGCCGCAGTAAACACGAGGCCCTGCCTATAGTCCGTGCCAGTCATGTGCTTGGTGTAGTGGATGTGGTGACCAGCTGACACTGTGCACTGTGCACATATATGTACCATGACTGTACTGTGCTGTCATTTCCATGGCAGCCTGGTGCCTGCCCTAGTGCCCAGCCATCTCCCACAAGCATGGCATCTAGAACCTCTAGTGGCACATGTTACTCTGTCTGGGGCTGGTGTACCTCCCAGCCTGATGTCCCTGTAGACCCACCTTGGTCTGCCAAGCCCAGTGGGGCACTGTCACCCTCACCTCCTGTGGGTACTGCCTGTATGCTGGGTGGCTGACTGTGGACAGGCAGCATGTGCAGTGTGGCCCTGTCCAGGATGTCCCCTATGCAGTCCATAGCCCGATGCATAGCCCTCACCTCCTCAGTGAGTTCCCTGATGGCCCCCATAGTCTCTTGCTGTGCCCAGAGTCTGCCCCTTCCCAGCTGCCTCAGGTTGTGGTAATATGTTTGAAGGACACCTATGAGTGGGTGGCACCTGGTGTGGCATTGCTGGTGACTGGCAGAGCCCTCATCCCCAATGTGGTCACCTAGCAATGGTGATGTGCATGGCTCCCCTGCATGGTTCCTCCCTCAATGCCAGCATGTTCAGGCAACTGTAGCTCTTCCAGTAGTACCTGTTCCTGTGTGTCATTGTTGGTTTGCACGACATGCCCTGTGTGGCCAGTACTGCCCTGTGGTGCAGCAATGTCTCTGGTGAGCTGGTTGTTGCCAACAGGGATAAGTGTCTCTGCTGGCTGTGACTGGATTTCAGTGCCGTCCAGGGTTCCTTCAGTGGCATCTGGGTGATCATCATCCTTCCTCATGTCCAGCATTGTGATGCCATGCATAGGACCTCTGAGGAAGGGGAACATTGTTACATAGGCTGTGTTTTTGCCTCTACAGCCATGCCCCTGCCCATGGCACTTTGGTGAATACTTACCCTGGGGGAGTACATGCCCTGGTGTCCCATCGGGGTCCTGTCTGCCTGCTGCAGTTGCTGTGGAGTGATAACAGTGTGGTTGGGACTGCAGTGGTATAGCTCCCAGCATCCCTGCTCTGCCCATTTGGATACCCTCATACCTGGCATGGTGTTGATGCCACCCTCCTTGTCATGCCTTGTGACCTCTGAGATGGTCTCCACTACTATTCTGTCACTGTGGGTGAGTATATGTATCCTAGGGGGTCTGCCACCTGCACCAGCCTGGGAATGGTTGGCACACACCAGCTTCCTTTTCACGGCAGACTGGAGGTTGTGCCACTTGTGCTTGATGACAGGTAGGGTGCCCACCTCTGGCCGTATGCATTTAAGGCTGACTGGATCCCCAGGCATAGCCATGCCTTAGTCTCTGCAGGGACTTTCAGGGAGTCCTCCACATATAGGGTGGAATAGTGTGCCCTTATGTCAGTGATAAGGGCTGCCACCTGTGGCACCATGAAATTTGCAGACATGGCCCTGGTTGTGTCACCTGTGAGCACCTATGGCTCACTGTTCCTGTGGCTGTCTCCCTCCTTTGTTGCCAAACCTTACCCAGTCATTCCATTGGCAGTTTTGGACACTGCAGTCAGTGTTATGCTCCTGTGTGTTTCCTTTTGCTGACTTCTGCATAAGCTGTACATACACATGCATATCTGCATTCCTGTTGGGGTCAGGTGGTGTTTCCACATTTTTGAGTACCTCCCGCCGCACCTCTGAGAGGCTCTGTGGGTACCACTCTTTGGCCCATTGGTCCTTCAGCACCCCTTCATGCATGCCACATGTCTCTGCAGGGGCTGCATGGTTGCACACTGGATTTACATTTGTTTTCAGCTCCATTAATGTGTCTTTGTGAATAGAGGCCATTATACATAATAATGATATGATCACACAATTATAATAGGAAAATAAAAATAAGACTTTATTATTTACAGGAGCTAGTCTTGTGAATGAAAATGGTCATTAAGAAGCATGCAATATTTTTTTTATCATTGAAGATTTTCGGCGTCTTTCCGACAGCCCCCATCTGATTGACCCCCCCCAGCCCCATCACCCGGAATTACTGGGGCTTACCTTATGCCCAGCCCAGGATCAGTGCCTATGGGGAGTAGGTCGTCATCCTGCCACTAGTAATTTTTTCCTCCGGTTTTCTCCCAGGGGACCCAGGAGTAGGAACGCATGTGCGTGGAGGTGTGCATGTGCCTTACGGCCCCGGTGATGACCCCTTTCTGCTCACCCCATTGGCCTAATGCCTGGCACCGTCTAAGCCTGTGCTGTTCCCAGCCTCCACCAGGAGGCAGCCATTAGCTGAGGGACGCCACTACACCTTCCCGGAAAGGAGAGTTGCCTTCTGGCAGCTCCATCTAGCTCTGCCCTCCCCTCTCCCCGTTGCCAACCTCTGACGGCCCTGGCTCGTTCCAGAACCTGGGTCAATGGCATCTCATGAGGTAAGGTGTCCAGTGCCTCAGCCACCAGTGCCACTGGGCTGGCATAGAAAACATGCAGTATTAATAGCTGTATACAGTTCTGGCCCCCCTTCCAAGAAATCAGCACTCCCCCTTACCATACCTGTGGTCACTTTAATGGCCGTACTGTTAGCCCTGCTACCCGGAATAATGCAGTCCCACAGCACTAACTAGTCCTGATCCAGGACTCCACTTTAAAATACATTACTTTAATTAACGCAATTTTAAACAGTTACTGGGCACAAATCAAATCAAATCAAATCATATTTTATTTATTGAGCGCTTTTCAAAAATCAAAGTGCTCATACAATGTTAAAACAACAAATAAGCAATTTAATACACAATATTATAACCAACAAATATAAAACTAAATAGCCTCTCCAAACCCTAAAGAGAATAAATAAGTTTTCAAAGAGGATTTAAAAACCTCAGAGGATGGGCATTCTCTAATCTGATGAGATAGAGAATTCCACAGGGTTGGGGCCACAAAAGCAAATGCTCTCGCACCTGATGTCTGTAAACAGACCCTGGAAACCTCTAGCAATCCCTCATTGGTGGAGCCGAGGGGATGGAGGGGGCAGTAAGGCCAAAGGAGGTCTTGCAAGTAACGCAGTCCCTGTCCATGTAGGTTCTTATATGTCAGCAATGCGACCTTGAAGGTGATCCTCCACCGCACCGTCAGCCAGTGCAATTCGCGCAGCACAGGCATGATATGGCAAGATCTTGAATGCCCAGTCAACAGCCTAGCCGCTGCATTTTGCACTAGCTCTAGGTGGTAGAGATCTAACCCCGGTAACCCTAGGTATAGAGTATTGCAATAGGCAAGATGAGAGGACACAAAGGCATGAACTAACACTGGAAGGTCACTGGGCAGAACAAGGTGCTTTATCCAGGCGATATTCCTCAGATGGAAAAACTAGGACTTGACAACTGCTGACACCTAAGCCTTAAGCGTCAGTTTGTTGTCAAGCACAACCCCCAGATTTCGCACATGTTTGGAAGGTCTCAACTGGTCGCCCCCCATCATCAATCCGGACGGTTGCCCAGGAGTCAACTTTTCTACCCAGTGACCGAAGTCCACCACCAACACCTCAGTCTTATCTAGATTTAGTTTCAACCAGTTAGCATTCATCCAATCTTGAATCTTAGTTCAGCAGTTGTTAAATACCGAGATATCATTACTCTGTTCGGGTTCAAAGGACATGTTGAACTGAATATCATCTGCATAGCAGTAAAAACGCAGCCCATACCACCTTATAATGTCTCCCAATGGCAGCATATACACCGTGAAAAACAAGGGGGACAGCACAGAAACCTGCGGGATCCCACAAGGCAGGGCAAAAGGGGCTGAGGAAAACATTCCCAACACCAACCTCTGAGACCTGCCCATGGGAAAAGAATGGAACCATCTGAGGACTGTCCCCAACAGTCCACAGATTAACCGCAGGCATTCCAACAATACCCCATGGTCCACGGTGTCATATGCTGCAGAGAGATCAAGGAGGACCAAGATTGAATGACACCTCCGATCCCTTGCTATCAGGAGATCATTCATGACCCAATCTAGTGCAGTCTTGGTACTATGCCTCTTCCTGAAACCAGATTGGAGAGGATCATAGACTTCATGGGTGGTAAGAAAGTTCTCAAGCTGCAACATGACTACCTTCTCAATAACCTTACCCAAAAAGGGTAGACTAGAGACTGGTCTGTAGTTTGCAAGAGAGTCGGGGTTGCTGGATGATTTTTTTAACAGGGGAGTCACCACCACTTCCTTCAACAGATCAGGAAACAAAGACAGATTTAAGCTGCAAGTCTGATGTCACAGTGTCCAGGATCTTGTGGTGGTGCACTTAATTACTCACTGCAAGCTTGCAACATCAAACCCCACTGAGGGATATTGCTAGCAAATACATTAAACCACAGAATTTGAAATCCAGGTGAGAAACTGTAACCCAACAAAGAATTTGTAATCCAAAGAGGAAACGTAAATCTTGGGCTTGCAAGTATCTATTCATGATGAGCTGACTAGGCCAGTACTCTCATTTCTGGGTAACCACAATCTCACCAGCTGAGCGAGAACACAGGAATGATTCTCCAATGGTCTTGGCAGGCTCAAAGTGTGGGCTTGTGCCAGTGATGCCGCAGCAAATGGGCCTCTCTACTGGTTCTCAGTCCGCTGTCCGTGTCTGGAAAGTTCCCTCAGGGTCAATGGTTGCAAACAGCATGGCAGCATATCAAAATCCAGATGAGGCCTAGAATGGTGTGTTCCCTCACCTCTACCTAAGCTGCACACATGATTAGGGTACCCAGACCTCCAGAGCCAATACTCATTGACTTCATCCTTCTCTCAGTCACACCAACAGAGCTCTAAGCTGGCTGTTTCTCTACCTCTAAACATCATCAGAAGTTCCTGGAGATGCATGCACACAAAACTCCTGCAGCAATAGATGTATTTTCAGTCCAAATGGGCCATAAGCAAATTTCTGACCACCAAACAGCAACTTGTCAGTGTGAACCCCCCTCTGCGCTCCAGCTCCCATATCTTAGCATGTCTGTCTTCTCCAACAGCATGGATAGGACTGATTAATACCCATGCTTGCTTCTGGGAAGTCTCAGTACATAGTTCCTATCTCCCTACCTCCTTATTGGCTGTATCTGTTGTCAATCACTTAGAGGGTCACAACTTAACACATGATAGGTGTTGCCAAAAACAGCACACTGCTACTGTGCATCCCAAAGTGCTTCAGGCAATTCTTCTTTTAACCATTAGACTTCTGATTGGTTTTCCCTGGGCTCAAAGGTTCCAAAAGGTTCCATGTCATAAAAGCGATCGCAAACTAGCAATCGCTTTTATGGCGAGTGTATATTGCTGAAAAGCAAATCAACGATATACACTTGCCAGTGACCTGACATCCAGCAAAATAAATACTGTTTTTACAAGAGGGCATTTGTGGGACAAATTAAGTGCTGCATCTGCAGGCAACGGCAAAATTGTAACCCTCCTGGTCCCCAGCCCTGAACCCCATACCTTCTCAGCCAGAGCTGGCCAATCTCACTACCACACCACAGGGCTAGCTCAGCTGGAGTGGGCACAGCAGTCCCCTATGGACCATTCCTATCCCTTCCCTTCCCTTCGCTATTCCCCCCCTTCAGGTCACTCTCCCTACAGTCGCTTTCACTGTAGGGTCACTACTCTTACAAGGTAGCCCTTGATGATATCAATGAAAATGAGTCACTGTTTTAGCAGTCACTCATTCTCAGTCACTGTCATCACAGAATACCATTTCCAAGATGGTGATGATCATGTTGTTACAGAACATGGATTTTAAAGTTATTTATTTTAATGTCACTTTTCACAGAACACTTAGCAATCAGTTCATTAATGCTACCCTCTTCAAATCTGATGTCTGGTCCAGCAGAAATGCCCATAGCAGTTCAGTTGGAAGACAGAGAAACTCCAGGGGCTCAATTTTCAAAGCATGGTACAGGGTTTGTGCCAAGACCAGTGCCACAACACTAAGGTTCTGACCGCGCATCAAGCCCCTTGCCACAACTGTGCCCTATTCTCAAATCTCAGGCACAGTCGCAACAGTTTCCATGTTTTACAGCTGTTTGCACCAAATATCTGTAGCAAGCTTCATAAAAACAGTCCCCAAGAATGCCACAAGCTAGACCAGAAAAAAGTTGTTCTATTTTGTGGCACCTGGCACATCAGTTGAAACTTTCAATCACCAGCCAGGTGATTGCTGTTAGCCCTGTGCACCACATCTTTGGAGCACCTGGGGCTTGCAGCAATTGGGGGATAGGAAAATTGAGCTGCAACTTTCAAGTACAAGAATGCATCATTTATCATTATTGGAAGTGCCACTTGTCAGATTCTGTGAGCACAGGAAATACCAAATGCTTACTTCTCTTCACCACCTGGTCTTAGTACCAAGTCCATTTTGGGGAATAGCAAGCAACAACAGTGGGAAAACCCTGAGCCACTGGAGACTCAAAAGTAAGCCCCTACATGAGGGGGATGCCACTAGGTAAGTATATCCTGAATATCCTGAAGAGTGACTCCAGTCAGCTCTCTAGTGCCAGAGGAAACCCAGAACAAAATGCATTTAAAAAGCAAAAAAGTAAATCATCCGATCATTACAAGTATTTTATAGATGTCTTTTGCCTGGGTTTCTTGTAATATGCATCATACAGAAGCAATGGAATTATATCTGTATTACTATTCCCCCTTTAGTCTTATATAACAATAGTAGAGTCTAAAGATTTTGTAACATAACATGGTTCAGAGAATAGTGAAATATTTCTGGTTATAATCTGAAAGATGGCCTGGTCCCAGGGTGTAAAGTGTCTACTCTTGTTAAGATAATTTTTTCCACTGAGACGCTTAAGGTCAGGCGGGATTTACTATAAGAATTCAGCTACCATCTCAAGCTGATATGTCTGTTTGAAACTGTGGAATACAATTCTATTATTACAACAGTAACTCTTCCTTTCCATCTTTTTCAAGCCACCAATTGAGGCCTGCAAAATCCCCATCCAATTATTATAATTTACCACTTGCAGCAGGAACATATCTTTTTATTGCTCCCATTAAAGTAGACAAGCTACCATTATACAGTCATATAATGTTCAGCTTTTGAGATTTAAATGCATGTAACATTTGTGGATGTGTTGCAGAATCATCAGGATATGATCACTTATCTATGAATTGTTTTCTGTTTGGTGTGCTACTGAAATGCACCAAGAATACTAAATCCCTATCATGGGCCCCATTGAGCTTCATCAGTGTAACAAGGGAGAGTGATACGGGACATAACTTTGCTTGTTTCTAAAGCTGTATGCATTGACTGAGATTGTCCATAGGGAAACAGTCCTCTAAGCATAATTATCAGAGCAGTGGTTTTAGTTGTGTTAAATGAAATGGAAGCTCACTGACCTCATACAGATCTTGAGCCTTGACATTTATTTATTTATTTAGTCACTTTTTGTTAACCAGGTAGGTGCACTTGCCATGAAATGACTATTTTCAGGCATGACCCAAGAGAATACAATAATCAAAGACAGATACATAGCATGAGTACAATGCAATTACAATAGCATAGGTCAAAACATTTAGTAGTAATGAATACATGCAGCCAGGACAATAACAATCACTGCAATTCACATAGAATTTTTAGGCAGAGAAAACATAAATGGTCTAGGAAGAGATACCACAACATAGCAGCACAGAAATATTGTTCAAATTAGTCACAACTATGAAGATTCAAATAGGCAGCGAAACAAGGCAAGGGCAAATTCTTGACTGGGCAGGATGCATTATCACAGCCTCTGAAACAAGACTCAGGTGTGAGGGGGAAGGGAGTTGGGGTAGATTAGCTCTCAAGGAGATAGTAAGGGTAAGAAGTGCTATGAGGTAGGGAGGTTAAAGTTAGGCCAGTCAGCATCTGCTGCAGGTCCCTAATCTAATCACTGCAATTGATTTGGTTGTGAGTCTTAATGTTACTCCTCTGTTTCCAGCTACACGATGAAAGAAAGTGCCTGAGCATTTGCAAAAAAGCATTTTAGTTTGTATCTCATTAATAATCACTTTATAGTGTTGTGATATTATATGCTAGTTTTATACTTAAGGAAAAAAAGCTGTAAAATTTAGGAACTCCCCAATCGTTTGTGTTCTGCTTTTCATTGTACAATAAACAAATGACAGTCAAGTGATTTGTGAATAAGACAAATAATTCCCCCTGCATTTTAATTACAAACAGTTTTCTGTTCATTATAAGATGTTTTATGTTGATAATTATAAGAATTTCTGCCAACAGAAACTGTAGGGTACAAATAAAAGGAATATAGATGCTTTGTTTTTTCGTTGCAGGATCTTTAATGTTGCAGGAAGCTTTAGCTCTAGTATATCATCTCTTTGGACACAGCAGGCTAGCTGTGTTTTCCCTTTTCCCAAAACACTAAAGTTATTTGACATGGAAATGAACAGGTTCAGCAGCACAAACAAAATTGTGGCCAATAATAGCATTTGTATCTTTATTATCGAATATGTATGTCAAAAACTAATTGCATTACAGCTTGACTTTTGACCAGGGGTCACTTGCAAAATCGCTTTGATCTCAGTGGGATACTCTGCTTAAAAAGAGAGCCGGGCCAAAAGTGCTACACTGCAGAATTACAGTCAGCATATCCCCATACCAAGTCTCATACCAAACATTAGCACTCTGTTACTTTGTTTAAACGTTGCAAGCCATTTTGTAACACTGATTTCACTTTCTGTTCAAAAAGGCCTTCTTGGTGAATAGATAGCGATGATGTCATAACCAGAACTCACTGCCTAGACCTGACTGCCAGCAACCTTACTGGACTTATTTCTCCAAAGTTTAAGAAACTGTTGTAGTAATCCTTTAACAAAAAAAAAACTGACACAGGATGGTTTGGGGGCAGGGCATGTGTTTCCAGAATGTTTAGATGCATATTACTGTACTTTAGAATGCAGCAGGAGGTGGTTTTGGAATGCAGTGTTGAACATAGCTTTGCAATGTCAATGTGACATTCAATTTCAGAATGTGGGGAGGGCAACATGGCATCTGTGAACGTGGCAGGGATGCACAATCTCTAAAAATGGTGGGGACACATAATCTTTAGAATGTGACAGGGACATACAACCACTAATTTGGTGGGGAATGAAAATTTCAGAATATAGTGGGGTTGCACACTGACAAAATGTGACAGGACATATAATTTTATTCTGAAATTGCTTGTCCCTGCCACATTCCAGAACTGTACATACCTACCACATTTCAAAATTGTGCATCCCCACCACATTACTACACTGTATGTCCCTGCTACATTCTGACAATGAGTGTGTCTACCACATTCCAACAGTACATATCCCTGCTACATTTCAAAATTACACACCCCTGTCATATTCTGAAGTTGTGAGTCAATGCCACATTCCAAATTTGTTTCATCACCATTTTCCAAAATGGTGTCACTTCCACATTCCAAATTTGTGCATCACTACCACATTCTGCAATATGTGTCACTACCACATTCTGAAAATGGATGTTCCCACCACTTCTGAAATTGTCTCCTGACCACATTCCAACATTGTGTATCCTACCACATTCTGAAATTGAGTCATCACTACATTCTAAAATTGAGCATCCCCGTTACATTCTAAAAATGCTCGCCTTCACCACATTCCAAAATTATGTGTTCCTACTATGTTCTGAAATTTCATTTCCTAGCTTCATTCCAAAACTTGGCTTCCTCACCACATTCTAAACTTGTGAGTCCCATCCACATTCTGAAATTGTACATTCCTGCTACTTTCTGAAATTATTCATCACTGCCATACTTCAATGTTGTCATTTTTTTTTCATGTTCCAAATTGTGCATCCCCCATCATATTCTGAAAAGGGTTTGTCACTGATACATTCAGAAACTGCATGTCCAAGCCACATTCTAAACTTGCCCATCTCTGTCATATTGTGAAACTGGACATCCCCATCACATTCCAAAATCATGCATCCATGTCACATTCCAAAATTGTGCATACCCATCACATTCTGAAAACATATTTCTGTCATTCATCAAAATTATGCATCTCACCACATTCCAAAAATTATCATCCCTTGCACATCCTGAAATTAAATGTGACCACTACATTCTGAAACTGTGCATCCCTGTCTAATTCTGAGATCCACAGCCACACTACATTGTGGAATTATATTCCGCCACCGCAATCTGAAATCAAGTATCACCATTAGTGCTGGGGGAAGTGGCCCCAATTTGCTCCGCAAAGTGATTTGCAGAGTGAAGACAAATTCGCAGAGTGCTCCACAATGCAAAGTGCAGTACTTCGCATTATAATGGGTAACGTGAAGTCCATTGAAAACAGTGACTTCACATTACTCCGTCTTCCACTTTGCCTCACTTCGCCTTGTTTTTAAGCTCCAAAGGTGAATTTTACAGTGATTCATGGAATTTTGGGTGACATGGGCTCTAGATTGTTCTGCACAGCCTCAGTCTGGGATAGTGTGTGTAGGAAGCTGTAGGAGACAATCTGCTTTGAGAGCTCTCTGCAATTCAAACCTTCAAAAAGCTGTTAAAAAAGCCTTTTTGAGTCATTTTTTTTGCTGAAACTTTAGTTCATCGATTATAGAGAACCCTCCTGTGCTCATATCATTGCAAGTTTTTTGTTTGTGTATGGATTTTGAATGTTAATGTACAACATTAAGTTTGTGTACGGAGAGACAGTGGAAGTGTACTTTGGGGGAAGGGCGTATCTGTGGTGTAGGTAGATTATCTTAGAGAAAAAGACAGTGCTTTCTGTTTTGGTGATATTTTTCTTGTATAACTGTGTTAATGTACACACAGTAATATTTTCAATATTTCATGCCATTTTTTTGCTGATTGCTGTGGTGCAGCAGTGCATAATTTTATTTTGTTTAAAATCTGTGGTTATATTACTGAAGTTTTCAATTTGCTATGTATTACTTAGTGTGTATGTGTGAATATGTGTGTGGCACGTGTCATCAAATCAGACACCTTTTATTGTGCCACATAATAATTTCAGCAATGTGAAGCTGCTATCCACTTCAGCTGTGTGATTTTTGTACTTCTTTATGGTATTTTTACTGGTTCGAGTACTAGTGACTGTTACTGCAGCAGTGCATAATTTTAGTTTGTTTAAAACATGTGGTTATATTACTGAAGTTTTCAATTTGCTATGCATTACTTAGTGTGTGTGTGAGTATGTGTGTGACACTTGTCATCAAATCAGACACCTTTTATTGTGCCACATAATTTCAGCAATGTGAAGTTGCTATCCACTGCAGCTGTGTGATTTTTTTATACTTCATTGTGGTTTCTTTACTGGCACTAGTACTAGTGACTCTTATTGCAGCAGTGCAGTATACTGCTCCCCCCGAGGCCCGCCCCAACAAAGAAAGGTATTCTTTTCCAGATTTAAATTTCTGATGGTGAGCACTGGTTAGGTGTTGTGCCTTTGTGTCTGCATCTCTTCAGTGCACAGCACAATCTTAATCTGTCTGTGCATTTACATCTCTTTAGGGCCCAAACTATATCTGTAACTTAAGTCACAGTTGTTTCTTTGGCTTCCCTTCAGAGTACTGGACAGGTGTTGTGCTTAATTCTGCATGAACATTGTACTCATTAATATGCTTTTTTAAGTCAGGACCATCATCATGAGTCGCTTGAGATACAAATCACGTTCTTCATCATCACGGTCACAAATGTAGTCACAAATCAAGATTCACAATGATTCACATTACGAATCAAAACATTAAGTTTTTTTCTAGTTACTTGGATGTATTGTAAGCCTGTTTTGTAGTATCTCTCCATGTTTCATTACACCGCCATTGTACTCATTAATGTTTGTTTTTAAGTTGAGGACTTTTATGCCACACCTCATTGGGGTCTGGGGAAGTACAGCCGTAAACATTCATATTTCTTCATCATCACGGTCACAAATGCAATCACAAATCTCAATTTACGGTCATGTCATGAATCACAACATTAATTTTTTTTAATAGATACTTGGATGTATTGTAAGCCTGTTTTGCAGTATCTCTCCATGCTTCACCACTCCACCATTGTACTCATTAATGTTTGTTTTTAAGTCAGGGAGTTAGACAGTGTCTGCAGTACATACACAGACTGGAAAGAAGACTGACTGCACACATGCAGTTTAGCACAGTATACTTTCACTGTTCAGAATACAAAGTGTGACACATACAGAAGACAACAAAAAAGGGCATAATTACATACAAGGGTCAGGGATGGTGGAGGAATACATTTTATTACACAGCAAGGAAGGTGTAGGGGGGCACATGGTGTGAGGAAAAAGAAAAACTAATATGGGATCCCATGGTGATCCAGCAGCAGTTCCAGCATGGACATAATTTGCAACTGATGTCCCTCTTTGTGATCCAGCCGCTGCTCCACAGCACTCACCCTCTCATTGTTCTTCTTGACAGCACTCCAGGGAACTGCCAAGTCAGCCTGTGTTAAATGCAGTTCTCTGGGGTCCACACGTTCTACAGGCTGACCTGCTGCTGGTGGTGGTGGTGGTGGTGGTGGGGGCAGGGATGGGGGTGCTGGTGGAGCAGCAGGTGCTGTGGCCCTCTTCTTCTTAGGGATGCCACAATGCACAGCTTCACCCTCTGTCACAGAATGGCCAGCAGGTGCAGGCAGGGTCTGTTCTGTGGCAGCCTGCCACTCCCACTGCTGATGATTGAGCATATGAGCGTGCTGGCCCCCATTTCCCAGGTGAGTCCCCCGGGGGCCACAGTGCACCTGCACCTCACATAGGTGGCACTTGACCACACTGCTGTCCCCTCTGACGCAGTCAAAAAACTGCCAAACAATGGAGGTGCAGGGAGGACCAGGCACAAGCAGGGGATGGCCAGATGAACTGGCAGCTGGCTGGTCATGGTGCTGAACAGGGATGGGATCCACACCTGGGCCTGGGGGGAACAGGCACAGCCTGCTCCAGAGGACCTGGTGCAGGACTTGGTGGTGGTGGTGGTTCAACTGCCTCAAAGTCAGGACAGGAGGCAGTGCTGGTCCTGCTTCTTGGGGGGGCACTCACAACTTTTGAGATGTCCAACAGGAATGGGTGCCCATGCCCTCCACACATGCACATGGTATAACGCTTACCACTACCACACTCTCCTAGAGCTGCCCCCGCCCCAGACATTCCATCACCATGGTCCATCTCTCCTACTGAGCTCCCTCAGTCTGAGCAATCACTATTCACACTATCACACAACACACACACAGTCACACAGACGCAGACAAACAAATTACTACTGATAAAGGTAAGAAAAATGAAATTTACCGAAATAACAAATTAAGTAAAAAAGAGTACAGAAAAGACAAAAAATGTAGCTTTTAAAAAAGCTGTTGGGTCTAAATCAAAGTTTAAATCTCCTCCTCGCTCTGATCTCAAAGTATCAGCAGTCACAAAACACACTACTCTCTCTCCGTCTGCACAGGAGAAAGTAAAAGTGTCTTCTTCTATGACTTACTTTCTTCCTGCCTAGCTAAAATGCATGTGACTTACAGTACTGTAAGCCATGTGATGTGTGGGGGGGGGCTGCCAAATCTGAAACACCAAGTGGATCACTTAGAATCATAATGAGGAATGCAAAGTCCATTAAAAATAATGACTTTGCCATACTTCACATTGCCATTCTGCCTTAACACAAAGTGGTAATGACAAGGTGGAGTGAGCACTTTCCATTGCCCACTCCATGTAGGGGAGTGGCAATGCAAAGTGCCCACTTCACGTTCACTTCGCCGGCAGAATTTAAATTTACTGCATCTCTAGTCACCATAATATTCTTAATTTATAGAACACCACCACATACGGAATTTACACATCCACGGCTCATTACAAAACTGTCTTTTCCTGCCACAGTTGGCAACTATGCACCTCCTGCATATTGAAATTGCATATCTTGGCCAACTTGTAAAAATGTATGACACCGCCACTTTTTGAATTGCAGAGTCCATGCCACATTCTCAAAAGGTGTTACCCAGCTACTTTCTGAGATTGTGTTGGTGCTGAATTTCAAAATTACATGGCACATTCAGAAATCAAATCTCTGCAGTATTCTAAAAGATACACACAACCTTGGCATTCTAAAGCCATGTTTGCTGTTGCATGCAACCCCACCCCAAGTCACATAATTTTTTTTTATTTGTATCTATTAAACTTTTCAGATAAAGAACAAACAGATACAACAAGGAACAGCACCTCAACATAGGGTGTGAATATTTAAAATTTACTCAGACTGTAGCTCTAAAGACAAAAAGGCATCCATGAAGGCAATACAAACAAGAATGTATAAATATAGAGCCCCAATATTTTACAACATGATGAGTCCAAGGACATATCAATATATAACAAAGTCTTAAATTGCAGTGGTCTGAAGACAGAAAAGAAAAGAAAAGAAAAGAAAAGAAAAGAAAAGAAAAGAAAAGAAAAGAAAGACTAAATCACTAACAAAAATCTATTGTGATGCCTAGGTAAATACAAGCAAGCAGATCATGCCCCCCATTCAGTAATAACCACAAATCTCTTGGTCATCATGGGACAAAATCCTACCTGTGTTGCATAGTGCAGCACACCCACCATCTCCAGAAAATGTCAAATTGTTCAGAACGATGATGAAGGTGTGCTGTGATTTTTTTCAGTTTTATGTATCCCTATAACCAGGTCATATCAGACAGAGAGGATAGGAATGTTACCAGTAAGACAATTTTTTGGGATGGCTTTCATAGCTGGTAAGAGACAAATGGTCAATGGTTTCCTAGTAGGAGATGATTGCAATGGGCCATCATATCTAGAGAATAGAAAAATCCCATGTCAACTGTATAAGGGTGCCAAAAATAGTTGATAACTCTTCAATCAAAATGATAAAGAATGGTGCTAGTAGGGGTCCTTTCCCAAAGATATACCCATGAGTAGCAAGTGAGTGTCCACAATGCCTCCAGCAGGTTGCACTCCCATCTGGGATGCATTTACACTTAGCAGACGGTACTCTAAAATATCAGACTGTAACCTTCCATGAAAATTCCTTCCAGCAGTCTGATGCCATGGCAAAATGTAAGAGTTGAAGGTGTCTTTCCCAGTCTGGATCATCAATTGGATGTTGTACATCTGTCTTCCAAAGCCTGTTCAAGAGTTGCAGTGGAATCTGCATGCAATTGGTGGAGGGTGTTATATATATAAAAGATCAGATGGGGAAGGGGAGCAGAGTCCTCTAGGGTGGAATGTAAGATTGATACCAGGGGGGGAATAGATGTTACATCTATATTGTGGGGTAGCAGTTTTTTGATAATGTCTGCCACTTGGAAGTAACAAAACCTATCTGTGGGATGTAATGGATATTTCTGCTGTAGTTCCAGGAATAATATTATGTGAGCATCTTTAAGGAAGTGAATTAAGAAGTGCAGGCCCATCCTTTCCCAGCTTTTAAAACCATGGCCCATTCGGGAAGGGTAAAACATAGATAATTAAGGCAGTGAATAAGGCAAAAATCTAAAACCTTTCTGGAGTGGGGCATCTAGTACAGCATTCTCTAATGCTTAAGAATAACACAAGTGTATGGGTTACAAGTGATATCATCCAGGGGAGAGGGAGGATGTCATAGGTCCTCCTCCCACAGCTCCAAATGTTTCCAGTGGGCTTGGTAATTGTCATTGTGCCAAAGGAAGATTGTGCATAATTAGGTTGCCTCATGATAAAAAGTGAAATCCTGGAGTGTCATACCTCACATATGTTTGGGAAGCTGCAATAAAGAAAACTGAATGTGTGGCCTCTGCATCTCCAATATATAGCAAAAAAGGTTTTTGCCAAGTTCCCGGAAAAAAAATGAAGGGAAAGTGACTAGCAGAATTTGTGCAAGGTACAAGAACCTGAGCAGTAAATTCATATGGACACTATCTATCCACTGTATCAAAGGAAGAGAAATGTTCTTCCAAGTCTCCATGTCCCATGTAAACTGCTGAATTAATGGGTTGTAGTTACATTACCAATGATGTGGGTTTACTTACTAACTGTACCCCAAGATACTTATGGGAGGGGAAGGCTCATCGAAAAGGATATGCTTTTTGGTTGCATGTAGAAGGGGTATTGTGCACCCAGAGGACTTCTATCTTTGCCATATTGAGCTTATTGCCAGCCAATTGGCCAAAGGACATAAGGGTATTCCATAAATGAGGCAAGGCTTGGTCTGGGGAAGTAAGATAAATCAATAAATCATTAGTGTAGAGTGCCAGTTTTTGATGTCTGCCCCCCAGGGTGATGCCACATTCTGTTGAATAGCCTGGGCAAGTGATTCCATATACACTGCAAACAATAAAGGAGAGAGTCCATCTTCTTCCAAGTTGTGTACTGGGTGTGCTTTGAAACAACTGAGAAGCTGCGTGGGATATACTATTTTGGACTAGGTATCTGTAACTAATCTCTCTCTCTTGCTTACATCTGAGAGAAGTTTTCTTCACTTTTACAGTGGTATTGCTTTGTGTTTAATTATTTTAATTTTTAATTCAGGAAGGGGGTTTTCAAAACTGCTTATCTTGTCAGCATCTTCAGAAGGGCTGAAATAACTGCATATTTGATTTGCCTTTGTGGCTAACTGGACTGATTACTAGAATTCTGTATCAATAAATTTTGCAACATTTGGTGGGGTTGTGTGATTTAAAATAGCAAAGGTTGCAGTTTGTAATTGGATGCCAGACATAGCCTGAGGTGGGGGAAATTGTCTTCACAAGTCAGAGGTCTGCTTCACAGCCATTTGTCTAGCTTGACTATTTCAGCATTGTTCAATTACTATAAACTACTGGTGTGATCCAGTTTGAGACAGAAGTCCATCTTCTTCCAAGTTGTGTACTGGGTGTGCTTTGAAACAACTGAGAAGCTGCGTGGGATATACTATTTTGGACTAAGTATATGTAACTAATCTCTCTCTCTCTTGCTTACATCTGAGAGAAGTTTTCCTCACTTTTACAGTGGTATTGCTTTGTGTTTAATTATTTTAATTTTTAATTCAGGAAGGGGGTTTTCAAAACTGCATTATCTTGTCAGCATCTTCAGAAGGGCTGAAATAACTGCACATTTGATTTGCCTTTGTGGCTAACAAACCACCAGGCTGTTTTGGGGCTGGAGAGGTTTACCTGTGTCTGACTTGGATGTCTGGATTTTTCTCTGTTTGATTAGCAGGGTACTTTCTCTGTCAAATTGTTGTGTAGGGTATCTTGCTGACAGGAAGGCACTCATCACAGTGGTGGGTGAGAGCTTTTAGCTGATTGTTTTGTGAGAGCACAGTTTAGGCCCAACCCCTTCCCACCCTCACCCACCCACCCCTGGAAATAGTTCCTATATTCCTGAGGTTCTGACATCATTTCCTCAAGAGTTCAAGGTACATATCACTATCATATCCTCTCTAGCACACTGCACTGACAATATAAGCATACACATTGTATAATATATATATTTCTATATAACCAATCACACACGCGCGTGCGCGCACACACACACAAAAAGTAGATAAACATGTGGGGAGTAGTGCAATGTAATGGCTGTGGGGCAGCAGTCTTCCGAGAGTCTTTCTGGAGGCTGAGATGCTGCTCTATTTGCAGACAACTATCTGCCCTGAGGGAGGAAGTTGCCTGTCTTCAGGCCACACTGGACAGTAGTAAGGAAACCTTTACCCAGGCCACACTGGACAGTAGGAAGGGAACCTCCCCCATCCAGGGAGCACTAGTGCCACCACCACTACCTCAGAGGTTGCAAAGAAAGTACAGCAGTTGGACTACAGTGGGCTCAGGGAGGGTGAGGATGGTGGAACAGAGGCACACCCAGTCAATTGTTCCACTCCACAATCCATACACCATTCTGGGGGAGCATAGCTCCCCTATGGATGCACCTGCAGAGAAGACTGATGACAACTGTCACAAGGGAGGCCCACAGGAAGGAGGCAGAGGACACCACAAGGAAAGGAAGCAGCTTCTGGTGGGGGATTCAATTATTAGGGGTATAGAACTGGGGGGAGCTGGGAAAACTGAAGTAAGGTGCCTGCCTGGTGCCATGGCTTGGAGGGACAGGAAGCACATCCTTAGGATCACGAGAACAGCTGCAAGGGAGTCTGAGCTGGATGTAATTGTCCACCTAGGGACAAATGACTTGGCTCATCATGAGATTAGAGCAGTGCAGGAGGACATTGCAGAGTTGGGGAGGGGCCTAAGACAAGTAGCACACACAATATCCTTCTCAGAGGTGCTGCCTGTCAAAGGCATGGGGGAGGCAAGGGTAATTAGCACCATGCAGTTTAATGAATGGTTGAAAAAATGGTGTGGAGCACAGGGGTTTGGCTTCATTGGGGACTGGGCTTGCACCTGGAGGGACACCAGCCTATACTGGCAGGATGGTCTGCATCTGTCCAGGAAGGGAACAAGTCTTTTGAGCAATCGGTTTAAATGCTTCATTGGCAAGCTTTTAAACTAGTCAAAGGGGGGGCACTGACAAGCAGCAGGAAAATCCCAGCCTCTCCCTTCAAAACAGGGTACTAAATGAGAAAAAGACCGAGGTAGAACGGTCAGTGGGGGATGCTGCAACAGAAGGTAAAGCCATCAAAAATGGAGAGCAATGAGCACCAATGCCCGTAGTCTGGTAACAAGCTTCCTGAATTAGTGGTCTTGATGGAGGAGGAACATCTGGATATCGTGGCAGTCACAGAAACATGGTACACACAAAACCATGACTGGGACGTAAACATACCAGGATACACTATCTCAGCAGGACAGGGAGGGTAAAAGAGGAGGAGTAGCTCTTTACATAAGGGAAGGAATAAAAGCAACAGAACAAAAGGGTAAACAGGGAGGAGAAGAAGCACTGTGGGTAAATTTTGGAGACAGGCAATGGCACTACTATTAGGTTAGAGTACAGACCTTCTTCTCAGGGGAGGAAATGACAAGAAATGATAGAAAGTTATACTTAGAATGGCAGAAAAAGGGGAGATATTGCTGATGGGTGATCTGAATATGCCAGATGTTAACTGGAGTGCAGTTGCAGCTGCCACTTCGAAGAGTGGAGTTATTCTAGATGCCCTACAGGGAGCATACCTTAGACAACTAGTACTGGAGCCCACTCGAAAGGGAGCAATATTAGACTTGATGCTCTCAAATGGAGATGGAGAGAGGATAACAGATGTAGAAGTGGGTAGCCATCTGGGAACTAGTGACCATCGAACAGTATGGTTCACAATAAACACAGCAATAGAGTCAAGCCATATAAAGACAAAAGTACTGGACTGTAGGAGGGCTGACTTTACCAAAATGGGTGAGTGCCTAAGGAATGCACTAGCAAATGGGCAGGAAGGAGGGGTGGAAGAACAATGGGGAATAATAAAAACTGCCATCACAGAGGTAACGAGCCTTTGTGTGAAGCAAATAAACAAAACAAAACAATGTAAGAAACCACTATGGTTCTCAAAGGAAGTGGCAGTGAAGGTTCAAGAGAAAAAGAAAGCACTCAGGAAGTACAAGGAATCGCAGAAGGAGCAGGACAGAGAACTGTATCAGTTGAAACAAAAGGAGGTTGGGAAGGCAGTCAGAACAGCAAAGGCCCAAACCGAGGAAAATATAGACAACTCGGTTAAGAAGGGGGATAAAACCTTTTATAGGTACATCAGGGAGCGAAGGAAGACCAAGGGAGGGATAGTGAGGCTTAATAAAGGGGAGAGAGGGTGGGCAGAGGGAGACTGTGAAAAGGCAGAGATACTAAACAAATATTTTTCTCAGTATTTACAAATGAAGAGGGGGAGGTACATAAAACAAACAGTAGAAACACTCTGGAATCTGAAGTTGATACCAGCCCATTTACAGAAGAAAGGGTTCTGAAAGAACTCTTAAAACTGAAGGTGGACAAAGCAATGGGGCCTGATGGGATTCATCCCAGAATTCTAAATGAACTAAGGGTAGAACTAGTGACACCACTGACTACCCTTTTTAACAAATCATGGGAGGATGGGGATGGTACCCGAGGACTGGAGGAGGGCAGATGTGATTCCCCTTCACAAAAGTGGGAGCAAGGCAGAAGCAGGAAACTACAGACCTGTTAATTTAACCTCAGTGATAGGGAAAATGATGGAATCACTTCTGAAGGAAAGAATTGTCGAGTATCTAGAGGCCAGAGGGGCACAGGACCCTAGGCAGCATGGATTCACAGCACGAAGGTTATGCCAGACGAATCTGATAGATTTCTTTGACTGGGTGACCAAAGTAGTAGATCAGGGAAGGGCTGTGGACATGGTCTACCTCGACTTTAGTAAGGTATTTGACACAGTCCAACACAAAAGATTAATATACAAGTTAGCCAGCCTGGGAGTGGGTCCCAAGATGACAGCCTGGGTATAGAATTGGCTGGAGAATAGGACACAGAGAGTGAAAGTAAATGGAGTCCACTCAGAAGAAAGGAGGGTTACTAGTGGATTACCGCAGTGTTCAGTATTAGGACCGGTCCTCTTCAATGTCTTTATAAGCGACATTGCAGAGGGACTGGAAGGAAAAGTATGTCTCTTTGCAGATGACACAAAGATCTGCAACAGAGTTGATGCACAGGGTGGGGTGGAAAGGATGAGAAGCGATTTGGCAAGGTTAGAGGAATGGTCAAAAGTATGGCAGCTTAGATTCAATGCTAAGAAGTGCAAGGTAATGCACCTGGAAACAAAAACCCAGCGGAAGAGCACACAATGGGGGGTGAGATACTAACAACAACAAAAATGGAAAGGGACCTGGGGGTAGTCATATCAGATGACCTAAAGGTGGGCAAGCAATGTGAGAGGGCAGCAAGGAGGGCTGGAGGGATACTGGGATGCATAGGAGAGGCATCACCAGTAGAAAACAGGAAGTTATTATCCCTCTGTACAGACAGCTTTGAGACCCTATCTGGAGTACTGTGTGCAGTTCTGGAGACCCAATCTCCGCAAAGACATAGACAGGATGGAAGCTGTCCAGAGGAGGGCAACTAAAATGGTGCAGGGTCTGCACCGGAAGACATATGAAGAGAGACGAAAGGAGCTTAATATGTATAGCCTCGAGGAAAGGATGGAGAGGGGGGACATGATAGAAACATTCAAGTACCTCAAGGGAATCAAGAAAGTCCAAGAGGGTAGCATCTTTCAAAAAAAGAGGTGTGCAAGAACAAGAGGACACAATTTGAAGATAGAGGGGCGGTGGCCCAGAGGTAATTTAAGGAAGTATTTTTTCACAGAGAGGGTTGTGGCTGCATGGAATGGCCTTCCGGAGGAGGTTGTGAGTCAAAATCAGTGGTGGAATTCAAGCATGCATGGGACAGTCATAAGGCAATTCTAGGGGGTTGGGGTAGGAAGAAGTAGGCTGCTGGTTAACTAGGATCTGCAGCTTATCCAGTAGGTAGGGAAATGGGCAGACTGGGTGGGCCAAGTGGTCCTTATCTGCTATCAAATTCTATGTTTCTATGTTTCTATGAGTGGGCACCCCTAACAAGTGCCAAGGAAAAGAGGGAATGGATCAGATATATGTCCATTAACTTTTGCGCAGGCCATTGGACTGTCATATAGACATTTAAGAAGCCTCCCAAATTGTTGGGAGAAACCCATCCTCCCCAAGGTGGCAGCGAGAAATGCCCATGACACCTGGTCAAAAGCCTTCTCCATGTCTAAATAAAATAAAAGAAATGGAATTTTTGACTGGCTGGCATGGTGGAGAATGTGAAGGGTATATTTGATGTTATCTTGTGTCTGACTGGCCATAATGAAACCAGTTTCATCTACATGTATAATAGAGGGAAGCATGCATTCTAATCACTTAGTTATTATCGATGTAAAAAATTTATAATCTATGTTTAAAACTGTAACAGGCTTGATATGAAGAACAGTATGTGGTGTCTTTTCCAGGTTTTGGAATTGAGGAAATGATAGCAAATCTCTAGGTAGGGGGACTAGATTTACCCTCCATCACTTCTCCATAGGCCTCTAACAAAGATGGGATCACTAGACCATGGACTGTCTTGTAAAATTCCCCTATATACCCCTCGAGTCCAGGACTCTTGCCTGATTTCAAAAGTTTGATAGCCCCTTCCAGCTCTACTATTTTGTTGGAGCATTATCAACTCTACCAATCAGTGATCTCCCATAAGAAGTCAGAATGCCTGCCCAGGGAAATCGCTGTCACTCAGAATTGATCGGCCCAACTCTTCCAAACTGTGGACAGGCTGTGCAACCCAGCCTGTCTGCAGCTCCGTCGAGTATTTACAAATGGAGTGTGATGAGATCGCTCGATTCTTTGCAAATAAGGTGGCCGACATCAGGTTGGAGATTCATCAGACCCATTCTATGGGGGATGCTGTTGGTCGGTGCTCGGTCACTATGCCTCTTGTTTCCTGGAGTACCTTTGACCTGCTGGAGTTCACTGATAACATGAGGATTGGCCAGAGGATGCACCCTACATGCTGTGGTTTAGACCTGGGCCCTACCTCCCTGATTTTGGGTTGTAATGATATCATTGGCCTGGTCTTGGCTCAGATTGTCCAGTGCTCCTTGGAATCGGGTGAGTTTCCAAGCTCCCTGAAGGAGGCGGTGGTGACACCCCTTCTGAAGAAAGATTCTTTGGACCCGGATACTCTAGCGAACTACAGACCTATCTGGAACCTTCCTTTTGTGGGAAAGGTCATTGAGAAAGTTGTGGCGACTCAACTGGAGAACCATTTGATCATCCATAATATATATGAACCTCTACAATCTGGTTTTCACAAGAGGCATAGTACTGAGACTGCTCTGGTTTGGGTTCTCAATGATCTCCTGATGGCGAGAGATCAGAGAAACTGCTCCATCTTGGTACTCCTTGATCTCTCTTCAGCCTTTGACACTGTGGACCATGGGGTCCTGCTCGAGCACCTGAGGTCCATCTGTGAACTGACTGGTAGAATGCTGATATGGTTTTCATCTTTCCTCACTGGTAGAACTCAAAGAGTTGTCTCAGGAATTTTTTCCTCAGAGTTTTTCTCTCTGCTTTGTGTGGTGCCCCAGGGCTTGGTGCTGTCCCCCATGTTGTTTGCAGTGTATATGCTGTTCTCGGAGACATTGTAAGATGGTATGTGCTGAGGTTTCACTGCTACACTGATGATACCCAGCTCTACCTGTCTTTTGCCCCTGACCAGGTTAGTGCTCTCTCAGTATTCAGTAGTGGTCTTGTTGAAATCAAGATTGGATGAATTACAGTGGGTTAAAGTTGAATGCAGGTAAAACTGAGGTTTTCTTAGTGGACCCGGGATGCAGGACAGAGGGGTTGAGGACTGATTTGCCCTCCGGTTTATTCTTGGCAGGCACTCAGATCCTTACCTGTGAATGGGTGCGTGACCTGGAAGTGATACTTGACGATGGGCTGACCTTTCATCATCAGGTGTTGGCAGTCATTAAGTTAGCTTTTACCATCTTAGGAACATTGCCAGGATCAAGCACCTTGTTCTGTCCAGTGATCTGCCCATTTTGTTCCACGCCTTTGTGACCTCGCACCTTGACTATTGCAACTTCCTTTACTTAGGGCTTCCTGGGGTTGATATCCACTGCTTGCAGCTAGTGCAGAATGCTGCCGCACGTTTATTGACTGGGGTATCTAGGAGAGCTCATATTACCCTAGTGCTGAGCGATCTGCACTGGCTGCCGGTTCAGTGACGGATCACCTTTAAGGTAGGCTTGTTAACCTACAAAGCCCTACACGGACTTGGTCCTGACTATTTGAAAGAGCTTCTGACTCCTTACACCCCTGTGCGACAGCTCCACTCAGCTGACGAGGGGTTGCTGGAGATTCTGAGGGTTAGTCTGAGTTCATCTGGGGCAAGCGAGTTTATGTTTGCTGCCCCAACCCTCTGGAATTCTCTGCCCTGTCAGCTGTGGGAGTGCAGGACAGTGGGGAGCTTTAAGCAGGCACTGAAGACATTCTTATGGAGTAAGGCATTTCCTGATTTGCTGTGATTTTAACTATGTTTTATTGAATTATTTGTGAACTTATGAAATGCCTTGATACTGTGAAAGGTGCTCAATTAAATAAAGTTATTATTATTATTATTATGATTATTATTATTCTACTGAGGTACTAGGGGCACCTAATATGTCAGTTTGAGCAGGGGTAAGTTTATGCAGATACACATCAGCCAGGAATGCATTTATTTTTTGTGGAGTGGGGGACATGTCAGAAGAATAATTGGTCTGATAATATCAATTAAAAGCAGTTAAAATATACTTACCATAGGTTGTTTCAGAAGAGTTCCAGATGAGAGACTTTTAATTTGAGCAATGCTTGACTGAGTTATTTGTTGCCACAGGAGGCATACTAAAGTATGAGAGGCTCGGGAGTCTCCTTCATAGAATATTTGCTTCAAAAACTAGTGGGATTATTCTATTTTAATATCCAAAATGGCCTGTATTTGTTGATGAATGACTTCTAAAAGATTTGCCACTAAAATATCTCCTTTTGCATGCTGAGCTTGGAGGTCATTCAACAGGGTCTATAAGGTGTTGAGGTATTTTGCCTGCATGTTCTTAAGGTGTGAAGAGAACTTAATTATCTCCCTCCTTAACATAGTTTTAATCGTGTCCCATAAGATGTCCCATTTAATGCCAATGTGATCATTATCAGCAATGATTTGGGGGAGTTTCTCCCTAATCATCATATGGAAAGCAGGAATATTAAATAAGTAATTATTTACCACACCAGAGAGTTTCTCCCTGGAGAAGGGTCCAATTCAGGGTCATTCACAGTGGTGAATGCTTGGAAAGGAGAATTGGGAAGATCTTACAATCCTGCAATAAATGTTGATGTTCTCTGGAAAAATGACAAAGATATATACAGGAGTATTGGTTATGTGGGGCTGAATAGTGGTATAACCCCAATTGTCGGGATGGAGCAAAGTCCATGCATTGACCCAACCCACCTCTTTAAGGAACTTTCTTGTAGCTTTTTGTGCTCCAGTTCTACATGGGTGGTGTGGGTTGGTGATATGTTTTGTATCAAAAATCATGTTGTAATCCCCTCCCATTAGTAACACCCCAGTGTGTAAATGTACAATCTTCTGAAACAGAGAACATACAGTGCCTGCATCAGAGCCTTGGGGTATGTATTTACTAACCAAAATGACAGCAAGACCCAGATAGGTACCATTAGGCATGGCCAATCATCCTTTTGGATCAGTATATGTTGTCGTAATTTGCAAGGGGGTAGCCTTAGGCACCAATATACATGTGCCATGCCATTTTACACACCAGAAGGAAGAAGCAACTACATGAGCATATCCAGACTTACTTAACTTGGCATGCCTTTCTTAACTATAGCAGGAAAACAAATGTGGGGCATAATTTCTTAATGGATGCTAAGACTTTAGACCTCTTTATCAGATTGTTCAGTCCTTTAACATTATGGAACTAGACCTTAATTTTAGTGGAACTAGTTATACTGGAATAGTGAACAAATGTTTCCCATAATGAAGTGTCTTCTGTAGTGGTATTTGAAAAAAGAAATGGACAGCATCTCTTAGTGCACTAATCCTCAGACCTCTAATTTCAACATACTGTAAATCAACTGTCATAAATCGGAGGAATAAAAATAAGCTTTATCCCACCCCAACAAGGGAAGGCATACTTAGAGGACAATCACATTTGATTGGTCAAAGTAATGGACAATGAGCCATGACCAGCATGCAGCCATAAGACACATACAACAATGAGATATGTAAATGACAATACAATGATTAACAGTCAATAAGAAAACATAGCTAAAATACAGGAACATATTTAAATAAAAAAGGGATCATGAAGGGCTTCCAAGGCAGGAAAGATAACATGATGCCCTCTAAGGGGTCTGGGCAATGGTGCATAAAGATCATATATCCCAGCTAGGAGATAAATGTCAACATGAGTTGACAGGTCTCCCTGGCCATGAAGAGATTCATGCCAATTTAGGAAAGGGAAATTGGAAAGAACACCTGCCAGAACTGCCAGGAAGTTAGAATTAAATTGACACAGCTTCGAGCCAAATATTCAGAACATCTTCTGGACAAAGTGGTCCAGGCAACAGCTCATATTAAGGCCACCTATATAGGATAAGGCAATAAGGCAAGTACATTGTTAGTGCTTCACCTGAAACAGCAAAACACCTCCTGATGGATCACCTCTTTACTTGATCCCCATATACAAACACTTACATGTGAGGCCAAACAGATTTCTTCTATTTTTCAAGAATTTTATCAAACTAAGCTGGCCATGTAGTGCTGAGGGCTGAGGCGCCGGATGCCTTACCTTGCATCATGCCAGTGACCCAGGTTTGGGAATGATCTTGTGATGTTGGAGAGCCGGCATGGGGGAGGGAGCTAGGGAGGGAGCTGGATTGAGCAGCCAAAAAGCAGCTCTCCTCTCCTGGGGAGGTTGTCACCTCCCCCATAGTTCTGCTCCCACTGTATGGAGGTCCGGTGGTGCAGTGTAGGCAGAAAGGGGTGGCAGGTTGTGGGAGGGAACCTCAAGGCATGGTGTGCGCATGCCTCCACACACTTGCGGCTGCCCGAGGATTAGGCATGGGTGAAAACGGGGGTAAAAAACTGTAAAAAATTATAAAAAAAGTGTTTTATAAAACTTTACATCCCCTCTAGAACTAAATGTTTCTACCCAACAAGCCTTAGATGACTTTTTTTCCAAATTAGAGCTACCAAGACTCTTTCAGACTCAGCAGGACATGTTGTCTGGCCCTATTATTATCTCATAAATTTCTGATGCTATCTCATCTCTCTCACCAGAGAAAGCTCCCAGGACAGATGTTTTTTCTCCTCTATTTTATAAAATTTTTAAAGATGAATTGCTTTCTACATTGGTTACCCTTTTCAATTATTTGTATACAGCTGAAATTTAAGAAAACTCTGTTTCAAGCATGCATAGTGCTTCTTCCCAAGCCCAGGAAGCATCCCACTATAGAGGAAAATTACCGTCCTATATCCCTACTAAATGTTGACATTACAATTTACACAAAGATCCTGGCAAAATGTTTAAGTAAAGTTTGGACTGTTTTGATTGGGCCAATGCAGGCAGGCTTTGTTGTGGGCTGTCATTCCAGTGACCATTTTAGGAAACTATTTAATCTTTTCTCTGCATCCAGGGAGAATGACAACAATGAAGTGTTGGTTCCCCTGAACGCAGACAAAGCTTTTGATAGAGTAGCTTGGCCTTATCTGTTTCAAGTTTTGCAGAAATATGGTATCCCACAGGATTGTGTGCAGATGATTAGAGTATTTTATTGCAATCCATCCGCACATATTTTGTGTAACAACAAACTGTCCATTCCATTTTATGTGGGCTGAAGAATGCTTCAGAGCAATTCCCTGTCCTCATTTTTATTCATTCTGTAAATAGAACCCCTGATGCTTAAAATTAATTTGTCCGATGAAGTTTATGGCATAGTTATATGTCCAGTAGAGTTAGAGCTGTCCACATTTGCAGACAATATCTAGCAGCATATATCCCATTGGCAAACCTCCTTACCAGCAGTCCTTCGTATTATTTCTCATTTTTGTGTATTTTTAGGATATAAACTTAATTTGCATAAAACAGTAGTTTTTCCGTTATCTAGTTCTTGTACTAAGGAGGTGATATCACAAATGTGACTCCAATGGGAGTTGAAGACACTGACATATTTGGGAATTAGGCTTGCCCAGAACCCATCTTCTTTGAAATAATTGAACCTTGACCCAGTAGAGAATAAAATTGAACAAGACCTGTCCTGCTGGCAGCACTTGTCCCTTTTTTTTGGGGGGGGGGTAGGGCAAATATCCTTAGGACAAGTGTTTTTCCTCACCTAATGTACCCTTTGGGTATGTTGACTATACTGCTTCTGAAGACTTAGTTTAGTTATTTACAAGTATTGTGTTCAGCATTCCTTTGGTTAGGTAAACCTCCTTGAAGAGCATTTCACAAACTTATTACACAAATAAATTTAGTGGGCCTTAACCTTCCTGACTTCTTTAGCTACTATTTATCCCTGCATTGTGTTAAATATTTTTAGTGTAGTATCCCTGACACTATTAGATACTATACTCCTATCTGGCTGTTAATTAAAAAGCATTTGGCTACTTAACATCAGGTTTCCCCACTCTCTTGGTTATATACCTCCATCAAGGGGCTTCCGAAAGAATTAAGATTGTTTCAGGTAAAGCCTTACCCTGCTCAACTGAGTCCCTTATCCTCTGTAAACCTGGGCCGCCTATTTCCTGTGTTGACCAGCATCTATTTAGGGCAACAATCCCTCCCCCACTTCCTTCCTCTCATCAATTAGCTTCTCAGGGGGCCTCATTCTATTAGGTTGCCCTATATTCCCTCTCTACTCTGTGTCTGATACCCTTTCTTCCCAGTACCCTTTTCTATATCCCTCCTTCCTCTCCTCACTTGTTCTCTATAAGCTACAACCTGTATACACTGCACTTTAAATGCCTATATTTGTACTTGCTTTACATGTCTGATTCATCCAAGTACTGAGTTTGTATATTGTAACTGCCTGTATCGATGTCTACTTTTGTGTGAAGTGTTGTCTACTGTATTCAAAAGTGTCCTCTGTTTCCAGGACCATCTTGAAAATGAGCTTCCTGAATGATGTAACTGTCTGGTTAAATAAAGTTTGATTGATTGATTGATGATCTACCCCGATAGGATGGTCAATTCAGGTTAATTCACAATTATGTAAATTTTTAAAGCAGTCATGTTATAAAGGTATTAGTCAACCACTTTTTAATAATAAAAAGCTGTGTATAGTAAATACACCCCTCTCATCTGAACACTGGGTTGACTTCAACATTGACTCCATTGTTGATTTAGTCAAGGATGATAAATTTGTTTCATTCCCAGAATTTTGGTCTAAATTTGCCCTTTCACCAACATATTTCTTTAAATATGCAGAGTCGTCATTGTCTTAGTAAATTCCTTACCCCCCCCCCATGGTCTAACTTAGTGGGTGCCCTTTTATCTAAGTTATCAGCTTTTGCTTATCAGAATAAACCAATTTCTTCTATTTATCAAATTATAAACCAGCAAGTCTAGAACACAGTCCTTTCTACAGATTTTTATTGGGAAAATGCTTTGGGCCTACAATATTCACCGAGTCAATGGACTGCAGTATGGTCTGAGATTTACTAAACAATATCACCTCAGGCTACTGCAATTTAATGTGTTACATGACTTAGTTCACTTACTTTATAGGAGCACAGAAAAGGTCAAAACCCATGAGTTGACTCCTATTAAGACATAGTATAGTAGTTTAAATTGCTGCCACTAACTATTTATTTATCCAAATTGTGTTTGAAGTCACCTTTATTTGTACTTAACATTCATGGGTAGTCTATTCCTTAAGTTTGCCACACGTATTGTAAAATAATATTTCCTTCTATTTGTAATGAATCTACTGAGCTTGATTTGCAATGAGTGACCTCTAACACCTTAATTGTCATCTTTATATGTAATGTATAATTCTTTCACCATTAAAGGATCATTTGAAATATCATAGTAAAGTAACATGTCTCATCTTTGTCTTCTCAGTTCAATACTGTGTAAACCTAGTGTTTCTAATCTATAGTTGTAACTCAGGTTTTTCAGTGCAACTATGGATTTTTCCAATTTTGTAATAAAGGTTTTCTGTAGGGACTCTATAACTGACTACCATAGTCAAGTATTGACCTGACATATGATATGTACAATGGTAGAAAAACATCTCTTGTTCTACTTTTTATGTTTCTTTTTATAGCTGTAACTGTAGAATTGGCCTTAAAAATAATAGCTGTATATTGTTCCTTAAAACTCAAATTTATTATCCAGTGTAATTTCTAAATCTTTTTCTGTTGTTTTTTTGGATAGTACATGTCCATTTAAACTATTAGTGTGTTGTTTATTATTTCTTCCCATATGAATTACACAGCATTTTTCAGTATTAAGTTTCATCCCTCATGTGTTGGTCCAGAGTGCAACTGTATTAATACCTCATTGTAGTGATTCTATTTGGGTGTTGGATTCGCAGGGTCTGCACAGTTTTGTATCATCTGCATATTTGATAATGTCATTATTAATGTTCTTTTCTAGGTCAGCAATAAATATTTGAAAAATAATTGGCTGATAACTGATCCTTTTGGAACACCACTGGTTACATGGGCTTCAGATGTTTGTGTCCAGTTTTTTTGCCAGTTCTCCACCCATTGGATAATATGAATGTTAATATTGTATTTGTGTAATTTTTATCTTTGCTTGTGCTCTTGTGCAAGGAACATATTGTGACTGCTTGCTGGAGAAACAGACTGTGGAGGTGCGGCAGTGTTGTGGCCAATGCCGCCACTGCTTTTTGGAGCTTGTCTGTGTGTCACCAATGAAGGAACACACTGGCTGTGACAGTAGTCCGCAAGCGTGCCACCAACTTGAAACAATTTCACCACTGTAATGAGGGTGCACCCCCTCATTGCAGGGCGTTCCTTGCTTGGTGTAACATTTCAATAAACATGGCCGTGGCTGTCACCGTCCACCTCTCATAGTCATGCAAAAGCTGACTTCAGGGGTGCCAAATCCTCCTGTTGGCATGTCCCCTCACCAGTTCATTTGCCGACATTGGAGCCCAATCCCTGTCAGCATGAAGTCCCTGTAGTTTGTCTGCCGAGAGGCTGACATATACCCCTCGGCATCGTGCCCTCCCAAACACAGACCCTATTTCTTTGCTGATGGGGTGCCCAATCCCTGTCTTCTCCAGTCCCTCTCAAAACACCTTGGTGGCCCACTGGGAGCCCACCCCAGCATGCCAAATGTCCCTTCAAAAAAGGAAACCTTCCCAATAAGTTTTTTTTAACTCTGTAAGCAAGAAAATGGTCCCTTGTTGTGTGTGGTGCCCCCTCCCCAACCCACACACACACCCTCTGTGCACCCCACCTCCTTACACCCCGTCACCCCATACTTACTTCCTGAGTCCGGCGCCATGATCTTCTGTGGAGTGGGAATACGTCTGCACTCTTCAAAGCTGACCATGAACTGAAAAAATGCCAGTAAGCTGTATAATGGCATCAGTGGGGGTTTTCAACTGAGGTGGCTATCTCGGCCATTTTTGCAACTTTTGGCACCAACATTTCAACATGGAGTTCTTGGGAACCCACCTCATGAACTCAGTCACTATCATGTCATTATTCTGTCCCAAAAGGTGATTTTTGTGGTCACTGTGCAGAATCACCTTCTGGGGCCGATTAATGAAACAACAGTGTCACAGTTCATGAGGTGGGCTCCCAAAAGCCTATATGTTGCAAATTTGGTGAAAAAATTCCGTGGTTTTACTGTGTTACGAGTATGCATTACACAGTTCCCATGCACACTCGTAACTTCAAGAATTGTTCATATTTTAACTCCAGATTTTCAACATTGCCATCTTTCCACATCTCTTTATGAACAGTACAGCTGTCATTTTTCACATCCTGCCCAAAATATGTTTTCACAGATCTGGCACACAGAGGCATGGCTGCTGTGCAAAATCAATGTTCGGGACAGATTAAGAAAATCACAGTGACAGTGTTCATAAGGAAAGGTCCCAAAAAGCCTATGTTGCAAATTTGGTGAACAAATTCCAAAAAATGGCTGCGTTACCAGCATGCATCATGCAGTTTTTAAGTATGCTCATAACTTTTCCAATTTTTTATATTTTTACTCCACATTTTCAACATTGTCATTTTTGCATACTGCCTTATGAACAGTACAGCTGTCATTTTTCACATCCTGCCTGAAACATTTTCACACCTGTGGTACACAATGGGCACGGTTGCTGTGTGAAATCAACGTTCAGGACAGACTAAGAAAATGACAGTGCCACTGTTCAGAAGCGGGGGTCCCAAAATGCCTATGTTGAAAATCTGGTGTGAAAAATCAGCAAAATAATTGCATCATGGGTGTGCATTGCACAGTTTCTATGAACACTTTTGACTTCACCAATTTTTTTATATTTTTATTCCAGATTTTCAACATTACCATTTTTTTACACCTCCTCATGAACAATACAGCTGTCATTTTTCACATCCTGTTCAAAATGTTTTTACACCTGTGGCACCAAATGGCACAGTCACTGTGCAAAATCACCGTTCTGCTATCGAACTGATAGTGTCACTGTTCATGTGGCTGGGTTACAAAAAGCTCATGTTGAAAACTTGGAGTGAAAATACCAAGAAATGTCCAGGTGTTAGGATTTCTGACCATAACACCCTACCCTGCAGGCACTGACAGGCATCAGGGGTGTGACTTGGGATTGTTAACAGTAATGTGCACACCATTTCACCCCCACCCCCACCCTGCAGCCAGTAACAGGCATTGAAGTATGCCTTGGACTCTTCGGCCCCAAAGTTCACTTCCTTTCGGTGTATTTCCTTATGGAATGGGGTGATTGTAAAGCCTGAACACCTCAAAGCACACCTCGACACTTGTCAATATCTGCAGGGTAAGGTGAGATGAAATGGTATGAGCATTATGGTGAAAACCCAAAGGCACAACCAAATGCCTGTCTGTCTCAGTAGGTTAGGGGTGGGGTTGGTGTCACTTCAATACTTCACTGTCATTCCTATTCTGCATCTGTCTAATTCTTGCACTTCCAATGCTAAAGCCAGCAAGCAAACATTCAGCGTTGACAAATGCTTATTTACTTATGGTGCAGTGCGGATCAAGTTGAATTGCTTTACTGAAATCAAATAGTACAATATCCATTGGTGAAATAACATTTCTAAAGGGTGCTGTTGAAGAGATAACCCCAAACATAACACATTTATTTAACACTAGCTTACAGCAGGGAACCTATCCAGATTTCTGGAAAAATTCAAAAGTAATACCCATTGTGATATAGGTGCCACATACAGGACTATTTCTTTTTCAAAACCTGTCTCTTAAAAAGTCTGTTGCAACAGCACTTATCTATCCTGTTCTATACATTTAATTCTGTTTGCTTTACCTGTACAGGTAGGCCGCCTGTATGAGGTAATTCTTTTCTTTCCCCTAATATTTCCATGTCCAGAATGTGAGACCTATAGTTCCCTTCCCAAGCCCTGAGAGAAAGAAAAACTTCTTTGTTTAAAAGTGGAGCCACTAATGCTCTCGTACTGCTGTGGAGTTTTGTGTGTCCTGTAGCAAATGCTCTGAGGCTGTCTGTACTCTTCTACTGCCTGTTTCTAAGGAGCCAGCTGGCTCAGTTTTCCTGTTTTTGTAATCCTGGTAACAGAGGGGGCAGAGCTTGCATCAGGACTTTGCATCTTTTTCTTGATTTAAGAATTATTTTTAGGTTCTGTTGCCTTTGTATGAATGTAAGTAAAAGAACTAAGGAAATAAGGAGTGTAAAATTTAAAACATTGTAGCAGAAAGACACATTTTGTTGTTTGCAGTAAAAGGGGTGGAGTCAAGTAAATCACATGACTGCTCAAGCTATAAAAGGAAACTTGCTTCATTCATCAGATGAGATTGGTGACTGAAGGGATAGGTCACACACTGCCCTGTCAGTGGTAGCACAAGCTGTTTTCTAGTGTTTTCTTTGTATATACCTTCTTATGCTCTTTTGTTTTATTTTGAAAATATAAGCACGTCTTATATTTTGTTTCTTTTAATTTATTTGCCTGAGCAAGGAATAAACCTTCTTGAACATCTGAAACCTGTTCTCATTGGTGTTCTCCTTATAATCCCACATCCTCACATGTGGTGGCAGTGATGGGATATTAAGGTCTGGCACTACAGGTTTTCTGGTACTGGCCAAGTATCACTGGAGGCACTTGATGTTCCAGGAGGAGCCAACGAGTGGTGTTCATACCAGGGCTATGGCTGCAAAAACCAAAGAAACGCTGTTGCCTGGCTTGGGTGATGTGAGGCAGAAGACGGAAAAAACAGAGGAGGAAGGTGCTACTGAAGGAGATGTGGAGGGTGAAGAGAAGGGCAAGGAAAAAGAGGTAAACCCTCCATTAGGTATTGCACAAGACTTTCTGCAACAGCTATGCATGCAGCAGGTTACCCTTGCTAAACAGAAAGAAAGGGACAATCAGCAGAATGAGGCCAGATCAGCAGATATCTTGTGGGATATCCAAGCTTTGGGTACAGGGTGACCTCCTATGGCTCCTGACAGTCCAAAAGACATAAAACTGACTAAACTTTGTGAGACTGATGATATTGAGATGTATATAACCACCTTTGAATGTATTGCCTGAGCATATGACTGGCCTAGAAGTCAATGGGTCATACGACTTGCCCCATCTAACTTGTAAAGCCCAGCTTGCTTATAGACATATCGATAGCGGTGGAGTTATAATTGGTCATGACCACCCAGACTTTGAGACATTATTGGCTGAACAAATCACTTGGGAACTATTACTACTAGGACACAATATAAACATACCCAGGATGTTGAACTATTGTTTCCTTTTGAGGATATCATTTATGAAGCACCAGGTAAAATACGAAAAACCAAATGGGAAAAGTGTCTGGATAAAGGAAAATGGAAACAATCACATATAGACTCATATGAACAAAAATCTGTGGACAATAAAATTATGAAGAACATACAGAAAGGGGATATTTTTGCAGAACAGTTAAAAGATGATTCACTAAAACCTTTTTTCCTACAGTTGGGGAATGACAATGGGACGGGACTAAAATTTGTGCTATAAAAAGGGTTGTTGTATAGGGAATGTACTAAGCCTACCACTTGGGGAAATGGTTTCACAATTGATGGTGCTTGAGTCCTATAGAAATCAACTGTTATACATAGCCCATGATATTCCCTTGGCTGGACATCAAGGGGTAGGGTGTACTTTAAACAGGTTGTTGTATAGTTTTTTCTGGCCAGGAATACATAAGCAGGTAACAGACTACTGTAAGTCTTGTATCCATTGCCAAAAAGTATCACCTGTAACTAGAAAAGATAAGGTACCCTTACAATCCCCACCCTTGGTGTCCACCCGATTACAATGCATTGCTATGGATGTAGTAGGCCGTCTTCCTAAAAGCTCAAGAGGAAATCATTTCATATTAATAGTCTGTGACTATACAACTAAATATCCTGAAGTGATCCCCTTGTGGACCACTACAGCCACAAAAGTAACTGAGGAACTTGTGAAAATTTTTAGCAGGATGGGTATTCCAAGGGACATACTTAAAGACCATGGTAATAACTTCTGTTCCCAGTTGTTACAGAGACTGTATCAATCCCTAGGAATCCATGCCATCCATACCTCCCCATACCATCTGCAGACAGACGGTCTGGTTGAAAGGTTCAACCAGACCCTAAAATGGACGCTTCAAAAATTTACACAAGATGAAGGTAAACATTGGGATTAATATCTACCATATCTCATGTTTGTTAACAGGGAGATACCACAAGCATCCACAGGATATTCCCCTTTTGAAATGTTGTTTGGTAAAAATCCCAGAGGATTACTGGATGTGCTGAAAGCAAATTGAGAGGATGTGAAAAAGACTAATATACCTGAAACCATGTTGGAATATGTGACAAAGTTAAGAAATAAACTGCTACAGTATGTCCAGAAAGCACATCAGCATGGGTTGCAACAACAACAACACTAGAAAGAAAGTTATGATTGGGGGTAGGGAACAAATCATTTCAGCCAGGAGATAGAGTGTTATTGTTATTAGCTTGTAGTGACGATAAACAGCTCATGAAATGGCAAGGCCCATATACCATCACTTGAAAAACTGGACCTATTAATTATGAAATTGCACTCCCTGATAAATGTGCCAAAAGCAGGATCTATCATATTAATTTGTTAAAAAAAATGGCATGACAGACCCCAGTCTTCTTTGTATGTTCACCCAGAAGTAGACAAAAAGCAAAATAGAACTTGCTTATGAATGGTTGGAAAGTAAAAGTGGATATGAGGATGTTAAAATTAACCCTGATTTACATCTCGATCAAAGAAAGGAGTTAGACAATGTATTAAAGCCCTTTTGTCATTCTTTTACAGCAACCCCTGGTAGCATTTTGGGTGTGGAATATCATGTTGAAGTTGGGACAGCATCTCCAATTAGACAAAAATGTTATAGGTTGCCAGACAGTGTCCGAGAAGGTATAGTGGGTGAAATTAAAAAAAATTATCCAATTGGGGGTAATACAACCATCCAGCAGTGCATGGAGTTTTCCCATGATTGTGGTTAATAAAAAGGAAGGTAGAGTATGAGTTTGCCTGGATTTTTGAAAATTGAATGCAGTATCAAACTTTGATGGGTACCTTATGCCTCGTATAGGTGATATAATAGATCAGTTGGGCAATGCACAGTACATCAGTACCCTAGATCTGTCTAAAGGATACTGGCAAATCCCATTGGATGAAGAATCAAAATAAAAAAATTGCTTTTCATACTCATACCAATTTACCACAGTGCCATTTGGTCTTCATGGGGCCCTTGCCACATTCCAGCGGTGTATGGACAAGATTCTGAGACCTCATCTAGCCTATGTTGTGGCCTATCTAGATGATGTCATCATCTTCAGCCCCTCCTGGAATGACCATTTAAAACACCTGAGGGAAATACTTACTGCTATAACCAAGGCTGGCTTGACCATAAACCCTGCTAAATGCTTGTTTGCCATGCAGGAAACCAGATATTTAGGCTTTATATTAGGAAATGGAAGGGTAAAACCTGAAGTTAGTAAAATAGATGCAATAGTTCAGAGTGAGAGGCCCCAGACAAAAAGACATGTAAGAGCTTTCTTAGGTCTGGTCAGCTATTACAGAAGATTCATACCAAACTTTTCTGAAATAGCGAGCCCTTTGACTGAGTTAATCAGGAAATCAAAAGTAGAGAAGGTATATTGAACCCCTCAGTGTGAAGAGGCTTTTTATAACTTAAAGGCTAAACTCTGTTCCTACCCAGTATTGCATAGTCCCGATTTTATCTGTACTTTCATGGTGCAGACTGATGCATCAAATCATGGGATTGGGGCTGTACTATCCCAGATGGATGATGAGGAAGAACACCCAATCCTTTTTATCAGTCACAAGCTCCATGAAAGAGAGACCCGATATTCTTCTATTGATAAAGAATGTCTGGCCATGCAGTGGGCAGTAGAAACCTTAAGGTTTTATTTATGAGGAAGAGAATTTGAGGTAATCACAGACTATAAGCCATTGTGTTGAATTAATGTGATGAAAGACAAGAACCCTTACATCTGCGGTGGTATCTTGCCCTCCAACTGTATCATTTCACAGTAGTCCATCGCTCAGGAAAAGGAAATTGTAATGCTGATTTTATGTCGCGTTTTGGAAGTGATTCCACTACACAGATGGGGGCAGAATTTGAAGATAGAGGAGGGGGCAGCTCAGAGGTAATGTAAGGAAGTATTTTTTCACAGAGAGGGTTGTGGATGCATGGAACGGCCTTCTGAAGGAGGTTGTGGAATCAAAAACATTGGTTGAATTCAAGCATGCATGGGACAGTCACAAGGCAATTCTACCAGGTGGGGGTAGAAAGAAGTAGGCTGCTGGTTAACTAGGATCTACAGCTTATCCATTAGGTAGAGAAATGGGCAGACTGGGTGGGCCAAGCGGTCCTTATCTGCCATCAAATTCTATATTTCTATTTTTCTATCATCAGACCCCAGGTAAAGCAAGAAAAAGAAACAGTAGCCTGTGCTAAAAAAATAGGTTATTTCATCTTATCTCTGTAAGGGTATAGGTGAGAAAATTATTCTAATGGACCCTGGGGTGGAGCATTTGGAGTGGGAGGGCTGAAGTTACATCTCACCTTGAGAGATCTGAAAGATTTGAGAGATTTGAGTATTTGAGTAAGGTATTCTGACTTTGTTGGTACGAAACATAGTGAGTTGGAAAACTCGCAGTTTTCATCTTTGGCAGGGAGGAGTGTGATATAGGTGCCACATACAGGACTATTTCTTTTTCAAAACTTCTCTCTTAAAAAGTCTGTTGCAACAGCACTTATCTATCCAGTTCTATGCCTTTAATTCTGTTTGCTTTACCTGTACAGGTAGGCCGCCTTTATGAGGTCATTCTTTGCTTTCCCCTAATATTTCCATGTACAGTATGTGAGCCCTATAGCTCCCTTCCTAAGCCCTGAGAGAAAAAAAAAGTTCTCTGTTTAAAAGCGGAGCCACTAATGCTCTCATACTGCTGTGGAGTTGTGTGTGTATTTCAGTAATAATCCTTGGTAAAGAAAGCAAGGGTAGTTTCATTCAGTAATGCCCAAGTTAAGGTATTAATAAAATAAAGCAGAGCCCCCTTTTATTTTCATGGAGCAGGAAAAGGGTAGTAGCGTTTGAGTAAAGCCAGTGTTTTTTAAAACTCAACCCTCCCTCCGTGTTTAAGAAAAGAGCCTGCCGCTCGAACATGTGCAGTGAGTGCTTTGCTTTCCTGCTTGCACTGTAGTGTTTCGGCAGCTCAGTAAGAGTAAAATACAGGCAGATTGCAGGGTAAACCTGTTGTTTCTGTTTAAGTTAAATTGTGCCTTCTGTCTGCTTGAAGTGCGAGTGAGTGTGACTGCAGAAAGGCACAATAAACAGAATGAAAGAAAAATGTTTTAAATAGCGAGTGAGAACTGCAGTTCACTCAGAAGCCTAAGGAAATAATTGCAGTTCACTGTGTCAGCATGTGAAATATTGTTAGCATTTAGTTTTGCACACAACCTTTTCAAACTGCTTTTTTTTTGGCCATAAGTAAATATACCATGGAAAGAAATAAAACCCCTTAGTGCAAACCCCATTATGTTTCATAGGTACACTTTGTTGTTTTAAAGCAGGTCTCACCAAGTTAGGAAGCTAGGGTGTATCAAATGCTCTGAAGCTGTCTGTGCTCTTCTGCTGCCTGTTTCTAAGGAGCCAGCCAGCTCAGCTTTCCTGTTTTTATAATCTTGGTAACAGTGGGGGCGGAGCTTGCATCAGGACTTTGCATCTTTTTCTTGATTTAAGCATTATTTTTAGGTTCTGTTGCCATTGTATGAATGTAAATAAAGGAAATAAGGGGTCTAAAATGTTAAACATTGTAGCAGAAAGACACATTTTGTTGCTTGCAGTAAAAGGGGTGGAGCCAAGTATAACACATGACTGCTCAAGGTATAAAAGGAGACTTGCTTCATTCATCAGATGAGACTGGTGATTGCAGGGATAGGTCACACACTGCCCTGTCAGTGGTAGCACTAGCTGTTTTCTAGTGTTTTCTTTGTATATACCTTCTTATGCTCTTTTGTTTTATTTTGCCATGTAAGTACATCTTATATTTTGTTTCTGTTAATTTATTTGCTTGAACAAGGAATAAACCTTCTTGAACATCTGAAGCCTGTTGCAATTGGTGTCCTCCTTATAATCCCACATCCTAACACCCATATTTAAGGGAGGAACCAGAGATATCTTAACCAGTTATCGCCCGATAGCTCTGCTGTCTATGCTCTCTAAGGTTTTTGAGGGATTAATATGTAAGTGGATACATAAGTTTTTAGAAAAAAATAAACTACTATCGGACTGCCAGGTGGGTTTTAGAGTGGGTTGGTTGATGGATGCTGCTCTTGCAGACTTCATTGATACCGTCTCAAATGGACTGGAAATTGGGGGAGTCTGTGGGAGCGGCGTTCATCAACCTCTCAAAAGCCTTTGATTTGGTAGATTACAGTGTTCTGATGGAAAGGCTGATGCTTGTAGGTATGCCTGAACCAGTTAAATTACGGATGTTGTCCTACATGACAGAGTGCACCCAGCAGGTCTGAGTGGGTGACATACTATCTGAGAAGGAAGGGACCTTTAAGAGTATGCCCCAGGGCTTGTTTCTGAGCCCAGTTTTGTTTCTAATTTATATTAATCCTTTGCCACAGTTGATTAGCAGGTGCAAAATCTACCTTTATGAGGATGATATGGTTCTGATAGCCAGAGCAAAAAATAGAAGAAAGCTGCAAAATACCCTACAGTCTGACTTCGACTTGTTGCAGTGCTGGCTGCTGGCCTCCAAAATGGTTCTGAGTAAAAAAAAGACCCAGATCATGTTGTTCCAACAAAAAGTCCAGCTATGACATCTAACCAAGGATTTTATGTTACTACCTTGGATAGTTCCAAGCTGGATGAAGAGGAACAATATAAATACCTGGGGGTATTTCTGGATGACAAACTAACCTTTGGGAGGCATGTAGCCAACACTGTAAAAAAAGGTGAATGTCAGACTGGGGGTAATACATAGGAATATTTCATTTTTGCCCAAAGAAGACCAAAATAAGGCAGCACAGCAATTGTTACTGCCAGTACTAGAGTATGGGAGCTTGCCCTACCAACATGCAACAAAAACTGTCTTGGACAAGTTAAATAAAGTATATTTAAAGATAGCTAGAATTGTTTCAAAATGCCATTTTAACACCCAGCATTGCAGTCTTTTACAAAAGCTAAATTGGGACCCTTTTTAAATTCAGAGAAGGAAGCAATTGGGCCAAAAAGTGTATGTGGAATTTGGAGCGGTAAATAAAAAGGGAACCCACTATGTACTTAAGTCAACAAACAAATACCCTTTGAGAGTTATCCAAAACAGGGGCCGAAGGATTCCCATAGTTAAGAACAGGTATAGTAAGATGCAAAGGAGGTATTTTCTTCCAAAGATGTGGAATGAATTAAATTTGGAGACCAGAAATGCAAGTAATCTGGCACAGTTTAAAAAAGGTCTAGAACAAACGTGGAAAGTAAACTGCCACTGTTGTAGGTCTTATGACAAATTGTCATGAAAAGGGTGTAGTCTAAATCTGTGGATTGCTTGATGTATTGATGTTTTCAGACCTAAGTGTATGTTTGTTGGAATTATTACATCAGAAGTGCTACGTTAAGCTTACTTTTTCCTTGTATATTGATGCTTCCATTAGAAATACAACCCTAGTTACTGTATGTGACAGCTAAATGTGATAACTCTGTGGCTTCTTTGTATGTAATTGTTAAGTGTTTCATGGTGTACTGCTATGTTAGTTAATGTTTTTATGAAACTTTGTTAAGATTTATACTTTTTCTTTTGTAGCAACGAGCTTATTCAGGACTACCTCGTAAAACAGGGCTTTGCAGTCCTAAAGGTTTACTTTCCTGTTATGAAATAAACATTTTTATCTATTTTTTTTATCTATTGGTGTACCTACATCCAACATTTTACTTATGTTTTCTTAAAAGCAGATTATGTTATTAATGCATGAACGGCCCTAAATAAAGCTGGGTTGGCCTGTATCAAAAAGTGGGATAGATTTTAGATGTTCCTGTATTTTGTTTTTTTATTTTTTATTTTATTAATATCTCAGATTAAACCTTTGAGAACAGGCTCATTATGTAGTTTCACATCAAGATCAAACAGCAAGAGTCATGACAACACATTATGGTTAAGCCGTGAGATAATGCTAAGAACAATGAATAGGCATTTAAGCAAGACAGTTACAGGGCAATAAGACTAAAATAAATAACACTATATATACTAAGAACAGACAAGAACTCAGGGAAAAAAGGGTGATGGGAAAGTGAACAAAGGGATGAGTTACACAGGCAGAGGGGGCAGCAAAGAGAGGACAAACTACAAGGAAGGACTACTGAATGAATCAGCCCAGGTTGTGCATGTCTTCAAAAGAGATGTCAGTATTACCTAGGGTCCAGTAATTTGGGTTGATCAATAACCAATACTAAGTAGCAGGTACAGATAACCAAGAGGAGCCAGGCATTGGGCTGGAGCAAGACAGAACCGGGTAGCAGATACGAGTTCAGGGGAGATTGGTATGAGAGCTGACAGTAAGTCAAGGTGAGGGGAAACAAGTGGAGAGGGCAAGGAGGTAAGAGGGGGAGGAGCAATGCACATTTCAGTAAGGGATGGGAAGAAGTGGGGAGGAAGGAGGAGGTTGGACAGTTTTATGGTTAAACTACAGTTAAGATAGGCAGGAGGCCCTATTGGAAACAAACACAACACGCATTAGCAACCAGGTGAGTTCTTAGCTCATGATTAAAGGGGCCTGATTTTGAGTTTGTAGTGATGCTTGGAGGCAGGTTGGTATTCCATTTGGGTGCCCTATGGGGAAAAGCTCTTTGTCCTAGAGAGGTGCGACATCTGGGGACCTTGAAGACTGTACTTCCAGAGTTTCTTGTGGGGAGTGTATTTTCGTAGGGGGTGAAGAGCTTCTGGACACTGACGTGCAACATAATGATTCTAATATTTTACAGGGTATTGATGTAAGAGTAATAGGCCTGTAGTTGGACACCTTAGCTTTACTCTATGCTTTTAAAATTGGTGTAACCTTTGATTTTTTTTCCACTCTGAAGGGATGAGTACATAGTTAAATGATTTTTCAAAATGTAGTTTAAATGGAATCAAAATATGACATTGCAACAGTTTTAACATCATAAGAGTAATATCTAAGCCTGGAGCTGAGTTGCTTTTTAATTTATTGATCTGTGGAAGTATTTCATCTTTACAGAACTGTTGAGTTCCTGGTTCAGTCTAGCCTTTGGTATTGTCCATTAGTAAGTCTTGTTTAGAGAATATTAAGCAAAAATAATTGTTAAATGTGTTTGCCATCACAAATGGATCAGTTATATTTTCATTATTTTCCACAATTGTAGTGAAGTCTTGATTATTTTTTGATGAATTGATATAACTATAAAACTGTTTACTGTTTGATTATGTCGCTGTTTTTGCTAGGTGTACTGTACCTCATATATTTATGGGGCCTCATTGGTCTTGTTTTAACATTTACTTTGTATTTCTTTTAATATTTTCCAATTATGTTCAGATTTATTTGACATATACTGGGCATAGGATTTATTTTTCTTTACAATTTGTTTAACAATGCTCTTAGTGAGCCATTTAGGTTTTCTTCCCTTTTTGTTGTTTTTCTTTATATGTTTAACATGTTTGCTAATTATGGTGTGTATTGTGTTTTTGATGTAGGCCCAATTTTCATCAATCGTTTTATCCTCAAATTTATTTTTTCAGTCAATATTTTGTAGATCTGTAGCAATTCCTTCTTTATTTGCTCTTTTATATAAATTTAGTTCTGTACAGCCAGTGGTTGTGAACTTTAGATGATTAAGAGAGAAATTACAGAAGAGTGGTCACTGTTTCCTATTGGTGATGAGTTCTCACATGTGGTTATTATAAGGTCTTCAGTGGTTATTATTAGGTCTAATAAATTATCTTATCTGGTTGGGACTGTTACATGTTGAATGAGATTGATTTCATTACAGAGTTCTAAAAAGGCTCTACTTTGTTTAGTAGCTGCCTCTCCAACCCCTCAGTTAATATCAGGGAAGTTGAAATGGCACCCCCTACTTGAAAAGGGACATCAAACTACTGGTTGGGTTACAGCGCAGGGCAACAAAAATGATCCTGGGGTTGCGGGACAGACAATATGAAGAAAGACTGAGAGAGCTCAATATGTATATCTTGGAGGAAAGAAGCAAGGGAGGAAGAGAGGGGATATGATTGAGACCTTCAAGTACCTGAAGGGTTTGAACAGAGTAGACACCAGGTGTATGTTCAATCTGAAGGGCAGAAGGGAAATCAGGGACATGCTATGAAGTTGGAAGGGGGCAAGTTCAAGAGGGATCTGAGGAGGCACTATTTAACAGAAAGGGTGGTGGTAGAGTGGAATGCTCTGCCAGAGGAAGTCATATCACTGCTAAGTGTTGGGGGCTTCAAGAGGTGGTGGGACAGATTCAATGGGAGGGTACAAACTGGCAGGGGGCACAAGATGGGTAGGGCATATGAGAGAGGGAGAGCAACTGCAGTCTAATGGACTGAAGTGCTGCACACTTTAGCAGACTAGATAGACCGAATGGCCTGTATCTGCTCACAATTTTGTATGTTCATATGTTTGTATGTAAATTACCAACTGATAAAAGATTACCTAATTCAAGGGCTTGATTGATTTAATTTATTATTTTCATGCTGGTGGAAGTAGAGGTATCTGGTGGCGTATAACATAGTCCTAAAATATAATCTTTTTCATTCCCTTTTGTTATTTGTACCACATAGTTTCCATCTCGTCAGTTGTGTCTTTGATTTTATTCGAGATGTCAGTGTATACTATATTGGATGACAGGTAAGTAGCTATTCCCCTGCCTTTTCGTCCTTTTCTATTTAGTTTTACAACTTGATAACCATCAATGTTGTATCCCCAGTTATCAAAGTCATCCAGCTAAGTCTCAGTTAATAATGCAGCATCAATATTCTTAGTGTGAAGTACAATTTGGAGCTCTTCAAATTTATAATGGAGGCTTCTTACGTTACTAAGAAGGAACCTAGTAATATTTGTATGATTTGCCTTCTTATGTTTTGCTGGTATTGGGGTAAAGGTACTAGATGCCCCTCCCCCTGATTAATCAGTTTACATTAATAGATTCCATCTTATTTTGTATCATTGTTCCCAGTAGGTGAATGCCTCCTATATTCAGATGTAAATCATCTTTATCATAGAGATTTTTTACCATAAAAATGTTGCCAACTGTTAATGAAATTAATAGATTCATTTTGACACTGGTTTTGTAATCTTGTATTTATTCTGGCAATTGTTTTATTTTTTTCACTTACTGCTCTCGGTATGTGTAGGATACCAGATATAAGAACATGTGCACTTTGATCTTTGATGTTTATAGCTGTCTCTAAGAGTTCCCAACAGATATCTTCTTTGTGGCTTTTATCCATATCGTTAGTTCCAACATGAATTATTACAATTTGTTTAGTGTATGATGTTTTAATTACTTTTTTTTAATTCTTTTTATTATATATCTGTAATTCTGGCCCCAGAATAGCAAAGAAGCACCCTATGGTCCTTATTTTGTTCACAAATTGTAGTGTTTCAGTTTCTTATTATTGAATCTCCCATAACAACCATGTCTATATTGGTTGGGGTATGTGTGGTGTATTCGAGGGGGTTTTCATTGTTTGTTTCTAGGCAACTGAACCTGTTCTGTGCTATAATTTTTTAAGATGTCATGGCCCTTTAACCCTTTTTAAGAGAATTTCTGTGTTTTACTGTACACCATTCATTATTGATATTAGGAATATAATGTCTTTGTTTTTTATGACAGTTTGATACAATATCAGATTGTTCCAGGTCCATTGTATCAGCATGTTGCTCTTCTCTTGTTCTTTTTTTGGGAATTAAGGGCGAACTTCATGACAAACTTTGGCCTGCAATAGCCATATTGTTAAGATCAGACCTATTATTGGCCATAGGACTACTGGTTTGTTCCGATATAGGAGTTGTAGTAACTTTATTTATTCCATAATCACGCTCAAGTTTTAATATGTCTCTTAAATGAGTCAGCTCAACAAGAGTAGTATTTAGTTTATATAGTGTTGTTTCATATTGGTTATATTTCATGCAGTCTGATGTATGTTGGTTGATGACCGGAAATACATATAACAGGTTACATCGAGATATTTCCTGTTTTTCACATATGCTTTCTAACAGAGCATCAATCTAATGAATTTCTTCCATTATGAAGTAGGTTTAGGATGAAAAGTGTATTTGTTACTTACAATATTTGTGGCCTCCTACACTCTGTGCACTCTGTGCATGGTGCTGCGCATGTCCCATTCACTCACTTGTCCTGCTCACAGTTGCTGAAACTTTACATGTGTGGAGACCCAGATGGACCTCTGGGGTCACTGACTCTGAAAATAGAGGAGTTACAATAAAATTACTATCTAAAATAGCTTTAAAAAGCTCCTAAGCTGGCCCATCGGAGCAGCAGTTGGATTTCTGTTCGCAAAGCCAGCGACCTGGGTTCGGGAATGTACTCGGGTACTGGAGGGCCAACTGGGGAGAGAGGGCTTGAGCATTGGCAGATGGCTCATGTTCTCTCAGGAAGAAGGTGGGGACGTGACCTGCTAATTGCTGACTCCTAGTGGAGGCTGGGGGTGTGGCAATACATGGGGTCTCAGATATTAAGGTGGCGTGGTGAACATTTGCATCAAGCCTTACATTCATGGCACACCATGTCCAATGGGGAGCAAATGGGAAAAGAGCCCCATAGCCGACCAGATGACGGTCACCAGCTCCCGATGCCGTGAGTCCAAAGACAGTGCACACACCATCCCCAGCTGCACCCGGAACAGGATTGCCCCACTGGCACCATCCCCCTCGGAGGAGGGGGACCCACCCAGCAAAGAGTTACATCTGGGGGTCATCTGGGGAGCTGCATATGTGGGGGTGAAGAGGTGGCTGATCCGAGGCAGTGCGGCTCAGAGAGCATAGGTGGCCTGAAGGAGAGGCCGGATCGGAGCTGGGAGGGAGCAAAAAAAAAAGCTCCTAATTCAGAGCCACTTTAAGTATATGTAGTAGTGCTATAAAATAAATTTCATTTAGTTGCCCTTGATAGTTCATCTGAGAACTATCTTCCTGCTTCCAGAGTATAGCACTCAGAAGCAGGGCTCCAATGTTCTCATTTGGAGTTACTTTAAGTATATGTAGTAGTGCTATAAAATAACACTTGGAAGCAGGGATTCAATGGCAAGTTTGTTTTTTAGAACAAGCAAAAATTACTCTCACACAAAGTTTAAAACTGCCTAACCGCAGCACAGGTCGGGAAAGATGTAACCTATATTATTCTCCTAGTAAACTAGCTAAAATGGGCAGACTAGCTTCTTCTTTATGTGTCCATTGTACAAAAGAAGAAGGTACTTTATACCATATTCTGGGAACTTGCCCCATCAGTAAATCTATTTGGACCTTTGTGCAACAGTTATTTTTCCCATTTTTGGGTCATAGTACAGTAGGTGTTTTACAATTGAAACCTGTATTGTTGGTGATTAAACTGCAATCCCATTGATTACAGATAAGAGTTATATGGCCCTTATTTCACTAGTTATGAAATTGTTAATTATGAGACATTGGAAGGACAACTGGATGCCAACACATGTTGTATGGCTTCAAGAATTCTGGACATCTTTAAACGCTGAGCATGTGGTAGCCTCAGCTAATCAAATGTAGCTCAAATTCCAAACTTGATGGTCTCCATTATATCATTATTTTAGGCAGTGGATTTAACATTAATCTACAACCCTTCCACTGTCTGTTACATACAAACTGTTTTGGGATAATGATACCATTAATAGGCCAGTATGAAATGTCCAACAGTTTTAACCACCACTTTTATTCTTTTGGATCTTTATTTGAGATATGCATGAGTGGGGGGGGGTTGGTTTTCATTGGGGGGAGGGTTGTTGGTTTTCCTAATTTATTTGTTTTGAGCACTTTATCATATCTTGTGCATCTGTATCATTTTTTGTAGATGCTTATTATTATTATCCTTTGTTATTGTTATTAGGTCTTTTTTGTTTTATGTTCTGATAAGAGAAAAAATTAATAAAGTTTATTTATTTGCAAAAAAAAAAGAACTGCTAGGAAGAACCACTAAATTCACATCATCACTGGCAACAACATGGCTTAACAGGGCATGCACAACCACTATAGGAGTAAAGGTACAAGGGACTGTGATCCTGGAAAAACATCTGCAAAACATGTGAGAAAGAAAACTAAAAAAAAAACACAAAAAGATGCTGACAATATCAGTATAAGACTGCTATGTAATGAAGTACAATAACACTGACATGGCCAGCAATGACCATTAAGTATGAAGGGGAATTCCTCGGCCACCCAACATAAAAACAACATTGTCATTATGCAGTGAAAAACTCTGGCATAAAACAAAAGATGAGTCTCTGTTAAATTATCATACTCTGCAAACCCCACCTCCTCAGTCCTGTTTGCCAAAAACATACTGTCAGGTTTAATAAAAGGTAATAAGAGGGTATACAAGTAAGAAGTCCAAAATCCCAAGAAAGAAAAAGACATCCCAATACTGTCACCCCGTGAATGTTCAAAATGACTGGGCAATCCTGGTAATGCCTCTCTGAGGGCTGGTTTGGGAAGCGTTAAATGCATCAAGTTTCTGCTGCATGGCTTAAAAATAAAAGATGCTCTAGGAACAGCTGAACTGTAGATGTCCACTAGGACTTACAGAACAGTGCACCCAACATAGTAATAATTAGATCCTGGCATACTGAAGGCAAAGGACTCATTATTAAGTATAACGCAGTGGGTTAAGGCTCTGAGCTGCAGCTCTGGAGACATGGGTTTCAATCTCACAGCTGCCTAGGTGCATACTGTGTGATCCTGAGCAAGTCACTTAACTTCCTTGTGCTCACAGGTCACATCTGGAACCAAACTTTGGCTTAGTGTCCTACTCCTGGTTAAACAATGTTCCCCTCATGCCCATTTATCTGTAGGTGCTTTGAAGCATAAACAAGAAAAAGGGAGCATAATGGAGAAATACATGCTCAGCATACATATGCAAAAAAGACCTGACAGGAGTCCATCGTATTTGGGTGAGTTAAAACAGAAGATCAATTTGCATGGGGAATAAATAAAGCCACTGAGTTAACCCCCATGTGAAGTAATAAAGTGAGCCTGGCACTCTGAGTACTGCCCCTCATGCATCAAGGTCACTTTGGAGAAAAGTCAAATGCACCAGTTTTCCTCTGTTGAGCACATAGGCACTGAAGCCCACCAAACTGGACAGGGCTGCAATAACCAACAGTGCAACAAGTGTAATGGGCAGTGGAAACCAAAGTAATAATATGACTTAGCCCAGTGAGGGTATCCAAAATGATGATATTCATTGAGTATTAGATTAAGGACAGGAGGGGGCAGCACAGAGAGTCACAGGCCAAGCAAATAGGTGAAAAAGTGAAATATTAATGAACAAACTCACCTGGATGAATCAGGTTACAGGGTCCGGTCTGCAAGAAGACTGTGTTCTGGCTTTGGTGAAAGACTTCAAAATGTTGTCAACATCCTGCATTGTTGTTGTTGCTGTTCATTTCCTGGACAGTTGGTGATGGTGTAGCTGGCCTGATTTCCACTGGGAGTGTTGTGGGTGATGTTGTGGTGCAGAAGACTCCGATATCTAAGTTGTCCATCCACACTCCTCCAAAGCTCATTATGCCTCTGCAGTGCTGGTATGTAAAGCAGTGCCAGACTCCCAAACAATTCACATTCTAGCAGGATACGGGGTCTGACAACAAACTTTGTGGGCTTTGTGGGTCTGGAGGATACCTGAATAGGCAAGCCGCTGTTTCAAAATGTTGAGAGAGTTTTTCTGGTCAAAGAACAATCAGGCACCATTATAGCTGACCTGATTACAGTCCCAAGCAATCCAAAGTACCTCTTCCTTATCTTTGAAGCTTGCAAATTTCACTACCACCAAATTGGGTCTAGCCTTCGGATCAGAAGACTTTGGAGTTAGTGCCCCATTTTCCCCTCTCTGTAAAGTGGTGGTGATTTCCAGTGCATGTCTTAGAAGGCCTTCCATAAGTCCATCATTTTGCCCATTTTAGATCCTTCAGGTGGTCCATAAACTCTTAAATTGTCCTGAAGGGAGCAGGCTTCCAAATCTAAATATTTGTTCTGAAGGGCTTCATTTTGATCAAGTAAAAACTTAATAGCAGAGTGATGCTGTAGTGCCCCATCTTCGATACCCACCACCATTCAAAATCTTGAATTCACTTCTCCTGCAATTTATTATTAGGCTATGGAACTCTTGTTGTTTCATATTAGAAGTTTTAAAATTCAGCCAGCAGAGTTCAAATCTTGACCAAGAAAGACATTGAATTTTGACATCAGTATCACCGCCAGGCCCGGTCACACTGCCGGGAGAGGAATTGTAACTTGCCAAGCTGTCACCTGGGCTGCATCCTCAGACATCTGATGTCTTGGAAGTACTTTGTGCTTGGGATCTGGTAACTCTGTCTCCCCCTTTAACTCCTGATGCCATTCTGCTACATATAAAAAATGATTGCACAATTTGAGGGTGTTTGTTAGTGGGCGAGCTACGAAGCATCATGGCTAGCTGGTCATCCAGATGGTGACATCACTGGAAGTCCCACAGTCACATTATTAGGTACTTTTCATTGCATGTTAGGGAAATGCATGCCCTATACTGACCCAGTACTAGATTTTTCTTTTTCAAATGTTCATTATGCAGCAGTTTTATGTAACACGGGATAAATTAATCCTATATAGTAGCCTGTAGGGAGGACTAGGCTCTGAGTTTGGGTTATGATATCTTCAGTAGCTCTTCACTAAAGCTAGCTTTTTTTAAACAGACAGTGAAATTAGGGTTACAAAATTACCTGTAACATTTAAACTATTTATCTTTTAGATCTTATTTTTTGCATGGGTCTGCTTGGGGATTTCTGAATTCATTGATGCTAGAAATGTTGGTCTGACTCCCTCTTTAAAAAAAGATCAAAGCAAGAATAAACAAATCCACTAAACTGAGCTTTAAGTGTAGTTAATGTTCACTGTTGCAATCTCCATCTTCAATTTGAAATGAGAAAAATTTTATCTAGTTAACTCAATAAAGCAATATGAACAGTTTTACCTGTTACCCATTAGAAGATTGGATCAGTAACAAAAGTATTAAAAAAATATATATTCTCAAGATGAAAACAAGTCTCGGGGTTATTTCCTTAGAGAATCCACTGATGAAGAGCTGTGCACACTATGCAATGTTAATTTTTTGAACTTTAACCATTAGATTTAAAAAGGCTGCAAATGATTTGCGTTGTTTGATTAGTCTCAATACCCCCAAAAATATGTTAAAAAAAAATGTTAAATCACTGTTTTATGTATTTGATGTGTATTTGTTTTCTCAGTTTGATTCCAAAACATCAACTTTAGCAACATTATCCTGGAATTAAATTATGTATTTTTTAATTTTATTCTGATCTTGGATTAGTGCCTTTGAGACATGCTCATTACATAGGTTCCTCATTATGGTAATGAAACAGAGCTAAGGATTTACAAAAACAAAAATTACAGTGAAGAACCGTAATTCAGTAGTGCAGGGAAGATTCATACAATGGACAGTATACATTGGCATGGCAAGTAACAATCAGGTAAACATTCTAATTAAAGTAAAGTGACCCAGTCACTAATAATGAATTGACACAGAGTAGTAAGGGCTCATGTAAAAATTAAGTTGTAGACTGAGAGAGTTAAGGGGGATTGAGGAAACAAGCAGGTGAAATCATTATAGAAGGCAGGGGAGGAAGGGGGAGAAGGGAATATCAGCTTAGAATAGGCTTTCTGAGCTGGATAGGAAAGAAGCAAGGAGGGTGAAAGTGCTAAGCAGCTGGGTAGGCTTTGTCAGTGAAGCAGGATGAGCCCAGAAAAAGTCAGCATGACCGGTCTAGGAGGTCAACTGGCAGAGAGAGAGAAAGGATAGTAAGGGGGGGTGAGGTGGGAGGAAGTGGGAGGAGAGAGGCAAGATTAGAGGATGAGAGATTACATGCGGTTATGAACCTTAGGAAGAAAACTGCTGAAAAACAGGGGGGCAGGTGGAAACAGTCACAGCTAGCAGTAGCAACAAGATGTTTTCTGAGTTCATGTTTAAAGAGGCCTAACTTTGCCATACTGGAAATGACAGGTGGAAGATTGTTTTAGCCAGGAGGAAACCCAGTGGGTGAAAGACCTTTGGGCTAGTGAGGTGCGGCAGTGTGGTACCTTGAAGAACATGCTATCTGAACTTCTTTTGCTGCACCTGAATTCATTGGGGGTGAAGAGATTCATTACACCAGTGGGTACCAGTCTCAGACTCACCTTCTTTGCCAGGAGGCAGGTTAGGTATCTTAGCCTACCAGCGAACTGTAACCAGTTTGCCTGGGCATTTAGGTTGCATGTATGAGTTAATCGAGCAGACCCAGTAGAAAGTCAACAGGCTTTGTTCAGTGCGATTATAATCTGTTGTAGGGCAGAGTCTGTAGCAGATCCATAAATTACAAGCCCGGAGTCCACCAGCGAGACTACAGAGCTGAGGACTGCAAGTGAGAGGGCCTCATGAGTAAACTACACCTTTGCCGGTAGAGCAAACTGATGTGAATGTTAATTGCCTTAACAATATTATCAATGTGATATGCGTAAGACATGGTGCTGTCTATCGTGTCCCCCCGGTACTTGAAATGATAGACCTGGTCCAGTGGGTTCCTGACAACATTAGCTATGGTGAGGGGGTGGGTATGATGTCTATTCTGGCAACTTGAGAACAACATTGTTATGGTTTTCTTGTAGTTCACAACAAGTTTTTGGGTACCGAATCATTTCTTAATGGCCGTGAAACTCCGCTGCAGCTTATGTTCCAGGGCACTGGGATCATGGCCACTTACTAAAAGAACTGCATCATCTGCATAGAGCAGAATTTTGCTGGGATAGATGGCAGAGAGCTGATTGAGGAATATGCTAAAGAGTATGGGACCTAGTATGGGCCCTTGAGGAACACCAGAGAGAACTGGTTTACATGTGTACAGTATATAAGTAATTTTGTACTTGTTTTATTGTGGGTACTTGTGAATTCTGTGAAATGAAACTGAGATAGCTCTTGTAAATGGGCATTTGTACCCAATGAGTAGAGATGGGTGAAGTGGCCCCAATTCACTCTGCAAAGCTATTCACGGAGTGATGGCGAATTTGCGGAGTGTTCCACAATGCGAAGCGGAGTGCTTCGCGTTATAATGGGTTATGCAAAAGTCCATTGAAAACAATGACTTCACATTACTCCACCTTCCCAAACCACTACTCCACCAATTCATAAGGGCAAGTACATTGAAAACGATGTACTTTGCCTCACTTCGCCTGGTTTTTAAGCTCCAAAGGAGAATTTTGCAATGATTCATGGGATTTTAGGTCACATGGGCTCTAGATTGTTTTGCACAGCCTCAGTTTGGGGTAGTGTGTGTAAGAAGCTGTAGGAGACAATCTGCTCTGAGAGTTATCTGTGATTCAAACCTTCTAAAAGCAGTTAAAAAAGCCTTACTGAGTAATTTTTTTTGTTGAAACTTTAGGCTCATCGATTATAGGAACCCCCCCGTGCTCATATCATCGAGCGTTTATTGTTTGTGTATGGATTTTGAATGCACAATATTCAGCCTGTGTACTGAGAGACAGTGGAAGTGTGCTTTGGCGGTGGGGCGTATCTGTGGTGTAGGTAGATTAACTTGAAGAAAAAGACAGTGCTTTCTGTTTTGGTGATATTTTTCTTGTATAACTGTGTTAATGTACACACAGTAATATTTTCAATAATTCTTGTCATTTTTTTGCTGATTGTTGTGGTGCAACAGTGCATAATTTTAGTTTGTTTAAAATATATGGTTATATTACTGAAGTTTTCAATTTGCTATGCATTACTTAGTGTGTATGTGTGTGTGTGTGTGTGATAAATATGTGTGTGATGCGTGTCATCAAATCAGACACCTTTTATTGTGCCACATAATAATTTCAGCAATGTGAACCTGCTATCCACTGCAGCTGTGTGATTTTTGTGCTTCTTTGTGGTATCTTTACTACTACTAGTGACTGTTACTGCAGTAGTGCAGTACACTGCCCTTCCCCCCCTCCGTGGCCTGCCCCAACCGACAGAGGTATTCTTTTCCAGATTTTAATTTCTGATGGTAAGCACTGGTTAGGTGTTGTGCCTTTGTGTCTGCATCTTTTCAGTGCGTAGCACAATTTCAATCTATCTGTGCATTTGCATCTCTTTAGGGCCCAATCTCCATCTCTAGCATAAGTCACAGTTGTTTCTTTGGCTTCCCTTCAGAGTACTGCACAGTTGTGGTGCATCATTCTGCATGAACATTGAACTCATTAATATGCATTTTTAAGTCATGACCATCATCACGAGTCACTCGTGACACAAATCACGTTCTTCCTCATCACGGTCACAAATGCAGTCACAAATCACGATTCACGATCAGGTCATGAATCACAACATTCATTTTTTTACTAGTTACTTGAATGTATTGTAAGCCTGTTTTGTATCTCTCCAGGTTTCCCCACCCCACCATTGTACTCATTGTTACGTGTTTTTAAGTCGGGGAGTTTTAAGCTACAGTTCATCGGGGAAGTACAGCCCTAGGCATTCGCGTTTCCAATACAGTTTCATGCTGGTTATCTCACACCATCGACACTGAATCACGTTCTTCATTATCATGGTCACAAATGCAGTCACAAATCCCGATTCACGATCACATCACAAAAAAAACATTAATTTTTTTTCTAGTTACTTGGATGTATTGTAAGCCTGTTTTTTTAGTATCTCTCCAGGCTTCACCACCCCAACATTGTACTCATTAATACATGCTTTTAAGTCATGGAGTTTTGTGCTGCAGCTCATCAGGGAAGTACAGCCATAGGCATTCGGCTTCCTTCCTATACAGCATGTAAGTTACAGTACTATAAGTAGTGGTGGGCGAAGTGGCCCCAATTCACTCCACAAAGTGATTCACGGAGTAAAGCAGAACCCGAGGAGTACTCCACAATGTGAAGTGGAGTACTTTGCCTCATAATGAGGAATGGGAAGTCCATTGAAACCAAAGACTTTGCATTATTCCGCCTTCCCCAAACCACTTATCCACCAATTTTAAGGTGAAGTACATTGAAATCAATGCAATTCACCTCCTTTCGCCTTGTAATTGAGCTCCAAATGAAATTCTGCAGTGATTCATCGGATTGCAGGTCACATGGGCTCTACATTGTTCTGCACAGCCCCCAATTCTGGCCTGGGTAGTGTATGTGTAGTGGTAGCTGGAGATAGTTTGCTCTCAGAGATCTGCGATTCAAAACCTCTAAAAGCTGTTTAAAATGCCTTTTTGAGTCATTTTCTGTTTTGCTCAAAATTTACTACATCGATTGTAGAAAACTCTTCTGTGCTCATATCATCGAGTGATTATTGTTGTGTGTGGATTTTATATGTTAATTTAGAACAGTCAGTCTGTGCTGTGAAATGTGCTTTGGGGGAGGGGAGTATTTGTGGTGTACGCACATTACCTGGGAGAAAAAGGCAGTCTTTCTGTTTTGGTTATATTTTTCTTGTATAACTGTGTTAATGTACACACTGTAATAGTTTCAGTAATTCTTGACTTTTTTTGCTGATTGTTGTGGTGCAGCAATGTATAATTTGTCTGTTTTAAATATTTGGTTATATTACTAAAGGTTTTCAGTTTGCTACGCATTACTTGTAGTGTGTGTGTGTGAGTGTGTATGCAATGTGTGCCATTATATTAGACACCTTTTATTGTGCCATAGAGTAACTGCAGCAGTGTGAACCTGCCATCCACCGCACCTGCATTCATTTTTTAGACTGCTTTGTGGTATCTTTACTGGTAGTGGATTGTTACTGCTGTGCACTAATCCCCCAACTGGCAAAATGTATTCCTTTCCAGATTTGGATTTGTGGCTTGGGTGTACTAGTTAGGTGTTATTGTGCCTTTTCATATGCATCCCTTGAGTGCACAGCGCAATCTTAATCTATCTGTGCATTTGCAGTGCTCCATTAATTCTAGGAGACTGCATTTCTTGTTACACTCTCATTTCACTTCATCAGCATTGGGGAATTCTCTGGACACAAGTCAGTAGCATTTCATCAGCACTGGGGAATTTTCTGGACACAAGACAGTAGCATTTTCAGGATGCACATTAATTCTGGTGACTCTGTGTGTGACCACTGCGCGCATGACTCAGTGCGCCATTAATTCTGGGAGACTTTGCATTTCTTGTTATGTTCTCATTTCACTTCATCAGCACTGGAGAGTTTTCTGGACACAAGACAGTAGCACATTTGGGATGCATATTAATTCTGGTGACTGTGTGGTTGGGGTGCTGCCAGTATTGTTGTCACTCCACCTTACTTCGCATTTAAAGTGGAATGACAACGCCAAGTAATAATAACAAGCTGAAGTGACCCTTTCCTATGGGCACTCCGTGTAGAGAAGTGCAAACGTGAAGTGGCCACTTTGCATTCACTTTGCAGGTGGCTTTTAAATTTGCTGCATCTCTACCAATGAGATTACAAGTTCAAAAAATAAATACCTTTATAAATCAATCAATAAATACATCACCAAATAAAGTATCAATTGTTCTGAATTGAATTGGTAGAATGATTTGCATGTTGGATGTTAAAGAATTGACTGTCTTGGGAGTGGGCTTAGACTACACTTTTTGGATGACATAAAATGCATCCATATGAACATATGACTGAGCCAGCAGAAGAAGATCTAAAGTCTACCACATCTGCTTGAGTTTGCAGACCCCTCAGTGTCTACTGTGGACCCTCCCCTCTATGTGTTCTCCCCCCTTCCCTACATGAATCTTTATAATTTACCCTGTCCCAACCTCTCCTGAAGCTGTCCACTGTCTCCAGGGAACTCATTTCACTTTACCACCACCCTATCAGTAAAACTGTATCCCCTCATGTCCCTCCTGAATCTTTCCCCCACCAACCTGAGGTAGTACCTCCATGTGCCCTCGAGTGGTCTAGTTCCTACTAAGGTTGAAGTGACTGCTATTGAAACTATCAAGGTACAATACTTGAAGTTTTTGATCATTTCTCCCCCCTCCCTTCTATCCTCCAGGGAGTACATTTCAGATCTCTGAGTCTTTCCTCATATGTTCTGCCTTGCTCTCCCTGGATCATTTTGATTCTCTTCTCTGGACAGCTCCTAGCAGGTTGATATTTTCTTTAGGTAATGACACCAATATTGCATAATGTACTGAAGATGTGGCTGAACTAGGGATCTGTGCAGTGGCATTCCTCCTGGTTATACCCCTGTCTATGCAGCCTAGCATCTGATTCACTTTGACAGTTGCTTTCCTGAGGTGTTTTAAGTGCTTCAGGTTACTTGTGATGATTTCTCACAAGATCTTTCACTTCTCTGTCTGGATAACCTACGCATCACCCAGGCTGTATTTGGTCTCCAGGTTCTTTGTCACCAAGTGCATTACCTTGCACTTTTGGGCACTGAATCCCAGTTGCCAAATATCTGACCATTTCTCCAACTTGGTCAGGTCCTCCCTGAGGTCCTGTCTTCCCTCCATGTCTACTCTCCCACAGAGCTTTGTGTCATCTGCAAACAGATATATTTTACCTTTATTACGATCTGCAATGTTACTGATGAAGATGTTAAATGACACCAGACAATCAAAGAGCCCTGTGGTACCACAATAGTGACTGGTCTATTCTCAGAGAACACCTCCCCAATGACCACACTTTGACTTTTTTCTTTCATCCAGTTTTTAACCCACATGATCAGTTTTGCCCATACTCTAGGTTATCCAGCTTCCTGATTACTCTGCTATGGAAAACTGAGTCAAAGGCCTTACTAAAATCCAGATACAGGATGTCAACACTTGACCCCTGTCCACTGTCTTGGGTAAGTAGTCAAAGAAATCATCAGGTTTTTCTGGGAAGACCACTCAGACACAAACTCATGCAGCCTGTCATCCTGGAGCCCATTTTCATCCACAAAGTTTACAAGTCTTTCTTTCAGTATGCTTTCCATGAGTGTTCCACGCTCTCAATCTCAGACCGACCATCAGACAGTTACCAGGGTCATCCTTCGGCCCACTTTTGTGTAGCAGCACAGCATGTGCTGCTCTCCAGTCTTGGGGTACTTTCCTTGACTCCAATGTAGTGTTAAACAGGTCTGACAGGGGAACCGCCAGCACATCCACCAACTCTCTTAACGCCTTTGGGTAAACGCTAACCATTTCTGGGGATATGTCTACTTTGAGGGCTTTTATGCTTTTTATTACCCTGTCAACTTCAATCTCCACATCTGTGGTCCCACACACCCCATTGCCCCCTCTTTCCCTGTGGTACTGGACCACCTTTCTTCTTGGTGAGTTAAGTGGTTCTGCTTTCTTTCACTTTCCTTTGCCCACCCCCACCCACCTTAAAATGCTTATTCCATCCTTCATATCCCAATTTTCCTGATATACTGGAAGAAAGCTTTCCCCCCAGTTTTCACCCCCTCTGCTAGCTACAGGTCTCTCTTGGCTTTGACCAGTCAGAACACCCTGCTTGCCTCGCCTGCCTTGGTACAGTACTCCTTTCTGACCTCATCCTTCTAAGTCACTTGTACTTTCTGAAGGCTAACTTCTTCTCCTTTAACACCTGGGCTACCTCTCTATCATACCAGCTGGGCTTTTTGAATTCCATTATTAAAGGCAATGCATTGCATCTTAGTTACATTGAGATGTTCATGGCAATCAGCAGCATTTTGCTACTTTCAGCAAGTTTTTTTTTTAAATGGAACCTTGCATAGTGACATTTTCTAAGCCTGTTGCAGAAATCATTTATTATAACATTTGTTATAAACAGCGTGGGCTGGCTTTTGAAATGTGTGTAAGATTTGCACTATTCTAGTGAAAATGATCAGTTTGCATTCAAATATCTATGGTTCAATTGTCGCAGTTTGTGGCACCGCGGTTGCCACTTGTGTCAAAAAGAGATGAATGCATCACTATATCATGCATGCATATTTTCGCTGTGAAGCAGATACAGTGCAACTGTTGCAAACATGTTGAATAACTTGAAAAGAGGGTTACACTTTAAATGTCAGGTAGCTGCAGTGTAGTTACAGTGTTACTAAATGGTAAATGCATTGCAGCAGACATGTACCTACAAGGTAGTTGTCCTGTTGCATGTAATTAATGACTAGTTACGTTGAAACTGACACCAAAATTAAAATGGAACTGAAAAGAGCATTCAAATGTTTTAAGCATTTATTTTTGTGCAGATGCAACTCCAAATTTTGGTAACTGTGCCTGCATCAAGACTACTGAAAATCAGTCTGTGAGGGCAGGAATTTTAAAGACTTTATTGCAGGTGCAGTTCCCTATTTTGGTCTTTATCATATTAAAATACCCCCATGCATGGCAGCTAGTTTCAAATGTTTTGTCAGATTTATGACATTTTCCACAACGTGTGGCTTATCATATTAACAAAGTGACACATGGATCACTTTTTTGATGCATGCAGGACCAAAGTACCAACATTTTGGCATATGCACTCAAAAGTTAGACCACCTTTTAGGTGGTCTATCTTTCATGTGCATATTATGGGCATGTGTCAGACTCATGCTAAAAAGCCAGCAGAGGGCACTGATAATTGTGCCCCATATCTTCTTTCTTTTGGCTGGATGCACTACTAGTTTTGCAGCTTTCCCAATGTTTGTGGAGGTTTTTTTTTTGTTTGTTTAAATCATAACAGATTGCACCTAGAAATGAAAACCTCCAAATGAACCACTGACAGCTCGGAAAATGGTACTGCAAGGCATTGCTGCAGCATATTTTCACTTGCTGGATGTAGTAAACAGCAGACAAGCCACAGCAATAGGCTAGTCGGCATGAAAGCTTTTTTCCTTAAATTATGGCTACATTGCATGTTTCAGCATAATGTATATTTGCAGGATGGATTTGATACTATTGACAGCAGGTGCTGCAGACCAAAAAGTAAGCTTCCCAACAACAGCTCCAAATATTATGGCCATCTAGCATGTTGCAGCACATTGTATTTTTGCTAGCTGGATGAGTTAGTCAGCAGATTGTGAAATGCATAGGGTGGTGTGCCAGTAGTTCCAAATATTCTATTTATCTGGCATGTTGGAAGGTTGAATATACACAAAAAGGTTTTGCTAAGTAGGTGGTAATTTCAAAAGTAAAGACAAAGGCTACACATGAAAAATTGGGCACTCACCATCAATATCAAAAAAATGTCACTTAGTCTATAGACATTTAAATTATATTGTGCCATTCCTTCATTGCATGAATAAAATACAGATACAGACAACCACTATCACCTGACACATATCAAATTACTAGAATTCTTTCTCAAAGGAAAATCACATATGACCACATACTGTACTCTTAAATAGGTACAGTGTACATGATGCAATCATTACATCACTATGAACCAATTTAAGCAAACCCGTAAGATTAAAACATATACATGAAAGAAATAATTATAAAACCATTTAAAACATTTCCCTGCACTTAGTGGATTTGGACATGCACATGGTTAGGCGGAAACTGTAAACATTGTCACCTGTTCAAAAGGTGCACCTACTATAAATTGGTTACACAAGGAAGCTCTTTCAAAAATCCCCGCAATGATAGGAATTTTGAGATAAGACAATGTATTACATGTGATATATCAGGTGTAATACACCTGTCAGAATATAAATTTGGGAAACTGTATCTCAGAAAAATAATAAAGTCAGAACATAGATTTTCTTTAAGAGCTATTGATAAAGTCTGTCTGAAACCAAGAGACAGGTATTCCAAGAATTTGGTCTTAAAGTGGGAGGGGTTTTGGATAATAAATCTGCAAGCAACCAGAGCCCCTGGATTAAATACAGGTTTTGATTTTAAAACCATATTTAAAGAATTAATTTTGACGTTCAATTGATTCTTTGGTTTGGCTTGCAGGTGTTGGAAATTAACGATGCAGCAAGAAACATTACCTGGAGGAGCTTTATTCTTTGGCCTAGATATTCAAACTGAGCCCAAAAAGTGCTCAACAGCAGGAGCAAGCACAAGTCTACTGCATCCATGTGCAAGAAGCGCGATATTCAAAAACTGCTCAGGCCAAGATGCGCCTATGGCTGACAACTGAATATCGCACCACCTGCACCATAGCGCAACTAGGGAGGTGAAGCTGAGCATATCTGATGTGTCATAGTGCAACAAGGGATGTTCAGCTGAGCAGTCCAGATGTGCCATAGTGCAACCAGGGATGCCCCCAACAGCAGACCAGCAATGGAACAGCACAACCAGGGATGCAGGGGCCCACCACCCATGTCACAGATGGGCAGAGGAACACACAGCAGAACAGACATCATCCCCCCACACCCCATGCACTGCACAACTGGGGGAGAGCTGGAATAACCACCAGCCCATGGATCCAGCAACCAACCCACAGCTGGGCCATGGTGCCCCATCACACCCCCTGGCAAGCTGTGTCTGGCACACAAGGATGGCCGACCACCCCATACCACACCATCCCACCAATGCAGAGCACACCCTGCACCATGATCCCCATACACCCTGCCCAGGAGTAGAACCCAACAGTGCAGGACACCCCATGCATGCCACCACCCCCACTGTGAAAATGCAACCCTGTGCACCATGGAGTCATGCAAGGTAGCCCCACCATGGGCACCCTGCAGCAGGAGGCAGCAGACAGTGATGCAACAGATGCATATACAGTGCTGCCCTGTACATCCCCCCCGAAGTACAGCTGAGAGACCTACCATGCGTCAGCACACGAGGTACCCCACAAGTGACAGGGCATGCCCTGGACCCCACCTCCAGTGGTACAGCACCATGCACACCCTCCCAAGGACACATCCCATCCCAGCACTGGCCACAACAGCCAACACTGACATGCCAGCAGACTGTGCATATCATAGACATGCAAGGGTGTCAGCTGCACATGCCATGGACAGTCTGACAGGGGTGCCATGCACACAGTGCAGGCCCAATGGACCACTGCACACAGTACAATGCACAAACCACAGACAGTGACTGATCCCCCTGCCTACACCATAGGCGGTTCACCTCTGCACACACACACGCCCATGCGTGAACCACCCCTGATGCCATGCACACCACTGCAGCTGAGCACCTGTAGCCTGCTGCAAATCAGAGACCACCACAGTTGTCATAACAAAATGCTTATATTTAAAAGAAGTAACAAAACATATATACAAATATTTACAAGGGGGGAACGGACACATAACAGGTGGGGACGGGTAAGGGGCAGGGGTGAACATATGGGAGAGGGAAGAAGGGGTGTGAGGGTAGATCAAAGGGGGGAAGGTGGTAGTAGGGGCATGGAGTGCTCAGTGTGTTCCCCGGTCTTCCTCCACATGGCACCTATGTCTGCCGCTCCTTCTCCTCCTCACCCCAATCCGGTGGATGTGCTCCAACAGCTCGAGTGTTGCCCTCACCACCTGGAGCAGCTCCCTCACATTCCTTTCCAGCACCTGGAGTTGCCGTCCACCTAGGACGAGGGAGCAGAGTCAATAAGTGTGACTGTCCAGCCCCCTGCAGCCCACCCATTGTGCATGGCATACAGCCATGTGCCACGCCCCTATGATGGTGTGCGACCACCCACAGTGACTGTGTCCACAAGACCTGCCTACCCAGGCTGCCACAGCCATGTGTACCACTGCACACACCCACCGCCCATGTCCTGCACAGCACCACCATGGCCGTACACTGACTTGGCTATGTGGTGTAAAGGCAGTGCCACAGCCATGTGACCAGTGCACGCATGGACCACCACTGATGCACTCCCGGACATGCAGTGCCACTGGACAGTGCTGACTGTAACAAGTTGCGTGCATGGCAGTGGTGTCAATGGATGGTGGCCATACCCCACTGCCCACCCAATTATACAGCATGCAATAGTAATCATGGATGTAAGGCACTCACCATCATCAGGGTGGTCCATGCACCGCTGACTACCATTACCCCTCCTGGTTTGCTGCTCCTCCAGGCGGCGCCTCTGGTCTCTGGCCTGCTGACGTTCTGCGGGCCCTAAGGTGCAAAACATGGAGAGAGGAACATCAGTACAATCCTGTAGCAATTTCCCCCCCCACCCCCATGTGTGTGCAATCCCACACAGCCAGACCCACCCACTCCACACCCCGATAACACCACCATGGCCAACACCGGACAGCCCCCCCATGTGCCGGACACATGAAACCGTGATACCTGTATGGACGATAAAAGTGTATGGATGTTGCACCTACCTGGCCATGGCACCATGCCCCTCCTGGCATGTGCCCACAGGTGGGCAAGCAGGTCCGGGTCCTTCTGCCTCAGGTCCCCATATCGGTGGCTACACTACTCTGCCATCTGCCCCATACTGGTGGCCTCCTCCAGGGTGTCGGCCACCTCCTGCCACACCTGACTCCTGGCCCTGTCCAGGGGTGCCTCCCCCAAATAAAGGCCCAACATGTGGCTCCACAATAGCAACAAGGTTTGCCAGCTCCACCTGGCTCCACTGCACAGCACACCTCCGCGCCATCTCTGCTACTCAGTTCAGTCAAAATGGTGCTCTGCAGTGCAGTCCTGCCACATGTGGATGCTGCGCAGTACAGCACTGCCATTCACTATTGTGCTGTCACCCAACAGCCCAATAGTGGTGCACCCATGCCTGACGCTTGGTGCCTAGGGGGCAAAGGTCAGGCACAGGGTCAAGGGTCTCTGGCGCACGGACAGCCACAGCGCGATTGTAACCTAATGCGTGTAGCATGTTTGGGTACCTGTGTGCCACCTCCTGTAGCGGCCTACCGCACTGTTTCCCCAGACTGCCTACGACGCCCCAGTGCCACAGCGCCATATAGGTGAACAGCACTGTAGCACCACTGGCACAATGGTGGCCGTGCGCTGCATTGCCTCCCACACACAGCACATCAGCAGAGCAGCAGGTGCCTGCATCATCAACCCGGGCATCCACAGTTAGGTGCGTACTGCACATGTCACAGAATTGTGCCCTTGGCTCAGCACATTCAACACAATTGCGCAAAGCGCAGCAGCGCGATATTCAGCCGGCAGATGCAAATCAGCTAATTAGCCATTCAATGGCACAGTCACTGCATTTGCATCCACTTAAAGATGCGCCTCACCTCATTTGCATGGGTTGAGCTATAGAAATGCGACATGGGGCTGCACTGGCCATAGTTGGTTACTTCAGCCTATTGAGGTGAGTTGCATGCTGTTTGGGAGTGTGGACTGTGGATTTTGGGACATGCAAGGGACTGCACAGTCACAGGTAACACCTGTCATTCTCACAGGCTGAATCATGACTGAGCATGTTGTGGAGAAAGAGGAACAGAGTTGTGGGAGGAAGAGGAGGCTGAATTTCAGTAAGGCTGAGACAGATGCCCTGTTCGAGGCCTACCTAGACCAGGAGCCACTTCTCAGCGGATGCCAGGGAACACCACAGGCCCATGCTGCTTCATGGGAGGAGGTGGCGTGTGCTGTAAACCTGCATAGCAGCCACCAGTGCTCCTCGCAGGAGTGGAAGAAGAAGATGGGCACTGACAGGTGGAGGATTAAGGAGAAGGTGGCTGTCATCAGGGCAGCACGGTCTGCAACAGGTGGGGGACAGCCTGAGGTGCTACGCCTGACCCCACAAGAGGAGCGGGTTGCTGGCAGCATGCAGTGTTGTGGCATTTAGGGTGTTTTGGGTGGTGGATTCCAGAAGGGTGGTAGCCTGTCACTGCATGGTAGGTCATGATCTGTCTATTGGGGGGGACAGGGCAGGTCACATGCAGTAACATGACTTTGTTTTCCCTTAGAGCTCCTGAGCTTCTGAATGGGTCAGCAGTGGTGGGCTTCTCCACTGAGGCCAGTCACATGGAGATGAAGGATGGCCCATCCACCTCCACAGGAATACATGGGTCAGGGTGACAGTGGGCCCGCCTGGACGTCCAGACTGATGTTGGTGGAGCAGGTGCGGAGGAGGCCCTGCCCATGTCCCAGTGTGCCAGCGTCCATGGATGCCAGCATGCTGAGACTCGGGCTGGTGCTGGATCCATCACCGATGATGATGTCGCTAATGTCATGGGCAGTGATACGTGTGTGCCACAGGATGGTCACCCAGCAGGTTACATCGCAGCCATGGCTGTGGGTGGTGCCGCCGTGGAGGCCTGCGTGTCATCACAGTCCCAGTCTGTGCCTGTCAGCACCAGTGGGGAAGCACTGGTGTGTGTGTACAGGACAGTGGGACTGTTGCAGCCACTGTGGTGGCACCATTGAGCCCTGGAGAGTGGCAGCCAGAGGGGCAGCATCAGCAGTTGGCCAATGGGCATGAGGGTATAGTGTCAGAGGGCGGCATCAGTGCACCATCTGTGGACATGCCCAGGCCTGGCTCTGGTGTGCAGCACCCACCCTCAAGGGGTGATGAGCATCAGGGCCGTGAACACCCTGAGGGACAGCATGCCGATCAGGCAGATGACCTCTTGGATGAGCACACCCGCATACTGCAAGCATCAGTCAGCCAGCAGATGCGACTTGCGATGGCGGTGGATGCACTGAGTGCGGCTCTGCGCTAGGCAGAGGAGCGTTGCAGCAGAGACATCGCTCTGCTCCTGGCAGGGATGGACCGGTTGTGGGACGATGTGACCGCTGCCACTGACAGGCAGACACAGGCATTCACTGCTGTCATGGCCACAATGGGCACACAGTTATTTGACCATGCATTGCAGACACCACGCAGTGCACTATCCATCCCCTGTTCCTGGCATCGTGTGACACCATCCTTGTCGACACCGGGTTCAGCTGTGGGCATCCCATGCACACCTGGCACAGGCATGTTCAGTGTGCTGCAGACCGCTGCGCGAGCACGGTCGTGTTCATGCAGTAGAACCCCTTGGGGACCGTTAGTTCCACCCCATGAGGCCAGTGGTCAGCCTGTCACTGCTGGCAGGTCTCAGCAGGGCTGCCCATGCATCCGTGGCAGCCGTGGCACTATGGCGCGTGACTGACCTGTCTCCCAGCATGGCTACTGTCTGATGCTGCCCTGTGTGCATTGTGTCATTCAGCAGGAAATGCATGGGTGGGTACCCAGCCCTGCACGCACACACACAGTCCATCTGCACACCCTCCCGGCTGCTGTCTGCAGTTGCATGTGCATGATGATGCCTGCATTGCACTGTACGCCACTGTGCAATGGTGCCTAGCATCTGACACATGTACAATGACAGGCAGTGGGCATGGTGGTCTGTGGACATGTGTGTGGCTAGGGGTGGCGTTTTGGGTTGGCGTGCCTCCTACCCTTTGTGCATGTCTGGTGAGTTGTGTGTGTGAGTGTGTGTGTGTGTGTGTCTGACCATGTGCCATGTTAGACCTCACCCATCCCAGGTGGTGTGTGCAGTTCCATGCCTGGCCACTTCCCTTGACGTCATGCACCCCTGGTGTGTGTCCTTGTGTGTTTGTGGGTTGTGCCTTTGCCACTGGTGGTTGGACATGGCCCCATGACTTAACTGGGTTGGCTGAAGTGCTCCTCCATGATGGTGTCCCTGTGCAGCTGTGCCAGCTGGAGCAGTTGGAGGTCCAGTCACCCAAGGGGGTCTGCCCATCACCATTGTCACTGGCTTCCTCATCACCCCATCGCTGTCCCCCTCTTTGACCTGTATGGCTATCCCACATTCATTGGCCATGTTGTGCAGGATGCAACAGGCCAGGAACAGCCCGCAGGCCTTTGAGGGGCTGTACTGTAGGGCACCGCTGGAGGTGTCCAGGCAACGGAAACATGCCTTCAGCATACCGAACACCCATTCGATGACATTATGTGTGGTGGCATGTGCCTCGTTGTAGCGTTGCTGCGATAGGGTCACGGGCCACCGGTATGGTGTGAGCAGCCAGGGACAGAGTGGGTATCCACTGTCACCTGTGTGTAGAGGGTGGTGGTTAGTTTGGTGATCAGCATTGCCCTGTCCTGGGCTATGTAGGCCACTACCCATTTCACCTCTGACCATGCCCCTCCCAAGCCCTATGTTTTTCCATGTGGTTTGCATACTCACCCACTAAGTGGCCAGTGGGAATGTCCTCACTCTTGAATCTGTGGCACAGTGCTGACTGGTGCCAGATGAAGGCATCGTGTGCTCCCCCAGGGTGCGTGGCACAGACATTGATTATGCACCCCCTGGCATCGCACACCACCTGGCAGTTGATGCTAGCATAGCCCTTCTGATTAATATATGTGGCCACCTCAGGGCCAGGTGGTGTGCGGATGGCCACATGGGTGCAGTCAATTGCCCCTAGCATGCCAGGCATATGTGCTACCCTGTGGAACTCCTGCATGTTTGCTGTGCACTCTGCCGGTGTGCTGGGGAAATGGATGTACTCCATAGCATGTGGCAGCAGTGCACTGAGGAATTGGGTGAGGTGGCCTGATGTGCCCAACTGGGTTATGCCTGTGGTGTCCCCTGTTGGTCTCTGGAAGGTACCCTTGGTGAGCAAGCACATGCAAGCTGTCACTTTATTCTCCACTGACAGAGCATGGCTCTGTTGTGTGGGTGCCTGCATCCCATCACTGCACAGCTCACAAAGCCACCTCAGAATTTCCCAATTCAGGTGGTACCAGCCCACGATCTCAGTAAAGCTGTACAGCTCGAAGCTGGTGTGGGCTCAGTACTGCCTGTTGGAGATATACCGCCGATGGGCCCTTCCATGGCCGCGCCCTCCTTCTGCCCGCCTTTTAACCCCCCTCATTACTGCCTCCATCTGGATGGTGACACTGGCCATGTCCCTGGTTTGTGTTCACCCCCCCGGCAGCTGTTTCTTTGTTCCTCCCACTGTCGTGGCTGCTACTTCCTCTGCATCGGGAACACCTAAATGTGGTGGCGTCTGTGCTGTGTGGCACTTCCCCCTTCTGCACTGGCTGTGTCCCCCCACACCTTCCCTGTGCCTCTCTGTTCAGGGTGCACTTTTCCTCGCCTGCTCTGTGTGTCCCACCTGCCCAGTTTGACTTGCTATGGTTCAGCCTCATGTGCCTTCCCAGTAGCGTTATTGTGCCTCTCCCTTGTTCCTTTTTATTTTGGCTCATTTCCGCTATCGCCCAACTTCCGCTTGCTCCCCTATTGCGCATGGCACATGTTGTTGAATATCGCACTGTGCCATTTATGCATGGTTCCTCCCACTTCAGTTGCACATACATTCATTATCATTGCGCTATTGCTCAGCGTGATTTGGGGGGTGCATCTGCCTCCCACTGAATATTGCAGAATGGCGCATTTTTGGACTTGCGCTCGAGCAACCCTATTGTGCATGGTGCAACCCTTTTGAATATCTGGGCCTCTATGTGTAATTTTTTTATAGACAAATATATTTATAAGTTTGGCCATCTATTTACCTGCTGAAATTTTGAATTGTCCTGTTAGTAACAGTGATGGGAGTACATGATTAAATGGATTTTATTAAATCTGTTTTTACATCCGAACACTATTATGTAATCCTGAAGTAATTCTTAAATTAGATACATACCCCAAAAAATAAAATAAAATAGTGCAAGAGGGTTACATTTTATTACTACTACGTCCTAATCCATGAAGTGTTAGGAAAATATGTTTAAATGGTTTTATAGTTGTTATTTTTTTTCATGTATATGTTTTATTGCTATTGGTTTGTTTAAATTGGTTCATGTAGACATAATGATGATGCCATATTTATTTTATTTTTATCTAGTTTTTGTTACACTGGAACTATTTAAGATTGTGTCATCATATATGATTGGTCTTTGAGAAATTATTCTACTAATCCAAAATATGTTAGGCGATAGTAGGTATCTGTATGTGTATTTGTTTTGCACGCAGTAAAGGAATGCCACAATAGAACTTAACTGGCTATAGACAGATCATCATTTTTACAACTGTGGGTAGAACCTACAGGAGTATTGCATGGACTAAAGGAGTGATGTCATGTTTTCTGTCCATGGAACTGACTAAAGGTGTAAATAGTCTCCTCCGCCTTACCCTCCTCCAAGAAATGTTTTCAACCCTCAAATAAATACACTTTCATATTAGTCAATGGTTACAGGGTACTATTTTCTTTCTTAACTGGGTGGTACAAAAACTGGAACCTGAGTAGTGGGAGGCACCATTCTTTTTAGGGAGAAGTAAGGTCCACTCCACCTTCACCCAAGAAGCTCCAAAAGGTCCATCCCACCTTTTTTTTATTCATGTGGGAGGGGCATAAGCTGGATCTATAATCCTGAAAGAAGACTTACATGTTTGGGATGTGGACCATGAACAGAAGTCTGTAGAGTCCCTGCATTTTGTTAAAGACTAGAACACAAGATATTTAAAATGCCTTCAAACTGACTTAAAAACCCTTGAAACAAATGATTATCAGAGTCACCTGGTGTCTCAAAAGGAAAGACTAAGAAGTGTCTAAAAACTAAGGAAAATAGACAGCTTTCAGGTATTTCTTAAACATTTATATACTAAAAACAAAGTTCAGCTTTTGGGATTAACAATATTTGTTTACCATATTCTAGCTATCTGTATATATAGTTTGTCTTTTTAGTAGCTTCAAAATCTTGAAAGCATTGGTGTTACTAATGCATTTAGAAATATTTTTTTTTAATTCTCTTTACAGATAACCTTGAAAGTATTGGTGTTACTAATGCATTTAAAAATACATTCTTTTAATTGTCTAAGATAAATCATGCATGTTCATGTGAGGGTACATTTTTGGGGGGATGGGGTTCAAATTATTTTAATCATGGGCACAGTGCTTGGTAAACACAGTCTGTGATGAAGTGTATTTTTTTTAAGTTTGAGAAGTGGAGTTGACTTGCACAAATGGATAGTACAGACACCTATTAGAAGTAGAATGGGTTAAACACCTCCAGGAACTTTCTGCATAACAAGTTCCCCATGGCACCTCACAGCATTTGACACTACCATCCTAAGAGCAGTCATTGTGTTACTTAACAGGACATGCCATAGCAAGAGACCTAGTCTTCCCTTTTTCCAAATAATATACCAACTTCATTCTCAGACAGACAGTTCTGGGCTACTATTTATATTCTACTGAATCTTCTTAAAGGAAAACTGCATTATAAAATCAGGAATATATGCATTACTACCCATTTTGCGTTCTCACTTTAATCCAGTGTTTTGTTTTTATCTAGGCTATTAGAGGAGTTTTTCTAATTTTACCTGGGTATTTTATGATGTCTCGGGGCTGTCATTCAAGTTTATTTTATTGCATCTTCTCCAAGTTAGTCTTCACAGCATCCCCTTTGGTTTGATGTCTAATAGCCCCTACAGCAGATCAGTGTCTTGCTTAGCCACAGCAAAGAAAAAACGCAGTCAGGATTCACAGTGCTATACAACATACTATACAAAGTTACATGTTTAAACACACACACACACACGCATATACACACACCCCTAGCAGAACACAGCTGGATAAGGTACCAGTATTTAGGAAACTTGTCATACTTACCCAGAGTCTAGCAATGTGAATCCTGGCTATGACTATAGGTGTTTACAACTGAATGACAATAACCACATTTGCTTCACTTGCAAATATGTAGGCATTTGTGTCTAATTTCTGTTTGACTTATTGTAGGTTACACATAGAATCTGAAAAATTCATAACATGCTGTATTGTGATTCAATGAACTGATAAATGGGGATTTTGGTTTCTTTTACAAATTAATTTTTCCTGACCATGGATATACTAAAACAAAAATTTCTCAACAAAATGTTTTTAAATATAGAGTTTAACTCACAGCAGCAGAAGAAGCATGTTGGCATTAAAAGCTTAGTCGTGTGGATGTAGAGGCACCAGTATTTAAGCATGACTTTGGTAGAGGATTACTTGTGACTGGGGGGGGTGAGTGAGGGAGTGAGACTTGATATTTGTAGCATAATGGTTTTCTGAAACTTCTACCTTCAATGAGTTAAACTCTGTAGCCATCTGTACAGTATATCACTAAGCCATATGCAGTGTGGTATGGGTAAAACCCAGATCACCAGACCAGGACCAGTGCTATAAAATCTGCACTGGGCACAGCTTGTACAAATATTGCTGATCCAGTGGATCAAATAAATACATGCAAATAAATAAATAAATAAATACTTGGCTTTGCCTTGTGCTTCAACCCACCCCAGGAGTGACATTAATACATGATAACACACACCCTGTCATGCCTTATTGCTTAAATATGCCTTTTCTCAATGTACTATACTTTGATTCAGTTAGTGTATGCAACAGCCTTCATGTGAACACTCTGGGCTTCTCTTTCACTCCTTATGTCTATTTGATTTAGCTATTGTATATTGTTTGAACTGCTTTGTTCTTCTTGATGTGGTGCCTGTGTGCCTAAACTATGTAATCTGTTTATCTACAGCTACCCATGTATCTCCAGTGAATGATTGTTATAACTGTCTGCTCTCTGAGCCATTGTTTTTGGACTTGTTAACTGTGGTGTCTTTGTATTAGTTTCAACGAGGTGCCTCAAATGAGTCTCTAACTCAAAGGTTTGTAAATATGATATTTTTTAAATAAATAAATAAATGTTTATGTTTAAGCCCATGAAACACCCTTATCTAGTTAATGCATTCACAGTCATAGTGGCTCTGCCAGATCTTGTTTGATATGATACTGAGTGGCCAATTTTACGTATAGCATGTTGCAAGGTTACAGTAGGTCTTTGCAAGTAATAAGTTTCAGTTCCTGAATACACCAAAACATTCAGTATCATGTACTCCAAATACAGAATAACATTCACTATACGTTTGGTATTTAGAGAAAGAAAGAAAAGAAAGAAAGAAAGAAAGAAAGAAAGAAAGAAAGAAAGAAAGAAAGAAAGAAAGAAAGAAAGAAAGAAAGAAAGGGGGAAATCACTAATAATTTCCAACGTTGCATCCACCTCCCAAATGTTTCTATACTGATGTAAAAAAAGGTGCTGGTCTCCTGGTAATATACTAAGAACTGCGCGTTTATCATTACCAAACTCCCCATACCAAGATCATCCAATCACAAATGGCCATTTCTTAAAAGTGCCCACTGCCCCCAATCCATGACTTGGGGTAATAGTAATTAAATTCCATGCTAGATACACTCATCTAACTGTAGTAGCACAAACGTGGGATAATGGGATGGATGGAGGGAAAGGAACAGCCCACATCTTGATGAGGCTATGTAGAGTGGATCTGTTTGTTAAGCATAATCAATAGCACAGATCACTGCTTCACCTCTCTTCTTGGGCATGCATTTCATTAGTCAAATGACCATATCTCACCAAAGAAAAGGTGTGCTGCAGGCAAGGGAAGGGTGCTATAAATAAAATAAAACAAGGCTAACTCAGTCTTCTCCCTTCAACCATGAGCTCCCATGCTTTGTGCGGCTGAACATTGTGAATGCAGCAAGAAGGTGAGCAATCTGTGTGGTGGGGGGGCAGTTGCATCAGAAATAATGCTAGGCAGGCTGACCCAAAGCTGATTGTGTGCCTACACTCTCCAGTCACAAGTAGCCTTCAAAAGGAGCAGGCATGCTGTTGGAGGGTGGCAACTAGATAGCTTGTTTTTCTACCCCCACACACCAAATCAAGGATCAGAGTTCAGGAGTGAATGCAACTACAAAAGAAAATTATTCTAGAGAATGAGGTTGTTGGGTTAAAGAAAAAGGAAAAAGCATACAGTATGTAGACTGAATTTATCAAACCCAGGTCTGCTGGATGTACCAGGCTCATTCCCAGCTCATTTCTCTAACCTCTAGGCTATATTGCCATCCCCGATCACCCCCTATTTCATAAAATTCCCTGATGTCTCACCTATCCTTTCTTACAACACAAAACAGTTTCCATTTCCAATACTTCCCTCGGCAATCCATTCCACTTGTTCACTACTCTTTCCATAAAGAAATGCTTCCTTACATCCTTTTTGAATCTCCCCCCACCAGCCTGCCACACAAGTCATCTTGTGGTACACCCCTCACAAATCTTTAAGAGCTCCTGGCAGGCAATACTGTTTTTCCCTTTGGAAATTTGAATGTTTTTATAATTTCACTTTGCTCACTCCTAGTCTTGGGTAATTACGTATTAAGAGTGACTGGCAATCTTTGTATGGTTTCCCCTGTTTCTCCTGAATCATCTTTGTCACCCTTCTCTGCACTGACTTGAGTCTGTCACTGTACTTCTTTAAGTGGGTGCTCCAGAACTGTGCACAGTACTCAGTTGAGGTCACACTAGGATTTGTAAAGAGGGCAGAGCCACCTTCTCTCTCCCCTACAGGAGAACCAACTTCCTATGCAACCCAGCATTCTGTTTGTTTTGCCATATGCCTTATTACACTAAGCTGTTATCTTCAAATTAACCGGCTATGATCACTCAAAAGTTCCATTGAATACAGTATATGGGCTACTTCACAAGCCAGTTCTTAATTTAGGGATTATTTCTAAAATGCATGACTTTGCATTTTGTAGCATTGAGTCTAAGCTGCCAGATGTCTGACCACTGTTGTAACCTACCTACAGCAGATCCCTTTTCTTATCCATACCTTGACACCCTCCTTGCTGTCAGCCCTCCTGCACAACTTAGTATCATCTGCAAACAGACTGATTACACCCTGAATCCCTTTGTCTATGTCACAGATAAACATGTTAAATAAGACTGGTCCCAAGACTAATCCCTAGACTACCCTGCTAGTTACTTTGATCTCCTCTGAGTGATGGCTGTTTACCACTACTCTGTGGGTCTTCCCACCAACCAATTCTCAATATACCTGGTCAGGATCACTCTGAAACTTAGCATAATTAAATTTTTCAATGTCCTTCTAAGTAGCACTCAATCAATGATCTTACTAAAATGCAGATATAGAGGGATCGATTCTCAAAGGGCTTGGATTGCCACAGGCCCCAGCAGCACCCAACGCATGGCGAAAGGGGCTTGTGACTATCCCTGGGCTTTGATCAGGATATTCAAACTCGAGCCCTCCATGTGTGAAATGCAGTGAGTTATACCAGCTTTTGATGGTTTAACATTGCTGGCCTTTTTACGGGGCTTGTGCCAGGTACTTGGTGCAAGCAACCATTAAGAGGGTGTAGTGTTGTGAAAGCACATGACCTATGAGAATCAGGTGCACTGTGCACTGCAGCATTTGGGGCAAAAACACCATCAGTGCAGGGCAAGTGTACGCCCTGCACCATCCTTTGAGAATAGAGCCCAGAATGTCAACAGCCTCACCCTTGTCCACTGTCTTAATCATTCTATTGAAGAAATCAATAAGATTTGTATGGCATAACCTCCCTTTTACAAAGCCTTAAGTCTCATAAGTTATTTTTCAGGAACTCCAGAATCTTTTGCTTTAAGAATGTCTCAAGTAGATTGCCCTCAGTAGAGGTCAGGCTCACTGGCCAGTAATGCCCAGTTCGCCTTTACCTCCCCCAAAGTGTATTACCTTCTCCTATTCACCAGACCTATGTTTGCCTTCAGCGAGCAACTGAAAATGTTAACCAGAGGGACAGCTGATATCTGCCCCACTTCCTTCAATACCATGCATTGCAGGCTGTCTGGGCCTGAAGCGTTGTTGAATTTCACTGCCCCTACACCTCTCTGTGGAAACATGTCCCACCTCTAGTTTGTGCTAAAATCCTTAAGATTTAGACACTCCATAATCAGGCAGTGGTTCATTCTTTTCTCTTGTGAAAAATAAATTGAATTACTTGTTCAGTACTTTTGCTTTGCTCAGGTCATCCACCACCCATTCTGACCATTGTGCCAAACTTTCTGCCCCTCCTTTATTTTGCTATTTTTACGTACAGTAACTGCAAAAAGCCTAGTCACTGACCTTCATTCCCTCTGCTATCCTGTGTTTGGTCTCCTTCTTAACCTTCTTCATGTTTACACTGGATGACTTAAGCTTTTCCTGTTAGTGCACCCTACTTTTGTCTCTTAGTCTGTCCGCGTGCCTCCTTCAGGCATCCTTGTTATCCCTTACTGCCTTCCTCACCTCCCTTAAGAATCATGTCTTTTTTTTCACTTTTGCTTTTCCTGACCTGCCTCTTATGGCACAGATGACCTTCAGAACTTTCCTTTTTACAGTGTCCCATTTTCCTCCACCCCTCAATATGATCTACCTCTCAGAGTTTAGTGGCAAAGATCTCTTCCATCTTTCCAAATCATCTCCTCTGAAGTCAAGATGTTGTTTTGGATTTCTGGTGCTAGCTCATTAAGGGGACTTTAAACCATAAGGAGTCATGGTCATTTGTTCTGTGGAAGGGGGGGGGGCTTCAACAGTCACATCTTCTATGAGTTCATGCTTCAAGAGCACAATGTCCATGATGACTCCTCCGTACTTGGGTTGCTCATTTGCTGGGATAGGAAACATCCTGGAAGATGTTCGCAAAGGTCTGGTTTCTGATATTTCTCACTCCAGAGTACTCCAAAGTATGTCAAGAAGGTTAGGATCACCTGCCAGGATTACATTCTCCAGTGCACCCACTTTTTAAATTTCACTCTTTAAGGCCCTACCCCTTTCCTCTGATTAGTTTGGGACTTACAGACCACCACAAACTTGAGATTTATGTCCCATTCCATTACCAGCTGCACCCAGATTGATCTACCATTCTTCTCTTCCTAAAGACTTTTCCTTTAAGGTAGTAATATCCTTCCTGATGTACAGATATACTCCCTCCCTCTCTCCCTTTCTCCCTGCCCTATCTGAAAATAGTATATCCTGGAATTAAAAGGACCCAATCATTATGCTATATTGCCAATATTTTAGTGACTGATTTGATGTTCACCTGTTCCTCCTGAGATTATCGTTATGTCCCCATCTTATTTCACAGGCTCCTTGAATTTAACCTAGAAATTTTTCAGGAGATTTGCTTTCCCCACCCTGCCTAGTCCTCCTTCCCCCTAACATTTCTCCTCTTATGCCTTACTATGTATTTTCCCATCTGTTAGCTAGATCCTTCTTGGATAGTGCCAGCTGGAAATGCCTTGGCTAGCACAATGCCATGTTTATTCCCAGCATTGGCCTACTCCTGAAAGTTGAAATAGCCAGCAATAAAAAACAACAAACCTTTGAGTCAATGCATTAGTCCACCCTAAGGGTTGGGGGGGTGAGAATCTCCATAAAAAGGCACACTGCAAGGAGCCAGAATTATTTTGAGCTAGAAAAAAGTATGGGGAACTGTGGAGGGGAACATAACTAGGGTAGGGGAGGGATGGCCTCAAAACTATCCCTGCCCACATATAAATATAAATTTTTGTAATCATTTCATTGAATTTCTTCATGGCATATGATGACCCCCTTTTTTATTGAATATACTTTATTAACATTTTATTAAAATCCAACAAGCAATTAACAATGCAACAAGAAATAATACACAAATTCATTTCAAGAAAGAGGAAAAAAAAAAGGAGGGGACCGCCAAACAAAAAGGGACCCAATGAAAACCCTCCCGTACATATACCATGCCCCCCACTTCCTGGGCACAACCAAAAGGAAGCATACACTAAAAGCACATGAGTACTTGAACAGAGAAAACCATATGTAGAATGCTGAAAGGGAGCTTTGAGATAAAGAAGGTTAAATAGAAAAATAAAGGGCTAATACTGTCCCCCAATGACTGTACCAGAATGGATATCAGAGCATAAAGTGGTTACCTTCTGTTTCTGAAACACTCAGTTGTTGTAATGAAGCAACTTGTTTTTCTGTGTTCAATGCCTGAAGAACCTCTTGGTACCATTCCCAGAATGTGGGAATTTCATCATCTAGCCAGTTCCTTAGCATGATTAATATAGCTGTGATAGAAACCAAAGCCATATGTACCTTTTGCATACTAAACAAACTGACCAGAACATGACCCACTAGGCACATTTTGGGGGTACAATAGGTTTCTAGCCCAAGCAGGGGATCTACGGATCCTATAATGGCATTCCAAAAAGGAATCACCTTTGAGCAATCCCATTTACATGCTTGAGATGGCCATTGGCTAGTTTACACCTGTTGCAAACTGGGAAAGACATGGCAGTAGAACCTGACTGGAAACTTGTCACACTTGATATACAGTATTTATATACCAGCCTTCCACATAGTGAGGGGCTCAAAGCATTGAGGGAGGACCTGTGTGAGGGCAGTTCATACCACACCACTTTCAATGAGTTTCTTTTTTCATCTCACTGAGATCATTTTGACTAAAACTGTGTTTTCATTTCTGTCAGTTGTGTATCATCAGATTAAGGAGATGGCAATGGGGGCAGCAATGGCCCCTAACTATGCCACAATATATTTGCCACAATGTGAAAAAACATCATATATATGATCTTGAGACTAATTCATTTTTTGACTGTATAGATTTTTATCACCGTTTTATCGAAAATATCATACTTATCTGGAAGGGTGGGATCACAGAACTAGAGAATTTTGTGAGATATTTGGAGAGGACTTAAACCAATCTGAACTTTACACTCACACATGACATTTCCAAAATTAATTTTTTGGATTTGGAAATTAGAAAGGATGGTGATGGGAGACTAAATGCAAATCTTTTCAGAAAGATAACACATAGGAACTCCATTTTACACTTCCATAGCTGCCATCCAAAACATGTGACCCCAAACATACACCTTGGGTGGGTAAAAGGCAATTGCAGTACACCAGACATGTATGGTATCCCTTGAGAAGAGTGATCACTATTGAGAGCCTGAAAAAAGGGTGACTCAGTAGTGGTGCCTGTTCTCAGGGCTAGTGGTTGAGGGGGGCAAATGCTGGTATAGCGACATCCTGTCGCTATATGTATACACTGGCGCAGGGGGAAGTGAGCAGGCCTTGTGACAGGCAGGAGGGGAGGGAGGGTTTGTGAGGTGTAGCGCAATGGTGGGTAGCCGAGCTGGCCATGTGGCATGGTGGGTTTGTGGCAGGCTATGGTTGGGAGGGTGCTGGGTTAGGTGCTGGGCGCATCTGGATTTTTGCACCTGTCCGCTAAAAAACCTTTTGTTTTATTTTTTACACCCCCAACATGTACCGACCAAGGAGTTGAAAATCTTTAGTAGGGGATGCAGGGTGTGTGTGGGAGGGCAGAGCCCCCCGCATAAACAAAAAAACTCAAGTTCCCTGTGCCCTTTTGTTGTGCACTGGGATAGTACATTGGCGAAATGGATTTTCACCAAGGTACATCTGCCCTAACGGCGATTGCCTTTCCATGATCGTCGTTATCACATAGACCCAAAATGTATGAGGGTGATGCTAAAATTTTTTACTGAGAGTTTTTTAATAAGAAGTAACAGTCAGCAGTGTCTCATATAAGCCAAAAGGAAAGTGGATCAGTTGGATAGACAGTCTTTTGATAACAAATAGTCGAAGCAGTACAAATAAGAACAGAAAGTATAAGTTTCGAGGTCCTAACTTTATTACAACTTTTAATACACAAGCTAAAGAACTCGAGAGAAACATTAGAAACAACTGGTATATCTTTACTGTGGAACTAGCACTGAAAGAAGTGGTTAATCTATGCCCAGTGATTACCTATCGTAAAGGTCAAAATATATCAGACTTTTTGGTCCATAGTCTCAAACCAGTCCATGGAAAAAAGGAGAAACTACCCAAAGGAGTATTCAAATGTTGTAACTGTTCTGCATGTTCCCATATTATGGTGGAGGAAGAAATGTTGTTTGCCAGAATGAATGAGAGCCTGCAGGTAAACTCTTTTATTTCTTGTAACATTGAGGCTATTGTGTATATTGCTACATGTATCTGCAACTGCTGTTACATTGGTAAGACAAAAGGAAATTCAGGTAAAGAATCCTTGAACATGTCAGACACATTAGACATGGAACAGCACAGAATGCATTAGCAATCCATTGTAAACATGCAGGTTTGGGTTATTCCTTTACTTTTAGGGCCTTGAAAAGATAACACTGTGCCCCTGAGGCAGGGACCTGGATAATAAACTACTATGCCTTTAAACATATTAACAACATAGGCTGAAGGCAGGTAGTTATCCTGGACTTAACAAGCACTTCCACTTAGCTCCTTTCCTTAAAAGGAGAAGATGACTGCACTGATTTCTGCATCGTTAGTTCCATTTCTGGCACTATCAGTATATGTAAAATGTAAAACACCTATATGTTAACTAATAGGAAATTGACTATCTAGGTCTGAATGTTTCCCTCTATGTGTCCTGTGAATCATGTCACTTGATAACTAGAACTTGCCTTTTTACAAAACCCTTTATTTGAAACTTTATAATATACATCATGGATCATATGTTGTTCCTGTTACTTAGTCATTAATAAGGGTCATATCATGTTTCTGTAGGTTTGTGTTCTACCTCTCCTTTTACTAATTCCCCTTTTCCCCATCCCCAACCCCGTGTTCTTGCAGTTCTATATTAAGTATAAACAATGTTTTTATTCCAGTTGTAGCAACATGTACTGTTACATTTCAGCAACAGAGGCTGACTTTCTCTAGTAGAACTCATTCTATTAGGAATTTTATAATTGCAAGCCTTTCAATCTGGCTTATAGTCAAGTAATGAGTAGAAATTTGTAAACAGCAGTGATGCACATGATTTAGAGGGGGAAGTATTTAATACTTCAGTATTTTTCTATGCTTGTATTATAGTGTGCACTTTATCACACTATTCTTACACTTTCAATGCTATTTTGCACTGCATTTTTGTATATGTAAACTGAATGTGTTACATCATGCACTGTCACTTTAAGTAATGGGAGGTTCATAGCAGCTTGGGCACTATATGAAAGAAGATGTTCCAATGACCCTATGTCTTTGAAAAAGTGTCAGAGCGACGCAAAATGTCGACCTTGCCCACTAATTGAGGGGTTCCACTACTCCGTGTAGTCCGTTCGTATCTATTGTTCTAATAAATGTTGTACTGTGTCCTATCAGTTGGATTTGTGGCATCTTTCCAGTTAGTTGAGTTCTTTTCTTTTGTCTGCAGTTATCAGTTCTTGTTCTTATAAAATTTTTGTCATAGTTGGTTACACATAGGTTGTAATATATTTGGTCAAATTTGGGATAATTTATTATTGTATACATTTGAATACATATGGTTGGTGTTCTTAAATATTGTTTGAAGCATTAGGGAATTATTGTTCTAATTTTACTGCTAATTTTGTAAACCCTTTAACTTTTTAGAGTAGACTTCAACACCCCTATTGTTTTATTTATTTCTATTTGCAGATTCTATACTCCTCCTTACAACTATCTTATCCTGTTCTATTATGACAGATTCAACCATAGGATCTCTGGTGTGGATGGTCTCCTGGAATGTAATCATCCTGTCAAATAGGCTAAAGTCTTTCAGTATTTTAAATTCCTTTGTACCTATATTGCCCTCCACCAGGAGATCCACCTCACCAGGCTGACTGCCTCATGGATGCAGAAGGGTTGGGTGGGTCAAATTATACAGAGTCCAGCCTCAACTAAGTCCTGGGTTACCATGATCTTGGTTATTCGAGTCCTGAATTGGGTGTTTACTCACCTGGTAAAGGTGATTGTGTTGGTTGACATCCATGGCACTCCAGACGTTACCTCATGGGGTTTTAGCCCACCTGATAGGCTAGTGATGCACATGACTCTAGGATCAAATTTCTAGTATATCCAGGTCCCAGAAATCCCTGCTCTCCAGTTCGAATCTTCCATAGCTGAAATCAAGGTTAGTAAAGTGCAAAATACAAAATCCAAGAAAAACATGCAATCTGAGACTTAATCTCGTGTGGCCAATAGGCCATTTTTTTTTATTTTCCTATTATTGCCAATCTAATCTCGACCCATAATAGGTCAACTTTTGCACTTCTCTATGCCTGTGGTTGAGCCCGCAGTAGAATATACCCCACCCCCTCGTCAGATATGTTTGGGAGAAGAACTCTAGTCCTGGTCACTCTGAGTACTCTGTTGGGAGGGTCTTGGAGTGCCATGGATGTCAACCAACACAATCACCTTTACCAGGTGAGTAAACACCCATTGTGATTGGTTGACCATCCATGGCACTCCAGACATTAACTCATGGGTAGATAAGTAGCAGTATTGTACCCTAGGGAGGGAATCAGAGTGGTCTATGAGTAAGAGGTGGATGTGGCTGTTAGGAGAATTTGTGTGGCAAAAATGGGCTGTATGTTGTACAGGTGCTCAAGCCTATAGTGTCTGGTGAACATATGGATGGAAGTCCATGTTGCGGCTTTGCATATGTCTTCTGAAGACACGCTCGCCCTTTCTGCCGAGAATGTGGCTACTGATCTGGTGGAATGGGCCTTGATACCCTCGGAGGGTGTCATATGCTTGGCTAGATAAGCTTCCTGTATGGTTCTTCTGAGCCAGCCAGCGATTGTGGTCTTGTAAGCTGCCTTACCTTGTCTTTGTTCCCTTGTAATGATAAATAATCTCTCCATCTTACGTAGGGGCATCGTCCTGGCTATGTAGACAGAAAGGATGATCCCAACATCCAGGTGATGTGGAACTGGCTTAATGCCCTGTTGTGTGTCTCCAGAGAAGGTAGGCAACTCGATGGGCTGTTCCCTATGGAATGTCATGGATACCTTCAGTTGGAAGGCTGGAACCGTTCATAAGCAGACTCCTTGAAGGGTGAAAACTGTATAAGGTTCCTTATATGAGAGTGCCTCTAGCTCTCTGATCCGTAGAGCTGAACAAATAGCGACAAGGAAGCAAGCCTTGAGGCTGACCCAGAATAGGTCTACCTCATGAATTGGCTCAAAGAGGGCTGAACTGAGGGAGTCCAGTACCAGTGGGAGATCCCATGGTGTGTTGGCAGGTCGGACTCTGGGTCGGAGCACTTCCACTGCTCTTAGGAAGCATAGGGCATCGAGGTGTGCTCCAGGGCTGTATCCCCCGATGGGGCCCATGGCCGCTCCAATGGCTGAGAGTTGTACTCTCAGGAATGAGTGGGCCAGCCACTTGACTACTCCATGTTGGAGAAACAAAAGAATGTTGGAAATGCCCGGTTGCTCTGGGTCCTTACTGTGCTCGCGACACCACTTCACGAATATAGACCACTGTCTACCATAGGTGGATGTGGTCGAGGCCCGTCTCGATTGTAGCATCGTCGATATGACGGAGTCATGGTAGCCTGCTCTCATCAGTCTTTTCCTTTCAGGAGCCAGGCCGTAAGTTTCAGAGTCTGTGGGGCCGGGTGGAGTATTGGGCCCTGTGTCAGCATATCTGCTTGGTAAGGCAATCTGAGGCTGGCTAGTGTCATGTCTAGGACCGTGGCAAACCATGCCCTCCATGGCCAGTAGGGGGCCACTAGAATGATGGTACACCGAGATGCTCGGATCTTGTTCAGTACCTGGGGGAGTAAGGGAAGAAGTGGGAACATGTAGGCATGGTCCCGGGACCATGGTTGAGACAGGGCATTGGTTCCCTGGGACTGGCTTTCCCTGAACCGTGAATAGAATGCCTGAACCTGTGTGTTTTCTGTTGTTACCATGAGATCCATGGACACAGGTCCCCAGGCTTCCTGGATCATCTGGAAGAGGTTGGGATGGAGCCGCCATTCCCCTGGGTGAACCTGTTGCCGGCTGAGCCAGTCTGCTCGCACGTTGAGTCTGCCTGCGAGATGAACTGCACTGAGGTGGCTGAGGTTGGTCTGAGCCCAATTGAGGACTGAAGTTGCCTCCCTCAGCATGGCTCTGCTCCTGGTGCCGGCTTTTTTTTTTTCGATGTGCGCCACCGTGACCTGGTTGTCTGAGCGTATAAGTACCGACTGACCATAGATGAATGATTTGAAAGCCTCGAGGGCATGAGCTACTTCCCGCATTTCTAGAATGTTGATGGATAATTTTGCTTCCCTTGGTGTCCATAGGCCTTGAGCCGTCAAGTCGCCCAAGCATGCTCCCCAACCGGACAGGCTTGCGTCCATTTCTATTGTGGCCGTGTAAGATGCCTCTAGTGGTACCCCTCTTGTGAGGTTGGACTTCACTGTCCACCATGTAAGAGACTGTTTCACTGATGCTGGAAGTGGTACTACTACTTGGAGATTGTACTCATTCAGTGATCCTTGAGTGAGTACGTAAGTCTGGAGCGGTCGCATGTGCCATTTGGCCCAGGGTATGAGGTCTATGCAAGATGCCATGCACCCTAGCAATGGGGCTATGCGTCCCATGGTTGTCTGATGGTGGGATCTCATGTGACGGGCCAAGGCTATCAGATTGAGCACCCTTGTCTGAGAGGGTTTTTCCCCATCCCTGTGACGTGTTGATCAATGCCCCCAGATGTTTGATCTGTTGTGTGGGCACCAGATGGCTCTTGTCCAGGTTCATTACCCAGCCGTGTTCTTCGGGTGCCTGTAGGATGGTCCAAGTGTCTCGGTGTGATTGCTCCTCGGAGCATGCTCGAATGAGCCAGTCGTCCAAGTAGGTTATGATATCCAGACCCTGTTCCCAGAGTCTGGCTACTAGGACGATGGACACCTTGGTAAACACCCTTGGTGCTGAGGTGAACCCGAAGGGCAAGGCCGCCTGATACTGGTAGTGATGACCTAGGATGTGGAACCTGAGGTATTGTCAGTGTTTCGGTATGATGGGAATGTGTAGGTATGCGTCCTTCAAGTCTATGGACATGAGGTAATCGCCTACCCGGATGCTGCAGATGGTTGAGCTTATGGTCTCCATTTTGAACCTGTGGCACACCACGTGTTCGTTGAGGTCTTTCAGGTCCAGGATGGGGCAATGTTCTCCTGATTTTTTGGGCACGAGAAAGGAAATGGAATATACTCCTAGATTCTGTTTGTGCGTGGGGACGGGCTAGATGGCTCTGTTTAGTAGCAGATCCAACAGGATATGTTGGACCTGATGTGGGGTTGTCTTTCTTTTGGTGATGGAGGAGCTTAGAAACCTGTGTGTGAAGTGGGGTTGGGAGAGCTCTATAGAGTACCCCCTATATATCACTTCTAGGACCCACCTGTCCGAGGTTGTGTTGAGCCACTGGCGTTTGAACAGTGATAGTCTTTGTCCCATGGGGGGGTACCAACCCTGTCCTTGAAGGATTCTAGGTACAGAGTCATTGTTGTTTCCCCCTGTACCCTCTACCTCTTCCCCAACTCTTTGGCCACGGGCTCTAAAGGAGGGCGTTTGATAAGCAAGAGAGAAGGAACTACGGTAACTGTTGGATGTTCCTCTGCCTTGAAAGGAACTGTTCTGGGAGTGTGTGTCCCTGCGAGGTTGGTATGATCTCCCCCCCCCAAACCTCTGCCTCGCTGAAGGGAGGTAGGTGTACTTGGTCTTGTTTCTAAGGAGGTCTCTGCCCTCCTCTTTTTGTTTTAGGAAGTCCTGTAGGCCCTCCCCAAAACATGCTTTCCCTTCATGGGTAAATTTTGTAATAGTGTCTTTGATTCATTATCAGAGTCCCATAACTTCAGCCACAGCACTCTCCTGGCATGATTGGTGATGGCTGTGGCCCTGGCATGCAGCCACAAGGTGTCCACCGCCATGTCCGCCAGGTATTTAGCTGCATCAAGAGTGTACTCTAAAAGTTCTGCCTCCCTGGACTTAGGGTCTGCTTGCTCCTGGAGTTCCTCGAGCCAGCAGATTTGTGCACAAGCTATGTAGATGGCTGTTGTGGCAGCTTTTGCAGAATTTCCCTCGACCTCAAATGCCCTCTTTAGCATGTCCTCTACCTTTTTATCCATTGGATCTTTTAGTGCTAAGGTCCCGCATGGTAAGATGATTTTCTTGCCGGGCGCTGCCACCTGTGGATCGATGGTTGGAGCCTTGCACCAGATATCAGCCTTGTCTTGTTGAACCGGGTACATCCTGTCCAGGTTCCTCCTATTCGACATTCTGCCCAGCTCTGTGGATTGCCACTCCTTGTTGAAGACGTCCATGATTGCTGGACATACTGGGAAGGTCTCAGAGCTGGTCGCCTTCTGCTGTATCATGGGGTCTAATTTGGATTCTGGTTTACTCTCCTCGACGTCGAACCCCATAGTGGCTTTGACAATTTTCATTAGGCCTGGTACCATGTCGAAGGAACACAATTTTGAAGTGTCTACTCCATCCTCCTCCTCAGGAATGTCTTTGTCTTCTCCGGAGTCTGGACGAAGATTATCTAGTGCCGGGTTATTGGAGTCTAAACATTCATCAGAGGGCCCCCCTGCCTTGTCTGGTTCCGGAAGTGGTGCTGTTGTTCTATGCTGCATGAGAGATTCGAGTTTCTCCATTATCTTCAGCATGAAGTTCTGTTGGCTCTCCATCATTGCGACCATGGCCTATTGGTTTTGAATCATGAGGGAACCAGGATCCATCCAAGTGGGGCCGCTGGGCCCTGGATTGCTGGGACCCATGACAGGAGTTTGCTCCATTTATAAATCGTCGTCGTCAAGAAAACAGGCAGAGCAAAGGGGGCCCGGAGCTTGAGGCAATAGGGTAGCATTGCAAGAGGAACACTTCTTAGCCTTGACCATCTGGTGAGAGAGAAGAAGGCAAGCGTAAGTTAGGGCTAGTGCAAGGTCCTGCAGACAGATCTTTGCCCCATAGTTACCAATACAGTGTGTACAGTCTAGCACCGCAATGGGAGGACCGTAGGAATAGACATGCCTTATGGTCATTTTAAGGGGGGGTAGTCCTGCGATATCCCCTTTATTTGTGGTTAGAACAGCATGTGGGGTTGCTGTGGGAGGGACCCCTCATGGATAGGTGACCCCAATCTGGTGGTCGCTATAGGGAGGGACCTCCAGTATAGTGGTGGGATCATACAGGTCACTGTGGGGAGTGATCTGAGTGAAAAAAAGGATGAAACTGAAATTGCAGTCCATACAGCAAAGGTTGCTGGGAGATGGACCTGTGTGTAGAGATGAGTAGAAATTGGGATTCGTGATCCCTATATGGAAGTTGCTATGTGAGGGACCCCATACAGAAACGTGAAGGAGGCTTGGCCCATGTGGTCTGTTATTTTGATTCCCCCATCTTAGTTAAATATTGGGTCCCCCAACCTGCCTGATATAGGCAGAACAGGCTAGACCCAGAGTAGAGCAGGCTAGACCCAGATTCAACAGGTCTTGAGTCCTAGGCTCTGCGGATGTACTCTTCTGGCATTTCTGCACCACCGGGAGGCTTGTGTTAGTGAACCCCCACCCCCCAGGAAGCTGAGGCCCTCGAACATGTGGTCATGTTGTAGGGGTCTAAAAATCTGCCTTGGCGTCAATGCTGGGAGCTTCCTTCAACTACTGCCTCAATGAGGGAGAGGCCCAGCCTTGTGGTGTGCGAGGAAGGGAGGTCTGGAGGTAGGCTGTGAACTTGCATTGTCGTTGGAGCCCGCTGAGGCCAATAAGGGGCCTCCAGGGATTGAATGTACTCCTGGAGCATAACGCAAGCGCCTAAAGTGCTCTTGACAATCGCCCTGTGGATGAAGCCCCTGGAATCTGCTCTGGGAATCAAGAGTGACCACGCGGCGGTGGGAGGGCGGAACGCTGCAGGGCGCGGCAGGCCAGAAGACCAGGCCTACCCCCTCGAGAGAGCAGTGATGTTGCGAGTACGGAGAAGGCTCCCCACTGCACAGATCACTTCGTGGGAGCCTACAGAGGGCCTCTTTTGAAAAGGAGAGTGAAGGCCCTCATCGGGAATTTGCTCAGAAAGCTAATGCGCGTTGCAGCACTCAGGCTCAGGATTGTGAGACCGCGAGGAGCATGGTGCTATTAAACAAATATCTAACAATTTAAAACAGGGAATACTCATAAAAATCTCTACTGCTTCTAACGACACTGTGTAGCGCAATATTTCTGATACTACCAACAGGATAGCATGCATACTGTTTTAAAACATGGAAAACTGTACTTAATGACAGCAAAATTACAGGCTAGAAGCCTGATTAAAAAAAAACCAGCAAAAACGATTAAACTAGCTATACTTTGCTGGCTACTGCAGAGTTTAGAATCCCTGCTGCAAGCCAAAACAGTCTCACATAATTTATGCCTAAGTCAATTCAAATGATCAGTGGTAAAACTGAACAAAGTTTAAAGCCACATAGTTGTCTTTTGCTACCCTGGGATATGGACTGTATTTTTATTGTGAGACAGCAACATAATTCGATGTATAGCAAAGCATTCCTTATAGTCATTAAATCAGAGGCCTACCTTTCTGTGTGGAGCAGACAGGGATCCTGGTGTGCTTGTTGCCTTATCAGATGCACGATTTGAACTGGAGAGCAGGGGTTTTCTGGGACCTGAATATACTAGAAATTTGATCCTAGAGCCATGTGCATCACTAGCCTATCAGGTGGGCTAAAACCCCATGAGGTAATGTCTGGAGTGCGATGGATGGTCAACCAATCACAATGGAGGATTATGCACACTACTGTAGATCCATCAGCTAGGTGGGTTCTTGTCAAGTGGAGCTACCCTGGGGGTTACATTTTCCTTGTGTCTATATATGCCCCACATGTAGACGATCCAGCATGTATTCCTTACCTTTGCCAGGCACTGCAAGAATTACAGGCAGACATCTGAGCCCCCATTCTCATATGGGGTGAATTCAACCTAGTGATAGACTCCATAGTAGACCACTCAAATCTGTCTGCAGACACTCACCCTAAATCCAGAGCCTCTCTTTTGATGTTGATGGCCAAATGGGGTCTGGTAGATGTCTGGCAATTGGCTAATCCCACAGCTCAGAACTATTTATTCTATTCCAAGGTCAATGACATATGTAGCCAACTTGATTTCTGGCTAGTGAATGACCTTGCTATTCCTGGTGTCACCGATACATCTATTGGATGACTCATCATTTCAGATCATGTTCCTGTTGTACTATGGTTTTAACCCAGCAATATGGAATCCCATTCTATTTGTTGACATTGCAGTCCCCTTCCTCTCTCTCTCTGACACCCTGTTTTCATGACTGGATCTGCAAAGAAACGCAACTGTATTTTGACACCAATAAGGGTAGCGAGATAAAAAAGGCATCTTATGGGAATCTTACAAGGCCTTTGTGAGGGGCTGTATTATCACATTCTCTGCTATGATTTGTAAAGAATGAAAGTCTAAAACCTCAGAACTAACACAGACCCTCTCAGACTGGAACAGCACTTTAAGGAGGACACATCATCTATCTCATCTCTATTAGCTGAAGTCACTGGTCTTAAATATTAGCTTAATACCCTTCTCTCTCAATAAGCAGAATGGCAGCTTTTTAGATACAGCCATAAATTTGGGGAATTTGGGGAAAAGGGGGGAACTGCTAGCCTATCACCTCTGCAATTACAAGCGGAATCTAGGATACTCATCCTCTCTAGACTGGATGGTTCCGTCACCCCACCCCAAAAGAGATTAATGACACCATAAGGTAGTTCTATGTGCATTTATATTTCTGGCAACAGGACCCTTGTACTTATCCCCCTTTGGACCTTCTTGGGTGATGGCCATACACAATTACTCTTGCCACAGCTTCAGGTAGATCTCAATAAGCCTGTCACTGCAGATGAACTTTGGTCCGCGCTTCTCTCTCTTGTAAAACATAAAGCCCCAGGATGGGACCATTTCACCATTGACCTCTACCAACCTATACCCAATATAATAATTCCCCCACTCCTTACCATGCTTCAAGAAGCTCATGCAGAATGGTGGTTCCTCCATACCTTGTGGGAGGTGATTTTAGCCCTCATCCTTAAACAATAAAACAACTACATAGACTGCACTAATTTTAGACCTGTCTCCCTTATTTATACTGACATGAATATCATAGATAAAGCCTTAGCTTCTAAGCTTGAGTGATCTCTCCTAGCTTAATACACCACACACAGGTTGGCTTTCATAAAAGGGAGTCCAGAACGGATCATATCCACAACCTGCTTAAGCTAACGCTTCATGCCTAATCCGATCGCTCCCTGATGTTGGCCTTTGTGGTTTATTTCTGCAAGGTATTTGACTTGGTGCAAAAGGGCTACCTGCATTCTCTGTTTGAATTGTATGGTTTTGATCCTGATTATGGAGAATGGATACACACTCCTTATAACAAACTCACTGTGGTTATTTTAACCAATCATATCATCTCTTCCCCTTTTGCTTTGCAGTGCAGGATGCATCAAGGTTGTACCTTTTCCCATCTGCCTGTTTTGTTGGTGCTTGTTCCATTCATAAGGAAAATGTTGGCTACTTCAGCTATTCAAGGTATCCAAGTAGGTGCATCCTATTACTTGGTCCATTTTTAAGCAGACTATCTCCCACCACTTCCTTCCCCACTGCTCTAAATGCCCTTAATCACTTTAAGGATCTTTATGGTTATGTAGTCAACCTCAATAAAACAACCCTTTTCCCACTTAACTGCCTTTGTAATAGCTGTTGATGTTCTAGTCTACTAATTACATGGCCTGTGGATGGCTTGAAATATCTATGTATCGAAATGACCTTGCATTGGGAAAAAATGATTCCGGCTAATTTTCTACCTTTGATTACTGGACTGGATCATGATGTGTGTAGGTGGTTAACATGATACCTTACCCGTTCTGGGAAAATAGCAGCCCTCTGTATGTTTGCCATTCCTAAATTTGCTTATGTGTTCAGTAATCTTCCTCTTGCCATTCCCTTCAATATTTTTCATAGAATTTATAATCTTTTCCAGTATTTCTTATTGGAGGCAGGCCTCCTCACCTCACTAAGACAAAGCCACCTGCCCACTGGTTCAAGGGAAGCTTCAGCCTTCCCTGGCTTGAGGACGATGCTTTAGCATGCCAAATGTCACAAGCTTATCAATGGCTTATCCCCCTCATTGGACTCTCCTCATTGGTTAAGGCTGTAAGCTAATGTGGATCAGGTTCCATGTCTTAGCCTTATTCTTAGGCTTGCCAATCATCTCATTATACTCAATACCTTGTGAACCTGGAATACTTGTATGAAACTCATGGGTCTCTCTAGACCCCTTAGACTTCTGCTGCATCCTCTTATTTACCTCTGGCGCAATCCGAACATCCTCATCGGGGCAACCCTCTGCATTGGAAAGAAAGGGTTGTCAGGGAATTTTAATGATACCTGATCTCACCATACCCCATACTGGCACTCTTCTTTCCTTTCAACAGCTCCAAGATAAAATGGAGTTACACAGAGCAGAGTTCTGGCATAACTTGCAGCTTTGCTCCATCATCTGGTCCCTCAGTAAGAGATTTTCTCAGCAGTTCCCCCAGTCTTGGCTACAACAACTCTATTCTGCTGTCAGTCCTAAGGGTTGGGTGAGTAAGACATATTCCTTATTGTGGGATACCCTCCCATCTATCCTGAGCAAGAGTAAAGAGCAATGGGAGCATGACCTTGGTAGGCCTATTCTACCCTACTTACAGTCTTTGGGGAGTACCCTGGCCTACAGGGCTATATGGGTTACCTAGAGCCACTTAATTCACTTTAAAATTTTACATAGGTAGTATAGGATGCCTCAGGCCCTATGCATTATTGCCCTATCTCCAACCTAGCTGTTTTGGAGGTGCTTGCAGCCTTCAGCTGGACTTCTTCACATCCTTTGGAGTTGCCCCAATCTTTTGATCTTATGGCAGATGATGATGTTGGCCGATGGTTCTTGAGTATTAACTACACCCATACCATTTAACCTGAAACTGGCGATCTTAGGACTCCATACTGAAATTCCCTCTTTATTATCCCCCTTAGAATGTTGGCTGCTAACACCTTCTATTGGTGGCTTGGAAGAATATGTCTCTTCTGCTGATCTGCACCTGGCATTCTGCTCTCTTTAAATTATCCTGTTAGAAATACTATCTTTAGCAACCATCGGTAAGCTGGAGCGTTGTCATAACAAATAGAACCCCTTCTTACATTCATATCTTTGCTCCGGTTTCAATCACAAGAAGGCGTTGTGCATATTTATGGAAACCATACAAACAGAAGCGAAAAAGAAGCAAGTGCCTTAGCTGGGACTGGAACCCAGGCCACCTGCAATACCATACTGATTCCACTACCAGCTGTGCCACCAAGGCAACTGGAAAGTGGGCCATCCCTAAGCACCTTACTTTGTCTGTAATGCATAACCGGGTGCTGCACAAATAATCGCATTTTCAGTCACAAGAATGTGGTGTCCATATTTATGGAACCCATACAAACAGAAGAGAAAAACAATATGTCTATACAAAGCAGCACCTAAAACTTTCTTCTTTTTTATAAATTATGAATTAATTTGTTATGAATGAAGTACAACCTTCTCAGACAGACAGATGCTGGTCTGGGTGAAGTCGCTGTTTACAGCAAGTTGAAATTCAGGTGATTATATAAAAAAATTGGTGGTACATTTATTATAAATAATGTTTTATTTTTAACATAACTCATTCAGTTCTGTACCATTTATAGGTAATTGTACTCTCTATTATGTCCTGATTAACTCTTTCTTTACATTGTTTGCTTGTCATATTGAATCTTTATTAGTACATGAGTCAAAGCATCAGTATGTCAAAACTGAGTATGCCACTTATGATCTCCACGGTCGTCACCTTCAACCCCATCCTACACACAAATTTCCTCAAATAACGGACTATAAGCCTTTCATTTTGTGTGGGCTCAGCATCTGGCACTGTACATACTTGGCAACTGGTTGTATAGTTTAACAAGTATTTGTCAATGCCAAATGTTGATTGCATTGGTCCATTGAGATTGCTCACTGCCCCTGTGTCACTTGCTCATTCTGTTTCTCCTGGTGCTGCAGGCTGCTCTTTTGTATGTGGCTCCTGCCTGCATTGGCATGTCTTTCTGCCCACAAAGAAATCTGCAGCTGTCCCGACAGTGCTCCATTGAGGTGGGTCACTTCCCCTCTCTCACTTGCTCATTCTGTTTCTGCTGGTGCTGCAGGCTGTCCATTTGTACTGGGAACCTGCCTCTGTTGGCGGCTTTTTCTGCCCTCTAAGAAATCTGCAGCAGTCCTGACACATGTCCATTGAGATAGCTCACTCCCCCTCTCTCACTCGCTCATTCCATTTCTTCTGGCGCTGCAGACTGGTGTTTTGTTCTGAGCTCCTGCCTGCATTGCCACCATTTTCTGCCCGCAAAGAAATCCGCAGCAGTCATGATAGAACTCCACTGAGCTTGCTCACTACCCCTCTCTCACTTGTTCATTGTGTTTCTCCTGGCACTGCAGGCTGCTCTTTTGTACTTGGCTTCTGCCTGCATTGGCATCTTTTTCTGGCCACAAAGAAATCTGCAGCTGTGTCGACAGAGCTCCATTGAGGTCGCTCACTCCGCCTGTCTCACTCGCTCATTCTGTTTCTCCTGGCGCTGCAGGCTGCCATTTTGTAGTGGGCTCCTGCCTCTGTTGGTGCCTTTTTCTGCCCACAAAGAAATCTGCAGCAGTCCCGACAGAGATCCATTGAGCTCGCTCACTCCCCTTACTCACTTGCTCTTTCTGTTTTTGTCAGTGCTGCAGGCTGCCCTTTGTGCTGGGCTCCTGCCTGCATTGCCACCTTCTTCTGGCCACAAAGAAATCTGCAGCAGTCACACTAGAGCTCCATTGAGCTCGCTCACTTACTCCCCCTCTCTCACTTGTTCGTTCTGTTTCTCCAGACGCTGCAGCTTGCCTTTTTGTACTGGGCCCCTGCGTGCATTGCTGCCTTTTTCTGTCCACAAAGAAATCCTCAGCAGTCCCAACAGAGCTCCGTTGAGCTCACTCACTCCCCCTCCCTCACTTGCTCATTCTGTGTCTCCCACTGCTGCAGGCTGCCCTTTTGAACTGGGTTCCTGCCTGCGTTGGTGTCTTTTTCTGCCCACAGACATCTGCAGCAGTACTGACACAGCTCCATTGAGGTCGTTCACTCCCCCTCTCACACTCAATTATTCCGTTTCTGCCGGTGCTGCAAGCTGGCCTTTTGTACTGGGCTTCTGCCTGCATTGCTGCCTTTTCCTGCCCACAAAGAAATCTGCAGCAGTCATAATAGATCTCCATTGAGCTTGCTCATTCCTCCTCTCTCATACACTTGTTCTGTTTCTCCCGGCGCTGCAAGCTGCCCTTTTGTACTGGGCTCCTGCCTGCGTTGGCACCTTTTCCTACCCACAAAGAAATCTGCAACTGTCCCGACAGAGCTCCGTTGAGGTCGCTCACTCCCCCTGTCTCACTCGCTCATTCTGTTTCTCCTGGCACTGCAGGGTGCCCTTTTTTACTGGGCTCCTGCCTCTGTTGGCATCGTTTTCTGCCCACAAAGAAATCTGCAGCAGTTCCGACAGAGCTCTGTTGGCCTCACTCACCCCCCCGTCTCACTCGCTTGTTCTGTTTCTGCCAGCACTGCAGGCTGCCCTTCTGTGCTGGGCTCCTGCCTGTGTTGCCACCCTTTTCTGCCCACAAAAAAATCCACAGCAGTCATGCTAGAGCGCCATTGAGCTTACTCACTCCCCCTATCTCAGTCACTCGGTCTGTTTCTCCCACCGCTGCAGGCTCCCCGTTTGTACTGGGCCCCTGCATGCATTGCTGCCTTTTCCTGCCCATAAAGAAATCTGCAGCAGTCCCAACAGAGCTCCATTGAGCTCACTCACTCCCCCTCCCACATTTGCTTGTTCTGTGTCTCCCAGGGCTGCAGGCTGCCCTTTGTGCTGGGCTCCTGTCTGCATTGGCTCCTTTTCCTGGCCACAAAGAAATCTGCAGCAGTCCTGACAGAGCTCAGTTGAGCTTGGTCACTCCCCCCTCCAGTTACTCGATCCTAATCTGTCCCAAACACTGATTTCCGACATCGACTGTGTTATTCTGGGCCGAAAGTGCAGAAACACATTTTGACCAGGATGTGAAAAATGACAGCTGTACTGTTTATAAGGAGGTGTGAACAAATGCCAGTGTTGAAAATCTGGTGTGAAAATATTACTAATTTGTGATCTTACAAGGGTGCATGGAAACTGCACAGCACACACTCGTAACACTATCTTTTTATGGAGTTTCATCACAACATTTTCAACATAGGCATTTTAGGATCTCTGCTCATGAACAGTGTCAGTGTGATTTTCTTAATGTGTCCTGAACACTGATTTCCCACAGTGAATGTGCTATTGTGCGCCGGAAGGGCGAAAACACATTTCGTCCAGGATGTGAAAAATGACAGCTGCACTGTTCATAAGGAGGTGTGGAAAAATGGCAATGTTGGAAATCTGGAGAGAAAATATTGCAAAGTTGCAAAGGTACGAGCATGCATGGAAACTGTGCCATGCACATTCGTAACACACTCATTTTATGAACTTTCATAACCAAATTTTCAGCATAGGCATTTTAGGACCTCTGCTAATGAACAGTGTCACTGTCATTTTCATGATGCATCCCAAGCATGGATTTCCCACAGCGACCACACTATTCTGCGCCGGAACTGCGAAAACACATTTCAGCCAGCATGTGAAAAATGACAGCTGCACTGTTCATAAGGAGGTGCAGAAGACTGGCAATGTTGAAAATCTGGAGTGAAAATATTATTACTTCGCAAAGTTATGAGCGTGCATGCAAACTGCACAATGCATGCACATAACACAGTCATTTTATGGAGTATCATCACCAAATTTTCAACATAGGCATTTTTGGACCTCTGCTCATGAACAGTGTCACTGTCATTTTCTTAATCTGTCCCAGACACTAATTTCTCACAGCGACTGCGCTATTCTGCGCTGGAGGTGTGAAAACACATTTTGGTCAGGATGTGGAAAATGACAGCTGTACTGTTCACAAGGAGGTCTGAAAAATGCCAATGTTGAAAATCTGGTGTGAAAATATTGCAGATTCACAAAGTTATGAGCATGCATAGCAACTGCACAATGCACGCTTGTAAAACAGTCGTTTTTTTTTTTTTATTTTCCCCACCAAATTTGCAACAGAGGTTATTTGAGAGCCCACATCATGAACACTGGCACTGTTGTTTCATTAATTGGTCCTGAAAGGGGATTGCGCAGTGACCACAAAATCACCTCTTGGGGCCAACTAATGCCATGACAGTGCCAGAATTCATGAGTAGGTGTGCCAAAAACCTCATGTTGAAAATTGTGTTCCAAAATTCCAAAAAATGCCTGAGATATGCATAAAAGTTGAAAAAACCCTATTTATTCCATCATACAGCTTACCAGCATTTCCTCAGTTCACGGACAGCTTTGAAGAGTGCAGATGTGTTCCTGGTCCACGAAGATGGTTGCGCCAGACTCCGGAGGTAAGTATGGGGTAAGGAGGGTGTGGGGAGGCAGGGTGCACAGTGGGTAGATGTGGGTTGTGGGAGGGGGCAGGGAGACTGCCGAGGGACCGTTTCCTTTTTCCACAGGGATAAAAAAAATATTGCGGGACCATTTTTGGTTTTACAGGGGCATGTGGCATGCTGGGTGGGCTCCCAGTGCCCTTGAGTCTTTTGAGAGGCAGCCATAGCCGCCAGAGATTGAGCACCCCATTGGCTACAACAAAGGGGATTACATTATGCAGATGGGGATTGGGCACCCCATCTGCAACATCAACACATGGGGCACTGAAGCCGATGGGATTGGGGCCCCCATCAGCAAACAAACACGGTTGGGGGGGAACATGCTGGCGAGGGGGATTGGGCACTCCTTGGTGGGGGGGGGCTTATTATTGTTTGTGAACACTGCAGCAAGCCACCGTCATGTTCACAAACAGTATCACCGTAACAATGTTCCACCCAGCAATGATGGGTCCCTTCCTCATTGCAGTGAATGGCTTACGCTGTAGTGACTAGGCAGCCCCTGATTGCAGCGGCTGAAACCTTACAAGGTTGTGGCACACTGACTGAACTAGTGTCAGCAGCAATGTACCACAGCATTGGGGAAAGCGGGCCAAGCTTTTAAAGGCTGTGGGGGCATTGGCCACAACAGTGCCGTGCCTCCATAACCTGTTTCTGGAAAGCTGCCACAATATGTTTCTTGTGCATGCATGTAATCAACATAAAATGTGGTCAATATCATAATGAATATCTGAAACAGTAATACATGACAGTACTTCTCTCCTGGAATCATCTCATGTAATTGTAACCTGCATTGGAGGGATGAAGAATAAGCTCAATCCTCATTGCCTACCATGATCCTGATTCTCCCAATCCATTAGAGCCCAGGTTATTAACCAGTTCAGTATTGACGAGGACGGTAGAAAGACTGGGAAAAAAAGAAGAAAAAGAAAGATTGGTGGAGAACAAAACTAGGCCAAATGGTACTAGCAGCACTGATTTCAGTTCACATCTATTTTGGGTCATTGTCAGCACTGAGACTTCCTTAAATCAGCTCTCCCATGCATGAAAACAGACTTCACAGGAGTACTGCCAGTATAAATGAATCCAAATCAGACAGTCTTTGAATTGTAAGAGAACTAACATAAACTACAGCATTTAGGGTAAGGATACTGACCTAGTTTGTGAACATAACATTTTTAACCTCTCAGAGTCATCTCTTCATTAATATTTATTTCAGTAGTGCAGTTTATGTATTGCTGTTTGTGAACCACTGGCTGACATGCAACCCACTCTAGCAGCCTTGTCATGTGATGTCTATCAAAAGTGGTCATGAATAGGGAGATGACCTGCCTGTTGCTGCTGAAGAAGATGATTTTGATCAACCACCACCTGGCTTGACAGACAAGTAGCTAGACCACCTAAGCAAATTCAGCAGTAACAAGCAACAACCAGAGGCAAGACACAATGGATAGCAGTAAGGAAACATTTTTAATGACTGATTACCACAGCAAATATGGTTGAGATTGGGTGGGATCATGGTAGCAGGTTGGAGTAGGAGGGATATTTCATGAATTTTGCTTAGCTGTGCAAGGCTGGATTGTGGCCTGGATCATGACTCTGGGTTGGAGAGGGAGGGATGTTTAATTAATTTTGCACAATTGGTCAAGGCAGGGCTGGGAGCTGGATTGTGACAATGGGTTGGAGTGAGAGGGATATTATAGTGGTGCAATACCACCACTATAGTTAGGAATGAGTAAGCTGTTTGATGTTAAACCCTCCAACTTTCCACCTTAATAGCTTTGCCCCTTTTCAATGGAATTGCATGACATTTTCCATGCACAGTTGGGGGGTGGGGGGAAGTACTCTTGATTTACCAAGTTTTGTTCAAGTCAGATGTGCAGATTCTGAGATCTGGATAGTGCATTTTTGGAAAATCATGTTTTTTTTTGAGTTTTGTTTGTAATTGCCTATAACCCAGATGGTTTGGAATTTAGATCTGAAATTATCAGGATTGAAAAATCTTGCCTCAGAATGGTATCTTTCATTGGTTTGGAGAAAAAAAATTTTTTTATCCATTCCTAAGTTATAAGGATTTGAAACTGTGGATCTGAACATGCTCAGTAGGGTCTTTTGGATAGAGGTTTGATACCCTAATGAGTATATTCAGAACCAAAATTTCAAATCCTTAGAACTTGAGAATGGATTAATATTTGTTCTCCAAAAAAAAAAAAAAAGATAAGAAAAGAAAGGTGCCATTTTGGGGCAAGCCCTTCCTACCTTGAAAATTTCAGACCACAGTTCCAAATTGTTTGGTCTCTAGGTGATGGTGAAAAAAAAACAGATTTTTCCTAAAAATACACTATCCATATATCGGAATACATTCATCTGAATGGAACAAAACTTAGTAAATGAAGATATTATGCCCCTCCCCCAACTATGCATGTAAAATATCATGCAGTTCTCTAGAAAGGGGCAAAGCTAAAGTATTAATCTAGTTATATACAGTATGGGCTAGATATTCAAAGGGGTTGCATGTGGTACAACTGAGATGTGCCAGTGCAATCCCAGAAATGCAACCCAGGGCAATATTGAACAGAGGGACCTGTGTAGTGCAAGTCCAGATGCGTCGAGGTACAAAAATAATGAATGCGGCGCATCCCCGGGGGTGTGCCCATGCATATGTGGAACATCCCAATATTCAGCCCAGGATGTGTGGCCCATATGTCTGCACAACCCTGGGATACACCACATACCGATGCCCCAAGCCTCATATGGTGGCCAACTCTAAAATGAATTAAGAAGCGACACAACTCAAATCGGTCTGGTTCTTGCTACAAAAGGCAACCAGCCAAACACATACCATAGCAAAAAAATAAAGCAACACCAAGTGTGTTTCTGCAGAAGAATCTCTTTTTAATAGTAAAAAATGAAGACTACAAGCAGAAATTAACACACAGTAGTAATACAAACAGCAAAATAGATGCCACTCACAGACAAGCTGCTGTACTGCAAGGTGCAACACAGAAGCTGCCAGCTGTGGGTGGCCAACTGCCCACTCAGTACACCATTAAGAAGCACCCATAGCATCCTTGGTAGTCTAGTGGCACCCCCTCCCTCCCTCCCCCATAACCTGATCACCTAAAATAAAACTAACATATATCCTTGGTCATCCAGTGGACTCCCCACCTCTCCAATGCTCCGATCCTGTAAAGTACTATACTGTACATCCCTGGTATTCTATTGGTTCCCCTACCCTTCCCTTAGCAGGTCACCAATCATACAATAAATACCCTCCCTGGTCATCCTGTAGCACCCACAAGTCCCCCACCCACACAGGACCCCAGGCCCACCCATCACCCCCCCATCAGTGGCAGCCAGCAACATACCCACCCACATACCTCCATGGCTGCCCGCCGACTGACAGCTACAGTATGGGCTGCAATCCCATTGGTCAACATTGTGCATACTGTACTAGTTATTCACAGATATGTGACTGAATGACTTCATTCACATATTTATCAATGACTAGTACAGTATGCACTGCAAGCCCATTGGGCCACACTGTGGACCAATAGGATTGCTGTTCATACTGTAGTGGTCAGTCGGTGGGCAGCCACAGAGGTATGCAGATGGGTATGCTGCTGCCTGCCGCTGATGGAGGGATGCTGGTTGGGCCAGGGTTCCTGTGTGGGTGGGGGATGGGGGTGCCACTGCACCACTAGGGAGGGATATTTACCATATGATCGGTGATCAGGGTGGCAGAAGGGGTGGGGGGACCACTAGACTACCAGGGATATACAGTGTAGTACTTTAATAGGGATCAGAGCATCAGGAGGGGTGGGGGGTACCACTAGACCACCTGGTATATATGATTATTTTATTTTAGGTGATCAGGCTACAGGGAGGGATGGAGGTGCCACTAGACTGCCAGTGAATAGTTGGGGATGTATGTTACAGGTGATCGCAGCTACAGGCGGGGTTGGGGGTGCCACTATACTAAAAGGGAATGCTTGGGGATTTATTTTATAGGTGATCACAGCTACGGGAGGAAGGGGGGAGCCACTTGACTACTGGGGATGTGTTAAAATGATATTCTTTGATGATTGGGGCTACTGGGAGGGAAGGGATACCACTAGACCCCCTCTGGTAGCACCACATGCTGTGCAGGGTGCCATGCTCCGTTCGTGGCCAGCCCTGCACAACTCATGCAAATGGGGCCATAATGACATGCAAGTGGCCCCATTTGTGCCTTGCATACATTATGACTCCATTTGTATACTGCTGGCTGAATATCAGGAATTTGTGCACAGCATAACTCTGTTGTGCTGGTGCAGCTCCCATTCCTGGTATTCAGCCCTGTCTGGGGGGGAATGCATCAGTGCATCGTATTTGTGTAGTGCGCATTACCTGATATATTCAGAGGAGTGGCTCCATTGTTTATCTCTTTTGAATATATCCCTGAGTTTCCCCAGCGCAAGCGGCACAACTCTGAATGTTGGGGTCAATATCTATATCTACATACAGTATTAAAGTGGTGCAGTAGTGCCAATATAGTTAGGGGTTGCATAGGCTATTTAATGTGAAACCCCTAACTTTGCACCTTAATAGCTTTGCTCCTATTCAACAGAACTGCACAAAATGTTCCATGCACAGTCTTGGGGGGGCAAGGTCTTCTAATTTACCAAATTTCATTCAAGTCAGATATGTGGATTCTGAGGTCCAGATAGTGCATTTTAGAAAAAATCAGGGCTTTATTTTCTGTTTTTCTGTCATTGCCTACAGCCCAGGCTTTTTGGAATATTTTGGCCTGAAATTGTCTTGGCAGAAACGACTTTCCCCATAATGGTGTATTTCATTGGTCTGGTCAAAAAATATTAATCCATTCCCAAGTTATAAGTATTTGATGTTTTGGTTCTGAGCATGCTCAGTAGGGACTTTTACAGTAGATACACTTTTTGATACCCTACCGAGCATGTTGAGAATCAAAATCCTTATAACTTGGTAATGGATTAATATTTTTTCATCAAACCAACAGACGGCATCATTCTAGGGCAAGCCTTTTCTACTCTGAAAATTTCAGAGCAAAATTCCAGACCATGTAGACTAGGTGATGATAAAAAAAAACAGCATTCCCCCACCTGTTGTTTTCCTAAAAACACACTATCCAGATCTTGGAATCTGCACATCCAGCTGGAACACAACTTTGCAAACCAAGGTACCTTGCCTCCCAGACTGAGCATACAACCTTTTGTCCAATTCTGTTGAAAGAGAGGAAAGTTATTATTATACCTGTATTTATATACAGCATATAAATCTACAAACAGTATTATAGTGGCACCAAAGCACTGCTATAGTTAGGGTTGAGTAGGCTATCTAATATTAAACTCCTAACTTTGCACCTTAGTATTGTAGCTTTGCCTTATCAAAGGCAGTGCAAACCACTTTAGCACCTGTATTTTGCACAGTATTGGATTATTTTTTTATCTGGTATGTTACAATAAAAAACATTTTAACATGAATTTTTTTAATATTGTACCTCCTTTCTGCTTTGAGGGTTAATGTGTTGGCTTCATTTGGATTTCTACGTTATTGAAGTTTACCTTTTTCACACCCCATTAGTCAGCGAGTGGCATAGCAGTTTTCTAAAAATACTGTGTCAACAACATGTGCTGTGGCATACTTCTCTGCCTTTGAAGAGTGTATCACTATGAGGCACTGGCTTGGAGCTATACGTTGTGCTTCAAACTGGAGGCTACAGGCTGGGATGGTGAGCATTAGGGTTGACAACCCCGAGGAAGACTCCAGAGACCCAAAACTTTAATATTGTTTTCCTTTTGCTGCTTGGGGGGGTGTTGGGGGGGTTAGGGTTAGAAACCTTAATGCCACATTTCCCTACATTTGTGGTATTAACTAACCCTAAGTGATGCATTAACAAAGTTTTTTGCAAATAATTTTATTATGTTTGCTTGCGTTGTGCAGTGCACAAGAAACATATTGAAGTGAGTAGAGCATTGCAGAGGTGTGGCAGTATGTGGCCAATGCAGCTCTTGCTTTCAGTGGCCCACCCCTACTAATCAACTGAAAAACTGCTGATGATGATAACAGTTTCAGAGACTGCACCAGACTTAAAAGAAATGTGCCACTCCAATCAGGGACAGTTTTGTCATCCGTGATTGCAGCGGCAGCTCCCTCCTCCCTCGCAACCAGGAACACAGAAGCAGCTGACAAGACTCTACACCCATGCGCATTACAGTGCACAGTAATGTGAATGGGCACAATTTCCTTCCTATTGGTTGCTGCCCTGTGACCCAGCCATAGTGTGCCTTTCCTGGTGAAAGATTTCATTATTTAAATTGGCAGCTCCTGCAGCTGGCCTCACACTCCCGGGGAAAGCTGACATCAGGGTGCCCAATCCTGTGTCGGCATATCCCCCCTCATTAAGTGGCACACTGAGAATCCACCCCAATGTGCAAAAATGTGGCAGCTCCTGCCGCCTACAACACAGCCCCCATAAGCTGACATGGGTTGCACAATCCCCATGTCAACATCCCCACTTAGTGTGTCTTTCCCGGTTAAACAATTTCTCCTTTCTTTTCCGATACCAGGATGCTCACTCCCAGTGTCAAATGCATGCCCTGCAGCCCATCAACACCCCATTGCCAACATCGGGGTACCCAATCCACGAGTCGGCATCCCCCCCTGCCCACCACTATTGTCGCACACTCAGATCCCACCCCAGTATATAAAACCTTTTTTTTACCTGTAAATGAAGAAAAACGTCTGTTTTTTTTGTTTTGTGTTTTTTTTTTTAAACCTAAAAAAAAAGTCCCTCGTTGTCTTCTAGGGCCCCCCTCTCCCATCCTCACCCTCCCTCTGCACACCTCCCTGCACCCCACACCCAATACTTACCTCCAGAGGTCTGGTGCTGCCATCATCTGTGGAATGGGAACACATCTGAACTCTTCAAAAGCCAACCGCAAAATGAAGAAAATCACAGTAAGCTTTATAATGGCATCAATGGGGTGTTTCAACTTAGGTTGATATCTCAGTCATTTTTTTGAGTTTTGGCTCCAAATTTTCAAGATGGGGTTCTTTGGACCCCACCTCATGAACGCTTGAACTGTCATTTTGTTTCTTGGTCCCAAAAGGCAATTTTGCAGTTGCTGTGCGGAATCACCTTTTGGGACCAATTAATGAAATGACAGTGCCATTGTTCATGAGATGGGGTCCCAAAAAGACCATGTTGCAAATTTGGTGAAATAATTCAAAAAAATGACTGTGTTTCAAGCATGCATTGAGCAGTTTCTACGTACACTCATAACTTTGCCAGTTTTCAATAGTTTTAGTCCAAATTTCCAACATTGAAATTTTTTCACACCTCCTTATAAACAGTACAGCTTTCATTTTTTGCATCCTGCCCAAAATGTGTTTTCGCACCTGTGGTGCAGAATGGCACAGTCACTGTGCAAAATGAACTTTTGGGACAGATTAACAAAATCACAGTGCTACTGTTCGTGAGGGGACATCCCAAAAAGGCCATGCTGAAAAACTGGTAAAAAAAATTCCAAAAAATGACTGCATTACGAGCATGCGTTACGTGGTTTCTAAGCATACTCGTAACTTCACCAATTTTTCATATTTTCACTCCAGGTTTTCAACATTGCCATTTTTTCACACCTCCTCATGAACATTATAGCTGTCTTTTTTCACATAATTTCCAAAATTTGTTTTCACACCTGTTGTGCCGAATGGCGTAGTCGCTGTGCGAAATCACCTTTGGGGATTGAGTAACAAATTGATAGTGTCACTATTCATGAGCTGCAGTCCCAAAAAGCCCATGTTGAAAATTTGTAGTGAAAATACCAACAAATGCCTGGGGCATTAGGGTTTTCATCCATACCTCCCCACCCTGTAAAGACTGACAGGCGTAGGGGGTGTGACTTGGGTTGGTCGGTTGCAATGCTTATGCTATTACACCCCCACCCCCACCCTGCAGCCAGTAACAGGCATTGAGGTGTGCCTTGGGTTTTTGATCATAATATTTACTTCATTCTCCTATACTGCACCCATCTCAGCTTATTTCCTTATGGAATGGGGTGAGCATAAGGGCTGAAGACCCCAAGGCACACCATGAGACCTGTCTATGTCTGCAGGGTGGGGTGGGGTGAGGTGGAATGGCATGAGCTTTATGCTGATGACCCAAAGCCACACCCCCAATGCCTGTCAGTCTCTGCAAGGTGGGGGTGGAGGTTGGCGTTAGTTTAGTACTTCACTGCCATTACTATTATGTAGCTCTCTAACTCTTGCAGTTTCAATGCCAATACCAGTAAGCAAACATTTGGCATTGACAAATGCTTGTTTATATTGCAGCTCAGGGCAAAGGGAAGGAATAAAAAAATCCTTGCAGGCCTGCATACACAGACACTAAAAAACAAGCATGCACTGTGACTTGTTTTGAGTTTTTTATTTTGTTTACAGTATAATATTGTTTATTATATTTAAACCATACAGACATCAAAAAGACAAATACTCAGAATACAAAGATAATAAGTGAGCATCAACAATAACAATAAACAGCATAAGTAAACAATAACACAAACAATGTCTCACTCCCATCCTCCCCAAACCCCACCCCAGCCCCTCCCCAATCCTCCCCCAATCCAGAGCACTGCCAAAACTCAACGGGGTCATATCTAAAAAGAGCTGTAACAAACACTAAAGATAAGGGAAAAGGAGGACCCAAGAATGGGAGAGGAGGGGAACCCCTATGGACTGTCCAGTATACAGACCTGGGGTACACTTTGGGGAAATTTAGTGATGCCTTAAATAAGAGCTTCCACTGGACCCCAGAAGTTCAGATACTTCTCGAGCCTCCGCTGTCGTTTAACAATGTGTTTCTCCATTTTCAGAGTGCGAAGGAGCTCCTGCCACTTTTCAGAGAGTGATGGGATGCTGTCATATGTCCAATGATGGAGAATGACTAATTTGTCAGTAATGGCTATTAAAGAAAGATATGCACTACGGGGCCCAAAGAGCTCATCCAGGAAATGATCAATGAAGCATATTTCAGGGGTGAAGAAGAAGTCCAAGGACAGCAAATGGTCAAGGGAATTTTGGATACCAGATCAAAATGGAGTCGCCTTAGGGCAATCCCATAATATGTGCTGGAGGGAACCCACCACGGTTCCACACCTGGAACAGACCGGTGAAGATGGGCGGCCCATACTGTATAATTTTAGGGAGGTGTAATAGATGGTAAAATGCTGTTGGACAATAGCCAGAAAGGCAAGCCTACCATCAGAAAGGAACACCTCTAAGAAGGAGTTCCACAGCGGGGGGCCAAAACTGAAAGGATAGGGCAGTTAGCGATTTAAATGTTGGGATTCCCCAAGATGGGTTGGGAAAAGTCCTGAGCCCAGACCTTCTTAAAATATTTATTTATTTAAGCGTTTAACCTGGAAGGAATGCTGAGCAGGCTACTGCTCGATTCCAGAAGCATCATGGGGGAAGGGGACGTAGACACAGAGAATGACATCAATATAGACCGTAAGAGTCTGTAAAGACCATTTTAGGGGGGTGCTGCCAAGTCAGGGATGGAGGGAAGAGGGTTTGGAATATAATAAACTAGATAGCTGAATACCATATTGATGACACAACTGGGACTCCAACTGAAGCCACAAGGGGCAGTAGTTCTTATCAGGTAGACCATCAAGAGCCTGACCCCAGTGAAACACTTTGTTGCTATGAAGAGCACAATAGTAAAGGAAAAAGTCAGGCATGTGAAGTCCACCTCTGTCCTTCAGTTGTGTCAGCTTAAAGTAAACCCAGTGGAAAGCCCCCTTCTGCCAGGGAAAATCTAAGATCAGGCTTTGAAGCTGGGAAAACCAGGCCTTGGGGATATGTAAGCCCAACATGCCTAGTGGATAAAGGACCCTGGGCAGGATGTTCATTTTAATAACATTAACCCTCCCCAGAGCGAAAGAGGGAGAGCTACCAATCTCATGAGATCATCTTTGATTAGAGAAAGGAGGGGTGCTGTGGGATATTCTTTTTCACGAGATCAGTAAGGGCAGGGGATATACAGATTCCAAGATAGGTGACTGCCTTTGGCTCCCAACATAAACCCATCTCTAGAATTTGTTGTTTATATACTGAGGTATTTAATGACATCACTTGGGATTTCTGTAAGTTAAGCCAGTATCTAGAGACTGCAGAAAATACCTGGATTTCTATCAGCACCGCAGTAAGGTAGGAAGTGGGAGACTCCAGATGTAATAGGAGGTCATCAGCATAAGCTGATATTTTATATCTGGAGTCCCCCATCCAAATTCCCAGGATTTCTGGATTTCTCCATATCCACTGGAGGATGGACTTCAGATACAATTAAAAAGGAAAGGGGATAAGGGACAGCTCTGCCTGGTATCCCATTGGAACAGCACCAGGGCTGAAAGGACTCCATTACAGTGGATCTGAGACATGGGGTTGTGGTATAAAACTTTAAGCCAAGAGCAGAAGTTTTCAGAAAAAAATAACTTTCTTCTGCACCAAAACCAAAAAGGACCAAGATACCCTATCAACGGCCTTCTCTGCATCCAGGAATACCAGAACCATAGGGACACTGTTCTCCATGGATGCCGAGATCAATTATAAAAGTTTACGGACATGGTCACTGGAGTGGTGGCCTGCCATGAAGCCCAGCTGCTCTGGCTACACCAGGCCTGTCCAAACCTGGAGCAACCTATTTGTAAGGATCTTCACCAATTCAGTAGTAGCCACAGACATTGCAAGCTATTTCCGGATATTTCATGAAATTTCTAAAGAGTTTCTCGCTGCTGACCCTACTGTGGAAATGCAGAAAGCAGGAGATTTCTCTAGAACTATCACAGAAATTTTGGGAAATAGCTAGCAATGTCTGTGGCTACTACTATATTTTAAAATCAGTATTAATATGTGAAATTGGGCAATAGCTACCTGGCAAAAAGGGGCCTTTTCCCAGCTTAATATGAGTGAGATCCAGGGCTGAGTAAGGGAGGTGTTTGAAAGACCGGAAAATAGAAAATAATTAAATAAATGTGTTAGAAGGGGGGCAGGATATCCGTGTAAGTAGTGTAGAAGGTATTAAGGAAGACATCAGGGCTGGGAGCTTTCCCCCTCGGGAGGATCTTGATGATCTGTCTCACCTTTGACTCAAGTATCAGGGTCATTAAGAGGTACTGCTGTTGGGACAAGAGAGTGGGTATTAAGAGTGAATCCAAATACTTTTCTGTGGTCTGCGTAGTAGTGGGGGAGAAGCTTCCTGAGTATAGAGGGAACTGTGATACTGATGGAAGACATGATCTATATCCCAGTGCTGGAGGAGGACAGGGTCATGGGGTGTGGACTGAATGCCAGGAATAACTTGTGCCGAGTCTGTTTGTTTCAGGTGAAGAGACAGTAGCCATCCAGCCTTCTCTCCTGCCTCAAGGTTCTGCATCTTAGTGAGTTGGAGAGTGTAATCTGCCTTTTTGACTAAGTGTAAATAATATAATTTTCATGTCCTGCAAGTGGGAACATGAGGCAGGATCAGAGCGAGAGGAGATAGAGAGTTCTAACATTTGGATCTGGGAAAAGAGCCCCTCACCCCATTGAAAGCAATGCCCCTTAGTCGCTGTTGCCAGTCTGATGCACTCACCCTGTAGTCTACATTTTAAGGCAGCCCATAGGACATCCAAATTAGAAACTGTACCCTCATTATGTTTAAGGAAGTTCTCCAGATATTGTCTGATGGACTCTCTAGAAGCCAGGTCCAAGAGGAGGGATGGATGTAGTTGCTAAATTTTGTCGTAATCCCCTCATCCCCAACTGATAGAATCTAACAATACTGGGGCATGATCAGATAGAACCTTAGGCAAAATAAAGATATTAAGAAGACTGAGGAGGGTATCCTTTCTTATCAAAAAATAATCAATAAAAGAGTAAGATGAATGGGGTGGGGAAATGTATGTATACTAATGTGTAGAAAGGTGAAGAACTCTCCAAGGACCTACTCACCCATGGATATCCATGAGTTCTCTAAGGCCCCTTTGACCCAGAATAAGGCCCTTCTTGCCCAAGTCAACCTGTCAGTATTTGTTCGACAGCTTGTTTTGAGTTTTAACAGTCTGCAAGACAGCACTGAGAATTGTATATGTGGTTTGGTTTTGGCTAGAATAACTGCAACACACACATAGTTTATCGTTGGCTTCAATATCTGCTTCACCTGCTCTGTAACTTTCATTCCCTATGTTTTGTTTACCTTGAACAAGCAACTTCTTTTTTTTTTTATACTCTAGTTCTGCCCCCCTGAGTCCCAGGTCAGCAACCATTCTAGCCACCCATCCAGCCCCATGTCCCAACATCAGGCTGCAACCGCTCTTCCTCCATGGCTTACCCCTGTGGCGGGGCAGCGAGGAGCCCCCCCAAGCTCTACTCACCTCGCCCAGGATCCAGTTCAGGGAGCGCCATTCAGGGTCAGGACTTGCAGTGGGTGGCTTCTTCATCTAGCTGACCAGGGCCATTTTCTCATTTTCCTTCCTTGAGAGTAAGGCATGCAATGACATCAGTGGAGGGAGAATGCACACATCCACACATTTTCCTCCTGGTGCCTGCCCAACTCAGTTCCTTTCTTGCAGCATCAGTGCTCTTTCTCCCAGCCTCCACCAGGGATCAGAAGAGTACTGATCACTGAAATCCCCGCTCCCCGAAGAGGGAGAGTGGTCCCTCGGATGCTCGATCCCGCTCAACCACTGTCGACCCCTGGTGGCCCATGCTTATTCCTGAACATGTGTCACCGGCATAGAGTGAGGTAAGGTCAGCAGCGCCTCAGCCCTCAGCACCACTGGGCTGGCAGAACAACCAACCTCTGAATAAATAATCTGAATAAACAGAATAAACTGAAAGAAAATAATAAAATTCACTGTGTTTGCTTAATTACTTAAGACCACTTCATCTACTTATTTGTCTACTCATATTTCTACCCCCTCACTGGTTTTGGATTAGGCTATAATTGCTGCTAACAATATTTTCAGAAATTCTGCAGTAGATAGATAGACAGATAGATAGATAGATAGATAGATAGATAGATAGATAGATAGATAGATAGATAGACAGACAGAAAGGCAAATATGAGTAGAGAGAGAGTGTGAGAGTGATTGCAATCAAGTGGCTCATAGTTCATACTGAAGCCAGTAGTTTAACTCCAACTATGGACTCACAAGTCAAGAATGTCCCTCTTTTCTCATACAGAGTACGCAGGTGAATGGCTGCCTTGATTAAGTTGGGCACCCTAGGTTTTTGGGTGCCCAGAAACATTATTTCCAGGGCAACTTTCAAAAAACAAATACTGGAATCTAACTAAACAGGTCATCTTTACCTAGGTTTAGATGTTTTTTTTTTTTTTATGAAAATATGTAATTGTTATTGATCTTTAACTTTTCTTTTTTTTGGTGAAAATAAAAAATTAAATGAGATGATGGCCATATGAAAGAAGAATATTGGCACATGAAGGAAGAATCTCTGTCCACAAAAGAAGATTCCTTTGTTTTGAGTTAGAAGTTCTTCTTTCATATCAAACATTTATCTCAAGGACCCAACTGAACATGCTCTGCACTAAAATTTTAAATCCTTATAACTCAGGAATGGATTAATATTTTTTCACCAAACCAACAAAATGCACCATTCTAAGGCAAACCCCTTGTGCCCTAAAAATTTCAAAACAAAAGGGATTTTGACAGTTTGCGAAAAGGGATTCGACTTGCAAAAAGGGATTTTGACAGCTCATGAAGAGGGATTTGAGTTGTCAGACCAGATGGCCCTGCTGGTATTCCCTTTTCACCTTACAAAAAGGGATTTTGACACCTCATGAAAGGGGATTTGGCTCACAAACAGGGATTTTGACAGCTTCTGAAAAAGGATTTGAAAAAGTAATCCCTTTTCATGAGGTGTCAAAATCCCTTTTTGTGGCTTTGTGGGACTAGATGGCCCTGCCAGAAATCCCTTTTTGTGATGCAAAAAAGATTTTGACACCTCCAAAAAAGGGTTCAGCTCGCAAAGAGGGATTTTGACAGTTTGTGAAAAGGGATTTGAAAAATGAATCTCTTTTCTTGAGGTGTCAAAATCCATTTTCGTGAGCTGAATCCCTTTTTGCAAGGTGTCAAGATCCCTTTTTGCATCACAAAAAGGGATTACCCTCAGGGCCATCTGGTCTGACAACGTAATCCCTTTTCATGACTTGTCAAAATCCCTTTTCGCTAGGTGTCAAAATCCCTTTTCACATCTCGAAAAGGTTTTGGAAGTGAGTTGCAAAAAGGGATTTTGAAAATCAAAAATAAACATTCTAAGGTTACAGTAAGGTAATTCAAAGGCAGTGAACTGCAAAGGACTTCCAAATTAACAAAATCCATGCTTGGATGTCTGCAAAATACATCCCTGGGTAAAGTTACAACATTTTGTTTGGACAGAATTAATAAAAACAAGATGCTGGCTTGTGATAGGGAATTTTTTCTCATGAAGAGGGATTTAATAAATCCCTCTTCATGAGCTGTCAAATCCCTTTTCATGAGCCCTAAATCCATTTTTGTACCATGCAGCTATCAAAAAGACTGAACTGAGCATGCTCACCCCCAAGATTTCAAAACTGAATAACTTTAGAACAGATTAATAATTTTTCACCAGGCCAATGTTGGCTTGTTCTTTGGGGTATGCTCTTTCTACCCTGAAAATGTCAGACCAGTTCAATGAGGAAAAATATAGCTAAAACAAGTGAAAAGATTGACTTTCAAAAATGTTTCAGTTTTTCACAGCACAAACTCCACAAATCCAACTGGAACGAAATTTGGCATGTCAAGTGATCAACCCAATGGAACAGTACATACCACATTTCATGCAAATCCATTTAATGGTTGCAAAGTTATTAAAGTGCAAAATTTGAGGTTTAACATTAAACTGCTTACTCAACCCTAACTGTAGTGACACTATTATATATATCCATTGCAAAAAAAACTATTTTAATGCATCAGTTAGGGTTAATAGTGCAACACAAGTTTGGTAATGTGCTGTTAGGGTTAAAAACCCTAACTCCACATATCACCACACACACACATATGCAGGCAGGAGAAGGCCAAGGCAACACAACCAATCAGAGACAACCAGCATCAGGTAACAGAAGTAATGTACAACTCTCTAAATATACTGCAAGACACATCCATCACCATGGGTCACCAACTATATATGTTCTGCCACCATCATAGTGCCTTGGGGGTAGGCATGCATGCTGGGAACCATGGGTGATGCCCCACAGTGAGCATGTTTGTGTTACAAACAGCAACAACAAGATTAAAGTAGATGCCAATATTTAAATAGCGAAGAAGTGATGAAACACACTATGTTATCCATAGATAGTTTCATGGAAATGAGAGTTAGTATAAGGCTAACAATAGTCATTGGATGTTAGCATTTATTGTTCTGAGAGAGTGAGTCAGTCCTAAAAACAGATGGTAGTAAAAATAAAAGTAATTATTTGTAGTATAGTTAACATGTGAAAGCAACAGTTGTAACATCTATAGCTAACACTAACATGCTGCTAATGAGTATTTCCAGGTAACGCAGCAGTATAGCAGCATGTGATGGTGCTAGTTTCATACCTGAGCAGTATCTTAAAAGTACTATGTGTCATCTCTATCTGTCCTCCTACCACATGCCCATGTGGTAGCAGCGATATCTGCAGCAACCCAGTTGCTGAATAGTGACACATAAAAGTCAATATTTTGAAAATGTGTACAGACTAAGTCACATTGTACAAAGAATATATGCCAGCAATAATGTGTCATCATACTGTGCTGGCTGTATAGAATCCATGATACTGTATTTGTTTTTTCATTACATAGTGTTATGTGAAATAAGTACAGTGTTGGGATTATTGTGGTTGCTGATGTGATGGAGTGGTATAGTGTCTTACAATCTTGCATGTGTCTTGCATGTGTGTGTGTGGGGGTAGGGGTATGGGAGAGTGCGGAGTTAGGGTTTTGAACCCTAACAACACATTTCCAAAACTTTTGTTGCTGCACTATTAACCCTAACTGATGCATTAATGGAGTTTTTTGCAATGAATTTCCCTTCTTTTTGAGAAAGTGTAATTTAAGTGGTATGTGTGAGTGGGATCACGGGTCCTCCAGCCCCTGCACTCCTTTCATAGTGTCCATTTGTTGCATAATGCTATGCCTATGTGGGAGCGTGGGCCCTCCAGACCATGCACTCCCACTTATACATAACTACGGAGCCATACAGCAGCCCTACAGGGCAAGGAATCCTTATAACAGTAATTTGCTAATATCTCAGCAACTGTATTAGCTAGGAAAAAAATTCCAGCACTGGTGTAATCATGACAGTGAGTACTTTACTCATTATAAATTGACAGAATCAGTATCTTGCATCGTTTGTGAGATATGGACATCAAAATGCATTGAAAAGGCACCCTTGCAACCCTTGGAATATGTCTTTGCCAATATCTCTATAACCGTAGCAAGTGGAAAAAATTCCACTACAGGCGTCATCTATGATTTCCAAACTTGTTTCTGCAGATCATTTCACTTAAAGGTGAATCAAGCTGCAGTAGCAAAAACTCTGTATTTCACTTCGTCTTAGAGATACAGTCGCTGAAATGTTATCTTATGGAAAATTTCTCAATTTCGGAATGCTGTAACTTTTTGCCCTTTTAATGTTTTGGCACCAAAGCACCAAAAGGCACATCCGTGGGCCCAGGGCTTGCCACCCTGAAAATTTCAGCCCCAAACACCCAATTGTTTTGTTGCAGGAGGATGGCAAACATTTCCAGTTTTTTTTAAATGCTTTCGCAAATCACGAAAGTTTCACAAAAATTAGCATGAAACTTTCACATCTGTGAAATTATTTTGCACATTTCTTTCTTGATTTGTGAAAGAATTTTTTCCCTGATGTTTAAAATGGCATTTCTGGGGGGTTTTACCCCATCAAAAAGATAGGGCTGGCATCCTCAGGACCCGACTAGGTAAACACAACAGTCAGTGTTTACCTAGAGGGTCACACATTTAAATACCAGGCATTTTTCTCTCTCACTAATTGAAAACAAGATGGCTGCAGCACAAAAGTAAAAGGGCCATTTGTGAAAGTAAAATTGCATTTGCTAGTATTTCATGATGCACGTATATTTTCCCCATTTTACTATAATGGGAAAATTGATTTTTTGAATAACTTTTGAACAGTTTAATATTTTTACATCAAATCTTCGAAAGGGACATCGGTGACCCAGACTGCATCTTCCCTGAAGATTTTGGACCAAACGGACACATTTTCTGGGATGTGGGTGCAAGAAAAGAAACACACAAAAAGTACTGTATTTTTTTTTTTTTTTGCATTTTTGGCATTCTGTAGCTCCGCAACTGTACATTCGACCATAATGTAACTTACCAGATACAGAGATCTGTCATACCAGACCATGTAGGCAAAATTTCAGGCAAATCCATAGTACGGTGGCAAAGTTATTGAGGTGCAAAATTTGAGGTTTAACATTAAAGTGCTTACTCAACCCTAACTATACTGGTGCAAATATATATGTAACCACCACACAACACAAATGTGAAGCATAAGCATGATGTCCTCACACATCTGATCCTGCACATGCACCACACATAGTGTAACACCATGGGTCTGATCCTGGCCCACAACCAGCATGCCATACATCACCACAAAGTCACAGCCTGCACATGCCACTGTGCAGTAGAGTGTCATCACCCAGTGCAGCACCACTACTGTGACCATCAGTGCATTTCATCTGACATGCAATGTCCCCCCAAACCACTGTAGGCAATGCAATTAGCCACATGGCTAGCCATGCTGGACATGCATGCCCACATGAACATGCCCCCACCCCTACCGGGTGCACTTAGTGAGTGGTAACATCATCACACACCCACCACCCACAGTGGATGTGGCACACACAAGCTATGATGCATGCATGTCCATAACAGTCTCATACATGGATGGAAACATGATGCAGACACATGCAATATGGTGGCACCGCACATGGGACACATCCGTCTGTCCAGTAATCATTCCCTTATAACCCACAAACACTGGAATGTGCTGCATGGTGCCCACTGTCTCCTGGCCACAGGAGGTGGGTCCTGCTGGTGGTGTTCTGGCATGGGCACATTGCGATGCTTCACCAAATTGTGGAGCATGGTGCATGTGGTGAACATCCTGCAGGCACTTCCAGGGGACAACATAATTGTCCACCCAGTATGGTCCAGGCAATGGAACCATATCTTCAATAGGCTGATTATCCTCTCCATGATGTTCCATATTTTCTGCTGGGCATGGCTGTAGGCCTCCTCTGCTACAGTGTTCGGCACCAGGATTGGTGTCATCAGATATGGCCAAAGTGGGTATCCACTGTCACCTGTGCAGGGGACACAGAACATTGTATGTGACATGCTTGAAGAGGTATGCATCGCAGTGACACACACTATGCCAACCATATACTCACCCAACAGCCATCCATTTAGGTGTCCAGCACATAGCATTGCACTAAGGCAGGATGTGTCCAATAAGTATGTGTCGTGGCATGATCCTGGATACTTTACACACATGTTCATGAAATGCCCAGCTGGATCACACACCACCTAACAGTTGACACTGTGTAACCCCTGTCTGTTCCTGTATGGCTCCCCATGCATGGACGGTGTTAGTATGGCAATATGTGTGCTGCCTATTGCACTATAGACATTAGGCATACCATGCATGGCCTAGAATGCCTGCTTTGTGGCACAGACATCATCCACCACTGTTTGGAACATGATGTGGTCCTGGATATGCAAGACCAGGACATCTGTCATCTTTGCCACTGCCTGAGACATGGAGAACTGGCATATGCCCACGGCATCACTGGTCACCCACTGGAATAAGTCCATAGCATAGTATGACAGGGTGCATGACACGTTGGTCTCCACTGTTATCATCCTGGACCACATTGTCAAAGAGGCAATGTCACTGTGGACTGTGTCACACAGCTGTGCAACCAGAGACCAGGAAAACCTAAATCTCTCTAGGCAGTGTGTGTTCCTCAGTATGGCTACATCCAGCCACTGTCAGAAGTCTCTGGGCTTTGGTCTTGCAAGCTTCCACCACTCCATCTTGGAGATGAGCAGGTGTACATTCAGCAGTAGTCCAGGACACATCCTATCCCTCCATTACCTTTTCTGGTCTCCCCGTACACATACCGCTGCATCCCCTTTATTTTGTCCAGCTCACTTCTGTGTACCTTTAAGTGGGCATGGAGTTTGTCATGTGTGTGATGCCTTTACCTGTGCTTGCGAAACATGCTCACACACTGCCCTGTGTTGTGGTGGAGATTGCTTCATAGCAGCATGGAGGTGTGATGGCAGCTACAAAGACCAAGCGAATGGGACAGTACCCAAAATGTTTATGCAGGGTGTTGGAGCACATCTACACCAAATGGCATTATGACACTACCATGTGGCTACTGCACAGCCATGACCAGGAAAGTATAACATTTGCAGGCTGTGCTGTGGGGCAGTGGGGGATGTGGCTGCTGTCTATGATGCTAACCATACTTTTCCTTTCTCATCCCACACAGGATCATCTGATCCTGCTGCACAGACTGAAATTCAGCAAAGTGAAGCAGCCTGATGGGGTGGCTTGTGTCATGTGGACCCCCGCACTGTCACAGATGATGGCTACTGAAGAACCCCGGCTACCTGTCCCTGAGGGAGGAGGATGAGGAGGTGCATTATAAATCCAATGGATGTGTTGTGTGGCTACAGGCCCTTGATGGTAAGTACTGCATATCTAGGGATGTCCCCTTTGTGTTCCTCACCATGCTTGTCAGTGAGCTATAGACATACCGTGTAGCTTGATGCTGTATGTCATTTCCATGACTGTACTGCAGGGGACCACTATACTACCTCATTCTGCTGCCACACAGCTGCGACAATGAAAGCACCTCCAGCAACACAGCAGACAGCCAGGATGGGGATGTTAAAGAGGATGTGCTCTGCCGGTGGTGTCAAATGGTGATGTTCGCTACTGACCATGTGACATTAAAGGCATTTGTACCTGACACTTGTCTGGTTACTGTCTCATGGTCTGTGGGTGGCGGGTGTGGTGGGGTGGTGTGATGGGTGGTGGAGGGACCATGGGTGACACATCCTGAGGTTGGGTTGGGGATGGCCTCACGGGAGTAGGCAGCATGGGGCTAATGCATGTGTCCCTCATGTGAGCCATGTGTGTCACAGAAGGCGCCATCATGCAGCTTCACTTGTTGGTGGCTGTTGTGCATTGCTAGTGGGGGGCCCCATGTCACTGCCGGTGTGCATGCACCAGGTTCACTGTGCACCATCCCTGTGCTGTAAGTCTGAGGAAATTGTGTACTGTACTATCTGTATGCCACTGTTGATGGTCCTCACGGCCATGCATTGACCATGCAATCTCACCACATGCTGCTGCACCCGTGAGGCATTCGGGGTCCATTCCTCAGCTAGTGCCTGCTATGTTGGCATCCCTCCACAGGGTGTGCTTTGCACACTCTGGAGTGGCATGTGGTGGTGTCACAGCATCTACCATGCCATGGGTGGCATTGTCCCTGCCTCTTGGTGTTTTCCTTTCATACGTATGCACCAGCCTGCACTGCCATTTGCCAATGTTCAGTAATGCACACATGCTCTGTCCATCATGCATGGTCTGCGTACCTGGCCAGATATGTAGCTGATGTGCATGCAGAAGGGTCAGTGTTGCAGGGACCTGGCCATCCTATCCAGCTGCATCTGCTACTGCCCCTTGGCATGCACGCCCTTCACCACATGTTATCCCCTGTGTGGTACAGCACATGAGCAATGGTGTTTGTCCCAATGTCTGGAATGGAGAGGTGTGGCATGTTACAACCATGGGCATTAGGTTCTGGCCATGCAGCCCTGTGTACATGCCAGTCAGTTCTGCTTTGTGGACATCTATGGAAACCCTCCTTCTATTGTAGGTGTAAGTACCTACCACCATGTGCCTGGCTATCATACATAGTTTCATGCATGCACACAAGGTCTTCCTATGTATGACACTATGCGGCAATGCCTTCTCATATATGCCATGTGTTGCAGGTGTGGAGCTGTGCGCGGGTTGGCTATACGGTCTCCTGTGCGCCATTCATGCAAGTCTCACTGATACGACGTGCGCAGCATTTGTGTGTAGCCACCTAAGCTTGCTTACTGTGCACCCCTGCACCTGACATGTTGGCTTGATGCATAAGGCCCATTGACTGGAGTCAAGGGCAACAGTGGTAAAATATTGACCCCAAGGGATGAAATATTGCCTGACAAAAGTTATATTGCCCAAAGTTGAAGTCTGAGGGCAGCATTACTATTGCAAGGCAATACTTTATCCCGAGGGGTCAAGATTTTCCCTTTGTAGCTTGAAATGACTCCGGTCAGTTCTGTTTTATTAAACCTTGTGTGAGTTATGTTGCCTTCCCATAAGTTACCTCCATGCTGTCATTGTATGCTGATCTAACAATTAGCCAAGATCTGAAAGTATGCACTTTCCACAGAACACAATTAAAAAAAAAAAAAAACATTAAAGACTGGCCCATCAGTGTAGCGGCTAGATTTCAGCTTGCCACACTAGCGACCCAGGTTCAGGAATGGACCTGGGTCATCAAAGGGCCGGCTGGGTGAGAAGGACAGCGCGTCCTACAAACTTGCTCCCTTCTCCGGGGGGAAGGTGTGGTGTGTAGCTGGCACTTGAGGGACCCCTGGTGGAGGCCTAGGGCACTGCAGCAACTGGATCCAACAAAGCCCGGGGGCAGGCATGCTGGTGTCATTGCTATTCCCCCGCCCACAGGGGAAAAAGCCAAAAGCCTTCCACCACCTCCATGGCCTTGACCCTGGCTGCAATCAGCTCCCAGGCCGACTCTTGCCCTATCCTGTCATTCGCGGCACCCTTCAGAGGGGTTGGGTGCCACAATCCCAACCTGGGGGACAAGCCAGGGGGTACTGGGAGGGCAGCTAATGTGGGAGCCGCAGCCGAAGGGTCCATAACTGGGCAGAAGCCTAGTTGTGGAGGAGGTGCCAAAAATAGAAAAAAACCAAAAAAAACATTGATTTAACTGGTTCTGTCTGCAAGAATGCCTGTAATCCTTTTGTGAAGTTCTTGGTTTTGTTGCTTCTATGTTTACTTTCTTTTACATACTATCATCACCACCCCCACCCCACATGTTGAGTGCAAGTCAATGTCCATACCCAGCCCCTGTGAACTTGCCAAACAGGGGAAGGGAGCAGTAAAACAAAAATTCTGTTTAACAAACAAAAAAGGTTCTTGGCACAATAATCACTTACTGTATGGATCAGGATCTGCAAGGCTAGCACTTCTTCTCCTTGTCCCTAGGGCTTACACATCAGAAGAAGGAACAGGGAAAGGAATTTTTTTTTTTAAATGTTCCTGGTGTAGGGACGCCCATTGGCTCAGTGGTAGTGCTTTGCACTTCTACACTGCTGACCTGGGTTTGGAAACAAGCCTGGGTCTGCACAGGATGGGCAGCCAGGCTGGGGACAGCTCCTGATGGGAGAGAAAGCCAGCCGGGTAGGGAGACAGCCTGGCCCAGTGCTGTAGTGGCCTCTTGCAGTGAGCTGGGGAGCTTGCTCTCTCATGAAGGGTAGCACATGCCCAGCGTGTGCTACTGTGCATGAGGCAGCCAGAGGCTATACCAGACATCTGGGGTGGAAATCAGGACCACAGAAGAAAAACAGGAAAAAGTGACACACACAACCACTGAAAGAGATGACCCCCACAGTCCTTGGGTCTTGTACCATGCAAATCCCCTTTGGATAAGATGACAGGAGGAGCAGCAGACAAGATCAGAGACTGGCTGGGGGCCCAATGCAGAAGTAAATGGAGATCAGGGACAAACAGCTGAAAGAAAATAAAACATTCCCGGTGCTGCTGAGTGCCTACTGTATTTGGCCAGAGAAAGTAGACTGGAGGTCATGATGCCGACCATGGTTTCACATTCACAAGGCAGTGAGCCCTGGGTTGCAGCACATTCCACCACTCCCTGCATTCAGATCAACAGTTTGTTTCCCCAGCCCCAAGGACTTGGAAATGGGGCTGGGTAACACAACAAGATATCCGTCAGCTGGTGATATGCATAGGAGGAGCATGCTGTAACCTTGTAGTGGTAGCAGGGTGAAAAAAAAAAAGTTTCTTTTTCCTGTGAATGATGTGAGCAGCGATTTGCCAAGCAGGAGGCAGAAAAGATTTTGATAGTGCAGAGGGGGCAGTTGGGCCACTGGACTTTTAGGAAAATTGTTTACTTTGAGGGGGGTGCAAGAATGAGGGATTCTTTCTATTGATTTAAAGAATCAAAACAAAGGCAGTCGATGACAGATGGCACTTTGAACTGAGCATGGTGGATTGTGATGTGGAAGATGGTGATTGACAGGATGACTGGGCTACAGTTCAAAAGAGTATTACCCAGTCCAGTGATGTATTGATCAGTTTCAGTTTAAACTAGTCGATAGTTAAAAAAATTAATGTCGTGTGACTGGTTCTGAAAAAATTAGAGACCATGATACATGCAAATATGTTAGGGTGGCTGTTGAGTCCTATGTTAAACTCAATTTTTCGTTTGCTTCTTGTAGAAACATGGTTTCACAGATGTTTATGAAACTTTCAAGATTTGTTGTACAGTACACAACAGAATCCATAGTCCTTGAAAGTGTCATGTAAATCTGTTTAGTATTTTTAGAAATATCAAAGTGAGAAACAGCTGTCTTGTTCCCCCATGACTTTAAAGGCATTTTTTTTTTAATTTTTGCTCTCTAGACAAAAAACGATAAATCTTTAAATAGTGAAATTTTGTATACATGTGTAGGTTGGTGAGGAAGGATTTCCTAAGGGTGGTTGATTTCTGGGAGTTTCGTATTTTTTAAGATATTTACATTTGAAAAATCATGTTTTTAGTGATCAGGCTGGGAGATAATCTACTGCATGTGCAGAACAGTTTCTGTGCTATTGTATGGGGATCGGGAAAGTGAAAACAGTTGATCTGTACTTAAGAGATCAATGGCAATGACTGATTATATGTGAAATAAAATATCTATCTTTCTTGATTTGTTTAACAAATAAAGACCTCAAAGACCTCACCATGCCACCCTGGGCTGCGTATTGTGCTTATTTGGTACTCAAATTAATTTATAAGTTGTTATCAGTGATATGTTGGTTACTGAAATTGTCTCAGTTTTTCTCCGATCTTGGCCGAATGCTACTTGCCATTGACATCATTCAAGGAGCGGAGTCAATGACAGTAGGGTGAGTGACATCCTTCTAGAAGAAGCTGCTCTGCTGTCTTATGACAATCATTTATTCCCCGCAAAAAATAAATAATCCAAGACTGCATTGTCACTTGGGTTGCTGAATTTTACTATGCTCAAACTTTGTGTAAAAAATACAAAGACATCTTCACAATCATGAAATCTGTAAGCGGCACAGCTGATGCAGAAGTTCCCATGTCTCGAGAGGCTCATTTTAGATCGCTTTTAATTTAGCAGGTAGCTGTTGATGTGGAAAGGTGAAGTTTTTATGTTTGCTGCGCATGTGCACCAAATGTTTTGGGGGTAAATACAACGGGAATTCTGGGGTGTGCAATGCTGACCCCATTGCAGTTGAAAATGAAAGGGGCTTTGCAGTCTTAACCAACGACCTCTCAGTGTGGTCATGATGCAACTCTCAGCTCAGTGGGTTGAAACTGCATGTACTTCAGAACTAAATCTGCTCCAATCAGAGAGGGCTTCAGTAATTTGATTTGCATGAAGTCTGGTCGGCAAACAGCTGATCAGCTTTCAAAACAGTTGCAGCTGCACACCAGAAGTTTGCTATGGACCTTAACAGTGTGCAACTGCTACATGAAGCCCTGTAACAACAAAAAATCATCCCTCAATGTTTGTTGTTGGTGTCCTTGTAACTCTCTCCCCACCTGACCCTCCCAATCAGCACCCACCAACCCAAACTCCCCCCACTAAAGAAGGGTCCATTGATGTCTATTGCAGCCACCACCGTAAGTGCAACCCCCCCACACCTTTTAAAAACTGATATTGGGGGTGCCTAATCCCTCAGTATCCATTGAAATAAAGAAAGCAACCCTCATATTTTTGTTATAGCTTACAAAAAAGGAAATGGTCCATTGATTGTCTGTTTCTGATGCCCCTATAACTGTCACCCCTCCCAGTCAGAACCCACCACATCCCCCCCAAACATAACACTGACACTGGGGGTGTCAAATCCTGTAATAAAGAAAACTTTCTATTGGCTTTTATGTTTTTGTTTGTTTTAAAAAAAAGCCTGTACAAAAGAAAAACATGCATTGATGTCTGTTGCATTGCTAGTCCCACCCCCACCTGATCCTCCTACTCAGCACCCATCACTCCACCACCCACCAGAAGCCCTCACTTACCCACTGGGAGTCAGATGCCCTAATCTTCTCTTGACCACAGACATGTCTTCACTCTTCAATGCCAGACCATGAACTGAGGAAATCAGGTATGTGGTTCAGTGTATTTCAATGTGGGTTTGAACCTAGAAATGTGTCCTTCCTATTTTAGTTTTTGTAAATACCCTGTGAAAAAGAAAAAGGTCCATCAATGTCTGTTGCAGCTGCCAGCCCACCACCATTACTGAAAACCCCAACGCCATTTATAGCACTGACAATGGGGGTGCCAAATCCCCCAGTGACCACTGAAAGAAAGAAAGCATCCTTCATATTTATTTATTTATTTTTTTTTATGTGCTGCAAAAAAGAAAATGGTCCATCGATGTCTGTTGCTTTATCCCCTATAACTGTCAACCCAACCCGACCCTCCCACTTAGAATCCACCACCCCACCTCACCCTAAACATAACACTGACACTGGTGGTGCCCAGTCTCCCAGTGTTGAAACCGGAAATTAAAAAAACCTTCCTTTGGCTTTTTTTGTTTTGTTTCAAAAAAGCCTGTAAAAAAGAAAACCATCCATTGATGTCTGTTGCACCATTTGTTTCCCCCCCACCTGACCCTCCTACTCAGCATCTACAACCCCTCCTCCCCCACTGTTACAGTACTTACCCACCGGAGCTCAGATGCAGTAATTTTCACTGAACCGCAGGCATGTCTTCACTCTTCAGTGAAGGACTGCGAACTGAGGAAATCAGGTAAGCGGTCCAATGTATTTCAATGAGGGGGGCATTGAAACATCCCTATTTTATTTTTTGTAAATACCCTATAAAAAGGAAAATGGTCCATTGATGCCTGTTGCAGCCACCAGCACACCACCATTACTGTACCTCCCCCTCGCCACTTATAGCACTGACACTGGGAATGCCCAGTTCCTCAGTTTCCACTGAAATAAAGAAAGCAGCCCTCGTATTTATTTATTTATTTATTTATTTTTATAGGCAACGAAAAAGAAAATGGTCCATTGATGTCTGTTGCTGGCCCCCTATAACTGTGTCCCCAACCCAATCCTCCCACTTAGAACCTACCACCCCACATTCCCCCAAACATGACACTGACATTGGAGGTGCCCAATCCCCCAGTGTCCACTGAAACAAAGAAAGCATCCCTCATATTTTTTTTTTTTTATAGGCTTCAAAAAAGAAAATGGTCCATCGATGTCTATTGCTGGTACCCCCATAACTGTCACCCCCCAAACATCCCACTCAGAACCCACAACCCCACCCCTTCCCAGCCCAAACATAAAATTTACACTGGGGGTGCCAAATCCCCCAGTGTTGAAATCTGAAATAAAGAAAACTTTTCCTGTTTGTTTTTGTTTTAAAAAGCCTGTAAAAGAGAAAACTGTCCATCGATGTCTGTTGTGCAGTTAGTTCTCCCACCCAATCCTCCCACTCAGAACCCACCATACCACATCCCCCCAAGCCCTTACTTACCCACCAGGGGTCCGATGCCATAATCTTCTCGGGACTGCAAACACGTCTTCGGCCTTCAACTCTGGGCCACGAACTGAGGAAATAAGGTATGTGGTTCAATGTATTTTAATGGGGGTTTAAACTAGGTGGTATACCTTGGCTATTTTTGGCCCAAATTTTAAACATACCTTTTTTGGGACCCCACCTCTGGAACAATTATTTTGACTTTAGGCAAATCTGTTCCAAAAAGTGATTTTTTCTGTTTGCTGCACAAAATCACCTTTTAGGCAGGAGTTGAAAACTTTCTCTGCCCTTGTTCATGATTTGGGGTCATAAGAAGGCTTTGTTAAAAATGTGGTGTAAAAATATTAAAAATCAACAAAGTTATGAGCCTAAGCATCCCCGCAAGAACATAGACAGGATGGAGGCAGTCTAGAGGAGGGCAACTAAAATGGTACAGGGTCTGCACCAGAAACCATGTGAAGACAGATTAAAGAAGCTTAATATGTATACCCTCGAGAAAAGAAGGGAGAGGAGGGACATGATAGAAACTTTTAAATACCTCAGGGGAATCAATAAAGTCCTAGAGGGTAGCATGTTTCAGAAAAACAGATGTGCAAGAACAAGGGGACGCAGTTTGAAGATAGTGGGGGGACAATTCAGGGGCAATGTGAGGAATTATTTTTTCACAGAGAGGACGGTGGACGCATGGACTAGCCTTCCTGAAAAGGTCATGGAGTCAAAAACTGTGGGGGAATTCAAGAATGTATGGGACAGACATAAGGCAATTATAGTGTGGGGTAGAAGGAAATAGACTGTTGGTTAACTACGATCTGCAGTTTATCCAATAGGTAGGGAAATGGGCAGACTGGGTGGGCCAAGTGGTCCTTGTCTGCCATCAAAGACTATGTCTCTATGTTTCTAAGCTGAAAGTTGCAAACCTCATGAATATAACAGCTGTCGCTTTTCAAACCCTAGCCGAAATGTGCTTTTGTGCCCCGAAAGATGATTTTGCAGTCATTGCATGAAATCACCTTTCAGGCAGGAGTTAAATATTTTCTCTGTACTTGTCCATAAGGTGGGATCATAAGAAAGCTATGTTGAAAATCTGGAGCAAAAATATTAAAAAAAAAAAAGGTTTTGAGCCTATGTTGAAATTTACAAATGCAGACTTATAACTTTGACAATTTTCAATAATTTCACCCCAAATGATAAACATAGTAATTTCTCCACAGCACTACATGAATGCGGCAGCTGTCATTTTTCTATTCCTGGCCAAACTGTGTTTTCATATCTGTGGTGCAGAATGACGTTTTGGTGAGAATTTGAAAATCTTCACCTGACGGATCCATTAGGTGGAGTAATGGGAAGGCTATGCTGAAAGTTTGGTCTACAAATATGGTAAAATGCCAAGGTTATGATTGAATGTTACACAATTTCAAAATTCACTCATAATTTCGCTAAGTAAGCAATAACCCACTGCAGGGTGTGGGGTTATAGGCATTTAATCCATGCCTGGAATGCGTTGTGAGGAATGAGGCTGCAGGCCAAGTGCCCTCACAGCACCCTGGGGTGGATTAAATGCCTATAACCCCATAGTCTGGAGTGGGTTATTACACTTATAACATGGATTACTTTCCCCATAGGACAGAAAACCAAGAAAATAACATTTTCATCTTCTTTTCCTGCCTGACAGATGTATTATCCTTCCGCTGTGCAAAATAGTTCCTTAGTAAACATCTCTTGTTTTTGATCTTATGCATGGAAACATGTCATAATGTGTCTTTTACTATGGTTAACCTGCTTTGTGATGCTTTAAAAACTTATAGAGGACAAAAGACTGCAATGCTATGCCTTTCACTATCACTGAGTACTTGTCTGTGAAGACTTGGTTATAGATTAATCTGCAAGTGTAATCGCTACTATCTATATATTGTGTAGCACTATGTACAAGTTCATGAAAATTGGCTGTGTAATCAATAGCACTGTAAGTAGACTGTAGCAGTCATGGCCTGTGCAATACAGTTCACAATTCTTAGGATTTCTGGAGATTTTTGACAATAAGTTACAGTATTTGTTTTGACGATCTCAAGTATGTGACTGCATGTCTAAAGAGTGGTCATGGTTGCACTGTAGTACTGTCTACGGAGAGAACTCTAGCTTTTCAGGTTAACAGCTTTGTTAAGGCTGTAGGTTTGCAGCAGAAGAACTCCCTTTGTTGAGACTACAACATACATGTGGTATGGTTAAAGCACACTGCTGCAGTACTGGGCACTCGAAACAATATTATACAGCAATGCAAGATGATTACCGTAACTGGTGACTTATGGTACATTTAGTTTCCACTTACGGGGTGGGGGGATGTGCCTCTCTCCCTGCCTGCACTGCTGACACTCGTGGATTTACTGATGTTGCTGTGAGTATGTCTACTGCTGTGTTTTCTTCATTCAGCCACCGTTAAACAACCAATTTGGTGTGCTATCTCTACAGCACGTCTAACAGACCGCCGCTGTGACATATTAATAGTACACACACCTCTGGCCTGTTCACACCCTTGTACATCAATACTGTCTGTATTCACTACTACTGATAGACACTCTGTGTTTGGGAAACTATTGGGAGGTGGAATACTGGTTTACTGAGAGTGTCTTCTTTAGTAGTACAAAACTACTGGCAAGCTTCATCGTGTCACTCCAAAGTACCCCGATGCAATTCCCTCTCACTGCACATCACCACTTCTACATATTTCCCTGTTGTACCATTTGCTTTCATTGTCTTACAGTGGGCTGTATACAGCAATAGCTGCATACGTCCATGACTTCCTTTGTGGCTGTCTCGACAGTGAACTACTTCTTAAGGGTTAGTCGACGGGTGGGGGGGGTGTGCCATGCACAGGGAACAGAGGGTAATGGCTTTCCAATGCTCGCCCATGTACTTCATGTGCACTACAGTAATCCTTAGATGGAGTTCTACTATGATCTCTTACAGAATGCTACAGCAGTAGTAAGCAATTAGTTCTGGTAAGGCTCTTGCAGAACTTGAGACAGTGCTACATTTGGGAGCAGTGTCCAAAACTTTTCCTTTCTTCACTTCATACACAAGGACTTCCCCATTAGGACAGTAAACTTTTAGCCACTCATCTACATTTTGGTGACCAAATAGGAAGAAATCAGTCTGCATTACTTGTTTGTTTCGCACAGTGTGCTCGGCTCATTAAGAAGGAAATAAAAATGGCTACTTCACATACCGAGCTGAGTAAACAGTGTAGATCACTACACCATGTTATGAGGCTTCCCCACAACTGAGAAACAGGATCAGGCTACTGAACCGTGGATTAAATAGAGAATTTAATCAATGGTCATCTGCCACCTCCTACCCAATCACTGCTACGCAGCAAGGTAACCCATGTTATAATTTTGACTGTTTTTACTCCAAACTTTCAACATAGCCATTTTTTCACAAAACATAATAAATGTGACATGTTATTTTTTTTTTAATTCTGGATGAGATGTGTTTTCACACCTCTGGTGCAAAATAAATTTTTGGCCAATATACCATAAATGGTACATGTGTTGTCTTTAAGAAGAATCCTAAAACAAGTATCTTCAAAAGCCAAGGTCAAAATTGAAAAAAAAAAAAAAAGAGGTTCTTACCACCAGCAAATGTTCGGCATTGACAAATGTTTGTTTTCATATGATTTTATGTACCAGTCCTATGTAATTTCTCTGTGAAATACATAAGTGAACAGATTGAGTTTGATGCTCTTCTATTTAAATTTCAGACAGTGAGTGAAGCACCTTTGCAATCGATGACAGTTTGTGAAATTTTGACGCAGCACACCCTAATAAATGCCTTACAGATTGTTATAGTCAGTTTTTTTTGTAACTTGTGCAGTTCACCATCTATCTTTTTTACTATTCAGTTGTGAAAAGCTAGCTCTACCGTATTTCTCTGCTGTTGCTAGCACTCCTGAGCGATTAATTATTCAGAGTCTGACATATTTTGACAGCCTGTTTGTTTTTGCTTATTTAAGAAAAAAAAACAGGTATAATATTTCTTTGCATTTTAGTAAGTAGCATGGTGAAATGTTGAGTTATATGGTTCCTTCCTGGTATGGTAAATGTTGGGATGTAATATCATTACTCACCCCCCTCCCATTTAGTTTCAGTTGCACAACATATTAACCTCATATCTGTCATACAATGGATTTCACACTGCGCATCTGTCATACCATTGATGCTATTTTTTTCAGATACCATTGACATGAATCTATGCAACTAAATACTGGCATTGTTAGTTTGTTTTGTTTAACTATGTCTCCATTTCTCCATTCCTTCTAGTGCAATACTTCTATAATCGTACTGTGCTGTGCAATGCATATCAGTCAGAAGTTTTTTGCCTATTCTATCATCCCCAGTTGGCATAGAGACAGCATCCTAGACCCACTCATTCCCAAGGAGATAGTCCCATGCCAAACCCAAAACAAAAAAAAATGTAATGTTGGTCACTACCTCCTTCCAGTTTTGGACTCAGATACCTACCAAGCTTCTTCCTTCATAATTATGCAACCACACACAAATTAAAAGTTAATACAAAACAAAAAAATGCATTAATAAATAAACAAAATAGAAACAATGGTCATAAGTCAATCATTTTTGTTTCTTCATGTCACACCATGATGCAAGTCACATACCTGCACAACTCCCCTTTTTAAGCAGGGAATCCCGGAAAAAATTACATTATCAAACGTTAAATTATTTTTACTGTTCTACTTTTATATTAATCAGCTGCTCCTGATGTAGTTGTATTTGCATTCGCAATGCTTGACTAATTATTACGGTTATTATGATTCCTGTTTTGACCCAAAGGAGACAATGTTTTTCAGATTTGATGCAGTGCTTTAAAAGTTTATCTTAGCGTGAACATTTTGTTTTCTGTACTGAACCTGGGACTGTGTACTACAGTTGTATTCACTGTATTTTTTTTCTTTTATCTTCCTCCATGTGTCTCTACATTCTAGTACAACACCCTGAATGAACTGTGTCATGCATGCTAACAAGCTGTCTTTGTCAAATCTCCATACCACATTTGTCCATGGACACCATACTAGCTCCACTTGACCCTAATTGATAGATATTTGAACTAAAAAATCTAGATCACATAGCAATGTGGAGTAATTGCTCACTGCTTGCTTTTGTCAGAGAAAACTGTCCAACTCCAATCTATCCAAACAAAGCCTTTAATTAAAAAAAAAGTAAATATATAAAAAAACATACCATTATATTCAGAATTATGCATTCCTTCACATCATCTCTCTACCTTATCACTGCCAACACAGACACCGACCAAGTACACAGTTCTCCAACCAGTCAGCCTTGTGAATAAGAAAATAAGTAAAAAGAGAAATACATTTCATTTGCATATTTATTTACCAGTGAATCCATTTGTGGTAGCCTATTGTATTCATTAGTGCTGTGAGAAAGCGGAATTCCACCTGCAGAATTAGCAAGGAATAACCATTCTGCCAGTGGAATTTCCACAGGAATTTCATTGGTTCTTCTGCAGCCCACTTCGCATTCACTTCACCAGCGAAATTTAAATTTGCTGCATCTCTAAAGGTATAGTAGTAAATCACCTGTATAATATGTAACCTTGTTCATATGTCCATCTATTTCTATACCATGTAAATTTGTGGTTTAATGCAAGAATTGTGCTAGGGTTTCCACGTAAATTGCAAGGAGATAGGGTATAAGGGACAGCACTGCCGGTGCCTCAAGAGAGGGTAAATAAGGGTGCAATAGAGCCATTTGCCTTCACTGCTGTGCAAGCTGATTTGAATAACGTTAAGAAATGGTTGAGGGAAATCAAATTGTTGTAAAGCGTAGTGTAGAAATGGCAAAGGCACTCTATCAAATGCTTTTTGGGTATCTAGGCAGAGCATTAAGGATGGGAGTTTCAACTGATTTTTGCACTCTACTGCAAGGAGAGTTCTTTTGATATTGTCTGCTGTTTGTCTGTTTTTTACAACATTAGATTGAATTGGGTTAATAAGATCCGAAAGTATAAAGTCCAGATGGTGAGCTATAATGCTTGTACTGTAGTTTGCAATCAGTATTAAAATCTGAAATTGGGCAGTAAGACTTCCAGTTTGAGGGGTCTTTTTGTAGTCTGAGAACTGTAGAGATCATTGCATATCTCCATGTGTCGAGGCATTGAGCTGTAGAGTGGGTCTTTTGAAATGGAGAAGTAAAGGGTCCTGCAGTATTGAGAGGAAAGCTTTATAAAATTCTATACCATACCCATCGGAGCAGGACTTTTCCCAATTTTTGTTTCCTTAAGTCACACTGTTAGCTTGGCTAATAAAACTGGTTTGGATGCAAGGTCTATATGTTGTTGGGAGAGGTGAGTGAGAGCAAAGTTGGCAAAGAAATCTTTTATCTGTTGCTCCGATGATGGCAAGTCCACCTTGTAAAGGTGGAAATAAAAGGCTTTACATTTTCTAGGATGTCAGAAGTGTGGAATGCTGGTGTCTGTGTGATGGAATGTATTATTTTTGTAACTCTGCCTTTTTTTTTGCTTGTGGTGTAACCTGTGAGCCAGATGTTTGGATGCCCTGCAACCCCCAATTCATTGTACTGCATGCTTGTCTGAGCCAGAGCAGAGCTTGCTCAGTTTTGTACGTTAATATATCTTGCATTTATTTTCAGTTATCTTAATCCTGTCCCCCAGAAATAGTCCCCCTTCATCTAGGCACTTTGAGGAAATTTAAGTTATTCTTGTAGTTCTGATAGCTTTTGATTTCTTTGTTTTTTCTTCTTTGCAGCATGGGCAATGATTTCACCTCTGAGGAATGTCTTACGTGTGGCTCAGAGAGTAATCTGTGAGATATCAGGATAGTGTTATCCTTAAGAATTAGGGGGATATGTGCTTTGAGCTGTAGAAACTCTGAGTCTCATAGTAAGGTTGTATTATTTTTTTTTATTGTTTATTATGCTTTATTGCGCCTTCTATCGCTGGCACCTCAGCCCGGACATGGACCCTCCGCTTCCACTCCCACATTGGCTGTGACTCCGTGATATCACCTGGCTTACCCCCCAGGGTGGGATTGCAGCACCAGCCCTAAGTGCCACAATCAATGAGATAGGTCAGGGAGCAGGCCTGTGAACTAATCAAAGCAGAGGGGCAGGCCTCATCTAGGCAGCAGGCAGTGGTATTTTTCCCTGATATATGGGGGTGGGGATGTATAATGATGGCCAGTGTCCACCCCTCCCCTGAACGTATTGTCATCGGTGCATGCAGTACACCCAGCCTCTGCTAGGTGTCTGTATAGTGCCAAACACTCTACCACCTTCCACCCTGGAGAAGGAGAGCAGTTGTTGGATGTTCAATCCTTCTCCCCCTGGCCAGCCCTCCAACATCCCAGGTCCGTTCCCGAACCTGGATCGCTGCCGTCGAAGGTCAGCACCCTGCCTCTGCATCAGCGGGCTGGCTTAGTAAGGCTGTATTAAATGGCCATTGCATAATTCTGTGTTTTGTGGGTATTGACAGGTACAGTATAGGGATATGGGGCATGATATGATTGTAATATAGTGTCTATATTAGCATCTGTAATCCAATCTATATACTCTGCTGTGATAAAGAAATAATCTAATCATGAGTATGTTTGATGTGGATAAGAATAGAATGTGTAATACCAGTCCCTAGGATGTAAAAATTACTAGGCATCCACAAAATCTAGGTCACATATCTGGCAGCATAGTATCTCTGTGTATACCATCACCACAGTGAATCCCCAATCGTGAAGGCCACCACAATGCCAGAAAACAGGCAAAATCCGCCCATTGCTGTGGTGGTCTATGCGGCAATTGGGACAGCCTCACTGGGTGTCCCTCCCCCTGGTCCAACTCCGACTCAGAGTTAGAATCCTAGAGACCAGGGGTGTGTGGGGGCAGAGCACCCACCAATGAAAGCACAGAGGCATCCCCGACACTGCATTGCTGACACTTGGCAATGCAGCTGTCGCTGTCGGGGATGTCTCTGTAGCCACTGTCGCTGTGGCATGGTACAACCGTATCTCTGCCTGGTTGTGGAAGCTGAAGGAGAGGGCTTACTTGTGTCAATAGTTGGATTTAATAGGAAATTAAAATCACCTCTTATCACCAGGGTACCCTGTTTACCTCTTCTTGTTTAAGGATAAGTTCTAATACAGTTTGTATGGTTGAAGCTTCAGTGGCAAGGGGCAAGTAAACACCTTCCACCATGAAAGGATTCATATATGGCGCCAACTGCTAGTGGCAATCACCTTCCTTGTCTATGTATGAGTAGATTAATTGAAATGGGGATGACTTGGGAATTAAAATTGCCCCTTTGCCTCCCATTTCTAGATGCTGCCTCAATAATTGCAGCAAAACCAAACTTCAGTAATTTTTTGTATTCAGTAGAATTTAAATGTGTCTCCTGTAAAAAAAGTAAATTAGCTTTTTTTCTATTTCTTTTTTTAAGGACTGCAATATTTTGGCTCTTTTGATTGGATTAGAAAGCCCTTTTACATGGGGCAGATGCAATTTTGGGGGACTGGTATGATGAACTAAGAGGGAGCTCCATGTCCCAGAGACCAGAATCCGTTTGTTAATCCATCAATCTGGAACTAACTTCAGAGATCTTGATGTAATTTGTTAGATTACAATATTCTCTAATGAATCTGTGAGTTTTAAAATGAAACTCCCTACCTTCTGGCAGTAATTTGTCTTTCAAGGCAGCGGCCAACAGAAGTGACAAGAATGGCAGACACAGCTTCAGTTCCAGGCACCATTAGCAATGCCACAGAAATTAAAAACATGCTGCAACTGGCTCTCAAATAAATTTTAGTCTCAAATCCTTGGTCTCGACCTTGGAAGAGAAAAAACAGGATTCACAGAACAGAGCCAAGGACACTGAAAACTTCTTCACCTACTGTACATTGATGATAAGGATGTGAGCTCAAGGCCAGTATTCAGAAACTAAAGCAATTAGTAGCATGGCTATGGGAGAGGGCAGAAGACTCAGAAAATCAAAGCTGTAGGAATAATTTGTGGTTCATTGGCTTCCCAGAGGGAGTAGAACAAAAAGACACCAGCTCCTTTCTTCAAAGAGAACTTCCATGGTTACTTCACACCAGCTGGAGGCAGCCCTTGGAAATGGAATAGGCACACAGTGCTCTTGGACCTCCCCCCCCCCATGGCTGGTGACAGACCTTGATCCATTCTGGTGAAGTTTCTCCACTACCTTGACTGAGTACAGATTTTGCTTCTGGTGAGAGACAGGGCACCGCTATACTGGAACAGCAATAGGATCCTTATTTTTGAGGACTATTCTACAGAGCTGGCACCAAGACAGAAAGGATATATGGGGGTAAAGAGGATCCTCCAAGAACTGAACATCCAGTATCGTTTATTGTACCCAGCCAAACTACATATAGTGAAGAACAAATCCTCACATCTTTTCAACTCCCCAGACAAAGCAGAGAGTTACATTTAGAGGAAATAGCCTGACAAAGCCCAAGAACTCTTAGGCAAAGAGTTGGTATCACTGTTCATACGCCCAAGGCAAGCCCCCAGACCTACATGGCATATATAGCACTCTTCTTGAGATCCAAAGCTAGATCTCCCTGACTCCATGGACAGACACGTTTCAAAAGGGAAGTGATCCGGCCGATGCAGTAGGGAAAAGCAGAGATCTGGCCTCAGTCATAAGGATAAGGAACCTCTCACTGAGAGCAGAGACTCTATGCACTCTACTACCAACTTCAGTTCCTTGGGAGAGCCAGTGCTGAAGAGGATGGGACCATCCTTCACTCTCAGCAAAGGCCTGATGTCAGTGGACTTGTCAGCAGCCCAGTGTGATGAGACCCCCTTGCCTCCAAGAATGCTTCTGGACACTTGAACTTGGGCAAAGAGGGAAGAGACACCTGAGAAGTACATGCTCAGGGGTACGGAGCAAGGAGCAGCAGCTATCTCAAGAGGATTATTATGGTTCAGAGAAGGAGATGGACTAACACTGTAATGATACTTGGGACTTCTGAGTTGATTTGTTAAATGGTGTTATTGTATGTCGCCTCTGTAAGTATTTGTTAATGCTAATGATGGGTGGGAGCGGGGCAAGGATACTGTTAGGCCCTGTCCAGGTTAGGGCTGCTGTAACATTACCACGGTCTTCTAATATTACAGCAAGCCCTTAAAATGGTTTGCTTCCACACCTGTAACGGCTTAATCACCATGTCATGAAATGTTTTTTAAATCACATCTGAGCAGATCTTTAGCACGATAATGAAAACGTTACCTTGCTTTTGTGGATTTTTCTTACAGTTTGCATGGGTGAGTGTATTGTGCCTTGCCTGGTATGTCTTCCCATTAGCCAGAATGCATTGCTTCCTCATACCATTATATCTTGCACTGAGGCGTACTGTACATACGCATTGGCATCAGAAGGAAGTTCAATCTGCCTGTCAACACACACAAACTGTGGCAAATTTAAATGCCCTTTGCTCATAGCTTTTGCTCTTGACTACCATAGCATTGATAATGAGTGGCTGCACTGCTAGTTGGTTGGATGAGGCCGCCAGACTCCTGATTAAATTTTTGGTGCAGGAGTGTGTGCAGGAGGATCTGAACAATTTTGGAAGAAACACAGTTGTGTATCAAAAAGTCTCTGAATATTTTTTGAGAATGGTATTGAGTGGTTGGTAAAGCAATGCCAAGACAAAATGAAGCAGTTAAAGGTCAGATGCCATAAAGTGCAGGACAGCAACCATAGATCTAGTGAAAGACGTGTTATCTGTCCTTATTTTGATCAACTGGACAGAATTTTAAGTACAAAGTCAACCTCAGAGCCACTGCATGTGCTAGCAATCAGTGAGATTGAAACTGAGGAGGACCACCCGGACACAAAAATGGATGTGTAGGACTACCCTGTCACTGAACTTCTCGAGTCAGGTGTATGAATAATTCCCCTCCCCAAAATTCCCCAAACAATTCTATACCGATAACCTGTTTTTATTGTCATTAAACATGGTGAAATTAGGAATGTATTTTGTTTGTAGATGTGGATCCAACAGATGAGACATCTATCAGTGTAGACAGTGAGGCTAGAAGCGAGGATCAATCTGAAACATCAGGTGGCAGTGTAAGCACATCAATCTCTGATGTGTCATCAACCGCAAGTAGTTCATGGCAGAAGAGACCAGCCACATCAGAGCCACTATGTAACCTCAGGAAAAAGAAAAAAACAACTAGGATACAGGAACTTGTCAAAGCTGTATTTGAGCTGACTAGGAAAATGATGGTAGAGCAGCACAAGGAGTTGATTGTGATGGAGAGGGTGAGGGAGGAGAGGGAGTTGGAAAAAGATTGCATAGGTAGGAAGCTGAGCAGAATGCTGAGTTTTCTAGAAACATGCTTTTCATACTTTCCCTACGTTATCAGCATCCCAATGTGCCCTCTGTGTTGTAACCCACAAACTCTGGACACACGGAAGCCACACCGCCAGTAAACCCCAGTGAAACTGCTTCTACACACATGCTGTTTCAAATGTTGCTGTTCCTCAATATTATGCTGGTCAGGCATTACCACCACCTCTATAAACACTAAGGCAGTGCCCATCTCTGTTCCTGCTCCATCTTGATCCACCAATACACCAGCCAGTGGCATCCATGTCCAACAAGGTGAACAATGGCACACTGTCATACGGTAATGCAGCAGCTGTTTTTGAGTCTGGTGAGGCCAATATACATTGGTCTCAAGTGTTGTCCCACCAGCTCCCATTGATAGTAACATTAATAACCCCTCTCTCCATAATACTCAAAATCATAACACAGAGCAGCCATCTTATCAAGGCTCTTTTTTTTCAAGGTGGCTTCACACAGGCAATGATGAGCGATGTGGTGGTCAGGATAGTACCAACATTGTGTGCCACTGTTTTAATGTTGCCTGTATCTATGCACACATTCAAGTTGCACCATCTGAAATGCTGTAATAGATCCACTGTTTATCAATTAGGTTTCGTTACCGCTTGAAAGTTTGCAATAGTGTGTTACACTGTCAGTGGACCACAAGGGCCTAGACCCAGTGTGTTACTCTTTTGAAAATGTTGAGAAGATGGAAACATGTGGTTGCACTTAAAGGATGATGATGCATGCCCGATATATATGCATACATCAGAAAAGGTTGACGGAGGGTCGTGGTTTACCGGTATGCGCTGTGCAGCATAGATGCATCAAAAACAACCATGAAACATAATGGCATGCATAATTAATAATCTTTTAATTGATCAAATGTACAGATAAACAACACTACATGTAAAATAATGCACTGCACTGCAAATCTTAAAAATATGCAACACATCAAATGTGTGCCTGTTCCTCAACAGTATCCACTACTTTAAGATTCAGGTTATTCAGTTTCAATTGAGTCTGTCAGAAGTTATGAACAGTATTTTTTAACATTTAATGACATTATATGTCTCAAAGTGTTTAACACAGACAGTTTTATTAAACATTTCTGTGCGTTTACGATTCAATAGACGTAACTGTTTTAAAATAACTTCAACCAAGAAAATAAAACATTTTGTTAAACAACAAATGACCATGCTACTTTTCCATGACACCTATACTATACTAATTTTAAAATGATGTGGGGGGGTGGTTTTGGGTGTTGGCAGGCTAGTTGCTGTCTGTGGACATAAGATCCATTTCTGGTAAAATGGTACAGTGCTGTTTTGCTAATGGTTGCTCACATACTCTGCTAATGCATCACGTATCACAGTGGCCTGCCGATTCATGGCTGCTACTGATAATTCTGCAGGAGGGGTACAGTCTTGATCTGCTGGTTGAGGGAATTGGCCATGCACTGATTCTGTAACCCAACTATCCAGAAATGCCTCAGACTTCTCCTCGCAAAGGCTGTGCAATGCACAGCAGGCTCCAATGACAGACAGCATGTTTTCAGTCGCTAATTCATTCCTTTTAAGAAAGGCATCTCTAACAGCCTTTTAGTCACCCAAAGGCACATTCCAGCACCATTCTTACCCGGCTCAAATGGTAATTGAAATTCTGCTTCATTGGATTACTGAAGTCAGAGTATGGCTCCATGAGCCAAGGAAGAAGAGGATAGGCAGGAACACCAAGAATGACCACTGGCACATTGACTCCATTGATGTCACATGGCATTGAAGGGAAAAGCTGCCCACTCTACCCCAGCTAATACAGTTTACTGTTCCATAGCACACAGGCATTGTGGACCTTGCCAGCCATCCTAAATTAATGTCTGTAAACATGAAGTTATGATCAACTAGTGCCGGAATCAGTACTGAATAGTAGGATCTATGGTTGAAGTATTCGCTGGCATTGCCTATGGGAATAAAATGGGCAAATGGGTTCCATCTATGCCCCCCCAAAGTTGGGGAAGCCCCAATCCCTCTCAAAGCCTTGTATGAAAGCAACAACATTCTGTATTCAGATAACTTTGTGAGAATGACACATACAGTAGCTTTGCAGACATCTATCACTATATCCCCCAACATAGATCTCCCAACCCCGAATAGGTGTTCAAATGTCCAATATTCAACATCGGTGGCAAGGCACCATAGGGTGAAGGCTACCTTTCTCTGCATGTCCACAGCCTTGTGCAACCTAATGTCAGCACATTTTATGTGTGGAGTAAGCTCATGGCACAAAGCAGTAAATGTCTGCCTAGACATTCAGAAATTACTCAGCCACTAGTCATCACTCCATGAGAAAAGCACAATGTGGTCCCACTAGGGATGCATGAAAGTGCGATTTTTCGCTCCCGTGGAACATCCACCAAAATCAGGGAACTTTCGCAGAAGTTTCTGAACTTCTACCTGTGGCAGAGCGGAAAACTGCCACGAAAGTTATCGGCAAAAATTTCACCCAGTGTCAAATAAAATAAGCCTTGGTGGCTAATGGCCCCACAACCCACCCACCCCACAGGTACACAATTAAATATCCCAGGTGGATAGCAGTCCCTCCTCCCACCAGATCATCTGCTCGACTTTCAGAAAAAAAAATTCTTATTTTAAGTAGCTCTCACTCCCCCATCCCCTACCTGACAGTGCCCACAGCCCAACAAAATGCTCTGATGACCTAGTGGCTAGCAGTCCCTTGCCTCCACCCATTCACCCAAGTGTATAGTAACCCCCCATCTCCATCTGTACTTTTAAAAATAAAATTGCCTGGTGGTCTACTGGTTTCCCAACCTTATTCCCCATCCCTGATCCACAGTCCTATATTATTGCCCTGGTGGTGTACTGCCCCCCACCCCCACAGGCGTCCCACCATCCTGCTCCCACCCCCATCGTAAACTGCAGCAGGCAGACTGGCAATGTTTTCCTCTCTCCATCACGGCTGGCCTGCCCACTGAGCTGTCAATGAATGACCATGTTCCTGTACAGGAACGCTCCAATCAGCATGACAGCTCAGTGGTCGGGCTGGTGGGGTGGTGGTGGGGACACCAGGCAAATAATATGGGACTGGGGTGGGGATGAGGAGGGGGGTTTGAAACCAATAGACCACCAGGAATTTTTTTTAAAAGTATGGACATAGATGGGAGGAGTTACTATACTCTTTGGGGGTGTATGAGTGGAAGGGAGGGACCACTAGCCACCAGGGCATCAGGGCATTTTGTCATACTGTGGGCCCTATAGGACAGGGATGGGGGGACGGACTGCTATTTAAAAGGAGAATTTAGGTTGGTGCAGTGATCCAGTGGGGGGGTGGGACCACTAGCCAGCAAGGAATAGGGATATTTGTCCTTGTTTTCTTGTGGGGTGGGTGGGGGAGGAAGACTAGTCACCAGGGATTACCAGGCATTCATTTGGGAAGCTTTCTTTTATAGGGGAGGCAGAATGTCTGCAAATGTTTGGAAATGGATTTCTGAACTTTTGCAGAAATGAAAGTCTGACTTTCACTTCAGTTCAGCTGGCGAAAATGTTTTTTTGCACACTCTTAGGTCTCACTAGTCGCTTGAGCTTAGATGGCTCCACACAGCTCACTGAACTGTCACAGCAGACAAAGCACTGGCTAGTAGCAAGTAAAGCACACTGACAATGGCAATACTGTGTTGCTTCATCTGCAGTAATCGCTGTGCTCAAAAATGCTTTACGGCCTGTCGATGCTTTCTCTCCCTCAAATGCTGCTGCAGCTTCATAAACCAGCTATTCAAGCACAAGAAAAAAGCAAACTTTAACTGTGGCACCGCCAAGTTTGTGGTTTGTTTACATGGAGACAGCGCCAAGCATTATGGGAGCATGTGTTGCCACACTGTACGCTGTTTTTGCTATTATGTATGTTCAAAATCATTAACAGTTATGATTGCTTAAATAATTTGTGTACTATCTTCTACCTGCATTTTCTTACGAATAGTGGAGGCCAGACTTCCACATAGGACTATTGTATAAAGAAGTTGTTGGGGGTTTGGGTACACCTTACCTATGAATGGGCAATATACACATAACAGTTTCACCCTCCTGCTCCTCTGATATATTATACAATGATGAGTAATCCACTTAAGTGTATCTGTTGGAATAGTAAGGGCACAAACTTTCCCATAAAGTGCAGGAAGGTTCTGAATCACCTTAGAAGGGGGGTTTAGCCTACCTACAGGAGACCTACCTCTTTGAGGCTGAGACTGAGAACTCAGGTCAGCTGGGTCTCCCAAGTCTTTAGCAACTCATACAACTTGAGGAGCAGGGGCATAGCTATTCTGATCCACACATGAATCCACTTTCAAGTGAAAAAAACCCTCAGAGATAAGGAGGGCAGGTATATTATCATCAAAGGAATCCTTCATGGACAAGAAAGCAAGTTATGCAATGTTTATTGTCCCACCTCCACAGAGGCTGGTTTCTTCCATGACATGGCACAGTTACTGGCAACACATATGAAAGGATCACGTCTCCAATGGGGTGACATGAACACAGTCATGGATGATTTTCTAGACAGATACAAAGCCAACTCCAACTGGACCCAGATTTCTGGCATCTATATCTTTGGCAAACGTGATGGCTGAACTGGGTCTCATAGACAAATGGCACTTGGCGCACCCGAATGGGCCAAGACTACTCTTTCTACTCCACCTCAGAAGATCTTTTCTCTATGCTGGTCTTGTGGCTGATCCCAAAAGTGCTGGTACACAGTGTGATGGAAGCCTCCATAGGTGTAATCCTCATATCGGATTACTCTCTGGTTTCCTTTACGTGGTTCCCTCTGACCAAGCCTGTGCAGACCCATAAACAGTGGTGCTTCAATGAATCCATGCTTAAGGATAAATCATTCTGCAGAACATTATCCCAAGATATTTAACTGTTCCATAATATGAACCATGCTGGGGAAACATCTGTGGCTGTCAGATGGGATGCCCTAGAAGCTTATATATGCGGGTGCTGTATTAGTTATGCTTCTCATACTAAACAAACCAAGTGTAAAGACCTGGAGATGACTGCCAAACTGAAACACCTGGAGGGCAGATGTAGAGCAGACCTGATCAAGGATAAAGGCCTTCTCCACAACATAACTGGCACTAGATAAAAGCTCAATATGTATCTTCACTAGAAAGCAGAGTTTGCTCTTTTCTGCACAAAACAGCACTTTTGGGAGGTTAGGGAAAAGGCAGAATGCCTTTTAGCATACCAGCTCAAGAAGCTACAAGAATGATCTAGAATTGCAGGTATTAAGATGAATCACAGTGAGATTAAGATGGACTCCAAGGAGATCAATGATGAGTTAAGAGACTTTTACCAGGCCCTGTACAAGCAAGAGGTCCATCCCAATGATCAAGAACTTACCCAGTTCCTTAAGACATTGTGCTTGCCAAAACTCAGTCAAGAGATGAGAGACTACATGAAGGCTACCATCATGGAGACCGAGATAGAACAAGTCCTCCGCAGTAAGCCAGTGGCAAAAAGCCATAGGGCAGATGGCCTACCTGTGGAAATCCTCTTCCACCTACTCCTGAAATCTCTTGAAGAGGCCTTAGTAGAAGTTACATGAGTTGGTTGATTGCCTCCCTCTATGTGGACAACATTTATTACTATGATTCCAAAAGAGGGCAAAGACCCTTTAACCTGTGGCAGTTATACATACTAACATACTATTTGCCAGCAGATTAGGCCTTTCAGTCTATTGAGTCTGCTTGAACCTTAGATCCCTAGTTGGGTGCCGAGGCCCTCCCATCCCTTATGCTCCAGAAACCCCTCTCATCCATCCCCACCCCCCTGGGACAGACCATCATCTGATACATCCACTTTCTGTGTCTGTCCCACCCTCTCTTGAAGCCCTCCACTGTGGATCTCTGAACCAGCTTGCCAGGCAGTGCATTCCAAGGGTCCACCACTCTCTCAGTGAAAAACCTCCTCCTCTTTTCCCCCCTCACCCTTCCACCTTCCAACTTCAAACCATGCCCTCTGGTGATACCTCCCTGCTTTAGTCTAAAGATCCCCTCCATGTTTACCCTATTTATTCCCTTGAGGTACTTGAAGACCTCAATCATGTCCCCCCATCTCTCCTCTCCTCCAAGGAAAACAGGCAGAGCTCCTCAAGTCTGTCCTCGTACGTCAAATCCCCTAGCCCTCGTATCATCTTAGTTGCCTCCTCTGTACCCTCTCCAGGAGCTGTATGTCCCTCTTCAAGTGTGGTCTCCAGTACTGTACACAGTACTCAAGGTGTGGTCTAACCAGTCCATTGTACAGTGGCAGAATCACTTCCTTGCTCCTAGAGGTGATCCCCCTTACGATGCATCCCAGCATCCTGCTTGCCTTGCTAGCCACTCTTCTGCACTGCTCAGAGTTATTCATACATGCATCCTCCATGATCCCTAGGTCTTTTTCCCCTATTGAGGCCTCCAGCGCCTCCCCTCCCAGGGTGTACCTGTGTTTAGGGTTTCCCCGACCAAGATGCAACACCTTGCACTTGCTGATATTGAAATTTAATTTCCATGTGTGAGCCCAGCTTTTCAGGGTGTCCAGGTCCAGGTTATAGACTCATGTCCCTCATTACAGTGGACTCTAAGACCTTTGCAAAGGTCTTGTCACCTGGCTTAAAGAGGTCACAGTTAAGCTAATAGACCCAGACCAGGTTGGCTTTGTCCCACAGAGAAAGGCCACAGACAACACCAGATGTCTGCTAAATCTTATCTGGCAGGTAACATCCTCTCTTCAAGGGGCAGAGCTTCTCTCACTTGATGCAGAGAAAGCATTTGACAGGGTGGAATGGCCTTATTTATTTTGGATCCTTAAACACTTTGGTCTAGGATACAATTATATAGAGTGTATTTGTATCCTATACAATGGGGACTCAACCTCAGTTACCAAAAATGGCACAACATCCACCCCTTTTCTGTTGGGGAGAGGCACCCATCAGAACTGTTCTCTTTCGTCCCTGCTGTTCATTCTAGCACTGGAACCCCCACTGCAGGCAATAAGGCAGAACACCTGCATAGATGTTATACATATAAGAGAGGTCCATAAAGCCCTAGCATATGCGGACACCATAATGCTAGTGCTGTCAAAGCTGGAACAATCAGTGCTGGCAATTCTTGATCTACTGGCCAAATATGGAAAGCTGGTTGGCTACAAGTCAAATGTGTCCAAGTCTTTTATCCTTCCTTCACAAGACAATATTGCCACACTCCCACACTTTCCTTAGAGCCTCCAACTGGCTTAACAATGCCTCAGATATCTCGGGGTGCAATTCTCCTGGAACATTACATTGCTAGTACCATGCAACCTTAGACAGATAAAGATGTATATGGTTAGGACAGGAAATCATTTCTGTTTCTTTTTAATCTAGCTTTTTGCTCCCTGTTACTGCCTCTCACCTTACCTCAGCAATGAGGAGACATAGGTATTTTTCTTGGCTAACTCCCTCCTAGCCCAGGATCCCAGAACACAGTTGAATGTGCCAGTGAAGGTAAACATGCACCCTTTGGCTCCTTCTTCCCACCTGGCCTAACACCGAGTCTCCCATTGGGATTGGCGCTACCACCAAGCCTCTACTAAGTGGAAGCCAAGAGCTCGGAAGATGCCAGATCCCTCCCCAGGAGAGGAGAGCTGCCTGTCGGCGGCTCAGTTCAGCTTCTCCCCCTTCCCCCAGCCAACCCATGGCAATCTGAGCTTGCTTCCGAACTCGGGTCACCAGCATGGCGCGAGGTGTGGCGTCCAGCACCTCAACCCTCACTTCCACTGGGCCTGCTTGGAAAATCATTTCTAATTGGCAATTCATATTCTCAGAAATGATATGCATTCCCCTAAATTATTGATATTTAACTGAAGCTGAATAGTTATACAAAAAACTGTATTTTGAATTGTTTCATTTTTTATGGGCAGCATTCTGTTACATTTCCCTTCATGGAACCAGTAATTTGGAGTTTTAACTGTCATGATTTGTGCACAGAACTCTAAGTATAGTTATGACAGGTTAACAGTAGAAATGTTGCGAAATAAAATTTTGCTTGCGAAATTGCCATGGAAGTGACAATTTCGCAGTGTGGAATTTTTCACGAAATTGCAGTGAAATAGCCAAATTTCACTATAATTTCTCCCACCTCAAATGGGCATCTCCCAGTGTTGTCCAAAGTGGTCACCACCCCCCTTTGCAAATCACTTTGTGCTGCATGGTCTTGTATTGCATGTGATCATATAACACAGTGTAAACTGAAGAGTATTCCCCCATGTCATCCTGAAAACCCTGCAGAACTTGGCAGAAGTTTATGCTAGAGGTACAATAATTCTGCAAAAACAGAAATCAAACATTCCAATATATAAAGTATCTGCTAATAAAAAAAAAAATTCCCACAACTTTGGTCATGCTAAGAGTGAAGCAAGATTTAGGGGCTAATTCGGGGGGGGGGGGCATAGAGATGTGTGTTTATTGGCCACAAATCAAAGATCAGTTGCTCACTTTTCAAACCAGATATCAGGATCAACCTTGTCCACCTATTGCATCATGAGTGGCTAATCTGTATGGAAGTGTTCCCAAAATTCAGGAAGGGTGCAGTGGGAACAGATAAAGGACTTCAAATATTTCACTTTCATAAAGAAAAAAGGAAGCCGCTGCAAAATATTCAGCAAATTCTTCATAAAATGAGTTATTTGTAATGTGGACAGTCTGAGCGCTTCAATGAATGAGCACTCAGTCGAGCTGCCAGCCATGGAGGTGAGTGGAGGACTGTGCCAGTGGCCTGATCGGGGTACTGGGGGAGAGTGGGGTGGGTGCAATCTGATGCAAGGTTGGGAGGTGCGGGGTGCACTAGACACCAAGGAGTTGGGGATTTAATTAAGCATTTTTTTTTACACAAGGTCGGATTCGGGAAGGGACTCATTCGGGAGGGAGGACAATGACTCACCTTAACTCAAGGAGAGGGGAAGGGGCTTTATTTAATTTTGACTGTGATCAGGCTACTGGAGCCAGTAGACACCAGGGAGAAGATTTTTTTTTAAATTTGGGCTAGTGAGTGGTGTAGGAGGGGGCCAATTTGGTGAGCAGCCCAAGGAAGACCACTAGACACCATTAGGGAAGAAAGCTGATATGGTGAAATTACAGAATTTCACCCATGACCAGTGAATTTTACTGGTTGGAGGGCAAAATTTTGCTCTCTCCATGGGCAAAATTTTGCATTTCTCCCGGTGAAATATTTTGCGAAATGCATGATTTCTGAGAACTATTTCGCTGGGCAAAATGTTTCAATTTTTGCTCAGCACTAGTTATCAGCTTATAATTGGTATTCTGAAAACAAACCATGACATAGTAAAAACTCCAAATTATTGGTTCCATGAAGAGAACTGTAATAGAATGCTACCCATAAAAACAAAGCAATGCAAAATACCATTTTTCATATCTCTTTTATTCAGGTATTAAATTCTATGCAGGACCGAGCCTTCAACTCAGTCCCATGTAGAGGGCTACTATACAAGTTAAACAGCATGGGAGTAGGACAAGTGGTGAACTGAATATGGAGCCTGCTTAGTGGTAGGACCCAGAGAATACTAGTAAATGGCTCCCTAGCAAAGGAAAGAAGAGTAACTAGTGGGGTGCTGCAGGGGTCAGTGCCAGGTCCAGTTCTCTTTAATATTTTTATTAGCGATATATCTGAAGGCTTAGAAGCTAAAGTGAGTTTGTTCGCAGATGACACAAAGATAAGCAAGAGGGCTGACACTCCAGGAGGAGCAGAAAAAATGAAGGCTGACCTAAGGACTCTGGAACTCTGGTCAATGCAAAAAAATGCAGGGTCATGCATCTTGGAAGGGGAAACCCAGGAGAGAAATACTATACAGGAGGAGTAAAATTGGGATCTATTAAGCAGCAATGAGATTTGGGTATAATTGTATCAGATGACTTGAAAGCATCTAAGCAATGTGAAAAAGTGGCACTATGGGGAAATGGTATGTTGTGATGCATAGGAAGGGGGATTACTAGCAGAAAAAGAGAGGTAATTCTGCCACTATACAGATCACTGGTGAGGCCACACCATTCACAGCATTCAGTTCTGGAGACCACACCTTAGAAAAGATATCAAAAGACTGGAAATAGTTCGAAAGAAAGCAACAAAAATAATACAAGGGCGGCACAACAAAACATATGATGAAAGGCTGAGAGACCTGAACACGTACTCCCTGGAGCAGCGAAGGGAGGGTAGGGACATGATTGAGACCTTTAAGTCCCTAAAAGAAATAAACAAAGTGCAGGTCCAGGACTTGTTTCATATCAAGACTCACATAAAAACCAGGAGGTATGATATGAAGATGGAGGGGAGCAAATTCAGAGGCAACACATGCAAGTTCTTCTTTACCGAAAGGTTTGTGGATGCATGAAACACCCTACCACAAGAAGTAGCAGAGTCAAAGACAGTGGGAACTTTAAAAAAATGCTTGGGATAGGTACAAGCGCACCATAGCACTGAATAGCGGATAAGGGAGGGGGGTAGGATCAAAGGGCAGACTAGATGGGCCGTAATGGTCCTCTTCTGCTATCACCTTCTACATTTCTATGATTTAAGGGAATGCATATAATTTCTGAGAATAGCAACTTTGTAAGCAGCTGCCAATTAGCATAAAATTATGGTCCCATTTAAGGACTTGAACAGGTGAAGCAGACTGCACCTCTTGGACTTGGGTAAGCTGTATGCGTATAACATTATGGTTGCCCCATGGGTACAATACTTGCTGGACAACCTTCCCATCCAGATTAGCCCAGATATAAAACATGGGCTACTCAAACATCAAGCTTCATCTGGGGTATAGGACCCAAATGGATTAGCAGCCATAAGATTATCAGACCCCAAGAACAAGGGGTCTGGAAGCCACTTGATTTTCTTTGAAAACATGAGGCACACCTGCTGGCCCAGATGGCAAGTATGATGCCCACAGCAAGCAATACCATGCCTCCTAAATGGGCTAACTGTGAGGCTTATGTATTAGGGACAGGCATGTATGAGGCTGTCATGTTGTGGAAACTCCTGGTGGAGTTGACTGCTGACCCCACACTTCCTTCCACTAAGACTTCCTGGATGAAACATAGCAGGGCTTCCAAGTGGGAGCCAGAGGAATCACCTGTACTCCCCTTGTGGTGGAATCTGTTTATCCAGATTGGAAAAAAGTCACTCCTCTGGCAGAGTTGGGTTCATAACAGAGGATGTAAAAGCTTTCTGACAACTTCAGACTGAATTTGGCCTAGAGAAAACACAGCATTGGCAGTATCTCCATCTGCTTCATGCTCTGCCTACTCTCTTTGGACTGCACTGCTGGATGGGGAAGAAACAGCCCATGGATACTTTGATATGGCACAAAGAATCCACACTGCCCTTCTCTAGGAATATATACAAGGGGCTTTTGGACATCCAGTCTGACCCTACAGATACTCTTCATCAAAAATGTAGCACAGAACTACATAGAAACCTTTCCCTTTGAGACTGGGTGGAGGTATGGTTGAACAGTCAAAATACTGCAAGAGATACAAGGTTCAGATTCACACAGTTCATGATAGTGCACAGATGACACAGGACACCTCAGAAACTGCACAGCTGGGGACCGATACCCTCTAATATGTGTTGAAAGTGAGAGCAGGTGCAAGGAACTATCACCCACTTGCTGTGGGAATGGCTGGATCTCATTGCCTCTTGGCAGGGGGCTCAGAAGATCCTTAAGGACATTGCCTTTTTTCAGAAGAAGATAGTTCCTAGACTTCACAATAAGCAACTCGAAGTAAGCAAGGCTAGAATAAACAGGAGACTTAACATAAGAGCACTTAGATTGTGGAATAGGCTTCCACAGGAATTGATAGAAATTAATACTATCATTGCCTTTAAAAAGGGCATAGATAAATGACTGAACGCTAATAACATCTAGGAACAATGGCTCACAATTTTGTGGGGACAATCCTGATGGGCTTCGGCCTTCTTTTGTCCTAATCTACCAAGTAAACCAAGTACTGGACTATATGATCACACTAACTGATACTCTAGTAATGCTAGGCTTGCCCTCAAAGGAGGAAGGCTAGGGTGCCCTCTCCAAGGAGATGGCGAAGATGGATCTTAGGGGCATTGATAACCATCACATGTGTTATACTACGACACTGGTGTAAAACTCTGGCCCCTGACTGCACAGAGTGGTTGATAGAACTGAGGAAAATGGCAACCTATGAGAGAGTGCACTGCAATGTCAATGGTAAAATGGGTCAGTATCAGGAAATATGGGGCCCTTACCTTTCATCTCAGTACTGCAGAATACCTCAAGTACACTAATATGCCTCATTACCTGCTACAGGAAACCACATAGGTCGGTCACCCATGGAAGGGTAGTTCACTCGCTTGGGGGGGCTCCTACTTACATGAAAGCCATTGGTCCCCTATTATGCCTCCATCCTCCACCCCTGACTATCACACCTCTGTTCCACCCAAGAGGATTCACACAACCAAGAAGCAGATCCAGGAGACAGCCTGCCAGTAAACTAGGGGGTGTAATGTGCTTTTCCTTCAAGAATAGTGGCTTTATATAATAAGAAAAGATGCAGGTACCAGTTATAGGTAAATATGTAACAAGAAAATACCAAATCACACATGCCCACACAATGTAAAGCATCATGGGCTGCATATGCAAATCACCACAGAATGTTATGCTGGTTCAACTTTAAGCAGAATTGCATGGTGCCGAAAGGCCTCTCACATAGTTTGCAAAGGGTGCTAACAGATGACATAGACATGTGTTTCATCCTACCAGGACTCATCAGTATGCCTCATCTGTTTGACACCCCAGTGGAATGAACCAGGTACCCTAAGACGGTCTGTCTGGGTTATGTTGTGGTGAACCCATTAAAATAAAAAACTATTTAAAAGACAAAGTACCTCTGTGTGCAAACACTGAGGCAAGGGTTACCCCAAAGAGCATTTGGCTGGGAAGCCAAGTTTCAAGAAAATACAAAATCACACATGCCCACACAATGCAAAGCATCATGGGCTGCATATGCAAATCACCACAGAATGTTATGCTGGTTCAACTTTAAGCAGAATTGCATGGTGCCGAAAGGCCTGTCACACAGTTTGCAAAGGGTGCTAACAGATGACATAGACACATGTTTCGTCCTACCAGGACTCATCAATATGCCTCATCTGTTTGACACCCCAGTGGAATGAACCAGGTACCCTAAGACGGTCTGTCTGGGTTATGTTGTGGTGAACCCATTATGTAACAAGTATCTATTACACCAGTTTAATTGATCTGTTAGCTGGTGACTCATATTCAATGTGGTCCAGTGTCACTTGTTTAAATGGTATTATTCCTTTAGTTATTAGCTTATTCCTAAGATTTTAGTTTATGATATTATAATGATTTTAGGCAACCAGGATTTCATGTAGTTAGCTATATTGGTACTACACCCACCTTACGAATCTGTTGAACTGATATTATCTATACTATGGTTATATAATGTACCTGTTTTAATACTGTATTTAAACTGTAGTCTGTTAATCCAAAGGAGAAATCTCATCTCGGCATGAGGCTGTTGATTCTTTAGGTGTTATACCGTGTTACTGTTTTAAAAGAAAATCAATACATTTTTAATTATATCAAAAGAAAGCCTTTTTACATTTTGGGAACATATATGAAGTTTATCCATCATAAAGTAGGAGAATATAAGATTTGGGGATGCCACCAGATGCCCGGGTCTCTCTCCATGCAGTATAAGCAGCTGTAGATCCATGGCCTTTGAATACATGTAAGATCATATTACAATTTAATGTTAACATGCATAATGATAAACTTAATACATGATAAACATAATATATATATATATATATATATATGTATGTGTATAACAAACTTAGGCCCATGAATATATATGAAATGGGTATCAAATGGGGTGCCAACTGGCAGTAACCTATGTCATTAACTGGCGTGCATGCGTGGGTAAGAGCCAGTGTTTCCCCTCACCTGTTTCTTCCACTATTATTGGGGAAGGGTAAACCGACTCCTTCCTAATAGAGGGCTGTCAAAAACCACCTATATGTCTAAGATGGTACAAGAAGCAGGGGTTTCCAAGGTAGGGGAAAGTAATTAGATGCCCCCTAATGATGTCTCACTGTGGACATCCAGAAGAAAGCTAAGGGATTGTGGTTTCCAGGCACCCGAGGGCTCTACAGGAGCCCAACAACTGGTAGGTGTGGTTGAGGGGGATGGGCTGTTACAAAGTAATATAAATAATAATAGAGTTAGAATAGAGGTTGGATTCAGGCCTAATACACGCTCACCTGCTGGTTTGTGGGCTAGTATGTTTCTTTCCACCATCTTCAGCCCCCCCGATCTACACCAATCAGATAAGCTATACAGCGCCATAGGAGGTCTCCTGGGTTGGTTATGCCAGCTGTTTGGGTTCATTTCCAGATTAAAAAAAAATGACCCTGTCCAACTTGGCTTAATTCACTGTATGATCCTCCCTTCACCTTCCTCAAACCCCCTCTGTTATCATGTTTGTTTTTTTACTCAAGAAAGTAAACAATTAGAATAATGAATTATAAAGATAAAGATCCCCCCCAGCCAGTATCCTGTTGGTAAATGTCCAGTCAGAAGTCTGTCCTTGCACTGGCTGCAACAATAGTTCAAGAGGAATAAAAGGAAAAGGAGAAAAACAGCTGAAGTTGTAATTTCTGATCAAAGTGTCAGTATATGTCACAATTGTCTATTGGAAGTTCAGGCATCTCTCTTGAAAAGGGGAAATCTTCTGATTAAGAAAAATGGGATAAGTAGTGTTATCAATATAAACTATAGCCTTGATGGGGGATGGGGGGGGATCGGAGCACCAAGGGGAGTCACAGCCTCTCATAAGTATATTGAGCAAGTCAGGGAAATTAGGAGGACAAGGCTGGCAAGTACCAACGGTCTCAAAGCAATGGTAATATATGTATATATATAAACTCATTGAGACAGCATAGTTTGCAGCTGTTTTATCTACTCAAGTGGTGTGAGGCTCCCTGGCTGGGACTGGCAAGTCCCAGGCTCTGCCTATGTCAGTATATCCAGTCACTGACATGGCTGATCTCTCATTTACTCTTGTTCTAAGGCCATATCAATATTATCTGCCTTTTTTGTTGATCTTGCTAAGGCTTTTGACACTGTGACACATCATCTTCAGCTGGATAAACTTAAAGCTGTGGGCCTTTCTGACTCTTCAGTTGGTTGGCTTTGTTCCTACCGTAGAGGCAGGTCTCAAGCTGTTCGAGAAGGAAAATCCATTTTAACTTCACTTCCCACTAGCTCAGGTGTCCCTCAAGGGTTTGTCCTGGGTCCTATTCTCTTTTCAGTATTCCTAAATGACCTACCCTGTGTCTGTTCATCTGCATCTATTCATATTTATGCTGATGACACGGTTCTTTCTGCATCTGGCTCCTCTCCCCATGACCTTACCTCTCGACTTCAGCTGGATTTTGACAACATTAAGCACTGGTTCAAGGATAACCAACTGTCTCTTATGGCCAAAAAAAAAATCTCAGTGGCTTTTGGTACTCATCAGAGGCTTGCCAAACTTTACTTTGCCCCTGTTATTTAATACCCTTGATGGTGTTAATATTGAGGATGTCTCCTCCTTTAAGTACCTTAGGGTCTGCCTTGACCGGCATCTTGATTTCTTAGTGCATATTGATGCAATTTACCAGAATCTTCACCATAAACTTGGTGATTTGTACAGGAATAAAGCAAGTATACCACTCCCTGTCCACCACGAAATCATTCTAAAAATGATCCTTCCTATTTTTGACTACTGTGATTTAGTCAACAGCAGTGCCCCTAAATCCTCTCTTGTCAGACTGGACTCCCTTTTTAATTCTAACGCTTTGCTTTTGATTGCCCCTCTAGTACTCACCACTGCTATCTTTACTCAGCTGTTTCCCTTCCCTCTCTTGATGCTAGGCACCTTTTCTATTGTGTCTCTTTTTTAACCAAATTCTGGTTGGCCATCTTCCCTCTTATCTCAAATCCCTTCTTTCCCCTCCTCCTCCTTTTTCCTCTTACCCTTTCCGCAGCAATACTTTCCATTCTTTCTCTTTTCCTACTAGAAAAACTATTGTTGGCCAATCTGCATTTTCTTACCACTTTCCAAAACTTTGGTCTTTCCTTCCCCTTCCTATTCATTCTACCTCTACTCCTTCCTCCCTAAAGACTCTTTTTGTCTGACTTTTGTCATCCTACTTGCAGCTGTTTGTGACCCTTCCTCTTTTTCTCCATTCCCTAGTCTTGCCCTCTTCTTACTGTTCTGCTATTTTCCCTTTCTGTATATATTAGAGTCTGTGTTATTTTCTAGATGCCTTCATTTACTATTCTGCCTTTAATATTTAAGATTCTGCTTGTAAAACTATATTACTGTATTTTACCATGTTATTTTTTATTGTTAGCTATCTCCTACTCCCCTCTCCCCCAGACACATCTGGAAGCAAGCTGTTTTCAACTCAATATGTACTTCCTAGTTAAACTTTTAAATAAAAAAAAATAAAATAAATTTGCATGGTTAGAAAGTTGCCCAACTCCTTAGGTCACCTGAAACTTCTCCCTTCTGTCCAGTTTAGTCACTAATGTAAGCCACTGAAAGCATGGTGAGTTGTTAAACCCAGCCATCTAAAATATAGCTGACCCAAATGCATGCATTCCTCTCTGCCCTGGTTTCCCCCCACTGACAATGACTGTCTGGGTGTGCTTCTCTGCTCACAGCCCCCCCAGCCCTTTGCCTGGCATTTTCATTTTGGGAAAGTCCTCAGGTGTTGATATGTTTCATGGCACAACTCTCGTCAGTTCTTGTAACTTTGTTATGATATCTGCCATAGCAGCTGTTGACTGCCATTTTCTTGCCATGGAGGAGGATTGCCTCTGCCACTGTACATTGAAGCTGGGATAAAGGAGATCCTTCTTTTCTGGGATCTGAGGAACTTCCACAGCTTGAGACCGTAGATCTTGTTGTGCTTCCAAGGCCAAATTATAGGTTCTTTGACCTTCCAGTAATTGTACCATATGTTTTGCTGGGTAGAGCATTTTAAAGTACAAATGGGCTTTATGGAGGGCAGGAAATAGTGGGATTTGCACCTGTGTTGCTGCATAGTGTTAGATAGTCACTATCAACAAAAACATGATGCTTCTGCCACTGAAGTGTTTTTTTTTTCCCCCAAGTTTTTCAGATTTCATCTTTGGTGGCATAACAATAACAAGTATTTGTCAATGGTGAATGTTGTTGCGCTGGCATTGGCATTGGCAGTGCCAGAGCTAGAGATGCATTATAGGAATGGCAGTGAAGTATTGAAGTGATGCCAACCCCACCCCCTCCCTGTAGAGAGTGACAGGTATTGGGGTGTGCCTTTGAGTCGTCAGCTATAATGCTCATGCCATTGTACCTCATCCTACCCTGTAAATGTTGAGAAGTGTCAGGGTGTGATTTGGGGTCTTTGGGCAATATACTTACCCCATTCCATAAGGAAATAGGCTGCCATGGGTGCAGTATAGGAGCATGGGGTGAACTTTGTGGCCAAACAGTGCAAGTCACACCACGATGCCTGTCAGTAGCTGCAGGGTGGGGGTATGGAATGGCGTGAGCATTACATCCGATGATCCCAAGTGACACCCCTGATGCCTGTTAGTCTGTACCGGGTGGGGTGCTACAGTTGGAAACCCTAACACTGTAGGTGTGTCGTGGTAGTTTCACTCCACATTTTCAACATGGGCTGCTTGTCAGACCACCTCAAGAAAAGCGGCACAATCACTTTGTTAGCTGAAAGGTGGTTTTGCACAGTGGCTGTGCCATTTGGTGACAGAGGGATGAAAACACATTTTTGGGGAGGATGTGGAGAATGACAACTGTATTGCTCATGAGGAGGCGTAAAAAAAATGGCAACGTTGAAAATCTGGAGTGACAATATGAAAAATTGGTGAAGCAATGAGCATGCATACAAACTGCACAACACACGTGTGTAACCCAATTATTTTGGGGAGTTTGTTAGCCACATTTGTAACATAGGCATTTTGGGATCTCCCCTTATGAACAGTGGTGCTGCAATTTTGTTAATCTGTCCCAAAAGTTGATTTCCCACAGCAACCACGCCATTGTGCGCCACAGGTGCGGAAATACATTTTGGGCAGGATGTGAAAAATGACAGCTGTACTGTTCATAAGGAAGTGTGAAAAAATGCCAGTGTTGAAAATCTGATATGGAAATATTGCAAATTTGCAAAGTTACACGGGTGCCTGGAAACTGCGCAATGCACGCTTGCAACACAGTCATTTTATAGACTTTTGGCACCACAAATTTTCAACATAGGCATTTTAGGACCTCTGCTCATGAACAGTGTCACCATCATTTCCTCAAACTGTCCCAAAAAGTGATTTTGCACAGTGACCATGCTATTCTGTGCCAGACATGTGAAAATACATTTTGGCCATGATATGTAAAATGACAGCTGTATTGTTCGTCAGGAGATGTGGAAAAATGCCAATTTTGAAAATCTGGACTGAAAATATTACAAATTCACAAAGTTACGAGCGTGTTTGGAAACAGCATAACGCACGCTCATAAAACAGCCATTTTTTTAATTTTCCCACCAAATTTGCAACATAGGCTTTTTGAAAGTCCCCCTCATGAACAGTGGCACTGCTGTTTCGTTAATCAGTCCCAAAAGGTGATTCTGCACAGTGACCGAAAAATCACCTTTCGGGGCCGACAAATGCCACGACAGTGCCAGAATTCATGAGGAGGGGTCCTAAAACCCCATGTTGAAAATGTGGTGCCCAAATTCCAAAACATGCCTGAGATATGCATCAAAGTTTAAAAAAAAAACCTATTTATTCCATTAATACAGCTTACCAGCATTTCCTCAGTTAGCGGTCCGCTTTGAAGAGTGCAGACGTGTTCCCGGTCCACTGAAGATCCTTGCGCCGGACTCCAAAGGGAAGTATGAGGTGAGGGGGGTGTGGGGAGGCAGGGTGCACAGTTGGTGGGCACGGGAGGTGGGCATGGAGACCGCGAGGGGCAGTTTTCCTTTTTACAGGTTAAAAAAAATTAAAAAATAAACATCGGGGGACAGTTTTTTTTTTTGCAGGGCCTTTGGCACACTAGGGTGGGCTCCCAGCATGTCACCTAAGTGTTTTCTTGCAGGGGATGTGATAGCCAATGGGGGATTGGGCACCCCCATCGGCACACAATGAAAGCGGAGGGGCAAGAGCCGAGGGGGATTGGGCACCCCCCTTCGCACATAACAAATGGGGGGATGCATTATGCTGGCGGTGAGTGGGTTCCCCTGTCAGCATATACATTAGGCCAGTGTATGCCGACAGGGGGATTGGGCACCCCCGAAGTTGGCAGTATGCTGCCATGTTAATGTTCTTTTTTTACACCACCAGGGAAAGCATGTTGGGAAGTCAGCTGCGTATGACGAGCTTAACTTGATTGCAGCAGACCTTTCGTTTGATCCCATTACCAAATTAGGTACGCACGGTGTGGCGCCGGCACGCAGACTGATTGGGGAGTGAGGGACGCACCTACTGATGCATGCCCTGCATTTGCCCAACAGTGTCCGCACCTCCAAATCTGCACTACCACAAGATGTTGGCTGTGCAAGCGTGCCAACATAAAAATGGCCAACTATTGAACAGGGTATTTGCCTTTGTGAGACAGGTCAGGTGCCAAGGGCCCTATTTGCCCTTCCAATACCAAATCAAAGTCCAGCTCCAAATTAAGCAATTCCTTCAAAAGCCTCCCAAGAATGTATTTATGTCAGAGCCCTCCAATGATGCAGGTATTCTGTACAAGCGGAGATTCTTCTGATGGGCTCAAGCTTGGGTGTCTTCTTGGCAGTTTTGAATGTCCATCTGTTTTCAATTTGTTGGGTCATTGCTATTTCCAAATTGTCTAGGTGGGAAATGGCTGTTCATAAATGTTCTTCCATCTCCTATACTTTCATTACCAAATGTTCATCCATTTCTTTTACAGATTTTAAGTCTTGTACCACTATCTGAATGGCCTGTTGCTCAAAGAAGATAAGTTCAAACTTTTTACCTTTTTTTGGTGTTGCCTTAGGTTTTACCTATGATTTTATCAGGGCCACAGTCATGATGGAGGCCTGGGACAGCACAGAGTCAGACTGTTCAGTCTCTGATCCTTCATTATTGATGGAAGAATCCATTCTTTTTGCTTCAGTGGTCTCTTCATCATGGAAAATATCACACTGGATGTTAAGAAATAGTTTGAGGTAGAAATATAGCAGTTTTAGAGGTATTTGTGTAGCGGGGGGGTTGAGAGTTTTTTTTTTTCAAAACAACACTATTCACTCAATGACATCACCAGAAGTCCTTTAATACACAGTCCTGAGAAAAGGAACATTTTCATTCAGAAATGCACCAGTAATGCCCTGTCATGGCCCTGTAGTATGGGGGCATGTTTATACCCACTCCCACACCGTATATACTATACACAAATTAAAAAGCAAAAAACATCCATAAGGCAATAGAGTTACCTGTTACTTTTGTGTCTGTTGTTCGCCTATTGCCCAATAGTAGACAGGCATAGATTTCATCTTCCCACCATAAATGGATGACATGTTGCAGCCGGGTTAACATCCATCACCTCCACCCGGACCACCCTATCAGATTGAGATTGACATCAGATGAGTAGGTGACACCTGGAATAAACAAAAGTGCACAAATAAGAAAACAGCAGGATGTCTATGGTACAGTCCCCCTGGGCCACCACATCCAACAGAATAGCCCCAACACTGTAGCCCCAGCATTTTGGCATGGTGACAGAAAGATCCACCTTCCATCACCCACCATGTATGCCAGTAGACCTCCCACCAGCAGTCACCTTCTGGGCATGTCGAGAGAACCTCTCCAGCCTCCACCCACAATGCATATTGATAGAACCCCTTCAGCCTCCACCTCTGGGCATGCCGACAAAACTTTGCTAGCCATTACCCCAAGCATGTTGAGAGAGCCTCCTTCAAGCAATAACCCACCTTGCATGCCAACAGAAATAAAATATTTAAAATGTACATTTTTCCTGTTGAAAAAAAGTGTTAATCTTTCTAAAAATAAACTCTTCTGTGGGGTATTTTGTAAGTGAATCTGTTTACATTGCCTTTTTATCTTTTTTATTAGATTAGAGTAGTTGTATTCTGTAATAGACATTGTATAATATACATGTCATGTATTCAACTTCAGCCCACCTTTTGGTCTGGGTTGTAATCATGTTTTAAATAAACAAAACTAAAATAACTATATGACAACCTCCAGCAAACACACCTATGCAAACAAAAAGGCTCCAGACATGGACAGTTTGACATTTCAAAATGAGGGTACAGAGGCAGATCAGTAATGAGGGGGTACAGAGCAAATCAGTAATGACCACCTAACAGCTCATCACCAATAGCTCAAGGATAAAAAGACATGGCCCAAAACTCATTAACATACATATGGTCCGCCCTCTTCAATCTGACAGGTGGTCATGAACCCTCCACCAGATGTCCACGCTTAGGAGCCCAAGACAGTGCTGATGACTCTAGCCTCCTTTGAAGTACAGACTTCACAGGGCACTCCATAAACTGGCTGCAAGGAGATATATACAACACTTAGCACCAACATTATAATGATATTCCTGTTTAGCATGCAACAGTGACTGGCACACATATGTACACTGTGTAGCTATGCCACAGCCCATAGGATACCCCCAGTTTCCTCATACAGGACTGTATCAATCCTTGCCTTAGCATCAGGCAATGTACTCAGGCTATAGTCCCCATTTCTGCACTGACACTTTTGCCTATCTGTTGCTTAACATGGTGCTTAATGGCTTGTGTAAGATGAAATCCAATGAGACTGTGCTCTGCTACACCCGCACATTTCAAAGGCATGTTGCTATAGCAAGAAAAGGGGAAAACAGTACAGAATGCTACACTGCAGTATGATTAGCTGTGAGTCACACCATGCTAATGCACAGTCAGGCTGCATGAATTCCATGTCATAAAAGGACCACAACTGCCAGGCATCAAGATCAGAATGTTGTGGTCATCACTGTTGATATACAGTATACCTGGCTAAGGGAGGGGGACTTTGCCATGGAAGAGGAGGAACCCCTGTTTTATACAGCATTTAAATTATATACAAAATCAGATGAGTACAGGGGGAGGAGGGAGGTGATGTCCTAGAGAGGCGATGGGTGGGGTGTTATTGCCTACTCAGCCCTAAGAGTATTATCTACCAATCGATTTCTCTTAGATACTCTAGGGAACATTTGAAAATTGCTGTAACAAATATGTTCTTGAATCTTTTTGTTACAAAGGGATTGCAAATGAATAATTAAATTCAGTGAGATAATACATTTATCCCCACTTGCGAGGGGAAAGACCAATGCCACAAATTAGTTATGAAGGTCGTACCACTCATGTGGGGGTAACGTGTTATTCTGCTGCAACTCCATTATGTATTTTATAGATGCTGTACCACACTATTTTTCATGTTATTGGTATTTTGCCTTGCATTAGCTTAAAACTGCCTTATTTCAATTGTAAACTGTCTGGTCCATTGTTTTTTTTATATTCAGTCTTCAGATTCTGCAGTAAATAGAAACATGTTTTTTAGCTTAAGCCTGCCTTCTTTCCATTGTAAACTCTGTTTGGTCCATTGTTTTGTGTTGTCTTTTGTGTTCAGTCTTCAGATGCTAAGTAAGCAACAATATCAAACAGGGTGGGAGGTACTGTGCTGTAGCATACCACCCTAGGAGTTCAGTGAGTCCCTTCACCGAAGGCATCAGGCCTTTTAGCTTCTGGTTGTCCAGTACAGCACTACGTTGCCCACCCTGTCACATATTATTGCACTTACCGTAGAAAATGGGCAATAGGTTGCATAAATGAGATAGACACACAAAACTAAGTTTCAACTTAAATGAGTATTTATTGATAAATTAGTTTCATTTCATACTTTAGGGAGAAAATAGTCCATTTTATGGATGTGAGAACAAATGCTTTTACAACCCCATATTGCATATTCAGTTGGGGGATGGCCAAAATAATGAGCTGTGGTCCACTGTTTCTTGTATTGGATGAAATTCAGTGGTGTTCTGAAGGAACAAGGTTAAATGGTGATGGTCTAGATCCAGAAGGTGGCAGGGATGAGCTGCAAGATGGTTTGTCTTCAGCTTCTATCTATTCTACTTCCTTTTCCTGTTGAGGTGCTTCTGTCTGCCCATTCAGACGGTTGCTCCATGTTGTTTTATCTACAGAAGATGCTGCCCAGTAGGTTAGAAGATTTTGCTCACATTTGTGGCCTGTCACCATCACTATCTCCCAGGACTGGAGTCCAGTGTTTGACAGAATCTAGACTGACATGGCTCTGATACTGTAGTTAGTGTATCTGGTTGTTAATTTGCCTCCTTACTTATTTTTTTTTAACTTTTTATTGATTTTTCAAACAACAAGAAAAACAGGGCACAATAATCTCTGCCAATAGACAATTATGAGAAATTACTGGTGTACGTGTGAGATCACAACATCATCATACACAACTATATGAGATAGAATACTGAACAGATACCTACCAGGAAGTCTCTTCACATTCATTGCTGGTTGGCTGTCACACCTTGCAATTGCCTGCTTCCTGGTGACATGTGTTATTGTTTATTCTTCTGCTCTGGAAAAGAGACAAAGGGGACCACAAAAGCATCATGCTGACTATAACTCTATGATGCCTATACACTGACTATGTGTAGTAGCCTTGATTCTAAGTTGGAGTGGTAGTGCTCCTCTTGAGGGACAGAAATGTTCAAGGGTATGTAGCAAGAGAGAAGGCCGAGAGGTCAGCCAATACCTTTCCTCTGGTCCACATATACCATATAGGGGCCCCAATAATTATAGTAAGCAGCCATAGTATCACCTACTTTCTGTGAAATTCTGTCTAAGGAGGTGATCCCCGTAAGGGATTAAAGTAGTTCCAACATGACATGTGTGTCTATGGTTCTTCACTTGCTGAGAAGGAGTCTTTTGGCCTGCATCTCCAGCAGGGCCAGCCATCTCTTCTCAGGGGGCGGGCTGAGGGGGTTTCTGGGGGAATCCGCAGTATCCAACATTCTATGGTGAGTGGGGTATGCTTATGCAGGATTTCTTCTGCTAGTGCCTGAACCTGGGACTACAGGTGTTGTATGTTAGGTATGACCAGAGTATGTGTAGGAGATCTCCAGATACTGCTGAGCATCTCCAACAACAATCATTAGGGAGGAGCTTGGCTATGTACAATACCCTTGAGGTTTTACACCAGGAATGTATTATTTTATTCTGTATGAGCTGACTTCTGGGGTCTGGGAATAGCTTTTATGCCACATTCCAGCAGGCTTTCCAATGTTGGTCAGTAATCCCTTTACCCAAGGTTTTGTCCCACTTTACCTTGGAGTCCTGTAACTGACTGGGGATGTTACTCCTAATCTCAGAGTATATGCGGCTGGCCACCCTGTTTTTTGCTGCCAGCCACCCTTGTAGGCTGCTGAGTTTAGGGGTCCCATGGTGCTTGCGGAAATATACCTGAATTGCACTTCTCAGCTGCAGATATCTCCAAAAGTCAGATTATGTGTTGTCATATTGTGCCTTAAGGGTTTGGAATTATGCAACTTGTCCATTCTTGGTGTCTAGCACCTGATGGACATGGGACCAACCTTTTCCTAACCATTTTGACCAAAAGATATGCCAATTCCCTACCAGAAGAAGGAGGTTACCCCAAAAAGAGGCATATTTCAGGGGGGCAGGGCTGGTTCCCAGCTTGTTGTGGGTTTTTATCCAGTATCTGATGGATGCTTATATGGTTGGGTGCCCTCTTAAAGGCCCCACTGAGTTCCCATAAAGTAGAGAGGACAATATTTGTAGGCCTGCCTGTGCCTTCTCCACCTGAAGCTATTGTGGGGAGGTGTGGGAGTGGGAGTAGATCCATTGGGAGGTCTGTGCTGTATGGTAGACCATTGTATATCCCTCAAACCAGGGGAGGTTCCATCCCCATGACTTCCAGTGTGCCTTCATCTTGTTGCTGCTGTACCTGGGTTTCTTCCCTTCCCAGACGAAACTACCAATGAGTTAATCTATTTGACTATACCACCTGGGGGGAGGTATAGTGCCAGATGGGAGATTTACTATAGAAGTTTGGGGGATGTCACCATCTTGATGGCAGCAATTTTCCCTGCCATAGTAAGATGGAGCAGCTTCCTCTTCACAAATTCAGTGCTGATCTTGGTAAGGAGGGGTTTAAGGTAGAGGTCCCATAGGTGAGAGGTGTCTTCTACAAAATGGATGATGCTGGCTCGTGCCCACCTCAGGTCGTGAGTGGTGACCATTGTCTCCTCGCAGATCCAATTTAAGAGTAGCACCTCTGTTTTGCTCTGGTTGACATTCAACCCTGACAAGTGGGAGAACAGACCCAGCAGGTCCAGCAGGGGGCTGATGGATACTCTAATGTCGGCAAGGGGGATCAGCAGGTCATCTGCATACATCAGGGTGGAGTAGCTGTTCTCCCCTGTGGTTACTCCTTGGCTTAGTGGGTGTTATCTGATGGCTGCAGCCAAGGGCTTGACTGCAAGCACAAAGAGAAGTGGGGATGAGGAGCAACCTTGCCTGGTGCCTCTACCTGGGAGGGATTGGGCTACCGTTGCAATGTTAATTAAGGATATGATGTGATCCACACTGTACCTTCCAGGGAGAAAACCAACCAGCAATGGATGTATTAGCCTGGGTAGGAGGGGGCTAAGCCTAAAGGCAAAGATTTTAGCAAGCACTTTGCTGTCCACATTGATCAGGGATATTGGTCCATAGCTGGTTAAGAGGGTCAGGTCCTTCATCTTCTTAGGAAGGATAGTTATTACCGCTTCCCTAAGAGTGGGTGGAAATTTGTCCACTTCCAGGGCCTCAGTGTATTCCAAATTCAGTGGGGAGGTGATTACCAAGGAAATATGTTTCCATAGCTTGAATGGGAACACATTGCCCCCCCCCCCCGGTTCTTTACCTGCCTTGAGTGTGCATATGGACTCAGCCACCTCTTGCTCAGTTATGGCTGTGTCCAGCTGGTTCACCTGTTGAGCTGTGAGGTGGGGGATAGCCAATGGAGCCAAGAAGGCATCTACCTATGGGGGACTGGGGTGGCAGGAGGAGGAGTACAGGGCACCATAAAATGTCTTCATTAGTCCATTAAGCTCCTGGTTTTTAGTATGGATATGTCCCCTGGTGTCCTGCAGGCCTGCTATAAATCTTTCTGCCTGCTGCTTTCTTAATCTATAAGGCAAAACGTTACCTTCTTTTTCACCCGCCTCCCAATACTTATGCCTCAATCTTAAGATGGAGCTCTCAGCCCTACGGGTAAGTATATCATTGATGACCAGTCTTAGCCCCAGTATCTCATGGCCAAAGGGTGATTGTATACCAGCTTTGGGGGTAGCTTTAAAGGACTGTTCAGCTGTCTTGAGTTTGGTCTACAGGTTGGACAGCTGCTTTTCTCTCACTCACCTTTTGATGGCTGCATACTCCATTATGTCTCCCCGGAGGATGGCCTTAAATGCCTCCTACGTGTTCCCAGAATTGGTGTCAGCTATGGTGTTTTCTTGAAGAAAAAGTGTGGTGACATTTTTTGCTCATCCCTTGAAGTCCGGGTCCATGAGAAGAAGTGGGCCCACTCTCCAAGATGGGGAAACTTGTGGTGGGGGACCCCACGTAAGGTGTAACTCTACAAGGGCATGGTCAGATATCACCATAGGGGATACCTCTGATCGCAGAAATGCTTGGATCAGCTGCAGAGATGTCAGCCAGTAGTCCAAGTGGCTGTAAGAGCCATGCACAGGGGAATAGAAGGAGTAGTCATGGTCTCAAGGGTGGAAAGTCTGCCATATGTCTATTAGCCCCAAGTCATCCATTAGCTGCTGGATGGCGGCTGCACTTCTGCTATGTGGCTCTGTCCGGCTTGTTCTCCTGTCAAGAAGGGGGTCCAGCATGAGGTTAAAATCCTCACCTATAAGGATCAGGGTGAGTGCCGGGCCAAAGCATCTATTTTCTCAGCCAGGGCATGGTAGAACCTGGGGTCATCTATATTGGGGCCATTCATGTTCCCCAGTAGTATGGGCCCTTGCAGTGTATCCATCAGGGCCAGAACCCAGCAGCCCAGTGAATCACCCTCTGTACTTGTGAGGATCCACCGCAATCTCTTATTGATCAGAATGGCCACCCCTTTTTTAAGTGTTGGGGCCAAGGAGTGGAACACCTGTCCCACCCATTCCCTTACTAATCTTGCATGATCTGTCTAATTTAATTTGGTCTCCTGGAGAAAAGCCAGGTCTGACTTTAACCATTTGAGGTGAGAGAGCACTTGTTTCCTTTTGACGGGGGTATTGAGCCCTCTCATATTCCAGGTTGTGAACAAAAATGCACCCATTTCAAGTCCCAGGGAGTTTATGAATGTAGGGTGTGAGCAACAAAAGGTGACCCAAAGTCAGACCTAGTCCTCCCTCTTCAATCGGTGACATATCCAAACCAATCATCCCTTGTTCAGGCACTATTGTACCCATGCTATCAGTTAGGCAGTACTACCATGTAATCAGTTTACCCAATATCATAATAAACAAAACATTAACAGCACTACTTACTACATAACTAGAACTATATACATGGGCCTCTACCGGACACCTCAGAGGGTAGAGGGGTTTATGGACCAGCAATCTTCATCACCCAGGGCCAATCTTCTCTCTCCATGGGGGTGGGATTTAGCTGCTGCTGTTCCTCACTTCCCTCTTGAGCATCATGCATGTCTCTTAGCAAACCCCATTTGGGGTATCCAAATTGGGGGAGGTAAAAGAGGGGATGAATTTTGTTCATAGCTCACATCCACCATGCTGGCAGCTGTGACTGGGATGCCTAAATCTAAGACAAGGGGACAAAAGTGTACCAGTGTACCATCATCTGGAGGGGGGCACCGTAAGATGGAGTATTAGGTAACATAGCAGATGGGAGAGTGCATGAGGGTACCTTGGCTTGCCTGATATCTTATTCTAATAACTGCTTGTCTTTCTGCATGGGGAAGTCAAGAAGGGATGCAGGAAGCAGGAGAGAGGGGACTGTGGGGCACCTCTACTCCACTGGATGAACGTGGGGGGGTCACAGTTGCTCGTGGGTAACTTGCATTATCCCCTGCATCCTCCCCCCTGTATCTAGCCTGGGGTGTAAGCCCAGTCTAGAAGCAGGAAAAAATCCTGAGGAGAGGGATGTGGTTGTGGGGGCATTGGAGGACACCTGAGGGGGGGATGGGACTCCTTGGGCATGAACCAGATCTCATGAATATGTTACCCCTCTTTCCTTTACTGTATGGCAGGGAGTACTCTGGGTTATAGAGAAGGTGCAAGCACAGGCCCAATTCTCCTATGGTCTGGAGCCTAAGCGATCAATACATTAGTAAACATTTCCCTTAACATTTCAGTCAATGTGACCTCTAGGATCTTAAAAAAAAAAAAAAAAAACGGGACTTTGCAGTCTTGTGCCACTGAGCTAGCCATTTGGCCATAAAGATTTAGTCTTGAGGCCAAGATGGAATATGAAATGCAAGGGTGGTGGTGGTGATGGGGGGGGGGATGGAGATGCGGCCTACCATTGCCCCATGCTGGAAGCCTGCGGCGGTGGCCTATGAAGCACTATTATTCTCTTCCCACTTCACCACAAAAACCTCCTCCCTTCTCCCCAATCCAGCTGCAGAAGAACTGAATTTACAACCCAAACAAGGCACTTATCTGTTCATAGTCACCTTCTCTCTTCTGCCTGGACTGACACATCCTCACCGGCTACTTCAGTAGGTTGAGGTGGTGGGGATATTGGAGCCGGCTCGGGGCTGTAGGCCTCATCCAGGGTGGATTCCTGAGCTGGGGAATCCATAGTCACTGTAGTCTTTAAGGCCCTCTCTCCCTAGTTGGTGAGATCCTGCTCTTCCCCTTTGGTTGCTGGATGTGACGTGTCCATATTCAACCAGTCGGTAGCTCCAGAGTCTGGAGATGGGGATTGGAGTGCAGCATACCTGTTGTTCCTCAGCTATACGTGAACATCATTCATGGATCTCTGTTGGGGGTCATCTCTCTATGGGCACTTCGGTCCGGATCTGTCAGAAAGGTGGTCTCTACACTGGTGCAGCCTGGGGAGCTGCAACTTGTGGTTCATAGAAGGGAGTGTCCAGACTTCCACCACTTCTGCAGAGTTTTGGACTTCTGTCATCTGGTCTGCATAGGTTCCCCCTTTAGTACTGACTCCTCTATGATTGGGCCTCTTGTGGTTTGGGGTGCCAGGTACCTCATCTCCTGTGGCCAGGTCTTCTTTAAAAAATCCATTAGATGCTCTGGGGTCTCAAGGTTCAGCAGAGTGCCATTGTGCATCACCTGCATGATGTCTGGGTACCTCAGCTAGAAAGTCACCTCCAATCTGTGTAGGTGTTTCCAGTCCTCCATGTAGGCCTTGCATCTGTCTGCCAGATCTTTTGAATAATCCTGGAAGATTGAGATTCCACAATTCTTCCACATCAGAGGCCCCTGGGGTCCTCGTCACCCCTAGTATGGTGTCCCTTTGTCTATAGTCCAAAAATCTGGCTAACATGGGCCTAGACCTGTCTCCCTTCTTAGGCTTTGGAACTACTGTGAGGTGGCCTCACTCTGTTTGCAATGGGACCTGGCCTTGCATGTGAAGCAGTTGGGGTAGGATTTGTTGGAGGAAGCCCGCTGCATCATTTCTCTCACTGCATTCCGGGCACCCTAGGAACCAGAGGTTGTTCCATCTACTCTGGTTCTCTAGGTAGTCCACCTTATTAAGGAGTGCTTGGATCATTCGGTACTGTTCCTGTGCACCTGCTTTCAGCTCTTGTATGGAAGTCTCATGGGTCCCAACCCTCCTTTCCATGTGGAAGAGTTGGGTTTCAATATTTTGGACAGCTGCCATCATTTGGTTAGTGGCTAGAGTAACCTGGTCCATTTTTGACATCAGTTGTGCAAGCACGGCCAGGATGCTGTAAGGGTCCATGCCTCAAGGGGTTCCAGCCACCGTGCTTCCATGAGGGAATGACCCAGAAGGAATGGATGTAGCTGCTGTGGTGTGGATAATCCAACCAGCACCAAATTTGCACAGGTATGACCTTGGTACTTGTATTTATCATAGTGGTATTCCATACTGTTCTTGGTTTTGCCAATATCAGATAAGTTCAGATAAAATCCCCAGTGAGTGTGAGAGCTCAAAGACTACATGTCCATCTTGGTTAGCAGCTAAGTCATGCCCTCTCCTCACTTAGTTTTGACTTCAAGGAGCCTAAATAATTTTTCCCCATAGGCTCCTTGATACACCACACCTGCTTTCTGGATAGAAAGACTGGGGAAGCCATCAAGGGTGAAAATAAAATGCTTCAGCATCTGAAAAGTATCTTTCATACCTTTTTAGGAAGTATTTTACAGGGCAATTTGGATTGGTAGGCTCCTCAAAGATGTAGCCTATGGTGTTTTCTTCATTCAGTTCTGTGCGCTTGTGATTTTTGGTGTGGGCGTTATGTGAAAGCGTTAGGTATTTAGAGCCTTTTTCATTCTCTTTGAGCTCAAAGGATAAAGGTGTCAGCTCTCACAATCCCTTCCTACTGTGCTGGGCCATGAGTATCTGTATTTCAAATCAAACTCTCCTGGCTAGGCCATGTGTAGTGTTTTGAGAGAGAGCTACCAATTCTTTGAGTGTTTTTAGGTCTGCCTCATTAATTACTGAATGGTGGGCAGTCTTATCTTTGTTTGCCTTCTGAAAATGTTTTAAAATGTTTAAAAATATGTTATTGGCTGGCTGGAATGTGGGATCACTTATTATGTTCAGGGTATGAGTGCTATGGCTATTTATGTAGAGGTTCAACCCTGCTCATATCACATAATACCCAAATAAAGGAATAATGCATGACAGGGTGTGTGTCATGCTGGGATAACATCACGCCTGGGGTGATTAGGCATGAGGCCGCAGGCCGAGTGCGACTAATCACCCCAGAAGTGACGTTATCCCAGCACAACACACACCCTGGAGTGCATTATTCCTATTATACAATGGCTCCAGAGCAAAAAAAAAGATAAAAAAGTTAATTTTAAAGTATATTTTTGCCTGTTTTTTTGAATGGGGAAGTACACTTTAAAGAAAAGTAGTGCTGATTGACTGCCAGTAGGTGGAGCTGCTGTAACTGTGACTCTGCAATCTGCACAGTAAGCCCCCTCTGTGCTATCCCTGCCTGTGAGATATTGTCATCATGACCTCCGCCTCTTTTAATCATGGTTTTCTGGAGATTGTAAAGTTTTAGAGTGGATGTATATGCCCACGGACCATTTATGAGATGATTAGTGAGTAGAAAGTGGATGTTTCCATAGTATTTTTTAAATTTTAACAGGTCTGACGGTTTCTTGTATTTAGTTAGTCTTGTACCGGGGTCAGGAGACTGCGGCAAAATGGATGTATAAGCTGCTGTTTCTGCAATAACTAAAAATAGGGGTTTGTAGTGAAGCGCGTGCTGGCTGAGTGTGGCAGCAGGAAGTAAAGGATGATCAGGAAGTCGTCTGTCTTATTATTGTTTTTGTCTTAAATTGGCAGTTTGGCAGTTAGTAGTCTGTAGAGAGAAGGTGGTAATGTGACCTGAGAGGTTTGGACATTTTTTTTTTAAATTTAAACTGATTTCGAGCTGGGCGGGGAGTGATGATATTTACGAGTTAAAAGAGTTGCTATGGGGAGAGCTGAATGTACTCGTACGCGGCGGAGTGACGCTTTTTTTTTTCTTTCACTGTGGTCATTACTGTGCTGGCACTTGAGCCGTGATGTTATGCCAGGATAACATCATGGGTCCAGTGCCAGTTTGACCAATCAGAAGCTAACATTTTTCTTTGCCATTGTATAATATTGAGTATTCAGTATCGCCAGCAGTTCACACTTCAGCACAGAAGTACTGTAGTAGACTGTTCATGTTCTTGGCCATTTCAGTTTTGAAATCCACATTGATGTTTCTTTTAGTAGCCAATCCAGAAAAGCAGTGATTGCCCATGTGGTATTTTTCTTTGTGTTCTGGTCTACCCAGTCACTTTCTAAATTATCTAAGTCTGTGGTACTGATGGTGATGTGCCTCTTGGAGGAGCTGTCACTGATGTGTTTTTCTTTTCTTGTTTCCTTTAATGGCATGGCAGTACAGTAGCTGGCATTTCATCTGTGTTGTAAACAGCTGAGACAGATGGAGATCATACAACAGCTGGAATCTGACAGGAACATTTTCTGTCATTTTTTTTCTTTAATTGTGTGGCAGGCCACAGGAATAAAATGGCTACTATATGCAGCTGGCAAAATTCTCTCTGGGGGCTGGCTGAGTGATATCAGTAAAGGGGCACTGGACACTGGCACTTTTTCTATCCTGGTCTCTGTTAGCACATAGATGTATTCCCTGGAAAAGGGAATCAGCCAGTCAGAGATCATGATTTCTGCTGCCCATTTCCTAAATGGAAATAACATGTCTGTTAGATTAAAACTGCCTTCCTTTCATTGTAAACTCTTTATCTGGTCCATTGTTTTTGTGTTCGTTCTTCAAATTCTAAATGGTAATACCATGTTCTAAGTGAATTACATAATATGTTCTAAGGGAAATTACTTGTTCCAAGTGAAGGTAAATATTTAGCTCAAAATAATATGACTTCCCTAATTTATTCATCTTTATTTGATTATTTTTGAAGTATGAATAAACTGATTTTTGGAAGTGCTCATTGTTCAGAATTGCAATTATAATTGTTGGTTTAACTAGATGTTGAAAGTCAGAAATAAATTACTTTGTGGAATCAACTTCCATTTCTAAAAAAAAAAAGATGAGTACTCACTTCCTCTGCAGAGCAAAGCATTGTTCAGTGCAACTGATTGTAGAATTACTTTCAGTCTTCTCAAGCTTTAATTACACAGGCTTACTGAAGACCTTTTGCTCTTTAGACTCATTAAAATAATACCATTAATACTGTCTTGATAGTTTATTGTAATTGTCTGTCTAGTTGGTAATTCTATGACAAAATGTTTTCAGCACTTTCATCTTGAGCCATTTTATTATAGACTACAGAGGTTCATACATAGCAGGTACCTCCTTCTGAACCAAAAGTTATGTATTTTGCCCATAGACATGGATTCTCAAGTCAGCATTTTTATCAGTACTGATTTATATTTTTTGCCATGTGTACTTGTTCCAGTAAGCAGTAAAGCTAATTAGTAGTGGCCTGTTAAGAAACTCAATGTACAGTCGTACCTTTGCATTAGGACACAGCAGTAAAAGTATGTTTATGGTATTCTTTGTGTGATGCTGCCAAATGAGAAAAAATGTTTGTGATAATAATAGCAAGCAAATTATTTTAAACATCTATCTTGGGACTGGCAATATAGTCTAGAGGTTAGAGTAATGATTTTGAAAAGAGCTTGGCGCATCCAGCAGATCTGGGTTTGATTCCCACAACTTGCTTTTGCGTACTATGTGACTCAGAACAAGTCACTTAACCTCCCCAGTGCTCCCAGGTTGCCACTACTAAAAACAGGCATTTATGCCTAGTAGGCCTTACTTAGTTACCAAAGAATAATTGAAAAAAAATGTAAACATTGTATGGCTTTACTTTATCACTTCTACTAACAGTAAATAAGCTTTTACTACTGTTTTAACTTTCTCTTTTAGGATTCACAAAACAGTATTAACCTTTAAGATATGATGAAACTAAAAGGGCAAGAATTTGAAAGAGTGACCAACAGTAAGAGTGGCAAATCCAAACGACCATGGGCCGCCATCACCAGAGCTGAGACTGCTTATGCACAGCACTGTAGAAAAGTCAGCCATAGTGGAGAATGCTAGACCTACACTATTAGCGTAAAGTTAAAGTTATGCTACAGTCTCAAAACTACATTTCAGTTATTTTTGTATTAGCTTATTTGAGTTGGGGGAGCTTCGCACCCCCACACTCCCCTTTAAAAAAAAAAGAAAACAAAGGGGGTATGGGGTGGAAAAGTCCTCCAACTTAAATAAACATTTAAAAATTAACAAGCACAAGACCATGCTGTATTTGCAAACACTTTGCGCTACACAAGTAATTATTTATTTATTTATTTATTGAATTTTGTTGACCGGGTAGGCCCACTGGGCCCCGGAGGTCCCTTTTTCAGGGGCGACCCAGGGGTAAAAAATAACATACAGGTAAACAGAACAGTAAAAGCAGGTAAGCAGAGCTGTAAAATAACATACAGGTAAACAGACAGTACAAGTAGGTAAGCAGAGCTGTAAACTTGCGTAAATACCAAATGGTTTAACAGTGATAACACACATAAGGCAAATTCCATACTGTATAACTGTGAAAGACTTAATGGCATTTACTATACGGAAGGTGGAGAGGGAGGAGGGGCCGTGACATAAGGTCAGTTCCTTATGCATTGGCAAGTGCTCCTGGTGAGCAGGTGTGCTTTGAGCTTAGACCGGAAGCAGGGGCTCGACCCTGCCTCCCGTACCTCCAGTGGGAGTTTGTTCCAGTGGGAAGGTGCAGTAAAAGCAAAGGACCTGGACCCAGTTTTAGTCTTTGTTTTGGGGACCAAAGGAGGTTTGTCCTGAGGAACGGAGACTCCTCAGGTTGGTTTTGACACTAACTAGTCCTTTGAGACTAGGGGGAGGTAAGGGCCTCAGAAGCTTAAAAGCGAGACATAGTGTGGGGTAGATGAGGCGGGCTTCCAATGACGGCCAGCTGAGCTTGGATTGAGCCTCGCAGTGGTGTGTTCTAGGGTGTGATAATGTTGCAAATCAGACAATCTTATTGTATAAGGTCTGGAGCCTGCCAAGTTCCGTAGATGCCATGCCTTGAAGAACAGGTGCCGCATAAGTGAGCTTGGGGAGAAGGATGCTAGTTGCGATGGCAACTCTGGCTTCAGGGATAATCTGGTCCTTTATTCTGTAGAGGATACCGAGTTTTCCATGTATGGCTTTGGTGAGTTGGTCAACATGATTTTTTAGGGTGAAGCCTTGGTCCAAGGTTAGCCCTAGGTATTTAGTGGAGGAAACCACCTCAAGTTTATCACCCCCTCTGGACTGCAGCTGAAGGAGCAGCGATCTCTTGGCTCCCAAGGATCTGGGCCCGAACAACAACGCTTTAGTTTTACTGGTATTTAATACCATTTTATTCCGAGTGAGCCAGTCCTCCATCTGAAGAATGTCCTCTTGGAGGGCATTCCCCAGTTCTCCTAAGTTAGGGAGGCTGGAAAATGACAGCATCGTCTGCTGTATTGATGATGTGCTGTTGCTCCCGCAATGTAAGTGCAGATTGTTTATAAACAAAGTGAAGAGAAGGGGACCAAGTATTGACCCTGAGGTACTCCTACTTTGAGCGGTGCAGACTGGGAGACATAGTCCTTCCACTTGACCCTCTGGGTCCGGCCTGTAAGGTAATTAGCAAACCATCCTAGGGCATGTGCGTCCATGCCAAGAGAGCACATTTTTTGTAAAAGGAGGTTGTGGTTTACCAGGTCAAACGCTTTAGACAGGTCCATGAAGACCGCGCCTGTGCTGACCCCTGAGTCATTAGTGCCCAGGATATCAGCCGAAAATTTGATTACTGCAGTGTCTGTCCCTTGCTTGGCTCTGAAGAGTGCTGGAATTAAGAGATTATCTGGTGTGTTTCCAGATATTCGTAGTTGAGAGTATACAAGCTTCTCTTGTAAAGTCTATTACGGACAACAGGAGATAGGCCTGTAGTTCCCAATAGGCTCGGTGGACCTCCCTTGTGAATGGGGATCACTAGGGCCTGCTTCCATGGCTCAGGGACAGACCCCTCCATAAAGGACCGGTTTATCAGCCAGGTTAGGGGCTTGGCTAAAGATGGGGCGCCCTCCTTGAGGATTCGAGTCTGGATCCCATCAGGGCTCCCGGTGCCTCTCGCCTGCAGGGATTTAAGGATGAGCAGAACCTCCCTTTCCCTAACCAGCTGCAGATGAAACAGAGGGCAGTCTAGTTCAAGGGGCAGGTGCCTATTAGGTTCGTTCTTGTTATCTAAGGGACCCACCTTGTACGCATCCAGGTTTGTGAAGAAACCGTTTAGGGCCTCTGCGATGAGAGGCGCCTCTTCAAGTACTTCTGCCTGCTCACCAGGATAGGGCTGGTTGTTGATTTCATACTCCTTTTAGGAGTTCGTTAATGTGTGACCAGAAGTATCTAGGGTTTCCCAGGTTAGCTTTTTGGAGATTGGTGATATATTCCTTCTTGGCTTTTATGGCCAGTTTGCATTGGTTTCTGAGGCCCTGTAGCTAGCAAAGTCCACTGAAAACTTAGATTTCCTGAACTTTTTCCACGCTTTGTCCCGAGTAGACATCAGGGCTTTTGGGGGGGTGAGATCCACTTTTAACAGCTACCTTTGACTCTGTCGGTTTTCATAGGGGCAACGAGGTCAGTGACTTTAGTGAGGGTGGTTTGGAAAAATTTTACAGCTTCCTCCAGGTTAGGTAGGTGTCTAATATGGTTCCAGTCAGTGCTATTTAGGTAGCCTATGAACTGGTCAGGGTTGAATTTGGAGTAGTCTCTGGTAGTAAAAGATCTAGGAGGGACTTTAATAGCATTATTCTTCCAAATGACAAATATAAGCGAATGGTCGCTCAAGGCATCTCCCAGGATCCCAGCCAGCTTTGCATTACTAGGGGATGAGGTCAGGACCCAGTCTATTATAGAGTGCCTACCTGATTTATGGTTCATTCTGGTCGGTAGGGTAATAATTTGAGTGAGGTGGAAGTCGTGTAGGGTTTCATTGATGGCAGACTTCCCTTCCTGTCCCCAGTTTAAATTGAAGTCACCTAGAAGTATAGTCTCGGATGCAGTGTCAACCACTGGGCTCTTCAGGAGCTCATCCAGAGAGCCAAGAGCATTGGATGGTAGGCTGTATATGCAGCCAATAGTGAGGTGTTTAGCCCCACCTATTTTGAGCCGAACGAATATAGCTTCAGCATTCAGGGACAGGTCAAGGGGCTGCCTGACGAGGGAGGAAGAGATATTGTCCCTAACATAAATTAGCACACCGCCCCCTCTTTTGGAGGGTCTATCCTTTCTGAAAAGGATATTTCCGGAGATTGCTACTTTATGATCCAGAATGTGGGGTTTTAGCCAAGTCTCCGAGACCGCTAATAGATCCAGATTATAGACTGCCAGCCATGCCTGTACCTCTGAGATCTTCGGTCTCAGGCTGCAGATATTCATATGCACCAACCTCAGACCCTTGGCTCCATCTCAAGCCTTATCAAGGAGGGAGGAGATAGAGACATTTTCTGTCTCTAGGCCAGGGTTTGGTTGGATATCTCCTGCCATTAGTAGAAGGGCAGCTAGTGAGCTCAGGAGAGTGAGGGTTGGAAGGGGTATGGACAGGATGACCTGACTAGGGGTTGGGCTCCTACTGAAGAGAAGGACCCTGTAGAGGACCCTTTCTTAGAGAATTCATGTGCTGCCAGGAGAAGGTGCACCTTGGGGAGGGACATGCAAAGTGTCCGATCCTCCTCTCTCGACCTCCCATGGGTGTCGTGGGGGCAGAAGGCAGTTTTGAAGGGAGTCAGTCCCAAGTTGCAGTATGTAAATTGTTGCCAGGATAATGCCCCTGTTCCAGTAGGGAGGAGGCATGATGTGGCTTATCTGTGCTTCTCACCTTGATAGCAAGAGCAGGGCCTGGAGGCCAAGGGTTAGTTACAGGTGATAGAGCCTATGTCAAATTCCCAAGTACCGCACTTCCACTGTTAGTGTGCAGAAGCAAGTTCGGCAGTCTGATTCATAGAGCAACTAAAGCAAGAGCAGTTCGCGCCATAATTAACAGGATCCCAGAAAGAAAGTACTAGCCGTAGGTCATTAGGTGAAGAAACAACTAAGTCAGGCCACCACCAGGGGTACAACAAGCAATTCCTGCCTCGGGAAGGAGATCAAAACTGGCAGGAGACCATTGGCGGCTGGGTTGCTTGCGAACCTACGGCAGCACTTTGTCTTGTCACAGAAGAAAGCAGGATTAGAACTTACAACACAGTACCACCTAGAATGTGTAGGGTCAGCAATATCAATGACTAATATTTAGGCAGCTAATACAGAGCTAAATTATTATGTAATATTTACCACAGGCTTCAGTTATAAGTCCTGAGGCTACGTTATGAGAAGCACGAAGGCTACAGTGGCAGTGGTAGACAGTAGGCAGAAGATTAGAATTGTTTCAGCAAGTTTAACGCTAACCAAGGAGCAATAAAAACACAATAAGGAGTGCCATGGTCCCAGATTGAGTGGTCTCGTGATTTGTATTAGTGCAATATTTTCTAGGCAAGAAATTTGCCCACCTAGGTACTCACTTAAAACCTAGATGAGAAAATACAGCAGAAAGGGGAACAAGCAGAGCAGGAGCAGCTTAGTTAGTGGCCATCCACCCTTCAGACTCAAGTCCCCTTGTAGCAGAACCGGGAAAGAAGTAGAATGAAAATGCAGGCCATATTGCCCACGAATGAGTACAGTGATTTATATAGAAGACCAAGAATCCCTCTAGTGGCAGGTCTGTATAACCTGCTAATGGAAAACTAGTAGTTAGACTTATAGGCAGCAAGGCAGAGTGCTTGGATGGGGGCGCTGCAGGAAGAGCAGTCAGACAGAAGAGGTGTAAGCACTTTAAAACAGTAGTAGAAATTACAATCCAGCTAATACAGTTGAAAAACTCCTAATAACACAGTTGAAATGTGCTTAGTTCTATGGAAAGTCTAACAAAGTGCCAGGTGTCTATAGCAGGGGAAAACTCCAGCCAATCAGAGTGGGTTTGCTGGAAGCACCAGTGTTCCGATTGGCTGCGCTGTCCCATACCTTCCAAGGAGCTGCAGGCGGGTGTCCTGGTCTTGGTCGGTGGCTGGCTGGGTGCCGGCCGACCGTGGGTGAGCTGGAGCAGCCCTGTTCAGGGACAAGCAGCTTCCAAGGAGCTGCAGGCGGGTGTCCTGGTCTTGGTCGGTGGCTTGCTGGGTGCCGGCCAACCGTGCGTGAGCTGGAACAGCCCTGTTCAGGGACAAGCAGCTTCCAAGGAGCTGCAGGCGGGTGTCCTGGTGTTGGTCGGTGGCTGGCTGGGTGCCGGCCGACTGTGGGTGAGCTGGAGCAGCCCTGTACAGGGACAAGCAGCTTCCAAGGAGCTGCAGCGGGTGTCCTGGTCTTGGTCGGTGGCTGGCTGGGTGCCGGCTGACCGTGGGTGAGCTGGAGCAGCCCTGTTCAGGGACAAGCAGCTTCCAAGGAGCTGCAGGTGGGTGTCCTGGTCTTGGTCGGTGGCTGGCTGGGTGCCGGCCGACCGTGGGTGAGCTGAAGCAGCACTGTTCAGGGACAAGCAGCTTCCAAGGAGCTGCAGGTGGGTGTCCTGGTCTTGGTCGGTGGCTGGCTGGGAGCCGGCCGACCGTGGGTGAGCTGGAGCAGCCCTGTTCAGGGACAAGCAGCTTCCAAGGAGCTGCAGGTGGGTGTTCTGGTCTTGGTCGGTGGCTGGCTGGGTGCCGGCCGACCGTGGGTGAGCTGGAGCAGCCCTGTTCGGGGACAAGCAGCTTCCAAGGAGCTGCAGGCGGGGTCCTGGTCTTGGTCGGTGGCTGGCTGGGTGCCGGCCGACCGTGGGTGAGCTGGAGCAGTCCTGTTCAGGGACAAGAAGCTTCCAAGGAGCTGCAGGTGGGTGTCCTGGTCTTGGTCGGTGGCTGGCTGGGTGCCGGCCGACCGTGGGTGAGCTGGAGCAGCCCTGTTCAGGGACAAGAAGCTTCCAAGGAGCTGCAGGCGGGTGTCCTGGTCTTGGTCGGTGGCTGGCTGGGTGCCGGCCGACCGTGGGTGAGCTGGAGCAGCCCTGTTCAGGGACAAGCAGCTTCCAAGGAGCTGCAGGCGGGTGTCCTGGTCTTGGTCGGTGGCTGGCTGGGTGCTGGCCGACCGTGGGTGAGCTGGAGCAGCCCTGTTCAGGGACAAGCAGCTTCCAAGGAGCTGCAGGCGGGTGTCCTGGTCTTGGTCGGTGGCTGGCTGGGTGCCGGCCGACCGTGGGTGAGCTGGAGCAGCCCTGTTCAGGGACAAGCAGCTTCCAAGGAGCTGCAGGTGGGTGTCCTGGTCTTGGTCGGTGGCTGGCTGGGTGCCGGCCGACCGTGGGTGAGCTGGAGCAGCCCTGTTCAGGGACAAGCAGCTTCCAAGGAGCTGCAGGCGGGTGTCCTGGTCTTGGTCGGTGGCTGGCTGGGTCCCGGCCGACCGTGGGTGAGCTGGAGCAGCCCTTTTCAGGGACAAGCAGCTTCCAAGGAGCTGCAGGTGGGTGTCCTGGTCTTGGTCGGTGGCTGGCTGGGTGCCGGCCGACCGTGGGTGAGCTGGAGCAGCCCTGTTCAGGGACAAGCAGCTTCCAAGGAGCTGCAGGTGGGTGTCCTGGTCTTGGTCGGTGGCTGGCTGGGTGCCGGCCGACCGTGGGTGAGCTGGAGCAGCCCTGTTCTGGGACAAGAAGCTTCCAAGGAGCTGCAGGCGGGTGTCCTGGTCTTGGTCGGTGGCTGGCTTTGTGCCGGCCGACCGTGGGTGAGCTGGAGCAGCCCTGTTCAGGGACAAGCAGCTTCCAAGGAGCTGCAGGCGGGTGTCCTGGTCTTGGTCGGTGGCTGGCTGGGTGCCGGCCGACCGTGGGTGAGCTGGAGCAGCCCTGTTCAGGGACAAGCAGCTTCCAAGGAGCTGCAGGTGGGTGTCCTGGTCTTGGTCGGTGGCTGGCTGGGTGCCGGCCGACCGTGGGTGAGCTGGAGCAGCCCTGTTCAGGGACAAGCAGCTTCCAAGGAGCTGCAGGCGGGTGTCCTGGTCTTGGTCGGTGGCTGGCTGGGTGCTGGCCGACCGTGGGTGAGCTGGAGCAGCCCTGTTCAGGGACAAGCAGCTTCCAAGGAGCTGCAGGTGGGTGTCCTGGTCTTGGTCGGTGGCTGGCTGGGTGCCGGCCGACCGTGGGTGAGCTGGAGCAGCCCTGTTCAGGGACAAGAAGCTTCCAAGGAGCTGCAGGTGGGTGTCCTGGTCTTGGTCAGTGGCTGGCTGGGTGCCGGCCGACCGTGGGTGAGCTGGAGCAGCCCTGTTCAGGGACAAGCAGCTGGTAATAATGGTCCGATATACTCCACTATCACCAAGAAATCTTCAATCTCATGCATAACTATGTAAATTGTGTTATTTAACTGTGCTCTAGAATTAGGGGGGTATTAACCCACTGCACTTTCCCCTGTAATTTAAGTTGGGGACATCATAATGAACACCTAATATTAATTCATGCAATCCCAAAGGACCTTGGGCTGGATTTTTAGCCCATCAGGTACTACTGTAAGTCCCATGCTGCAGCCACCTCTGTGGGATGAAATCTCTGCACCAGCAGAGATTTGTATTTCCCGGTGGTGCAGCTGCGGGGGATATTATACCTGGTCCTACTGAGCACAACATTTTGGTGCAGATGTGCTGAAAAAATGGCCGCAAGCTGCCATACATCAAGGAGTCAGTCGTAATCCATATCCAGTTCTGAAAACACAGCAGCTGTTGGAAAAACTGTGGCTCTGCAATATGTGACCCACATGCACCAGTTCTTTTCCAGCAGCTGTGCATCATTCAGTGGTGCTGAAAATCCAGCCCCCATCTGTATTAATAAAGGTTTACAAAGCTTCAGCTGTTCAACCAAATTTCCAGCTGCACAACTTTACCAGTGAAAAAAGGAACACCTGAAAAAAGTAAAACTCTTAAATAACCACCTCCCTCCCAACCCTGTTGTACCCATCCTACACTCTTTCTTTACAGTGTACCATATCTGTGCAAAAGTACTGTTGATAAATAAAATCCACATATTAACCCCATACCTCCAAACCGCATAGTGCGGCACTCCGTGTAAGCAATAAAACAGGAGAGGGTGTGTACCACATAGTTCTAATGCATACCCAGGCATGTATTAAGGCATGATGCCAGAGGCAGAAGTGTCTTATTTCACTTATAAAATGGGACCATGTATTTTAGATGCAAGAACAAACTGAAATCTGTAACTTTAAGTATTAGAAAATTAAATATGTGACTTGTAAATAAAAACATGCCAGCAGAGATAGGACTTACAGTCTATCTTGTATGCTCAATTGTGCAGGTCCTCCCTCTGTCTACAGTGGGGCCTGATCCCCTCCCTAAATCCTGACTGACACCCCTTATTTCCCTCTACACCCCAACAACTTTCCCTATATTCTGTCCCATACTTTCTTGAAGCTATCCAGTTATCAGGGATACCACTTCCTCTGGCAACTCATTCCACTTGGTCACCACTCTCTTGGAGAAAAAAGTGCCTCCTCATCTCCTTCTTGAATCTTCCCCCACTAACAGCTTTAGGCTATGTCCTCAGTGGACTCTATCTCATTAAGACTGAAGAAATGTTCTGTATTCACCCTATTAATACCTTTACGGTAATTGAAGGTCTCAATCATATTCTACTCTATCCCTTCTATCCTTAAGGGAGTAAATGTTGAGCCCCTTGAGCATCTCCTCATAGGTGTTATCCTTCTGGCCCTGGATCACCTTGATCACCCTTCCGTGGACTGTCTCTACCAAGTTGACATCCTACTTAAGGTACAGGCACCAATACTGCACACTGTGCTGCAGACACGGTCTTACCAGTGGCCTGTGCAGTGGTAGTATTACCCCCACCTTCCTACTGGTAATCCCCCTGGTTATACAGTCCTGCATTCAATTTTCTTTTACTGTTACTCTCCTGCAATGTGTCAAGTCCTTCAGGTCATGCTTGATGACAAACCCCAGGTCCTTTTCTTGCTTTTACTTTATACCTGCACGCCCCACGACCAGTAATTGGTCTTTGGGTTCCTTGTTCCTAAGTGCATAACTTTGTACTTTTTAGCACTGAACACCAGTTGCCAAATGTCAGATCACTTCTGTAACCTAGCCAGATCTTCCCTGAGCTATTGTTTCCCCTCTTCTGTTCCCACCCTCCCACAAAGCTTTGTATTATCCACAAACAGGGAGATTTTACTATTGATCCTATCTGCTGTGTCACTGAAGAAAATTTTAAACAACACTGGACTGAGAACCAAGCCCTGTGAGACTCCACTGGTCACTGGCATAGCTTCCAAGAATTCCTCTCTGACCATCACTTTTTGGCTTCTGTCCTTTAACTCATTTTTGACCCATCTAGAATTGTATTTATTTTTGTCTTAAAACTGTTCCCCCGCATGTTTGCAATGTATGTTTTTTTTGTTTGTTTTGTTTTAGGACTTTCATCCTAATTAAACTTCCACAGTTATAGTTCTTTTTTTGTGTAATTTTAAGTCTGATTGTCTTGGATACACATCAGCAATCCTGTATGAGTGAGAGTGTTTGTATATTGGGAATAGGGATTTTTATTTTCTTGGTGAATTTTTCTTTCTCTGCAACAATTCATCTGAAAGAACAAAGAGCAGATCAGATGCCAGGACAAAGGGGAGATGGAAAATCACAGTGAGAGGAAGAAGTTATGAAAGGAAGAACAGAACAGTGTTTGGATACTATGGGGGAAGGGATGATTTATTCTTTTTTTTTTTTATCACTTGCTGACAGTTTCATAGGTTTATGTGCGAGTAGTGGAGTAGCCTCATTATGCACATCAAGTAAGATTTGTTCTGTTTTAGCTGATTGGCTGCTGGGGAAGATTGAGTGACTGAGTGAGTTAGTGAGAGGACAGCGAGCAACCAAAAAGTATGACATGGATTATTTATGAGCTGCAAGTATTCACATGCAGTCTGAAAGTAGTGTTTGGGTAAAATAAAAAATTAAAATTTGCAGTGCCAGTGACAGAGTACTAAGCAGAACTACATACAAACAGCACAGTACTGGGGGCTCACCATTTCAAAAAGAACTTGTGGTTAGTGTACATGCCTGGGAGTGTTTTGCAATAGCACAGCACAGGGTCCCACTGTGTGGAACAAGGTCGACACTTAAAGAACAACAGACATAATAATGTCTCAAAAATTAGAAAACCTTTATTTGTGTGTCAAACCTCAATCAGAGAAACAGGGCTAGCTCATCCACATACATGGCACATTGATTTCTGTCATTGAGATAGTTACTGCATAAGCACAAAAAAGAAAAATATGTTACTCATCTAGTGAGAGGTAGCTTGATCATTTCCATGTAGCTGCTGCAGGCTACCTCAAAAGTCCAGGCACTTAGCTACAGGTCCAGGGTTTAGCTCTGAACTCCAGTTTCTCAACTCTTGAGTGTACAAATCCCTACTAGCCAGACAATGCTAAGGACAGTTTAAAAACGATTGTTAACCTTCCTATAACAACAGTTTTTAAACTGTATCTATAAGACTAAAGTAGATGTGCTGTGTATGTGGGCAAGCTAGCTTTGTTTCTCTAACAGAGAATACACAGTATTTTGATGTAGTAGTAGTAAGGAAATTTCTAACTAAAATCAGGCAAGCTGCTATAGTAAGTGATATACTGATAGGTGGAATGGAGGAGGGTGAGATGGTTCCTACAACTAAAATGACTTTGCTTTAGGCTTAAAGATTCTATGTGTCACATGGATTTTTGTTGTTGTTCTACGTACCCCTTGGCCACACTTATTTTTACCTGAGCATTAGACAGATCTAATGTGCAGGTAACAACCAATCAGGATGCAGTATTTTCCCTTCCCATTTTACAACCCTTCCTACCTTCTTCCCCCTTGACAGTCCAAAAATACTAGAGATGGTGACTAGTACAGCCCTTCTACCACCTCAGTTGGCTGACATTTAACACAAACTGAAATCACTATATCAGTACAGTAGAATGTTCAATATTTTTATATAGTTGTAGTAATGAGATTTCAAACTAAAATCACACAAGCTGTTACAGTAATTGATACACTGATAGCTGGAAGGGAGGAGGGTGAGATGATTCCTACAACAAAAATTCACTTACTACTATGATATATTTGCTGAGGAAAAGTAACTGCCCTGATTCAAACCTCCTGTATGTGCAAGCTTAGGAAGGATAACATGAACTGTTTCTGTCAGGAACACCCTATCCATGCCATTAGCCTGGGACATCGGGCACTGACCAGCAAGACTGGATTTCAGTATCTTCCCAAGTTGTCTCTTGCCTCAGGGAAGGAGAGTACAGCAATTCAACCACCCCACCTTCAACATTTTTGATTCCTGCTAGTAAAATATATATATATTTTTTTCAGGGAGAGACAAGAATAAAAACCTGAAAGGGTCTTATTTATTTATGAAGATTTTTTTATGTTAATTTTTACCATAATGGTGATTCATGGTGGTATGGTGTTAGACAAAAGGGCATAAGTGCAAAAGTGAAAATATTTATTTTCTTGGTTTCTTAGAGGTCAACCAGGAATAAATCTCAGGAAACATATACATATAGTACACCCAGATTCCTAATTCCATCAGGGACTTGTACACTTCAATCTATATTCAGTAAATACTGAATGGTTTTAATAAGAACATTTCGTGTCATTTAAACTGCCTTTCTAAGATGCACATTTACTATCACCATTAGAGTCCCTGGGAAGTCCTATGGTGGCATATCAGGTAAGTTCACATACTATAAATCCACTGACTGGATACAAAAAAAAAAAGAATAGTATGCTTACTTCTTAGCTTGTTACTGAACCTTTATATCATAGGAGATGCAGTTCAGTGTTCTTTGTTAGTGCAGTGAAACTATTACTACCAGTGAGTGTAAAGGACCAGTGAATTGACTCCTGCTAAGAATCTAATATTTATATTTCCAGGCACAGACAATGTTTTAATCCTGACTATGAGTAAGCAATTTCTGACAAATTTCTGTAAGTTAATTTTCTCCTCAATAGTGAGCCTGTCAATAAGGTATTAGAACAGAAAATGTACACATAAGGCAGTCAAGTGAAAAAGGAAATGAATTATTTTCCTGTGTGTTCTCCAGTGGTCCCTGGGTGGTGGGGTACTTCATAGGGACACTTCTGTGAATGTGCAGTACAAATCACAATATATAGAAATATTCCCTGAGAATTGCTTTAGAACTCCAGATACAGTTGAGCCAACTTTGAAAAAAAAATCTGTCATTTTCACCCTTATTTCCTTATTACATGCATACATACATACGTACAAACATACGAAGAAGCCAGCAGAAGAAGACAATTTGTTCTATCAAGTCCGCTCATATTGCAGGGTCCATAGCTTGAGCTAATGCCCCTACTCTCCCTCCCCACTTCTTCCATCCTCCCTACCCATGACCCTTACCCTCTCCCTGTGCCTGTCCCAGCCTCTCTTAAAGCTATCCACTGTCTTCAATGTGATTACCTCTTCTGGCAGTGCATTCAGAGTGTCCCCCATCCTCTCTGTGAAGAAGTGCTTCCTAACCTCTCTCTTAAACCTCCCACCCTCCAGCTTAAGACTGTGCCCCCTCGTGTTATGGCTGCCACTCAGCTTACAGAGACTCTTCTTATCAACCTTATTTATCTCTTTCAAGTACTTGAAGGTCCCAATCATCTCCCCTCTCTCCTGTCTTCCAGGGAGTACATGTTCAGTGCCCTCAACCTCTCCTCATATACCTTACACTGCTCACCAATTATCATCTTTGTAGCCCTTCTCTGGGCCTTCTCCAGCAGGTTAATGTCCTTGTTGAGGTGTTTGCACTAGTACTGAACTCCATACTCTAGATGTGGCCTTACCAGTGACCTGTACAAGGGCAGTATAACCTCCTCTCTCCTACTACTGATCCATCTAGCTATGCCACTCAGCATTTTGTTTGCCTTTGCTACTATTATTATTATTATTAATAATTATTATTACTAAGGGTATTTGCATGAATACAGTATATCTGCCCTTTTAACTCTGGCTGCCTGCCTACACCTGATATCATAAACCTGTTTATGACTTCAAAATATGTTCAATGTTTTTGTGAATAGAGTATGGGTTTAGAAGTGCTTATGTAACTGTAGTTTACTTTTTGGCTTTTCTCTATTCCCACCTTTGGTAGTGAGTAGGGAATAGAAAGCCCAGTACCAAGGATGAGCAGAGTGCTGGAGAAGGAGGAGGGAAGGGTGGATGGTTAGTGTTTCGCAACCTGCTAAGCTGGGAATTGCCATGGGAGGCTAGTCTTTGTAGGGGATGTGGAAGGAGCTATTCCTGTACATTCAACCTCAGGCTTTAGCCCTCTCATTCAATGTTTTGGTGAATAGAGTATGGGGTCAGAACCACTTATGTACCTGTAGTTTACTTTTTGGCTTTTCTCTATTCCCACCCTTGGTAGGGAAACAAGGTAGTGAGTAGGGAATAGAAAGTCCCAAAAGATTACCAATAGAAAGTCCAAGATTACCTCCTCCAGCTCATGGAGAGTATGGCCTGTAACATGCAGGAGAGGAAAAAAACCCAGGTGAAGGAAACCTCTGAAGACCCATGGCTACTGATCCATCCATCCTCTGGGCAAACTAAGTGGAGAGGAACATGGGTTCTAGCAACAATAATCTAAGTTCTGAGTAAGGTGAACAGCTTGGAGAGATGATGCTCTATCTTCAGAGTCAGTTGTATGATGTGTTCTGGAAGGTTGATTCCGAGGCTGAAGAGGCAGGTCCATTCTGAAGGAGTGTCTGGATCCTGAATATGGATTGAGTCCATCTGGAAAAGGGGAGAATGAGTTCCAGGAGTTGGTTGATATTCAATGCAGTACAGGGTCAAGGCAAGCACAAGGAGCATGAATTGAGTAGAGGAGCTGTAAGGCTCTAACCTGGGGGAAGTATGACTACTTATGGAATACTGAAAGTAAGCTATCAGACCTTATAAAGGGCTTGACAGTTGGACTAGAATGTGAAGGCTTGGAGTTCTGTAATGTGCGATAAGTCACTTATGTAGACATCAGTGGAGATGAGCAAGGATTCGCATAGAAGCTGTAAGTATCTAATAGGAGGGGTAGCATAGATGATCATAGATCAAGTGAAGGAAAGGTGGTAAAAGCTGTAGAGGTGGTAACTGGATATCGATGGGACCAACTGTAAAGTTCAGTACAATAAGTTTGAGGGTTGAATAATTAATGTTAGTATAATGAAATTTTTAGAGGCTCATATTCAGGAAGGACTAATGATGGAGATGGTGGATATGGGTGTTGCTGAGGCATCATTGCCCATGGCAGGAGCTTGAATGTCCATGGCAGCTTGCAGTATTGGAGCATCCAATGTCTGAATGCTGAGGGGAGCCCATGAACAATCTTTGAATAAGTCTATAGACAGATGTGGCAAAGGAAAGTGGAGAGCAGCATAGAATGCAATGGGTGCCTAGCATGCTTAGTCAAATATATGACTGTTGCAGGGCATAACTAGTATAGTGAGATGGCCAGGTCAGTTGCGGATATGCAGATTGAGGAATCAATGGAAGCCTGCTCTCAGTGCTGGTATTTTCTGGAGGGAGTATGGAGGGTAATCCCAATGAATGAGTTGGAAGGACAGCTGGATGGGAAGCTGGCAGGATTCATGATAACATTGTGAAGAGATGTAGATAACTTTATGACTTATGGTGACATCCAGAGGCCAGGAACAGTTGCTCAGATACAGTCACTTTAGCAAAGCAGTTAGGCACCAGTTATTCACCGGAACATGTTCTGGGATAGCAGTTGGAGAAGGTCTTAGAAACATCTAATGGCTATTAAGGGACTATAGTTAAATGATGTGAGCAGCTGAGGCAGTACTTTTAGGAGAAGATTATAAGGATGAGGTATAACAGATGGTGCCAGTACAGCTATGATGTATCCCACAGTTCCCATTATCCATATTAGTGATGGTTATTATAGAGCTGGTACCTCTTGGAAGGACTTAGAGTCATGATTCCAGGTATAAAGATAGGAGTGAAGGACACTCCACTAAATCTAGGATCCTATGAAGACATTGGAAGTAATGCTGCCCATATTGCTAGAATTAATAGAATATATAAGGAAGTATCCTGCAGAGATGGTGGAGAGGTGAGGTTTTCTGTTGTCCAGTTTAATGGGATTCCAGAAATGGGTCATGGGGAGGTTATTGGGAAGTACTGATGATTTTTGGTGATGAAAGAGTCCAATGGGCATGCTAGTTAAGGGATGTTGCTGGAATATGGTTTCCTCAGGTGAGAAGAACAGATACTCCATAAAGCATTGGAAAGGCACTGTTATGAAGGCCAAGGTACCAGTATGAGACAGGTGAATGGATAGGAGTAGTTGATCAGGCAGGGATGCTGAACATCGACAGTTGAAGGAATGCCCAAAAGAGAACTGGCCAATGGGCAGGCACTCCAAGCCACCAGGATGGCATGGAGGAAGGCAGAAGTCCATGGAAGGAGGAAAAAGTCCAAAATGGAAGTCCACTGACTGAAGGGTGGAGCTTAAGAAGAAGACAGTAGAAGCTAGGCAGTACCATCGGTAGGTGCAGGGAAGGTATGGAACCAGGGCAACTACCACAGCATACCACAACAGAATGCAATAAAGACAAATCAGTCCTCAGTGGGAGATCCATGTCAAACCAAGAAGTGAATCCAGGCACGAGGTGCTGCAAGTTGAGGTGCAAGGATCCTACTTCTGAAGGAGATGGCAACCTGGAACAGTTAGTAGCAAGGTGCTTCAGTGATGGGAATGGATTCCTATCTCTGAATGAGATGGCGAACTGGAACAGCTGACGGGAAAAGTGCAGCAGTGATGGAGAATGGGTTCCCATCTCCGAAGGAGATGGCAAACTAGAATTTCAGGCAGCAAGATGCTGTGGTGATGAGGAATAGGTTCCCACCTCCAAAGGAGATGGAGAACTTGGATTGAAGGTAGCAAGGTGTAGTGCAGATGGGGAATAGGTTCCCACCTCCAAAAAAGATGACAAACTGTAATCGCTGATAGGAAAAAGAGTCCTTGAATCACTAATGGCAGACTTCTGTCTGGAGATGAGGGCAGCTGAATGAAAACTATAAAAGGCCTAAGGCACATGTCCGCAAAGACGAGCAATGTTACATATCCAGCAAGAAGCAAATGGGGATGTGGGCAGACATGTCCAAGAGGAAGGCATGTGTGAATCAGAATCATCCGGAGCAGCAATGAGGGAGGAGATGTCCACGTGGAGCTGAGAGTGGAGGTGGCTGAGCCAGATGGCAAGCCACAACAACAATGCACAGGAGTACAGCTGGAAGCAGAATACAAGCAGCAAGAAGTCCAGGAGTCCAATGGGCTGAGGAGAGTTGAAAATTGAACAAGCTGGTGGGGTCCAGATCCAGAACATGAAGAGATCAATGGCAAGGAGAAGTACAGTACAAGTCACATTAAACTGTCCCACCAGTGAGTTGGTTCAATATTGTGTTTTACAGTTGGAAATGCATTGGCAACTCATACTGCATTGTTTCTTAATGCTTATTCAGCTTGACAACAAAGTTTGCGAAATGTTTTTGCTGCTTAGTTAGAATGCATCTGCAGCCAAGTCTCAATGAAATGCAAAACTGATTTTTAAATCTTAAGAAACGGTGTAGGATTTTGCATTGAATCCAGCAACACTTACGTAACTCAATCAGAAATGCTAAAGCAACTCATTGGATGAACAATTCAATGCGACTTGTACTGTTTATTGATGCAATGGAGGTATAGAATGTAGTTGGGCGAAATATGAGATTGGAGCTAAATGGTGTTCAGCGGTCCCATTCCTGAAGAGAAGAGGCAACTGAATATCTGGTATAGAATGCATTTGGTTGAAACAATAGACTGAGGATATAGGCTCCCATCCCCAGCAGTTGGGGTGAGCTAACCTTCACATGTTGCCACACTGGGCAGAGTTAGGAATGGAGATTGCAGGCAGATGATATGGAATAGAATCTGTTGGAACTGAGGTTGAAGAGACATGCTCCCATCCCTAGTAGACAAGGCAAGCCTACCTCCTCTCAATACCACAGAAGGTAGGGATGGAGGATTTCAGGGTTCTGGTATGACTGTAGTTGGTGAAGAATCCAGCAGGGTAAGATGGTTGATGGATTGAAATGGACTCCCATCCCCAGCAGACAGGGCAAGCCTACCTATGCTCGATGCCTCAAGAGGCAGAGTTAGGGACAGAGACTGCAAAACTGCTAATATGGGCTGAGCAAGGAATGGGCAGCTAACTGCTGCTTATTAAAGTAAGCAACAGGGAAGAGGAGGATGTTGCGAATGCAACCAGAGAGCAGGGGGAGGATGAGCACAGTGGGGAACAGGAAATATACAAAACATATGAAGCACATAGAAAGGACAACTGCAAAATACAGGAAAGATATTGGAAAGGGGGTATGCAGACTGCACATCAAAATCCCAATAGCGAAATCCCTCACAATGACAATCTTGATTGGTTTGGAGATTGTCGCTGTGAGGGACACGAGGGTGAAAATTCGCCCTTTGGCAGTGTTTCAACCCGCGTCCAAATCAACTCTGATTCAAAGTTGATAATGTTTAATGGGCAGGGGGTGCAGCCCCCCAAGTGAAACACAACAATGTCGGACAGGTGAAATTTTGCCTGTCGACATTGGGGATGTCGCTATTACGAACCTCGAAAACGGCATTGTCGATTTGGCATAGGTAAACGAGGAAGGAGCACTGTATTAGCAAGGGACAGACAAAACAACCACTTGGGATCTGGAGGGGAAGTAGGAGTGTGCAGGAGCCCAATCAGCATGGTGGAGGAGGCACAGGAGATTATGAGTGCTGGAAAGGTATGAAGTACTAGGTGTACCATGGGGTAAATTCAGAAGTAATAAGCTTAGCATGGTATATGAATGCTGAGACCATGAAATGCAGCAAATGGGGCAAAAAGCATGGGTAGTATCAGTGGCAGACAAAACTGCCAGGAAAGGTTGCTTGCAGTAAATGACAGAGCATAATAATTACTAAGAAAACATAGGCACCAGATGAGGGGAGAATGTGGGATGAGAAGGAGCAGCAATGGAGATGGAGTGCTGAAGTAAAGAGCGAAAAGCCCAAAAGAAAATACAAGGGAGCAAGGGACAAGGACAAGAACGAGGGACCTTTTTTTTTACTGTAAAACAGTTGGAACTGGCATCATCTGGAGTCACCCAGGATGCATCTGGAAATGAACTTCTGCTCTGTATGTTCTTCCTAGTAAAACTTTAAATAAATAAATAAATTGTTGGATGTCCAGGGAACAGTGGAACCAAAAGTTATGAACAATAATGGGCTAAGAATTTATGGCACATGGAGTGGTAGTATACAAAATCATTGTCTGAAATAAAATACATCCAAAACATGGCAGAACAGTGGCTCCTATTTCCAGAGAGGCTAGAAAGGAGCTACACAGAGAGCTCTAGAGAGCTGCAGATAAATTATAAAGGGTAAATTCATGAGAATGAACTCTAATACTGACGAGGAATGTACAAAATTATAAAATTTCATTCCACAAAATATTTTGTGAAATTTGAGCATTTTGCTAAATATTTCGCAGGTGCGGAATGTGAAATTCTGTGGATGAAATGTGAAATTTGACCTAGAAAATGGTGAAATCTGGACAAAATTTGGTGACGTGCATATCACAGCAAAATTTTGCATTTTGCAGGTGAAATTTCACAATTTAACACCCATCTAAAAATTAGGCAGAACGGCAGAATTTTGTGAAAAGTATCACGAGGTGAAATTGCTGATTTTGCGGCAATTTTGCCTGCAAAATTTAATTTTGAAGCATCTCTGATACTGACACATCTACCAGTAATTATATGGCTACCGATGATTAGGTGATGCCATTGCAAAAAAGTAACTACACACTCTGAAGACGAATGTCCTCCTCGAAATAGTGGTACAGCAGACACTGCAGCATACACATTCTGGCAGTATATTTGAACAATGGATCTTTGAAAACATATTTCCAGTGACATGATCCAGGTTTTTAACAGCTTTTGACTGCAGTAGTGACTATCAGAGCAGTTCCCTCCAAAGTAATATGTCTGTTTCATGGGGACCGAGATGGCTATCCTAGGTGCCTACACATGGAACAGTAGTAGCAGTGGACAGTAGTGAGTGGACAATAAAAGGGAGTGTTCAAACTTAAAATTTCATCCTAACACCTTTCATCGGCCAAGCAGCTTCTTCCCAAGCATTTCCAGCTGCACAGGCACCTTACAGAGGACCTGGTCAAAGAGATACCCAGGAAGCGAGGGCACGGGGGAGTGGAAGAACAAGAAGGGCAGAGAAATGGAAGGATTCCCAGAAGCACCAATGGTGAAGGAGTGAAGGCTGACATCCAGGTCCAGGGGAGCAGGGCCCCAAACAGAATGAATGGGGGAATGAACAGCAGCACACCAGAGACAGGAGAACCAACAAACGGGGGAGCAAAGTGAGAACGAGGTATGGCGAAGGGAGAGGCAAACAGCAGGGAAATGAGAGGAAGGAGAGAACAGGGGGGCAAACCAACATGGGCTGATGTGGGGGAATGAACAGGGGGAAACTCCCTGAAAAAGGGTAGAAGATAGACAAGACAAGGGAGCTACAGGAGGGAGCCTACAAGGGGTCAAAAAACAAGCAGGGTGCAGGAGAGAAGGGGGGAAAAAGGAGGCTCAGCCACACAAACCACTCAGGATCCAGTGCTCATGAAGGGTGGGGAGTCACAACTTGCTAAGCAGGAAACTGCCGTGAGAGGCTAGCTTTTGTAGGGGATGTGGGAGGAGCTATTCCCCAACATTGAACCTCTGGCTTTAGCCCTCCTATTGTTCTGGAGATAATTATGATGGCATAAACAGGGGATTGTGATGTCATCTGTAGAGAAGCAGTAAGAGTAGATACAGTCTGGGTGATGGGATTTTGTTTTCATGCAACTGTTTTCAGTAATAAAGAAAATGGGGAATTAATTACTGAAAATATATGAAGTTATAAAGGAAATAGGATGGAGCTGAATTTAAATCTTACTTTTTTTCAAAGTTTTCCTAATGCTGTCCAGGGTCATTAAAGAAGTTGCCTAGATTCCAACTTAGGGGACCTGGTGTGATCTGCAGTCTAGCTTGTTACTTAACCTCTAGACTGAAAGAGTTGTTAGTTACTTTAGAACAGCTCCAACATGCAGTGGAAATCAAATTAACTGTGAGTGCAGGGAACAAGGGATTTGATTCCTTCTAAGAATCATATATATATATATATATATATATATATAGATATTTCTTTTCAGGAACAGACCAGGGTTTGAATCCTGACACTTAGTACTTAAGGAACAGACCAGAATCTGAATCCTGACAGATTTAGTACTTCATGAAGAAATGTGTTTTTTTTTTGTTTTAGGCAGGCCTAATGGTGTGGAGGGTTGATGTGGGCATCACACTTCCCACGGCACTGGTAACCTGGGTTTGGGAACAGACCAGGGCTACTAGGGTTCTGGTCAGAGAAAGGAGAACTGAACACCCAGAGACTGCTCTCCTCTGAGGAGGGGGCACAATGCATGATGCAGCTTGGCTGGCACCCAGCAAAGGCTGGAGGACACAGGCTTCAGCAAGCGGCTATTTACGTCTGATAGTCAGATGCAGGCACTAAGGCATATAGCATCTTTACACTGTTCATGCACATCACTGCACATGGGCTGACCTGAGCAGTGAAAGAGAAAATGGAAGATGACACACACCAATAGCAGGATGAACCCACCTACATCACAGGCTCTGCACCACCTGTCTAGACTCACTCACTCATCAAAGCAATAAGTAGTAGGCTGCTCCAGGGGTGATGTCTGATGAAGATGGTGTTGCTGCTAAAGGGGGCTATGGGGGAAGGGGGTACAATGAACACAAATTGTAAATAAAAAAAAGATGTTTTTTTTTAAAGTTAATTTTCAACAAAATTGTGATTAAAAGCTTTGTGGTGTGAAACTGGTAAATATACATGGAATCGAGTCAAGTGCAAAAGTGAAGGCATTTATTTTCCCATTTTTTCTTCACAGTTCCCATAGTGTACTTCTCAGGAACATTCCAACATTGTGAATGTGAATCCGAGTCACTTTCTTCATAGGTTATAGCTTAACCATTACTCATACTGTGTGCTATTTTCTAGAACTGTAGGGGACTGTAGTTTGCCATTTCTCCCACTCATGCAGAATAAATGGACTCTAAAGATGTGCAAAGTCTGCAAAATCCTCTCCGCAGTGTAATCCACAAATTTCTCACAATTCATGGAGTGCAATTTTCAGAATTTGTAGACCACGGATTCCATAAAATTCACCATGGAGTGCAACATTTTGCCAGTGAATTTCATGTTTCACGGCCAATTTTGCGCTCCATGGTAAAATTTGCAGTAAAATTCATGCAATCCATCTGACACCAAAGTTTGCCATGCCAGGGTAGACTTCATGGATTCAGCGAAGTGCAAATTTTCAGTGATTCACACAGACTTCACCCACGGATTTTAAATTTGCTGCATCTCTAACAGACACTGGTTGTGGGTTTGCAAAAGGGGTGGACCTTGATATGTTGCCCCAGCATCTCCCACCACAAAATTATTTCTGTTTTCCTATTTAGATATCACACATTCAGATACATGCAAACTTCTTGGTTTCATGGCCATGATGGCAGAAGCACAGTTAGACTTGGTTGCCATTACAGAAACATGGTTCACCAGAAACCACACATGGGATGTCACCAATCCAAGGCAAACACTATTCCAGAAGGATCAAGAAGCTAAAAAGGGAAGGGGGTAGCACTGTATGTAAAAGAGGACATCAATGCAACTGAAATCCAAATGAAGCAAAGCAAGGCAGAGGCACTTTGGATTATCCTCAGGGCTGGAGAGTAGGCCCCAATCTGGATCGGAGTTATCTACAGACCCCCATCACAGGAAGCTGATATAGATAAAGAGTTCAAGGAGACCATCTTGATGATGGCAGACAGGGGTCAGTTGCTGCTGATAGGGGACTTCAATCTGCCAGATGTGGACTGGTCCTCATACACAGCATCCTCTGAATGAAGCAAAGATTTCCTGTTTGCACTGCAAGGAGCTGGTTTACAACAGCTGGTGAATTCCCCCACCAGAGACAGAGCAATACTAGACTTGGTGTTCACAAACAGCACAAAAGTATCAGAGGTACAAGTAGGGGTCAATCTGGGGACCAGCGACCACAGGACAATCCAGCTAACTGTGAAAAAGGTGGAAGATACCAGTCACACTAAAACAAATGTTCTAAATTTCAGGAGCGCTAATGTTCCTGAAATTATATGTATAGTCACATCCATGCTAGATGGCAGAAACTCAAAAGATGTAGAAGACTGCTGGGAGCCTTAAAAACTGCTTTAAATACTGCTACAGCAACATGCACTAGGGAGATCACCAAATCCAAAAGAAAGAATAATCCAGTCAGGTTCACCGAGGCAGTTACAACCAAAATCAAATTAAAAAGGAGGGCTTTTCCTAAATATTAACAAACCGAAAGTGAATTAGAGAAGAATACAAAAACAAGCTGAGTGAGGCAGGAAAGGCAGGAGAACAAAAGTGCAGACAGAGGAGAAAATAGCACGGGGGTCAAGAAGGGAGACAAAACCTTCTTCAGATATATAAGGGACAAAAGAATGAGTAAGGGGGGAAAAGTTATGTTAGCAACAAAGGAAGACAAGATGGCAGAGACAGACGAAGATAAAGCAGGTTACTAAATGATTTCTTTTGCTCAATCTTCACCTTAGAAGACAATGGAAAGGGTCCTAAACTAAGTAGGTAAGTACACAACAGCACAGGAGCAGACACAAGACCCTTCACAAGGGAAAGGGTCCTAGAAGAGCTGAATAGACTCAAGGTAGAAAAAGCAATGGGGCCAGATGGCATCCACCCTAGGGCACTGAAGGAGCTTCAGGAAGAACTCACCACACCACTGGCTGAGCTTTTCAGCAAGTCACTGGAAAGCAAAATAATACCTCAGGACTGGAAATGGTCAACAGTAGTACCTTTACATGAAAGTGGAAGCAGGGAGAAGGCAGGAAACCACCGACCAGTCATTTTGACCTTGGTGGTAGGAAAAATGATGGAGTCATTGCTAAAGGAGAAGATGGTGAAGTACCTGGAGGATAGCAGAAAGACTGACCCCAGGCAACATGGCTTCACAGCAGGAAGCTCTTGTCAAACAAATATGATTGACTTTTTTGACTGCTTCAGCAGAGTAGTCAACCAGGGAGGAGCAAATCAAATCAAACTTTATTTATAAAAGGTGCCTTTCCAAAACCAAGGCACCTGTACATAACATAATACAAATCAATAAATAATTAAAACCATGATTAAAATTAATTCAAGGCAGCAAAAATTTAAAAAATCATTATATGCAAAGCTAAAAAGATGTGTTTTTAAAGCCCCCTTAAAGCTTTGGACAGTTGGGCAATCTCGCACCTGATGAGGTAGAGAATTCCACAGGGTTGGGGCCATAAAACTAAAAGATCTGGTCCCAGAGGTCTTTAAACAAACCCTGGTAATCTCTAGCAATCCCTCGTTAGTGGATCAGACAGGATGGGAGGGATAGTAGGGACAAAGGAGATCTTTCAGGAAGCCAGGTCCCTGATCGTGTAGGGCCTTATAGGTCAGAAAAACAACCCTGAAGGTGATTCACCATCATATTGGCAGCCAGTGCAGTCCACGGAGCAGAGGTGTTATATGACTGGCCCTAGAAGAACCAGTCAATAGCCTGGCTGCCACATTCTGCACTAGCTGCAAGCGGCGAATATCAACCCCCGGTAGCCCAAAATAAAGGGTGTTGCAGTAGTCAAGGCGGGAGGTAATGAAGGCGTGGACCAAAGTAGAAAGATCATCAGGAGGAACCAAGTGCTTCACCTGGGCGATGCAGTGGACAATGTGTACTTGGACTTCAGAAAAACCTTCAGCACCATCCCCACAGAAGGCTAGCTAGCAAATTAGGGCAAACAGGAATTGGTCATAAGGTAGTGAACAGGATCACAAACTGGCTGCAAGATAGGATGCAGAGAGTGCTTGTCAAGGGATCATTATCAATGGAAGGCAAAGTGACAAGTGGCATTCCACAGGGGTCTCTGCTGGGATCTATCCTCTTTAATATATGTATTGGGGATATTGCAATTTACTTGAAGGGGAAGGTTTGCCTGTTTGCAAATTACACAAAACTCTGCAACAGATTAGACATGCAGGAGAGAGCGAAAGGTATTCAATTCAATTCAATTCAAACTTTATTTTTAAAAGGCGCTTTTCTCAAAACCAAAGTGCCTGTACAGTTTCATAAGACAATAAATACAATAAAATTAAAACTAATATAGATTATTAAAAGCTATACTAAAAAGGTGGGTCTTCAGAGCTCCTTTAAAACTTAGGATGGTTGGGCAATTTCACACCTGACGAGGTAGAAAATTCCACAGGGTCGGTGCCATAAAACTAAATGACCTAGCACCTGAAGTTTTCAAACGAACCCTGAGAATCTCTAGCAATCCCTCATCAGTGGATTGGAGGGGGTGGGAAGGACAGTAGGGGCAAAGGAGCTCTTTCAAGTAAGTAGGTCCCTGATCGTGTAGGGCTTTATAGGTCAGCAAACCGACCTTGAAGGTGATTCGCCAAAACACTGGCAGCCAGTGCAGTCCACGAAGCACAGGCATTTTATGGCTGGATCTAGAAGATCCAGTCAACAACCTGGCTGCTGCATTCTGCACTAGCTTCAGACAGCGAAGTTCAACCCCTGATAGCCCTAGGTACAAGGAGTTGCAATAGTCAAGGCGGGAAGTAAGGAAGGTGTGGATCAACATTGGGAGATCCTCTGGAGGAACCAGGTGCTTCACCCTGGCGATGTTCCTCAGATAGAAAAAGGAAGTTTTGACCACCGCTGACTCGGACCTGAAAAGCAGACCTGAAAAAAACCCAAGGAATGGTCCAGGGATTGGCAGTATAAGTTTAATGCCAAGAAGTGCAAGGTTGTGTACATAGGAAAAAGAAACCCAGGGATGAAGTACACACTAGAAAGGCATCAGTTAGAGGAGATAAAGACAGAAATAGACCTCGGAGTAGTCATCATGTATGATTTAAAGGTTGGAAAACAGTGTGAAAAGGCAGCACAAAGGGCGAGTGGCATCCTTGGTTGCATTGGTATGGGAATTACAAGTAGAAACAGTGAAGTTGTCATTCATCTCTACAGGTTCTTGATGAGGCCACATTTGGAGTACTGCAATCAGTTTTGGAAGCCCCACTTCAAAATAGATATAGACCGCCTGGCAACAGTAGACAGAAGGGTTACAAAGATGGTTCATGGACTGCATCATGAGCCATATGAGGCAAGACTCAGGGAACTAAATCTGTACACCCTTGAGCAGAGAAGAAACAGAGGGGACATGATCAAAACTTTAAAGTACTTCAAGGGAATCAACACAGCACCAGCAGGATACCTCTTCCAGCAAAACAGGGATGCACATACAAGGGGGGCACAACTTGCATCTGGTGGGAGGCAGCTTCAAAAGAACCTCAGGAAGTACTTCTTTACAGAAAGGGTCATAGGCCCATGGAACAGCCTACCTCTGGAGGTGGTGAAATGCAAGACAGTACTCAAGTTCAAACTCGCATGGGAAATACACTGTGGACACATCAGGATGCAGTTGAAATAGGGAGGTGGGCAGAAACATAGGCACGCGCTCATTCATTGAGCACTCAGATGGGCTACTGGCCATGGAGGTGAGTGTAGGGCTGTGCCAGTGGCCTGATCAGGGTACAGGGGGGACCGAGGGGGCTCTGATGTAAGATAGGGTGGGGGGTAGGGAGTCCATAAGACACAATGGACAGGGAAGGATATTATTTTTGTTTTTGTTACAAAATATGGAGCTAGGGCTCAGGGTGACTGGGGGAGGAGTGAGGGTTCTTGATTTGAATTCAGCCAGTGATAAGCCAGGGGGCCACTAGACACCAGGAACATAGGAGGGGATTGTTGAGTGAAGTTCAGAGATTGGGGATGGGGCTCAGAGTGACTGGGGGGGGGGTTCTTGGCATGAATTTGGCTGGTGATTGTCCAGTGAGGGGACCACTAGACACCAGAGACTTGGGGGAGGTACAGAATGGCACATGCAGATGTGGGAGAAATTGCTGATTTTGTGGCAATTTAAGTGGCTAAATGAAATTTCGCAACATCTCTCCCTTGGGGTGGTCATCTCAGATGACCTAAAATTCAGCAAGCAATGCAAGAAGGCAGCACTATTGGTGAGGCATACTGGGATGCATAGGAAGAGGCATCATGAGCAGTAGGCATGAAGTGATCATGCCACTGCATCAGTCCCTGATAAGGCCCCACCTGGAGTACTGCATCCAGTTCTGGAGGCTACACCTCAAAAGGGACATAGATTGGTGATGGTACAGAGAAGAACAACTAAGATGTTTCAAGGCTTGCATTAGAAACCATACAAGACAAGACTTGGTAAACTCAAACTATATTCTGTAAAGCAGTGCAGAAATCATGGGATATGATACAGACATTTAAGTACCTCAAAGGCAATAACGGAGTACAAGTGCAGAACCTCTTTCAAGTAAAAGACTGCAACAAAACAAGAAGGCATGACCATCGCCTTAAGCGAGGTAGGTTCAGGAGCAATATGAGAAAGTTCTTCTTCACAGAGATCGAACCATAGACTAGCCTGCAAGAGGGGGTGGTGGCAGCAAAGTCAGTGGGGGAATTAAAATAGGCAAGGGACAGACACTGTGGGATACTCAAACAGGCAGCTAAGTGGGGGGTTAGGAAACCACAGACAGACTTGATGGATCGTACAGTCCCCATCTGACATCAGCTTCTATGTCTCTAATATTATATACTGTACCTCATTCTTTTCAAAAAGTTTATTTTACTGTTTCTCAGAACAGTGTTACATTGACACTAGAGATTTGAATTTGCATCTGTGGAGTTTCATGAAGTTTTTCCTGGCCTCAAAGTTTTCACAGTGAAGTGTGGAATTTCATCACAAAGTGTAGAATTTTGCCCTAGACATTTCACAGTTCATGGGAGAAATTCTGCACTTTGCAGAAAAACCTTGCACTTTGTGAATTGATCTGCACTCTGTAAATTGTGTTAAATTCATAGATTAATTAGCAGAGCAAAATGTTTCAATTTCACCCACCTCTAATTGCACAATGTCTTGAACTCTTTGGTTCCTTAAAAAAAATTACCCTGAAGTCCCTTTCTCTGTCCATTTACTTAATATTTGGACCCCCTGTCCATACTGCTTTTTTTTCAAATGTCTGCATTCAAACGGCATCACCTTGTATATCATAACATTTTAATTTCATCTGTGAAATAACTGACAACTTTTTTGGTTTATAAAAACCTTCTTTCTTCCTACTCCCTCATATTAATGTTTCCAATCATTATGTCATCTCCAAACATAGATAACCAGCTATTGGTTCCAGTATCTAGTTCTCTATTTACTGATATTTAATTCTTTTGGCCCACCCACTACCTGATTCCTTTCTCAAATCACATGTCAGAACAAAGGCTTAGAATATCACTCTTTATAAAAATGCACTTAGATTCACCTTGGGCCTTACCCTAAAATGATTCCATAAATTACCCAAAATAATAAAAATTCAAATATGATATTATCTTATGCTCTCTAGATTCAAAGATGATGGTGAAAAATATTGTTGCCACACTTTGGCTTATATAAGAGATAAATATATTTTATTCACATATGTACAAGTCCTAAATATTCATAATTAGCATAAATATCAAGCATAATAAAAATAATGTAAACATAATCTGCAATGTAAACAAAATAACAGATTCTAGAAAATCAAGTAAATCAAATAAAACAAAACAAATTTCAGCAAACAAGCAATGCAAATGAAAAAGCAATAGTCAGCATAATAAATGACATTGTACTATTTCTTCAACATACTTATAAATATCATGACCTTTTTTCTATGAGAACTTGTAACTCATTACATTAGCGTCTCAGGTTATATCTTTGCATAATTATTATTTTAAAACGTCATAGTATGCAAGAAGGTCCTTTTTTTACATCTAAATTTTAGCTTAACTATATACCCAAGGTTTTGGAGCTAAAATCCAAGTTACTACCCCAGATAGCCAAATAAATAAATACTAAGGGCTGGATATTCAACAGGGTTGTGCCATGCGCAATAGGGTTGCGCCTGCGCAAGTCCGAAATTGCACCATTCTGCGATATTCAGCAGGAGGCAGCTGCGCCCACCAAGTCATGCTGAGCAACAGTGCAATGCTAATGAAGGCATGCTCAACCAGAGGGGGAGGAACCATGAATAAACTGCACAGCCCGATATTCAGCCGGGCCATGCAGAGTTGTGCAGATGCAACCCCCTAGCTGCACCTGCACAACTTTAAGCCAAAAAAAAGGATTAAGTCGAGGGTCACCCACAGGTGAGCTGCCACATTGCAGGGCGCAGCACAGCAGCTGCCACCTGTGGGTGGCCCTCCACTTGTTCCCTGTGCCCCCCCTGCAGCCCGATCGGGCATAATAGTAACCCCCCCCATAGCCCAATCGCAGGCAGAACACACTCCCCACCCCGACTAGCCCGATCGCGGGCAGACCTTACTCACCCGACTAGCCCAATCGCGGACGAAAGCGTGGTGAACCCCCGAATGGCAGATCGCAGGCAGAATATGGTGAACCCCCTGGACTGGCCCGATTGGCAGAATGTAATTGAACCCCCGACTGGCCCGATTGTAGGCGAAACAGAAATTCAACCCACCCCCAAAGACAACCCCTAGTGGTCCAGTGGACCCATGAGCCCAATCACTGGGCATAGGTCAACCCCCAAAGTCCAATATCCCCTGGTGATCTAGTGACTTCCCCACCCACCCACCCACAGACCCCAACACCTGCTCCCCCGTGAGCAGTGGTGGCAGCACCACCACCTGCAGCCCCTACCCACTGACTGACAGCTCAGTAGGGCTGCATGCCCTTTAGTGCAGAGCAAGAGCCAATGGTGTGCATCCCATACCGTACAAGGCGGCCAGATACGAGATGAATGTGGGGTAGCAAGACTGCATGCCGTGGCTCTTGCTCTGAATCAGCAGACGTGCGGCCCTGCCGAGAACAATCGTCGGCGGTGGCGGGCGGCGGCCAGTGTGCTGCCGCTCGCTGGCTGATGAGAGGGAGAGGTGGGCTCCGTGGTGGTGAGGCCACTAGATGCCGAGATGAACTTTGAAGTGGCGACCTGCCCGCTGATCCCGGTTCTGAACCCCAAGCAGTATCTTTGAGAGAATGAACTCCATTCTGCCAGCGATCAGGCCTGTCGGGGGTTCAATCCATTCTGCCTGCGATTGGCCAGTGCGGGGTGGTTTCACTATGGTCTGCCCGCGATCGCCAGTCGGGGGTTCATCACGGTTTGCCCATGCGATCGGGCTCAGTGGGGGTTTACTTCAAGCCCACGGTCGGGCTGCGGGGCATCGGTCCCCGACGGCCGTTGCCTGGCAGGGCACCAGGTGCAAGTCATCGGGATTGCACACCTGCATGCTAATGGCATGCAAATGGGGCCGTAATTAGATGCAAATGGTCCCCCATGCGCCTTGCATAAATTATGGCCCCATTTGCATGTCACCTTTTGAATATCGGAAATTTGCATATGGCGCAATGGAACTTGTGCCACCGCATCTGAATGCTCCACTCTGACCACTTGCGGTGGCACAAGTTCCACTGTGCCATGCACAGTGGCTGTGGCCAGGGGGCGATATTCAAAGGAATTGCTCAATAGCGCAACTCCGTTGAATATCGCCCTGGCCACACCCCTGCGTAACTTTTTTGAGCAGCACAAGGGCTCGCACCACAGAATGGCTCAGTTTGAATATCCAGCCCTAAAAGTAGAATAAAAGAATACTTATGTTTTAGTTATCTCTAGGTGTGGTCTTCTACTCTTTAACTTTCAAAGTTTTGGTGAGAACTTCTGATTTTGGATGACAAAAGTCCTTGGTGGTGGACTTGGCTTTAGTCTTCTGACTTTTCCCCTTGAACCTGAAACTGTAGAGTCTTCTGACATCAGTGAAGCAATGCAGGCTGGATCATTCTTACTTGATGTCACAAATCATCAAAAGTCACTTCAGGATTTAGTAGGAAAAAAATCAGACAACACGATTTTAGCAGTTTAGCACAGTCCTTAGAAAGATCTCTACCTGTGGACAGCAATGTTGTTTTGGTAACTGGACTCTGTGGGCCCAATTCTCAAACGCTGCACCAAGACGCAAGGTGTGTGCGCCAAGCAGCAGGATGCAAGCAGCATGCTTTGCCAAGACACAAGCAAGACGGGATTCACAAACACACCATACATAAATACAAAGACCCTCTGCGTCAAGCACCCCATGCACCAGCACAGTGCCAGAAGGCAACTAGCGCCATGACACATGGTGCGTCGTGACAGGGGTAAGACATGGATGACACAGGAGTGCAATTCACAAAGGTGCACCAAACAGCAGATTTCCTGCTACACCACAGAGAGTTAATCTAAGGGGACTTAGAAAAAGGAAGGGAAGAGGCAGGGCAGTGATACAGAACTGAGACACAGACTGCAGCAGGACAGAGACAGATGACTGCCAGGAGGATTTTAGCATCACAGGGCCAACTGATACAGCTGACCATGCAACGCCATAGGCAATGTGCCCATCAGGCTGCACAAGAGGGTGGCACTGCACAGCAGGTGCACAGACAACAGCAACCCAGACACTGGAGGCATGCCAAGCATGTGTACCGGACACGCACTGCCCACATGGACCTGACTGAAGAGCAGTGCATCACATGATATCGACTTGGCAAGGCAGCCATAGCAGAGCTATGCCAGGAACTTGATGCTGACCTGAGAAGCAGGACCTGCAGAGGCTATGCCATACCAATAGAGGTGACGGGATGTGCAACCCTATGGGTAATGGCCACTGGCTTATTCCAGACACTGAGTGGCAACACCATGGACATCTCTCAGCCCTCCATATCACGATGCCTGAGGGCAGTTGTGGATGCCCTCATACACAGGTCACACCAATACATCCACCTACCCACAGATGCCGAGGAGCAACTGGCAATCAAGCAGGGATTCTACAGCACTGCAGGATTCCCACATGCGTTTGGTGCAGTGGACTCCACACACATCACCAAGAGGGCACCACTGGACAAACCAGAGACCTATGTCAACTGGAAGGGCTTCAATTCCATGAATATACAGGTCATCTGTGACAGCAGGTGCAGGATCCTTGACACTGTGGCACAGTATCCAGGGTCCACACACAATGTGTACATCTACAGGAACTGTGGAGTGTGTGAGGCCTTCCAGAGCAGGACACTCACAGACAGCTGGCTGATTGGTAAGGCACACACAGACACACACAGCATGGGTGGGCAAGGGATGTATGTGGGCACAACACTAACCAACACCTCCCTTCCCACAGGTGACAGTGGATACCCACAACAGCCCTGGTGTATGACACCAGGGAGGCATCCACAGAGTGTGGCAGAGCAATGATACAACAATGCCCACACAGCAACATGCAGTGTGATAGAGTGCACATTTGGTATCCTCAAGATGAGGTTCTGGTGCCTTGACAGATCAGGGGGTGCACTGCAGTATACATCAGCAATGGCATTCAAACCATTCATAGCATGTTGCATGCTGCACAACATAGCACTGGAATATGGCACATCACTGGCAGAGGATGAAGAGGCACCCAGTGAGGATGGTGACACTGTGGGGGGGGGAGGAGGAGGAGGAGGAGGAGGTGGCAGGGCCTGCCTATGACTGGTGACAGCAAGGCCAGGCACAACACACACTAGCTGGACAATGAATGTGAGCACAGCTCATTGCATCACACTTTGGATGAGCACATAACAGCATGCACAGTGTGCATTGTCACAGGTATGTCAACACCACCATGCTGTGTGCTGGCTATGGACCACAGCCTCGAGACTATGGGAAGACCACACACATGCAGCAATGGCACACACAACAGGCACACTGGGCAGCAGTGCCATGGCATTGTGAGGAACAACAAAGCAGTGCCAGGAACCCAGGGACCACCATAGAGAGCACACACTGCAGGTGGACCGGAACAGCTGTGGCGATACAGAGGTGTCGCTGCCTGGGCCCCAAACAGGCAGTGGCAGCACAGTTGCCACAGATGTTCCCATTGCCTGTGTGCCACCCCAGACTGTACAATGCACCGTGACATGGACAGTCGCATGTGTGACCGGGGTGTCCATTGCTAGCAGGGATGACATGTGCATGAGCAGTGTAATGTAGGGATGGAGGAATGTGTAGGGTCCCATGCAAAGCAGCCACAGTGCTATGCAGCATAGATTGCATGTGACGGGAACAGCACCACGGCCATGTGGCATGTAGCACACTGGTGCTGGTAACCAACATGCAATGCCAGTGCACAGTGGGTACCAGAGGTAGACACAATGGGGATATGGAGGACAGTGTGGGTGGGAGGCTGCACACACCATGTAGCACAGCTGCAGGTGTTGCACATGAGTGGGTGCAGTGCACCCGAGGCTGCAAGACATGAGTGCATTGTGACACACCCAAAGGGCATGCCATGATGACTGGCACAGTGCCACTGGAGGCATCCCCCCAAGTACTGCCATGGTACCTGCACATGCACAGTGTGTGGAGACAGGGGGATGGCAACCCAATGCAGTGCAGGGTGCACTGTGCATCAACAATGGGAGGATGCATGTTGCGCTGTGTGGCAGCCACAGCAATGCTACCTGCATACATTGTTGTCCCATACACAATGCACAGTGCGAGGCATGCTGTGTAGCATGTGTGTCACAGCATGGGACTGGTGGGAGAAAGCAGGGAACACGTGGAACTGAGCCACCAGCATGTACAGGGCCTCAGTAGCATATGCTAGGCTGCACAGGACAGTGCAGCACAGGACACAGCCCTATATATACTGCAGAGGGAGTTAAGGGAGTAAACCAGTCACAAGGGCAAATAGCAGGTGGCAGTCCCAGTTACAATGGCCTGCTGGAGCAGGGCACCTATCTTCAAAGAGGATGAGACAGTGCTTCTCATCACCCTGGCTGAGCAGTGGAGCAGGGTGTTGTTCTCACAGAAAGCACAGCAGTCCAGCCCAGCTGACAGGGAGAGGGTGTGGTCCACCATAGGTAGCAGGCTCTAGGCAGTGTCTGGCATAAGGAGGACCATATGGCAGGTCAGACACAGATGAAAATGACCTGGCCTGAAGGGAGGGGTGGCTCCTTGCCCATCTAAGGAGGATGGTATGAGAGGCAGATGTCAAGATGTGTGGAGGAAGGCCATGCCGGTCAGGTATGTGTCACCAGTAACATGTCTGTCACACAACACACTACAGTGACCTTGACTGCACAGATGTGTACTGATGATGTCACAAACCATTATGTCCCCGCAGGAAATGGCAGTGACACTGAAGGTCAGGGCAGGCCCAGGGAACACAGACTGGATGGACACAGCAGAGGACCCCACAGAGAGTGGCATCACCAATGTAGGTGTGCAGCAATCATGGCATGTATGCAGCCATGTAGACTACTGTATAGGAACCAGCAGGCAGGTGGGATATACACACACACACACGAGCACTGGAGGGGCCAGCACAGGTGGCTGTAGCTGGTGGTTGCTGGTAGGACACATGCACCATGGACACGTGTGTGTGTGTGTGTGTGTGTGTGTGCCCCACACATGGTTGATGCATGTCACAGCCCATGCAACACATGACATGGCATGGTGGTGGCCTGCCAGGCTTGCATTGGTGGTGTGGGCAACATGCAGTGAGGCAGTGCATGGGCACATGGTACACTCACAGGCTGTCACACTGTTTTCCAGGTGCCGATGGTGGTGTGAGGAGTGAGCAGCAGGGCTGGGATGTATGGTGGTGTTCCCTGGATCGGACGATGTGATGCATGAAGTGGAGTGAAGCACGGGCATACACAGCCAGAACCCAGATGATGGCCCAGGGTAGGCAACAGGTGGCACCACAATAGGGTGCAGAGGATGCAACACATGAGGAGGATGAGGAGGTGATGGTGGAGGATGTCCCGGGTGACCAACAGGTGTGTTGCCAGCATGTTGGGCCAGGGGACAGTGCTGTGGGACTGCCTGCAGCAGGTGACACAACCAACATGGCAACAGGTGGGACTCCCATGGCACAGCTGGCCTGGGTGGGTGCTGACCAGACTGGGGATGGGGATGCCCCCATGCATGGCAGTGGCAATGCAACCCCCGAATACGGTCCAGGGCATTCCAGGATTGAAAGGGACATGCCACCAGACAAGGATGTGAGGAGTGATGATGACATGCAGCCCCAGCCGCACACCCTCTGTGACTTTGCCCAAGGACTCAGCCGGCACATCAGGCCCATGGCAAGGCTGCTGACTGACATGATACGGTGCAAGACCTGCTGGATTACCTGGACCAGACTGGTGGACATTGAGTGGAGGGCATGGGAGTACAACATTGTGTTTGCACCACTCCTGCAGTCATGGACATCCCATGAACAGGGCTCATTGGGTGGTATGGACACAGTTCACTGGGACATCAGGGAAATGGTAACTGTGCATGCAATGCAGTTAATTGCATCACCATTGTAAGACTATTGCTGTGTGTGGATCTGTGCCCACTGCATTGTGTACCTTTTGGATCACCATAACTGTTGATGTTGTGTATTGCTTATGTGTTCCCAATACATTGTTGTTCCTTGTGCAAGCTGTGTCTGTGTGTCATTCTGTACTGTGCATGTTCATCATCTGTCTATGCTGTGTACTGGTCAATGTCAGCCAATGTGTGGGTACCAGCCCACAGGGCCTATGCAGAGCACCATGTGGACAACAGGGACTGCTGTCCAGCAACATGTGGATTGCACCGCATTGTGCCATAGGTTTTGTTGATGCGACACGCCAGGCACAGTGTCAGGACACTGTCACCATGTGGACCAGTGCCACCCAGTGTTGGGGTCCTCTTAGTTCCAGAGTGGCATGCGGCAGTGGTTAAGCCAAACCACCAGTTGATAAGGTGGGATCCCGCGGTTTGGGCCTGCATGTGTCATGCATGTGTCGGTACCAGACGTGTGGGGCTGGGTGGTGTGTCATAGTATGTGGCATACCACAGGGCCCACCCAGTGGACTGCAGTTCACAGCACTGTATGGCTGCCATGGTGGCATGCTCCACGGTGGGTACTGTGTGTGAATGTTGGTGCTGGCTGGTATGTGGAGCCCCTTGTGTGGTGGGAAGGCAACAGTTCTGCAGAGGCCATGCACCTCGGTATGGGGGCATGCATGGCAACATGGACAGGTTTGGTGCCGTGTGTGCTAGGGGTCATGCCTGTGCTGGTGCTCCATGCCATGGTATGTGCACCGACCACTTCCACTGGTCACATGGGGGGCTTGTCTGGTTGACGGTGATTGGAGGTGCACAGGGTGTGGGTGTGCAGTGTGAGCAGTCTGTGGCATGCCATGGTGTACACACCCGGGTGCATGCAACTGATCACAGGCTGGCAACGGGGGCTGTGCAGGTGTCCAGTATGTGCCATCTGGGATGGAGGTGTGCCTATTGCTAGCATGGGGGGGTACCACTGTCTGGGGATGCAGGCCTGTGTGCATGTCTCATGCTGCAGTGCCATGGTGGGGTTTTCCATGGCCATGGGCACTGACAGAGGATATGGGACACAGGTATGCATGGCACATGCACCTGCACATCCATGTGTGGTGTGTGTTGTGTTGGAGTCCCTGCCCATGGTCTGGTGTGTACACTGGACCATTGCATTGTGGTGGCCAGCACTGCTGGTTGCCCCCCCTCTGATGCACATGCCTGGCATGCTGTGTGTATCCTACCACTGTGTGTGTGCTGGCCTCCCCCTCCAGCCTTTGGTGTCTGATGGCTCACTCTGTGCAGTGCATGATGGCTGTACTGCCATGATGCTGCTCTGTGTAGCATCCTACAGTGTGGCACGCCCTGTCTGCAGCCCCTTCACAGGTGGCACTGTGTGCACCCTGTGCCTCTGTTAATGTCATTGTGTCACCGGGGGTGTATGTTGTGCTGCAGCAGTCCCTGACATACTGCAGCTGTTGTCCTCCACTAGCCCCAGTCCTGCTGCCAGCTGCTGCCATCTGTGCAACAGGAGCTGCTGCTGGTACTCCTTGCCTGGCCATCTGCCCTTAACAGGCCATTATACCTGCCTCAGGGTGGGCCATCTTGTGGTCTTGGGATCAGGCTGTCATGTGTTGTCCCAGCCTTCGTGCTGCACTTGGCATTGGCATGGCCATGATGCTGTCTATCACTGTACTGTTCTGTGTCTGTCCAGACCGCTCCATGTCACTGACAGGTGGGTGGATGGCCATCCCCCTGTGCTGTCATGTTCCAGTACCCCTCATGCCTGTGCACACCCTAAGCTGTGCTACTGGATGTTTTGCTGCAGTTGTCGTCTGTGCTCTGTGTGGCAGTGGCCTCCTGCAGTGTGTGGCCCACTGCGTCATGGCCATCTTCCACACCAGCATCGCTGCATGGCTCCAGCCCATCCCTGGTGTCTGTTGGGCCCTTGTGTCTATCTTCAGAGGCACTTGCATCCAGCTGCTGTTCCTCATTGTCTGTGTGTTTGCCTACCATGTTGCCCACAGCCCTGTCCTCTGGCACAGCTGTGCATGTCATGTGTTATGTCAGCACTGTGTCTTGCTGTTGTCCCATAGGCAGCAATGGTTGCCCTATGTCCTGTGCACCCTCATGGCCCTGCCCTGTATGCTGGCTGTGTTCCCCATGCTGTGGTGGTCGTCTACTGCCCCTCTGTTTTGCTGTCACACAATGCAGTCCGGACATACCTGTGGGACCGGTGCCACACTAGCTGCCAGTTGTGGCATGCATCTTGCAATCTCCTGCAGTGCTGTTGCCACTGCTGTTGTTGCCTCAGTCTGGGGGATATGCTGCCCCATGCTGTGTTCCATGATCATGGTCTGCCATTCTATGGCATCCGTTTGGCATGTGATGCACAGCTGTATGTCCTGGAGTAGCCTTGTTGTCTGTGTTGTTTAGCATGCCCCTTCCTGGATCCCATGTATGATGGCTGCGTGGATACTACCACTGTCAGCTGCAGCTTTCCCATGTGTGCAACCGTGGCAATGGTATGTTCCCGTATGCTATGTTGTATCCCTGCCAGCTCACACTGTGCTGCCTCCTGGGTGAGCAGGACATTCTGGCAGTATCATAACAGGTATTCCCCAAGGTCATCCTCCAGTGGCAGTGGTGTTGCACCATGTTCGCCTGTCCCACCTGCACCTCCACGGTCCAGTGTGGCAGTGCTGTGTGCTTGGCCATCGTGGCCTACAGTGGTGGGTGCATTGCTCATCTGTCCAACCACAGGGCTATCCCCTCTGTCCCCCTGCTGTTGTGTGTCCACTGTGGTCTGGTGCTGGTCTGCAGGTCTGGCCACGGGTGTGCTTTGCCCAGTGGTGCTGATGCTGTTGGATGGCATGGCATTGCTGTCAGTGTCACTTCCCTGTTGGTCATCTACCTCACTATCTGTCACCCTCTTGTGGGTCTGGCTCACTCTGCTGTCACTGGTGGATGCCTGCTGCTGTGACTGCTGTGCTCTGATACTACACTGTCACTGTGGGTCACAGCATGGTGTTGTGGTGGTGTTGCCTGCCTGGCTGTGGCATGTCGTCAATTCACTGTGGTCCGGGCACCTGCTGGGTGTACAGACAGATGTGCACAGTGCATTACCTCAGGTGCCCACATGACGGTATGTGTCCAGCACCACAGTGCATGTCTGTAGAGACAGTTGGTAAGACCACATCTGGAGTACTGTGTACAGTTCTGGAGACCCCATCTCCTCAAAGACATAGACAAGGTGGAGGCTGTCCAGAGGAGGGCAACCAAAATGTTGCAGGGTATGCACCAGAATACATATGAAGAAAGACTAAAGGAGCTTAAGATGTATAGCCTGAAGGAAAGGAGGGAGAGGGGGACATGATAGAAACTATCAAATACCTCAAGGGAATCAACAAAGTCCAAGAAGGTAGCATCTTTCAAAAAAAAGAGATGTTTAAGAACAAGGGGGCACAATTTGAAGATAGAGGGGGGACAGTTGAGAGACAATGTGAGGAAGTATTTCTTCACAGAGAGGGTTGTAGATGCATGGAACAGCCTTCCTGAGGAGGTCATAGAGTCAAAAACAGTTGGGGAATTCAAGAATGCATGGGACAGACATAAGGAAATTGTAGTGGGGAGGTAGGAGGAAGCAGGCTGTTGGTTAACTAGGATCTGCAGCTTATCCATTATGTAGGGACATGGGCAGACTAGGTGGGCCAAGCGGTCCTTATCTGCCATCAAATTCTATGTTTCTATGTTTCTATGTCCAGCTTGTGGCAAACAGTGGAGGGGTAGCCTCCTGCATCTCCTGCTTCTGCATGGTGGCCCAAGCCACTCTGTGTCCCTCTGCACCTGACCCCTGGGTCCCTGTCCTTTGCAGGTCCCTGGTGCCCCTACGGTGTATCTGCCTCCACTGGTGGTGCCACATCAGCTGTCTGCACAATGGTGCCACCTGCCACATGCATGCCCAGTGGTTACTTTGTGCATGTTGTTGCCAATACAGGTCTAGCTCAGTGTCACCTTGTATGCTGCACATGCTGATCTGTGCCACTGCATGTTTCTCATGTCTGCTGAGGGGCTGTGGTTGTGTGGGTCCTCCTCCCATTGCCGTTGTGCAGCACCTGTTGTGGTCTGCCTTCTCCTTGGCATGGCGCTTGATGTCAGAATGCCACTTCTGCAGCTCCTTCACACTGCACTTGCTGGGTGCCACTGCATTCATCACTCTGGCTATCTCAACCCATGCCTCCTGCCACTGTGTCCTTAGCTTCTGGTCCCCTTCCCGGGACAGTAGCAGGTCTTCCTGTTGAGTGTCACACACAGGTCAGGGCCTTGCACCATTGTCCATCATGCTCTTATACTCCTGACACTTGTCACACCTACCTGGGCCTCTATTGCATCCAGGAGGATGTCTGTCTCCTGGTCTGTGAAGTTCTTTTTCCTGAAATGCCCAGTCTTCTTCATCCATGTCCCTGGGGTTGGCTGCCCCCTCTCTTCTTGCTGTGTCCTCCATGGTTTGGCCATTCCTCCACCCCATGCATTTGGATGCTGCCGGCACCTTACTTTTCATCTACGCTACTTATTTGATGCACTGTACATTCTTATGCCATGTGCGCTGCATCTGGCGCATAGTGCATTCCTCGCAGAATAGGATGCATCGCCAATGACACAGGGGCTTTGGCACATGGTACGCCTGACTCACCTTACACTGCTCTAAGGTCATCTTTGTGAAGCGAGCCCAGTGACTTTTGCCTGTTTCAGTTCATTTCTACTCTTGAGCCTGCAACTCTGGACTCACAGTTATTTAACAGCACTGCAGGCTTGCTGGCTGGTAAATTCCAAAGTCAGTCTCTTGTTCAGGCTTTTAACAGAAATTCCAAAACATTACTTAAGTCCACATTCTCAGTATGCAAAACATAGTCTTTGCTTCATCCAATATTAGGAAGAGAGTCCTTTCTGTAACAATCAGTTTCAGCAGCTGGACCTTATTGCAGCATTGTGCAGGCCTTCAGCTAGTTTAGCACACCCTGATGGTGACAATGGCTCAACACAAGTTCTGGGTCCCAGCAGGTGTGGCTTCAGGCTCTTGACCTAGTACAAGTCCCAAGCTCATCCAAAACTGTGAGGTCAGCTAACACACGTCTTCACACACCAAAAAGTCAGGCAGTTCTGGGACAGCTTTGCCAGCATCCCATTTATGTCCCACTTGTGGGGTGACATCACCATTAAATTATGATTGGTCTGAGTACTCTTTGAGGGTGTTACTTTTAGCCCCTCCTAAGACATTTTTTATCAATATGACCTCATCTTCAAAAACTGTTTTTGATATAAAACAATGTTTCTTTCTTGCATCTATGTGCACCTTGTTACCATTGTAAAAACTGCATTTTTAGACGCAACTAAAAGAGAGGACTCATTTGAGACCAAATATGGTGTCAATTCTAACATAAAACCTTTAATTTATAAAAACAGTATAAAATTGTTTTTCTTTATAGATATCTAAAAAGTACTTACAAATTTCAGAAGTACATTTTTTCCTGTTTAAAATTATGTTAGTTTGGCATACCTGCTATCATTAGAAATGTATAAACTTAGCAAACATCTTTAAGATAGGACTCTTCTTTATTTGAGGTAAATTAACTGTGACTTCGTGTTGCTTTGGAGTTTATCCACAAGGCTTACAAACCTTGCTACTAAGTATTGCTGTTAGATAAACATTTGAGACTCATTCCATTGAAAATGTAGTAAGGTCAGCTTACTTTAGACACCAAACTTGCCAATATATTTTAAACTGTTTTAGGGCAACAGAGTTTCATTAATAGCTCACAGTACACTTTGCTGATAGTCCTAAAACGTAAACACTGGGCAGGTTCATGCATTCCCAATAACCTGTATAATTCTGAAATGTCTCAGAGTTTTTGTATATTTTCTATAAATAAAAGTCTTAGGACCAGATATTCAAAACTTTGCCCCTGGGCTAAATCAGCACAGACGGGTGGCCAAACCTAGCCCGGAGCACAAAGCAAGCTATACTGAAAAGGCAATAGCCCAGTGCAAAACCAGCTGAATATAGTAAGCAAAGGAAGTTGGGCAAACAGGGCCAGAAGTGAAGGGCAAAAATTGCCCGGGAATTACAGCACTGAATATAGCAACAGGGAAGTGCATACTGCTACTGCACCTGATTAGACCCTGGAGAAAGCCAGTGTTGTAGGTGGAGAACATCATGTGTGATTGCACAGAGATGTCTGTCATCTACTGCAAGCAACAATGTAAGCCACACTCTGCAAAAGTGTGCTATGCTGAAGTAAGGTTTGCCCCGGGATAACCTGATTGCACACTGCTAATACATTAGCCCGCTGCAAATGGGTTAGACCGGTGTAAATGGGAGCTATATTCAAAGCTCCCATGCAAATGAGCCTACGTAGGTACTCCGTGGGTAAACAGGTATATTTGCATCTCATTAGGTGCTGCTTAGCATACATTGCCATGCAGTTTGCCCGGTGCTACTGCATGGAGCACAAATCTCTCCCTTTTAGTCAGAATGGAAGTACAGGCTGGACGCTGCAGGACAAGGCATGCCCCCAGCATCCCCTGTTGGTCGGAATAGAAGTACTGGCCGGAAGCAGCAGGAACTGTGTGCTGCCAGGCAGAGTCAGTGTTCTGTTACATAAACACATGTTACATGAGGGACAGAGGAACATGTGGAAGCTAAATCAGGGATCTCCCTGAAAAGCAGGGACAGGCAGGAGGTATGGGTGCATACAAATCACCCATGCATATGTGTGCCTGATACACACAAGTGACCCTAGTAGTCTAGTGGTCCCGCCAACTCCAAACCAGCATGAATCCTGACCCCTTCCTACAAAATATGTGAAGTAACATTTCCCTGGTAGTCCAGTGGTCCCCCCACCGCCAACACAAATCCCAACCCCCATTCAAAATAAATGAAAGTATTTTCCCTGTTAATTTTGAGGTCCCCTGACCCCCCAGCACATATCCCGACCTTCATTTCAAATAAACATAAACTCTTTTCTCTGGTAGTCTAGTGGTCCCCCACCCCCAACATGTATCCCGACCCTCGTATGCAGTACAGCTCATTCATTCCATAGTCGGCTGCTGGTCATGGTGGTGTGAGGATGGCTGAGCCATTCGCCGACTCGCTTTGTGGCAGATGGGTAGGCTGAGCGGGGATGGCACTACCTGGTGGGGGGTGCCACTAGACTACCAGGGAAAAGAGTTTAGTTTTATTTGAAATGGGGATCAGGATGTGTGCTGGGAGGTGGCTGGAACCACTAGACTTCCTGAGAACTTATCTATTTCTACAGGGAATGAGGGCTGGGGTACGTGCTGGGGGTGGGGGGAACCACTAGACTGCCAGGGATATCATTTATTTCTACAGGGAATGGGGGTTGGGATACATGCTGGGGTGGGGACCACTAGACTACCAGGGTGATTCTTGCTATACCACAGCTAGGGGGTCCGTGATGGGGGGAGGAACCGTTGCATTACTGCCAGCTTTTTTCAGGAGGTATCTAGCACCACGCTACAGGTTGCACTATACCTTTGAATATGCCGTGCTGCTGACATTCATGGGTGCTCCCCTGTCCATGCCCCTGAATACCATTATCTATTAGCGCCTGCACTACCACACAGTGCCGGCGCTACCACACAGTGCCGGCGCTAATAGGGCTTTTCAATATTGCAGCCTTGCACAAATCCAGTGCTATTCTAGCACTATGGATTTGAGCTAGATGCAAAGGTTTGAATATCTGGCCCTTAATTTCTTAAAGCCAGTCTATTTCAGTCTCTGTTAACTTCTGGTATCTGGCTGGTACAGAAAAGCAAAGACGTAAATTATGTCAAGTTTCCACGGCAATAATCACTTTCAAAGTCTTCCTTCAAGTTCTTTTGCCAATAATTGGAAGAGGCCATTCAATTTAAACAGACAATCCCTGAAACAATTTTTTTTTTCTGAAGTTGACCATGTATGCTATCTTCCCTTTTGTTTCATGGCATTGTCAAAAGGTCTAAACCTCACTCTCAAGTTCTTGGTAATAATGGGAATGCAAGGAATCACAGACACGTTGCATAAGTGTAATAAACTAGTTTAATTACTACCAAAAGGATAAATCACAGTTGCCCTAAGCAGTTCTTACCAAATACAAGCTGGGAGACAATGCTAAGTGTTCCCTATGCCTCGAGGTTTATTTGTGTCTCCAGGGCTTTCCAAGGTATGAGACGTAGTGTCTTACATTATATACCTATGATAATTACTATGGTTACTGTAAGATAGAAACATTTCTAGTTTCAGAGATGAGCCCTATTGGCTAAATTAGAGGTGGCTCCACATTCCAAGATAACATTATACAATTTTGTAGTAGTCATCACTTTGTAAAGACAAAAAAAGGTCAGTTATACATGTATTAGTGTAATAATACAAATTACCAAAGATGAAAATGCCGACTTATACAGTATATCATCATCATTACAAGGACACAGTCGTCCTAACATCTTATAAGCAAGAAATACATATATGTATTAAAAAGCAAAGTGTATAACAATAATATGCATACATATCCTGATATCTACTCTTATACGGTAGATGCTCAATGCTCTATATGTTAGTATAACATATACCTAAATACTAGCTGTCTATGGTGTACCTCTGAGGGTACCAATAAGGGTGCAGGGACCTCATGTAACAGCATCATTCCTCCATTTCAGTATTCAAGCCTTAAGTAGCATTGTCCTTGTTTTAAAGTTCATTTAGATATTAACGTGACCAGAAACATTTATAGTACTTAATAATTAAGCCAATATAAGTATATAGAATAGCAGTTACGAATATAATAATATTATAATAATAAAATATTTTACTGAAATTAGTTCTGTTCCTACACACAACTCTTTTACATTCTTGGGCATGTCTCCTGATGTTGTCCTCTATGCTTTGGTTTGATTTGATCAGTTCTATGTGATAACAGTGACTGCCCAAAGGCAAGCTGCGTTACCGCGATGTCAGAGAGGCAAAAACATTTTCGGCACTCTGACATCCTTGGCTCATGGAACAGTGGCTCAGGGGACTTACAATTTCATGCTATCTGTGGGGGGGCTGTGCCCCCAACCCCCCATGAGGAGGTCTTCAGCCCATGCACCCCCCTACTAAAGGATTCTCAACTCCAGGGGGCTGCATGTTGGGGGGGGGGCAAGGCATGAAAAATAATGTTTTGGGCTGGGTGCATCAAAATTGCACCAGAGCCCGGACCTGAACCTGGTAACTCACCCACCCCAACCGCAGGCCATCCCCCAATGCCATGGCACAGCATGGCAACCCACTGCAGTGCCACCCCCTACATCTCTTCCGCCCCCTCCCAGCCCATGCTCACCATGCTCGCCCCCCGCAGTGCGCATGTGTACATATAGCGAAAGCCTGTTGCAGGATTCGTTCACCCCCACATCCGGTCACCCTACCCTCGCCATCACCATTCAGGCTTTCGACCATAAAGTGTCCCCATTTCAGACATCACCCTTGTGCATGCGCCCACATCAGAGGGCTACAAATTTGATCCTGCCAAGAATCACAACCCTGATAGTTTGGACTCCAGACTACAGCATTTCTGTGCCGCAGCTGTTATCCGTCCTCTTGCTTCCATGCTTAACCTCTCATTTTACCTCATAGTTGTCTCAGAGCATGGAAGGAAGTTCATAGGTTTATAGGTGTACTATAAGCAAATCAGACAAATATGCCCTTATATGTTTGAGACACTTATAAGGTGTAACCTCCAATTCAACTCTCCATGCAATATCTATCTAACTTAGTTTCAAACTCATTAACTGTTTTACTTCCCACTGTTTCAGGTGTGAGTCTATTTCACAGTGAGACCACTCATTCTGAAAACCAGGTTGACCTTTTTGAAGTATGATTTACATCTCCCCTTCAGTTGTAATACATGGGATCTGGTAGTATATACTGTGTGTTATACCAAATTGGAGACATAAGTTGTTGCACAAGTCTGTGTTGTCTAGTGCACAGAAAACCAAACACAGATGCCCTCTTATCCTTCAGTACTCCAAAGAATGCAAGTTAAGACTTTTAAATCTTTCATAGCTTAGATTTGGTATGCCATTTATTGTTTTTGCCATGCTGCATTGGACCCTTTCAAGATTGTTAATGTGGGTTTTGGATGAAGGAGCCCAGAAACACACACAATAATCAAAATGTGGCCTTATTAATGCATTTTAAAGTGATAACATAACTTCTTTATCTCTACTTGAGATATGTCTATTTATACAACCTAATATGCTGAAGGATTTTATGGTGACCTCCTCACAGTGCCTATGGGGGGAGGTATTAATGACAACAAAAATGGAAAGGGGCCTGGGGTAATCATGTCAGATGACCTAAAGGTAGCCAAGCAATGTGAAAAGGCAGTAAGTAGGGTTGGGTGGATAGTGGGATGCATAGGGAGAGGCATCACCAGTAGAAAACTGGAAGTTGTTATTCCTTTGTACAGACAGTTGGTGAGACCCATCTGGAGTAGTGTGCAGTTCTGGAGACCCCATCTCTGCAAGGACATTGACAGGATGGAGGCTGTCCAGAGGAGGGCAACTAAAATGGCACAGGGTCTGCCCCAGAAGCCATATGAAGAGAGACTAAAACAGCTTAATAAGTATACCCTTGAGGAAAGGAGGGATGGGGGGACATGATAGAAATGTTTAAGTACTTCAGGGGAATTAGCAAAGTCCAAAACAGGATAGCATCTTTCAGAAAAAGAGATGTGCAAGAACAAGGAGGCACAATTTGAAAATGGGGGGATGACTCAGGGGCAACTTGAGGAAGTATTTTTTCCACAGAGAGGGTGGTTGACGCATGGAACAGACTTCCTGAGGAGGTTGTGGGGTCAGAAACAGTGGGGGAATTTAAGAATGCATGGGACAGACATAAGACAATTCTAGTGGGAGGTAGGAGGAAGTACTGTAGGCTGTTGGTAAAACTAGGATCTGCATCTTATCCAATAGGTAGGGAAATAGGCAGACTGGGTGGGCCAAGCAGTCCTTATTCACCATCAAAGTCTATGTTTCTATTAGATTTACATCACCAGTTACTAACAGAATTTGAAGTCCTCCCCTTCACAAAGGGAGGCATTCTTTTCCCCTTAAAACTACCATCCCATCTGACTCGTTCTTGCCCTAACCAAAGTACAGGAGAACCTGGTTCTTTCTCAGCTGTTCTCTTTCCCAGTCTCTACCTCCTCCATCACCTCCTTAAAGTCTGTTTTTCATAAATCGCATTCCACCATCATCCCCCTCCTCAGGGTCACTGACTCCATTTGTACAGTGATGACAGGGTGAGGTCACCACTGACATTTTTATCAACCTGACCACAACTTTTAACACAATTTTTCATCCTATTCTTTCAGGGTAAGCTTGGGATGCAGGTATATTTTGCCTTGCAGATGGATAGTTCCACACCTATCATTCTTACCCATACCAGTCTGTTCCACCCTTGGCCCCATACTCTTTCAATATTTCACAATGACATACCCGAAAACTATTTCTCCATATACATCCAAATGTACATGAATGACACTGCTCTCTTTTTCACCTGTGAACCATCAGGAATGCTCAATGGATGTAGCCCATCTGTGATAAGATGGGGGCTGTAAAGGCTAAAAGTCCAAAGTTCACCAATTGAAATTACAGATGCACCAAACAAATTCTTATTCCACATAGTTTGTTTTATTCAGTAGCCAAGTCCACCATCAGCTATGCCAAAGTTTTGCCTGAAATGGGACTGCCAGGTAAATAGTGGTGTCCTAAAAACATATACATAACTTAATCACTAACATAAATAAAATTGATAAAATATTTAATTTAAATTCCATAACATATACTGTAACTAATTATCCTCCTTTCTTGTTCCTATTCACTGCTACGTCATAGGAATCCTTCCACAAAGCTGTCATATGTAATTCTGTAAATAAGGTCTGTACATTCATAAATGGACTCACCATTACATTTTTCATAAAACAGTTCAAGTTCTTAAGTCTATAAAATATACAAGCAGTAGTGCTCATGTTTTACAATGCCACACTCTCCCTATATTCAAATTATGCATTGTCTCAATCGATGAAGCAATAGTCCTTGTAACGCCTGTGTTCAAAATCAGGTGCTTACACTATATATCTGCACTTTTACCATTTAAATGAATTACTACTGTAGTTCTTATGAATTTGGTATGTTTCACCTATTGTAATAATAAATTCTTGTTTTACAATATGAACAGTACCACAGTTTTGTGTGTGTGTGTGTGTTATATTAATGTGAATCAGAAATTATTTAAAAAATACTTTTTTCTTACCTAAGGGCAACAGGGCAGTCTTCCTCTGAAGTGCCTCAGAGCCACCTCACTAATTCTGAACAAAAAAAGCATGGACCTCAGAGATTAGGTGCTCAGTTTTGGAAAAGGATATCCATAAACTTTCTATTCCTATAGATACTTGGATCAAGCTGTGGGACAATGCAATAAAAAACATGCAGAGAAACTCAAGGCAGATTGGTCCAATTCAAAATTCTTCATTATTATTACTATTCCCCAGAGATTCTTTTTGGGTTGGATATAATCTCAAATAATAACTGTTGGAGATGTGGGCATTCTGATGCAGGTTTAGCCCATCTCCTGTGGTTTTGTAATGATATTATGGAGAGATGGAAGCAGATACATGACATTTGTCAATATATTTTAAAAATTAATGTTCCACTGTCCCCAGCTTTTTATATTCTTGGTGATTCTCTGCCTTACCAGAAATTCCAAAAGAAAAGAAATTATGGGTAGGTACAGTAGCTTTGTCCTTTAAAAGATTAATTCTCCAGAATTGGAAAGATCCAATTGTCCCCTCCGTTCATCAGTGGTTAGACTCCCTTAGTAAGGTAGCTAACAATGAAAGAATTAGCTACACTATTTTAGGAAAAAAAGAAACATTTGAAGCAATATGGGGCCCCTTGTTAGAATTCTGCACTTAAGGCAAGTACTTTGGTTCATCTGTTTTCTAAATGGTAAAATCTAACATTTATTAGCTTCCTACTGTATATGTTATTCTTGGTGTGTATAAGGATACCAATATTGTCTGTGTTTATGTCTTGATCAATGATTGTAACATACAGGCAATTTGTTTTTACTTGAAAACTCAATAAAATTGTGAATTGAAAAAAGAGATTAGGTGCTCAAAGGCCACATGTACAACATGCCATAAGTGGGAGAGTTGACTGATATCACTCATCAAAATTTCTTCAGTCTCCTCATTGGGAGAGTCTGTCTTGGCATTTAATAGTGCTCTGAGAGTCTGAGCTGGCTAGCAAAGTATTAGATGTTTGATGGCAAGTCTGGTGGGTAGGTTGGTCCATCTGGCTACTTAGGGGGGTAGAGCAGTACAGAAAAATGTGCCTCAGATTACTTGTGAAACTGCAAAAGTACCCTACTGAGAGAATTCAAAAGACCATAAAAGAGATACTAGATGAAGGGATAGACCTCAGAAACATCAGAAACTGTCTGACCAACAGCAGGTCAGTGCAGGTAGCACTGCTGAGATGGGTGTGTCTGAAGCAGGTGAACCTAAACTCCACCCTAATGTACCACTCCAAATCTTGTATTCCACTCCTGGTTTGCTGGATGATCATCTTTACTATGATAATGCCATTGCCTAACCAAGTGGATGTGGTTTACAGACTTGTCACTGAATCCACCCTAGTCAGACTGGATCCCCTTTCCCATTACCTCTCAACGCCCCACGTCTTACTCAGCATTGTTCTGTTTGCCTCAAACTCAACCACTTTCCTGAGTCTTGATTTTTCTCCTACTGCTCCTTCTTCCACTAAAATATTTGTTTTTCTCCCTTTTCTTATACCTTTCCTCACTCCTCACCCCTTACATCTATCCTTCTTGCTCTCTGTTCTATCTACTCTTGCAGCTGCTGGGCAACGCCCCTTCTTTTTCCTCCTCCCCAACCTAAGGAACTGCCTCCCACTTCATATCCACCTTTTCTCCTCCTACCCCTCTCTCTATAAAACAACTCCTTAGGTTCCATCCTTCCCCTTTTTTGTCTGCCATTCCCCACTCTCTTGTCCCCCCTACCATTTTCTCTCCTCTGCAGCAACCAATTTGAGCTTCCTGCTCCTCTCACTGCTCCTTACCCTCTCTTAACTCTGTTGAAGCTCCCTCTCTATATTTTCTATATCTTGCTACTCCCTCACTGTTCTTATGATCTAAGTAGATGAGACAGCTTCTGCCTACCACCAGTTGACTTTTGTGCAATGTTATTACACCGTATGTAAGATACAGTACATTTTGCACTTCATTTATCAAAGCTTTATAAGAGTGCACTTTGGTATGCATACACACATTATATATAACACAAAAGAAAGGTATATTTTCTTTGTTTGATTTTGGTTACTACACAATGCAGACCACTTGTATGCACATTGGATATATGCACATTTATGTTATATGTTCAAAAATGGCATATCCCAATCCCAAACCTATGTACTTAATGATAACAAATGTGCTTGCATGCACGAAATATTTTGGTTGTATCCACATTTTTCCCTTCAGACAGGGGCTCCACAGACATCAGTACTGTCAAACACACCTATTAAATAGGTGCTAGCTGTACCAACTCTGTTGCCAGTAATGGAAAAAATAAATAGTTTAAATAACTCAGTGAGGGCAACATGTGATATGTTGATATATTTTATATGAGTCTGATACTTTTAATAAGGTAAAAGTGAATAATATATGAGAAACTGTGTTTTACCGAGTAGCTCCATTGATTTTAAAACAATTGTGGCTGTATGCAAGTTCGGATGTATGCACAAAAATGGGATGCCCGAAGCATGGACATATATCAGAAATTGACTGTATATGCTTTGTTCATTTTTGTCTACTCCTCTGAGCTTTTAGCAGTGTAGTCAAATCTTGAAACCAGCAGTTTCTTTTTTGCCATGTTGCCTATGTATTTTTGCTTTATCATTTTACTTTTTGCTTCATTTTCTCTAGAACTCCCTTCCCTGTTTCCCATTTGGAAATAAGCTCAGTGTGCCTCTCCCAGTCACCAATTTACAAACAAATAAAAATATGATTACTGGGTAAAATCTCTCTGGAATGCAAATTCTTTTCACAGGAGTGACCCGGAGAAAAAGTAGACAAATGTACTATATAGAAACAAATGGAGCCTTATACTGCAGCTTGAAGATAACCCAAGACTGCACAATTTTTCCAAGTACAGTTGTTAAAAAATGGTGGAAAGAATGTACTGTAAAACATGCTTGATCAAAACACTTCATATAGCTTTCTGTTGATTTTGCTCAGAGCATGGTCAAAATTATATTTAACCTCATTAAAAATGATGGCCCAGTAGTGAAGAGGGTTGAGGCACCATGTGATCCATATCTTTTCCCACACCACCACCACAGGTTTTGGAATGCCCTTGGGTCTTTGAGGTCTGCCTAGATGAGAAAGGAATGAGCATCTGATGAACTGATCTCTTGTGCCAAGGGAGGGTGGCTGCCATCTCTGCCATGTTACTGCCAACAGGAGGATACCTGGTGGTATGATGGCCAGGAATGACACACAAGGGTGGGAGCTATAGGACTTCTGCAAAGCACGCATGCCTCCTCATGCATGATTTCATCTGTGTGCATCAGCATTGGAGAGGGACCAGGAAAATGAAAAAAGTGTGAAGAAGAGGTCCATGAAGTCCACTCCACTGGACAGTGCCCCAGAGACCTCTGGAAATGCTCATCTGGCAGGGACAGCCCTCCTTCCCTCTCCTAACCCTGCCACAGGGAGAAAGCTGCTGTAGAATGTTACTGGAGCGTGGTAGTGGTGGATGGCTGGCTGCAGGACATGGAGATGGGGCTAAAAAGCTGCCTATCTCTCCCAAAGGTAGAAAGACCTTTATGGCAAAAACAAACAAAAAAAAAAACTCATGACAAATCAATATGAAGTGGAAAAATCAACATGACATCGTAAAATATTTAAAAAATGTTAGGCAGTCATTTTCTTTTCTTCTTAGTAACACACACCAAATAAAAGCACAATGGGCTGATTTACTAGGGCTGATTTACTATTTCTCTAGCAGCTCCCTCTCTTTCCCTTTTACTGTACCTAGATGACAGCACTCATATCTGAGTGTACTTTTTGCTACAGTTTCTTTTTTAGTAAATCTGTAGTTTTGTTCTTGCCAGGCCATCCCCTGTTCAAATGTAGCATTTGAGCTTACACCCCTCATACAGTCATTAAAGTATTTTATGATCCTAGCAAGGCCACGGACATTAAAAAAAAAACCAGACAAAACCAACAGACTTCCTTCCAAATGCTCAGATCTATCTTTCTGTTTGGCCCTACAGTCCATGCACTATGTGCCATCTCTCTCTCCCTCTCTCTCTCTGTCTCTCTCTCTCTCTCTCTGTTCTCTCTCTCTCTCTCTCTCTCTCTCTCTCTCTCTCTCTCTCTCTCTCCCTTTCACTGTCTCATAGTCCTCACACTGTTTCAACCACAGCACACTTTAAAGTCTTGTTTACAGCTCTCAGCAAAATCAGATATGGGGTTGGGGGCAGTTACACTAAAAACTGCACTGCCATAGTTCCCAGGTGTATTTCATTTGAAGTTTTGTTTTAAAAAAAAAGATATGAGTAGCTGAGTTGGGGGGGGGGGGAGGCAGAATATTAAGAACTGAAGAAATCATAAAACCTTTAACTATGGAAGCCAAATCAGAACAAATGTTTTAAGGGAAAGCAAACTTCCAGCAGGTGGCAGAAGTTCATTACAAAGCATTGATCTAAATAGTTGTATTTTTTATATATTTAAACATCTTTATTTAAAATTTTAAATACATTTTAAAACATTTTACAAGCACAATAACACACGCTACTCTTCCTGAGTGGCTGAAGGCATTCAGTTTGCATCTTCATGGCTCTCACCACATCCAGGGCATGCATTAATATTTCATAAGTCATACCCTGTCATGTGTTATTGCTTATAATTTTCATAAATCTATCATTCAAAAATTGCTTATATATTTCACATATTGTGGGCACTGGCATTACATTAGCAGGCTGGACTTGTTACTGTATTTTTCTCCTGTTTGCTTGTTTTGTGTCAGTGTCCCATCCTACTATCAGAGGCTGCTTCTTGTCCAGAACAGAGTCGATCAACTGTTCAGAGCAGTGTTTGAATACTGCTTGGATTCCAGAGAACAGCAGCAGTTTCATTTTTACTTAAAGATTATTGTGGCACTGCCAGAGTGTGGAAACAGCCGGGACGTGTGAAACACAGCATCTTTCAGAGATCAGCTTAACATTAGCAGGCTAAACTTTTTACTTTTCTCCTGTTTGCCTGCTTTGTGACAGTGTACCATCCTCCTATCAGGAGGCTGCTTCTGGTCCATTACAGAGTCGATTGGTCCTCCACTGTGGTTCAAATACTTAAGGGAGATAGTTTAAGGAAATCATGGAATATGCCTGGAGTCAGCAATGAGTCTGCCATTGGCCAACCATACTGCTCCACTTGCCTTTAATAGGTATCCCTATCTGTCTATTACTGCCGAACTTTAAGTGTAACTTGTTCTATCTTGAGAAATTTGTTTCTTTAGATTGCAATGTAGCTCATGTTTATTGTTGGTACTTAAACTGCTATAATACTGTTTACCTACCTATTAGTTTAGTTTTGTATTGTACCTAAAGTTATAGTTATCCTAGTACAGCCATGTTAATTTTCCCTTATTATAGCTACTTACTTATTTATTATATTGTGAGCGTTTCTCATTTTGGGTTTCCAGGGATTCTACTGCATAATAACTGCTTGTGTGTTGTTAACTGCAACGTTTTGGTGAACCTTAAATATGTTTACCCTGTTATATTTCTTTTGTCCCTTTTCTCATATAGTTTAACTCACAGTAGGTTCATCTTCTAGGTTGTACCATTCCTACTGGTAGTGCTGTATGCCATTGGAACCATCCATTGGTTAACCCAACCCAAAATGGCTACACCAGATAGAATGAGTTAATCCCCCCCCCCCTTGTTTATTTTATTTTTTTTTTGGCCTCCTTCATTTTCAGTTTATTGGTCTCACATTTGGTTTATATCTTCACCATACTCAGCTGTTACTCCTTGAGTAACTTGCCCCCTTCAGATTTCTAGTTCACTGAACAATGTGTTTTTCCCTTGCTTTACATTTGCTCTATGCTGCTCCTATCATGCTGTCTTTCCCCTTCCTGTTTTACCTCACCTCACTCACCCTTCTATCTTTCCTAGCTTTCCCATGTCCTCTTCCATTTTTTCCTCATCCCCTGCTACCCTCCCATCCTTGTGTTCTGGCCTTGCCTCACTCTCCTGGCATCCTGCTTGCAGTCTCCTCTCCTTTTCTTGACTTCATCTTGTAACTCTCAAGTACTTCCTTCCCTCTTACCTTGCCAACTCTTATTCTTCATACTCACTCACTCGCTCCTTCTCCCATAAGTGTCTCCTAGGTTATTTTAAGCTCATTGTCTCCCTGCTGCTTTTAGATGCCAGAGTCATGGAGCTCAATCCTGGCCCTTCACCAACTTTTCCTCTTCCCAAAAGTTTGAGATTGGCCAATATTAGCATCCGCAACCTTCTCACTTAAATTGCCTAATGTGACCACTTATGGTTATCTTTAAGCATGATGTATTGGTGATCTTGGAATCCTGGCAGTCTTCTAAGAGCCCTGGTTCCTCTGTTGCCATCCCTGGTTTCACCGTTATTCATCAGGACCAAGCAAAGAGAGGGAGTGGAGAAACCATCTACCTCTGTTCAAACATTCAATTTGAGCCTGTGTTTTCCATCTCTATTCCCTCTGCCTATGAGATGCCTCTTTTCAAACTCTCCCTCCCCTTCTCTACACCAATATTTACTGCCAATGTCGGCTGCTGCCCTGGTATGTCTCCACCTTCAGTAACTGAGTTTCTCAACTCCATTTCCTCACAGGCCTCCTCTGTTGAGTTACTTATACTAGGTGATTTTCATTTAAATTGCCCTCCCCCTTTCTTCATAAATTTTGCCTTAACCTGAAGTTCCTCTTTAACTTGGCTGATATCCCATATATTTGTACAGGCAGTTGGTGAGACCCCATCTGGAGTACTGCGTCCAGTTCTGGAGACCCCATCTCTGCAAGGACATAGACAGGATGGAGGCAGTTCAGAGGAGGGCAACTAAAATGGTGCAGGGTCTGCAAGAGAAGCCATACAAGGAGAGGCTAAAGGAGCTTGATATGTATACACTTGAGGAAGGAGGGGGGGGGACATGATAGAAATGTTTAAGTACCTCAGTGGAATCAACAAAGTCCAAGAGGGTAGCATCTTTCAGAAAAGGAGATGTGCAAGAACAAGGGGACACAGTTTGAAGATGGGGGGGACGACTCAGGGGCAATGTGAGGAAGTATTTTTTCACAGAGAGGGTGGTGGACGCATGGAACAGCCTTCCTGAGGAGGTTGTGGGGTCTAAAACTGTAGGAGAATTCAAGAATGCATGGGACAGACATAAGACAATTTTTGTGGGGGGGTAGGAAGAAATAGGCTGTTGATTAAATAGGATCTGCAGCTTATCTTCTAACTAGGGAAATGGGCAGACTAGGTGGGCCAAGCGGTCCTTATCTGCCGTCAAAGTCTATTTTTCTATGTTTCTATCTGACCTTACACACCATAATTTTTCAAATCTCCAAATCATTCCCTCTTGGACTGGGTCATCTCCTCCCATCCCCATCATATTCTGGATGCTGACACCCTCCCTGATGCCTTCAATTACCCCAAAATGATCTATTGCATGTGCAAAATTCACTGCCCCCAAATTCTCGCATATTCATTCAGGTCCAGTCATGCCATTTTATGGACTTTTCCCACCATCATGCAGACATTTTAACCACTGTCTGGTTCCCTATTTCTACAGCTGGTAATATGGATAATTCCCTCAAATTCTACACTTCTAAATTCATATTTGTCTGGGATCATCATGCTCCCTAAAAAGAACCAAGATCAGAAGCTCACATCTCCCATGGATCTCAGATGAATTATTGGTTTATCATCATGTGCATGACCTTGCCTGGAGGTCCTATAAAACTTCTGGCTCCACTTCTAACCTTACTAATTAGTGGTTTCTTTGCAATGCTTGTACTAAAGCTATTAGGCTTGTGAAGTGTGAATATTTTGCATCCACACTCCAGAAAAAGCATAATCACTACTCTAAGTTCTGGAAGATTATTCATTCACTTTTCTCTCTCCTGATCCAGTCCACTCTATTTGTTCTCAAAATAGGTGATACTGCTATCTCGGATCATGCTGCAGTTGTCTCTTCCTCCAGTTCCTGCTTCTTCTTCTGTTCCCATTGATTCCTCTCTTCCTCCTCCTCCTCCTTATCTTCTCACTCTCACTCTCTCTCTTCCCTCTCACCCTACCCCTCAAACTCCCCCATTATACTGCTCCTACTGTTTTTATTTTTCACCCATTATCTTTACTATTGTTCTTATGGCCCTTTTGGCTCTTAATCCTCACAAAGGTGGATGTCCTGATGGTCTTGACCATAGACACTTGTGTATCTCTCCTTATGTCATTGCTCTTGTTATTACCTACCTCCTTAACCTCTCTTTCTCCTCATCCTGTGTCCCCAATTCTTGGATGTCAGCTATGGTCATTCTCCTTCCCAATTTGGGTTGATCTCTCTTCCCTTAATAACTTCTAATCTATTTATCTCCTTCCCAATTTGGATAAGCTCCATGAACACCCTGTTTTTTTCCCAGCTATCATCTTTTCTTGATTCTATCTCCTTTCCTCCTTACCAGTTTCTTTTTAGAAATTCTCACTCCACTTCCTCTTCTCTCCTCTGACTCACTGATGTTATCCTCACTGATATGGATCAGGGGCTTGTTACCTCAGCTGTTTTTATTGACATATCTATAGCTTTCACGGCTGTAACACATCCCATTCTGCTGGACAAGCTTAAGGTAGCTGGACTCTCATTTCTTTTCAGTTAAGTTTCTCTGCATCTACTTTTAGGGTAGGTCAGAAGCTGTCCGTAGTTGAGACTCCATTTCTCTCCAACTTCCTATTAGTTCAGACATCCCACAAGGGTATGTCTTAGACACAATTAATTTCTTTATTTTTAAAAATTACTTCCTTAAGGACCATTCTGCTGTGTCAATACATACGTATTAACAGAGGAGGGACTCAAAGAAAAGGTATGCCTCTTTGCAGATGACACCAAGACCTGAAATAGGGTTGACACTCCAGGGGGTGGAGAAGATGAAGAGAGACTTAGCCAAGTAGGAAGAAGTGGTCAAGAGTGTGGCAGCTCTGATTCAATGGCAAGAAGTGCAAAATCATGCACTTGGGGAACAAAAACCCATGGGAGGAATACATGATGGGGGGAGGTACTAACAACAAGCAAACTAGAAACAGACCTCAGGGCGGTCAATACCAATGATCTAAAAGTAGCCAAACAATGTGAGAAGGCAGTGAGGAAAGCTGAGGAGGGATGCTGGTGTGCATAAGAAGAGGTAACACCAGTAGAAAACATGAGGTGGTGATGCCACTGTAGAGGTAGTTGGTGAGGCCTCATCTGGAGTAATGTTCTGGAGACCTCATCTATGAAAGGTCATTGACATTGTGGAGGCAGTCAAGAGAAGGGCAATGAAAATTGTGCAGAAGCTACACCAGAAACCATATGAGGAGAGATTGAGGGAACTCAATATATATACACTGGACGAAAGGAGGGAGGGGGGTTATATTAGAGACACTCAAATACCTCAAGGAGATCAATAGAGTTCAAGATGGCAGCATCTTTCTGAAAAGAAGATGTACAAGAACAAGGGATCACAATATGAGGCTGGAGGGGGGAGACTCAAGGGCAATGTGAGGGAGTATTTTTTCAAAGAAAGGGTGGATTATGCATGGAACAGCCTCCCTGAGGAGGCTGAGGGGGCAACAATGGTATGCAAATTCAAGAATGCATGGGTCAGGCAGAGGGCAACAATATGGGTGGGAAGGAGGGGGTTGGCTGCAGATCAAGTAGAATCTGAAGTTTATAGAGTAGGTAGAGAAATGGGTGGACTAGATGGGCTAGGCAGTCCTTATCTGCCATCAAATTCTGTTGCTATACACAGATGATATGGTTCTCTTCTGGCTCTTCTGCCACTGATCTTATGAACCATCTCCTACTGAACTTTAACAACTTCTAGTTTTGACTCTGAAATAAATAGTTATCCCTCAATGCTAAGGATACAGTCTCTATGGCTTTTGGCACAAGGCAGTCACTTGCTAAAGCCCTTCCATTCCTTCCTTTTATACGTTTGGTGGTGCAACTATTGAAGATGTCTCCTCCTTCAAGTACCTTGGGGTTTGTCTTGATCCCCATCTAGATTGTCCTATTTATGTGGATGCTAACTACCCCATGCTTTGGGTACTATACAGAAATAAGAGAAGCATTCCACTTCCTTGTCTCTTTCCCTTCCCCAGGAACACATCTAAAATTAAGCTAAAACCAGTTCAGTATGTCTTTCCTGGTAAAACCTTTGAAAAAAAAAATATATATAACATAGGCAATAGGGTAAGAGATCATGGAGAACTTAGAAAAGTGAGAATCTGAGAACAGGTGCCACTAAAGCTTCCTTTGTAAAGTGTAAGCTGAATAGTTCTGGACTTAACACCGATCGCCATGGGATACTACTATCCACAGAGGCCTACAGTACCCTGATGCTTTCGCTGCTAAGCAGATCCATATTTCCCATTAACTAGCCATAAATTTACAAATATACTGATAGGTTTCAGCAATCCTAACAGTTTTCAATATTTCCTTTAGCTTACCAGCAGACATTTTATCACAAGCTTTAGTAACTCTAGTATATCAGCCCAATCCATTAATACTGTAAATCCAAACCAGCAATATGCAGCAACAGCTCTTCTCATATAGAGTTTTCTTTCTAAAAGTATTATACAAAGTGATTCATTATTTGACTATCAGGAAGCCTGTGGGTTCAGACAATGTAGAAGCATACTTAAAAAGTATTAATTCTCAAAACCCATGCTAAACAACTAACCACCCTCAATTAACTCTATGCAGAATAATGAGATCACTGCAATCTGGAATGAAGCCTGTCATACATAAATGGATAGAAAGACAGATTCTTTATTTTTGTAACACCTATCCCAGGCTGAAAGCACTTACAATGCAGGAAATAAATAACATGCATGTAAAACTTAAAATCAATATCAGAAAATCGGTGTAGAGGGCAATCCTGTTTGAAGAGGCAATCTTTGAGGTGAATTTTAAAAACTTCCACTTGGGAAGCAGTACATCTAAATGGTGGGAGGACATTCCATAGCCTGTGGGCTAACACTGCAAAGGCACAGTCCTCTGAAAACTGCAACCTTAAAGGAACAATTTTAAGAAGTCCTCAAGTAACAGAATGAAGGAGTCTTCTACATCCTCCTGGTTAGTTAACAGGAGCTTGTGAGTGTAAAGTTAATCATATATAGTCAAACCTTACCAAAAACAAATTATTACCCATTCTCTTTAACATGTCAAGTGTGACAAATCCTTTTAGCCTTGGTAAACAACTAATTAATACATGGTAGAGAAAGTAAAACAATGGAGCAAGAGGAAGAGTTGATATCAAGGCCATCAGAGTCAGGCAGAAATGGAGTAGGAAAGGAATTGGGAATACAAGGGAAAAATATCAGGAAAGGGGGAAGATGCAGGGGACCAAAAACAGGAAGAGATAGAGAGAGGTCAGGCAGTAAAACTTGTAAGGCCATGTTGACAAATGCATGCAGTCTTGGAAATAAAGTCCCAGGCGTGGAGGCCTTAATAAATGAAGGAGACCTGGACATAGTAGTAACAACTGAAACCTGGTACACAGCTGATCATGAGTGGGAAATAAATGTACCAGGATATGTTCTACTCAGGAGGGATATGGAGGGGAAAAAGGGAGGGGGGGGGAGTAGCCCTGTATGTCAGAGAAGGTATAATGGCAACACAGCTACAGGGTAGACAGAGGGATGCTGAGGTGCTGTGGTTCACCCTTCAACCTGTAAATGCCACATCAATATGTTCAGGGGTTATATATAGGCCTCCAGGACAGAGAGAGGAACTGGACAGGGAGCTAGTGGAGTAAATACATGAAATAGCAAAGAAAGGTGAAATTCTACTGATTGGGAAATTTCAATATGCCAGACATGGACTGGAACACCATTATAGCTACTTCACCCAGAAGCATAGACATTCTTGATGCACTCCAGGAGGCTGGAACCAGGCAGCTTGTGCCTGATCGCACCACAGACAGGGCAATTCTAGGCTAGTAATGACAAATGAGGATCAAATCACTGATATCTAGGTAGAAGGGCAACTGGGATCCAGTGATCACAACATTGTGTGGTTCAGCACTGGGACAAAGACTCACTTCAGTCATACTAGGACAAAGGTTTTGGATTTCAAAAATGCTGACTTTGATGAAATGCGGAGGGGTATCAAAAGAGTCCTGGAAGAATGGGAGCAAGGGGAGGAGTAGAAGAACAGTGGAAGTGTCTAAAGGAAGTGTTAGTGGAAGTAACAACCAATGAATCAAATTGGCATCCAAAGTCAAGAGAAGGAGAAAACCACTGTGGTTATCAAGAGAGGTTGCTTTAAAGGTCAGGGCAAAAAAGAAAGTGTTCAGGAAATATAAGGAGATCCAAAGGGAGGAGGACAGGGAGGAATACCTAAAGTGTCTAAGGGAAGCAGGAAAGGCAGTAAGGAAAGCAAAAGCATGGAATGAGGAAGGTTTAGCATAGTCAGTTAAGAAAGGGGACAAGACGTTCTTCAGATACATCAGTGAAAGTTGGGAAAACAAGTGGGGGATTGCAAGACTCAAGGGAGAGGGAAGGGAATGCATGGAGGGTGACATGAAAAAGGCAGAAATATTGAATAAATATTTCTGTTAAGTATTCACAGAAGAGGGGGCGGGGCTGGGGCCACAGCTGTACAGCAATTGCCAAGGGGGTGAAGAGGTGAACAATAGTCCATTCACAGGGGATAGAGTCCTGCAGGAGCTCACTAAATTGAAGGTGGACAAAGCAATGGGACAAGATGGCATACACCCAAGGATGTAAAGAGAACTGCAAAGTGAGATAGCAGAACCTCTAGTGCCATGTTCACTGAGTCATTCAACACAGGGGTTGTACCAGAGGATTGAAGGAGGGCACATGTAGTCCCTCTACACAAATCCGGCAGCAGGGAGGAGGCAGGGAACTATAGGCCAGTCAGCCTCACCTCAATAGTGGGGAAGATCATGGAGACAATGCTTAAAGAAAGGATAGTGGAGCATCTAGATGCCATTGGAGCCCAGGACCATAGACAACATGGATTCACAGTGGGGAAGTCATGTCAGACAAATCTGGCTGATTTTTTTGACTGGGTGACAAAGGAAGTAAATCAGGGTGGGGCAGTGGTTGTCGTTTACCTTGATTTCAGCAAAGCATTTGACACTGTCCCACACAGGTGGGTAATAAACAAGCTGGGTAGGCTGGGCATGGGGGACATGGTGGTAAACTGGGTTAGAAACTGGTTAAAAGATAGGAGACAGTAGGTGGTGGTAAATGGGGTACAGTCTGGGGAGAGGGGAATGATCAGTGGGGTGCCTCAGAGATCAGTCCTGGGGCCAGTCCTGTTCAATGACTTCATCAGCAACATTACAGAAGTGCTGGGGGGAAAGGTCTGTCTGTTTGCAGATGACACCAAGATTTGTAACAGAGTGGATACCCCAGATGGAGTTGAGAAAATAAGGAGAGACCCAGGGAAGCTGAAAAAAATGGTCTGAGGACTGGCAACTAAAGGTTAATTCACAAAATTGCTAAATTATGCACCTGGGACACAGAAACCCTGGGGAAAGCTACAGGATGGGGGGGAATTGCTGACAGTCACTAAGGAGGAAAGGGACCCGATGGTTATTATTTAAGATGACCTGAAAATGTCAAAGCATAGTGCTAAGGTAGCTGGGTGGGCCAGTGGCATGCTAGGGAACATAGGCAAGGGTATCATCAGCAGAAGGAGGGAGTTAGTGATGTCATGATATAAAACCATGGTCAGGCCCCACATGGAGTACTGTGTGCAGTTCTGCAGGCCGCACCTTCATAAGGACATTAACAGGCTGGAGACAGTCCAATGAAGGGCGACTAAGATGTTACAGGGATTGTAACATAAGACTTATGAGGAGAGATTAAGGGACCTCAATATGTACTCGCTGGAAGACAGGAGAGAAAGAGAGGACATGATAGAAACATTCATGTGCCTTAAGGGTATAAACAAGAAGCAGGGTGGAGACATTTTCCAATACAGGAGGAGCACAAGAACGAGGGGGCATGACATGAAATTGGAAGGTGGGAGGTTAAGAGGGAATGTGTGGAAGTTCTTCTTCACAGAGAGGGTGATGAATGCATGGAATGGTCAGCCTCAGGAGGTGGTGGGAGTGAGCACTTTGGATGGATTCAAGTATGCTTGGGACAGGCATAAGGGAGCCATAGAGGTACAGCACCGGGTAGGTCGGAAGCAGTAATCCAGTACAAGGACTTATGGGCAGACTAGATGGGTCAGGCAGTCCTTAGCTGCTGAAAATTTCTATGTTTCTATGTTTCCTGAATACAAAACATTTCACTAGCCATACATCTGAATACAGGACCAATCAGTGTATTGCATTCTGACTCCAACCACAAAAAGTTTTCATGACACTACTTTTCACAATAACCTGTACTGCGCAGCATTATTCCCAGACATATCATACGCATTTGGTCCTACAGAGCAACCCTTTTAATATATGGACCCTCTGACATGATATAAGCCTGTAATTGATTAACTGATATGTTAAATTTTATTTTTTTTTTGCTCTAAATGCAACACAGGTTACAAGGCATAAATCAAGATGGAGTAATCGCACAGTGTATTGCAACTAAAAGAGGAATACCTTAGGATTCCATTCTGGGATGATCCCATTCACACTATTTATTCACAACATCTCCAGTGTTGTATAGAACTGTGATTGACACTTACTGTAGGTATATGAAAATGAGCCTGCCTCTCTTCATAGGTGCTTTAATCAGCAAGGTTGCAAATGGATGTGCAAAAACATTTCCAACCTCAAACTTGCTGCTTAACACCTTTGTACCAGCCATGTCAAGACAAGATTCTTCTGTGGTAGGCTGTTTCCTAAATATTGGATGGGATAGTTGCCATAGATAAAATACAGCTTAAAAACTGTCAAACAATGAAACAAAAAATAGGAGTTTGTCGAGAGTTAAACTTAAACTTCACATTCCTAATAAGCTTACAAATATTGTAGAGCATGTCAGGATTTTTAATTTAGGATTGCAACCCATCCCCCCAATAGAAGATAGAAAAAAATATTTCTATACGTTTTCTTTTGGTCCTGAACTATGAATAAAACATATAAAGTAGAACCTCCTTAAAAACTACTAAAACAACTTTGACGAGAATGGCACAGTAGTGTCTATAGTTACGGTTGGGTAAGCAGGGAAAAATAAAATCGCTATCTTCAGTCACTTATCTTGTAGCCAATTCTTTGTTTTTATTTGTATTAAATACCAATGGCACAGTGATATCCATTTTCTTTATTATGTAGCACATTATCCTTATACTTAGTACTTCATTAATCTCAATAGATGCTTAGCTCACACTCTGTCAAAATAAAATAAGATCTGAAGTGCTGATCCTGCTATCTGGCCCTCCTTTTAAATTTAGATCTCTATTACTTGTACATAGACCTTATATATTTCTACTTCATTAATTCTTTGATGGATTTTCCAGGAGAACAGCGAGTGTGCCCAGTTTTATATAATAACCTGTAAATTGTCATCAGGGAAATTATGGCCTTAATCAAAGTGAACTTTCTTCACTAACCTTTTGAAGAAGGTGACATATGGAGTAATAGAAAATATATTTAATATAAGGTATACATCTTGTCCAGCTTCATACATTTGGTAAGTATCCTCTTCAATAATAGTAAAAGAGAAGGGCGGGATCTTTCTATAATCAAGGAATGCACCTGTAAGCATTTATTAATACTAAGTTAAACAGTTTCTCTTAGGTCCTCTTTGAGTGTCTACCATAGAGAGGTGGCCAACAGCCAAATCTCTGATTCAAACATTATTTTAAGTGAAAATGCAGCACTCTACTTATAGTGGCAAGAATCCAATCCCATCACAGTTGTTTCTCTTTGCATTTTGTCACCACATAAATTAAAACAACTATACAGTAGCTTTCCTTCCTTTAGTACATAATATTGACCTAATAGGACTGAATATATTTAAAAGACACTGGATAAGCTACATTCTACTACAGTTTGTGAAAAATATTATTATGGATTTTGACAAACCAGTTATTAAATGATATTCCAATTGAGTTTAATAATCTTGACCATGTTTTATGTTATGTATTTATTTAGTTTGCCTTCCAGCTTTCCTTGTGTTTATTAGGGACTGGCTGCATGTGGATAGTTATTAAAGGATACCTAAACAACATTTTGACAACAAACTATTCAAAAATCTGATTCTGTAGGTGACTAAAGGAAAGGCTGCTGTATTCATTAATGCTAAAACTACATTTACATAATTTACCTAAATGTGGTTCCAAAGCATTTGAAAATTGAAAAAATCAGCCTTTCAATTTAAAAAAACCTGTCTTACCTGCTTCCTAAAATGGCCGCCAAAAGTGTTATGTGATGCCATAATTGGAGCCAAAGTCAGAGAGATACAGTATATGGCTCTCTCTAGCGCTAACTAGTTCTTTTTTTCCCTTTGTATAGAATTGTTTCTCCCAAATGATCAAAACAATGTGCATTATTTTGTACAATGCACATGTTAGGCTATGGTTCTGTTCCTTTTGTTTACTTTAACATGCTGAAAATGTGCCTTAATCCAACGACTTTCTCGGTGGCAAACCACACTGCAGTACCAATCTTGAATACCCTGGTGGTCTAGTCGTTATGGTGGATCCAGGATGCTAAAATGGGTGTGCTGGGGTGGTGTGCATGCTTAATATGCACTTTTTAACATTTTTATTAAACCTTTATCTGTTCTGCTATTATTCTTGTCTAGTTCATTTTTGACATAACCTACAAACGTAATCCATAGTTTGAATGTAAACATTTGTACAATCAATAAATCAGACTTCTTCAACAAAGTGAAATGCAGCAGCAGCAGTAGCAGTAAGCAAGTGCGTTACTATGTGGGGGGGGGGGTTGCAGCCACACCCTTCACCACCCCTAGAGCCACCATTTTTTTGTAGCAATGTTCTTGTGCAGTTCAATGTTAGAGTTCATACTTTTTTGAAACTCAAATATATGCTTGGCTTGTCTTCTTTTTCCATGGGAAATAATAATAAGATAATAAGAATAAGAAGAAGAATCAGCATTTATATAGTGGTTTTCATACACATTGTATCCCAAAGTGCTTTACAAGCAATACTAGCCTGGTAGTGAAGTGACTGAATGTGTAGTGGCAGCCATTTCATGCATTAACATCCACACACAGCCTTGGACAATTGTATTAACTGGGTTTATGGGAAGGGGAATGTTGGCCAGGACAATGGGATCAGGTAGTGATCAGTGTGATGGCAGCCCCACATCTTATTTCTCAGAGTAATCTGCTCATATTTTTCTTCTTCTGTCTTCCCCCTTCTCTGAATATAGCAGTACCTTACAAGAGTTACCTTCTCAGTCCCCCTCTGGTATTCATTCTTCACTATTCCTCCTCACACCAAAAACAGGTGAGCTGATCATCCTTCTGCATCATGAATGCAAATAATATAGTCCCTGTTTTATTTTGACATATCAAATATAAACATATTTTTCCAGTAAGTCAGGTTCATAGCAGAAGGGAACAAGAGGAATGATGGGCTTTTCTATCCTAATATCTAGGCTACCTTTCATTAGGCACTATTAAATGATGGGTGTGCACATCACTATGCATGTCATTTAATAGTGCCTAATCATAGGTGGATGAGATCTTATATGGGTAGAAAAGCATATTTTTACATGTGTGCCATACTGCTACCAGCCTGGCTTACCAGAAGATCATGTTTATTATTAATATGTAAATATAACATGGGAGACTATACTAACCACATTCATGATGCGGAAGGGTAGTGAACTCACTAGTTTTTGGTGTGGGGAGCAGGTGTGAAGAATGAATGCCAGAGAGGGACTGAAGAGGAAATTCCAGCAGGGTGCAGCTATACTCAGGTTAGTTGAACACATGAAGGAACACGTTGAGCAGATTACTGTGAGATCTGAAATGTGGGGCTGCCAACGTTGTGATCATTACCTGACTGTGGATGAGAGTAGCCAGTAATGACAAATACTCAGAGTGGCAGGGCTGCACCTAAACTGTTACTTGAATTCAGTGTAGGGAGAGTACCCTCAGGTGGTGGTGGAGGGGTGATATTGACATTTGTTAGGACAGTATTGATGGAGTTGTGTATAGCTCATTCAAGATTTGGAAGGGTGGTAGCCAGTCAATTCGCATTGTGGAGTAGGGCACAGAAAAGTAGTGGAGAAGAATTGCTGGGAACTGTTGTGTGGGGTTCTGCAGATCACAGATAAAGGAGTAGACTGACATTGGAAGTCAGATGGATTCACTCAAGGTATTAGTATTCCTCTCCTGCTAATAATATTGTTATCCATTGTAAGTACAGCCCTTATGAGGGCATGAACAGCAGTTTTTCTGATGGGTCATGATGTTTATTGCTTGGCCCTCTCGTGGGCTTAGTGTCTGCAAATGTTTAGGGATTTCTAATACCGTGGCAAGAATGGACCCCATTCTTTAGCCAGGGCGTATTCAAAACTCAAGAAATTAGTACTTCATTAATCTTTGATGTTTGCTGAGAACGCTCTTCTCAGCACATGCAACGTCCCCAAAATGGCTTCCTTTTGAAGTTCATAAGGTGTCACAAGTATTGGTAGCATATTTAAATGTGCCTGAAAGTTCTTTTTGATTAGTCCCATTGCTCCAAGCAATACTGGAACAATTTGTGTGTCCTTATTCCACATCAATTTGGTTTCTGACTGCATGGCTTGGCATTTCATGATTTTGTGTCTCTCTCTACGCAGCACACTGTAGTAACTAGGGGTGACCCTCCAGGAAGACCTAGTTGTTGGTTAATGAGGTGGGAAGAAAACACAACAGGGAACTGTACATACTGCCTTCACTGTGCAGAAGGGTGGTGACCCACTCAATGTTTACTGTGGGAGCAGAAGTCAAACATTGAGAATCTGGACTGGAGAGTGATTTGGGAGGCATTTTATAACAGTGCCAGCTGATGATGTGTATCAGTATAGGTGTGCACAACTCTCTGAGGTACAAGATTACAGCCTTAGGTGTGATAATTCTCTTCATGAGACCGTAAGCTTATATGCGGCCCCGGGCAGTACTAAAGACAGGGTATTGATGGTGGGGTGTCCAGCAGAAGGCAGGCTAGGTAAAGGGAGTTCTCATGGAAAAGGAAAGCCTTATTTGTGGATTAACAAGAGAGCATGAGCTTTGGAACTGAACAAGACTGGTACTTTGCTGTGTAATGCAGAGCAAGTCACCAAACTTACTTGTGCTCCCAGGCCACGCCTGTAAACAAGCTTTCAGCTTAGTGTGTCTCTCCTGGTTGACAAAAAACAAAATTCAGGTCATCATATAATCACTAGATCATCAGGCATTTGAAGTGTTGTACTGTAATGCAGTTTGCCAAAGAAAAAGTCAGCTAGATTGCAAAACATTTTCTGCTTTTGCAAAACATTTTCTGCAAGTTAAAGTAAACAAAATAAACAAAATCATAGCCTAACATATGTACTGATCAAAATAATCCATCAGGTAATACATGATGTTGATCATTCTGGTACAACAATTCAAAGTAAAGAGGGAAAGAAGAACTAGTTAGCACTATAGAAATATATGTGGATCTCTGTCTCTGGCTCTGATGATGTCATCATGACTCATTACTTAGCACACTTGGCAGACATCTTTGGGAGTAACCAAGGCTGTTTTTTGAAAGTGAAAGGTTGATGTTTACATTTTTCAAAAGCTATGAAACTGCATTTATGTTATTTACATAAATGCAGTTTTATCATAAATGTAAATAGCAGCCTTTATTTTACTTCGCAATGAAGCCGGATTTTGGAATTTGCAGTTTTAAAAATTGCTTGTTTAGGTACCCTTTAAATCATATTGTCTGGCCTGGAGTCTGAGTTATCACCTCTGCTGGGGGAGGTCTGCTGTGGGGGGGGGGGTCCAAAAGGGGGAGCATGCCCCACAGAGCTGGCAATATACCCAGATTTTGGTAATACACAAAGAATGGAAAAACCCAGAGGTTTGAGGTTCGTATAGGCCTATTTCACTTCTGAACATTGACCAGAAAGTGTACACTATGACCCTTGCAGATAGGTTGCAGTCATGTGTGGGGATCTTAGTCCACCCAGACAAGAAAGACTTCATTGATCGAAGGCTAATTCATGATAACATCAGACCCTGATAAACCTTATAGCCTGCCAGCAGTCATCGGGAGAACTGACTCTTGTGGTGTTTATGGATACAGAAAAGGCCTTCGACTGGGTGGACTGGAGGTTCCTGCACAGGACCCTCAAGGAGATGGGGTTTGGCCCCAAATTTAGGATGAGTGTAGAAAATCTATATACTGCCACCCGGGCAATGGTGAGGGTTAATGGTTTCACCACAGAACTGTTCCACCTGTCTAGGCATACCAGGTATGAGTGTCCACTCTCTCCACTGCTGTTTGCCTTATGTATTGAGCCCCTTGCAGTGGCGGTGTCCAAAAATAAAGCAATTTCGGGGATCCAAGCAGGTAACAGGAACCACAAAATGTCGTCATATGGCGACGATTCCCTCTTCTTCTTGAGCTCCCCAAATACCTTGCTGTTGGCCATAACATGGGAGCAGCAAACATATGGACAAGTTTCAGGTTACAAAGTCAACCTGGACAAATCCAAAGCAATCAAAATTCTGGGTACACTGCCTCGTGAGGTATCACATAATTTTCCCTCTTCATGGGCCACAGCAAACACAGTAATTGGTAGTTAAGATCTCTCCTCAGCTGTCAAGCCTCTTCAAGTTTAAATATGGGAGACTGTGGGGAGAGATTCAGGCAGACTTGGCCAGATGACAACTGCTCCCACTAATTTTGGCCATATTGAATCCATTAAGATGAACATTCTGCCCAGGTTTTTATTTCTATTTCAGGCCCTCCCAATCAACATCCTAGGGGCTTTTTTCAAATCAGTCAACATGGCCCTTTCCACTTTTATTTGGCAGAGGGGGAGGAAGTGCATTAGCTACAAACTCCCTCCACACGTGGTGGTTTGGCTTTGCCTAACCTTAAGCTATACAACATAGCAGCACAGCTGGTCCTAGTGGTCACTTGGGTGAAACAACAATGGGATACAGGATGGAGGGAGACAGAAGCACAACAAATTCAACTGTTCTCACTGACCTCTCTACTTCATGCCCTCTTACTCTAGAGCTGTGGAGAAGCCTGAGAAATCCCTGGACTAAACACACACTTAAGACACTGATGTTGGCCAGAAAGATCACACACACTCAGCAGAAGGAATAGGCCCACTGACGTCAATCTTGGGGGAACCCTACTTAACTCCTTACTGGTCAGATACCAGATTCCTGGGATTACCTATGTAATCCCGAAATGCAGTCTCCCAACCTACACTGTGCTGAGGTCGGGAGACCAAAAATCTAAATCCCGATGGGGATTTGCATTATGCAGAGGGCTTTGTCCCCTGCACCCCCTAACTAAAATAACCAACTCCAAGGGGGAGTGGATTTCAGAGTTGGTTGTTAGGTTTGGGGGAGTGAAATTTTTGTTTCAGTTTTCTTGCTGTGGGAACAGAACCATATCCCAGACAGCCTGCTGGCCAGCTGTAGGAACATTAGTGCTCCACACCAAGGAGCAGCTCGGCCAGCACCTCACTCCACCATCCTCATATGGTTATGCGAGGTGAAACCATGTTCTGTGGGCACAACCCAGCATTTCGATGGGTGAAATTCAATTTCACCCAGCAAAATGACATTTTGCTTAAGGGCTGAAATGTCGGGCATCCCTAATTTTGGGATACTGCTGCTGGGCCCGTACATGTCGGGATACTCAGCTTCGGTATCCCTTAAGAGTACTGATTCCAGAAATGGACTTCACAGTCTTGGGTACATTTCCAAAACCTGCTACAGGATGACACCCTGGCTTCCTTCACCATGCAGCAGGGCAAATATGCCCTTGACCAAATAGATTTTCCCAGATATTTGCAGGTCAGGCATTACTTACCAGACAATGGCCTGATTCCAAAGATCAGGAGAGAGACCTTACCGGGTTGGAATCCTTTCTGTACTGGTCAATACATTTGGCAGGTGGAGACAAGGTGATCTCTGGAGCATATAAGACTCTCCAGGGTGATGACAGTGTACAGTTTGAAGCCCAGGGACCTAAATGGGCAGAGGAGTATGGTGATCCAGTTCCAACTGACAAGCGGAGCTCAACTTGGGAGAAATGTTAGAGAATCACCTCATCTTTGGGCTGGAGGGAATTCCACTGGAAATGCCTCTCTCGATTTTTTCACCCCCCACAATAACAAAACACATTACAGGGAGATCCACTGACCAGTGGTGGAGAGGGTGTGTGCAAATGGGGACACACATTCACATCTTTTGGTCATGTCCAGAGGTCTATACCTTCCGGAAGGGGGCAAGACGTGTCCTACACAGCCTATGAGGAGCCCAGGTACCACTGACATTCAATGTAATGATCTTGGGATTTGGAGTCTCAGTGGTGGGTAACACTAAGCAACAAAGCCTTTTCTGAACATCGTGTGTGGCTGCCCAGAAAGAAATCACTGTTAACTGGCTAAGGTCCCCCTCCCCCGAATTTGTGGAAGCTCAGGATAGAAAAGACCATAAGGATGAAAGAACTGACTGCTAAACTTAGGCTAGTCATAGAAAAACATTAAGAACAGTGAAGGACATGGGTATCTCTGATGGGCAATGACTAAACAAACATGCCTGGCTAAATGGACACCTTTTGGCAGATAAAGAAGCCTTGGCACCCCCCCAACACACAAACACACACACACACACACACACACACACAGCATCCCTAATTCTTACTCCACTAAAGGATTTGCTATACCGGAATACAACATAGTCTACTTAATTTGATGAAGAGACTCCTTTTACATCACTACATACAGCCTTGAGGCATGAGTTTGTGATTTGGTTTCCCACCAACTAGGTTTATTAAACCCTAGTAGGGCCAAGCCATAGTATGTTATAAAGGACATTTAAACACTGTATGGTTGAGCACAATGGTATTCCACAACAGAAGAGACAATGTCAGAAAACATCCTGAATTGGTTTCCATACAATCCAAAGCTGACTATCTCTCTTAAAATCTGGCAATGTATTAGCTTAGTGGATATGAGCAGACAGGAATTTCATGCATTACAGCTATGACCATAATGGATCATCTGTAAGAAATGCAATAAGAGTCATAGATTGATACACCTAACTATATCTACATGTAAATGAACGTTATGCTTTGGTCATATAATTTATTTATTTTTGTCTTTGGTAACTGGATAAGGCCCACTAGGCACACGTGCCTGTTTTCAGGGGTGACCTGGGAGCACTATATAATAAAACTGAGTTTAAAAAATAAATCATGTTGTCTATCAGTTTCAGTCTGGTTCATATATTAAGTGTAATATCTTTTAAAATATGTATAATCTAATTTCAAAATAAGGACTTCACTAGAATTTGATTAGAATAGTTTCACTAGAAGGAACCTAAAAATGCCAGTTCAAGGACAGTTATATTTCAGCAGTAGTGGTTGAAAGCTTAAACATTAATTGGTTCTCATATAAGTCTACATTCCATTAATTCCTAGTCTTCTCCATCTGTTTAGAACTTTTTCCTTTAAATATAGGGTAAAGGTAATTTACTATCAAGGGAGAGCAGGAATGAAATATGATTTGATCTTAAGTCAGACTACTAGAAGTGATGTCTTCTATGTTTGCATATTGGTTTCTTTATTGCACTGAGGTACTCACCTGTCACTTAAATTCTGAAAAATAGTACTGAGTGTGGTTTAGGAAATGGGGAATATCAGTATTGCTCTCCAGCTACTGTGGTAGATTTTTTGAAAACAATTTTTTGTTCCACTAAATTAGCATAGTGATACCATATCATACAGTATTGGCAAACCTAAGATCTAATTGCCAGTCTGATGCATTTTGTTTTTTAGATTTAAATATGTTTTTTTTTTTCCATATGAAGGAAAAGATAGTTTTGTACTGAGAGGTGAAAAAAGTTTTTTTGAACTACCAAAATAACACTCTGATAAAGATGAGGACATAGCATATGAATTCAATAATTTATTTTGTTCAGTGTGTTTACAAATTCAGTAATTACAATGAATAAAGAGTATAATAAACTTGGTGGCAATGATACATTCAGAACTGTTGTCCCAAATAAAGATGTTGAACAAAAATCTGAAAACCTCGAAGTCAACAAATCACACAGAGCTGATGACATAAATCCACCAGTTCTTAAGGAAACTATGACAGAAATAATAGAGCCCTTAATATACCTAACAAATAATTCTATAACAAAAAGTGAGAAGCCCCGGGATTGGAGACAGGTTGATGCTACACCAATACATTAAATAGGCTAAAAAAATAAAGTAGAGAATTATCAGCCTATAAGCCTAGTTAACATCATTTGCAAAATTACAGAAAGCACATTAAAGGAACATCTAGAAAATTGAATATTAGACATACTAGGTAATGATATAAGTCAACATGGACTCACTAGAAATAGGTCTTGTCAAACAAATCTGATAAACTTTTTTGATCCAATAAACAAATCCTTGGATCAGGGTAAATCAACAAATGTGGCATATATGGACCTAAGCAAGGCCTTTGATACAGTCAAGACTCACAGTATTGTTGCACTTAAAAGCTTGCAGTAGATGCTGACAATTAGATGCTGATAATAGTTCCAACAGGAATTCACCAGGGCACATCCATCAATAATTCAAGCAATTTGATTTGCTAAGGTTGGCAAAAGTTAACACACAGATACATCAGAGAACCAGATTACTTTGTGAGGGGCTATTACTCCAGTGTTTCAAGCTCTAGAGCTTCCTTCTGAGTGCAACAATACTGCGAGTCTTGAATGTTTATGGTTGAGGATGCCTACCCCTTGTCTGCACCACTTGTGCAGTGCTTTTGGATAGTCCTTTGATACAGTCCCACATGATCTGCTAATAATAAAAATAGAAAATCTAAAAATTCTCTCAGTATTCACCAAAAGGATTACAAGCTGGCTGACAAACAGGAAGCAAAGAGTTAAACTAAGATGGGTAGCATCAAACTGGGTGAACATTACAAGTGGTGTCCCACATGGTTAAGTCCTCTGATCAAGTCTCTTTTTTTTTGTTAAATTACTTTTTTCCTCTGGGACCTTGGATGGCACCCTCAGGGGAGGGAGGATTGCCTAGTACTTAACCCCTGAGGTCATCGGCTGTGCCCTGGTATACCATGAGTCACCAGCCGATCTGGCCACGCAATGGTCATGGTGTACCGGGATCCAACTTCATGCGGTGGTCGAGGTCCCATGAGATTTTCCCCACCTCCCTTAAACTCCGTCCCCATGAGGGTGCAAGCATGAGGTCAAATGGCCAGGCTGATGATGAGGAGATGCATACCACCATCAAGCACCTAACAGCTCCTCTCCCTCCTGGTGCTTGCATTTGAGCAGATGCATCTCTGCTCAGGCTTCCATTGACAGTGAGGAAAAGGGGGCATGCCTACACTGCCCCAGTAAGCCCTCCCCCACTGTAGGTGGTAAGTGTCCCTCCAGATGCTCTGCCCACATCCTCCCAGTCTGCCCCTGACAACCAAAGGTCATTCCCGAACCTGGGTCACCAGTGTCAGCAGTGGTAGTACTACTGCTGAGCTGATGGACCAGCCAGACCAAGCCTCTTTAACATTCATGTAAAGGACATGAACAAAGACTTAATTGTCTGGGTTGCAAAATTTGCAGATGATGCAAAAATTGGAATCATAGTTAAAACTGAGGAAGATTGTAAGCAAATGCAAGACAGTGATTAAACTAAGTATATTGTCTATAGAATCAAGAATTTGCTTTAATCCATACAAGTGTCAAGAATGCATTTTGGCAAAAAAAAAATCATAATATAGATACACCTTTTAAGTAATTGAACTTCAGAAGGCTATAGCAGAATGGGATTTAGGAGTAATAATAAATAATGACCTACAATGGAATAAATGCTGTCATTAGAAAAGCTATGTCTCTGACTTTATTAAACATAATACAACTAGCATGGATAGAAAGGTGTTGATACCACTGTATAGATCTCTGGTAAGACCCCCACCTTAGGTATGCTGTCCACGTATGGATTCTGTACAAAAAAAAAAGAGAGGTTTACAAAAAGGATAATGGGACTGGAGGGTAAAACCTATGAGGAGATAATGAGTGAGTTAAATGCCTATACCTAGGATTGGAGGAGACATAGAGGGGACAAGATGCTGGTATGCCAAGCACGTAAAGATCTAGAACTCATTACAACACTATGCCTGAGGCAGAATAAAAACTAGTCAAGGGCTAGAGTACATAGCTATTAATTATAAGGAAGACACTTTAGAATTAACAAAAAGAAATACTGGTACACAAAAAGGGCTGTCAATATTAGGAATATGTTACAAGATGCAGCGGTTGAAGCTAACACATTGACATCAAAGCAAATCTAAATAAATTCACAGATGAAAATGTAGTGCCTTAAACCTAGTGAGAACAAGGAGGCAATTAATTAAGGGTCAAAGCCTACTTTTGCCTTTACAATACACTATGTTACTATGTTACTAGTGAAATTGCACATAATGTGTGTACAATGCTGGAAGAATGTTAATTTCAACATGACATTCTGCAAAAAACATTGCAGCAGATGAGAATTTGAACATCAGATTAGTTTGAGTTCCAACTCTATGGTGGGGAAGCCATATAGGACCACTTGCTTGATGAAGAATCGATGATCATGGGACAGGAACAGAGAGGAGTTAAAAGAGAAGGCATAGATCCCCTTGTACATTTCCAGGAGAATTTTACCCCAGAATTATGCCTCCTAGGGATATGAATCAGGCAGAGGTACCATATGGTTCTTATTGCAGCAGTGGCCAAGCTGGTGATTTGAAGATATTGGATAGATAACCAGTCTTCTACTTTTAAAGAATAGTATGCTGAAATGTTAACCATTTTAAGAATGGAAAAGTCATTAACTGGTTTGCCTCACAACCTCCTAACTTACAAGACTAGATGGGAAATGTTGAGTACCCTTCTTCAGCTCATATAGACATGGATTATTTTCAGCTCCCCTTTCCTTTTTCTTATTATATAAATAGGCTTCGTAGGCCACTTTTATTACCTTTTTGCTTTGTAAGTTGATTGGCTTCCCTGGTGTCTATTATTTGGGTTTGTCATATGTTGTGTAATTTTCTTCTTCCTTTGTGTTTTTTTCTTATAGAACACAAATTTTTATCACTGGATTTAATTTTTCTTCACCGTTTTACTGGCTTATTTTTTATGTGTGCTTCTGTCAGTTTTGGAAGAGTTGCAATTGTTCAACCCTGCAGCGCTGCTAATGTAGTTGGTGTCAACTATATGGTTTTGTTTCACCATGTACTCTATGTTATTTCAAAATTTTTCAATAAAGTTTATTGTTTAAAAAAAACAGAAAAAGCATAGTTCTGCTCTCCCTCCTTCTCCTTCTCCAGTAAACAGGATTCCTGTCTTTCTACCCTCATGACTCAAGGATATAGAAGACACAACAGCAAGCTTAAGAGCAGAGAGCATTTGAGAACTGAAGCATGCATAGTTTAGTCAGGATGCAGGCAGCAAATACCAGATTTATAGGTCTGAAATCCATAAAATTATTGAGATACTATACATAGAGTTTTTGTAATGTGGTCTCCTGAAGAAGCCAGTAACGAATGGTGAAACAAGGTTGTTGCAATAATTCAGCTTGTATAGAAGATTTACAAAAGTATCTACAGTATCAATTGTTTTTGTTCTGAACACCACCTCTCACTTTCTTTGCTACAATGTCACCTTCAAAAAGACAAGGTCCAGGGAAGGCCATGACAGTGAAAGAAAATATCTCACCCCATTAATAGGGATCACCATGGGGGCTGGGGGGAATGTTCCTGTTTTTCTTAATTTTTTTCACTGCCTCCAAATGGTCACAAGAGCTTAGTGCTGTCACAGTTATTTTAAACAAGTGCAACATGGGAGTCTCACAAGAAAGAATCAAAGGAAAAGGGAGGTTTGCTTTCATTCTGGGCAGGTTACCCTCAGTGGGTGTGAGGTGAAGGCTGGATAACTGAGAACCAGTATAGGTAGGTCAGGTCTATCCTCATTGGACTTTTCCCATGGATAAAGTACCAGCCAGATGGGAGTGGTGTACTGATCACCTGGCTAAAGGGCTCACCTTTCTCAGCTAGTGTCCTTTTGAAACTGTGCATAATACTGTGTCCACCTGGAGGATTCCTTTTTGGGGAAGAGACAGGTTGGTGGAGGCCATAATTGTCTTGGTGAGTCTTCCGAGCTGTACATGTCACTCATTGCTGTTTGTTGTGCAGTGTTTAATAAACATGTCTGTAGCCATTTTGTATAAGTCAGTATGTATGTTTGGTTGTCTAGAGAAAAGAAGTGGTGAAATGAGACCTAGTAAGAGAATAACATGTATATAGTAACTTAATATTAGAGAAAGATCTAAACACTTGTTCAGGTCTTTGATTTTTGCTAGTGAATAGTTAAAATTTGTTTTCATGCTATCATAAATGCCTCTTGGGCACTGCATTCCTAAAAAAATTACACTGTTATCCATACCTTAACTGGGATCAGATATCCTCAAAAATCACCATTATTGTGCTGTAAAAATATATTAGCTTTTATCCAGTGAATTCTAAAATGAAAATCATGTCCAAATGTGTTTATGGAATTTGGAATTCATTGTTTTTTTTCCTGGTTCTCAAATAGACAGTAAAATGTTGACACAGCAAGCTATATATTTAAGCAATAATGCACAACAGGGTGTATGTTGTTGTATAATAACATCATAACCAGGGTTGGTTGAAGCGGCTGAGTGCATTCAACACCCAAGTAGTAACATTATTAAACAACAACACACACCCCTATTATACAATGGCTTATTTATAAAGAACAAAATATTAAAGAAACATTTTTTGAAAATATACTTTTACTTAATTTTCCTGTGTGTAGGTATATGATTAAAAAAGTCCACAGTTTAGTATTGTCCACTAGATAATGCTGCCACTGCATACTGCCTTCTCTTCCATCCCCATAAGTCTACATCTGTCTGTATGCCCTCAGAGTGCCATTTTGTAAGTGCTGGTTCCTTTTCCTCTCTGCTGCCCTCTGAAACATTTTAGCATGTTTTTTTTATTTATTTTATTAGCAGCATGGATGTTTCTTATGTAACTGCTAAGCAGCACAGTCAGAGCTAATCATGGAGTGACGCAAGGGTGATGCTGTTATGTGCATGCACTAGTATGACTGAGCTGCCAAGTGGGGAGAAAGCTGTTTGCAGTCATGTCTTTATTTTCATTTACATTGTATTTTATTTAACATACCCTGAGCTATGTCTTTTAAATCTCTTGCCTTGCTGTTTTGCTTTTACAACAGAGTGAGTGAGTGGTATGTGAAGCTGACAGAGAGCATGGCAATTTTGATAACTATGCTCGTGCTTGCCAGATCAGGGAACTTAGGCACCACTCATATGGCTTTCAGTTTTCTTTAAGGAATAAGAAAAATTAAATAAAGTAAGGAGGTATCTGTGAATATTTACAGTAAGGAAATGGCATTTGTCAGTTGCTGTGGCTGGCAGGGAAATATGAAGCTGTGTTGACTTCCAGTCAGTTGAACAGGGAAGGATCTCATTTACAGTTTTGTGGTCTTCTCTGTGTCTGCCCTAGACACAGTGATGTTATTGTCAGATAACATCACTATCTCTATGGCAGTTTGACCAGTCAGAGTGCTGGATTTATTCATGCCATTATATAATTATAGTTCAACCAATTTTAACTTCCTTTATAATTTCCCTGTTTAGGTGTTCCACAACTAAAGTACATTGAAGGGGGAATGTGGGCAAGACTGCATGGCTGGTTTCTCTAAAAATTGAAATGAATCAGATAGTGTAAATTATTCATTAACAACTCTAGCAGTAGGTGCTGACTATATTTACTTTATCCATTTTATAAAAACAGCATAACAAAAAAAGTGTTTTACACAAGTCTATGAAAACATACAGCAAATCTGCCGCAGTATGTCAAAGGACCTTTTTAGTGTCCAGGGAGAACATCATCAAATTTATCTAGCTTTGTGTGTAATTATACATGATTGACAGACATTTAAGCATGATGCGATTTTATCTTTTTGATATCAGTTAAGGCAGCATTTCTGGTAGATTAAGGCCAGAAGTTGATGGACTAGGATTATGTATCAGGTATTCAGCTATAGAATGGTGCCATCACTCCTACTCAGTTACATTTTCTTCACTCACAGTTGGATAAGCTATTGATAAATTCTTGGCAGTTTTATCACAGTACCCTGTTAAGTCACCTTCCTCTGTAGTACATGCCCTAGCTCCTGCTCTAACTCAGTTCTATGTGAAAACAGTGACTGCTGAACGGTAAGCCATGTTATAGCGACGTCAAGGAGGCAAAAACATTTTCACCACCCTGACATCATCAGAGCATGGAAGAATGGCACTGGGGACTTGCTTATTTTGCTTTCTGTGGGGGGGGGGCTGTACCCACCCATACCCACCCCAATGTGGGGGCTTTGCCCCCACTCCTCCCTACTAAAGGATTATCAACTCCAGGGGGGTGCATGTCGGGGGGAAAAAGCAAAAAAAAACAAGTTTTGTGCCTGGCGCAACAAAAATGTAGTAGCGCCTGGACCCAGACCTGAATCCAGTACCTCCTGCACCACAACTGGATGCCAACTCCCAACACCATTGCGCAGCTTGGCAGCCGACCACAGCATCATCCCCTACATCCCCTCTGCCCTCTCCCAGCCCCTGCTCACCATGCTCGCTCCTCCCCAACACGTGTGTTCATATAGCGACATCCTGTCACTGCAGTCGTCCACCCCACCACATCGGGTCACCCTACCCCCCAATCACCATTCGGTCTTTCACCCACAATGCCCTGCCATTTTGGATGGCACTGTCTTTCAGATGCCAACATCCCAGGCTACCCTCTCACTTCTCTCCCCCTCCCACAACATCTCTTTTTCTCAGCTATCTACTTTTCTGAGGTTTGGGAGTTGGGCCTTGTGATATGGAGACCAATGACTCAGTGCTGCTTTTTTAGATTTGAAATGTTATGCTCAGCATGTAGAACTTTGTTTAACCAATTAAAAACAGCCCAACAATGTTCCTCACATGTTCAGAGGCCTCACTGTCTGACTTAGTGGAGGCTACTGTTCCTCTGGAGGTGATTCTCAAAGTAGAATGTACAGTAGGGTGCGCGTCTGAAGAGAATGTTGTGCTTCCATAGAGTTTGCTTTAGATAATGGAATACCTGCTGCTTAATGTATACATCAGGGCCTACATTTTGAAATACAAGCTCTTGATTACTCTCTGTAGAAATCTGTTACCTTCATACATATGTGAAAATCAAATCATGATTTTGATATCATAAAAATGTAATATAGAACCGTCTTGAATTTATTATAAGAATTCAGTTTTTCAGAGTCATACGTTCCCTGTCAGCCTCTATCCGCTCTTTAGGGAAAATATATATATCCAACTGTTTTGGTAAGCCATTTTTTTAAAGACTGGTTTTTGTTGCTCTTTGCTCTGTACTATGCCCAGAAATATCAGGTTATTACAATTTGCTCTACACTCCATATCTTCAAGTTTAACTCTATTTTTTCATCTCACAACTATTACTTAAAAGTTTTGTTTGTAAATAATGCACAGTATATTGTCCTCTAACTCTGAGACTCTGTTTTCACATATAATGAGTCTTTTATTTGCAGTATTTCCTTTATATCAATGCTGGTATCCTTTATTTTATTTTATTTTTTAGTTGAAGCTGTTCCATCCTAGAATTATTACTGTAGATGTAAATCAAACTCCGATTTTGTTCAACATGTTTTGCAAAATAATTTGCCTATCATCTGAAAGTAGGCTGGGATCCTAGGTTCACAATGTTAAAGCTGGCTCACTGGTTTTGTGTGCAGGGGCATGTTCTATCTTAATTAAAATGCCTGTAATTCATTCATCAGCCACAGCTACTCCAATACTACTTCAATTTCACCTTCAAAATCAGTATGTAAGTCAGAGTGAAAGTCTCTGTTACCTGAGGAAAACCACCAGTTCAAATGTTGGCATCCTTTGTCTGAATTATCCTCCATGTGGACATATTTCTTACCTGATATAGATCTCAGGCTGCATCGTTGCAGTTTCTTTTCAGCAGGACTGCATGGATGAGATCCTCATTCAGGTTTTTAAACCATTTTGCCAATATGCCACGCAGCAGCCTTGGAGAAATATGTGCAGATTTCTTTGATTTTATTTGCCATCACATTGTAGCTGCACATTCCACTCTGAGGAATACAGAAGCATTTGTTAAGCTGAGAGTTGTCTCAGCCTCTAGAACCATGGGTGCAGTTTTGCTATCCATCTTCTCCAAATCTCAGATATTTCTTGATGTGCAACCGTATTACTAGCCAATCATTCACTGTGGCCCAGGATCTCAGGACTTGAATCTTTTAGGGAAAGTCAATTTAGTATTTTTTGTGCTAGGGTGGCAAAAATGTGACAAATGTGAAAATTGCATCAGATAAGGCTAACTCACATACCACTCGGTTCCTCCAATTTCATAGTCATGTACATCAAAGGTACATTGTACAGTGACCTGTGACAGGATAAGTAAGAAAAAGAATTGTGGAGACACCAGAAGCTCACCGTCAGTGATTCCAAAAAAGGACCCCTTATTGCAACAGTGAATGCCCAATGCTAAAGTGGGAAACATTACTTTTCAAAACAACTTTAATACTACTAGAAAACCAATCCCAGTGCTGCCAGACACCAGGGGCCTTTTCACAAAACATTATCCCAGCACAAGCCCACCTTGCAGAGGGAAAACTGGGTTTTGTACTAAAGGAGTATTCACAAATGCCCTGTCTGTTTGTGTAAACCGGGTTTGTGCTGGGGCAAAGTTTTGAGGGGGCTGCAATTCAAATTTAGGGGAGGGGATCTGCATATTGGCATAGCCCCATTCACAAAGCATTTTCTCTTTTCAAGGATCTGTTGTGGGGTTCCCTTGCATGGAATAAATACTGCCAAATGAGACCTGACAGTATTCCATGCAATCCTAGTGGCTATTGGAGGTACTGCCGATTGCTATCCCATCGAGACAAAAAGCAAGTCTTGTCCCTAGTGGCAGTTGAACCATTCCCCCCACCGATGACCATCTGGTTGATATGACACACTAATATTCTGGTGGTCTAGTGGTCCTTCCCCTTCCTCAATCACTGATCACCCTGCTGGTCAGAAACAACTAAGATTTACCTGGTTGTGCAGTGGTCCCTCCATGTCCTTGATCACAAATTGCCACTAAATAGTGTTAAAAACACAAACATGCCCTGCTGGTAGTGGTTGCCCTCCCCTCCCACTGATTGCCTCTGTATAGTGTTAAAAAGCACAAGTATAGCCGGCCCAGTGGTACTGAGGGCTGAGGCACTAGCACCTTACCTCACGCAATGCAGGTGACTAAGGTTTGGGAACAGGATTGAGTTGCAACCTATAGCTCTCCCTTCCAAAGGGTGGTTGCCTTCTCCTCTGTAGTCCTGTTCCAACCGGGTGGAGGTCTGGTGGGATGTGCAAGTGGCAAGGAGCAGTGACATAGGTCAGGGGAGGGGAAGAAGGGGCCACCGCCTCCAAGCACGCATACGCATGTGTATACCATGGCCTCGGGGGGGGGAGAGAAAATCCAAAAAGTATATATAAAAAAAGCATAAGTATGCCCTGGTGGTAGTGGTCCCCCCCCCAATGATGGCATATCTTCAGCCCAGTATCAGAGATAACTATGTACCAGTGGCTAGTGGTCCCACCCTCACCCCATCACCTGACCAATGGGGACAACACATATCATGTAACCCCCAAGTCCAATCCCCTGTAGTGTCAACAGATAGCTATCCCTGTAATCTAGTGACCCCCACTCCCTTTTTCCTATCCCCAGTACACAGCGTGACAGCTATCAGTATCAGCTATTCACTGGTGGTCCAGTGCACCCCCCCCACCCCTGAAGACAGTGTCTCACCACCCTGCTCCAAATCCCAAACTCTAGCCAGTGACCAGCACAGCCCTCCTCTTGCCACCACAGCTGCCACCAGCTGAGCTGTGAATGAGCACATACTGTATACAGTACACACCCATTGACAGTGAGCTGTCAATCAATGCAGCTGCATTATTCCTTGTGGGCCATTCTCCTGGCTGGCTGTCACAGCAGTGCTAGTGGGGTTAGTGGAATAAGCAGTGGTTTTCCTTAGTCAACGCTGCCCTGTCCTGGCCGTAATCACAGTCAGAGAGGATGGTGGGCACACCTGCACAACTGCAAAGTGCATCACAAACTTTTGTGCTATGTTTTGTGATTTTTTTGTGAAACAACCCCCAGGTGTCAATTTCCAGTGTTGGTAACAGTTAATTTAACAAAAACCAAAAATAATTTGCAGCCCCCAGGAGCCCAATCCCGGTGCTGCTGAAGACTGCCCCTCCAAGTCTGACACTTGGTAACCATCACCAGTGCTCGATATATGAAATCACCATACAATAACATAACTCTCATTCCCTCCTGCCCCCAAGATCCTTATTCAGATCCTCATCCCCATGACATCCATAATTTAACAAGCTCTGGCACAGCCACTATGACTGTGAATGCATTAACTAGATAAGGGTGTTTCATGGGCTTAAACATAAACATTTATCTATTTATTTATAAAATCTCAGATTTACAAACCTTTGAGTCAGAGACTCATTTACAAAGACACCTCGTTGAAGCTAATACAAAGACAGCACAGTTAACAAGTCCAAAAACAATGGCTTGGAGAGCAGACAGTTATAACAATCATTCACTGGAAATACATGGGTAGCAGCAGATAAACAGATTACATATTTTAGGCACACAGGCACCACATAAAAAAAGACCAAAGCAGTTCAAACAATATACAATAGCTAAAGCAAATAGACATCAGGAGTCAAAGAAAAGCCCAGAGTGTTCACATGAAGGTTGTTGAATACACTAACTGAATCAAAGTATGGTACATTGAGAAAGGACATATTTAAGCAATAAGGCAAAACAGGGTGTGTGTTTCATGTAATAACATCACTCCTGGGGTGGGTTGAAGCCTGAGGTGAAGCCAAGTGTTTATTTATTTATTTGCACATATTTATTTGATCCACTGGATCAGCAATATTTGCACAAGCTGTGCCCAGTGCAGATTTTACAGCACTGGTCCTGGTCTGGTGATCTGGGGTTTTACCCATACCACACTGCATATAGCTTAGTGATATACTGTACAGATGGCTGCAGAGTCTAACACATTGCAGGTTGAAGTTTCAGAAAACTATTATGCTACAAATATCATGACTCACTCCCTCCCTCACCCCCCAGTCACAACGAATCCTCTACCAAAGTCATGCTTAAATAATGGCGCCTCTACATCTATGCCACTAAGCTTATAGTGCCAACATGCTTCTTCTGCTGCTGTGAGTTAAACTCTTTATTTAAAAACATTTTTTTGAGAAATTTTTGTTTTAATATATCCATGGTCAGGAAAAATGAATTTGTAAAAGAAACCAAAATCCCCATGTATCAGTTCATTGAATCACAATACAGCATGTTATGAATTTTTCAGATTCTATGTGTAACCTACAGTAAGTCAAACATAAATTAGACACAAATGCCTACCTATTTGCAAGTAAAGCAAATGTGGTTATTATCATTCAGTTGTAAACACCCATTTACCCCCCTCGCAGTGACACTTCACCAGCGAGGTCCCCCACAGCGACTACAGCATCTAACTGCAGTGGGAGACCCGCTGGAACCTGGCGTGGCCTGTCAGGTGTCCTGCACCCCCCCAATAAGCTCTGACTGGAGTTGAGAATCTTTAAGTGGGGGGGTGTGGGAGGTGCAGCCCCACATCTGGGGGGTTCAGGGGGTGAAGCCCTCCTTAGAAAACAAAGAAAACAATAATGAACCAGCAGCCAGCTGCAGAATGTGGTCGACCTGCTGGTGTCGCTGACAGGGCATTCAACAGAAATACTGTTGGACTTTTGTTGTGGATCCATAAACACTTACAGTCACAGCCAAGATTCACATTGCTAGACTCTGGGTAAGTATGAAAAGTTTCATAAATACTGGTACCTTATCCAGCTGTGTTCTGCTTGGGGTGTGTGTGTGTGTGTGCATGTATGTGTTTAAACATGTAACTTTCAATAGTATATTGTATAGCACTGTGAATCCTGGCTGCAGTGTTTTTTCTTTGCTGTGGCTAAGCAAGACACTGTAACAAAACACTGGCCTGCTGTAGGGGCTATTAGAGATCAAACCAAAGGGTACACTTTGAAGGCTAACTTGGAGAAGATGCAATAAAACAAACTTTAATGACAGCCCCAAATGTCATAAAACACCCAGGGAACATTAGAAAAACTCCTCTAACAGCCTAGGCAGAAACAAAACACTGGATTGAAGTGAGAACTCAAAACTGGTAGTAATACATATGTTCCTGATTTTAACATGCAGTTTCCTTTAAGAAGATTCAGTAGAATATAAAAAGTAGCCCAGAACTGCCTGCCTGAGAATGAAGTTGGTATATTATTTGGAAAAAGAGAAGGCTAGGTCTCTTGCTATGCAATGTCCTATAAAGTAACACACTGACTGCTCTTAGGATGGTAGTGTCAAATGCTGTGAGGTGCCATAGGGAACTTGTTATGCAGAAAGTTCCAGGAAGTGTTTAACCCATTCTACTTCTAATAGGTGTCTGTACTATTCACTTGTGCAAGTCAACTTCACTTCTCAAACTTAAAAAGAAGCATACACTTCATCACAGACTGTGTTTACCAAGCACTGTGCTCATGATTAAAATAACTTGAACTCCACCCCCCAAAAGTGTGCCCTCACATGAACATGCATGATTTATCTGTAAAGACAATTAAAACAATGTATTTCTAAATGGATTAGTAACACCAATGCTTTCAAGATTATCTGAAAGACAATTAAAAAAATGTATTTCTAAATGCATTAGTAACACCAATGCTTTCAAGATTTTGAAACTACTGAAAAGACAAACTATATAGATAGATAGATACATAGAATATGGTAAAAAGACATTGTTAATCCCAAAAGCTGAACTTTGTTTTCAGTATATAAATGTTTAAGAAATACCTGAAAGCTGTCTATTTTCCTTAGTTTTTAGACACTTCTTAGTCTTTCCTTTAGAGACACCAGGTGACTCTGATAATCATTTGTTCCAAGGGTTTTTAATTCAGTTTGAAGGTATTTTAAGTATCTTCTGTTCTAGTTCTTAACAAAATGCAGGGTCTCCACAGAGTTCTGTTCCTTGGTCCACATCCCAAGCATGTGAGTCTTCTTTCAGGATGATAGATCCACCTGGTACCCCTCCCACATGAATAAAAAAAGGTGGGATAGACCTTTTAGAGCTTCTTGAGTGGAGGTGAGAAAGAAAAAATTACTCACCTTAGTAATTGCTTTTCTTCTCATGGAGTCTTGCTGTATTAGGACTATAGCAGTCAGCCTCAGCCTCCGAACTGCCCCAGAGAGGAAAGGGTTAACCCCAGAGAAGTCTGGAGTTCCACAGCGCGAGGGTGCTGTTCAAAGCTCTATCTGTGCAGTTTGAAGTCAAACTGCCAGATTCTTTACGGAGCTAAACTAATATAGCAAGTCTGTGTGGAAAAACCCTACACTAGCCATTGGCCACCTACCAGTAGTAGAACTACAAAAACACACAACAATCACAGAATAGCAACAAAATTATTAAATATTGTTAGCATTACTGAAAGAAGCATTAACAGACCCCTCTTCCCAAAAGACTCAAGTCCAGGGAGGGCCACCTACACTCAACGAACAACAGAATTACCTAGTTCCTAAACCCAATAAGCAAGAAAAAGGCATGACACAGTGCTTGCACTAATTTGCCAACCCCATACCCAAGGAGGAGTTCTGAGCGGGTAGGAGGGAGGTTGTCCTAATACAGCAAGACTCCATGAGAAGAAAAGCAATTACTAAGGTGAGTAATTTTTCTTCAAACACCATGAAGTCTTGCTGTAATTAGGAACTATAGCAGATTACACAGCAGTACCTCCATGGAGGAGGGTCAGAACCTACTTGGGAATAGGCTCTGAAGCACAGCTGTGCCAAAGCAGGCATCCCTCCTGGATTGAACATCCAAGGGTAATGTTTGGTAAAGGTGTGAACTGTTTTCCAGGTAGCAGCTTGACAGATCTCCAAAATGGGAATATCTCTAGCAGCCGCTAGAGATGCAGCTGTACCTCTGGTAGAATGATCCCTCAATCCTGAGGGGCTCTTTACCCAGTTTTGGTAACAGAATTGGATACAAGAGACAATCCACCTTGCAATTGTCCTCTTAGTGGCAGGTCTCCTTTGCCGACTTCCCCATAGGTAAGGAAGAGCTGGAGGATTCAAACCTATGACCCTTAGTGCGTTCCAAATAGTAGCTTAGAGCTCTTTTGACGTCCAGACTGTGCAATCTCCTCTCCCTGAAGAGGAATGCTCAGTGAAAAATACTGGAGAGAGATGGATTGGTTGAGATGAAAATCCGAGACCACCTTTGGTAAAACCTTCTATTAGTCCTAAGGACTACCTTGTCCCTATGAAAAGAAATGAAATCTTCTTCCACTGACAAGGCTTGCATCTCACTTATACGTCTAGAGAAGTGATGGCCACTAGAAAACAGTCTTCCAAGTCAAAACTTGAGGTCTGCCGAAGACAGGGCTCAAGGGGGTTGCATTAGCTGAGCAATGCAAACATTCAGGTCCCAAGCAGGAGCTGGTTCCCGAAAAGGAGGGTTAGTGTGAAGTAACCCTTAAAAACTTGGAAATTACAGGGTGAGAAGAGATGGAAGCAGGTTTACCTGCTGACACATAAGGGAGACTGCTGCCAGATGAACCCTTAAGGTAGCTGGCTTAAGGCCTAGAGAATTTAATGGACCAGATAGTCCAATAAAACAGTCAAATCAGCAGATTCTGGGGAGATTTGCTTCCCAGAGCACCAAATGGAAAACCTCTTCCACTTAGAATTATAGGTGGCCCTAGTAGAAGGACTCCTGGCCTTCAAAATATCCAAGACACCTTGAGAGAGGTGTAGATCAGCTATCTAGCTCCTCAAGAACCAAGCCTTGAGGCGGAGGAACTGAGGTTTGGATACCACACTCTCCTGTGCACAGGTCAACAGGTCGTGGGTCCTGGGCAAGCTCAGGAGGGTGGACAATCAGGGACAGAAGGAGAGGTACCAGGGCTGTCTGGCCCAATCTGGAGCAATCAGAATCACCTTGCAGGACTGAGTTCTGATCCTCACTAGTACCCTGAAAGGAGAGGGAAGGAGGAAGGCATAAGATATTCCCTCCCAATCCAACTGGAAGGTGTCCAGTGGGACTGATCCCAACACTGGAGGTCTGCAACAAAACAGAGGAAGTTGGTGGTTGTCTGGGGCTGAAAAGATCTATCAGGGATGCCCCATCTGGCAAAGACTGGCCCCAGCACTAGAGGTTCAGGGCCCATTCGTGGTGGCCCTGAGAAATCCTGCTGAGGGCATCCGCTAGGACATTGTCCTTCCTGGAAGGTGAACTGCTATCAGGGAGGTATTCAAGGAGTAAGCCAGAGACCACAGCTTCATTGCTTTGGTGCACAAGGCAGAAGACCGAGTGCCCCCTTGCTTGTTGATGTACCACATTGTTGTGGTATTGTCTGTCCTGACTTGAACTACTTTGTTCTGGACAGAAGCTGAAAAGGCCTGGAGAGCTAAGAGGACAGCCCTGAGCTCCAGAAGGTTGATGTGGAGCAGAGATTCCTGAGGAGACCACACTCCCTGAGTGGAAAGGTCGCCCAAGTGAGCCCCCCATCCTAGGAGGGAGGCATCTGTGGTAAGTGTGAGGGAGTGAGGAATGGGTGAAGGGACCCTTTGAGTTAGATTGCTCTGGTCCTGCCACCACTGAAGGGCCAGGATCAGAGACCTTGTCACTGGGACTAATTTGGTGAGGGGGTCCTTCTTTTGGGACCAAAAAGATCTCAGGTGGAATTGGATGTCTCTCATCTGGAATCTTGCTCCCTGCACGACAGCTGTGGACGCAGCCATGTGTCCTAGGAGTTGCAGGAAGTGCCTTGCTGGCCAAGAGACCCGCATGGTGAAGGAAGATGCCAGGGCAATGAGTCTGTCCACTCTCTTGGAGGGGAGATATGCCCTGGCAGACTTTGTGTTCAACTCTGCACCTATGAAAGTTAGTACCTGAACTGGTTCGAGAACTGACTTTGGAAAATTCAACAGGAATCCCAGAGAGGTGAGAAGCTGCTGGGTGACCAACAAGTGAGATTTTACGTGATCTGGAGACTGACCCACTATGAGCCAGTCGTCCAGGTAGGAAAACGACCACCCTTGCCTTCTCAGATGAGCCACTATCACAGCCAGACATTTTGTGAAAATCCTTGGGGCAGAGAGTAAGGCCGAAGGGCATTGCTCTGAACTGATAGTGGCCAGAAGGTAGTTCGAACCTGAGGTACTTTCTGTGAGAAGGCCTGATCAAGAAATGAAAATAGGCGTCCTTGAGGTCCAAGGAAGCTAGCCAGTCTCCTGGTCTCAGGGAGGGCAAAATCATTGCCAGAGTTAACATTTTGAACTTTGGTTTCAGAAGATGCTTGTTCAGGAACCTTAAATCTAAGATGGGCCGCCATTCTCCTGTCTTTTTTGGGGTAAGGAAATACCTTGAATAAAGACCCTTGCCCTGATGGCAAGGGACCCTCTCTACTGCTTTGCATCCCAGCAGAAGAAACCTCTGTTTCCAAAGCAAGGGCTTCCAAAGGATTCATAGGTGGGAAATGTCTGGCCCTCATCTTTGGGAACTGTTTGAAACTGAGGACCAGACCTTGGCTTACCACCTCCAGAACCCACTTGTCTGAAGTTAGGGACAACCAGTTCTGGCTGAAATAAAGCCAACCTGCCCCCACAGTACAGGAGATTGACCCTGGGCACCCTATCAGGGTGCCTGCTTCAACTGTTTTTGGCTGGGAAGAAGGGGACGGTCTGCCAGAGCCCCGTCTGCCCCTGCCTCTGAAGAAACCCCTCTGAACAAAGGCTGAAGAGGCTTGAGCTTGATAAAAGGGCCTGTGGTAAGGCCTACCCCTACCCCTGAGGGCATGCCTTTGGGGGGGGCATGCCTCTCTTCAGCTTGGGCACTTTTGTAGGTAGTTCTGTATTCATCCATTTTTTTCATGTAATTTTCTGTCTGATCACCAAACAGAGTTACCTACTACAGGAAATCCATAGCCTTTGCCTGAGTGTCTTGGGACAAATTAGTGCATCTGAGCCATGCCAACCTCGTGAGAGCTACAGAAGTGGCCATGACCCTGAAGAAACATCATTAACATCAACAGCAGTATGAAATTGAACTTTAGAGGCCTCAATGCCATCAGCAGCTACCTGTTCCAACTCACTAGCCAGCTGACCCTGGGCCTGCTTGGCTAACTGCAAAATAGTGTCCCATCTAGACTTCTGATATCTAGCCACATAAGCCATGTAATTAGCCTGCCTGAGTCCCAAAGAAGCTGCCATATATTGCTTTTTTGCCATGGTATCAATCTTCCTGGAATCTTTGTCAGGGGGATGTGATGCCAAGGGAATATTAGCCTTGTCGCAGGCTGCAGTTTGAACAACACCTACATGACTACACTGCTCAGTGAGGAAGTCTGTATCTGGGCCTGATAAAGTATACCTTCTGTCCATTTTTTTGTCTACAGGAGGGACAGAATGAGGATTTTAAAATCTTTGTTGTTTGCTTCCTAAATGATTTATGCAAAGGAATAGACAACCTTCTAGACTCTGGAATATCCATCATTTCAACAAAATCAGGCTCCTCTTGCTCATCCACAGCCTCCTTTAAAGGGAGCTGGAGGGTTTCTACCACCTTTTTATAAAACACAAAATGAGAAGGGGACTCAGACAACAGAGGGGGAGACTCTAAGGGTCTGTCTGGAGAAATGCCCGGTTCAATGGGCACGTCCAGACCTTCCCAGTCACAAATGCACTGATCAAATTCCTCCTCCCCCTCCTGTGGTTCATAAAACTCCTCAATAACATAATCTTGAACCACTGGACCTGGGCGAGCCACCCCTCTGCCACTTGTGGAGGGCTCTCCAAGTCCCTGCGACAAAGACTGAACAATCTGTATGGCTTTTGCTATTTCTGCAACAGTTGGAGAAACTATCTTAGACTCCGAACCTGCTGATTTCTTTGTCTTTTTTGCTGGTGCTGGTTCCTCTGAACCAGCCTTTCTCTTGCCCGAGGAAGTAATGCCCTGGTCAGAGGGCACTCCCTCTGGTCCAGTGGGTACTGGACCGGGCTGGCCATCCGAGTCAGCGGACTTTTTGGCCTCTCGTTCCCTGAGCCGGCCCAATCTCTTCTCCAGGGTGGCTGCAGGGAAATTTTTACATATCTGGCAGTCTTAAAGGAGGTGTTCAGCCCCCAGACAATAAACACAAGTGGTGTGTGGGTCAGCCTTGGCAAAGGCTTCCCCACAAACATCACAGTGTTGAAACCCCGTGGGCCCGGTTTTTCTTTTGGGTTTCTCAGACATAGTGCCAGCCTAACCAAAACTTGCCTTTTCTTAGGCCATGCCAGAGCAAGACACCCTTATCGGTTCCTAACCGTGTCACGGGTATTGGAAAAAACCCTATTAAAAACGAGGGTTTTTTTAGAACCGATAAGAACCGGGTACCTCACGTCTAAAAATTCATCAAAATACAAGAAACGATCGGTTCAGACTGAACCGATAATTATTTCCACACAGACTAAATTTTCGTTTTACTTACGGTTACCAGATAGAGCTTAGCGAAACCGCAGTAATTTTGAGACTTTTGCCAGTTTTCTGAACCGAAGGAACCGACCGAAAACCACGTAGTGAACCGAGCTGAAGGAGCTGATCTCCGGAGCGACTGTTCAGTGAAGCGGAGTAAAGAATCTAGCAGTTTGACTTCAAACTGCACAGATAGAGCTTTGAACAGCGCCCTCGCGCTGTGGAACTCCAGACTTCTCTGGAGTTAACCCTTTCCTCTCCTGGGCAGTTCAGAGGCTGAGGCTGACTGCTATAGTCCTAATTACAGCAAGACTTCATGGTGTTTGAATAGTAAACTGCAACCATTGACTAACATGAAAGTGTATTTTTTTGAGGGAAGAAAACATTTCTTGGAGAAGGGTAAGGCAGAGGAGACAATTTACACATTCAGTCAGTTCCAGGGACAGAAAACATGGCATCACTCCTTTTGTACATGCAATACTCCTGTAGGCTCCGCCAACAGTCATAAAAAACAACAGGCAGTGATTGGCTCAGCCCTATTCTCACCACGTCTGCTGGCTTCCATCTGAATGAATGGTGCTGAAATTAGCTGTTCATGATTGCAGTTTCATTCATTCAGACAGAGGCCAAAGGGGAAGGAGAGTGGAGGGCTGAATCTGTTGCCATCAGTAATTTTTAATTAGAACCTCAAAAATAAGTACCTGCACTCTACCACACCAAGTTGTTTGCTGAAGGGGGATAGCAAATTCTGAAATACACAAATGTTCAAGAAACAGTGCTCCACAAAAAAAGAAGGACAGACTCTGGAAACTGTGCTGCTGTAGTACTTAAAGCAGTACTTCAAGTTTTATTCGAAGTGAAAAATTCACCCTGCACTCCAGCATTCTCATCACCATAAGCAGAACCCCTAGCACCTCGGCAACTTGCCTAACAAAGGGGGTGTGTACAGACTAATTCAAACATTATCTATTCATACAAAAAGCAGTGTGACATCACCATCTTATCTAAATTGTTTTTTGTGATTGGACTTATACTTACAAAGCTTTTGTATCTTTAAAGACAAAATAACTATGTTACACACTAGTATAACTATAAACAAGCATTTTTCAATGCCGAATGTTGTCTCGCTGGCATTGGCATTGGTAGTGCCAGAGTTAGAGATGTATAATAGGCATGGTAGTGAAGTATTAAAGTGACGCTAACCCCAACCCCACCCTGTAGAGACCAGCAGGCATTGGGGTGTGCCTTTGGGTTGTCAGCTATAATGCTCATGACATTTTACCTCATCCTACCCTGTAGACACTGAAAAGTGCTGTGGTGTGCTTTGGGGTCTTTGGCCATTATACTTACTCCATTCCATAAAGAAATACACTGAGGTGGATGCAGTATAGGAGAATGGAGTGAACTTTGTGGCCAAACACTGCAAGGCACACCATGATGCCTGTCACAGACTGCAGGGTGGAGTAGGGGTGGAATGGCGTGAGTATTACAGCCGATGATTACAAATCACACCCCTGATACCTGTCAGTCTCTACAGGGTGGGGTGCTACAATTGGAAACCCTAACACCATAGGCGTGTGTTGGTATTTTCACTCCAAATTTTTAACATGGGCTTTTTGTGAGCCCACCTCATGAAGAGCGGCACTATCAGTTTGTTAGCTGAAAGGTGGTTTTGCACAGCAGCTATGCCATTTGGAGACACTGGGATGAAAACACATTTTGGGCAGTATGTGGAAAATGACAACTGTATTGTTCATGAGGAGATGTAAAAAAATGGCAGCAGTGAAAATCTGGAGTGAAAATATGAAACATTGGTGAAGTCATGAGCATGCATAGAAACTGTGCAACACACATCTGTAACCCAATTATTTTCTGGATTTTTTTAACCACATTTTTAAAATAGGCATTTTGGGAACTCCCCTCATGACAGTGGCACTGTGTTTTTGCTAATTTGTCCAAAACATTGATTTCCCACATTGACTACACCATTGTGTGCCACAGGAGCGAAAACACATTTAGGGCAGGATGTGAAAAATGAAAGCTATACTGCTCATAAGGAGGTGTGAAAAAATGCCAGTGTTGAAAATCTGGCATGAAAATATTGCAAATTTGTGAAGTCACAAGAGTACGTGGAAACTGAGCAACACACACTTGTAACACAGTCATTTTATGGAATTTCGTCACCAAATTTTCAACATAGGCATTGTAGGGCCTCTGCTCATGGACAGTGTCACTGTCATTTCCTCAAAATGTCCCAAAAAAATTGATTTCGCACAGCGAGCATGCTATTCTGCGCCAGACATGCGAAAACACATTTTAGCCCAGATATAGAAAATGACAGCTGTATGGTTCATAAGGAGGTGCAGAAAAATGCCAATTTTGAAACTCTGTAGTGAAAATATTACAAATTCATGAAGTTACGAGCGTGCATGGAAACTGCGCTATGCACGCTTGTAAAACAGCCATTTTTTGGATTTTTGCCGCAGATTTACAACATGAGGCTTTTCAGAGCCCCCTCAGGAACAGTGGCACTGTTGTTTCATTAATTAGTCCCGGAAGATGATTCCGTGCAGTGATCACAAAATCATCTTTTGGGACCAAATAATTCCACGACAGTGCCTACATTCATAAGGAGGGTCCCAATAACCCCATGTTGCAAATTTGGTGCCAAAATTCCCAAAATGGCTGAGATATCACCAAAGTTGAAAAAATCCTATTTATGCCATTAAACAGCTTACGGCATTTCTTCAGTTCGGTCAGCTTTGAAAAGTCAGATGTGTTCGGTCCACTGAAGATTGGCGCTGGACTTCAGGTAAGTATGTGGTGAGGGGGTGTGGGAGGCAAGGTGCGCAGAGGTGGGCGTGGGTTGGGGAGGGGCAGGGAGACCACTAGGGACTGTTTTCTTTTACAGGTTTAAAAAAACATTGTGGGATGGTTTTTCCTTTTCAGGGGATTTGGCATGCTGGGGTGGGCTCTTGGCATGCAACCTAAGTGTTATTTTTGGGGGGTGCTGTAGACAATTGGGCACCCCCCTCAGCACACAACAAAAGTGGGGCGGACATTATGCTGATGAGGAGTGGGCTCCCCTGTTGGAAAAATAAGCAGAGAAGGGGGATTAAAGCCTATGGGGATTGGGCCCCCAACATCGGCATTCATTTTAAATGGGAGCGGGGCATTATGCTGACAGGGAGTGGGATCCCTTGTTGACATTGTGACAGGTGGTGGACTGCCACCATGTTGCATGCATGTCGGGAGGTTTGTTGTGGTCCCGCTGCATGAGAGCTTTGCTGTAATGCAGTGGACCTTCTGGTGGCCACATTAGGGATGCGTGATGTCTGTGCCTGCTTCTGGCTGATTGGGGAATGAGGGCTACACCTACTGATGAGTGCCCTGCATTCACCCAGAGTGACCACACCTCAAAATCTGCTACTACCGCAAGATGTTGATGTACGTGCAAGCACGAGCTAACATAAAAAGGAACAAATGGTAATTTTGTCAGCATTTGATAGAAAAAATGCATGGAATAAACAATACAGTCTTTACATTATTTAAACTATATATGCAATGTTATCATAAACCTATTGCTACTGAATTTTATTATATTACTTTATGTTTACTTATGAGAGCTAATCCTCAAAAAGAGAGCTGATCTACCACTATAGTGTAAAAAATGATTCTTTGTAAATAAAAAACTCCCAGGGAATGACTATTTAGCAGAAAGTAAGAGTTCAAGCTACATCTATTACTGACACTACAGAAAGAGCATAGAGAACAAGAAAAAGGGATGAAATTTATAAAAGATACACAGAAATCTTTATCTAGCGACACACATTACAGTATATGCCTATGTACATCTAAAAAATGCTTTTTCTCTATATTGGTACATAAATTATTTATATATATATATATATATATATATATATATATATATATATATGTATATACACACACAGACACACATATAAAAAAATGCTGGAATGCTGGGTGAATTTTTCACTTCAAATAAAACTTGAAGTACTGCTTTAATTACTGCAGCAGTACAGTTTCCAGAGTCTGTCATTCTTTTTTGTGGAGTGCTGTTTCTTGAACATCTGTTATTTTTAATTATTCGTGACATGGGGAGAAGGGTTCGAATCAAGTATTATCAAGCCAGAGTATCCCCTGAATACATTGAGTCAATTTCAGCAAGCCAGTTTAGGAAATGTGAAAATAGTGACTGTAAAAAGGCCTATGTGCTCCTAATAGCACACTGTAAATTCAGCGCTTTTGTTTCTGTAGGGAGTACTTGTTCAATAAAGTATGTAGGGATTTGTTCATTAGGTCATTTCCAAGCTGGCCATCTGGTGCAGTGGGTAGAGTTAATGCCTCTGTAGCAGGCAGACCCAGGATCAGGTCTGGCTGTGAGGGATAATGTTTCGCTTTTGGAGGGGTCATTTTTTTCAGGGTTCAACTCCAGTTCCCTGGCCCTCCCGACTTTGTTCCCCCACACTGGCAGATTACCCCTCCCAATGTTCTCCCCTTGTTTACTTGTATCCCCCCATAGTGTAGCCCCCCTCCCAAGTTTTCCTCATCCCCCATTGTCATCCCCTGGTGATGATTATAGTATTTATGGGGGGGGCACGGGGGCATAGCCCCCACATAAACAGTAAGCACACATCATACTCCCCTTTCAGAAAGAGGCCTTCTGTAGCGCTTTTTGCAGTGCATGCTTATGCTCATCATCTTTTTTGATTTTCGGTGATATGCACTGACTGATTTTGTTGGTGCCGTTTTACAGGCACTATTGTCATATTGAAGCTCTAGCCAAAGGGGAAGGGTATGTCATTCTGAACTATCATGGGGAAAGGGAAAGATGGAAGGATGGGTGCTAGTGGGTAGTGGGAAGGGAAACTACTTTTTTTTACTTACAAAGTATGTCCAACATGGGGGTTGGGCACTCAAGGTCAGAACTGGGTGGGCCTTCATGAGGGTGGTAGTTACCTTGAATGACAGGAGTACTTGGACATGAGGCAGTGTGTGGGAGGGGCTGCCACTGGATGGCATGGATACCTGGAGATGGACAAGGTATGGGAGGGTTATACCACTGGACACCAGAGATAATTGGACAATGGGCAGCATATGAGGGGGGCTATCACTGAAAGGCAGTTTTATTTGGATATGGGGTAGGATGCATGAGGGAGCTGTCCTTGGTTTTCTGGGAGTGTTTTGTACATTGGTAGGGAGAAGATAGGGGTACCAGTAAACACTTCAGACTTCATGGTACAGTGATGGGGTTAAGGTATCCATGCCAGTGTATTCTTTGGACTGTTGGGGACATGATGGAGTAAGGGTGAGGAATGGCACTGTGAGGAGGTAATGCTTGCCATTTAAAGTATTGTCACTACCAACAGAAGGCCAGAATTGTCAATGAAAGTAGAGTAGATATGTTATTTCATTTCCTTTTGAAAATTAAGAAACATCACTGCAACAAACTACTTAGACATTAGGGTTGATGGTCTAAGAACAAAAATAAAATCAAAGTGTCGTGTCACTGTATGAATGGGAAACAAAAATAAAAGTTAATATTAAATGAATGCTGAAAACACAAAGTAAAGTTAGAATCAACATTTCAACCATTTGTATTCTTTAGGAAACAGCTATAAAGAGAAAACAGCAAAGTTAGCACTGACTAACTTTGCTATTTTGTCTATATAAATAATTCCTTAAGAAGACCTACAGGGTGGTGGAAATGTCAATTCTAACTTCATTTTCTATTTTTAATATGCATTTAATAGTACCTTTTAGATTGGTTGACCCATAGTGTCACAAAAGTAAGGAAATGCAGTATTAGGGTAACAGAATGTTACATAAGCATTTGTGGTTCTGTGGTATGGTGCTTCTCTGTCTTTGAACAATTGTGCGGCACATCAATGGCATTGCCATATCTTTAGGATCATCTTTCCAAGTACTGGTTTGTGAGTATTTTTCCTGTGCCTGGAAAGGCAGTGCCATAGTAAGCATAGCGCTAGCATTGTACTGCAGTCATTCAAAGCCCATGAAACAGCATGTCACAGATTCACCAATGACCAGGAATTTTTTTTTCCTTTTTACCATATCATCATATATTTCCTTACGTTTATGTCATTAAAGGTAAACTAACTGATGCATAAACTTACATTCTTACTTACTTTATAATTTATTTATTTATTTTTGCAATTAAATGCTTTAAAACAGAGCACTGAGGTGTGTTGTGAATTTCATAGCCTTGGCACAGAACTGTGACCTATACTCAGCATTTGATCAGTCCTCTTGCCTGTTTCAAGATATACCTGATGATTTAAAAGGATCTACATTTACAAGAGCATGTTAGGTAAAGTACATAGATACCTAAAATGCATCTATAAATTTGTATTGACTGCTAAAAAACTACAAGAATGCGCAAGTTAGGTTTTCTTCTTAAAGTACAGAAAGTAATGAAATGCGATGTTAGGGTTTTTGAGAACTAACTATTCATATTCTTGCACCCAGTGAACTCACAGACTTGAATACCAATGCACAATCCATACTGTAAACATATGTTTTATCATAAATAAACCACACAATACAAGGAATATAGTTATGCCATGTGACAAACATTGCACTTGTCACTAAGCACCCAATACCATCACACACATTTCCCCAGAGCTGTAGCAGACTCTGTGAATGAAAGCAGATGCATGGTCTCAAAAACTGCACCAGACAGATAGTGGTCTTTATGAGTGGCCATACGGGGCCACTCATGAACCAGCTACATGGTCACATGAACTGTATCTGATAAGTAGCACACTTTGTGAGTGGCTCTGTGGGTATTAAAATAGATTTTTTGCAATTTCTTTTTATGTTGCCCTAGTAACTTACTTTGCATTTGGCCCTGTGGGCTATATGGAAAGCAGCTACATCATTACACATTTTATGCCAGACCTTTACTGAGCTTTGTAAATTTTACAACTACTATAACTTGGCCATTTTATTAACAATTTCAGCCCAAACATGAGAATTTGCTTAGATAGTCTGCATCCTCACAGTCACTTAAGTGATAAGTGATAACAGAGTTTTTTCAAATATTTGTATCATCTTAGTAGTTTACTTTGTATATAGCCAGCAGCCATAACTTGCCCAATTCGGTATAATTTTCTGTCCAAATATGGGGAATTACTTAGGTAGGCCTCTCTTCCTCAGAACCACTTCAGTGGTGAAAGTTAAATCCCATGAAAACAAGATTTCAGGAGCAACCCAATGACATGTTTGGGTGTGGGTAATTTCCAACACACATATGGTGGTGAAGAGTGGACCTATCTAAAGAAGGTTCACCCATGATGGTGTGAGGGCAATGTGGGTAAAATAAGTTTGGGTGCAAGCAATATGTCGTCCTGCCTTAGCATGGCTGACATTGCACCACAAACAAGTTACAACACCCAAGGACTGTCCAGTGAAAAAGTGAAGTCTCCGCACCCTCCAAAACTAAATATAGCATGCCATGAAGGGCATAAGATTTGGTGATGCCCAACATGGTGTGAGTGCAGGACGCTCTCAAATCCGGAACACCCCTGTCACTCCAGACCTTGTTGCAGTGCCCACATTATGGCACCCTACCAATGGAATACCCTAAACAATTCCTAAAGTCTGGCCTGCAAATCTTATAAATTGGACAAGTCATGTCCATTTGAAAATCCTGATGGCAAAAGAAACTTAAGTTCACATGCATGCCGTTTGCTTGTTCTCAGACTAAGTTTATTTTTTGTGTCTATTGAAAAAAAAAACCCTAAGTAAAACAAACAGCACACTACACATGCACCTGGACATATTTTATTTTAATACATAGGGATTTTAAGATGGCCATAACTTTATTAGGTCATTACCTTTTTTCCCTAAACATGGGTGCTTGTGTCATGATTCTGCCTTTCAGTGGTCACGTAAGTGGTTGTGCTCAATTCTCTCCTGACATCTGTTTTGGGGGGCAACGGATTCAACTGTTTTTATTACCATTAGAAGTAATGCAAATGGTAGAATCCCTCATGAAAAGATACAAGTTGCCCATGAAGCTGGAGTGGGTTCTTATGTTGTTTTTGCAAAAATCTAGTTATGAAAACTGTTTACAAAATGGAATATTCATACATGTGAATGGAATTTTCCTTTACTAATACTTTAAATTCTAGACATTTCTCAAAAATTCCACATAGCATATAATTATCTGTGGACCAATCTCTAATGCATCTGAAAATTTCAGGTTTTACCTTTTGTCCATTTCTATACTACAGGTCAGCAAAAAAGGTCTTAAAACAATGTGTTTCTGTATTTTCAACCTTCTGGAACTTTAAAACCTCCCAAACAGCAGGCAACACATTTAAAGGTTCCAGAGAATGTAGCACTTACAATACCCCTGTTGAATTTCAGGTTATTCTGTGCAGCGATGGCTTTGCTATTAAGATGCAAATATAATGGTTCATCATAGAAACACCTACTGAACTCTAAATATAGAGGTGCTAGTATACTACAGTATAATCTGAGGTTCCAGTAGTTCTTCCCCTTGAAAATTCCATTGACAAATCAGTCTCCCTGGTTCTGAAACATGATGCTGGAAGACTGGGTACTGGCCACTGTAATCTCCCTGAATAGCTGTAAATCCAAAGCTCAGAACATCTTTAATAGGCCATGCACATCTTTTAAGTAATAACAGATGTGTCTTGCTTAAGGAAAGGGGCACCACGACTTTCTTTCTAAACTTTCTACTTGAATTCCCCTAATCCTCCCTTGCTACACTGGACCCTCCTTTCAATGATTTCTGCTATTTTGCTACTAACTCTCTTCACGCAACACTGGTCACTCTATGCTAGCCTCTCTGTCCCTTCATTTCTGTCCCAGTTCTTCTACCATTGCTCTCTTCTTTCTCCAAATTCTGGTTCTCCTCCTTCCATATCTGCCCTTCCTTCTTCCCCCATCCACCTACCAACTCTGATTGTGGCTCATGATATTTCAATACCCCTTGCTGCAAAACTACTGTGGGGAAAACCACCTTCCTCTTTCTTCCCTTTGGAATAATATACCTACTAGCTCTTCTGCTCCTCCTCTTACCACTCACTCAGTCAGCACTTAACACCATTTTGCTCCCTCCAGTTCTTGCTCATAGTTCCTCTCTGCCAACCCAGAACTCCTTTTAGAGGCACCTGTGTTGCATACCATCTCTGTCCAGTCAGTGTCAGCCTTTTTTTGATGTAACATCATTCTATGCCATCATTCTATGGCTGTTTTTCTTCTTAGGTCTCTACTGTTTTCCACTTGTACTAACATGCATTCATTTCCATTGTATTTACCATTTTATTTTGTTTTTACCTATACTGTATGATGTTTTTTCCCATACGAACATAATAAAATACAACAAAATAAGCAGAATAAGATAATTAAGTTCATTAAGTCTACTCGTATTGAAGGGTGCCCAGCTTCTGCTACTGATCCTGTCTCCCTCCCCAATTAACCCTTCTCCTCTGTCTGCCCCTGTTGACTTTTATTTTCCCCTTAACTCTATCCTAGCCCCTCTTGAACCTGCCTACTATTTTCAATGAAACAACCTTCTCAGCAAGGCTATTCCAACCCACAGCCACACTCTCCATTAAGAAATGCCTCATAGCCCCTTTCCTAAATAGAGATTCAGAGAAATTTAGCTTCACCAGTGAAATCTGGAATTTTGCCCAGCAAAATATTTTGTGAAATTCATGCAATTCACCAGAATTTTGTCAGGTCAAAATGCCAAATTTGGGCATAGTGCACAGCCAGAAAAAAGTGTTTTCCCCCATCTCATTGAGACCAACATTAAAATCATTATCCCTACTGTCATCCCTGGTGTCTAGTGGTCCCATCCCCCTGGGTTGGCTGATTGCCAAACCAATATGAAGAACCCCTCCCCCACAGCAAAATTCAGCCCTGTTCCTTCATACAGAATTTAAAAAAAAATAATTTCCCTGCTGTCTAGTGGCCCCACCCCCCTGACTGATCACTGGTCAAATGAAGATTAATTACCCCCCCCAAGACTCACACCCATCTCCCCTGTTGTCCATAAGTGCCTCTGCCAAGACCAACAGCAGGGCCAACATCAATCATCTCATCTTATTCTTCAACAAGTAATTAAAAAAAAAAACTTCCCCTGGTGTCTAGTAGACCCCCTACCCATCTACCCTGTCAGGTAGCAACCCCACCCCACCCGGCAAGCACTCTTGCATTGAAAGGGCTCAGCTGGGCTTATTTGTAAAAGAGCTCAGATGGGCTCCTGTCCATGGAGGTGAGTGGAGAACTGTGCCGGTGGCCCACTTGGGTCCTAAATGGGGGGATGCGGGTGAGGATACTACCAGACAGAACGGGTGGTAGGGGGTCAACCAAACACCAGGAAAAGGTTTTCTTTTATTAATACATGATGAAAAATAAGATGAAATGACTTATGTTGGCCCCAGTGTTGGGCTTGGTGACTGCACTTACCATCATCGGGGGGCCAGGTGTTAATCTCGGGGGGGGGTTATTAATCTTGATTTGACCACCAATTGGCCAGGGGGATGGAGCCACTAGACACCAGGGAAATTAATTTTTATTTGAAATTCTGGATGAGACTGAATCTCAGCGGGGAGGGGGATTCTTCATATTGGGTCAGCAATCAGCCAGAGGGATGGGACCACTAGACACCCAGGAAGACAGTGAGTGGGGATAAAGATTTTAATGTTGGCCTGGATGGGAGAGAGACACTTTTTTTTTAATATTATCACCTCCTGGCTTTCAATGTGGAATTTTTCCTGCAGGTGGCAAAATTACACATTTTGCCAAGGGGAATTTTGCATTTTGCACCTGCAAAATGTTCTAATTTCCCACAACTCTACTACTAAACTTTCCCCCTACAAATTGAGACTATGTTCCCTCATTTTCTGGTTCCCACTGAGCTTGAAGAGACCATCCATTTTCACCTTATTCTTTTCAAATACTTGAAGACCTCATCATGAACCAATCTTTCTCCCCTCTCCTATAGAAAGAACATTTTCAGGACCTTTAATTCCTCTTTGTACGTCCTACCCTGCTGGTCCATGTTCATCATAGTTGCCATCCTTTAAACCATCTCCAGCAGGTTAATGTCCTTTTTTAAGGTGTGGGTAGCAGTACTGTATGCTGTACTTCAGGAGTGACCTCACCAATTAACTGTACAAGGGCACTATTACCTCTTCCTGTCTACTTTTGATCCCCTTGGCAATGCAGCCCAAAATTATATTTTTGTTTACTGCTGCTTTCCTACATTGTTGAGAGTGCTTCAGGTTAGTAGTGATCACCACACCCAGGTCACTGTCCTCTTTAAATGTAGATACCCAGACCCACCCAGGCTGTACTCAGTCCTCAGGTTTTTGTCGCCAGTGTGCATAACTTTACATTTGTTTGTATTGAAATCAAGTTGCTAAATCTTGGCCCACCTCTCTAGCTTTCCCAGATCTCCCCGTAAGTCTTGTACCCCTTTTTCTGTGTCCACTCTCCCACAGAGTTTGGTGTCATCTGTAAACAGGCACATTTTTTCCCTGCATTCCATATCCAGTATCACTGATAAAGACATTAAAAAGCACAGTTCCAAGCACTGAACCCTGAGGGACCATACTGGTGGTCTCCCTGGTGCTGAAGAATTCACCTCCCACCACCATGCTCTGGGTTCTGCCCCTTAGTAAGTTCTCCTCCTACCCAGGCAACTTCTCACCAACCCCAGATCTGCCAACTTCTTGATCAGTCTCTTGTGGGGTATGGTGTCAAAGGCATTGCTAAAGTCCAGGTAAAGGATATCCACTGCTTGGCCACTCTCCACCGTTTTAGTGGCTCAGTCATAGCTGTCAGTCAGATTTGTTTGACACAATCTCCCTTCCATAAACTAACATTGCCACTCATCGTGGAGGCCATTCTTTTCCAGATATTCTACTAACCTTTTCTTAAGAATGGTGCCCATGAGGTTTACATGAGTTGACTGAGGTCAGAATGACTGGTTTGTAGTTCCTGGGGTCATCCTTGGGACCGTTCTTATTGAGGGGCACTACATGCACCATTCTCCAGTCTTGTAATACCACACCTGACTCCAGTGATCTCTTGAACAGGTCATTCAAGGGACATGTCAGCTCCTCTGCCATATCCCTCAGCACCTTTGATTGTATACCATTTCAGCCTGGGGATTTAGCTACTCTTAATGCTAACAACCTTCCCTCACCCTAGCCTCCTCTATCAAAACATCCATGATCCCTCACCCCATCTCATCTCTTTCCCACAAGTGGCACTGGACCGTCTCTCTCCCTTGTGAAGACTGAATAGAAGTACTCATTCAGTACTTCTGCTTCTGCTTTACTCTCATTCAACCATGCATTCTGCCCCTGCATTGCATCTGGAAATGAGCCTTGGTTCAGTCTGTTTTTCCCGGTCACCAACTTCTAAATAAAAAAAAAATAAATAAATAAAATTCACTTGCATCTCATTGCTAGCTAATTGATTTATTTTCCTCTGAAAAACATAATTTTGTTTAAAATGATTAATGTGTAGTCAGAATAATTAAAGCAAATCAATAAGCAAAACTGTAGGCTCAACAATAATTTTATTATTAGAGTATGTGCAATACATGACACTGCATGTTGCTTTATCATTGTGACATAGTGAATTAGCAAAAAAGAGGACCTTTATTGCTTTAGTTAATGATTATTTTGCTATCATTTTAATTTCAGTTTTCTTTCTTCAGTTTGTTTCATTCTTTCTAAATGCAAATGACTTAGGTTAAACAACACTGTGCTTGCAAAAGACATATCATTGTTAATTAGTGATGTTTGTTATGTGATTTTTGACAACACATTGGATATAAGTTGGGCTATTTATTTGAAAAATGATACAGGTGCAGAATGATGAAGACTTTGTATCTGCTTTAATCAGCATAACACATACATGTTAAAACTCACTGAAAATTACAACCAAAACATGATCAAACCTTTCTACTAATATTAATAATGTACTGTGTGCCCACCTTACAGTTTTCTGATCTTGTAAATTGACTTCCTATGGTCTCCAGAAAAAATCATTTGACTTTATATTTTAAGCATTGTAGCATCACCATCACTGTGGTGAGAATACTCATCCTGTTCCATGTGAAATTAAGTACTCATTTTTTCAGTATGCCTGATCCACCCAGAAAACAGCAATGGCAAAATCATTCTCCAAATATCATGGTATTTTGTATCTGTTTATTTCACCAGGCAAAGTCTCCATTGAACACGCTCATCTACAAGGAGGGCCTAGGTAAGACAGCATAGAAAGGCAACCAGCAGTGAGATACAGCAGTGCGATACAGCAGTGCAGAGTTAGGCTGACGATACAAGGCAATTGCAAGCAGTGATACAATCACGGGAAAATATAGTACCTAGGGATAAAATTTTCAAGACAGCAAAGTAACTATGCATTACCCTTACAGAAATATAAATGTGCTGTGTGCATGCAGAATGCATGCCACATGCTTAATTGTGCAATGTTTGCATCTGGTTCGCATACACAAAGTGAACCTAGGTGAACAAGGTCTAAAGAGCAAATCAGGTTCGCACACTACAAGCTTGACATGTGTGCAGCAGGCAAGCTGGAGTGAACATCTTCTAAAAATTATAACAGGTTCATGTGCTGCACGCTTGACGTGAGTGCAGCAGTTAAGCTGCTATGAATATCATTTAAAAATCACATCAGATTCACATGCTGCATGCTTGCCATGTGTGCAGCAGCTAAACTGGTGCAAATCTCATCTAAAAAACATCAGTTTCTATTTCTTATACTACTGTTAGCAATTAGAGTCATTAAATACATTTTCATTGAGTTCCCATTAAAATTAGGTAAACTCATTAATTCTGATCATTTTGCAAGTTGTGTAAGGACTTTTGATTTTTGTCATTAGATTGCCAATAATTTGTAAAATATTGTTTGCTTACTGCATTAAATACACATGATATACTCAGTCTACAGCCCCATTCCAGACGTGTGAAGAGGGACCTCTGCATTGTGAAGCCTAACCTTTTTATCCACTCTCTCCACCTATTGTCGGTGGCATCATCAAACATGTCATGGAGGAGCTCCAACTAAGCAAGAGCACATGAGTTATGCGAGGGCGACACTGTCTTTCCCACTACAGAGTAGACAGGTTGCACGCTACAGCTTGGAGGACTCAGTGAGCACTGAACTCTTAATAGCAGTGTTGTGGCAACATATTTTTGTTGGTCTACTCTTAGTAAGTCTTTGTTTTCCCTGATGGCTGAAGGGGCAGAAGGTGAGCTAGACGCTAACTGCATACTAAGCTATCTACTTACTCTACTAGGCTCACTTTGCAAAAACAAAAACAGCACAGACCCCCATGGTAGCAAGCCAGGCCTAGCACCAGTGGTGACAGCAGTGTAGGCAGCCTTCATAGGCCTTGATCAGTGCAGTGAGGTAGCAGCCACAGCAGCAGCCAAGCAAGAAGAAAGCAACACAAGATGTGTGGGTTCGGTTGGTAAGGTTACTTGGTCGTGGACCACTCTGGGGACCTGGGATGGTTGGTTCTAGCATCCAGCATCTGGAAGAGGCACAGAGGATGAGAGGACTGAAAACTGGGCTGGTGGTACACTGGGACAGGCTGCAGAATCTGACAAGATTGCCGGATAAGTAAAAGAAAAAATATAATACTGTTCTGCAATAGAATTTGGGAAGGAGGAGGGACTGAAATATTGATGTGTTATTCATGTTTCTGCACCTTTGGGTGGCTTAATGAACTTTATGGAATGGGTATTGAATGGAATGGAGTTGGGGAGAGAAATTGGGATTTTTTGGGGGGGAGGGTCAGAAATTCAGCCAGGAAAAATCTGGTTAGTAACTTGGTGGGTTTAAGCCCAAATCTGATGCACTTCTCCAGGGAATGGGCAGGTGAATCTTAAACATTTGAATTTTACCTGATTTGCATATCACTTTTCAGTTACAACAAACAAGTTTGACTTTTTAGAGATATTCCATACATTCTAGAGCTTGCCACTTAGGAGCTAACTAGCACCTGGCCTCTACTGATCACTGTCTCCCCCCTGCTGAAATCTGAAATGGTGCCCCTGCCAAAAAGTTTAAATTTACAGGGTATCCTCTTTGTGAGCAGCATGTTTTCCATGAGGGATGGATGAGGAGAAGAGCAGTTTTCAGGGTAAAATGAGGGTTGTCCCTTGCATTCAGGGACAGTTCAGCAGTATGGTATGCACAGTTTATTGGAGCCCCACTATTGTCAGGCTTATGTGCCCCATCCCAGTGAAGATGACCTCCACATTCCCATGTTCAGGCATATTATGCTATAGGGCAAGGGAGACTGCAGGGGCATGCACCATTGAAATAAATTGGGGTATTTTTTATTACTGTTTTATAAATTATTGATGGAGAGTTGGAGATTAATGAAGGTCACTGCTCAACTAACAACAAGTGCCTTGTTAGTAGATCAGTAGTCTTCTTTATTCTCCAATTCACCATCATAGTGTATAAAATAGTAATAAAAAATAACTCCATTCTTTCCAAAGGGGCATGCCACAGCACTCTGACCCATGGACATCATCTCTTAAAGACTCCTGCCTCTGGTTCCCTAGTACTAAGTAAAACATTCTTGACATATCGATACTTGGTGGGCTGCCTGTATCAACATAGTCGCATCTGCTACTGTGTGTTTGCATGGGGGGGGACTTGCCATGTGGGTGCGTGGGTGTCAAGTTACTGCTACTTTATATATATATATATATATATATATATATATATCTGTTTATCCTCTCCTAAGCCCCTCCAGCCACATACCTTCAGGACTCCCCTAAGAGACTACACCTGCTCTCCACCTACCTGATCCATTGTATAGTCTCCCATGGAGCCACAGTTATCCCCCCTGGGCAGGGATCGAGGTGGGGCCTGAACACCCTGAACACATCTTTATTTTGTCAGTCCTGCAGTGGAATGGCAGGTGGAGGCCCATGAGGGTTAGTTCTGGGGCTCCGTCTACTCAAGGCTGCAGGGCATTTTCCAGTTTTTCTCTATGGGCATCATGGGTGCCCTGACATCACGCACAAATGCTGATGTATGTGACATCCTCCCTTGTGGTGTCAGCCCTGAAGCTTGCGGAACCCCAGAGCATTGCCTGTGGCCAGACAAGCCCAAGGCATCGATATGCTGCCATACCCCTGGTCTCTGCCTGGAGTCAGCACATGCTGAGCTGTGTCCCATCCCTCTCCCCAGAGAAGGAGAGCAGTCCCTGGGACACTCAATCCTTCTACCCCCGACTGGCTCTCTGATGACTTCGGTCTGCTGCTGAACCTGGGTTGCCGGCATCACGAGAGGAAATCCAACTGCTGCACTGATGGGCCAGCTAAGTTAGTGCTACTTTTGTGTTTGCCCCTTAAAATGTATTTGCATAGAAGCTTTCAAAACTATGGAGATAAAATAGTAGGAGTACAGATCAGACAGAAATAATTAAGTAGTTTTGTGGGTAAGTGTGTGTATTGGGGATGGGAAGAACCACATGATTTTCCATTGGTATGTGTGCTACAGTTCAGCTGTGCAGCTGAGATGGGAGACAAGAAAATTAAAAAGTACAGCAGTGGCTATAAGCATGCCACATGCATGCAGATGAACTCAGATTTGTATTGAAGTACAAGTGAGCCATATGTGTGCAGGTAGTATGACTTAGTGGTTAAAGGCACTGAACTGAAAACCAGGAGACTTGGCGATCTGAAGACCTGGGTTTAAATCTCATCAACCCCCACTTGTACTGTATATGGTGTGATCCTGAACAAGTCACTTAACTTTTATGTGTGCAGTTATCAGTGACCACTTCCTTTTTGCATGCATGCCACATGCATGTAGTCTATTCCAATTTAACATAAAAACATGCTTTCCACATTTGCTTTCTGCATGTATGCAACATGCATGCAATCAGTTCCAATTTAACATTTAAATCATGCTTGCAGCATGCATATCACATAAATAGTTTTATGTGTGCAGCATGAAAACATTTCATATAATTATTTCTGTTTGGGTATTCTCAAGATGTGAAACACCACTTTTCCAAAACCCATTGTAAAGGACAGTAATAAGATAACATATTTTAATCTCATGAGCAGGTACAACATTTAACTACATAAACAGGCATCACAACAATGATCTGAGATGTGGACTCTAAAGATACTTCAGCTGTCCAAGGAGTTACATTTTAATGAGTTTTGTAATGTGTTCCATGCTATGAGGATGACACGACTAACTGCAGATTTATCAAACAAGTGGCATGTCTTGGGATGTCAATGAGTATGACATTATTTTTCTTTAAGGTGCAGTTGCTATGTGACATGACAAATAGTTCAGTAATGTAACATGGTCACTTGTTCAACAGGACCTTGTAGGCCCATAAACAGAGATTGTTTTTGCCTTCTAGTGGCAAATGAAGACCGTCCACTGGATGCATATGATTCAAAATGATGAGTCCTGGGGGTTGAATCCATTATGAACTTGAGGATTCTTTGATAAAGCATGTCAAGTTTGGCTAAACAAGTACTGGAGCAAAGGCTATACGCTAGGTCTGCATAATCTGACGATGGGAAGAATGTCACCTGGACCTGGTGCTTTTGGGCTCTACTAGAAACAGGACCTGTTTCTGTAATGGAACCCAAGAATGACTCACAATATTTTACATAGCTTCTTGTGTAAAAGGAAAAAGATATTCTATTATCAAGCCAGACACCAATTTATTTATTATTATCAACCACGTTGAGGGTATCTCCCAATAATGTACTGACACAGGGGGTAGATTAGAGATGGGTGAAGTTCGTTTAATATACTCCATGAATTAATCAACAAATTTAACACATTTCATGAAGTGCAGATAGATCTGCAAAGTGAAGAATTTTGCCCAACAAATGGTGGAATTCTGCACTCTATGGGTGGAATTCCACCATTCACATAGAAAGCTTCACAGTTTCGGGTCATGTCAAAGTTGCGGAGGGTAAGGATAACTTGGCAAAACTCTGTGGATATGAATTTCAGCTACTTCGTGGCAACTTCGTCAGTGAATTAAAACATTCGGCACATCTTCAAGGCAGATACGCAGGGTGAGGTCGTAGTATTTGAGAAGAACACTACCTTAGTTTTACTGGCATTTAGCAGCAGCTTAGAGTAGAAGAGATTGATTTGTAGCTGACTAAATACCGTTTGGAGGTCAGAGCAAGCAGTGGCCATGCTAGGCCTTGTGATATACCAGGAAGTATCATCTGCAAAAAATGCAGACTGGTGTTATTGATGTTTGAGAACAGGTTGTTTTTGTATGACATTAAAAGGAATGTGCAAAGTACAGAACCTTTTGGCATGCCTCTAAGGAGGGGATTATAATCAGATAAGAGACCATCTGCTGTTTACTGCAGCTGCCCAGTTAAATAGTTTGAGAACCAATGTAGGGATCCTATACCAATCCACATTTTATGCAACTTCTGTAGAAGGTTTGATGGTCAACAGTGTCAAAGGCCTTGCATAAGTAAAAAAAAATGGCCTACTCCTACCTGGGTTACCTACCTGTTGATCTGCCTACAGAACCCTGGCCTGTGTTATATTTATGTGATATTACATAGAGCATCACTGTTACTTCACCACAAAATTATGTCTCATTTAGCAGATACAAACAAAAGCAGAATTAAAAATACATCCTGGATAAAGAAACATAATCCTGAAAATTTAAATAAGACAGAATGTGAAACTGAAAATGTCCAGATAACCAGTGACTTTAATGGAGCATGTAAGATATGGTTAGGGCATTATCTGTGCAGCTTTATTCAAAATATCATATAGGGAGAGCTGTCAGTCCCTAACTGTGTGCCACCAAGTATGACAGAAAAAGGCATGTTTAGTGGTGTTTTTCTTTCTCATTTGTGATACTATACATGGTATTTGTTGTTTAACATCTCACACAAGCTCTCTCTGTACTGTACTATGCTTTCCTTGATTGTTTAATGCATCTCTGTTCTTTCATAATCTGTACTCTGATACTTTTTGTTTACAAATATAATAGTGATTCCATCTATCTGATCGCGATTTCAACTGAAGACTTAGCTACTGGGCAATAACTTGCTTCAGTGATATTATATACTGTTTGTATATTTTACTGCACTACTTGTGCTACTAAGAAATTATTATTATTTTTTGAGGTGGGTTGGCATTGTGAAACAATTTTAGCGGTATTCTACCAGTAAAATTAGCTTGCATACTCACCTACAGTACTAGTAAGAAAGTAATACATTGTTGGGCTGCAAGACAACCCTAATATACTTACGGTTATTTTCTGCACACATACTTCTATGTTTTTATGATAAAGAAACATATACCATGCAACATGATAATTATCAGAGCAAAACATATTAATTTAAACATTGTGGTGTAATCCCCTCGGTACAGACAGTAAGGTGCAATACAATACAATACAATACAATACAGTATAATACAATACAGTACAATACAATGCAACATGTAAGCAATAAGCCACAATGGGGGCCCACATTAAATTCCAGTTAGGTGTGCACATACCTTAAAGTGTGAAACTTGAACTTAGCACTATGACTCCTAAATGTGGAGCACAGGTCAGTACCACATTACATAATGGACCCTACATGTCTCATTAAGCAAGCTCACAATAGTACTGAAAGTAGAAAACAGGCTTTTTTTATTTACATGCCTGTGTATCAAAAGTGCATGCAAAAATGTTCAGGCACACAGAAGGCTAGGTATTTTATAAAAGCCCAAATAGTAGCAGCTTCTAGACTCCATTAAGACTTTGTTCTATAATTAGCTCAAGAGAGAGCCAGTACTAGCATCCACAATTTAAAAAATTGCTCAAAACTAGAAAAAGAACAAAACCATTTAGTCTTACCCCATGTGGTGGAGTGGCAGGGGGTGACCAACTCCCCCACCAAGTCTGGATCCACACGGTGATCCCCTCCAGGAGCTGGCACAGGTGCTCACAGATGGCCATCAAACCATTGCTACTGGGGCACATTTTTTTCCACTTTTCTCCCCTTATGGGAGTGCACCGTGCACTGATGCCAGTGACTGGGTTCACGCATGCTCCCGTGCATGCTCCTGTCAAGCGTCTGCCGCATCCCCGCCCCTTTTTTGTGCAGCTCCATGCCATTAAGCCCCAACCTCCACTAGGGGTTAGGCGAGCCAGTGGAATCTCCCCTCCCAGAGATGGAGAGCAGTCCATCGGATGCTCAATCCATCTCCTCCCTGCCGACCCATGGTGACCCGTGCTCGTTCCCAAACACGGATCACCGGCATGGTGAGAGGTGTGGTTTCCAGCACCTCAACCCTCAGTGCCACCTGGCCAATCTCCATTTAGTCATTTTCATTGGTCAGTGACCGAGCGTTCTCAGCTCAGTATGCACTTTTGATAAGTAAGCATTAAAATAAAATTAAAACAAACATTTACATAAAAAAGCCTGTTTTGTACTTTCAGTAATATTGTGAGCTTTCCCTATGACACATATGGTCCATTATACAATGTGGTACAGACCTGTGCTCCATATTTGTGAAGTCATTGGTCCCAATTTTCAAACAGATTAGTATGACACAAGGGAGTTGCATCAGAAGAGTTTGATGCAAGTGGTGACTTGCATCACAACTTGCATCAAATGCATTTTTCTAAAGCAGCCGCATCTGATCCAGATATTGCTGTGCCAAAGCTCCCTTGTGCCAGAGTTATGTCAAACAACCCAGTGCACCAGGTCACAAGGAGGCTTGCACCATGGTGGGGCTGCAACATCCCATTTTTGGGGATTTTGCAAGCCCCACCATGGATGTAGCAAGGGCACCAGCCAGATCAGCCAAGAATTGGTCTACATGGGTTGCGCCAGTGGTTGTGGTAGTACAGGGGGTAGTAGGTGTGCGCTAGAGGTACAGGAGGTGGCAGTTGAGGTATCAGAGCAAAACTGGGCATCAGTCACAGTGATGTGGCACCCAGCAGAGTGCCATTGCAGTGTGTTGAAGTATAAGTATGGATGTTGAAATCAAGCCGATCCATACTGTACTATCTTCCCTGGTAGTCTACTGCCCCCTCAGTTCCAAGTGTTTACGTATAATCCCTGATGGTTTAGTGACCCCCCCACTGATTTCTGATCTCCGAAGAGTATACAGATAAAAGTGCCCCAGTTCTATTGCGCCTCCCCGATCCCCGATCCCACCCGATAAAAAACGCGATAATAGTCTCTGATACTTTGGTGGACTCCCCACCTTGCCCACCCCGTCAAGCATTGCCCAACCACCCCATCCCTGGCATGATCCTGTGACTGGTACAGCCCTCAGCACACCAATACGTCCAGCCACAGAATGCATTATAAGTGACTGTGTACTGTTTACTGTATACAGTATGATCCCACTGAGAACACATTCTGTGGCTGGCTGTGGTGGGGTGTGGAGGGTTGTGCCAGTCACAGGATTGTGCTAGGCATGGGGGGAGTGGGGTGGTTGGGCAATGCCTGAGGGAGTAAGGAGGGTGGGGATCCAATAAACCACCAGGGACTATTATCACATATGTTATCAGATGATATTGGTGATACAGGGGTTGCTATAGAACAGGGACATTTTTATCTGTATACTCAGGGAAGATCAGGGATCGGGGGGGGGGGCACTAGACTACCAGGGAGATACTGCAGTATGTGTCTGCTTGATTTCAACAACCATACTTACTGGGATGGGAGGGAGAAGGGAACATTGTTTAATCAGGAGCAGCACACTGAGCCCCAGCTTGTTTCCAAATTTGACCTGGGACCACAAGGAAGTTAAGTGACTTGCTCAGGATCACATGGTATGCACCTAGGCGGCTGTAGGATTCAAACCCAGGTCTCCAGATCTGCAGATTGGAGCCTTAACCGACTGTGCTATACTGCCTCCTCTTGTGTATGTGAGACACTTTACACATGGCAAGGGGCTTGTGCCTTCAGCCTCTTGCCATGCGTAAAGTGTCTCACACACACTGTGCTATACTGCCTATACTTACTGTATATTTCAACACACTGCAATGGCACTCCTCCAGGTGCCACATCACTGTGGCTGATGCCCAGCTTTGCACTGACACCCCAACTGCCACCTCCCATGCCCCTTATGCCCCAGGCCCACTCATGGCATGGTGTTTCCTCCCACCACACACTATCCTGGCCCCTCTGCTGTTGCACCAGTTGGAGGGGATTGGATACCTGTGCCAAAGTCCACAGATGCACCACCTGTTTGGTGCAGCTAGTCACTTGTGGCAAAACTGAGGAGTTTGGTGCAGGGACCCTGCTTTTTGTAAAATACAGTGCAAGGTCCCTAGCACATCCGGAGTTTGCTGCAACACTTAGAGCAATACAACTTGTGTCACTCTAGGAGCTCTTTTAAAATCTGGCCCATTGTGCTAAGTGTGCCTTAGACACTTTTACGGCATTGCCAGGGTGTATTCCTGTGGCCTTGTGCCTTCAGCCCCTTGCCATGCATCAGGTGTCTCTCTCACACATCCATGGAGTGTCTTTTTCCACTTATAAAGTGGTAATTTTTTTATATGGCAGTATCATTTAAAAATGGAAAGGTTTAAATCTGAACAATTTAAAGACGGTCTTAAGTTTTCATTAAGTAGTCCCTCCATGTGTACAAAGCATCTGTATTTTTTATTTCAGAAAGGCAAATGACTGCACCCAGGATCTGACAGTGTACAAGACAATAAGTTAATAATGAAATGAAAACCAGAGCAGAAAGTCCACAGTGTCTAAGTTATTTCCAGCAGAGGTAAGAGCACTTGTAGGTTTCTGGACTTGAAACCTGTCCCTTCTGTGGCTTCACCTGATGCATTTCTTGAGAACTCTCGCTTTTTCAAAGGCTGTCATCACAGTAATGGGTATCAACATATAAAAGTCTCATTTAAAGGGACAGTCACATAATTAACACTCCATGCATTAAATTCCATTCTCAACTTTATTTATTTTAATTTTTTGTTTATTACTATAACTTGTATAACAATCTACAAAAATCTTTTTAAAACAAAGTAACTCATCCATTTATACATAAAAAATGTGTAAGGCAAACATTTAAGTTAAAAACAGACTGCATTAAAAATCCTCTGCATCGAACAGAAAAAAAACGCTCTCAATTTTATTACAATTACCTTCACAAAGTCTGAAGGCTGCAGATCTGCAAAGATAAAAAAATCAACAGCGGTTAATACAGGGACAACATATGACACAGTCCACAATTTTAATCAATATATAATATACTGTATGAACCACCTTCTTTATGGTGGAGAGGCACAATGTTCCATCCAAGGGGAGGCAATTCCAATATACAAACATACACAGAAACAAAGACTTTGACAGCAGATAAGGACTGCCAACCCAGTCTGCCCATTTCCTTTCCTACTGGATAAGCTGCAGATCCTAGTTTTACCAACAGTCTACTTCCTCCTACCTTGCTCTAGAATTTCCTTATACCTGTCCCATACATTCTTGAATTCCCCCACTATTTTTTACCCCATGACCTCCTCAGGAAGGCTGTTCCATTCATCCACCACCCCCTCCATGAAAAAATACTTCCTCACATTGCCCCTGAGTTGTCACCCCCATCTTCAAATTGTACTCCCTTGTTCTTGTACATCTCATTTTCTGAAATATGCTACCCTCTTGGACTTTGTTGATTCCCTTGATGTACTTAAAAGTTACTATCATGTCCCCCTCGCCCTCCTTTCCTTGATAGTATACATATTAAGCTGTTTTAGTCTATCTTCATATGGCTTCTGGCACCGACCCTGCACCATTTTAGTTGCCCTCTTCTGGACTGCCTCTATCCTGTCTATGTCTTTGTGGAGATGGGGTCTCCAGAACTGCATGCAGTACTCCAGATGGGGTCTCACCAACTGTCTGTTCAGAGGGATAGCAATTTCCTTCTTTCTTTTGATGCCTCTCCCTATGCATACCAGTATCCCCCCCCTGCCCTCCTTACTGCCTTCTCACATTGCTTGCCTACCTTTAGGTCATCTGATATGACTTCTCCAGGTCCCTTTCCATTTCTGTTGTTGCTATTACCCCCCCCCCACTGTGTAATCTTCCCTTGGGTTTTTGTTTCCCAGGTTCATTACTTTGCACTTCTTTGCATTGAATCTAAGCTCCCATACTATTAACCATTCCTCCAACCTTGCCAAGTCCCTTCTCATCCTTTCCACCTCCCCCCTTTGTGTGTCAACCTTGTTGCAGATCTTTGTGTCATCTGCAAAGAGGCACACTATTCCTTCCAGTCCCTCTGCAATGTCACTTATAGAGACATTAAAGAGGACCGGTACCAGGACCTGTACTGAACCCTGCGGTACCCCACTAGTAACCCCTTTCTTCAAAGTGGACTCTGCTTACTATTACCCTCTGCGTCCTGTTGTCCAGTCAATTTTTTTACTCAGGATACCACCTTGGGACCCACTCCTAGGCTGGCCAACTTGTTTATTAATCTTTTGTGTGGGACTGTGTGCAATGCCTTGCTAAAGTCTAGGTATGCCATGTCATCAGCCCCTCCCTGATCTACTACTTTGGTCACCCAGTCAAAGAAACCTACTAGATTCATCTGCCATGACTTTCCCACTGTGAATCCATGCTGCCTTAGGTCCTGTGCCCAACTGGCCTCTAAGTACTCAACAGTTCCTTCTTTCAGAAGTGATTCCATCATTTTCCCTACCACTGAGGTCAAACTAACAGGTTTGTAGATTCCTGCCTCTGCTTTGCTCCCACTTTTGTGACAGGGAATCACATCTGTCCTCTTCCAGTCCTTAGGTACCACACCCTCCTCCTATGATTTGTTAACAAGGGTACTCAGTGGTTCCACTAGTTCTTCCCTTAGTTCTTTTAGAATTCTGTGGTGAATCCCATCAGGCCCCATTGCTTTGTCCAGCTTCAGGTTTAGGAGTTCTTTCAGGACCCTTTCTTCTGAGAATGGACTGATATCAACCCCCCTATCCAATGTGCTTCTATTATTTGGTTTAGGTACCTCCTTCTCCTTTTCTTTTGTGAATACTGAGCAGAACTATTCATTCAGTATCTCTGAATTGTCACTGCCACCTTCTTCCCACTTCTCTTTATTAAGCCTCACTATCCCTCCTCTGGTCTTTCTTCGCTCCCTAATGTACCTATAAAACGTCCCCCCACAACTGTTTTTTTTCCCCTACCTTCAGAGGACTCTCTTGCCTGTGGATAATTGACTCTGCTCTGCTGCCCACCTGAAGTCTCGAACTCCACACTTCTCCAGTTCGGCCCTTCTTCATCCAGCCTCACCCGGATGCCCAACCCCTCGGTTCTGAGCCACCCCCCAGGGTGGGACCATCATCTCCTCCAGCGCTCTATCTAGAATCTAGTAGAGTGACCAGGGAGGAGGATGAAAAAGACTGGGAGCATGTGACAGTAGAGCCCAGCACTGGGCATGGTGCCAGCCCCTGAACTACACCATCGCCTACCACCAAGGCAGGGGTTTTTCTTTGTTGTTGCTCCTTGGGATGCAGTGTGCAATGGCTCCTTGCGTGGCTGTTCCACACCTCCTACCCCTGGACCCTGCCATCACCCCTTCCCCTTTCTACATCCCAATGCTAGTGCCACCCCTGGTCTCCACCAGAGGCCGCTACTGTGCTGGGAGTCCCCTCTAACACATCTCAGGAGAGAAGAACTCTCCTCTGGATGCTCGATCCTCTCCCTCCCCTGCCGACCCCCAAAGGCCCAGATCCTTTTCTGAATCCAGATCGCCAGCATGGCGCAAAGTGTGGCATCCAGCACCTCAACCCTCAGCACCACCATGCCAGCCTTCCTATAAAAGATTATATCCCCCTTCTTAACTGAGTTGGTTATCTTTTCCTCAGTTTGAGCCTTTGCTATTCTGACTGCCTTCCCAGCTTCCTTTTGCTTTAACTGGTACAGTTCTCTGTCCTGCCCCTCTGTGTGTCCTTATACTTCCAGAATGCTGTCCTTTTCTCCCTAACCTTTTCCATCACCTCTTTTGAGAACCATAGTGGTTTTTTCCTTCATTTTGTTTTGTTTATTTGTTTCACACAAAGGCTTGTTGCCTCTGTGATGGCAGCTTTGATTTTTTCTCCATTGTTCCTCTATCCCACCTTCTTGCCAGTTTGCTAGTGCTTTTCTGAGGCACTCCCCCATTTTGCCAAAGTCAGCCGTCCAAAAGTCCAATATCCTCACCTTTGTGTGACTTGACTCCACCCACTTCTAAATCTGAGATCTTCCCTCTGTCCCAGTTTGAGAGTACCAGGACTAAGATTGCTCTCTCCCAAATGGGTTCCAACACTAGCTGTCTGAGGCATACCCCCTGTAGAGCACTGAAAATTACCCTGCTGTTCGATGTGGCTGCAGCAGAGGTGCTCCAGTTAACATCTGGCATATTCAGGTCCCCCATCACCAATAACTCCCCCTTTTCCAACATTCTAAGGATGCCTTCTATCATTTCCATATAAATGGTCTTACCATTTTCTGTCCGACAGTGCCTCCTCTCCTGCCTGTTTACCCTTTAGTTCCATTGCTTTGATCCCTTCCCTTCCCTTACATAGCGAGCTACTCCTTCTCCTCTTTTACCATCCCTGTCCCTCCTGTATATTATGTATCCTGGTATGCTGACATCTCAGTCATAGTTCTTTATGTACCATGTTTCTATGACTGCCACAATATCCAGGTATCCCTGTTCCATCAATGCCATTAGTTCAGGGAGCTTGTTACCCAAACTACTTGCATTAGTACTCATTGCCATTCATTTTTTGATAGCCTTACACATTTTTGCTCCATCCCTGTCCTTACTGTCTTTGCCTTTTTATCCATTGACCACTGTCCTGCTCCATTTCTACTTCTATACCTTAGTGTTTACCTCATTTCCTGTGCCCTCCAGAAGCAATCAGCTACAGCTCTGTCCGACCACTTTGGTGAGTGTTTTCTTTCCTTTCAGCAAGACAACCTGCACAACAATTTGAAAGAAAATATACCCTGCAAAAAACAATTTCAATCAGAGAAAAATAAAGCAGTAAACTGCTCAACCTGTAAGTACAAAACAGTAATAAAACCTGTAAGCACAAAACAAATAGTAACACAACAGTAACCCATCTTAGCCAAAAAGAGCCTTAATGTTTCTCCTTACTCTGTTAATGTTGCTCCTTGCTTCATCCTTTCAAGCAAACCCTAGAAGGAAAGAACTCAGGTGAAGCTAGGGGCTTTATGCCAGCAAACCTTGTCTTCCAGTCTATCATTTTTTAAGAAAGGGCTTGCTTTTGATTTTTTCATTTAGTCCCAAGGACACCATTGCCCTAAAGGCAAATATCCAATAGTGTTCTCATTTTAACAATAGATTACCAAATCTCCACCCCTCACAGTAAGGACTGGCTTTTCCAATAGGGCAGTGGTTGTCAACCTTTTTTGGTCCAGGGACCCCCTTGACACCTGTCAGTCATGTTGGGGACCCCCTACCAAAAATACGTATAGAATTTCTGCACCAGTTGTTCTCTGTGTCAAACTTTTACAAAACAGAAACTCCTCCACCATATTTTTGTCTTCAATAAATTGAACAAAAGCAAGTAGCTGTGCATCATTAGAAATATCTGTTGACTTGTCAAGTTGTAACGCAAATGCACATGTAGTGCACAGTTTCTGTATTAACTGGGCTGCTATGCCTGTTGCCATGTCATAAATTCTTCTGGCTATTGCGTTATTGGACAAAGGGATGAATTTCAGTTTCTCACTAAAATCCTGTCCAAACATAGTATTACAGATATCAATTGCTGCTGGCAATACCAGACTTTCTGCAATAGTATGTGGTGTTGTGCACCATGAAATTTAGAAAGCTACGTGATATGCTGCTTTTAATGCACTCGAACTGACATTTGAAGCTTTTTTGATAAATGTCCGCTGCCTCATTAAATCTTTGCAACAATTTTGAAAATACGCAATTGGTTTGACTTTTTCTGCAAAATGTTTAGTTTCCAAATGTCTGACCATTTTTGAAGGGTTCATTGCTTCATTTGAAAGCACCAATAAACAAACAACCCACTGTAGCAGCCCCTCTCCCTCTGGTCCAACAACTTTTGCTGTTATGAACCCATATTTTAAATAGTGATTCTCACATTTCCTGAACTTTTGTGAGTGCATATATTCTGAAGGGGAAGAAGGTTCAGGCTGCACATGATCAATTTTTATTTTCTTTATAAATCTGTCCATCAAAAAATATGCCTCCTCCTTTTCTGCAATTATCAAAATAAAAAAAAAAATAAAGTACTTAATAGTAGTGGACATTACTAATGATATAACTAGCTTAACACTAGCATCATTCTGTGCCACTTCTTTATTGAGCTTTATTGAGCTGCTTGGTGCTGACAATAACTTGTCTGGGGTAACTAGCATAACACTAGCATCTTTCAGTGCCACTGCTTTATTGAGCTGCTTGGTGCTAGATGGGGGGGGGGTTACAATTACTAAAAACTGCTTTAATCCTTGCCTGTGTTTACTGAGCCATATCACCACTGACCTTATAAAAAAAATAAAAAAAACCCAACATCTCAGAAGCAAAATAACTTAGAACCTACTTTAATGCTTATCTGGGTAACTAGCATAACACTAGCATCATGTGCCACTGCTTTATTTGAGCCATATAAACATTGAGCCATATAAAACAAAACATCTCGGAAGCCACAGCTTTGTTATGCTGTTTCAATGCTGAACCATATATAAAAAAATAGAATAATAGATAGGTGAGGGTCTATTACAAGGGAGTAATACCATCGAGAGGTTCTAGGAACAAGGAAACCTCAAAAGCAAAGCTCGAGAGGTTCCCCTGTCCCCAGAACCTTGAGATAGTATTACTCCCGAGTGATAGACTCTCACCTATTTTTCATTTTTTGTAATACATGGAGCCCAGTTTTGTTTGCAGCAGTTCTGTGAATATGGTGCTGTGAGGCCGTGCTCCTGCTGCAGTGAGGATTCACTCACTCACTTTTGTTTGTGTGTGTACTCTCCATCCCCGGTCTACCTCTGCTCACCCACCCACCCACAAACTCGGTCCTGTGTCTGTTTTACTTGAAAAAGGAAGTCTTACCTTGCTTCTTTAATCAGACAGTTGTGCGGAATAAAAAAATGCTGCCTGTAAAGTGAAGGAACTTAGCGAGACACGGCCGCCATGTTTTTTGAACGGTTCTGCCCCCCCACAGAGGAACCGGTTCCAATCAGGAGTCGCGGTTTTAGGAACGTCAGCTCGCAGGACTAGGAGGTTGCCTTGGGGATGTCAAGAACTAGTGTATGCTATTGGAAGATCTTGCAGTTGCGCTCTTCAGGTTTGGTGATAATACTATCATTCAGAGCTCAAACGATAGTATTATGAGCTCTGAACGATAGTATTATCACTTGCCAATGATAGTATTATCACTTTGGCTACTGCTGTATTACCGGGATTTTTTTTGTATGGGATACTATGGTATTATTTAGGTATCTCCATATACAGTATTACAATAAGATAAACAACTTCTCAAAGTATTGAAGTAACTCAGAATCTGGAAAAACTTGCTTACCCAGAAAGTAATTCCATAATTCTGTGAGTCTGTGATTCGTGAGTACGCTGGCAAGAACAGAAGTTGGCATAATTGTAGAATATTTCTTTTTAAAAGACACTGCGATGAGCCAGTAGCAAGGAACGGGGAGTGCAGAGACCAACTAGTCTGTTGTGGTACTGGAGAGACTGGAGACACTGAAAATGTTGTGAAATTTAATGAAATAAATGAGACAAGCCAGTATCAAGGAGCAAGCAACAAGGAGCAGAAAGCAGGCACTGAGCAGGCAGCGAGAAGTGGAGGGACTGAAAACAGACATGCACAAATCACTAAATAAGGCAACCAGGCAAGTGATTACTGATGAAAACAACCTGGGGGGTAATTTCTAAATAATGTTATGCTTCTAGTCAGGAAACCAAGCTTTTAAAATGTACTCATTGATCGCAGCTGCAAATTGTAATAAATTACAGCGCTTACTGCTCTTACAGCGATTCAAAGAAATTAGCACTCCATGAGAGTGGAGTGTGAGGTGAGGGAGTAAATTACCAAACTAAATAGGTGCAACACAGTGTTTTATTGTGGAAAATCATTCCAGTTTGCTTGCGGTTAAAATGTAACACTGACAATTCAAGTAATAAACTGCACTGCGCTATGATTTTCCCAGACTGTTCTGTGGACCCACTGGTGGGTGCTCATGGACCCCTTGTGGGCTGCAGATCCCCAGTTGAAAACCATTGCAATAGGGGATCACTGTAAGGGCTCTTTTAACATTCAGCCCATTGTGCTAAGTGTACATTAGACACTTTTAAGGCATGTCCTGGGTGTGCTCCTGTGGCCTTGTGCCTTCAGCCCCTGGCCATGCATAAAGTGACTAGCACACACACCCATGAAGTGTCTTATTGCACTTACAATCATTTCTTTATCTGGCAATATCATTTAAAAATGAAAAAGTTTAAATATGAATAATTTAAAGACAGTCTTAATTTTTCATAAAGTAGTCATTGCTTGTGTACATGTAATTTTTTTGCATTAGAACATTTTGCCTAATGTAGGCTCCTTAGATGCAATTTATTTAATGTATTCTGACCCCCCCCCACACTGTTGCCTATCAGTACCTTCTAGGGCATTCATGTATGTAGGAGGGAGTAATGATCCAGTATACACAGTAAAAAAAAAATCACTTATTTTTTTTCAAATTGTTTAACCAGGTGAGACACACTAAGCCGAAAGCTTGTTTACAGGTGCAACCTAGGAGCACAGGGAAGTTAAGTGACTTGCTCAGGGTCACACAGTATGCAAGTGGGGGCTGTGGAATGCAAACCCAGGTTTCCAGATTTGCAGCACAGAGCCTTAAACCACTGCGCTATACTGCCGCCCTTATTTTTTACTACTTTTTGTTAGTTTTGGAGAGTATGTGGGAAGTGTGAGCATATTTTATAACTGTCTCGGTGGCACAGCAGTTTGGCAGAGATGTCTGATAGCAGGAGTCCAGGTGCTAATTTACTCTACATGGTAAGATTTATTTTGGATCCATTCTTTTTTTGTTTTTGTGAAAAGTTTGCTTTGTTTGCTAGTGCTGCTGACAGTACTCTGACTTAGTACGTCAAGAAGCGAGTGAGAGAGCTGGTGGGAGAGTTGGTGGGTAGGCGGCAGAGAAAGTGTGCTGGTGGAATAGCAACTTAGTTGGGAGCAACTTCACAAAATACAAATATATTTTAAAATGCAAGTGTCACTAAAAAGACACTCATACAGAAAGTTGTCCAAATATTATTATGAAGATTACATAGAAACATAGAAACATAGAAGTTGACGGCAGATAAGAACTGCAAGGACCATCCAGTCTGCCCATTTATTTTTCTACCTTATGAATGTGCCATTGACCGTTGCTCGGTCAATGGCCTATCTATTCCTACTCATCTGTATTGCTCCCTTATGCCTATCCCATGCCTGTTTGAAGCCCTGCACTGCATTCATATCTATCACTTCCTGAGGTAGGCCATTCCATGCATCAAGCACCCTCTCTGTGAAAAAGAACTTCCTCACATTACCCCATAATTGGCCTCCCTCTAATCTCATGCTGTGTCATCTTGTCCTGCTATTTTTCTTGTATTGAAACATGTTAGACTCTTTCACCTTGTTAATGCCCTTAAGGTGTTTGAATGCTGCAATCATATCACCTCTCTCCCTTCTTTGCTCTAGGGTATATATATTGAGCTCCATTACTCTGTCCTCATATGTTTTCTGATGCAGTCCCTGCACCATTTTGGTTGTCCTTCTCTGGACTGCCTCAATTTGGTTAATGTCCTTGTGAAGGTGTGGCCTCCAGTACTGCATGCAGTACTCCAGATGGGACCTAACCAATGTCTTGTAAAGAGGGATATTACCTCCCTCTTCCAACTTGTAATTCCCTTAAAATACACCCCAACATCCCTCTAGCCTTATCTACAGCTTTAATGGTCTGCTTGGATTATTTCAGGTCATCAGTGATGATGACACCCAAGTTTCTTTCTTCGCTTGTGACTGCCAGCAACTCCCTTCCCAGCCTATAGGTGGCTTCAGGGTTTCTCTTCCCTATGTGCATGATCTTACACTTCTTTGCGTTAAACTCCAGTTGCCACTCTTCCGATTGTTTTGCTAGTTTATCCAGATTTCTTCTTATTCTGCCCACTCCATCTGGATCATCTACTCTGTTGCAGATCTCGGTGTCATCTGCAAACAGACAAACCTTACCCTCCAGTCCATCTGCAATGTCACTGATGAAGATATTGAAGAGGACTGGCCCCAGGACTGATCCCTGAGGTACCCCGCTTCTGACTTGCATCTCTTCTGACTGTATGCTGTTTACCACCACTCTCTGTTTTCTGCCCATCAACCAGTTTGCCACCCAGTTGACCAACTTCTGACCCACCCCGAGCCTACCCATCTTATTAATCAATCTTCTATGTGGAACAGTATCAGAAGCTTTGCTGAAGTCAAGGTAGGTGACATCAACTGATCCCCCTTGGTCTACCACTCTGGTTACCCAGTCAAAAAAAATCTATGAGATTAGTTTGACAGGACCTTCCTTTTGTAAACCCATATTGTCTTGGATCCTGTGGTCCTATGGATTCCAGGTGTTGCACTATCCTTTCCTTAAGGAGTGCCTCCATAATCTTGTCCACTACTGAGGTAAGACTGACTGGTTTGTTGTTCCCTGCCTCCTCCCTGCTACCACTCTTGTGGAGCGGGATCACATGAGCCCTTCTCCAAACTTCTGGGACCTCGCCTGTGCTCAGAGACTCACTAAACAATTCTGATAGTGGCTCTGCTTGTTCCACCCTTAGCTCCTTTAGTACCCTGGGATGTATGCCATCAGGACCATTGCCTTGTCCACCCTGAGCTTATTGAGCTCTTGTAGGACCCTTTCTTTTGAGAAGTGACTAGTGCACATTTCCCTCCCCCCTGTGTCCATGGTGCTTAGTTGTGGACCCTGCCCTACCTTCTCTTCGGTAAATACTGAGCAGAAGTATCTATTTAGGATAGATACTTTTACATGGTCCTCCTCCTCACATGCCCCCTTTTCCCCTTTGATCTTAGCAATACCCCCTCTGGACTTTCTCCTTTCGCTAAAGTATCTATAGAAAGTCGTGTCACCTTCTTTAACTGTTTGTGCTAGTGTTTCCTTGGTTTGGGCCTTTGACTGCCTTACTGCCTTCCCTGCTTCCCTTAGGGAAGTTGGCATGCCTCCCTGTCTTCATCCTGCTGCATTCCCTTATATTTCCTGAAGGCCAGCCTTTTGGATCTGACCTGTTCTGCTACTGTTTTTGAGAACCAAAGTGGTTTCCTTCTTCTTTTGCACTTTGTTTTCTCTCTAACATAATGGGATATTGCTTCAAGTATTGCATCTTTGTGAAGATTGTGAATAATAGCTTAAAATACCAAATGTAAACAGTTATTTTGTCACTTTTTATCTACTGTTTATATTCTGGGGGGGATGGCTGCTGTTCAATTTTGAAAGTTCTAATATTGGCAACTTGGCACAGGAATTTTCAATGTGTACTGCACCCTGTTTAGAATGACTAGTTTGAGCCAGTCATCAGATGTTTCTAAAACATGGCTAACAACCAATCAAATTACTTGAAATCCTTTGCTCATTTTATATAATACAATATGATACAATACAGTCAAACTATTTTAAATATCAGCTTTCATAAAAAAACTATCACCAAATGTTTTACAAAGTCTAGTTAATAAACTGCATTTGACATAATAGTCAAAAATAGAGCTACTGTAAAAATACAGTTGTGGCCAGTGTCGTGTTGTTTTTCTATCACATGAAAGTACAGGGAAGAATAGTTTTGGTGCCATGTTACTTCACTTTTCAGGCCTGGCACATCGGTGGCACTGATGTTATCTATTATTGGGCCTGCATATTTCAATGTAATTGCATTTTACTTCCACAGTGTGTAATTTTCAGCTATCAGTTGTGTGCATGCACCAGTTCCAGGGTGATTCACCTGCTTTCCCTTATGTGCAAAATATAGTATAAAACTACCCCACAAAAAGCCATTTACCCTTATGGCTCATTATGCTCTCAGACATTCTTTGCAATTAATTTCTGATGTCTTCATCAGTGACATTGCAGAGGGACTGGAAGGAAAAGTATGCTTTTTTGCAGATGACACAGAGATCTACAACAGGGTTGATACACAAGGAGGCATAGAAAGGATGAAAAGGGACTTGGCAAGGTTGGAGGAATGGTCAGAAGAATGGCAGATAGAATTCAATGCAAAGAAGTGCAAAATAATGCACCTGGGAAACAAGAACCCAGGGGAAGAATACACAATGGGTGGGGAGGTAGTAACAACAACAAAAAAGGAAAGGTACCTGGGGGTAATCATATCAGATGACCTTAAGGTTAGTAAGCAATGTGAGAAGGCAGTAGGGAGGGCTGGGGGTATACTGGGATGTATAGGGAGAGGCAGAAGAAAACAGGAAGTTGTTATCCCTCTGTACAGACAGTTGGTGAGACCCCATCTGGAGTACTGTGTCCAGTTCTGGAGAACCCATCTCCGCAAGGACATAGACAGGATAGAGGTAGTCCAGAGGAGGGCAACTAAAATGGTGCAGGGTCTGCAAGAGAAGCCATATGAGAAGAGACTAAAGGAGCTTAATATGTATACCCTTGAGGAAAGAAGGGAGAGGGGGGACATGATAGAAACTTTTAAGTACCTCAGTGGAATCAACAAAGTCCAAGAGGGTAGCATCTTTCAGAAAAAGAGACTTGCAAGAACAAGGGGACACAATTTAAAGATAGAGGGAGGAGTTCAGGGGCAATGTGAGGAAGTATTATTTTACAGAGAGGGTAGTGGATGCATGGAACAGCCTTCCTGAGGAGGTTGTGGGGTCTAAAACTGTGGGAGAATTCAAGAATGCATGGGACAGACATAAGGCAATTCTTGTGGGGGGTAGGAAGAAATAGGCTGTTGATTAACTAGGATCTATGGCCTATCCTGTAGGTAGGGATATGGGCAGACTAGATGGGCCAAGCGGTCCTTATCTGCTGTCAAAGTCTATGTTTCTATGTTTCTATGAGTACTGTCATTGGTTCCTCCCATGCTTATTCAGACACACCTGGAATTTATACTCAGTCCTCATACGTTAGATATATTTGCTTGCCAGCTCAATTCTTGTCTCTGTGTGGATGTCTTGATTTTCAATATGTTATTCCTTGCTTTCCTGCTCCATTTCTTTGTGAAGCAATGGTTGTTCCTCCTTGCTTTTCTGCTCAATTTCTCTGTCAATATCTGATTGTTCTTGCTCTGGCTGTTGTTTTCTTTCATCCACATTGTATACCTCATGCGTAATATCTTCTTCCACATGTGCAGTATTTTCCTCACTGCTGCTTGATGTTTCATAGTTGTCCATTTTATCTACAAACTTACACTGTTAAAAGAATAAATACATTACTACAAGGTGAAAGGCATACAGTAATGTATCAGTACAGTCTGTAGAAAAACAGATAAACATTATCAGAACAAGATACAGTAATAGCACCAACGCCAAGGGGCTATTAGGTGGTTGTTCACTTCTCCCATGGGCTTGCAGTGCTGGACTTGCATTTTTCATGGAATAAACTACTATTAAGTGGATATTGTGTCGCTGCTAGTTCTTTGAATGGACATTTGCAATATTACTGTGCTTGACTGGTACTGGAGCTGCTTTGTCTTGTTTGCAAGATACAGTAATGCATTGTAAAACATAAGGAAATAATAACAAAAGAAATGAACAGAACTGTACTGTATTTTGATTGTCTTTGTCCTCGAATGTTTCTGTGTATTCTCCTTCTCCTTATCCACAGATTTACTCCTTTTGCATTTATTTTGTCTTTCAAGGTTCTCTTTCCCTACTATAGCAAATAGTCTGTTCACAGGTGGCATCCTATCTGTCAGGCCAAGACTTCCTTTTTGTGACTGACATACTATCTCATTGGATTTTTTCCCTTAGAAAACAATCTTGCCCATGATGCAATAATCAGATGATAAAGCACTGACAGTTCCTCAGAAAATCTACAGTGTAGTAGGTATTGTGTTTCCTTTGGCTTTAAGTGGGTTGGGCACAGATGACATTTAGTGACATGATGCACAACATGACCATGTCATAGGTGCATTCTTGCATAGCATTGGACTACAGGTGAAGTGACATAGTACTCTTTGATGTTTCCAAATAAATGATCTGCTTCCACAACCAGGCAGCCTGTTGCCATAATCATATCTGCCTGCCAGTGATAATAGTGTAGAATATGTCAGCAGAGATCAGTTATCAGGAGGGTGAGGACTGAAGGTCAAAATGTAAGGAAGATTCAGGTATTTCTGCAAAGCACCAGGTTCACCATTACAGATAGTGGGGAGAGGAAGTACTTGAAAAGTTTGGCTCCAGCTGTCTACTGTCTGTAACCAGGACAGTACATAACTTAGATCTAAGATCCATGGATCAAAGTTACTCACCATGTTATATATAGTATTATAAAGCTGCAGAACTATAGTTCATTGTCAACCCACTGTATTGTATTTGCCTGACATAACTGCTCTTTATGAGTCTTACTTAAAATGTGCTTCCTTCCTTTCCGCACACAGGGAAACCATGCTGCTTGTGGACAGTACGCTAACTGAGAATGATAAGAGCACTGCAAGGAAAATTGTAGAACTTCTAATTGCTGAACATTGTGTAGTGGCATTTGTGTCCTCTGTAAAGAGGAAGCGCCACCACTAGTATGAACACATGAACATACAAAATTGCCAGTAGATGCAGGCCTTATGTTCTATCCAGTCTGTTCAAGTGCGCAGCACTTCATCCCATGAGACTGCAGCTGCCCCTCTCCATGATTTCCTTCACCATCACCCTTTGGCCCCTCATGGTTTGAACCCTCCCCTTGAACCTGTCCCACCCCCTCTTAAAGCTCCCCACTGACCACAATGATACCACCTCCTCCGGCAGTGTGTTCCACCCTGCAACCACCCTTTCAGTGAAATAGTATCTCCTCATTTCCCTCCTGATTCTTCCCCTTTCGAAATTCAGACTGTGTCCTCTGGTTTCCCTTCCACTTTTCAAACTGAACATACTGTACTCCTGGTGCTTACTCTGTTCATGCCCTTCAGGTACTTGAATCATATCTGCCTGCCAGTGATGCCACTAGATGGGATGGGTATATGGGTGAGCATGGTAAAGCCATCCCCCCAAAAATAATGGTTATAAGTATAAAGTTTTTGCATTGGTTTTTACTTACAGCTTCATGACATAATCATATGTTGTTTCTTCCAGCTTGTGCTCTATGATCAGAGATGTGAACAAAGTGAAGTAATGTAAGCAGGCCAGGACAGAAAACAAGGAGATGTTAAATGAAATAATTTCTTTTGATGAGATGGCAGTATCTTTGGATCAGTTTGTGTTAATGGCATTTCATAAGAAGGGCAGGGGCTCTATGAAACTGAAGTTCAAACCTCCTCTAAATCTTCTTGTCTGGGGCTACATAGCTGACCAGGAGAGAGGCACATTACATATGTTTTAAAGTTAGTGATGCTCAATTTTATGAGCCAAATTCTTAAGGCAGCTACTTTCTCATATCATGAACTGTGCCACTTTACCTGTACTTGCTTTATGCTCACAGGAACCACTGATGCTGACTTCCTTTGGAACATATCATGGGAGCAATGAAGGAATACATAAGGAAAACATATCTGGATGGATGTAGCTTCTTTCAGGACTATGACCTTGAATATGTTGGTACAGCAGAGGGTTATTGCTGGTTTTGGAATTTAATTGGATCAGAATGCCACTGGAGTAAGCATCACACAATAGCCACATTAAAATAAATGGGCATTACAATATGTTTTACCATTTGTTTTTTGTATCACCAAGTCTCCAGAAATGAATCCAGGTGAGATGGTATAGCATGCCATGAAAACATTTATCCAGAGAAAGAAAAAAAAATTGTCAAACCAGGTACTTGTTGATGCCAAAAAAAAAAGTTTGGAAAACTTTAAAAAAGAAAACGGTGGGGGCGGAGCTTGCCAACAAGATGGTGGCAGCTTAGTTCTTGCAGGGGGATAAGGGGAAAATAACTTCTGACCATCCGACAAGACCTAGGACACATGTAGGGGAAAAAAACTGTTAACATCAGCATCACAAATCTGGCACTACAATCAGGCACAACATTAAAGAAAATCAGATCAGGACAAGCAAAAGGGCATTGAGTGAAATCCAGAGTGTGGCAAACCACTCTGTTGCTCTGGAGACAGGGCCATTACATGGAGCTGAACTGACAACCCCTGCCAGGAATTTGACAGCTAGGGAGGCTGACTCAGACTGACTGATATTTACATATGGCACAAAGGAGTGCCACCCCACAACCAAGGGAAATGGACAGAGTACTAACTCTGCTGGGTAATCTGCTGCAGGACACAAATGAACTAAAAAACATTACAGCTAATACCAATAAAGAAATGCAGCTACTTACCATGAGGATGGTAGTCATTGAGTCAGCAGAGGCAGGGCATGAAGAGCAGCTTGCCATTAATCAAGGGAGACTGAATGCATATGACGAGCAGATCCAGTACTTATTATCAAAAATGGATAATATGGAGAACTGGGCATGGAGGAAGAACATTTGGATAGTGGGGATGCCTAAAGGAGCAGAGGGGTGCAACAAGCTCTTGTTCTTACAATCTACTTTTCTGAGTACAATTCAACTGAACAACTGCCATCCTACAGAGCTCAAGAGTGCCCACTGATCACTAGTCACAAATCCCAGACCAGGGATAGACCAAGTCCTATCCTTTGTAAATTCCTTAGGTACCCTACAAAAGAACTTTATCACTGGGTGGCAAGAGAGAAGGGAATGTTGACATGGAAAGGCCATGCTCTCCAGTTATACCAAGATTAATCCATGGAGCTTTCAAGGAAAAAAGAGGGCATACGCAGAGTTGAGGCACTATTTCTATGCACTTAACATTCCTGCTTCACTCCGTTATCCCTCCAATTTAAGAGTTTATTTCAGCATGGAATATATATGTTTCAGCAATCATGGTGAAGTGCAGCAATTCCTGAGGGACATCACAGCCCCATTTACAGTAGCCAGAAAAAAAACACCCCAATCCCATTACCCCATAGTCAAGTGACCCCCCAGTTCTGATCACAGTAGTCAGAAAAAAAATCTGCTCCCATTTCCCTGGTAGTCAAGTGCTTCCCACCCCATTAGCCAGTGACCCAACCCCACTCCCTCCAACCCAACTTAAGCCAGTGACTGGCACAGCCCACCTCACACCACACTGGCCAGCCACTGACTGAACTATACAGGAACCGCTATACAGTATATAGTACACATCCATTGGTTGACCAGTCAACCTTACTGAGACCTGCGTGGGTGACAATGCTGGCACAGTTTTAGAGGCCGATGTGCCCCTCCCAGTACTCCATTGTGCACTGTCCCAGAGTGGAGTGCAGGGGAGGGGGAGTGGCCATCTGTTTTAGTTCTGAGCTAGGCTTCACTGTGCACCCTATGAGGACACTGGGTTCATTTGAATGTGTGGCTGTATGAGGGGGTCTGGACACAGGCTGAAGGATTCTCCTGATTTACCACCCCCCTTGGGTGGCTGGAGAATTCCTGAATGAGATAGTAGAATTTGTCATCGGTGATACATTGGAGGCCCCAGGATGTTTAGTTCTAGAGGAATTCAATGTTTGGCTGACAACGAATCTGCCAGACTAGGTTACAACCTCCTCCAGATAATGTCATCTCTGGGACTGTCACAAGAGGTTTCTTCCATGACTCACCAGGGTGACCACATGTTGAACCTGGTTTTCTCACTGGGGCTAGAGATTAACAACCTCAAGACTGATCTGGTCATGTGGTCTGATCATTGCATGGTGGAGTTTTTATTCAGATCCCCTTCAAAAGCCCTCCATCTGCAGAGATGGTAAGCTACTGCCCATTTAGGGGTTTGACCCCGGAGGGTTTTCTGATGGTAGTCAACCTATCTAATGTGGGTTATACATGTGTAGGGGGTACAGGTGATGTGATTGACACCTATAACAAGGTGATACCTGACACACTTGACTCCATCGCACCGATGCATGTATGACCCCAATCCTCTCACTTGAGATACCTTTGGTTTGACTTGGAGCTCAAGGTGATGAAGATTATGGGTCAGATGTTAGAGCACTGCTGGCAGAAGACCGGGCTGGAGGCTGACAAACTGGCCCTGCGTACCCACTATGGTGAGTACCAGGGGGCAATCAACCATAAGAAGGCAGAGTTCCTGTCCAGGAAGATTGCTTCTGGGAAGAATCAACCAACTGTGTGCTCTTGGACTGTAGACAGGCTTTTACATCCTGTCTGTCCACAGCCAAGAAAAACCTTTTTTGACACTTTATGTGAAGAGTTTGCTCAACTCTTCTTAGACTGGGTGTCTGCCATCTGGCAGAGAATTCCACCAGTGAGCCAAATTGTGGTTGACAGTGATTGCATTGAGTGTCTGTGGGGCACTCCATCTAGTTGGGGTGAGTTTAAACTGGTGAGGGTGGCCAAGGTCATTGAGGTCGCTTCCAACTTTAAGTACACATATTGAGAACTGGACCCGGTGCTGACACATTTCTTGACGGGATGTGTTGACTCTGTTGACCCAGTGTTTGCCTTGATTGTCCAGTGTTCTTTGTCAGGGGTGAGTTTCCCAGTTGCCTTGAAGGAGGTGCTAGTGAGACCCCTTCTGAAGAAACTATCATTAGACCCTTACGTCAAGATGAATTACCGTCCTATCTCCAACCTCCCATTTTTAGAAAAGGTTTGTGGCACAGCAGTTTGAGGAGCACATTGTGGGCTATGATCTACACAAGCCTCTCTAGTCTGGATTTCATGTGAGGCATACCATGGAATCTGCATTAGTTCAGGTGCATATTGACCTCCTCAGGGCAAGAGACCGAGTGGAGGGGGCAATTCTCGTTCTCCTTGATCTCTCCTCAGCCTTTGACATGGTGGACCTTTGTGTGTTGCTCAACCCCCTGAGGGAATATTGTGTACTTGCCATCACTGTCATTGGCTGGTTTGAGTTCTATCTCATGAACATGAGGCAACGGGTTGTGATGGGGAATTTCTCCTCCTCCTCTGGCCTCCTGTTTTGTGAAGTACTACATGGTTTGGTCTTGTCACCAATGTTGTTTTCCATGTATATGCTGCCCCTGAGTGAGATCATTAGGAAGTACAGTTTGGGTTTTCATTGATATGCTGATGATACCCAACTGTTTCTTTCCTTTGCCCTGAGGACATCCAAAGCAGTGGAAGTGCTAAATAATTGCCTTGCTGAGATCAATTACTGGATGGCCTCCAGCTGGTTGTAACTGAACCCCGATAAGACAGAGGTACTGGTGATGAAGTCATACAGAGGGCTTGATAGGATGGCCTCCGATGCAGCAACAGGACTAATCCTGGGGTCTGTGCCACTGATGGCCTCCTCTAGGGTGCATGATCTTGGCATTTATCCTCAACAGTGGACTGACACTGAAATTCCAGGCATTGTCCATTGTCCGCACCAGCTTTTACCATCTGAGCAATATCACCACAATCGAACCCCTAGTTCTACCCATGGACCTCCCCACCTTAGTGCATGCCATCGTGACATCAAGGCTTGATTATTGTAATGTGCTCTACCTCAGGGTCATGGAAGGTACCCTCTGAAGGCTTCAGCTAGTGCAGAATGCAGCTGCCAGGTTGCTGACAGGGCAGTGAAAGTACTGCCACATCACCCTTGTGCTGTGGGAACTGCACTGGCTGCTGGTCAGGTTGAGGGTCCACTTTAAGGTGTGCTTGATCACCTTTAAGGACCCACATGGGCTGGACCCTGGCTACCTGTCAGACCTTCTAACACCTGCTGCCTCGGTCTGCTCCCTCCATTCCTCCTCTAGGTGCCTCCTTGCAGTTCCCAGGAAAAGGTTAAAAACTGCTGGGGGGGGTCAATATTATGATGCACGTCATATGCATGAGAGACTCCTATTTTGCATAGGAGCATCACAATATTGTGCATGAAGGCATAGTTGGTGGTGAGTGGCACATCAGTGGCCATTGAATATGGCCATGCCCCAGAGAGCCCATGCACATCTGGAGATGTGCAGTGCATCCACGGTTGCACTGCACATCTCATCTGAACATGTGGGCCATGTACTTTATAAAGCTGTACATAACTCAATCTAGAAATGTTCATCCCTGTTGGGATAATTGGGGTTAGAGGTGGACAAAGTAGCCAAAATAAACTTTGTGAAATCATTTGTAAATTAGGGATTCCCCAGAATTTGTAAACTGAGAATTTGTAAAATCTGCTGTTTTTCAGCAAACTGACCAAAATTCACTTGTGAAGTTACCACTTGGTGAAAAAATGGCTGATTTGGGGTACAAACTTTACGATTTTAGCAAAGTTGAAGTTCCTAAGGTCTATGGAAACTTCATGAAGTTTCACAAAGGTGAATTTTGACCTGGTCACTCATGGCCTTTAGTCAGCAAAGTTTAAATTTGCAATTCCTCTAATTGTGGTAGGGTGATTCCAATTTTTGAAACATCCAGAAACAGGTTGTCACCTTATTACTATGACAACATCAAAATGTGGTTAGGATGAAGTAGCTGTCACCTTAAAGGAAAACTACACCCAAAACCTGAAAAAATATATGTTGTGCAGAGTGTTTTAATTTGTATGTGAAGTTCTAGTGTTTCCTTCCCTCTGACTGGTATTAGGAGTTTTTCCTAAATTAGCCTGCTAGCTTTATGCTAGTTTTAGGACCCCTGGGGATCTCCATACCTGATAGTGTAATTGTATTTCTGGTTCCCACAGTGCATTTTGTCTCATGTGACTGTGATGTAAGAGAGACCCAACATTCAGCACACACATGCCAAACAAACTAAATATCTTGAAGCCTTACAAGCTGCACAAAATTACCAGCAGCAAAGTTTTCAGGACAGTAAAACCTTTAGGATGAGGTGGTCACCAAGCTGAATTCTACAGATTTTAAAATATAGCCATCTCTGTTGTTGTGAACTGATTGTAATGCAATGCTTTCTGCTGGATTTATGGGCTCTGCTACATCACCATTACATGAAACAAGGTGCACTGTAGGACAAAGAAATGCAATAAAACTATTTGATATGGTGATCTCCAGGGGTCGTAAAACTACCCTAAAGCTAGCAGGCTAATTTAGGAAAAACTCCTAATACCAGTCAGAGGGAAGGAAACACTAGAACTTCACATACAAATTAAAACACTCTGCACAACATATGTTTTTTCAAGTTTTGGGTGTAGTTTTCCTTTAATCAGACTTTATTGACTGGCCCACAAACCTGTGAAACAAATAAATGAAGGATGGGAGCACTCAGGTAGGCCACAATGTTTAGATGCCAGGTCAAGTTTACGCTCTGACTTCAGCAGGGGTTTTGAAATAGCGACATATAAGATAAATATTTATGTTTCACTTAGATGCCCCCTGTGTAAATAACTGATATTATTTGGTGCAATTTCATATTTTATATGATTTATACAAATAATACACAATGGAGTACAGTGGAATAACAAATTTATCTCCACTATTGAGTGGCAAGGCACTAACTCTTAAGTGGCAAAGAGATTAGATTTGTTTTAATGACTATCCTCAACTTTAGAATTAATTAGAGAGTAGCTTTTACAATTTATTTTATTCATTTATTTAGGATAGGCGCAACAAGCTGGAGCTTATTTTCAGATACAACCTGGGTAGGGGATATAGCAGGGAGTGAAACAACAATAACAAAGGGACAACAACAGGTGTATGTATACAAGCAATACAATCACAGTACAAGTAGTGAATTCCAGAGAAAGAAAAAAAATGATGTAAATAGTGTACAACTACATCAGTTATGTGGGAAGCCAGGATGAGAGCTAAGGGAATGTGCCACAAATTTATGGAAAGATATTTGTACAGAATCAAGGTGGTGTTAAACTCAATCTACAGACTACACTGAGTTTTAAGCGATACAGTGCAGTAAGGTGCAAAATGGGTAAAATAGTTAAAATAGAGGGGTATGTAGATAGGGCATGGGTTGTTGTCATATGGAGAGAAGAGGAAGAAGTCAAGCTTCATGTGCATGTTTTTCAGAAGTGTGTCAGTAAGAATGGTCTGAGAGAATGTCGAGAGGAAGAGATGAATGGGGGGAGTCAGGCTGTTCCACAGTTCCACAGTGCTGGAAGGCAAATAAAGAGAGCAGACTGGCCTGCTACAGATTCACCATGAGGGAAATGAAAGGAATGAGCAGTGGATAATAGGTGGGAGAAGGAGGAGGAGGAGACAGCAGGGCTAAGGAGAGAGGAAAAGTGAGTGGGAACAATGGCAAGCTAGAATTTGGCCATGAAGGAGGACCAGTGTGAGAGAAACTAGGCCTCAAGATCAGGGGAAAGGAGAGGTTAGCATGCACAGAACAATGATGTTTGAGAGGTAGAGCACTAAGGTCAAAGGAACAGATGGAATGCAAAATGGGTCTAGCAGAGCAAGTGTAGACTTTGGAGCAGTGCCATAGACTACAGCTGTGTAGTTCAACAAAAGCAAGATCATATTAAGGATGATCTCTCTGCAGACAGGTAAAGTGAGGTAAGATTTGTTTTGGTACAGCATACCTGGCTTAGGGTGAAGTTACTTATGGATGATGTCATTGTAGTTGGAAAACTTATAATTCTTACCCAGCAACACCCATTAGAAAGTTGCTATCCAGTATTTTGAACAGTTGCATGTTAGAGCCTGGATAATCTCTGTCTAGTGCAAAATGTTAGGGATACAGTTTTTTTTTTTTTTTTTTTGCATTTTATATAACTTTGTTTGAGTAGAACCAATGTTGGATGTTGACAAAGTCACACTGGAGTGATGATTCTAGCTTAGGAACCTTAACACCTGAACAATGCTGTTGACCTCACAATGACCCTGTACAGCACCGAAGCTAGCAGGTGAAATAAAATAGATAAAATATAAAAGTCGAAGAGCTAGTGCACAGACTGATATTAATATTATTTTAAAAAAATCAGCAGTTAGATGTTAATTTTTATATTTGAAGTGCCTTTTCTTTTCCATTTTGCTTATTAGAAGGATTTCTGCCCAACAGCACAAGGTGTGATGTGTACAACTGTACTTTAACTGAAGGCTGGCATACCTAGTTATATCCCCCTTCATGCCATATCAGCATTGTGACCTCACTGATTGTGACATCACAAGTTAAAAAGAGCCAGTCAACTGTTGCTTGATCTTGTACTTGCATTGCTACAATGAGTAGGAACACAATGATAATAATGTATTAACAGCAATGGAATAAGATATATCAGCTACTTGGTAAAGTACTCCTCTTTACATCACACGTGGTACTATCAGGTAAAAGGCAATACTTTAGAAATAAAATATAACTGACTACTTTTTAAAATGGATAAGACTTTAAGGGCCAGATATTCAAAACTTTACGCTGTGCAAAAACCATTTGAGCAGGTTTAGTGGGATTAGCACAGGTCTTCTATATTCAAAAGGCCAAAAAGTGTGCAGAAACTGCATTAGTGCTGGGCAAAATCATAATGTATGCAAGGGGCAAAAGTGAGGGGGGGGTGTCAGTGCAATGCTATATTCAGCGACTAGAGCTGCACAAAGTGGTTTTGCGCAACTTAGCGCAACACTTAGCGTGAAGCACATTACCGCCCAAGAAAAAGTAGTCTTAACCCTGGGCAATCAGCTTTGTGCGACATTTTGGCTTTGCGTGGCGTTTGCGTGGCTTTTACGTGGCTTTGTGCAACCCTAACAAACAATATGACACATAGACAAAGCCAGACAAAGAGACATAATGCTGCTCACAGATGGCATCACAATGATGCCATCATCTGCCACCAGTCCCAGCCACACCAGGCACTAAGTGGTGACCTGGCCACCAGTGGACACCATGGCAGTGTGGCCATACAGCACAAACCTGCAGACCACTCTTCCGTGGACACCAACTGATACCAGCACACACATGCAGCACTGTGGGCATGGAGGATTTTGATGGGAGGGTGTACGGGTGGCCAAGTTGCACCAGAGACCAGGTGTGGCCACAATGTTGGGACACATCAAGCAGTGCACATGGGCCAGTATTGGGAATACCCCAACACCAGTGTGCCTTTCTGATCATATGTGCCCCCCCCCGGCCACATACCGCACAGCTGTACAACTGCCACAGCACACACAGCAGGACATGTATATGTCACTGTGAGCTTCCCATGCAAGAGGTGCAACATCTGTGGGTCACGCAACAGCATAACAGTCATGCCCACTGTCAGTAGACACCTGCAAATTGGGCCTGTCTCTGTGTATAGTGCAGTCAGCATCACTGCCCTACACACCATAGGCAGTGCTGTGTCCTCACACTACTGGCCCCCTTGCTACTGTAGTGTCTGCTGTGCACTGTAGCATGACCTACAGTGTGACAGTTGCATGCAGCACCACCACCATCTGGGCCTATGCTGTGTTGTCCCCTGGGGTGCAATATTCTATGCTATGCTGTACTGTTTACATGTAGCCTGCAGCTATCATCATGCACTGTCAGACAGACCTACAGGTGAAACTGCGGTCAGACCTGGCCGGCCCCTGTACTTCCTGACTGACCTACAGGTGGAGCTGTGGGGCCCTCAGTAATTCTGGGCAAACTGCAGGCAAATCAGGGCATAATGAGATGCTAATCTGGATATTACCCAGAGACTACCTAAGTAGACTCATTTGCATGTCACTTTTGAATATGGCAAAGTTTAGCACCTGGCAAATGTGTTTGCACCGGGCAAACAGTTTAGCTCCATGCTAAACCCATGCAAATGTGTGAGTGCTGCAAAACAGTTCAGGGAATATTATACAGTTTAGAACACTGTACTTTCACATGCGTTGCTGCCTGCAGCTGTACTGGGTCCACGCATTTGCTGGCACACACATTGGTCACATAGTTCACGTCTACCTACCTTCATGTCACTGTGCAGTGTGGTGCTGTTGTGGTTTGCACTTCCTGGTTGCTATATTCAGAGCTGTCTTATTCCAGGGCTAAATTTGCCCTACACACCCAGCCTAGTTTGTCTGGCCTTATTGCCATCCTATATTCAGAAGCTGTTTGCCCTGGGCTATTCCTTTTGAACATAGCTTGCTTTTTGCTCTTGGCTAAGTTTGCCCACCAGGCAGTGCTAATTTAGCCCCTGGGCAAAGTTTTGAATATCTGACCCTCGGTCTTCTATTTTTTGGCACTGCTAGTACTTTAAATTTTCACAGAGAAAGCAGATTTATAAGTCATAACTTTTAAACAGATGTTTTATATGCAACCTCTGAATCACCATGTCTGGATTTACATCCCTGCCTGGCCCACCTGGTTGAGAGGTTCAGTTGTTTTTTTCTCCTGCAGTTGGCAGGGGGGGGGGGTCATCAAAGAAAAGATAAGAATTAGTGAAGTGCCTCCACTGAGAGAGCATAGGAGGGCCAGATGTCTGTGCAGTACCGCACCCTGGGATGTTTTACCTACCAATTACACTGCAGGGGTCTGGATCTCCCCCTATAGACCACTGAGACAGTTGTCACCTTCACCAATAATAAAAAAAAAAATAAGCAAGATAAACAAAATGGGAACACACACAAAAACAAAGTTCAATAAATTAACAATGTCCTTATTGTACAGCTCTGCTTTGGAAGCTGGAATGAAAGAGAGGGCTAGGCCACTGCAAGTCACTTTAAGCACTTGCACCTAATAACATTCCCTGGGATCCCATGACGCATGTCAAGCAGCATTCAGAAGTGACCTGGAGATTAAGAACTTTGGACTAACCCACAGACAATTTACAGTAGCATAGCCTTTCTGGCTCATCTTTCTCAACAGTCAAAGGAGCACTACACAGCATTGTCATAGTCTAGATCAAGAGTACCAGCCAATTTCGAGCATGGGCCCAGTGTGTCCCTGTTCCCTGATTCACTCTCACTTTATGAGGACTAGCAGACCTCCTTTCTGGACCACAGTAGCCTGTCAGATGGAGGTTTCTGTCTTTGATGTCACAGCTCAGCCACTTCTTTGGGAGTGGGTCTCTCACCAAGATTTCTCACAGCAGCTTTCATCTGGACAAATTCCCTACATCACAGACTCACCATGACTTAACTCATCAATATACTTTTTAGCACAGTTTCTCAGTAATTCAGAATTCAGGGTTTGGAAGGAGTGAACCATGAAAGAACTAATAGGATCAGACCTGGCTAGGCCTTTAACTTTCTCCCAGCAGCAGCAGGTCTGCTCACATCAGCAATCCCTAGATGGACATGACTTCCCAGGTAACCCAAAAACCTTTCTCATTCAGTGTTTAAATGGCTGTACAGGCCTTTCTGCCTGTCCTTTTGCCCTGCAATGTGTTCTGATTGACCCTTTTATCCCACCAGTACATTAGAGAGGTGTCTCTGATATAATGCTTCCCACAACTTCTTGCTGTCTGTGTTTGGGCTTTCTAGCCCTCTCACCAAGTAAGTGCCACTGCTAGAATCAGTGTTCACCAATACAGCCTTGGCAATAGTCTGCAAGAGCCATGTGCTCTAATGTTTAAAGTATCTTTTAAAGTTTTTTTTGTGCCACCCTATTATGTGCTAGTTTCCTGGAATTGTTAGTAGCCTCCCTGGCCTTTTATCCAGCTCATCTGTGTGGTGGAGGATGCAGCAGGTCTGGAGGCATGGCCACCATCAGGTTCAGTGGATCTGGGAGTGCTGGTGAGGAGCACCTTTGAAGCATGCTCTCCAGCTTCAGTTGACAGCACACTCATAGCATATTAAGGTGCTTAAGATGGAGTGTCCTGGCTGGCTCCCTGTCCCCTCTACCGAGATAAGGAGAAAAGGACTGAAGAGGCCTGATACAGCCACTGCAGCAAAGGGCACAGGAGGTACTAATATTCACTACAGTGCTATGCTCTCTCAGCACCATACTCATGGTTGAGTGAAATATTTTATATATTTTTTTTATTGAGATCTAGGATTACATATATCTTTGAACCAGTGGTTCTTTTACAAAGGTTCCACATCATAATGAAGGACAACAAAAAAGGAATACAAAACAAATAGTTGCAGTCACAAAATCATAGAGTTATAAAAGTAAAACATTGCACAATAGTGTAAAGCAGCCATAGCCTAACCTGTTCAGTAAATACATATAGGTTGAAGTGGCAGGAAAAGGGGAAGTGGTGGGGGAAAGTGAGGAAGGGAGGAGTGGAGGGAGGGGTACAGAGGGTTGGGGGAGTATGGGGCCGGCGTGGACTCATGGAGGGTGAAGGGAGGGTAGTGTATGGCAAGAGGGAGGCCAGAAGGAATGGAGGGAGTGGGTGGGGGAGGGAGTTTTCCCTGGAGCAGGTGACCAGGTGAAGAGAAGAAGGACCTACTTTTTGAGGGGGGTTAGGTAGAAGAATGGACAAGGATGGGTAATTGTTGGAGGAGACCAGGGGTAAGAGAGGTGAGGTGAGAGACAGGTAAAGGGTTATGATGTGATGTTGATCTAGGTGTAACAGTCACAGTGGTTGAGCATAAGGAGGTGTTGATGGAGTTTGAGTTTGAATGCATCTAGTTTTGATTCAACAACAACTTCAATAGGTAAGCTATTAAGAATAGAGGGAGCTCTGCAGGCAAAGGTTCGCTGAGCCAAAGAGATCCTGAAGAAGGGGACGAGGTAAAATTGCTTGGTGGGGCTTCGTGTAAACACTGGGTCTTGGGTGCTGGCAGGACAAAGGTTGCAGTGTAGGGGGGAATGAGACCGAGCGTAATCTTTTTTGCAATAAGGCACATATGGTAGGACACCATGGCCTTGAGAAGGGGCCAGTTGGTTGTTTTCTAGAGTTCACAAGTATGTGTTCTCTTATCAGCCCCAGAGACCAATCTGCAGGATTTATTCAGTGCAAGAGAGATTCTTTTTTAGTGACATGTCAGTAGCCACCCTGTAGATTACTAGTCTGTAATCAACAAGTGAAAGGATAGAACTGGTTACTGCCAGTCTTAAAGCCTCAGTGGTCATATATTGGTGGTAGTGATAAAGGGTACCAGTCCTGGAGTTGATGGCCTTAGCAACTTGATTAATACCTGTGTGGAGACTGTAAGTGAGTGTGGCATCCAGCGTTATGCGGCTGGTTGTGGTTGCTGCAGATTGTTAGGTTAGCAAATTTGTGTATGTTGTGGGGGTTACAGAAGAGCATGGCCTTAGTCTTATTGTAGTTCATGAGCAGTTTGTGTTGCTCAAACCAGGTCTCCACCAGCATAAAGTCTGACTGAAGGTCAGCCGTAAGAGAGTATGGATTGGGGCTACGAGAAAAGAGATCTGCATCATCTGCATAGAGATCCAAATCAGTGTTACAGGCAGTGGGGAGATTGTTGATAAACAAACTGAAGAGCAGAGGACCAAGGATCGATCCTTGAGGTACTCCAGAATGCACTGGGAGATGATTGGAGAGAGTGTCACTAATCTTGACATGCTGAATTCGTCCACTAAGGTAACTTTTGAACCAGTTAGTGATGTCAGGGGATAGACCAAGTGAAGAGAGAGTTGAAGTCGGAGAGAGTGAGTAACAGTATCAAAGGTCTTAGTAAGGTCTATGTAGATTGACCCTACTAAATGACCTTCGTCCATGGCTTTGTGTGTAGCTGGTATATGCAAGAAGGGCAATAGTGGTGCTATGTGATTTTCTGAAACTGTGTGGCTTTGGGCATTGTAGATTATATTTTTCAAGATGTTCAGTGAGCTGGTCTGTGATGATTCATTCGAGGGCTTTGAGGGGGGAGGATAGGTAAGGGACGATAATTGTTTTGTTGTGTCTTGTCACCCCTTTTGTGGACCAGCATGACAAGTGCAGCTTTCCATTTGCTGGGGAATTGTCTTAGGAAGAGAGATAAGTTAAGTAGATGGGTTAGTGGCATAATGACAACATCAAGCAATTGCTGAAGTTTAAGATCTAAGCTGTCACCACTGTAGCTGGACTTACCAATGACCCTTAATATTTTTTTGTTGGCCTCAGATAAGGACCCTCATGTGAAATAGAATAGGGGAATGTTTGGCAAGGGGACACCAGGGGTAACTTCTTGGGTAGTGAGCGGAGTGTCAAAGAAGTCAGGTGGTAGTACGCCATTCAAGTCAGTGAATGCCTCATTAAAAGCATTCAATATACTGTAAGTTTAGGGTCCTATGTGCTTACTCTATTAACCTGGAGTAGAGATGGGGGGGCTTTGTTGGGCTTGCCAGTAAGGTCTTTGAGCTTCACCCAGAAGTTGTGAGTGCTTCTCCAGCTAGCTGAAAGTTCCCCTTTGAAGTAATCTTTTTTCACCTTACGAACCTCATGTGTGCAAAGGTTTCTGGCAGCCCTGTATTCCTGCATATCACTAGGTTTACTGGTGACCTTTGCATGATGCCAGAGGATATCCCTCTGTATCATGCGGTTAATTAATGCATCAGGGATCCATGGGGTGATTTGGCCCTTAATCTTAGTTTTGAGGAAGGGGGCAAAGAGGTCTCATGCTTTTTTTTCATTCAATATACTTTATTGATATTTTTACAATACACCAAAGAGTAGATAAACTATGGTCACTGAACGAATATAAACAGAGGTCACATGCTTTGCTACACTGGGATATAAAGAAGAAAAGGGTGTCATCTATACTAGTGAAGCTCCCGAGAGGGATTGTGCAAGACGGGCATTGAAGTTTGAGAGGTTTGCTCTTTTTAGGACTCGGCGATACACTGCTTTAGCAGGCAGTTTGTGGGCTTTGTTTGAACAACAACATAGACCAGGGGAGTGGTCACTCATTGTATCCGGGATGACCATCTTTTTTGAAATTCTATTCGGGTGTATGGTGAGGATAAGGTCAAGAAGAGAGCTAGTACCAGTCTTAGGATTAAATCATGTGGGTGCAGTAACCATCTGGGTGACACCGATGTGTGTGATGGTGTCTTTGTTAGAGGCTGCTTCAGGAGTGAGCCAATTAATGTTGAAGTCACCCAGTATCACTGCCTCGGATTGGTGGGAGAGGGGTTCAAGAAAATTAGTTACCATCTTAAACCCAGATGCCTGCTCCCTGGGAGGAATATAAACAGAAAGTAGGGTTAGAGGTTTCCCATGAGGCCACAAAAAGACTTTTACTGCTAGCAACTGTGAGTTAATGCTTTGAGCAGCATTAGGGAGGGCTACACATTTTAGGGTGTCCTTAACGTTTATTGTGCTACCACTGCCCCATTTATTTGACCTGTCATGTCTAAATAAGTTATAGCCTTGCAGAGAGATTGCTGAATTGGGGATTCTAGTGGAGAGCCAAGTTTCATACGAACATACGAAATTTGCCAGCAGATAAAGGCCTAGAGGTCTATCAAGTCTGCTCGAATGTGCAGCTAGCACCCCTTATTCTACAGCTGCCCCTCCCTTCCACCCTTTCCCCTTCATTAACTTTCCCTCTTGTCCTGTCCCATCCCCTTTTGAAGCAGTCCACTGTTCTACTGGATACCACTTCTGCAGGTAACACATTCCACCCAGCCACCACCCTCTCTGTAAAAAAGTGTCTCCTCATCTCCCTCCTGAACCTTCCTCCCTCCAGTCTCATATCATGGCCCCTGGTGTGCCTCCCCTCCCTTACTTTGAACAGCCCCTCTGTACCTGTCTTGTTTATTCCTTTCATGTATTTAAAGGTTTCAATCATGTCCCCCCGTCCCTTCTCTTCTCCAGTGAGTACATGTACAACTCCCTCAACCTCCTCTCGTATGATAAGTCCCCTAGCCCCTTGATCATCTTTGTCGCCCTGCGCTACACCCCCTCCAGTAACTTAATGTCCCTCTTCAGATACGGGCACCAGTACTGCATGCAGTAGTCCAGGTGCAGTCTAACTAATGACCTATACAGTGGCAGAATCACCTCCTCCCTCCTCGAGGAAATACCCCTTGCAATACAACCCAGCATTTTGTTGGCCTTCCTACATTGTGCCGATTGTTCATTGACCCTTTAATGAGCACCTCCAGATCCTTCTACCCCTCTGTCTGGGTTAGCTGAACTCCCCCCAGCTGGTAACTCCTCCTTGGGTTCTTTATCCCAAAATGCAGCACCTTGCACTTTTTGGCATTAAACCCCAGTTGCCAGGTATCTGACCAGGTTTCAAGCTTTGCCAGATCATCCTGCAATGCCTGTCATCCCCCTAGGTCATCCACCACCACTCCTACCTTGGTATCATCAGCAAACAGACTGATCTTGCTCTTGCTGTCCCATGATATGTCTGCAATGAATATCCCAAACAACACTGGTCCCAACACTGAGCCCTGTGGAACACCGCTCGTCACTACCCTTGGGTGTGAGAGAGCTCCCCACCCACCACCACCCTCTGTTGCCTTCCCTGAAGCCAGTTTCCTACCCATCTCACAAGCTTTGCACCCGCCCCTGTGCCTACTAACTTACTTCCCAGCCTTCCATGCAGCACCGAGTCGAATGCCTTACTGAAGTCCAGATACAGGACATCCACTGCATGGCCCCTGTCCAGTTGCCGAGTTACCCAGTCATAGAACTCCACCAGGTTGGTTTGGCAGGATCTTCCCTGCATGAAGCCATGCTGTCTGCTGTCCTTTAGTCCTTTGGCCTCTAGGAGGGCCACCAGCCTCTCCTTCAGGATAGTCTCCATTAGCTTACCCACGATGGATGTGAGGCTCACTGGTCAGTAGTTTCCCGGTTCATCCTTGGGGCCACTCTTGTGGAGAGGCACCACATGAGCCATCCTCCAGTCTGGGGTACACACCCTGAGATGTAATGAGGCATTAAATAGGTCTGCCAAGGTCCTGCAGGACCTCTGCAAGCTCCTTCAGTACCCTGGGTGGATGCCATCTGGGCCTGGTGCCTTGTCCACCCTCAATGCCTTCAAACCCTCCGAACTCTGCCCTCCATGATTTCCCATCTGTCACCCTTCCCCCGTTTCTGCCATTTCCCCTCCTTGGGTGTCACTCCCTCTTCTCTTTAGTAAATACTGAGCAAGTACTCATTTGGTGCTTCTGCCTTATCGCACCCTGCTTCCACCCAACCCCCCTCCTTCCTAATCCTTACTATGTGGTCCTTACAGCTCCTTTTCTTCCTGATGTACCTAAAGAAGTCCTTCTCCCCCTTCTCAATGCCTTGTGCCAGCCTGAGTTCCATAGATGCTTTGGCTTCCCTTACTGCCTTTGTCACCTCCTTTGATTCTGTCAAGTAATCTTACATGTCCTCCCCCCTCCTTGTTTTCTTGTACTTCCTAAAGGCAGCTCTTTTCCTCCTTAACTTTTCCATGACCTCCTTGCTCACCCAGCTCAGTTTCTTTGCCCTAGCCTTCTTGCTCTGGGCCTTGCAGCAGATTTTGGTTGCCTCCACTATCCCCAGCTTTATGAGCTTCCACCTCTGGTTAGTGTCCATAATAGATTGAGTTCTGGCCAGGTACCCTTTTACCACTTCCCCCATCCTCCCAAAGTCGGCCCTCCTGAAGTCCAGCACTCTTGTACCAGATTCCACTCCTTCCTTGCCTATATCCAATGTGAGCCATACTGAGTGGTGGTCACTCCCTGACAGCGGTTCCTCCACTGTAAGTTCTCTCACAAAGTCCCCATTTGCCAGCACAAGGTCAAGGGTATTCCCTTACCTGGTTGGTTCACTGACCATTTGCAGCAGAAAGCTGTCCTGGAAGGCATCCAGCAGTACCTGTTCCCTTCTGTTCCTGGTTGTTGGGGTATGCCAGTCCACTCCTGGCATGTTGAAGTCCTCCACAATCACCACACTACCCTTCTCGTGGTCCTCCTGATCTGTCCCGCTAGTTCTCTGTCTAACTCCTCCATCTGAGATGGCAGCCGGTATACCACTCCCATTCTAAGAATCCTATTCTTGGAATCCTGGATTTTCATTCAAATTGACTCCATACTATCCTCCTCCCCTTCCTCCCTTACACACTTCAGTCCTTCCTTCACATATAGTGCCACACCCCCTCCTTTCCCAATCACCCTGTCCTTACAAAATAACCTGTACCCTGGTACAGACAGGTCCCAGTCGTTGTATTGGTGGCCCATGTTTCTGTGATGGATGCAATGTCCACCTCTCCCTCTGCCATGAGCACCTGTAACTCTGCAGTTTTCCTCTCAAGGCTCCTAGCATTAAGGGTAACCACCTTCCACCCTTCCCCCCCATCCTGCCCTCCTTTACTAGCATCACCAATAGTACTTGCCATTTGTCCTTTGTCACTGTTATGGGGGGTTAGCGCATATGGTTTCCCAACCTGTGGTCTCTGCATATCTCTTGCCCAATTGCCAGCCCCCACTCCTAGTTTAAATTCCCAACTTCCTCTATGTACTCCTCCATCCTCTGTTTCAACACATTCTTTCCCTCCTCACTCAAGTGTAGTCTGTCCTTGGCATACAGACTACTGTCTTCCCAGGTCCCTCCCCACCACCCCCCAACAACCCATACCCTTTAGCACAACACCAGGTTCTTAGCCATCCATTAAATTCTTCTATTCTCAGCTTTCTTGTTGTGCTTGCCTTGGGCACTGGAAGTTTCTCTGAAAGAGTTACTGATCTTCCTGCCCCCTCACATAATTGAGCTAGTTCCTCAGACCTCCTCTGGACTATATCTACTGTCTTGTCAGCCAAGTCGTTTGTCCCAAGATTTATAATTAAATAAGGCTTGTCTCTACCCCTTCTAGCATATTTCAAAACAGTTTGTCCCACCCTTTCCACTGTCATTCCTGGCATGGCCTCCACCCAAATGCGACTATGTCTCTCCCCCTTGCTACCCCACCTGACTACTCTTAGAATTGAGTCCCCCAGCACTAAGATTCCACCACTCTTACTCCCTACTTGCTTCTATTCATCTCCCTCTCTCATTTCCAGCTTCTCTTCTTCCTCCTGCACATTATTTCCCCCTTTTGCCCCTGTTGCAATTCTCCCAGCAGAACATCCCCCCGCTCCAGTTTGGTCCAGGCATTTATCAGTTACTCCTCTAATTTCATCATTTCCCTCCACCACCTTCTTCCTCTCTAGCAGTGCAAAACTATTTTCTGAAGACCCTACACAAATGCCCGCTCCCTCTCTCTGCATAGTAACCTGTTCTCTCCTTTCCACTCCATGACTTTTGCCACTTCTTCACCTCCCCTCACAAGTCCCTATCTCCTCCTTCCATTTGTCTTTTGTCTCCAGACCTGGTTTCCCTGGCAATCGTTCTTCCTGGCCTGGGCCCCTTTGTCTCTGCTTCCCTTCTTTTGACCCTCTCCTCACCACTGTTGGCTTAAATCACCCTCCCTCATCTCCCCTTCTTCTTCCCTCCAGTATTGGGCTAAACCCAACCCCAATCTGTCTTGTCTGTCTTAGTTCCTCCTGCAGACTCTCGATCTCCTTTCTAAGTTTCTTTATGTGGTTGCACACTAAACATCCTCCCACACTCCAGGCAATTTTTAGAAAGATTGGTGCACCACAGTTGTTGCAGCCTACCACCCTACCCATTGCTGTCATTGCCCATCAGTGACACCCTACCCTTCCAGATGCAGACACTAAACACTCCCCCAAGTCTCCCCTCTCCCCCTTCTATCAGTGCAAATCATTCTTTTCTTTATTTCTCTTACCCCCTTTGTTGTACATGTTTAGACAGATTGAGCAACTGCTTTTTATATTCCTATCCTTCATATTCACACTCAAAAAGAGACTTTAAGTAGCTATTGCACAACCTTCTTCAAACTCCTACTCCTCCTTTCCCCAATGCAATAGCAATGCAAAGAAGTAACAATGAAAGCTCCTAGATTTGCAGTTACTTCCCTTCCACTGAGATATCAGTCACCTCTTCACTTGCTGCTGTTCCTTTCCTGGATGTCTGCTTCTGCTATCACAGGTGTATCCTTTGCCCGTTTGAGGAAGTGATGTCAGAACCAATGGTATAAAGGAAATAATGGGCCGGGGGTGGGTGGGACGAGCCCAAGTCTTCCAGAAACAATAAGGTAACTGAGGCCCCTGGTCAAACCATTAGCACCTTTCCCCCACTCCGCACTAAACTTTGCAGCTAGTGAAGCCAGCAACAATGAATCACAATTCTACTCAAAGCCCGTAAAATAGGTTTGCTACCCAAAGAAACAGGACTCCAATTTAAACAGCTTCACCAACAACACATCAAAATAGGCTTGAAATTAGAAGATATAGGTCTCCAATTCAAAGAAACAGACCTAGTTAAATCACACCAAATAGGTTTTAAATCAGAAGAAATAGGCCACTATAAATGCAGCCTTCTACACAGTGAAACATCAAACAAATGAGCCCACTTATAGCTACCAAAACAGGTTTCAAAATTCCAACAGCCCCAAACAATACCCTGCTAGCCCCTTAGAAGTAGTAAGAAAGAAAAGAAATAACCTTCTACCAAGTAGAATCCACAAGAAACAATGTAAAAACAACAAGAAGAAGCTACTGTACTGTAACAGATCTGATCCTGTCCCCCTTCTAGTGCCTTCTGAGAAGCCAAAGCAACATTGATGGAGACAATGTTAGAGGTTTACTGAGTTGTCCAGACTTGTAGTTCATCGAGTTTAGATAGCAGACTCTTTTTTTTATCATTTAAGAGTTTTTACCTGCAGCCACAGTCCTGACTTATATCCAGCCACCGCTACTCCTTTCACCTCCGACCCCGGAGCTGATGTGCCCAGCTGGCATATGCAACTACGCCGTCGAAAGTGGCCACCCTTTCAGCCACTGTGCCTGGCTAGGATCCATTACTGGTGCACACCTTCCAGGCATCGTTGGTCAGTGAAACTATGTCCGTCAAGCTGCCACGGACTTGTGCTGCCATTTTTTCCTCCAATGAAAGCATGGACATGCAATGACGTCCATGCACTGACGTGCAGACGTCTGCCTTGCTTCCCCACAGCTGAGCACCCGTGCAACTGCAGTACCTCCAGGTGTACCCAGGAACTAGCAGAGCATGGCGTGTATCCACCCCCTTCTCCCCAGGACTAGGAGAGCTGTCATCGGGTGTTCAATCCTAGTCCTCTCCTGCTGACCCCCGACGACTCGGGCTCATTCCCAAACCCCTTGGTCGCCGGCATGGAGCAAGGTGTGGCGTCCAGTGCCTCAACCCTCAGCACCACCAGGCCGACAATGGATAGTAGACTCCTGATGTTGATCGAAGCAAGTGTCAAAGGATGGTTTTTGGGGCTTTGTTCGGATAATTTTTGTGTAGGACCAGTGTTATGGAAGATGTTCCCGAGACAAGAAGAAACAAGGCTAATCTAGCCAGGTATTGCTTGAGCACCTTAAGCTGGTGCACTCTACTTGGACCCTTTGACATGGGTAGGTAGGAAGGGTTGTGGTAGGTGGTGGAGTAAAACAGCAGGTGAAGCGAGGGGTATGCAGATATGGTGCGGTGACACATTCAAGAGGTGCATACTGTGTTTAGTATTACTGGACATGTTTGGGGATCAGAAAAATAGACACAGTAGACACAAAATAAAGACAGTTTCTTATTTGCAGCCATAGCAGCGGTGTTCATGAGGGCAGTAGTCACAGTCCAAAAAAGCCCACTTTGGGGGAGTCACATATAAATCAGATACACAATGACTAAACTACAGATACAAACTTTGTCTGCACTTAATAGAAGGACATTCACAACTCCCTCATGGAATCATCACCCATGAATTATGGTCTTGCTCCTCACATTTGCAGATACTGTATCTTGCATATTTTGAATCAGGCCGTTGTGTAAGACATATTTATTAACACACCACCACATAAATGACTCAAAACAATACAAAACTGCAATTGTTTCTATGTTGCCAGTCAAACAATGAGATGCCTAACCACTGATCCACATTTTGGTTTGATCAAGTACATTTGTAAATGTGATTTTCTACATCGTGTCTTCAGTTCAGTATTTTTAACGTCAGTTGTGTTTATGAATGTTGTAAATATTTTTAATGTTTTCCTGCCCTTCACAATACCTTCCATCTGTATTAACTTTCATTTAACTGTATTATCAATTTCTCTTACTTTGTTAATTTGTCAATAAGCTATTTCATGCCACTTTAATTCTGTCATTCAGAGATACCGGGATGCTCCTTGTTGAGTTCAAGTTACAGCTTCAAGGATGTCATGCTTTTTGTCCAGAGTGGGTGAAATGTATGATGGATTCCTCATACCTTGTTAACCTCAGAGTATTTTTCCATAGCAGTTAACTACTGTGAAATATATGACCTTGAGCTTCAGGGCTCCTATATTTGGGTACATCATACTGAGAGATGGTATTAACTTTTCCTGGGGCATTTCCAGATCATATTCTGTCAGCTACCATGTTAGCATTGAAAACTGCAGTTGGAATGCAGGATTGAGAGACAAATGCACTTTTTTTCAGAGCTCTGCAGCACTTTTGTAAAAAAACGCAGAAATGATTAACAGATTTTGAATGGATCAATGGTGAACAATAGTGGGGCACTATGAAGCAGTGGGTACTGTAGTTTCTTCTTCTGTTATTGGTGTTTGGTGATGTTTGACTTTTAAGACTCTGTACTATGCTCACAGTATGAGATAGGAAAGCTAAATGAAAGACTGCCTCTGGATAGCAGGCAGTCACTCAGGCATACAGGGCCATCAGGAATGCCTGCACCAGAGCTATTCACTCAGAAAAAGTCAGCTACTATAGGAACACCCTATCAAACAACTGGTTGGATGGAAGGAAATTCTGGAAAAGCCTCTCTGAAGTTATAGGGAAAGAATCCAAAGCAACACCTAATATGCTAAAAGTTAATGGCAGCAACACCCTGGACCCCACCACAATTGGCAATACTTTCAATCTGGCATTCACTGACCTCAGTCCATGCTTCCCACTAACTTCTTTGTCATTAACCTTACCACAGCCTCCCAATATGAACAGACTCAGGAAACAAATCATCCACAATTTTACTTTAAGGCAGTTGCTGAAAGGGACGCCAAGAAATACCTCCACAAGGTGCTTGGAGAAACCAGATCAAGTGGAGGCACATTTGACTTAAAGCTCATCACCCTCACCCTTGATGAAGTCCTGCATCCCCTTACCAAAATGATAAATTGGTCCCTCATGCTGTCCCAGTTTCTGCTCCAGTGGAAGTCCACCCTGGTGACCCCAATACACAAGTCTGGACATAGGGCAATACACAATAACTACAGGCCAATCTCCATCCTACCCCCTCTATCCAAAGCACCTGAAAAATATGTCACAAACCAATTGGTGGAGTACATGGAGAAATACAACCTGCAATGTCCACAGCAACATGGCTATCACAAAGGCCATAGCACCACCTCTGCCATCCTTGAATTTATGGGTCACATTCACCTTGCACTAGACCAACAACAACTTACTGGTGCCACCTTTATAGACCTTTCAAAGGCCTTTTATACAATTAACCATCCATTACTACTTGAACAACTTGGCAACTTAGGACTCTCTCATGATACCCTAAAATGGTTTAGCAGCTGTTACAAGAGACTCACCTATCCCAGTCGGAACACAAATAATTTGAGAAGTATGGATTCTCCCGTTTGGCGGCCTCTTCCTACAGGGGAAGCTGTCAAAGGGATGGCAATACTAATGAGATGGGGCACTCCCTTTGAATTGCAAGCTAGAGTAGTTGATAAAGAGGGATGATATGTAATGCTTAAGGGTACCCTGGATGGCCAAAGGTGACCATAGCCTCTACATACTTCCAACCTGCCACGCAGTTCACTTTCTTCAAGTCCTTGTTTATTCAGTTGGCACAGTGGGCTGAGGGTCAGGTGATCAGTGGCGGGGATCTTAATATCAGCATTTCAGCAGGGGTGAGACCACAGGCCCCTCAAGGCATTTCAACTAAAACTGCCAGGGAGGTGGGGAAAGTACTTAAAGAGCTGGGATACGAAGATGCTTGGAATCACTTAAATGATTCTGCAACTAGACATACTTTCTTCTCCCAGGTTTATGGTACCTATTTCTGTTTGGATTTATTTTTTTTTTACATCCTGGGAGCATATGGGGACTCTCCAGAAAATATGATCCGGGACTTTGTCCTTTCCAACCACTCACCAATTTTCCTAAAGGTTCTGACAGGCTCACCTAGAAAAAAACACCTTCTGGAAATTAAATGTGTCTCTTCTTAGAGATGAAGAGGTGAGGGGAAGATTGAGGAGACAATAAAACAGGCCTTGAGGTACAATGATACTAAGGATACCACCCCTACTATTTTATGGGATACTATTAAAGCTATTTTGCGAGGGGAAACTAATAGGGATTTTTGCCCATAAAAAGAAGCGTAGGGAGGTCTGAAGAAGGTTCTCTGGGGATAAAATTGAGGATTTAGAAGAACAGCAATGCCAGCAGGTGAGTAGGATTAGGAACCAACAGCTGGCAAAACTTAAAAAAGAACTAAATAGAATATTGGACTACTCCACTGAACAAAAATGAATCTACTTAAGAATAAATACTATGATGGAGGGCCTAGATACTTAAAAATGCTAGCTGGACAGTTACGGGCTCATAGGACCAAACCTGCTATTCTTAAGATCAGAAGTCCCCTTTCTAATGAGCAGAGGAATACCTTCTTGGGCGTTTTGGAGGCTTTCTTGGCCTACTATTCCTAACTATACTCTCCAAGCCTCAGGGCAACGGAACAATTTATCTCTGACTTCCTCTCCCCTCTGTACCTCCCTACCCTCAAGGACCAACAAAGATCTAGGTTAATAATGCCAAAAACTTCACATGAGATAGAGGTGGTGATTGGGTCCTTGGAGACAGGGAAATACCCAGGGTCTGATGGACTCCTGGGAGAATTCTACAAGACAGTCTCCAAAACTATAATACCCTTACTAGAGAGAGTGTTCTCATTTATAACCTAAAGAGGGAATTACCCCCCCTTGGATTGAAGCTATAATTTTGATCATACCCAAACCAAGCAAGGACCCCACCTTATTCATATCCTATAGGCCTATTTCCATTTTAAATACAGATTACAAAATATTTCCATCTATTTTAGCCAGGCGCTTAATTCAGTTTGTCCCCAACATACTTCATCAGGATCAATGTAGGTTCATTCTAGGAAGACAAGCCCAGGACAATATTAGATGTACTATTTACCTAATCAAACATATACAAAGCAAACAGCAAACAACCCTCCTATTAAGTTTTGATGCCGAAAGGCATTTGACATGGTATCCTGGGATTTCCTGCTTAGGGTCCTTGCCTCTTTTGGCTTCCTGGTACAACTTTTGGATACAATATTTAAATTCTACAAAGCCACTAAGGGCTATATTAGGTCCAATGGAAATATTTTGGAAAGCTTTCCCCTCCATAAAGGCACCAATCAGGGATGCCCCTTGTCCCCCAGCATGTTTGCTCTCTATATAGAGCCTCTGGCACAATATATTAGAGCCTTCCCAGTTATAAAATGTGTTCGGTTAGCGGGCACGGAACACAAACTGGCACTGTTTGCAGATGATATCCTAGTTTATCTAACTGACCCAGAAACTTCAATGCCAGAATTACCTAAAAGAATTCAAGATATTTCTGAACTGTCAGGCTATTCCCTCAATGTGAACAAGTCAAAGGCCCTCACTTTTCATTTTGTTCCTTCCCCTTCTCTAAGAAACCAGTTCAACGTTCAATGTTAACTGGGACCAGCAGGCTTTTAGATACTTAGGGATCGTAATCCCTAGAAACCTATCTCAACTTTTTTTCCTTCAACTACATCCCTTTGGTGACACAGTTAAACAAGATATGAGGAGGTGGAATCTCATTCCCATGTCTTTCTATTCCCATACTCTTTCCTTAAAAATGAATGCCTTACCTAGGCTTCTATATCTTTTTCAATGTGTTCCCTGTACAATAACTCCAAAGGAAATCCTATCATGGCAGAAGGTCTTTCTCACTTTCTTATGGACAACAAGAAACCCTGAGTTAATCAAAACAACCTCTTTCTACCAAAGGAACTAGGAGTAGTTGCCTTGCCTTCACTACACTGTTACTGGACAGCATCCCAGACAAGATTAGCACTATTGTGGGGAAATAATAATTAGTGTGCTCATTGGAAACAAATTGATCTGACAAGATCATTGTTCCTTTTCAATTGCAAGCTTCCTGTTTGCCCCCATTACTCAAGCAAGCCAAACAACAGGTACCTAATGCTACAGCCTTGGTTCTTGAGGGTTGGCAGAAGGGACTATGCAGTAGAACAATCCAAAAACATCTCTGGAAATACCAATGGTTTATAGATTCCCATCAATTCTTCTCTAAACAACATAAACTTTGGTACATGAGACAGGCAGCTAGGGCATGACAGCCCCTGGCAACTCCTCCATGGTAATGTCGTATTAAGCTTTGAGGAAGGTAAGAATAAATATGGCTGGACAGCAGGGGACAGAGTGTATTACTGCCAAATGAAAGATTACATAACTAAGCATCTTAGACAAGAAGTGCTTAGCTCATCGGTCTTGGAAGACCCTACTCCCTACATTCAAGTATGGAAGTCACCACAGGGGGAAAAGGCCATCTCTAAAATATATAAATTTCTGATCCTTCTGCTCTCACACCACACTAAGCCAGTTAAGGTAAGCTGAGAAAGAGAACTTAACTTAGTCATAAATGCATGAGATTGGTCTGGGGTTTGGAGGGGAGCATGGTCCACTTCTTCCTCTCCCATGAGGAGGGAGTGTATGTGGAAAGTGAGTATTAGGTTCTTCCTGGTCCCCACTGTGGTGGCATGCAGGGTCCCGGGAGCCTCCTCAAACTGTTGGAGGAGATGTGGAGACCCAGTAGCCTCACATAGTCATGTTTTCTATGACTGTCCTAAATTACATAACTTTTGGTCTCAAATCTCCCTACATAGCTCCAGTATGCTTGATACCCCATGTATCTTGACAGGTGGACACTGTCTTTTGGGTATGCCACAGGAGGAATGAAGGAAAAGATTCCTTATATTTATGGTCTGTCCTATTGTGTGCCGTATATAAATCAATAACCAAGAAGTGACTGCAAGAGGACCCCCCCCTCGATATTGGACTGGAAAACCATAATTTCCAGTATCCAACATAGTGAACAGCTATCTCTTGCTCTCCATAATAGAATGGAGTCCTTCATCTCTTGGTGGATGAAATGGGAACTTTATCAGAACCAGATCCAGTAGTCATATCCCAGGAGGAGGAACTAGAGGAGTATTTGATGAATCCACAAAAGGGAGCCCCTGATGACAGCCCATGGCAGTCCCCCAGCTAGCTTACCTTCTTTAGAAAGATAATATAGATATTGTAGTAACCCTATTTGGCTCTAAAACTTCCAGATGATTTATCTTTAAGATGACCTGTCTGTGCTTATATCTTGTTTTTTTTTAACTGTATTAAATGTGAATCCTTGATAAACTAGCCCAAAATTCACTCTTGGTTAACTGATTTAGTTATGGTAATGTTAAAAAATATATTTAACATAATACAAATTATTTTAATACCAGTGTGTACCTGACTCCTGACTCTGGAACTTTTGAATTTAAGTTTTGTGCTAAATGAACACAAGTGTAATTTATATTTGATAAAGGAAGTATAAAAAAAATAAAATGGTTTAGCAGTTTTCTCTCCAACTAGTCACAACAAGTTAAGATTGGTGACACCCTCTCCTCCAAACTACCTGACTAGGCTGGGGTTCCCCAAAAGTCAATTTTGGGGCCCCTTCTTTTCAACATCTTCTTGAACAAACTCCATTCAGTCTGTGATGAAAGCATTATCCTTTATGCTGACAATGCAGTTATTTTCACAAAGAATTCTGACCCCTTCCTCGTTCCTGGAGAAACAACTGCAGGAAAGTTTCATGCAAGTTGGAGCCTGGTTCATCTCACAAAATCTAACGCTAAACTACAAAAAACAAAGGCTATGCTATTCCATGGTACACATAGCAAGCATAAACACCAACAGCTAGCCCTCAAAAATAGCTTGGGTGTGACCCTGGACCAGATGCAAACTTTCAAATACCTTGGTGTGACCCTGGAGAGTGTACTTCTCCAGCCTTATTGACTGGGTTGCGAAATCCATAAATACCTGTATTGGCCTTCTCTACAAGCATAGCCACTGCCTGACACCTGATGCCCTTAAACTTGCAATACACACCTCTATTGTCTCCAACATTGATTATGGGCTTGTTATCTATGGAGCAGCCACAGCTACTCCACTACAGTTATTTGGAACAGCGCTGAATAAGGAATGCAGACTCCTTACTGGAGCTGCCCACCACACGCATACCTGTGACCTCTGCAAATAGTCAAACTTGCTGCAACTGCAGGGAAGGAAAACATACCAAACCAACCTATTAGTAAAAAAGTCCTTGATGGGACTGTTGTCCCCTGGGGTCCAGTCTCTTCTAAGCCCAGCCAACTGTTCCAGTAACACAAGACGCTCTGACAACTATGCACTATCTGTCCCCTGCTGCCACACCTCCCAAGGCCAGCGGTCTTTTGCAGGTAGAGCCCTCAAGACCCTAAGATGGTTAATTCCCTAGGCAGTGAACTTACAAGCTTAGACACCCTCTGCTCATTCACACACATCCTACATCAAACACGTGTGTCCTGGGCCATCTGTAATATAGTGTATATGTAATTAACAGAGTTGTGAAGGGTAATGCGCACTCAGGAGATGCCATTGTTACAGATTGTAAAGGCATGTAGCCTAAGAGTGGAAAAGTGCTGCAGATGAGGGAGAGGTGAGTGTGCATTCTTGCCGAATGTGATCAGATCATATATGGTAACTTGTTTTTCCAAGAGCAGCTCTGTACGCAACTAGATCCAACTGTACAATGTGGTTTAACTGATTTGTAGGGGTGAACTGTATATATGCTGTTTTTTTCCCTAACAAGCTGAGTACTCAAGGAACCTACACAAGAAGAGTATAGTTCCTTACCACAAATAAAATCTTACCAGACTCAGTGAATGCAGTGTCTCCGTTTCTTCAGTTCCGCAGGAGTCCCTCTATAGCAGGTCTACTGAGAGGTTCCAATCCTCCTTACACCATCTGTGACTGTTTCTCTTAATTCCCTTGCCAGTCACCCCTGTTTTTCATCACCTCTCTACTATCCCCACTACGACTAGCCCCCCACCCCCATCCTTACCCTGCCCTCCCTCCCTCCCTCACTGTCCTGGTTCACCACCTTCTCTCTCACCCACTCTCTTACCCTCATTTCCTAGACTATGGCTACTCTATTTCCACACCCCATTTCCCTTTGGCAATTCCTTCTGGCTGTATTACATTAATGTAAATACTGTTTTCTGTGACTTATTCTGAAATGTATGCTTGGAAGTGTTGATCTAACTGTTAATTATACTACCTGTAGCTTCCTGCTTGTTTATGTTTACACTGTATTGAATTTGTTGTATTCCAGCTGACTGCCTATTAATCCTATATAATTTGTACTTCCAATCTTTGTATACTGACGTGGAACTTTTGTAAAAGAGCCTTTGGCTCAAAGGTATTTATCCGAAATTCTAATAAATAAATAAAAGGAGCTGTTATTTAAAAAGTGCTACATTTTTGTACTGCTTCAAGCTTTTTTTCCCATTTCTGTTCTCTGTCAGGTGAAACAGACACCATCTGCCAGGTGCAAAGATTTCAACAATATTTGAAGGTCAGTTGCCTGCCTTAGACCACTTAATGATCCTTCTTCTGCTCTGGTGAACTAGTGCTGACAGAAAGACCATTACATATTTGACACTATGGTCACTGGGAAAATGAATTTATAAATACACTGAAACTTTAACATGCCCAAGCACACTAAATGCATATTAATTATTTGCCAGCTTGTGTTTTTGGGTGACCTCTGCCTTCACCCAAATTTAACAACTCTCCAAGGAAGATGATCTGCATATATCCCACTATAGATGTCTTAAAGGTTCACCTGAAGACACTACTATTCTCACATGCATTCAAAGTATAATTTATCTTATAGCTTGCGTATTATTATTTTATTTCTGAATATAGGATTATGTTAAATGTTTTAAAATTTGTATGGCGCCCAGAGCCTCTGGGATTGGGCATCTTTTAAATAAATTTGCCTTTGCCTTTGCGGCATTTGATTCAGTGCCGCATGAAAGACTGGGAAGTATGCTACAAGGTACTGGGGTGGGTGCGAAGATGGTGGGCTGGGTAGTGAATTGGCTGCAAGGCAGGCAGCAGAGAGTGGTGGTGGATGGGGAGCTGTTATCCCCAAGGGCAGTGATGAGCAGAGTTCTGTAGGGCTCGGTGTTGGGACCAGTGTTGTTTGGAATATTCATAACAGACATTTTGGTGAACATCAAGAGCAAAACAAGTCTGTTTGCTGATAACACTAAGATGGGAGCAGTGGTGGATGACCTAGAGGGTTGGCAAGGGTTGCATGAGGGTCTGTCAAAGCCAGAGACCTGGTTGGACACCTGGCAGTGGAGTTTCAATGACAAAAAATGCAAGGTGCTACATTTTGGGGCAAAAAACCCTAGGGGGAGCTACGTACTGAGGGTTGAGTAGCTAACTGTGACTGAGGAGGAGAAGGATCTGGGGGTGCTCATTACAGGACCAATGAACAGCTCAGCACAATGTAGAAAGTTAGCTGCAGAGGCCAACAGGATGCTGGGCTGTATTACTAATGGTATATCTTCAAGGAGCAGGGAGGTGATTCTGCCATTGTACAGATCACTGGTTAGACCACACCAGGAGTACAGTATGCAGTACTGGTGACCATACCTGAAGAGGGACATTAGGTTATTGGAGGGGGTGCAGTGCATGGTGACAAAGATAATGAAGGGTCTGGGTGACTTACCTTACAAGAGTAGGCTGAGGGAATTGGACATGTACTCAATGGAGGAGAGGAGGGAGAGGTGAGATATGATTGAAACCTTCCAGTACATGAAATGAATAAACAAGTCTTGTACAGAGGGGCTTTTCAAACCAAGGGAAGGGAGGGACACCCGAGGCCATGATATGTGATTGGTGGGTGGGGGAGGTTAAGGAGGGAGATAAGGAGACAATTTTTCAAGGAGAGGGGGATGGCTGGGTGGAACACATTGCTAGCAGAGATGTTATCCAGTATAACAGTGGGCAGCTTCAAAAGGGATGGGACAGGGCATGAGGGAGGATCGGGGTGGGGAGGTAAGAGATGGAAGGGCAGCTGCAGAATAAGGGCTGTTAGTTGCACCATTGAGCAGACTTGGGCAACCATAAAGGCCTTTTTCTGCTGGCAATTTTTGCATGTGCATATGCTTTCTTTATATTGAACTGTATTTCAGCAAATGAGGTATACTTCTGAGGTATACTTTTGAATTTTCGATCCCAATCTTATAAAATGGAGATGGATGCCTCTAATGACTCCAGTTTTTGCTAAATATACACTATATCTATTACTTCTGATTGATATGACATATTGTGGCAATAACATCTTGAAATTAATATTTTCACAAATTACATTTCATATTCAGTTTAGACATCAGTAGGCCCTATTTGTCAGAAGAGAATAACATTTATTTTACTTATTTTTATTTAAAAATAACTAGTTTTGGAAATACTGTATTCCATTTTTGTCAAAAGGTAAAAAGCTTTGCAGTTGCAAGGCCTGAAAGAAAAGTTAGTCTGAAAATAAAGTTAACTTGTTGAGAATAAGGCAGGTAATAAATCTAAATAAATTACTCAGGGGCTGACAAGTGGTTACAATCACAGTGTTGGTGCTCATGTTCATGTTAGTGTTGGAAAAATCTAGGTGGTACCCAATACTCTTGATAAAGCTAAATTATGAAACAATAAGTGTTTGTGGTGTGCACCCTCACCTTGCTCTAAATAAACATGCACAACATTTAATCTTTAGCTGCAACTGTGTTATTCCCATTCTACAGTGTGCTCATTTTTTTTGTTTTCCCATCTGCAGCATTCATTGCAGCCATCTTGGTCTCCTGTGGCAGCTTTTGTTGTTTACAGTTCATGTTAGTTATCCAGGTTCAGAAAAAAAAAATAGACTATTGGAGGGCTATCTTGATAAGTCAGTAGCTCTCAGCATCCTAGAGGACAACCGTATGTCACTGCTTCTCCTGCAATACTGTTACCTGGGTGATCATGGGTGGCAGCACAACAGAGGTACCATGTGAAAAGAGGACATCAACTGGATTCTATGTCAGCAGGCTATACATATCCATGCTTATAGCTCCTAGTTAGTCAATATCTTAGGGGAGTATGGCACAAAAATTGGAAATATTACAGTGTGAGGATGGATGATGTGGGTTCATTCATGCTCCACTGCAGGTAAATGGTCTCACACTATGGAATCAGTCCTCAGAGAGAGAGAGATAGAGATAGAGACAGAGGGACTTTGAAAGGCTATGGCCAAGCCTGTAGGGCCACATCTTATGTGACTCGAATATAAGACAGCAGAGTAAGCATCAGGGAGTGTCCGTGGATGGCTCTGGGAGGTCAACTACAGAAGAAGACAGCACTGCAGAGCAAAAGTCAATAAAAATAATTATAAAAGAAAATAAATCACTATAAGTAAAAAAGGAATCATAAAACATCTGCAGAACTACAAGTCAGATATCAGGTACAGTTTGCAAACTCCTTCAAACACACTTACTATTTTATAACATCACATCTGTTCTCTTGATTTGTTTTCAACAAAAATGAATTTCTTACATTTAGAAACAAAATAGTTATAAAAAAAGAAAATTATAATTAAAAGAGAACTCTAATCTTTCCAGTCCAATGTCACTAAAGTTACACTGAATAAAACTGCTGACTGTGACAGTATGTAAATGCCATGATAACAAGGAAAAACTGACCTTAAACAAAGGTGAGATCAACACAATTAGAAAACATTTCCAGATAAGTTATTTTAAAAAGATACAGCAATGAACCTCATCTCGCATACATCTGAAATTTCAAACAGTTTTACAGCAGAGCCAAACCGACATTTGTCAGAAAGTTATTTATTTGCAAAAATTGCTGAACATGTCAAGAAAGAGGGTCTGCATCAGCATCCTAAGGGTTTCACCAGTCTATTGCTATACAACAGGGACCCCCTCCCCAACTGAATCTTTAATGAAATACTGTTAACAAATATACAGTAAAGAACAAAAATTCACACGTAAAAAAAACCATGTATAATCAAGTAAAGTCAAATGTTCTTAAAACTTGTTTTATTCATTTGTTAGGTGTTCTTCTGCATACTCTCAGAGTGCCACATAAGTAAGAAATAATTGACAAACACCTGCCTACCCAGACAACAATAATAAATATAGTTAAGAAAAAACAGTGATCTATAGAAAAAATAAAATGCACATCAATATATGCATACATTTATGCTAATCCCTATCAAAGATCATTTAATTGTAGATATTTGTTTAGTAAATGCTTGAAAACATGCAGAGATGGCACATTACAATGCCTCTGTGACAACCCATTCCTGAGTGTGGGAGCCAAAGCACCAGAGCCCCCACTTGAATACTCCACAAGGTTTGTGGCTCAGCCAGCATCCTCCTCCAAGGATCTCAGTATCCTAAGGGGAGCATAGGGCACCAAAATATACAGCAAGTAACCTAAATCCTGTCTGTATTTGGCCTTAAAACAGCAGGGCCAGCACTTTACTGTAAATTCAGCTTTAGCCTGCACTAGTAAAAAAGCCAAATCATGTAAACTGTAATGATATGCTTTTGCCTCCCAGTTACACAAGCAGATTATGCTGCTGCACTTTGAGCTGCTTGGAGTTGATGAATCTAGCATTTGGACAGACCAGCAGAGATTGAAATGCAATACACCAGTGGGTAGAGCTGGGCAAGCATTAATTTTTTGAGGAAGAGCCGAGCCAGAGCTGAGCCAAGGGTCTGGCTTGGCTCTTAGAGCCAAATCACGAGCCAAGCCAAAGAGTGAGGCTAATACAAATATTAGCTTGACCCAACTGAGTGCACTGTCATTAGTTTGATTCCAAAGGAAGAGGTAAGGATGTGGCTGTTATTTAATTTCTTTCACTATGGGGGTAGGGAAGTGGAGGGGGCAACGTTGGATGACTTGATGTGAATCAAAATTGGTGAATACATAAAGAAGGAGAAGCCTCATAGTTCTAACCCAATCCTGTATTATCCAATGATTGCATACAAAAATGCTGTCTCTGCCCATGATTACTCCCTCCCAATGCAGACACAACACACTCACTAGCAGTAACATCCATTGTCCCTCTCCCATGGAAATGACATAATTAACATATTTGTAATTTCTGCATGGAAGAGTAGTTAATGATATACATGCTAAATTTAAATTAATAAGTATAAACACTGTCTTGCAATTATATTGCATCTCCAAGTCCCCCCCCACCCCATTACTGTCACTCCATTCCATGATCAACATTTGAAACCCATTACATCTCACTGGACAATAAACACAATAGCACCCACCACCTCCTTACATACTATCCTCGTCTAGTCATAAAAGACCAGTCACAGCACAGTGACAGATGACTGTGACTGGACTTGGTCTGTTAATATAACTTGAGATGATTGCTCCTGGCAGCAGTTCAGGGGGAGCATGGAGGATGGAGAAGCAATATATAATTGCAGAAGTGTGCTGTTCTTTATTTTTCCTTTTAGTTTAAATTTGGCATGTATGTTGCTCATTCCCCTATGCATCACAAGCACATTTCTGCTGATTATTTGAGGTTATTGTTAGTGTATGTGTTTTGTGTATATTGTTAAGGGGGGTGGGGTTGAATGTGAGCAAACCAGGCATTTGTCATCACATGTATACATGTGATGACACAGAAGTGGGACTAGAACATGATACATGCCTCCTGTTCACCTCTACACATTCACCAAGTTTCTTTCAAGGACAGCTGCCCAATACACCAAAAAACAAGCACCCACTACCCCCTCCCATACTCCACTTCACCTAAGCAATTGCAATATACCAAGTCTGGCAAAGGCAAAGTGAGACATGAGTTACAGACTGTTTGATCTGATGCCCCAATGGAACTGTTGCACAGATTTTCTGATTTTGACAGACATGTGAATGAATGCTGACAGCACTGAATAGCAACACCATTGTCCAATTAGGTGTTACTATAGTTGATGATGTCAAAATTCATTCTCAGATCTCAATTCTAATAGTCAGAATTCCAGTGCAGCAGCACAGTAGGGGCTTTTCAGTCATCTGTAATTTATGTGTCTCACCTGACCTCCGACCATGGCTGGACTTGCTTGATCAGGTATATGATCAAACTGCACGTGACAAAAGACGAACAGAGCAGAGATACACAATATATTCCAACAGACAGTACTCAAAATATTGACAGAATGCATTCAGAAAATATTTTATCAAGAACAAACTAAACTAACCAGGAGACAGTATCAACTTGCTTCAACTTTTCTAGCAAGTAATTTGTTTTCTACTTCCATCCTAGTCTGACTTTCAAATTCTGCATCGGTAGCAGAAGGCAACATCTAATTCTGAACAGTAATATTTATAAATTCCTTTGTCAAGCAAAAAATTAAAACAAAACTCATGCCTTCTTTATATTGTCATTGTAGCACCGCTTTCAAAGGGCTGGCAGTGTAGTCTATAGGTGAGAGCAAGAAATAGTGGATGAGCTTACTACCCGAGCTGGATTTTCTCAGCCTTCACCTGCATATCGTGTGACCTTAAAAAAGCCACTAAGTCTCCCTGTGCTCCTTGGATATACCTGGAAATGGTTTTTTATTGAACTGGCAGTATAGCTGGAGGATTAGAGCAACAAGTTGTGAATGAGCTTGGTACAGCCAGCAGACCCTGGTTTGATTACCGCAACCTCCATTTACATACTGTGTGACTGAGCAAGTCACTTAACCTCCCCAGTGCACATAGTTTGCCTCTGAAAATGGGTCTTATGCCTATTGGGTCTGACCCAGTTACTAAAAAATAAATAAATCATTCAGTCATAATGATGGACTGGACAAGAGTCAGCCAGAAGCAGTAGCTACACTGTAGCCAGCCTGCTGTGTGCATCAGTGAATACATGGTATCCTGCACACAGCACCCAATCAATACATCATTAAACCACCATGCACAGGAGTATAACACAGAAGGCTGATTCCTGAGGGCATACCTCTCAACTATCCCTGATTATGAAGGACGTCCTTCATTTTACCCTCTCAAAACTGCTCCGTCACTCATCCATCCCTAATGGAAAAGGTGCTGGTCACATGATATGCTGTAAATTCAGAATTTAAAGCATACTGTAAATTGATATTAGTCTAAGATGCATGCTAAATTAAAAATAAACTTTGTACAGGTAAATACAATATTTTCCTCAGGGTTCTGGGCTGGGCTTGTAACTTCAAGTTTGAGGATGTGTTCCCTGAGAGTCACTTGGTCAGTGCCCTTCATTGTCCCTCACTGTCCCCATTTTGAGGGTCCATGTCCTTATTTTTAGTGACAAAATGTGAGAGGTATGCCTGAAGAGAATGACAGTAAGGGTTACACAGCAATGAAATGGGGGGGGGTCAGTAAAGCTGGGTGTCCACATTTAGACTGGGTCTAGTCACTGGCACTGCAGCCACTGTGTGACAGGACAGGAACAAGATGTTTCCCCAACAAGTTCCCTTCTTTTACCTGATGTGCTGTGCATCACAATGACCCCAGCCTGAACCCACTCACATACCTTATTAATTAATGTGGGTGTCTGTCTCAGAACTCAAGCAGTGCCTTGTGATTGTACTGCTTGCCAGGATGGATCTGTAATCCACATTGAGGTCGGTCTCATCGATTGATTTGCTGCTCAGCTCTCCCCCTCAGCCCCTCCCCAGTAACCCCAAGCAGCAGGGTCTTTACCATTACTGCCTGGAGATGGTGGCATGTCTCTCCTGGGCCACCCTACAGCTCCTCTGACTCACTGTAGCATCCCTTCCCAATCCCTGACCCCCATACCGTGCACCTCCCACTCACTGCTCAGGTTGCTCCCAGTGCAGCACATCCTTCTGACTCCCAGGCCAGCTGCTCTGCTTTTCCCAGCCCTCTCCACTGTGTTCACGAGCAAAAAAGCAGCTGCAACCTGTAACTAGTCCATCCTTCTCTAAAGACCCCATCCTAGGGTTACCAACATTGGATTTCAAAAATAAGAGACAGACCACTGTCCTCTTGCCCCACACCCTGTCACATCCTACCCCTTGCCCAGTGGGTGTTATTTTTGAGATGAAGCCCCCCATAACTTGGTCTCAGATGAGCAGTGCACCCTGATGCTGTGAGGTGCATTGGATGCAGGTTCAAAATGTTATTTACTAGTTTTTACACTGAATAACTTCAGTACACCACATATCATGCAAGATTATAGATGTAATGAAGAACAGCAGCAGCAGCAGTTGTCAGCATCAGGGATAACACTTAAAACATTGGGGATGGGGACAGGACAGATGACCAAAAATCATGAACATCATCACCTTTAAAAATGGGTTTTTAGTCAATGTCAGGACCCCCCCCCCCTCGCAGTAACTTTACTTGACAGAATCCAGATAAATAACAAGTCGGTGTCAGTGTCATTAACATTAACATTCATTTAATTTCTAACAGTCACACTCACCACTGTCACAATGTCCCATCATTACAGATTCAATCAAGTAAGTGAAATGACTAGTGTGAGAACTCACTTGCAGAGCAGAAAAGAGGAGCACTTACTTTTACTTTCTGCCTCTGGTCTCATCTGTCTAGCCCACACAGTAGAAGGCAAGTAGACAGTAAGTACTAGGCAGGCAGGCTAGCCTAAGCCAGGCACAGCCCGGGGAGTTCTTCTCCCTTCTGTGACCCATCCCAACCCGACTCCTTCCTCCTTTCGACTTGCTCAGCTCACAGCAGGAGCAGATAGCCCCTTCTAGTACCATGTCCTCCTGAGTCTGACTCAAAGTCCACACCTCCACTGACTGTCCACCGCGGACACTCACATCACTCATTCTGTTCTGGAAATGATGCATGTAATAACTGACTGACTGACTAGCACAGCGTGAGAATTAATCCACCTTTTATTATTTGATAGCAAGGAGGAATTGCAAATAGATAGTTGTGGGTTTTTTTCCTGCTGCGCCTCGGCTTGCAGTTGGCTCTAAGTTTTGTAGAGCTGTCGAGCCGAGCCGAGCCACGTCTCTGACCAACCTGGCTCATCCAGGTATACCAGCTGGGTGGCCACAGATGTGCTGACTAACACTTTAAGTGCAGGTTTAGTATAAAAAGGTCAGAGTTTCATAATATTTTGCAGATGATAGACCATGCCCCTAACTACTGCTAACACTTGGGTTTGGTATGTCATGGAATATCATCACTTCTCAGGTGCATAAGACACTCAGCCATTGCCTTGTGACTCACAATGCACAGGACAGATGACACTATTTCACGACATACCACACTCTTTCAGGTATTGTTGCTTAGTTGTTCTTCATTATGATATCCCTAATGGCAACATATAGATGCTGAAGAGCATGAGAGAAAACCCTGTCGCCTTTTAAAATACGAATATCACTGTCCATGGCTTTCATCTTAAATTTCCTAGGGACACTGGCTGCATTCTGTTGGGCAGACATAACTAGAACCAGTCCAAGACAATACCATCCACACCCAACATCCACTTCAAGTGGTCACGCAACATCCCATGATCCATGGTATCAAATCCTGCCAAAAGGTCAAGCTAGAAGGGGGGGACTCTGCATGACAATTTTTCGTTATCCAAACGAGAGCTTTCTTCATAGCATGCCAAGGTCTCAAGTAGGATTGAAAAGAATCAAACCTACAGTATCTAGCCGCAGCAACCACTTCTGCAGCTATTCTGCCACTACCTATTGAAGTCCCTTGCCAAGAAAACCAAAATTCAAAACTGTCCTGTAATTTGTCAGTATCTGTGGATATAGTCTACGCTAATAACAAAAACAAATCATGTAAATCTTGAGTGATATGCTTTTGCCACACAGTTACATAAGGAAGTAATGCTGCTGCACTTTGAGCTTCCTGGAGTTGATGAATCTGGTGCCACAGATGTATACACTGCCATTAGGGAGGCCATAATGAAGTACAACTAAGCAACAATATCTGAGCGAGTGTGGTATGTCATGAAATATTGTCACCTGTCCTGTGTATTGTTTGTCACATGGCCAAGGCTGAGTGTCTTATGCACCTGAGAAGTGATGATATTCCATGACACAATATTACTCTCTGCTTCTGCCAAACCTGAGTGTCCTAGGGTAACAACACAGTATGCCAATGCACCCCAGGGATGAGATCTTGCACATTTATCAAACAGGGACTGTGTTAAGTCATGCTGAGGTGCACACTGTGGCACTGTGACATGGACTGCTGATCCTTCCATATGGTCCGCAGCAGTGAAAAATACTACACAGTATGCCAGCCTGCCCCACAACCCCTGTGCACTTGTGCCAGGGGTACATCCAAACTAAGATAAAAACAATTTCTTTTTTAATAATGCAACATGATCAGGTGACTAATGCCCAGGCTTGAGAACCAGGAGACACAGGTTCATATCCCAACAGAGCCACCTACTTACTGTGTGATCCTTAGCAGGTCTCTTAGTCTCCCCTTGTTTCAGTCACTTCCATCTGCATAAAGGTATACAAACAGGACTGTTCCTTAAAATAAAATGTTGTATCTCAGTTGGTCTACCCTTGGTAAGTAAAGTGTAAAAGGAACAAAAAAAATGGAATTGACTCTTGACCAATTTACCTAAAGTGCCTTAATCCTCCTCATGAGGAGACAATATCACTTAGTTAGGTGCAGCGTGGATGCTATTTCCTTCAATCTGCCAAGATGCTGTGAGTTGAGTGAAGATGGGATTACCAACAACCATGCCAAATGTGCTGCTGGAGAGGATAGTGGATTTCAATCTGTCAGATCCTCAGAGATTTCAGTCACCTTGAGCAGGATTGAATCTAGTCAGAGTTAAACTGGAATTACAGACTCTTTCAAAATTCAAGTGTTGTATGGCCAGCAGATCAGAAGAGAAAGAGAGAAAGGGGGAGAGAGGGTGGAAGAGGAAGACAGAAAGATGAAAAGAATGTGAGTGAGAGTGACAAGGGGAGAGAGACAGCAAGAGGGAGGTGGTAGAGAGAGAAATAGAGACATAGTAACATAGAAAAGTGCCAGCTGAACAAGTCTTGTACTGTGCATCATGTCTGCCCATTTTCCTACTTGAGTCATAGCAGTCAACCTTTGGTCATGCCTAGACCGTCATTCCATTGGCAGATCAGTCTTGCCACCCCCTCACGCCATTGATTTCCTTGCCAAAGTTTTCATCATCCCCTTATAGTTGTCTTGAAACCTGTCACTATCTTGGCATTTACCAACAACTATAGCAAACTGTTCCATCAATACACCACCCTGTCCCTTGATGAAATATTTTGTGATATTCTTCCTGAATCTACTACTCATCAGTTTATATTTGTGTCCCCTAGTTGCTGATCACTCATTATGACACACTACCCTATTTAACCCTCTCAGATATTTAAAGGTTTCTATTATTTCCTCTTTGTTCTTTCTAGACTTCAGCAAGTACGTGTTCAGATTGGTCAGAGGGTCCTCATATTATTTACCCTGCTAATCTGGTTACATCTTTGTAGCACACCTTTTGGACAGATTCTGTACCATCCTTATCCTTTGTCAAGTGCATGCTCAAGAACTCAACACAATTCTCCAGGATTGGCCACACAAGTGACCCATAAAGGGGCAACATCACCTCTGTTGTTCTATTGAAGACCCTCCCCCCCATATATCCCACCATATTATGTACCTTCCTGAGTGACGTGGTGCATTGGGACATTGACTTGAGGCTATTGCTAATGATGATTAGCAAGTCCCTTTTCTTCAGTGGCTTGATATTTTTCCACACCCTCTCCCCTCTCCCAACCAATACCCTGTGTTCAGGTTTTCCTTACCGATGTGTATACCTTTCCACTTCTTGGCATTGGAGTTCATTTGCCATACCTTAGAGTGAACCACTCATTTAACTTTTCTAAGTCCCTCTTTAGGTCCCAAACTCCTCTTCAGAGTTGACTCTGCTACAGAGTTTAGTATCATCTGAAAGGAGATAAAGAGAGAGACAGAGAGAGAGGGGAAGGGCAGATAATTATTTGGGGCAGCCACTTCTCAATATATCAGACTTAACACAGAAATATGATTATTCAGGATGTGTGTGGCCCATCATTATGTGCTTACTTTTGTATTTCCACAGTGGATTCTGGCTTAAAGGTACATGTCTATGTCCAAGTGAGGCATGCAGTATTGGTGAAGGGCTCCTTGCCTATCTGATGACTCCAGAGCACTAAGCTGTTAAACATAAGATCCAAGATTCGAATGCTGAAACAATCACTAGCCATGACCAAATCCTTGACCTCACAGAGTGTTAAATTGTTTGGGTACCAGAACTGCCAAGCAATGGGTCATGGCTCTCTCACCCGAAGAGCTCATAAGAAAATATACGTATAGCCAGGAGTGATGCAGTAATTGTCCATGTACAGTACAGGACAGTGAGTACCAGTGACAAAGTACATGTCACCTGTCACTGACTCATGTTCCCAGAAAAGAAAGTATTAATGTGCTTGGGTGTCATAGTAGCTGGTGAGTGGCTTGCCATGCCAGCCAACCAGATTCATGCCTGAACCTCAATCACATCTGTGTGCTCACAGCCTTGGTGGAGGGGCTTATTTGTCTACTGTGTCTTATCTGCTTAGTGCCCCAAGGGGAAGCTATGTGAGGAGTGCTCTGCTCTTCAGAGGGGGGTATGATGTTGGCACCAACTTCCCTATATTAGTGTGCCAATGTGTACATGCTTTCAGAATCTCACTGTCAGCATTCCCAAGGTGAGGGGGATCAGTATGAAAAAACTGCTGAGCACAGGGTGACAGCTTCAGCAGCCTTGGGCCCCTCTCCACTCCTCGACTGCTTGGATCATGCTCATGTGGTGTGTGTGGGAGGGTACTCAACTTAACACTCTACCAAAGGAAGAAAACATGGCGGGTACTGGTTGGAGGACAGTGCTTATTGGGGTATGGGCTACCCTTGGTAAGTAAAGTGTAAAAAGAACAAAAAAAATGGAATTGACTCTTGACCAATTTACTTAAAGTGCCTTAATCCTCCTCATGAGGAGACAATATCACCAGTGCACCTGTGCTGCACTGCTGGAGGTGCTGTCCTTCAGATAAAATGTTAAAACGAGGCCCCTTCTGGATGCCTCTCGTGGGGGTCCAGGTGGAAGTTAATGATCCCGTGGAACTTTTTGAAAGAGATGGAGAATTATGGCCAGTTTCTTGGGCAACATTCCATCTCTTAGTAACACATGATCAAATGAATTAGAGCTGTTGGAGTGGGATAGTAACAAGTTTAGTGGCTGCTGTATTTTATCTGCTTGGTGCCCCATAGAAGGCAGTATAGAGCAGTGAGTTAAGGCTCTGAGCTGTAGATCTGGACACCTGGGTTTGCATTCCACAGCTACCTAGGTTCATACTGTGTGATCCTAAGCAAACCACTTAACTTTCTTGTGCTCCCAGGTCGCATCTGGAAGCAAGCTTCACTTTAGTGTGCTACTGTTGTTTAAACAATGCTCCGTTCTGTTCTGTTCTGTTGCTGTATGTATACATACAATCCTTGCACTGCCATTATTAAACCCATTGCATGTTTTGCATATGAAAGGTGCTATATAAATTCAAGTTATTTTCTATTTCCTTCTGGCACAGTTAAGATCTTATGTAACTGACAAATCTGAAAGTTTGAAGACATCCTGCTTTGCATGGTGGTGGTGACACTGTGTTGCTGATCAAGTCCTGCTTTGCACTCAGACCCAGCCTTATCTTAGACAGGAAGTGATGTGAAGGAATCCATTTACAAGATTAGGTTCTCATTCCTCAATATGTTACCCCCTTGGAGTCCTCTTAACTCATTTGGCATTGGAGGCATTGAGACCACAGTACACTTGCACTCTCCTCTTGGGGTGGGAGGGCATATAGACCATGGTATAGTAACACTCCCTTCCTGGGGGAGGGTGTTACACAGCAGTGAGACCATGGTACACTACTAAAACTAGCCTCTTGGGAGGGGGTGGATGGGCAGGGAGACCATGGTACACTGACACTCCTCTTCCAGGTGGTGGGTGAAGGGGCAGTAAGACCATGGTACACTAACATTCCTCTTCCAGGGGGTTGGTAAAGAGGCAGTAAGACGATGGTACACTAGCACTCCTCTCGTAGCATGGGGATGTTACACAGCCATAAAATCATGCTACACTAATAAGACCCCCCTCTCTGGAGCAGGGAAGACAGGCAGTGAGACAAAGGTACTGTACACTAGCACTCTCTTCTCAGAGGGGGTTGGGGTTATGCAGCAATGAGTCCATGGTGAACTAATAACAGTCCCCTTTCAGTAGGGGGTGAATGAGGAGTCCAGAACTACACTAGGTCAAGCAGAGCATACCCCTTGATGATATTGCAATAGTCTACAAATAGCTACAATGCAGAATTAACATTGAACAGACTTGGTCATCTGCATCTCTGGAGAACTACCAGTTACAGAGTTCAATACCTCATTTGAAAGATTTTACATGATTTTTCAAACTTTGTTATCCACATTAAATTAATGTTCTCTTAAAGCTGTCTGCTGACTTGATGGCTTCATTGCCTTAATGTTTCACCAAGAAGCGGGAGACTGTCTCTCTGAAGAAGACTTTGAGTCTGCATCTGAGTCTACTAATTCATCCACACTTTGTTCATTATAGATTGCAAATCTTTCTGTGGTATTCCATCTTCTGATGTGCATTAGCATGGAACTAGACCTATAGCATCAACAACTATTTGTCAATGCTGAATGTTTGCTTCCTGGTATTGGCATTGGTAGTGCAGGAGTTAGAGGGGTGCATAATAGGAATGGCAGTGAAGTACTGAACTAACACCAACACCCAACCCCACCCTGCAAAGACTGACAGGCATTGGGGATGTGCCTTTGTGTCACTGGGCATAATGCTCATGCCATTTTACCTCACCCCAACCCACCCTGCAGACACTGATCGGTGTTGTGGCATGCTTTGGGGTCATCGTCCTTATGCTCACCCCATTCCATAAGTAAATAAGCTCAGATGGGTGCAGTATAGGAGAATGGGATGAACATTAGTGCTGAAGACCACAAGGCACACCTCAATGCCTGTCTCTGGCTGCAGGTTGGGGTGAGGCTGGAATGGCATGAGCATTCTGGCCAACAACTCCAAGTCACACCTCGAAGCCTGACAGTCTCTTCAGGGTGGGGCACTAAGGTTGAAAACCCTAACACCCAGGGAATTTGTTAGTGTTTTCACTCCAAATTTTCAAAATGATCTTTTTGGGACCCCACCTCATGAACAGAGGTACTATCATTTTGTTACTCAGTCCCAAAAGGTGATTTCACACAGCCACTGTGCCATTTGGTGCCATGAGTGCTAAAACATATTTTGGGCAGGATGTGAAAAATGACAGCTATACTGCTCTTGAGGAGGTGTGAAAAAATTACAATGTTGAAAATATGGAGTGACAATATGAAAAAATGGTGAAGTTACGAGTATGCATAGAAACTGTGCAATGCACACCCATAACGCAAACATTTTGTGGAATTTTTTCACCAAGTTTTCACTGTGGAATTTTTGGGATCCCACCTCATGAACAGTGACACTATCATTTTGGCACTCGATCCTGAAAGTTGATTTTGCACAGTGACTGTGCCACTCAGCGCCACAGGTGCAAAAACATATTTTGGGCAGGATATGAAAAATGACAGATATACTGTTCACAAGGAGATATGATAAAATGTCAGTGTTGAAAATCTGGAGTGAAAATGTTAAAAATTGGTGAAGTTATGAGCGTGCATAGAAACTGTGCAATGCAAGCTCATAATGCAGTCATTTTTGGGAATTTTTTCACCAAATTTGCAACATGGTCTTTAGGGACCCCACCTCATGAACAGCAGTATTGTTGTTTCATTAACCTATCCCAAAAGATGATTCCATGCAGCGACTGCGAAATCACCTTTTGGGACTGAGAAACAAGAGGACAGTCAGTGTTCATGAGGTGGGATCACAAGAACTACATGTTGAAAATTTGGAGCTGCAATTCCTAAAAATGGCTATGATATCAACCTAAGTTGAAACCTCCCATTGATTCCTATTATATGGCTTACCTTGGTTCCTCAGTTTGGAGTAAAGCTTTGAAGATTGCAGACATGTCCCAGTCCAGAGAAGATTGCAGTGCTGGACCTCCAGAGGTAAGTATGGGGTGAGGGGGGTGAAGAGAGGTGGGGTGTGCAGATGATGGGTGGAATGGGGGAAGGGTCCTGTGGAGATGACAAAGGACCGTTTTCCTTTTTACAGCTAAACAACAAACAAAAATGATGTTGTGGTTGGTTTTCTTTATTTACATTTAACTATTTATTTTTTAGGCACACTGGGGTGGGCTCCCAGTGTGCCAAACTAATGTGTGGGGGGTGCACAAACCAACTCAGGGATTGGGAACCCAGTTGTTGGCTTTGAAAGAAGAGGCTTGGGGAGGAGGGCATCTGACACCGGAAGGGGTGGCATCCCGGTGTCTGAAACATTTATGAATTATTACAGCACACTGCAGTGGGCTCCTAGTGTGCCACCTGAGTTGGGGGGGTGGGCATACATGACTCAGACAGGGGAGATTTGGCACCACCGTCAGCAATGGAACATGGGGGGGTAGGCATCTGACTCTGAAAGTGGGCATCTTGGTGTAGGAAAGTACACAAAAAAAGTATCTGGGCACACTGAGGTGGGCTCCCAGTGTGCCACAATAGTGTGGTGAGGTGGGGGGCATGCCGACATAGGGACTGGCCACCCTGATGTTGGCTTTTGGGGGACTGTGTGGTAGGCAGCAGGAACTGCCAATCTGCAAAGCCATGGCATGGCTCTTTTATTGTTTTGCTTCACCATGAAAGTCACGCTGAGCAAACAGGTTGCTCATAGCTCCAACCATGTGCATTACTGTGCACTGTATGTGCATGGCTGGAGTCTTCCTCACCACTGTGTGCCTGGTTGCAGGGGGAGGGGGGATCTGCTGCTGCAGTCTGGGATGATGAAACTGTCCCTGATTGGAGTGGCAGATTTCTTTCAAGTCCGTCGCCCGCTCTGAAACTGCCATCATCAGCAGCTTTCCTGTTGATTGGTGGCCGAGGGATGTGCCCCTGAAAGCATTCCCTGGATTGGCCAAACACTGCTACACCTCTACAGTAGCCTACACTCCTCAAAATGTTTCTTGTGTGCTGCACACACAAGCAAACATAATAAGCCAGATGTCAAGCATCCAGTGTCATGTTGGCAGCCTCCATGGCTCATGTAGTGGAAACCAAATTCCTATTGACCTGAGTGGTAGTGATTGATATCACTTCCTATGTTGATATAACTTGTGTATTGGCAACCAGTTAATTATTTTGTTTGCATTCCAAATCTCACTTTCAAAGTGCATGTGGCTAGGGTCCCCACCACATGGGTCAGTCATGTAGTAGCAGAAGCTCTCCATGGTCACCCTCCCTGAGGAAGGAAGTACCTCAATCAGAAATTCCCTAAGGTATTTTTCACCTGATATCCCAATGTGCAGTGTCCTGGGTTCAGTATGGAAAGCAAGAATGCATGAGCCATTAGAAAGCCATGGGACTATTTTTCACAATAAAGGTTCTGTAGAAGAATGCATTCTTCCCCACAAATGGATGATAGGATGCAGTCATTTTAAAGTTATTTATGATACAGACTAAAAATCCATGTCAAAAATCTGTAACAAAATACTTTTTTTCATATTTTCTGCAGGGTGCGGGGTATGTGTGTCCATCTGGAGTACCTTGTTGGGAAGTGGTGCCTGGTAGTGACTGCTGGATTCTCATTATGTGTCCTCACCTTGATAGTGTTCATTGGTTCTTTCTGCCTTGAGGATGGTGGATGACTTTTGGCCTAGCACAACTGACCAATGATACCTCCGTAATATACTGGTTCCATTCTTTTCTTTTAATTTTACATACGAACATATGAAATCACCAGCAGAAACAGGCCACATGGTCTATTGAGTCTGTCTGAATGTGCAGCTAGCACTTTATCTTATAGCTGCCCCTCCCATTTATTAGTTTATTCATGTTTTAATATAATTTATTATAATTTATAATTTAATGTGTATTAGTAATTACAATTTTATAAAAATCAATATGTTATTCAATAAAACATACAACAAATAACAATAATGATTAGGCTGAATAATATAATAAGTAATTTCATATTTCTGGTATGCAGGCTCCTTTGTACAATAGTGGGGACCTCTGTTTGGGAGGACAAGGCATCCGGAATGTTCCCCACTTCAGATTAAATTCAGATGGAGATCTCTCATTTGCAGAGTCTGCCTCCCTTCTCTGATGCACATTTCCTGTTTAGATCTACCTTATACCCTCTCTGCCCTGTTTTAAAAACAGGCTGATATCATAAGTATTCTGACAAGATTTCCCACACTGACTGCTAGATATCACTGCACAGTATACAGATATTGTTCACAGTGGGGATTTTGATGCTGAAACTCATTTTATATTTTTGTTATTATTTACAATGTTTGTTTTATGTGATTTTAAATCGTAAATTGCAATGAGCATCAAAGAAAGGCATTCTATCCATCAGTCCATCCATCCATCCATCCATCCATCCATCCATCCATCCATCTATCCAGCTACTGTATTTTTTATACATCCATCCAACCACTCATCCATCCATCCATACATAAACACATCTATCCACTAACCCATCCATCCACACTCCCATTCACCTCCTCACCCAACCACCCATCCATCCACCCACACACCTATCCACCTATCCACCTATCCATCCATCCATCCATTCATCCATCCATAAGCACATCCATCCACTCACCCATCCATCCACACACCCATCCATCTACTCACCCAACCACCCATTCATGCACCCACCCACCCAGCCATCAATACACCTATCTACCATCCATCAGTCCATCAATCCATCCATATACCCAACCAGCCATTCACCAATACAACCATTCATCCAATCATTTATCCATTCATTCATCCAACCTCCCATCCACTCCTCCATTCATAACTCCATCGACCCACATATCCACCCACCCACTCAACCACCCATCCATCCATCCATCCATCCATCCACACATTCACCCATTCATCCATCTACCCACCTTTCCATCAACCCACCCACCCATCCATCCATCCACCCTTTCATCCATCCAACCATACCTTAATCCACCCATACCTCCTCCCACCCACCCAATCACTTAATCACACATCCATCCACACATCCATCCATTCATTTATCTGTCCATTCAAACACCCACCCAACCATCCATCCATCCATCTATCCATTCATCCACCCAACAACCCATCTACACATTAATCAATCCACCCATACATCCATCCACCCAACTACCCATCCATCCATCCATTTATCTCTCCATCCATCCATCCATCCATCCATCTGTCCATCCATCCATATATCGATCCATTCATAATTTCATTCATCTCTCTATCCATCCATCCATTCATTCATTCAGCCATCCAGCCATCCACCCAACCACCCATCCACTGATCCATACATGCATATATCAATTCATCCATTCAACCACCAACTCACTCATCCACCCAAACACCCAACCATCCACTCACCTGCCCAACCATGCATTTATTGATTCCTCTATCCATCCAACATCCATCAATCCATCCACCCACCCATCCACCCATTCAACTATTCATCCTCTATCCATCCATCCATCCATCCATCCTTCCATCCACCCGTCCACCCTCCCTCCTCCCTCCCTCCTCCTTCCTTCCTTCCTTCCTTCCTTCCTTCCTTCCTTCCTTCCTTCCTTCTTCCTTCCTTTCACCATCTTCTCCAAATGTTCATATCAGAATGTTTCCCCTTCTGCACTGGGATATATCACCAAAGAATCACATCATGATGTGTAGTAATAAGTTGCTGAGATGGTGGCTAGTTTATTTACTCATGCATCATATGAAATCAGGAAAAATCATGACTTCAGTCTACATTAGCAAAGACTGTACCTCAGAAAAGACATAGACAGAGTGTAGGCAATTCAAAAGAGGGCCACAAAGGAGGTGCAAAGGAAGCCCCACAAGGAGAGACTAAGGGATCTCAACATGTACACCCTGGAAGACAGGAGAGAGACAGAGAGAGAGAGATAGAGACAGAGGCAGAGGTGAAATGATTGAGACCTACAAGTACCTCTCAAAGGTGAACAGGGTGCAGGAAGTGGAGTATCTATCAAGCAAGAACTAGCACTAGGACCAGTGGCATGCTACAAAGCTGGGGAGAGGGAATAAAAAATATATGAGGAAGTACTACTTCACTGAAATGAGCAGACTGACAGCTGAAGTGAAGGAGGCTAGAATGGTTGGGATCTTCAAGCATTTCTAGGATAAACAAAGGGATATATTGGAACAAAGGTGATAGGGTGCCAGAGACCTGATAGGTCTGTGGAGGTAGAATAAGCAAGGAACATTTGGAAAGATTGGTTGGGCCAAGCAGTCCTTTTCTGCTGACAAATTATGTTTCTACAGTAAGGGCTTCTTCAGATGCAGTGATAATAGTGCTTCTTTTGGGGCATCAGGCCTACCTTAAAATATAATTTCCAGCTTTACATTCTACGAAACCTCCCAATAGGCCTTTATAAACCAGAGTTTTGTGGGTCTAAACTGCACATTGTGGGGCATAATGGTCAATAGCCAAGTCATGCAGTATGACCTGCAACAATCAACTCCAGCCTTGCCCATCTTGGTATTCCATCTCCAGAATTTATTTATTTTTTTATTTAAAACGTATTTTACCAGAAAAACAAACAGAGCCCAGGAGTCTCATTTCCACTGGTGGCCTGAGGGAGGAAGGAAAAAGATGGTCATGAAGAATAATACAAACACATACATACTTGTTAATTATAGATACAGTTTAAAGTGTTGCAATGTATGTTGTGCAATATAGTGAAGATTACAGTAGTGAAGATTACAATAAGAATACAGCATGAAGTGCCTGCAACAAGGTATGGTGCAAGTAGCCTAGAGATACAGCAGCATTGAGAACATCTTATTAAAAGACAATGAGTTTACTTTAGTTCCCTTGGTTTACTGAAGGGACACATGCATACTACAAAGTGAAGGCAGAAAAAATACTGTAGTAGGTCAATGGCAGATGTGAGCAGAGGATATTTGCCAGGGACAGTTGGAGCAAGACATCAAGGAGGAGTGAGGAGCCTTGATTAAATGTTTGCATGAGAAGTAGGTTGAAGATGAGGTGATGTTGGCAGAAAGGATGTTTCATATGATCAGGATCCTGTAGGCTCAAGGTCGTACCTGCATTATGGGGTTTTGAATTGGCAGCTGTCCCCAGACCAATGTGAGTAGGTGAGGTATGTTGCCATTGTAAAATGTTCCATGAGGTAGGTCAGAAGTTTGCCAGACTAGTATCTTGCACCTAATAGTGCAGTGCTGTGTACCGTGAGTTCTTTGTCAAGGGAGGCATCCACCCAAGTTTATTGTACATGGTGCAGCGGTGTGTAGGAGGGGCAAGCCAGAATGAATTTAAAGAGGGCATTGAAAAGGATGGTAAGCTTTGTCAGGGTGCTGGCGTGAGCACCAACATAAAAAAAGTCCCCATAGTCCAGCAGGTGAGAAATGGAATGTTCAACCACCCATTTCCTGATGTGAGGTTGATGTGATGTACTGTACTGATGTGATGTACTGTACTGTACCTGATGTCATATACAGGACCTTACCCAAAGCACTGTTTATAATTGTTGCTCTCCAGTTAGCTTTCTAATGGTATGCTGACCAGACGGTGACACCAACACAGTGAAATAACTCGCTGTCAGCAAAATTGACACTTTGCCAACAGGTCACTGTGTTGGTGCACCCGAGACAGGGGCACACTGTCTGCAGGTCCTGCACCCTATCCCCAAATCAACTCTGACTGGAACTGATAATTCATAGTACGGGAGGGTGCAGGGGGGCAGAGTCCCCCCATAGAAAAACAGGACCAGGAGACATATGGGATTTATTTATACCACAACTTGCTGTTGACATAAATCCCATCACTGAGATGGCGGTAGACAAAAGTGTTATCGAACTGGCATCATAGATAATTTTCTAATGGTGGCCAATTCCATCTTATACTATGCAACTTGTCAAAGACATATGAGGCAAACTCATCACACTTTTCTTGGGATACCTCCCTACTGGCATTTTGTCTGTGGGGATTTATTTATCTGTCCACATTCCAGAAAATATGTTTTTGGCATCAATTTACTTTGTGAAATATAGAGATTTTGCATCCCTAGTGCCCGATTATACCATCATTTTGATAAAACATATCTACTTTACCTGTCCACAGACAATATTGAAGTCCCCTGTATATGCCCGAGTTTTCAACATGGGGATTTAAGCTTATGAGGTGTACTGTGAACAAGGGTGTAACTTTATACATGTTTCCAAGTTTCAGATGAAACAGCCTATTTAGGTCCCCTAATAGCATAGTATTATGCATAGTACACAGTATTATATACAGTCACCACTGTGTTCATATCCCTATCTGAAAATGAATTCTGATTATTTAAAGTGACTTGCTGCTCTAACACTTGCTCTGTATTGAGCTATATTCTTTATTAATCCATAATATTGCATGTTGCTCTGAGTTCTTCTAAAGAACTGCAGGGGATATCTGAAAAAATGTGATAACTAGAATTAACAGTCCCACAGAATATTTTGCTTGTTTGAAAGGACATTTTACATACAGTGGCAACAAGAGTTGCTTGGATTTTGGTATCCAGCATTGGATTTAACCAGATTCCAGTCCAAAATTCAAAATTAGGATTTATGGATTCTGCTGCAGAAAATCCTAGTTCTGAAAATGAAGAAATGGAACTGGATTTAGAAAATCAGAATCTGACTTGGATTTTGCATCTGAAATTTAGTTTAACCTTCCACCACCCTGTACAATCTGACAGCAACAAAGCCCTCTCCTCACCACACCACTACCCCCACCTTATATTCATCCCTGGTGGCACTGACAAAAGAGCAGGCAGTCAGTCCATCCCAGGCAGGGCAGGCCTCCTCCTCCTCCTCCTTCTCTACATAAGTTCGAATGGATAGATGAACAATGGGCATTGCCAAGTAGTCCAGTGTCGCCCTTCTCATTGGCAATGGTGAGAAGACCATCATCACTCCCAGTCCCATGGAATCCTCTGATTTAATTCCTGTTGCCCAGCCTGTGGAGTAGTGAGGTGGAGTGACTGGACATTCAGATACTGCTGCTGATGTGTTCCACAGCACCTGATCCATTTCAGATCCCTGGACCCAAGTTCAAGAATTAGTCTCTAATATCAAAATGCTGCTCATATCGGAATGGAGGACAACTATCTCATCCACGGCCTCCTGAACTTGACACTTAGACATCACTGTCCTCCATGGTGTTCTGGTTAAATGTGATGAAGATGAGGTGATCAGGTTGACAGTAACAAAATCTTGGGTAACCTGTAACTCAGACGCTTGTGATGCATGTGGCTGACTCTTTTTTCCCTGGAGTCTCATTTGACTGGCAGAACTAGTGTGCTATGACCACACCTCACCCTACACAGACAGCACCTTCCTGCTGACTGACACATAATCCTCACCACTTTTGCTAGGATTACCTACTAGCCTTGTACTTGGGAAAAAGTCTGCCTCTATCTGTAGGAGCAGAGGTTCAGAACTGGATACACCCCACAACCACTGAACTGAGTTGGTCTATTATGACCTGTCCCCTTCCTTAATGTCACTCAGACTGGAGTACTGTCTGAGTTTTTGAATTATTTTTAATGCCTGGAGGCCCTGGAGGACTTAATGACCTGGAAGGAGGTTAAGGGAGAAGACAAGAGGACAGCACCACATCAACTCCAAGCCACTGTCTGGCCAGCACATAACAGAAGGAAGGTACCTTCTACCAACCAAAGAAAGTGGCAAACAAGGGGGAGGGGATTTTTTCTGTACTGCTCTTAGAGGAGTAGTACTCTGTCTCTATCTGCTGTACAGTTTTGGGAGGAGGAGGTGTTAGTGTCTGATGTAGAACTGGAACATCCAATTCCTTCTCCAGTTCCATATCCTGATGCTTAAACCGAATTTGATCTGGAATCAGATGTTTTGATAATCTGATAGATAGAAACAGAACAGATTCCACTGAATCCAGTCTCCCCAAAAAGCAACTAAAAATAAGTAGTGATATATAGTATCTAGACATATTGCAATAAATTATCATTTAATTTAATCTGAAGTTGCAGTAATACTGCAGTGTATAGTGAGTTTATTTCCACATGGATTTCAGTGCCAGATGTAACCTTGTTGTAGGTCTGAAAGGCAAAAAAAAGCTCCACCGCTTGAGTGTACCGGGTCAAACATATAAATCCAGAACAGTAATTACTGGCACCACTCGTCTGTAGTGAAAAAGTAGCTTTATTCAAAAAAGTGCAAATACATACCGCCCACAGCTAGGGACATTGGCAAAAAATAAAACCTTGACCAGTTTCACGAAGTTACTTCATCATCAGAAGGATGAGGCAAGCCAGTCACAAAGGTATTTAAAAAAGCTGCAGTTAAAGTGACAGTGTATTAAAATATAAGTAAATAATAAGAATCATTATCATATGGCTGAAAACATCATAAGGCATCATAAACACTTAACCAATGCTCTAATGCATATCACTAATATTAAATATAAAGAATTCCTTATTAAGTAAACAGCAGGTGAACAAAAAGGTAACACAACTCCAAAACTGACTTCTTAGTGCATGAAAGTTATTCCTCCAGTGCATGAGGGATGTAATCCACTATTCCTCTGCACCCTTGAGAAAAAAGCACAAAAATAAATCAAATTTGTAGTGATTTCATTATTTATGTTCTCCCCTAGCTTTTAAAATACACATTCATGTGGCATAATTATCACAATTACTTCCTATTTTTAATTAAGGGAAGAATATTGATCCGATCATTAAGGTTGGGTGCTTTTAGTGCCCCCAAAGTGTAAATCCAAAAGGAATCTCTCTGCAGGAGCTTTTGGTTCAAGTCCCCACCTCTAGGTTCCAAATGAATCCTTTCAACCCATAAAACGTAAGTGTATGATTTGTACTTGACAGTCTATTAATCATACAATAGGTTGCTAATGCATTCGTAGTGTCTCCCCTGAGATGCTTCTCAAATGTTCCCCTAACTGAAGTTTGAGCGACCACGTAGACTTTTTTTTATTTAATATACTTTATTGTTTTTTCAGTTAGATGATACAAGCCACAAATACATAACAATAACAACAGACAACAAGACCCACAATCCATCCCCCCTCCCAAAAGTTCAGCGGCATTTAAGGAACTAGGAGAGAAGTCAGAGGAGCAGTACTTGCGCTTACAGGAGTGTAGGTGTTAGGAGAAAATAATTGAGCTCAAGATTATGACTTTGCAGACGATATGGACAAAAGCATGCCACTTCTTATATGGGGGAACTGAACTGTCTTTCCAATGGCTAAATATAATCAATTTCACAATGCTAGAGATTAATGCCTCATGGGCTTTATGGATACTAGATAAATCTTGAGGATAGAGACCCACAATGCAAATACTCAGAGTAAAAAGGTCATCTAAACCCAAAAGAGGGTCCAAAGAGGTAATTATAGTGTTCCACAAGGGAACCACTTATACACAGTCCCATAGGACATGCTTAAGATGTCTATCTGTGAGGTTACATCGAGAGCATAAAGGAGACAGTAGTATAAATTATGGAGAATTTTGGAATTGAATCAGTCACAGTCTATCTTGTTTAATGTATTTATATAAAGCTCACCAAACTGAATATCATACTTTAGGATCATCCTGGATACCCAAAGCCTGTGTCCAGTAATAACACACTCCAGTGGGAGTATTGGCATCTAAAGACTGGAAGAGTCTATATAATCCAGACACAGAATTTTGTTGTGCTGCCATAGTAAAAAAACAAGCTCTGGAGTAGACTGATCCATCAAAGCCCAGGGTTTTGGGCCCAAATATGATAAAAGAGCATGGGTTACCTGAAGATATATAAACATGAAGGTGTCCAGGAGCTGAAGACACTCACAAATGGATTGAAGGGTCGACAACTTATCCTCCTCTAAAAGAAAGGATATTGGCTTGTCTTTAAGTTGAGGACTGAAGGACATAGGTATTGGATGACCAGCAATTCCAATATTGGAGTTACATAATATGGGTTTAGTTGACCCCTTGGTCCAGTTCAAACCTAGATACGATCCAAGTTTTCAATGAACTTTCAGGGACCATCCAATAGGCATAGTCCATAGGAAGGTGGGAATCTGAGACACCTTGGCATAAAGCAAGCTACTGAGTTGAAGCCCAGAGTTATGACAAAGGGAGAGCTTAATTTCTTGCCAGACTGGAGTGTAATTGTTATCTAGCCACCCAATTCTTGTATAGCCCCATTGAAAACATTTGCTACCATGAAGGGCACAATAATACAGAAAATGTTGGGTAGACATAGGCCACCATTAGGTTTTGGTGCTGATAACTTAAAATATGACCCACGAGAGGACTGTTTCTTCCATTAAAAAATTATTGAGTGTACGCTGCAAGTGAGCAAACCAGTATTTGGGAAGGAACATACCATGCATTCCTAAGGGATAGAGTAAGCAAGGCAGGACAGTCATCTTAACTACACTTACTCTTCCCCAGAGGGAAAAGGGGAGAGATAACCACCTTTGTAGCTCTAAGGTAGTAGTACACAATAAAGAGTTAAGATTGTCCTTAATCAAAGTTGTAACGGAATGGGAAAGATGCACCCCCAAATAGTTCATTGTCTGAGGCTCCCAAGAGAATCCCAAGTTGGTAATCTTCTGTTTATTAACTAAATTATTTAGAGGTAAAACTGTTGTTTTACTCAGGTTAAGCTTGTAATATGAAATTGCTGAAAAAATGTTGGATTTCTTCCAAGGCAGCTGGAATTGAATTGGAAGGCTCTACCACATGCAGTAACAAATCAACTGCATATGCTGATAATAGGTATTGCTGCCCCCTGACAGAAACTCATTTAATCTCTGGACTTCATTGCAAACTACAAATCAGGGGTTCTACAGTAGGTATAAGTTAAAAGGTAATGGGGAAAGGGTGCAAACTCATCATATTCCACAACGTAGAGGGAAAGGATCCAATATTATGGCATTACACCAGATCTGGGTAGTCAGATTACCATAAACAATTAGAATCCAATGAATTAATTCCAGAGGGAGACTGAATTTATGCAGTACTGAGATAAGGTAAGGCCATGAGACATGGCCAAAAGCCTTTTCCACATCCAGGGAGACCAGGGTTGCAGGAGCCCCTTCCTCCCTAGACATGGAAATGAGGTGGTGAAGCTTCTGAAGGTGATCACTTGATAACCTACCCTTCTTGAAGCCCACCTGCCCAAGGACAGTAAAGGGGTCCCAGACTGATGCTAACTAATTGGCTAAAACTTTAGCTAAGATTTTTAAATCAGTATTAGGTAAGGAAATCAGCTGTTAGCTTTCTGGTTGTGATTCATCTGTACCTGTTTTCTTAGAACGTGATCCAGGCTTCCAGAAAGGAGAGTTCTGAGAAACCCAAACAGTACCAAAAATTGTATAACCAAGTTAGGAAAAGAGCCACTTCTTCAAGGCAGGCCACATAAAAATTAGTGGTTTAACCATAGGGCCCTGGTGCCTTGCCAATGGGTAACTACTTAATGGCCCTATGAACCTCAGTGAGGGAAATTGGATGACTTAGCATTTCCTTTTGCAATGAACTAAGAATAGGGAGAGGGAGGGGCTCGAGATAGGATAAAATTTGGTCCTCTACAGATGAGTCCAAGAATTCATCAGAGTACAGCGCGAGGTAATAAGAACAAAATGTTTCTGCGATAGTCTGGGGTTTGGTCTCAATATCAACTTCAGGGCTAGGTCAGATTCCAGGAATAACTCTTGACAACTCAATTTGGCAGAGGCAGAGTGCCAAAAATTTCCCAGCACTTTCACCAGAGTGTAAATATTTTATCTTGGTTCTCTGTATAGCCAATTCTGCCTTTTGTGCCAGAAGGTCTGTGTATTGGGCCCTTAACAGATTAAGTCTAGACCAAACCTCTGCAGAAGTGTGCTGATTAATGGTGTGTTCTAAGTATCTAATATTCTTCAATAGTTGTTCTTGCATCAAGGCATGCTTCTTGGAGCACATAGATGCTAACCTAATACATTCTCCACATAGAGCACATTTTGCCACTCCCCAGAGAACATCAGTTGCAGATACAGAACCCTTGTTCTGCAAGAACAAATTATTTAGAAATTCTTTCATATGAGAAAGAGTGTTCAAATCTTGCAGAAGCTAAGAGTTAAGTTGCCACACTGAATCGTGGTCCCCAAAGCCCTGCAAAGTGGGGCTGAGTAGTCTTGCCTATGTAAAGGCACCACATTCTAGGTAGCCATATATATATATATATATATATATATATATATATATATATATATATATATGTATGTGTATATATATATATATACTGTATACACATATAAATAAGATTATGCCCATACTGTAGCTGTCCCTTTGATCTTGTTTTAACAAAAAATTATTTTCTATTTCAGGGTACGCACTACCTCCAGATCAAAGGGACAGCTATGGATACAACATTTGCACCCAATTATGCAAATCTCTACACTCACCCTCCTATATAAAGGACGCTGTCCAGGCAGGAGATTAAATCCAAAATCCAGAGCGTTTATTCAGAATTCATATCGTACAAGTTTAAAGTATAGAGTGCTAGTGCATAGAAACCAACTGCCATGGATGTGTGAAGCAGCAGATCACCTGATGTTTCACCAATTTCTGGCTTTATCAAAGGTGAGCCACTTGGCTGATAATACTCCCAAGGCCAAACTGCAGAGGGTCAGGAGAAATTGTAATGAAGATGCTGATTTCATTGCTAACGACTCAGACATGGGCTAGAGATTTTTGGGAATGGGCTACAGCAAGGGGGTGGTTGACAAGACATTCCAACAGGCTTTTAATTCAAACAGAGAGAAGCTTCTTGTACCTAGGGTAAAGAAAAATGGACCAAACAGAATGAACTTTGTAAATACATACAACAGGTAATCAGGGGTTATTGAGAATATTATAAAAGATAACTGGAATATTTAGGAAGAGATCCTTTGGTAAGACAGGCTGCTGCCTTCCCCTAAAGATAGTTTATGAGTGGGGCCAACCTATGTGAAAGACTAGTGCACAGCCTACAAAAAGAACCTGAGCCCACCCAGCCTAAAGAGGACTGGCTACCATTTAGGCCACTTGGTAGTTTTACATGTTATTACTGTAAATGTTGTTATTCAGTTTTGAAAGTGTAATAAATTCACTTCTGTAAATGCAACTAAGGTGTTTCCATCTAGGTCTTTTTTCAGTTGTGTCACTGATAATCTTGTATATATGGCCAGCTGTGAATGTGATGCCTTTTACATAGCCAAGACTACTCGGCTTCCATAAACTTCAGACTGGTGAAAATTTGAGAAACATCTTGGGGACACACTACAAATGCACTAGCAACCCATAGTATGATTAATAGACAGTCAGGTACAAATCATACGTTTAGGTTTTGTGGGGTGGAAAGAATTAAATTGGCACCTAGAAGTAAGGTCTTGGACCAAAAGCTCCTGCAGAAAGAGCCCTTTTGGATTTACACTTTGGGGGCACTAAAAGCACCCGGTCTTAATGATCAGATAGATGTTCTTCCCTTAATTAGAAATAGGAAGTAATTGTGATAATTACGCCATATGAATGTGTATTATATATGCTAAGGGGGACCATAAATAATGAGATAATTGCAAATGTTATTCATTTTTGTGCTTTTTTCTCTATGGTGTGGAGGAATAGAGGATTACATCCCTCATGCACTGGAGGAATAAATTTCATGCACTAAGAAGCCAGTTTTGGAGTTTTATTCCCTGGTTTTTCACCCGCTGTTTACTTAATATGGAACTCTAATTTTAGTGGAATTTTCAGAATTTATGTGAAGTATTTGTGATGTCTTATGATGTTTTTTGCTATATGATAATGTTTCTTATTAACTACTAATGTTTTAATACACTGTCACTTTAACTGCAGCTCTTTTAAATGCCCCTGTAACTGGTTTTCCTCATCCTCCTGATGACGCAGTAAATTTGCAAAACCAGTCAAGGTTTCTTTCAGCCAATGTTCTGAGCTGCAGGCAATAAGTATTTGCACTATTTTAAATAAAGCTACTTTTTCACTACAGAAGAGAAACCTTGTGGTACCACAGCTCAAAGGTCATGGAATCTGGTTCTATCCTATTGAACAACAAGGTTCCAGCTGATTGGAAATCCTCAAGTCAGCTGCTGCTTTTCACAGCTTTGCTGTGTGCACACTAATCAGTTCAAGTTCTGAACTGAAACTGCTGGCACATTTTCTGCAAAGCTGTGTGAAAACACTTGTTTTTAAAAAAAATAAATACAAAATTACAAAAATAAGTGACCTAGTGGCATGTAAGGCTGAGTTGCTTAATACCTCACCCCTTGCCACATCAGTGATTTGGGTTTTGAAATGGACGAGGGTCCCTGGAGGACTGGCCAGAGGGAGGGAGGACTGAGCATCCATAGGACAGCTCTCCTGTTTTGAGAAGGGGGTCCATTGTCACTCATTGCTTGTCTCCTAAATGGAGGTGCCCAGGTGTCAGCGCATGTTACCACACTCAAATGGAAGGGACCTCACATTCAGGGCATTGGGGATGTCTTCACAGAGACAGACAACATATGTTGTGCACATTGCACATCCATGGGGTCGGGGTGAAAATCTACAGAACAAAAAATAATCATAACAGCAGGATGTCAACCAACCCTCTCACAGCCTCTGCACCAGTGACAGGGCACCTCTCATGGGTCCTGTGGCAGATGACAATGAGGAAAGGTAAGTCCTGGAGAAGCTGGGTGATGGGGCTGGGGACATCTGACAGAAGTGGGGGGCTGTCACTCAGAACTAGATGATAAAAACTTGGATAAAAAAAAACTAAAGGAAAACACTATATACTATAAAAAATACTGGTTGGGCAACCACATGCCCAGCCAGCCTGTGCTGACACTTCAAGCCTTTGATTATATCAGACTTCTTAAGCTTTGCTCTTGACGTCTGATGTAATCAGAACACTTCTGTGGAATAACAGGCTGGTTGTGTATGGTTGCCCAACCAGTATTCTTTATATGTAGATAGGTCTTCACATATTTCTGTCTGCCACTGTAACTGAAAAAAAGGTTGGTACTGGGGAACATAAAACATGAAATGGGACAGAGGTGAGGCTCTTGGTTCTGGGAAGAGAGACCGTAGATCATCTTTCATTGACACACCACCTGCTAGGCTGTCATGGGGTGACATTGGCATCGTCTGTGAGGATAGGTGCTTGATCACCTTCCTGACTGCTGGATGGGTGCATCCACAGTGGCCATGATCTTCACGATGAGGGCAAGGGAAAAGAAGAGGAGAAAAATCAAAATAAAATATAAAAAATGCAACAGACACTTAATAGAGCTAAGCTGAAGTGGATACATTTAAACTGATGGGCTAATGTAAAAATATATTGAAATTGAAATTATCAATATAACACCATTTCCAAGCATTCGATGCAGCGGAAACTCAATAGCTCTTTGTAGGTAACACCATGCACCATGACTTCATGGTTCATTTATAAAAGTTTCAATAGGAAAGGAACATTGAGCACTGGACAGTTCATTTCCAGATCTGTCCAAGAGGAGGGGAACAATACAGGTGAGAAATAATAGTAACAATACTTTAACAGTACAAGTTTGAGTGTACAGTACCATCAAGAAGTACAACAAAGTTTGAGCAGTACAATGAAAACATAACATCGTGCAAAGTTTACTGTGCACAGTACAGTTAATAACAAAATGTATACTGTGTAAAGAATCTGCACAATTGAGCCGCACCAAACATATGTGGCTCGGTTTTCATGAAACCTGAGTCGAACCTTTCTGTCCTGGATTGGATCACAGCTCATTTTGTTTTTCTAGTTATACCTCCCCAAGCCCCCCAGCTTGCATGAATGTCATGTGACAGGATTAGGAGACTGAGGAGAGGTCAGAGGATGCTCGACTGGAGTATGTGCAGCATACATACTCCTGTTTGGACATACACTAACCAGAGTTTATATAGGTGTGCTGTTCTGTCCTAGACACCATTACATGTCAGCCACTAATGGGGACAGAGACTGAATTCCACATTTGCGGTTCTAGTCACTGTAGCATTTAGGAAGCAGTGCTTATCAGGCCAAAGCAGAGAGGGGGGGAGAAGTTGGAAGTCGGGGACAGACAGAACAGAAGGATAAAAATTACTTCAACAAAAAAAAAAAACATACAACACTGAAGCATTTGAGAGGAGACTGCATATGTGTGTGTGTGTGTGTGTGTGTATGTGTGTGTGTGTGTGTGTGCATATGCGTGTGCCTGTGGGTGTGCGTGTGTGTGTGTGTTCATTTGTGGAGCATGGGAGAATGGTAGGCTGGGTGCTGGTCAGCCCAGATTTCAATGAGAAAAAGAAAACTAAGACTAGAATTTGATAGAAAAAGATTAAAGACAATAAATTAAAAGAGGAGAGTATAAAGAAGAAGAGATAAACAATGAAAAGTAAGAGACTGTGAGGGGTCTGGACTGCTCACTCTAGTATGGGAATTTGTAGAAAAGAAGACAAGAGTTTAAGGGAACAGAAGAGAATGTCTGAGTAATAAAAAAAAAATTAAGAAGTACAGCAAAAGCAAGAGAGAGACTGTGTGTGTGGTGGTGGAAGTAGGGTGATTTATTAGGCTATAGGCAGTGCAGCCAGCATGCACACAAGTACACAACTCAGACAGTTCACAATGCAGACAGTAGTACAATCTTTTTCTTACAGTACACAACAGCAGTGCTCAATGGGGTCAGAGGGAAGGGACCCCACATTCAGGGCACGGGGGACGTCTCCACAAGGGTGGAACTCATACATTCTGCCCATTGCATATCCATGGGCTCAGGGGTGAAAATTGACAAAAAAAATTCCCCAATAACAGCAGGATGATGACCACCCTATCACAGCCTCTGAACCAGTGATTGGGAACCCCTCATGGATCCTGTGGCAGAGGACGATGAGGGAAAGCAAGTCCTTGAGAAACTGGGTAATGGGGCTAGGGAGGTCATTCAGAGGTGGGGAGGCTGTCAGGCAGAATCAAAAGATAAAAACCTGGATGACAAAAATAAACTAAGGGAAAACACTATACACTGTAAAAAATACTTGTTGGGTAGCCACATGCCAAACCAGCCTGTACTGCCACCTCGGGATTCTGATTACATCTGTCTTCTTGAGCTTTACTCTCAAGGTTTTACGTAATCAGAAACCCTCTGTGGAAGAACAGGCTGGTTGTGCATGGTTGCCCAACCAGTATTCTCTGTATGTAGATAGCTCACTCCATACATCTGGCTGCCACTGTAACTAAAAAAAAGGAAAAGATGAGATTGGTCAACATGAAAAACTGAAATAGGACAGATGTGAGGCTGTTGGTTTCTGGAATTGAGGCTGTGGGTCATCTTTCATTTATACACCATTTGCTGGCCTGTCATGGGGTGACATTGGCATTATCTGTGAGGATAGGTGCTTGATCACCTTCCGGACTGCTGGATGGATGTATCCATGGTGACCATGGTCTTCAGGGTGGGAGGGAAAGCTGAGGAGAAAAATCAAAATACAATAAAAGAAATGCTACAGAGCCTTAAAAGGGCTAAGCTGAAGTTGATGAATTTAAACTGATGGGTTATGTGAAAATACATTAAAACTGAAATTATTGATAAAACACCAACTCCAAGTACACAATTCTGTGAAAAACTGATAGCTCTTTGTAGGAAGCAACACATGCCATGACTTGATTGTTCATTTATAAAGGTTTCAATAGGAAAGGAACACTGAGCTGCCCAGGGGGAGAGGAACAATACAGGTAAGAAACATCACTACTGATACTTCAACAGTGCAAGTCAAGTGAGAGAAAAATACAATCAAGCAGTGTAATAAAGTTTGAGCAGCACAATGAAAACAACACAGTGCTAAATTTTTTCTGCACAGTACAGTTACTCACCAAAAGTATAATGCGTTACAATGAATGGTGTGCAGAACCTTTGTCTGCAAAACTAAGTCACACCAAACATGTGCGGCTCGGTTTTAATGTAACTGAAGCTGAACCTTGTTGGTTTGGATTGAATCTGAGCTCATTTTTATTGCTACATTGCAATTATGCAATGCTGATGAATTGCTATCAAAGGGGTCTGTGACCGGAAATCCTAATGCAGCACAGAGGGAGTGGAATCTGTCCACGTCCTCCTATTCACTAAAAATGTTACCAGAATTCTTAACGCAGCACAGCTGTGTTGTTACGAGGGAGTGGAATCTATTTGTGTCCTCCTATTCATTACTATGTATTTCCTTCTTCTCCCCCTTCCCCTTCACTCGGAGCACTATTTTATTGCTCTAAGCAGAGCAGTGTGTGGTGTACTAACAAGGGGGCCACCTGCACATGCCCCCTCTTGTGGTTGAGATGGGTATAAAAGGATGTATAATTATCCTTAACTTTTTTGGCTTTGCTCAATTCATAGTCCCATTTGGCCTTCCTTACATTATTTTTACTTTCCAGAGCTATTCTTCTGTATTTAACCCATTCTATCTCAGTTTTCCCCTTTTTTGCCTTTTTGTATGTTTTTTTTTCTTTCGTTCATTAGTTTAGTTACATTTCTATTATATTATGGGGTAATTCTTCCTTTGCTATTATATTTGTTTTTCTCTGGTACTTATTTATAAACTAGCTTGTTCAGTTTATTTTTATGGGTATTCCACACATCCTCTAGAGATTTTGATTCCTTCTCCTCTTCCCAATTGCAGCTTTGTATTTCCTCTTTCATACAATTAAAATCTCTGTCTCTCTCCATAACATTTCATTTTTGTTGTTACTTTGATCTTTGTACATATGTTCTTAATCACAAATTTCACCACGTCATGGTCATTGTTCTCCAAAGGGTACATTACACAGCACTTGGTTATTGACTCTCCCAAATTACTTAAAAATAAATCTAAGATATTATTACTCCTAGATGGCAGTTTAACAAACTCCTCCAACCCAATAGTCTCCAGAGTGCTAATGAATTCTCGTTCAAAGATGTTCGGCCTACACCTTTTACCCAGTCTATTGTGGGAAGATTGAAACCACCTATTATCAAAAGTCTGTCATCTGGGTTAAGGGTACTTCAAACCTCAGTCAATTGGTTGTCCATGTCCTGCTTTACCAAGGGTGGTCTTTATACTATACCAAGAGTAAACTTCTTGCCAAACCGTGGCACTATTTTTAACTGTATTTGTTCTAGCACATTTCTCACCTCCATTCCTGAAATTGGTTCAGCAGTGATGTTTTATGCTTCCAGGCACAACAGAAGTGCTCAGTTTAGCCAGCTTGGGCCATGAGGGTAATCTGCTGCCAAAACCCCTCCCTGGTCCCCCATGGATGGATCCCACAATGGCCTCTCTCTACTCCCCCTAGGTATGCATTAGGTACCCTGCTGTTACACTAATGTATATTGATTAGACCAGAAAACTCTGGGCAGAAGTGTAGCCCTTCATGTCAAAAACAAATTTACATCTACATTAGTCACCTTCCAGTCAAAGCAATCTGAATTTGAATGTATCACAATTTCCTTATTCCTCTCCAAGGCTGAGTTAGTCAACATTATTGGTTGCTATGGGCCTCCTTTTTGGCAGCAGCTGATCTATCTAGTGTGGGTGATGCATGCATCAGAGACATTGGTGCTGGGGCTGACATGTATAATAAGGTGTTATCCAACACCATTGACTCCCTTGCACCTGTCTGTGTACGACCCAAATCTTCCTACCTGAGGTCCCCATGGTATGATGGGGCTCTCAGGGAGATGGAAAGGAAGGGTCAGAGGTTAGAGTGCTGCTGGAGAAGATCCGGCCTGGAGGGGGACAAACTGGCCCTGCGTGTACATTATAATGCATACCAGGGGGCAATCAACCATAAGAAGTCAGTGTTTCTGTCCAGGGAGATTGCTGCTGGGAAGAACTGACCAGCTATACTTTTTCAGACTGTAGACAGGCTACTTCATTCTGCTTGTCTACAGCTGAAGAAGGTTTTTACTAATGCTGAATGTGAAGAGTTTGCTCAGTACTTCTCAGACAGAGTGTCCAGTATCTGGCAGGTGGTTTCTTCAGTCAGCAATGTCATAGCTGGCAGTGGTGGCCTGAAGTGTTCTGAGTGCGCTCCGCCTGGTTGGGGGGAGTTTAGACCAGTGGAGGTAAGTGAGGTCATGGAGGTGGCAACCAATCTGAAACACACTTTTTGTGAACTGGACCCGGTGCCGACACATTTCTTGATGAGATGCATTGACACCATCGGCCCGGTGTTTGCTCTGATTGTCCAGTGTTCCTTATCTGAGGTGGTCTTCCCTGATCCCTTGAAGGAGGCATTGGTGAGACCCCTCTTAAAGAAACCATCTCTGGACCCGGAGGTCAGGGAAAATTACTGACCTATCTCTATCCTTCCTTTTTTGGCAAAGGTAGTAGAGAAGGTAGTGGCGCTTCAGTTGGAAGAGCACCTCGTGACTCATGAGTTGTATGAACCTTTCCAGTCAAGGTTTTGGGCTAGGCACAGCACAGAAACCGTGCTTGTTCGGGTGCTGAATGATGTCCTCAGGGCGAGAGATCGAGGGGATAAGACAATTCTTGTTCTCCTTGATCTCTCGTCAGCATTTGACAATGTGGACCATTGTGTTTTGCTTGACTGTCTTAGGGCGCTCTGTGGACTCACCAGTACTGTCATCAAGTGGTCTGAGTCCTTTCTTACCAACAGGAGGCAATGGGTTGTGATGGGGAATTTCTCCTCCACCCAGCCTCCTATCTTGTGGAGTTCCTCAGGGATCGGTACTAGCCCCAATGTTGATTGCAGTTTGTATGGTTCCCCTGGGAGGGCTCATTAGGAAGTATGACTTGGGTTTTCATTGCTATGCTGATGATACCCAGCTATACCTTTCCTTTGCCGCAGGAAGATCCAACGCGGTGGATGTTCTGAACAGCTGCCTTGCTGAGATCAATGACTGGATGGCCTCCAGCTGGTTGCGACTGAACCCCGATAAGATGTGGGTATTGGTGGTGGAGTCGAACAGATTGCATGATAGGATGGCCTCTGAATCAGTGACTGGACTTGTTCTGGGATCTGTTTCATTGAAAACCTCCTCTTGGGTGTGAAATCTTGATGTCATCTTGGATAGGAATTTGACTATGGAGGCGCAAATATCCTCCACGGTCCGCTCCTGTTTTTTCCATCTCAGAAACGTCACCAGGATAAAGACCGTTATTCTGCATCTGGACCTCCCCACCTTGATACATGCCTTAGTTACATCAAGGCTTGACTAGTGTAACATGCTCTACCTCAGTGTCACAGAAGGATCTCTCCACAGACTGCAGCTAGTGCAAAATGCAGCTGCCCGGTTACTTACTGGGCAGCAAACATTTTGCCATATTACACCGATGTTGCATGAATTGCACTGGCTGCCAGTTAGGTGGAGGATCCTTTTTAAGGTGGGTCTTCTCACCTACCATGCTGTACATGGGCAGGGTCCTGGTTATCTGTTAGATCTTCTTGTACCTGCTCTCTCTGTCTGCCACCTCCGCTCTTCCTGTAGGGGCACCCTGGCAATTCCTAGGACCAGGCTGAGATCTGCTAGTGACAGAGCTTTTAGTGTTGCCGCCCCCGTCCTTTGTAATTTTGTGCCACTTGGGGTTAAGGGGGCCCCTACCTTGGAGGTTTTCAAGGCCTACCTTAAGGCCCTCCTATTTTCCCATGCATTTCAGGACTGAATTATTAATTTTGGTTGAATATGATGACTATATGATGTGTTATTACTTTCTTATTTTTGGTATTTAAATGTGTTATTTTGAAGACGTATTTATTCATTTTGTACAGTGCCCAGAGTCTCTGGGATTGGGTGTTTTTAAATAAATTTTGCCTTGCCTTGCCTTGACTCTTGCTGATGACTTGGAGCTACTACAGATTTTGTATAAATGTGCTACTGTGCATAACAACAAAATAATAAGCATGGGAGGTCTGAATTATGATTGACAGTCCTCAAAATCAGTTGACCTGAAACATTTCTGTGATTTTAGCAGCTTATCTCTGAACCTACTTGGCTCAGTATGCACAGTCCTCGGAATCCCTTTATTTTGGATCTTATCTTACCAATAGACTGCAGAAAATCTTTTTTACTGTTATCTTTGACAATGTCTTCAGTGACCATAATGTAGTTGCCTGCTCAATGGGTGTACTTAAAACGTATGGAAAATGTTCTTTCTCCCAGTTCAGTATGCATGATTATCTTCAAAAATTAGCTGCTATCAAATGGCAGGATTTTTAGTTATTGTAGCTTCTACATTCCAGGTAGCCTATGACTATTTTACTCAATATGTCAACTAGGTTATTTACCAACTAGCGCATTATGCAAATTATACAGCTAGGAAAAACGTATCCCCATGGTTTACAAAGGAAATAAAAGAAGCACACATGGATCAGGGACAGAGATCTGTTCTGGGCTAGGGCAAGACTCACTAAATCATAACAAGAGTGGCTAAACTTTAGGCAAAAAGGGACTGGTGTACTAAAATAATCAGAACAACCAATTCTACCTTCTATAAGATTCTCTTGAATAACAATATACATAACTCCTCTGGTTTCTGGCAAGCCATCACAAATCTTGAAGGGGTATCAGCCCCAACATCCCTACCAAAACAACTTCAAAGAGGTACCCAGATTATCACAGATAAGCAGTTGATTTTAGAAGAGTGGAAACTACATTTTGCCTCAGTAGAAAATGCCTTTAACACCACAGCCTCCACCAATATACATCTTCCACCTCTCATCCTGTCGAAGTGCTTACCAAATGTCATATATCTTTTCAGTTTCAGCAGGTTACATATAAGGAGATGAGCACTTACTTCTAACCCTCAACTCTAAAAAAAGCACATGAGCAGACAATATTGAGCCACTCTTCTTAATAGCATGATACCCAAACCTCACTGTACCCATTATGCATCTTTTCAACCTCTCAATATCAAACTGTGAGGTTCCACCACTATGGAAGATAGTACATATTATCCCATTCTTCAAGTCAGGCGATAAAACCTCATCACACAGTTATCAGTCTCTGTCTTACCTGTGCTGGCCAAACTGTTCGACAAATTGATTCATGGCCAAATAAAAAATACCTCGGGATGCACTCCCTCATCAACTCCTTGCAGTCAGGCTTCTACTCTAAGCACAGCACAACCTTGCCCTGGTAAAAGTTACTAACAAATGGTTTACAGTCCTAGACCATAAATGGTACCACTTTTGCACTCTTTCTAGACTTAAGCAAGGCTTCTGATACCATAGACCTCAATATCCTACTGCATAAGCTCTTAAGTGTTGAACTGGGCCCAAATGTAGTAAAATCATTCAGATTCTACCTCATGGATAGGTGTCACCAGTTGAAGGTTGAAGGCCTATCATCCACCTGTGTATGCATCAGCAAAGATGTGGCCACAAGGCTCCATATTAGGCCCCTTACTGTTTACAATTTATATTAATGACCTAGGCCAAAACATCACCACTGCCAACCTGTATTTCTGTGTGGATGACACAGTACTTTATACTGCAAGCCCAGATCCTGATACAGCATTGCAATCCCTACAAGAAGAGTTTCATTTGTTAAAACTCAATCTCCATATGTCTAAGCTTCTGTTAAAAGCTGCCAAAACCAAATGCATGGTATTCTCACATAAACCTATCCCCAGTCCCCCCATATCTGGCATCAACACCCTCAGTGATGAAACAATCAAACCTGTATGCACCTTTAAACACCTAGATATGTGGTTGAACAACAAACTTAAATTTAATGTCCTCATAGAAGCCCTCTGCAAGAAGCTATGGCAAACACTGGGTTTCTACTTTCATAATAAATCTTACCTAAACCAAGATGATAAGAAAGTACTGGTGCAGGCTACATTCCTTCCTTTGTTGGACTATGGTGACATTATTTACAGAAGTGCCACAGTCTCTTACCAGGGTAGTTCAGACATTTTGTACCATAGAGTATTTCACTTCATCAGTGAGCTCCCTGCCCTTATGCACTACTGCCTTCCATATAAGGAAGTAGACTGGCCATCACTTGGTACTAGAAGACAAAGACAGGTCAGCTGTAGATTGTGTGGACCCCAGAGAACTGTGTGTAATACAGGCTGACTTGGCAGTTCTCTGGAGTGCTGTACAGGAGAACAACGAGAAGGTGAGTGCTGTGGAGCAGCTGCTGGATCACATAGAGGGACATCAGCTGCAAATTATGTCCATGCTGGAACTGCTGCTGGATCACCATGGGATTTCACATTAGTTTAGTTTCCTCAAACAATGTGCCCCCCACACACCTTCCTTGCTGTGTCATAAAATGTATTCCTCCACCATCCTCGACCCTTGTATGTAATTATGCCCTTTTTTTGTTGTCTTCCGCATGCGTGACTCTTTGTATTCTGTTGAGTGTCTATGTGTGTGTGTGTGCTGTTTTCGTGCCTCATTTTTCTGTATCCTCAAAATGCATCTGTCTTGTGCCCAGAAAATTGACAGGTCATAACAAATTGAAATGTGAGCATTACAGCACATACAAAGACTCCCAGAATGAATGGTGCACTCACTCATGCACGCAGTGGTCACACAAAGTCTCCAGATTTTTTCTGCATGCCCAAAATGCATCTGTCTTGTGTCCAGAAAATTGACAAGTGGTAATGAAGTGAAATGTGAGCATTAAAGCACATACAAAGTCCTCCAGAATTAATGGTGCACTCAGTCATGTACACAGCAGTCACACAGAGTTGCAGATTTTTTCTGCATGCCCAAAATGCATCTGTCTTGTGTCCAGAAAATTGACAAGTGGTAACAAAGTGATATGTGAGTGTTACAACACATACAAAGTCCCCCAAAATTAATGGTGCACTCAGTCATGCGTGCAGTGGTCACACAGAGTCTCCAGATTTTTTTCTGCAGGCCCAAAATGCATCTGTCATGTGTCCAGAAAATTAACAAGTGGTAACAAAGGGAAATGTGAGCATTACAGCACATACAAAGTCCCCCAGAATTAATGGTGCAACTCAGTCATACATGCAGTGGTCACACAGAGTCCTCAGATTTTTTTTGCATGGCCAAAATGCATCTGTCTTTTATCCAGAAAATTGACAAGTGGTAACAAAGTGAAATGTATGCATTACAGCACATACAAAGTCCTCCAGAATTAATGGTGCACTCAGTCATGCATGCAGTGGTCACACAGAGTCTCCAGATTTTTTCTGCATGCCCAAAATGCATCTGTCTTGTGTCCAGCAAACTGACAAGTGGTAATGAAGAGAAATGTGAATGTTACAGCACATACAAAGTCCCCCTGAATTAATGGCGCACTCAGTCATGCGTGCAGCGGTCACAAAGAGTCCCCAGATTTTTTCTGCATGCTCAAAATGCATCTGTCCTGTGTCCAGAAAATTAACAAGTGGTAACAAAGTGAAATGTGGGCATTACAGCACATACAAAGTCCCCCAGAATTAATGGTGCAACTCAGTCATGCATGCAGTGGTCACACAGAGTCCCCAGATTTTTTCTGCATGCCCAAAATGCATCTGTCTTGTTTCCAGAAAATTGACAAGTGGTAACAAAGTGAAATGTGAGTGTCACAGCACATACAAAGTCCCACAGAATAAAATGATGACCGTGAGCGAACTGTTGCTAGTCCAATGTGTGCTGCGATTCCAGCAAATGCAATGTGATCATCTCAACCTGATGGAAGGTGCCATTTTTCTCTACACTAATAGTAGCCTTGGTGAGATGATATATGTAGATATATATTCGTGTATTTTGTAGGTGGGGAGTTGACATGGACATGTACTCATTGTTCTGTTTTGTATCACAGGTCACAGATACTGTTGGTGTGCACATTCCAGTGCTCCATGAGAACTTTTTGCTTAGAAATTTGAAATGGATAACTCTCAAGCAGATGAAGGTAAGTATTTTTTTTGGGGGGGTGGAAGGAGCATATTTGCAGGTTTGTCTCTAATGGCTTCTTATTTGGTTACTTCTTCACAAATTTCATCTTCATTCTTCTTGAGTCTGGTTGTTAATGATGGTCATTGTCATAGAATGAAACCACTTCTGCATGTTGCATGTCTGCCCCAGCCGGGGGAGGGGGGGGGCTGATGTTGAAGAACTTCTTTGGATAAGGCCACTTTGACACAACAACAAAGCAACTGGAAGTTTCCTAAAAAAAGAAATGAATGACTTCTTACAATTTGATTGTAATTTGTCCCTGCTTCTCAATCTCAAGTCAAGTTACATTTCAAAACCACATCTTGTTAAGTAACACAACCTGTATGCAACTTTTTCAATGTTGTCATGGTCATGGCTGCACAGCTGCAAGTTCAGATTACAGTGCATGAGATCTTACAGAAATACTTTTGGTGACGTACACATGTCACCTAGTTTATGAATCGCACTCAGTCGCATTTGCTGCAGTCTTTCAAAACAAATTGAATGAATTAAATAAAATCTTCATATGTACCAGTATGGATTTCAAATGGATATTCCATAGGTTCCTGAATCCTGTGTACAGTACAGCTGCAGTACCATTCATACTGACTTTCAGTGAAGGAGAGTTTTTTTGTTAACCTGTAAAAAAACAAAATAAGTTTACCGTATGTGTTTGACCATTGCGGCTCAGAAAAGCTACAGAAAACAAAACATAGAGCTAAAGGAAGTCAAATAGCATAAAAACATTAGCACACATACTTACTTTATAGTTTAAATAGTAAGAATCTTTGTGCCTGTGGCCGATGGATGTAGTCTCCTGTTCAGCTCCCTTTGCCTTGGCATGGCAAATGGAAATGTAATGGGGAAATATTCTCTGAATGACATTGGTGGTGGGTGCAGGTCTGTTGGACTGGTGATGATAGCTGCGGCGCATGATGACATTCTCTGTTATATCTTCCTACATCTGGTGGTGGTGGCAGTGGCTAACATCAGTCCCGGTGGTGGTGGTGGTTCCTTGGGGGGCGGACAAACTCATACTCATTGGCGGCAGTGGCTAACATTAGTCCTAGTGGTGGTGGTGATGGTGGTCCAGGGGAGGTGGACAAACTCATGCCCAGTGATGGCAGTGGCTAACATCAGTACCGGTGGTGGGGGTGGTCCAGAGGGGTGGACAAACTCATGCTCAGTGGTGGCAGTGGCTAACAGCAGTCCCAGCAGTGGTGATCTGAATCCAGGGAGGCACACTGCATTTTAACAACTTTAGTTAAAACCTGCCAACAATAACCACATCATCATTCTCATAAAGAAAGCTACCCTCACAGTCATCTATGTCTGAAGTCTGACCACTGGTAAATTCTTTCTCCATTGTGTCATCATCTACGTCAGTGGTGGGCCGTTTCATGCTGCCACTGCCACTGCCACCCGGATGGTCCATTTCCACATCACCAAAACCACCATGACTAGGCCGGGGTTCAAATACCGAGGTCACAGTCTGTTTTAGGCATGTGCCTTTCATTCATTTTTATGAATGTTAGCAAACTAACATTTGCAGGAGAGAGAGGTTTGTTCGACAATCCCTGACTATTGCACCTGCTGAGCTGAATACCCTCTCGACACATACACTGGAGGGTGGGAATGTGAGGTACTTCAGTGCCACTGCAGTCAGCTCTGGCCATTCATTGACCTTTCCACTCCAGTACAAAAGAGGATCATCAGTTATTGTCAGATGCCTGTTTTCAGACAAATATGACTCAACCATTCTCTGTGCCGCACCAAGTCCAGTGGTTGATGCATCATTCTGTTCTCCGGAATCATTTATTTCTTAAATCCCCACTTGGGACAAAGCCTCCCAAAGCTGGTTGATGCCAGCCACATTGGATGACAGACCACCTGGAACTGCAGTCCCCTTCTCCTGGCAGGATATGCTTGATAGTCCTCCAGGTACACCTTTAGTCGGATTATGCTGCTGAGGTTTGCTGACCTTGGCATGTGACTTCTGTGCCCCATGAACCAAGTGCACCATTTGGTCATTGATATTTTTTACCTGTTCAGGCCCTCCCTCCAGTACTGATGCAACTCCACATTTGTATCGTGGGTGCAGCATTGTTGCTATGGCAAAGTTGTCACTATGCTGAATGCTTAAAATGTGACGATTCTGTTCGAATACTGTCAGCATGTGTTGCAGCAACATACTGCTAGCACTGTCTCTGGCAACATCAAGGCCATGCTGTACATTCACCAATATCTGCGTCAGCACTCGCAGCAGTGGAATTGATTGGCTAATGGAAGCAGACTCACCACTCACTGCCTGTGTGGCATGTTCAAAAGGCCACAAAATTATTATTACAGAGTCCATGAGGCGCCACTGTTCAGTCGTCATAGACATGGAGGCCCCGGAATTGTCACTGCTAGTGTGCATCACAAAATATATTCTGAGATTGCTTTGTATTGTTCATGCAACCTCCCTGCCATGTATAAAGTGGAGTTCCATTGGGTGACAACTTCCAGCTTCAAGCAGTGCTGAGGGAGGCTGTTTTGCATCTGCAACTGCCGCAGTTGGTCACAGGCCTTTGCAGATCATGAAAAGTAAGAGCAGATATGGCATGCAACGGTCAGCATTTTTTTTATATCAGGGTGCTGCAGAAACTCCTGCACCACAAGATTTAAACAATAGGCCATGCATGGAACACAAATTAAAACACCATTCGTGATGCATTTCACCACATTTGACCCATTATCACTTGCTATGAACCCAGCTCTCAGGGACAAATGGTTCAACCACTTGTCAGTTTCAGTCAGTACCACATCCAGCATGTTTTCACCAGTGTGTGAACAGGTCACATTGTGCATAGCAATCGTTGCATGCTGTTGAATTCCTGGAAGATTGCTACCACGACAATCCACCTTACTGCACTGATTTTTCCCACTACCGACATCACAAACAACCCCCGGCACCTGCGCCCAGTGTGCAGTTACACACAAGTGTGAACTTCCCCCTGTTTTGCCATTTGTCCACATATCCATACTTAAATGGATGAATGGAGAGGAGGAATAAAGGGCATGTCTTACTGAGTCAGGCACAGTACGGAACAACTTGGGGACAGCACGAGTATGTCCTGGATGGGACTTTCCATTTTGGACAGGCACATGCAACAAACCGCCGGAACCCAGAATTCTCCACAAAGGACAAGGGCAAAAGATTAATTGCCAGCATTTCAGCTAAAGCAGCATTAAGTTCACGTGACACTGTATGATTGCGGAGTTACTTCAGTCTATGCACAAAAACACTGTGTAACGTGGGCTGACTTAAACGTTTTACACGTGGTGTGATGACAAATGGTTCTGCTCTGTGATGAATGGCATTGGCAAGGGGTGGAGTGTGGACGTTTGATGAAGAAGGTTGCATAGGTGATGATGATAAACTCAGAAATGCAGTTATTTTGCCAGATTTGCCAACTGGGGTTGATGTACCACTTGCACTAGACATACTTCATTCACCACCACCAAAACTGCTACTCTCACCAGCACTAGAAAACATTTCAAAATCATAATGCTCCTCCACCTCATCATGCCTGTAGTAATCCTCTGCTCTTATTTCCTTACTACTGCACATGTTTAATTTACTACTGGACTTAACACTCATGGAAGGGGATCACATGCTCGTTATGGTTGCTGACAAGGGTAAACGCCCCACTGTGGTATTAGCTGTCATCTTGTGCTGGGTCCACAGTGCCATGTGCCTATTCTTAAGATGTGCATGCTGTCCTACTGTGCCCAGATGGCTCCCCTTCTTACCTCGACTCACACGCACATGGCAAATCTGGCAGATTGTAACTGACTCATCATTTGCCTCTTGAACAAAAAAATCCCAAACAAGGGATTGTGGTGCTCTACTTTTAACATGTCCATGATGCTGCTTATTGAACTCCGTTCTTTTAAGCACTGAAGTGGGGGGTGTCCTACATGATGTTTCAGGTACTGCACACCTGGACTGCAACTGACAGTCACAACTACCTATCATTATTACTGGGTCATCATCATCATCAACTGAAACTGGTAAATTACAAGTTTTTACGGGGTAATGAAAACAGACTCAGACACTGTTACCAGTCACCTTGAATTTCTTTTTCTCCGGTTCCCAACTTGGGTCAATTATATCACCATCATCATATTCATCATCATCACACACATCCACATCCTCTGCTTGAATGCTGGCATGTGGACTGCATGTTGCAACCACTGCAACATCATTGTCATCATCACATTCATCATCACCATCAACGCCAACATCACCTGATATTTTTTCACCACACTGTGAATCACTGCATGGGAAATGTGTGACATGAACCACGGTGGACGAAATATCATATTGTATGCTATTGTTGACATGATTATCAGAATCCTCAGGTTCAGTTACTGGGATGTTAGTGGGAAGTATGACATCATCTATACTGCCACTCACTTGCACTGCTTCACACTCCACTATATTTTTGGATACGGTACACTGGTCAGAATTCGAACTTGAGGCATCAGTACTCATACTACCACCACAAGCAACTGCACTAACACCATTGGCTGGGAAAACATCATCTCCTCCAACTATGAAAAGCTACTGATTGGGCTGTAAAAAACATTGCAGGAGAAATACCTGTCCTCACATCAGCAATGCACTTCTGCGTCTGTGTACTACCACGCCCACAGACTGTCTTACTGGCAGCAGTGCCATGGCGAGAACCAGCTTTGCTTGCACATCTCTTTGTGGGCATTTTGGGGGATCAACAACAATATTCTAAACAAATGTAGATTTTGATACGTTCACTCTCTGATTGGGGGGATGCAGGATGTGCAGCCAAAAGAACAACTGAGGCTTCAGGAACAGATAGAGATGGTCACTCAAATTCACAAGTGAAAACACCTTCAGTAACCAGTGATGTTGAGGACATAAACAATCCAATCTGGAAAAAAATTCCTTTTGCCACTGGGGGTGGGGGGAGGAGCACTGACTGCAGATTTTTATGGCAGTACAAGCTGCAAAACAAAGAACAGCTACCACTATGGCAGTACAAAATCAGGCAGCTGCAGTGGATAACGGGTTCACACTGCTGCGCCTGCAATTGCACTGTGGCACAATAAAAGGTGTATTATTTGATGTCACGTAACACCACACACACACTCACTGACACACACACACACAACAGTCTGTCTGCAATGGTGAGCTAGTAAAGTGTAGCAAATTGAAAAGTTCAGTAATATGCCACGTATTGTTAACAACCTGAAATTATGAACTGCTGCACCAGATCCACACAACACACAATCTGCAAGAAAATTTCAACAATTACTGACAATATTACTATGTGTACATTAACACAGTCAGTTACATAACAAAAATATAACCCAAAAACAAAGAAATCCCTATTTATCCAACTTAAATCTACCTGCACCATAGATACGCCCCTCCCCCATAGCACACTTTCACTGTCTTTTACTACACACACTCAACGTTGTACATTAACATTCAAAATCCACACACAAACAAAAAGGCTTGATGATATGAGCACAGGAGGGTTTCCTACAATTGATGAACTAAAGTTTGAGTCCCCCCAAAAAACTCTAAACTGCTTTTTTAACAGCTTTTAGAAGGTTTGAATCAAAGACAGCTCAGAGCACACTGTCTCCTACAGCTTCCTAAAGACACTACCTCAAACTGAAGCTGTGCAGATCAATATAGAGCCCATGTGACCTGAAATCCTATGAATCACTGTAAAATTCACCTTCAGACCTTAAAAACAAGGCGAAGTGAGGCAAAGTAAGGCGAAGTGCATTGTTTTCAATGCACTTCACCTTAAAATTTGATGGAGTAGTGGTCTGGGAAGGCGGAGTAATGCAAAGTCATTGCTTACAATGGACTTCGCGATACTCATTATAACGTGAAGTACTCAGCTTCATGTTGCGGAGTACTCTGCAAATTTGCCTTTGCTCCGTGAATCACTTCATGGAGTGAACTGAGCCCACTTTGTCCACCACTACTGAGCATTAGGGTTGACAGCCCCAAGGAAGACTCCACCTTTCATTCACTTCAGGGGAAGGGCAGGTATTTCAGGGCTGGAAACCCTAACATTATATTTCCCTACTATTTTTGCTTTATCCTGAATCCTAACTGATATATTAATGTAGTTTTGTGCAAAGAATGTATATTATAGTGGTGCAGAAGCACCACTACAGTTAGAGTTGAGTAGGCAGTTTAATGTTAAACCCCAATCTAGGCAGTTTAATAATTTCACAACTGTTCAACGGATTTGCATGAAATTTTGCATGCATGGTCTCATGTTGTACTTCTGTGAATGTGTCAAGTTTTGTTCTGGTCAGATGTGCAGATTCTAAGTTCAGAATAGTGCAAACAGTGAATTTTCAGGTGTGTTTTCCCCATTGGTTTTGCTGTATTTTTTTCTGACACCTGTAGTGCCCCGATAGTTTGGAATTTTGGTCTGAAATTTTCAGGGTTGGAAGAGGCTGGCCCACAGATATACTTTTGCTTGTTTGGTGAAAAAAATGTATCTGTTCCAAAATTATTTAAATTAGAAATTTTGAAAAATGTCTTCTGAGTGTGCTCAGTGAGCACTTCAAAATTGCTGTATGAAATGAAAAAAGAATCATTTTTCATACTGGTATTGACATCATCCTTTTTTGCGATGGGGAAAATCCTTTTTTGTTTCCTGACATCTTGTTTTCCATTTGTCACTGCAAAAAAATAAAATAATAATTCAAAAGCCACAAAAATGACATGCTGGAGAGTGACCAAAACAAATATTTTACTTATAGGGACACCATTAGCTGGATTCTTCACTTAGCTATAGGAGATATGCTCTTAAAATGTTTTTTTTTTCACATTATAAATCTTTTTTTTTGCAGCTCACTAGAAATGAAAAAGGAATCCTTTTTTGTATGAGCGCAATGCTTTTCCGTGAGGGGAATTGTTTTTTGTTTGGCATCATCCCTTCGATTTGTTTAAATATCTCATCTAACCATTGCATTATGTTTGTAATGTTACCAAAGGTGGAAACGTCCCCGCGAGAGGCCATGGCCATTGTTTAATACATGTATCAGCAACTGGGATCAATTGATTAAAACCACAGACAGTATAATAATTAGCTCATAAATATTAATAAGTAATGTGAAGCATCAGACAAAGTTCCATTTATAAAGTCCACAAAAATCAAATCCTGCTCCTTTGTTTATTTCATTTCCAGTTTTTTTATTCCCATCCAAATAAGCAGACGGGACTTATTGGCATGGCAGTGAATCTAAAAAAGCCTAAAAGGGCACCAAAATACACACTCTTTCAATATGTAAAATATAACGAGGATAAAAAGCAAAAATGTAGAAGTTGGGGGTGGCAAACAGTGGGAGACCAGGAGTGGAATTAGAGGACTCGTAACATTAATGTTGCATAAGGGTGCCCACTCATAACATGTAGTGTCACTGGACAGGATAGTCAAAGGGGTTGTGCCGGTGCAACCCCGCATGGCATCCTGGTGGGATATTGACAAGGCTACCTGGTGCAGCACAAATCCTGATGTGCCGGGGTGCAATGATAATGAATGTGGCTCAGATACAGTGGGCATGCCCATGCATATGCGGCACATCCCAATATTCAGCCCAGGATGTGCAGCGCATAAGCTGGCACACCCCTGCACTGCACCACATAGGTTGGCTCACAATTGAGCCCATGCAGAGTAGGAGCAACTCCCAGCCACCCAAAAGTGGGCTGCTGTATTGTAGGGCACAACACAGCAGCCCAGCCATGGCTGGCCACCCGCCCACCAAGAACACCATCTACAAGCATACACAACCCTGGTGGTCTAGTGGAACCCCCCATCCGTAGCCGTGATCATGGTATATGAGTCTAAAGATAGCCCTGGTAGTCTAGTGGCCCTTCCAGTCCCTGATGCCCTGATGTGTATGAAACATGGCCATTTCTGCCACCCAGTCCCCAATAAATGACTTTAAGACATCCCTGGTGGTCTAATGGAAACCCCTTGCCTGTTGCGGTGATCATGGTAAACTCCTGTATTGAAATGCCCTGGTGATCCAGTGGAACCTCCCACCTTACCTATCCACACAGAACCCATAGCCCACCCCACCCCTTGTCATCGGTGGGTGGCTGCATCCCACCCGCACACCACCTGGCCACCTACCGAATGATAGGTACAGTATGGGCTGTAAGCCAATTGGTCCCCTGTGAGGAAAATGGGCTTGCAGGGGCATGCTGTGATCCCATATCTGTGAATGACTCCAGTCACATATTCAGGACTGTCTGGTACAGTGTACCCTGCAAACCCGATGAAGATCACACTGGGGACCAATGGGCTCCTACAGCCCATACTGTACCTGTCACTCAGCAGGCAGCTGGGCAGTGTGCGGAAGGATGCAGCCACCCACCAATGACAAGGGGGAGCAGGGTGGCAAGGTTCTGTGGTGTGTGGGGTGGGGGTTCCACTGGATCTCAGGGCATTCCAATATGGGAGTTTACCACAATCACAGCAATGGGTGAGAGGGTTCCACTAGACCACCAGGGATGTCTTAATGTCATTTATTGGGGAATCAGGGACTCATGTGGGAGGGGGGACTACTAGACCACCAGGGATGGTCATGTTTCATACACATCGGGGCATCATGGACTGGGGGGGCACTAGACTACTAGAGCTACCTCTAGTAACATAAACCATGTGATTGCGGCTATGGGGCTGGGGATGCCCTGGGATCCCCACAGATAATTTCATGCTGCGCAGGGTGCCAGGCACAAGTTGCCACCTTGCACTGTGCAAGCATGCAAATGGGGCCATAATGACATGCAAATGGCCCCATTTGTTTCTTGCATATATTATGGTCTCATTTGCATGCCCCATGCTGAATATCATGGGTGATGTGCCTAGTGCAACTACACTTGCACTGGCGCATCCCCATGCTCCCTATCAGTGGCTTGTGCTGGTGCAATGCCACTGTGCCATGTGCAGTTTGTGCACTGCCTGTGCCATTTTCAATGGTGCTGCACCATGGTGCAGCACAGTTGAATATTACCTTGACCTGGCCCTGCTGCATCAGAGTTGGCCTGCACCCTTGCTTGTGCCACTGCCTGGTGCAGTCTGAATATCCCAGCCACAATGTACACAAATTACCAACATTTGCAGCCCATTTTCAAATAGATATTAGAAATATCCATTAAGAAGCATGTTACATTAAATATATCTCTATGGTAATTTTGTGCTAATATTGATGGTCCCTATCATCAGAAATACAACTTATTAGTCAGGGTCATAATTAAATTAGATTTTGCTTCAAAACCAGAACTAATCAGTCCTCCAGGTTTTTTAACTTATATCCATCTCTTTTTTATGGAAAATTACAAACTGAATAAAACTATCAAATGAACATTTCATTCATACGAACATTTTTGTTTGCTATTTGTTGATGCTTTCTTCTTCTGACACCAGCAGCACCCAGTCAGTCTGGAATTTTGGTCTGAAATTTTCAGTGTATAAAGGGACTGGCCAACAGATGTGCTTTTTGCTGGTTTATTGCAAAAATATTCATCCATTCAAAATTTATGAATGAAAATCGCCAACATTTTTGTTCATATGAAATCTTTCATTTGATATTTTTTGCTGTTTTCTTCTTCTGACGCCTGTAGTGCCCAGGTGGTTTGCAATTTTGCTATGAATTTTTTAGGTTAGAAAGGGACTGGCCCACATGTATGTCTTTTGGTGGTTTGGTCCAAACATTTTCATTCATTGAAGACTTATGAACAAAACTACCAAATGAAAATATTTGTTCATACTGAACTTTTTGTTTGCTATTTGTTGCTGTTGTCATCTTCTGACATCTGTAGTGCCTAGGCAGTTTAGAATTTTGCTCTGACGTTTTTAGGGTTGATAGGGTCTTTCCCACTGATGCGCCTTTTGTTGGTTTGGTGCAAAAATATTCATTCATTCAAAACTTATGAATAAAAATATCAATTTTATTTTTCATATGAAATGCTTTGTTTGCTATTTGTTGGTGTTTTCATCTTCTGTCATCTGCAGCACCCCAGGTGATTTGGAATTGTGGTCTGAAATTTTAAGTGTATAAAGGTGGTGGCCCACAGATGTGCCTTTTTCTTGTTTGGTACAAAAATATTCATTCAGTCAAAACTTACAAACAGAAATTAATGAACATTTTAATTCATACAAAAATTTTCATTTGCTATTTGCTGCTGTTTTCCTCTTCTTCTTCTATTTCTGACACCTGTCTCTCCAAGGCAGTTAGTAATTTTGTTCTGAAATTTTCAGGGAAGAAAGGGGCTGGCCCACAGATGTGCCTTTTGCTGGTTTGGTGCAAAAATATTTATCCATTCTGAACTTATGAACAAAAATATCAGAAATAAATTTTTGTTCATACAAACATTTTCTTTTCATATTTGGTGCTGTTTTCTTCTTTTTGACACCTTTAGCACTCAAGTGGTTTGTAATTTTGCTTTGAAGTTCTCAGGATGGAAAGGGGCTGGCCCACATATGTGCCTTTTTGGGGTATGGTGCAAACATTTTCATTCATTGAAGACTCATGAACAAAAATATCAAACAAGAATTTTTTGTTCATTCTAAAATCCTTGATATTTGTTGCTGTTTTCATCTTCCAACATCTGTAGTACATAGGTGGTTAGGAATTTTGCTCTGAAAATTTCCAGGTGGAAAGGGCCTGACCCACATATGTGCCTTTTGATGGTTTGAGGCAAAAATACTTATCCATGCAAACGCCATGAATGCAAATATTGAATGAAAAATGTTCATATGAACATTTTCTTTTCCTACCAGTTGCTGTTTTCTACTTCTGACACCTTAGCCCCCAGGTGCTGTGAAATTTACAGGGTAGAAAGGGGCTGGCCCAGAGATGTGCCTTTTGTTGGTTTGGTGCAAAAATATTCATCAACTCAACAGTTATGAATGAAAATATCAAACGAAAATTGTGTTCATATGAAAGTTTTCATTTGCTATTTATGAACAAATGAAATTGCTAGCAGATACAGACCATAATGGTCTATGGAGTCTGCTCATGTGCACAGTTAGTCATGCTTAGTAGCTGCCCCACCCACTCTTCCTGGAGCTGTTCTCCCACCCTCTTTCTCCCTTCACTGTTCTCCTTCCCCTCAATGTTCTCTGCTGTCCTAATCTTCTTCTTTACTCTGTTCCAGTCCATCTTAAAACTGTAAACAGTCCTTGCCTCCACCACCTCCCCTGACATCACGTTCCACCCCTTCTCCATGCTTTCCATGAAGAAGTGTCCTCTCATTTCCATCCTGCAATTGCCTCCCACCAACTTCAGGCTATGAGCCTTTGTTGTACCCTCTTTCCTTAAGTTAAATATTCCCTCTGTGCTAATCCTATTTATACCCGTTAGGTACTTGTAGGTCTCAATCATATCCCTCTCTCTCTCCCCTATCCTCTAGGGAGCACATGTTCAGCTCCCTCAGTCTATCATCACATATTTGGTTCCCCATACCCATGATCAATTTTGGTTGCTCTCTGCTGAACTGAATCTAGTAGCTTTATATCTTTCCTAAGTAGGGGCACCAGAACTAGACACAATACTCAAGGTATGGTTGCACCAGTGACCTATGCAATGGCAGAATAACCTCCCCCTTCCTAGAAGTGATTCCCCCTGGCTATGCAACCCAACATTCTATTTGCTTTAGCTGCTGCCTTACGGCATTGTGCAGAGTGTTTCGTGTCCCCCCGACCATAACCGCTAGGTCTTTTACCTCTTCTGATACTGCCACCTGAACTTCCCCTAGCCAGTAGCTGATTTTTGGATTTTTGCATCCCATGTTCATCACCTTACATTTTTTAGCATTAAACCCCAACTGACAGATGCCAGACTATTTCTCCAGCTTTGTCAGGTCTTCCTTTAGGTCTTGTCTTCCCTCCTCTGTGTCTACTTTTCCACAGAGCTTAGTATAATCTGTGAAAATACAGATCTTGCTCTTGACCCCCTCTGCTATGTCTCCAACAAATACATTAAACAACAGAGGTCCCACAACTGAGCCCTGTGGGACACCACTGGTCATAGGCCTAGGTTTGGAGGCCTAGGTTTGGACAGCTCACTGCCCAACACTACTCTCTGGTTCTTGTCACTCGGCCAACTCATTACTCATTACTCATCCCATCATTTTATCCTCAGCCACCAGGTCCTGCATCTTGCTGGTCAGCCTGTTGTGAGGCACTGAATCAAACACCTTTGTTGCCGTTTTCTTATCCTGACATCTGCAGCACTGACGCAGTTTGGAATGTTGGTCTGAAAAGTTCTGTGTAGAAAAGGGCTTGCAGACACATGTGCCTTTTGCTGGTTTTGTGCAAAAGCATTCATTTATTCAAGATTTATGAATGAAAATATTAAATGAAAAGTTTCATTCAAATGAAAATTATTTGTTATTTGCTGTTTTCTTCTTCTGATACCTGCTGTTCCCAGGCAGTTTGAAATTCTGGTCTGAAGTTTTTAGGGTAGAAAGGGGTTGACTAACAGATGGTTTAGTGCAAAAATATACATCCATTAAAAACTTATGAACAAAAATATCAAACAGAAATTTTTGTTTGATATTTGTTGTTTTCTTCTTCTGACACCTGTGGTGCCCAGCTGGTTTGGGATTTTGTTTAGAAATTTTCAGGGTAGAAAGGGGCTGGCTCACAGAGGTGCCTTTTGCTTGTTATGCAAATTTTCATGTTGTATTTTGTTGTAACTTTTTTCTTACATTTGTACCACCCAGATGGATTGGAATTTTCTTCTGTAATTTTCATTGGTGGAATGTGATTTGGCCACAGATGTGCCTTTTGAGGCTTTGGTGAAATAATATGTATTTGTTGTAAATTTATTCAGTTTTAAAATTTGTGATTCTGTGCATACTCAGTCAGAACTTCAAATTAGCTGTATAAAATGAAACAATGGATCCTGAATGTGTTAGTCATCCTTGTTTGCCACCATGACACCGCTGTCATACAAGTCCATTGGGTATTATTGCTGGAATGAAGCAGATGTATATCAGCACTTATGGATATTGTGGAGCCCACTCAGAGTCCTAGGTGGGCAGCATGTGGGTACAGTGTACAACACACTAGCATGGTACTGTGCATGAGGGTGCCTCTCATGAGAGGAAAAATCCTTTTTCATTTGACTTCATGTTCTTGGGATGGTGTACTGACCAAAAAATGAAACTCTTAGAGCTAAGACCATTACAATGTCAGAAATCGACAGGATGCTGTAATGGTCCCCGCTGACACCTGCACTGCATCTCCCAGTGTTTTGCCCCTTCGTTAAACAACTCCAACTCAGAGATGGCTAATAAAATACTGGGGTGTGTGAGGTTTGTGGGAGCAGCCACCCCTGAAGAAAACACATGGGAAAACTGGCAGCAAAATGCCAACACTCGGCATTGTCTCTGTCGATGTAGGGGATGTTGGTGACTTTGGTGTGCATGTGTCGTGGCACTGTCCTGATATAACTGCATTAGGTGTTACCACTGGCATGAGCCAGGTGTGTATCAGCATCACCACCTGTTAGTCATCCATGTTCCAAAAGCCATGCCCATTTATTGTCCTGTTCTCTATCCCCCACATCTTGTGGCTGCATTGTGCTGGTGGTCACACTCATCCTGTCAGCTATCAGTGTCCATTCAGCCCTGTGCATTCACTGGGGTTCCTACCCCTTGGCCCTCACCCCCTCTGCTCTCCCTCCCCAGCATTGTGGCATTAATTCCTTTAATTAACATGGCTAGAAATAAAGAGGCAACAGATTAAGTTTCTTTATCCAAATATGTGTATATGTCTTTCTTAAAGTAAATTGTTTAATTGGACAAAATAACATAAAATATAAATACAGAACATGAAGAAAAAATAAAAAATCTCAATATAGTCTTTTAAAATAAATAATAACTAAAAGTATAATATTTAATATTTTAAAAATGTATTAGCATTGCTTTTTTACAAATAAAATTACATATATTTGTTAAAGTAAATGTTGTAATTTTTTTACATTTTAAAAATAGTGGCATTTTTTTTTTTAATTTGAAATTTTGTTTTCTTGTATGAAAATGTCCATTATTTCTTTTTTGTTTTTTTCTTGTGGAAGTGTTAGCTGAGGAGGTGCCTGCCTTGGGACACCATAATGCTGGGTGTCTGTCACTTCCTGTGTGAGCACTGAAGTGGATGCAGGTGCTCCCTGTCAGTGTGTGTGGTGGGAACCCCCCCCTTTTCAGGTGACAACTGAGGAGGGGGATGTGTTGGAGGATCTTTTGGCTCCTAATGCTCCGCAAAGAGGGCCTGGTCTGTTGACTGCAGCTGCAGTGCATTGTATATATCCATTCTTTGGATCATCTCACACTTTCCATCCACCACCTCATGCAACAGGATGTGATTGGTTTGCTGAGCTGCAATGCTGTCCTTGTGGCTCTTGGTGAGCTCTTAGATACACTGAGCAAGGACAGAATTGCTGGTCTGGAGACCACAGAGGACCTCATATGCCTGCCTTTCCAGATGGTTATGATGGTGCATTTTATTTAAAATTTCTTGCTGGTTCTCTAGAAACATCATGACAGCTTGAGCTAGACCTTTGAAGCCTTCCATCACACTGCTGGTGAAGTGGTGGAGGTCCTCCCACAGTGCATTGGTTGCTGCTGTAAATGCTGTAATGGAAAAACACAAAAAAATACATATTATTATGGTTTCTATGTTGTGTTCAGTGCTCTGGAAAATTTGTTAGGTTTTATTGCATTTGTACATGTTGTAATGTGGAGACATTTTCATACTTGTTGTTCTTCAGTGTGGTAGACTGTGGAGAGAGTGAGTAGTGTTAAGGTTGTGGTACAACTTCAGTACCTGAAAGTGAAGACATTATTGTTTTAAGGTGAATACAATTCCCTTCTGCAGGACAATTGAGAAACTACTGAGGGAGCTATGGCAGGCAAGAAAAGAGATCACAAGGCTGCAGTGGAGAATGGATTGGGGATGTCCAACACTCCCTCTTACTCACCCACTCCCCAAAGGCCCATGGGTCTTGGGGGATGGAGGATGGTGGGATGGGGTAGTGGGGCACCTAGAGCTAAGCTGGGGCACCACCAGCCACACGCTAGCCACACCCAGAATCATTTTGCCCCCCCTAGCCAGTGGACAGAAACCAGGTGGGGAAGAAGAAAGAATTGAGCAGGACAAACCTGATTCAAGAAAGCAGGAAGGAGCTACAAGAAAGGAGAAGAAGAATATACAGAGCAACAGGTGGATTCTGGTCATAAGAGACTCTACCTTGCGAGGAGTGGAGGCACAGTCCATCAGTGCAAAGGGAGCTAAAACCATGGTGAAATGCATACCAGGAGCATCTGCAAGGAGATATAAGGACAGAGTAGGATGGCTGGTGAGAAGAGATCAGGTTTTTGCGGTAATCATTGTCCACCTGGGACAAATGACATAGCAAATAGGACTGTGGAAGAAGCCAAGACAGACAAGAAGACCCTAGGGTAGATCCTAAAGGAGTACACAACACACCTGGCCTTCTCAGAGGTGTTGCTAGTTTGGAGGAAGTGTGGAAGTGAGGACAAGATCAGGAACAAAGAGATCAGGGAATTCAGCCGGTGACTTCAGGGTTGGTGCGCAGACAATGGGATGCACTACATTAGTGAGTAGGGGACCTTGTGGGACAGGAAGATTTTCAAGCATGATGGTCTGCATCTCACTGGAGAAGTAGCGAGACAGCTAAGGCAGAAGTTGGAGGTCTTCATGGATGGTTTAAACTGGGAGGTCTCCAGCACAGAGAAGAAGACCTAAATGAGGATGCAGCAGAAAGATATGAAGGTAAGGGGATCAGCGAATGGAGGGGAACCCCACAACATTGGACTAAAGGAAACAGGCGTGGCCATGAGCAAGGAGTTGCCATAGGTAAAAAAGGAGGGACCTCATGTAAAGTATAGGAGGGGCAAACACAGAATAAGGGGGATGGCACTGGAGTTATAGCAGAGGGGGGAAGCTGTGATTGGAAGGCTATGTGCACCAATGCCCACAGTGTGGGTAACAAAATCATGGAGCTTATGGCATTAATGGCCTCCGAAGACCTAGATATCATGACAGTCAGAGACACATGATGCAATAGCAACCAAGTCTGGGAGCTAGCCATTCTAGGGTACACGCTGCACAGACAGGATAGGGAAGACAAGAATGGGGGAGGGGTGGCATTGTACATCAGGGAAGGCATAAAAGCAACAGTCCCACAAGGAGAGGGGAAAGCAGAGGCACTGTGGGTAACCCTGGAAGTGGGGAGGAGAACAGTACTTAGAATGGAAGTGATACATAGGCCCCCAGGGCAGGCAGAGGATGTAGACAGAGAACAGCTGGAGACTATAAAGAATATGGCAACAAAGGGTGTATTGCTTCTGATGGGTGACTTCAACTTGCCAGAAGTGAATTGGAGCATCCCGGTGGCAGCCTCAGCCAGGAGTAAGGGATTCCTGAAATCCCTGTTAGGGGCAGGTCTCACACAGTTAATGAGGGAGCCTACGAGGGAGAATGCAATTCTGAATCTTGTCCTAAGCAATGGGGACAGGATAAAGGAATGGGCAGAAGAGTGGCAACTGGGGTTTAATGCAAATAAGTGCAAGATCATGCATATAGGGAAGAGAGAAACCCTGAACCCACCTATAGGCTGGGAGGGGAGATGCTGGCAGTCACAAGGGAAGAAAGAGACTTTGGCATCATCATCACAGATGACCTGAAATCATCCAAGCAGACCACTAAAGCAGTAGGTAAGGCTAGGGGGATCTTGAGATGTATTAGTAGGGGTTTCACAAGTCAGAAGAGGGAGGTAATTATCCCTCTTTACAAGACACTGGTTAGGCCCCATCTGTAGTACTGCATACAGTACTGGAAGCCACACCTTCACAAGGACATTAACCAAACTGAGGCAGTCCAGAGAAGGGCAACCAAAATGGTGCAGGGACTGCATCAGAAAACATATGATAACAGATTAATGGAGCTCAATATGTATACCCTAGAGCAAAGGAGGGAGATAGTTGATATGATCGAAACATTCAAACACCTTAAGGGCATTAACAAGGTGAAAGAGTCTAACATGTTTCAATATAAGAAAAATAGCAGGACAAGATGACACAGCATGAGATTAGAGGGAGGCCGATTAAGGGGGAATGTGAGGAAGTTATTTTTCACAGAAAGGGTGGTGGATGCATGGAATGGCCTACCTCAGGAAGTGGTGGATACGAATACAGTGCAGGGCTTCAAACAGGCATGGGATAGGCATAAGGGAGCAATACAGATGAGTATGAATAGATAGGCCATTCACAGAGCAAAGGCCAATGGCACATTCATAAGATAGAAAAAGAAATAGGCAGACTGGATGGGCCATGCAGTCCTTATCTGCCATCAACTTCTTTGTTTCTATGTTTCTATGAAGTCACAGTGGGGGAGACCATAGGGACTAGTGATCATCGAGCTGTGGGGTTCACCATAAGGACATCATTGGAGGCTAGCCACACAAGGACTAGAATCCTGGATTTCAGGAGGACAAACTTTGGTAAGGTGAAGGACAAATTCAGGAAGGCTATGCAGGCATACAGTGACATAAGAGGGGTAGTGGAACAGGCAGATAAGATAATGGAAGCCCTGCACCTGGTAGTAAACCATTGTGCCAGGCACTGCAGCAAAAGCAAAAGAAAGAGGAAACCAATGTGATTCTTGAGGGGAGTAGCAGAGCTAGTAAGAGAAAAAAAGATGTCATTTCTGAGGTACAAGGCAATACAAAGCAAGGAGGACAGGTAAGAATACTTGCAAAAATGAAAAGAAGCGAACAAGGCAGTAAGGGCAGCAAAGTCCGAAACTAAGGAAAAGCTACCTAAATTAATGAAGGAAGGAGGGAAGGCATTCTTTAGGTATATTAGTGAAAGAAGAAAGACAAGGAGAGGGATTGTGAGAATCAGGGAAGAGGGAGGCAGGGTAGTGGAGAAAGATATTGACAAGATGACCATCCTCAATAAATACTTTTGCTCCGTATTCCTGGAGGAGACAATGGAGATAGTCCGCCATTAATGGAGAAGGACAAACAGGGAGATGGGGTGGACATTAGACCTTTTTCAGAGGACAGAGTAAAAAGAGCACTAGAACAGCTTAGGGTGGATAAAGCTATGGGGCACAATGGGATATACCTGAGGATCCTAAAGGAGCTCCAGGAGGAACTGGCTAAACCTCTGGCTAAGCTGTTCCGTGGATCACTAGAAACCACTGTGGTTCTAGAGGAGTGGAAGAGAGCTCAAGTGGTACCCTTGCACAAAAGTTGTAGCAAGGAGGAGGCAGGAAACTACTGCCCGGTCAGTTTGACCTTGGTAGTAGGCAAAATAAAGGATACCCTACTTAAGGAAAAACTGGTGGACTCCCTAGAGACAAGGGGGCTGCTGGACCCAAGGTAACATGGATTCACCGGAGGGAGGTCATGCCAGATCAACTTGATTGATTTCTTTGAGTGGGTGATAAAGGAAATAGACTAGGGCAGAGAGGTAGATGTGGCCTATGTGGGCTACAGGAAGGCCTTCAACACAGTCCCACACAGGAGACTAATCCACAAGCTGGCAAATCTGGGGGTGGGGACAGAGGTGGCCATGTGGGTTAGAAACTGGTTAAGTAACAGAACACGAAGAATAGTGATAAATGGGGTTAGCTTACAGAAGGGATGGGTAACAAGTGATGTACCCCAGGGATTAGTGCTGGGACCAGTGCTCATCAATGTCTTCATAAGCGATATTGTAGAGGGTCTAGAAGGAAGGGTTAGCCTGTTCGCAGGTGATACAAATCTATGTAACAGGGTAGATACACAGGAAGGTATAGAAAAAATGTGGAGGGATCTGAAGAGGCTTGAAAACTGGTCCAATGAATGGCAGTTGGGTTTCAATGCAAAACAAGTGCAATATTATGCACCTAGGGAGAGGGAATCCTAGGGCTGAGTATGAACTAGACAGGATAACAGTGGAGGCCACCACAGAGGAAAGGGATCTAGGAGTAGTCATAGAAGACAGTCTCAAAGTGGCTAAGCAGTGAGATAAAGCAATTGGAAAGGGTAACAGAATGTTAGGGTGCATAGAGAGGGGTATAACAAGTAAAAGGAGGAAAGTGGTGGTACTGTTGTACAACTCCCTAGTGAGGCCTCATCTGGAGTCCTGTGTTCAGTTCTGGAGGCCCCATCTCCAAAAAGAGATAGACAGAATGGAGATGGTACAGAGAAGGGCAACAAAAATGGTGTCAGGGATGCAGCATAAGTTGTATGAGGAGAGATTCAGAACTCTAAATATGTACTCCCTGGAGGAAAGGAGAGAGAAGGGGGACATGATAGAGACCTTCAAATATCTGAAGGGGATCAACAGAGTACCAGAGAGGAGCATCTTTCACAAGAAGGGAAATAGCACAACAAGGGGGCACAGCATTAGACTAAAAGGTGGAAAACTTAGTGGGAGTTTGAGGAAATTCTACTTCACTGAAAGGGTGGTGGAGAGATGGAACAGTCTCCCCCAGGAAGTGGTGGGGTTGGCCATGATTCAAGGATTCAAGAATGCATGGGATAAGCCAGCTCGGTGGTGCTGAGGGTTGAGGCACTGGATGCCACACCTCGTGCCATGCCAGCAACCTGGGTTCGGGAACGATCCTGGGCTATTAGGGGTCAGCCGGGGAGGAGAGGATTGAGCATCTTACTACAGCTCTCCTTTTCTGGGGAGTGTGGGTCAATAATTCCCCGGCGATAGCGACTCCCAGCAGAGGCTGGGAGTGCAAAAGTCAGTGCGACCACGTCAGGGGTTGGGAGGAGCATCGGTGGATGTCCACTGGAGGGGCTCAGGAGCATACTTAGCCTGCGATGGACATCATTGCACACCTGTGCTCCTGGGGGGGGGGCTCTCAAACAAAGGAAACCAACCATTGACTAGGAGGAAGATATTGTTTGCCTCTACCTCCAATCCCAGATCCTGCCCACCGGACCTCATCTCACCCAATCACCTCCACCTGAGGAGCTTCAGAAGAAGGAGCGCCAAGGAGCAGAAGGCAGCCCCACTCTGGGGGACACGGAACAGACTACCCTCCAAAGGTGTGTCACAGGTGTGGGGAGACAGAGTATGGTCCAGGAGGATATCTGCAGGAGGGGATAAGGCAGGACAACTGATGGGGCCCAAGCCAGCAGTGACAGGAGGGAAAATAATTGAAAAAAAAAAAAAAAATGCATTGGATAGGCACATGGGATTTATCAAGTTAGGGGTTGGGTGGGGGCTTGTAGCATCTAGGGTACCTTAAGCATTAGAAAGAGGGATAGGGCAGACTGGATGGGACACAAGACCCTTATCTGCTGACATCTGTGTATCTATGTGTCTATGTAATACTGGAAAACTGGTCAGACTTGCTGCTCTTTTATGTCTTGCACTGTGGAGAGACTGAGTATTATGAAGGCTGTGGTACAGCTTGTAAACCTGAAAGTGAAAAAGTTATTGGTCTTGACTCACAAAGTGTTTTGGATCAGCACAAGGGACTTGTGGCACAGGGTTTGTGCAAGGGGCAACTTGCATCAAACTTTGTTGCACATGCGATTTAGGAAGGATGCCTGCCACAAACCCCTGCTGCAAGTCCCTTATGCCAAATGCAACAAGTTAGACCATCTCCCCCTGGTCTAACTTTTGTGCCACTGGGGGATTCATGTTACAGGGCATGTGCCAAAGGTTTGGAGAAAGCTGCCATAATGTGTGGAAACTGTTGCAGCTGCATCAGCCCTTCGTGAATCGGGCTGCATTGCACCAAACAGCTTTGGTGAGCAACGCCAAACACTGAATTGGGCCCATTGTCTTATGATGCTATAAATCTTGTTGCTAAAGGCATCAACTGTTCATGTTTATGAAGGTAATGCGGTATGTCATACTCCTGTAATTGGGAAAATATATTATGAAAGAATGAAGAGGATATTTTTTGTTCTGGTGCTACAGAGCAAAAGTGCACTGTTCAGTGTGAATCGATAAGGAGTGTCTAAGGACACTTGTACTGTTCTCTTGAAATAAGAGTATCAGTATTGCTATGTTATGCATTAAGTATGCAGTTAGTGGAGGCACAAAAATAGTTGAAAACAGTTACAGATTTTTATCACCAACAGTGGCAATATCAAACGACTGCTAAACAGGAGTGCAATAACTTTGTTCTGGATTAGCAGCTATCAACTTGAAAGTCTACAACAATTTCTGGCCTCTGTGGAAGAGACAGTCACCACTTCAATTACATGAAACATACAATGTAGCTTTTGAGCAGGTCATGCATAGTGAAGTTTATTGCACTATATGATAGTGGTAGCAGTTATAAGGTCTGCACACAGAAGTGGTACAAGTTTAGCATGCAAGCTGATTTGGGGGAAGAATTGTAGGTCTTGTATTGTGCCACTAGCAGCAGTGCTACAGTGATGTACATGACACACAGAAGATGATAAATACTGTGTTGTAGATACCTGAAGCATGAAACATTCTTCAGTTTTGAAATGGATACCTGTTCACTACAAGAAATTAAGACATTTAAACAAAATACTGATGTGGTAAAGATGAAATAACATTATACTTTATTTGCTACTCTGTGCATAATACGTGTGTCATTGTCTGTGGAACTGTTGTTAATGTTGTAGTATTGAGTGTACCTTGACTGGAAGAGGGTTGTATGGCTTGGTGGAAATGGTATGCACTATAAAGTGTGTAACCACAGGCAGTCTTTCACCCTGAAAATGAATACAATGGTTCACGCAGTGCAGTCTCTTGTAAGCCATGTAGAAAAAGCTTCAACAGTAGAGTATGGTAAATAAAGTAAACAGCAACCAGCTGCATACTGTAGCATCAGAGAGACCAGTTTCTAAAACCCTGATAAATGTCAAGTGTGATGCACAGTCACAGTCCCTGTACATTAGCATGCTTCCAGAGGGTGGCCAATCACCCTCTGGCACATCAAGCTGTGCTAGGCTGAACATCAGAAGACAATGAGTGCAAACAGATCAAACTGTAGACAAGGACAGTGCTGTAAATAATCTGTGATGCTATGCTGTCTCACATTGTGCTTGCATCTATGGTGACCACTTTGGAAATGTTTGCACCTGATTCCTGGTGCTACACAGTGAGACACAGCAGTAAGGCAGCTATTGATCTATATGGGTAACCCTGGAAGTGGGGAGGGGAACAGTACTTAGAATGGGAGTGATATATAGGCCCCCAGGGCAGGCAGAAGATGTAGACAGAGAACTGCTGGAAACTATAGAGAATATGGCAACAAAGGGTGAGCTGCTTCTGATGGGTGACTTCAACTTGCCAGAAGTGGACTGGAGCATCCCGGCTGCAGCCTCAGCCAGGAGTAAGGGATTGGTAATGGTAAAGTGAGAGTTCTGAGAACCTCAATAACTAATTATTATGGATGGTGGGGGGCAGACTTATGGACCAGTTTACTGGAAGACAGTTGCTTGGGACAGGCCAAGTGGTAACAGTATGTTGACAATTTACACATTTGTGGGGGAGAAATGTTTTGTTTCTTACAGACTCAGATCTGCTTAATTTCTTTTACAATGGTTCAGAGTCTACTGTGCTATTTTTGAAGAAGAGTGATCATTTACCTGACACAGCAGCAGTCATCTGATAGCACTGATGAGGTAGATATATGGAATAAAAAATTAAAGAATGTAGTTAGGAAGATGTTCTGTATTTACATTTATTTCATTGTGGCACAATTGTTAATTTGCAATTTAACTTTATTTTGTGTGCACAGTGACTGCTTCTTACCTGACAACAATTGTACCATGTAATAATTTGTCATACTACAGCTTCTGTGTAGAAAAAATGCACCACCATGCTTCATGCAACAAAACAACAGTGCAGCAAAACTAATTTTTTTAATGATTAGTACTGACCTAGAATCTGTTCATACCATATGTGATATTGCATGCTATCTGCTCCATGCAGAATTGTGTTTTTTTTTTTATTATGGAATAAATGACTACTACACAAACAGAATCTACTCAGTAATTGTTATCACATCTATTAGTGGCTCATGGCCTTAGATATAGTACCTAAGAGAGATACCATGCTAAATGATAGACCACATGTGGTATACAATCATATAAATGCATGGGATATTGTGCATTCTTTTTGCAAGAAGTAACAGTTTAATTTGAGGATAGCAACAGGACTACATTTAAAGATGCTTTCAATGATTGTGACTGATATATATAATCTGTTGACAATGTATAATACATTGATATGACACAGTCACTGTGGAACAACTACCATTCTATACAGTAATTTGTAATAAACATCATTCAACATACAGAAGTGTCTCAATTATTGTTGTGGTTATGCTATGTGTTCATACATTCATCAAGAATTTCTGAGACAGCTAGTGCACCAGATGATGTATTACTGTGTGCTGATATGTAGGGTAACACCTGCAGTGCATAGTCACAGGAAACCTTGGCAAGGTATGACTTCTGTGTAGGAGTTTTATTGGGGTGTGGGTAGTATGGGATGGGGGATTCTAAACATTTGTCAGCATGGAAATGTTTTGCTGTGGTGCTGTGGGTATCAATATGTATGCTACAGCAGTGGTTTGGGTGAGACTGGTATTGTGCTTCATCCTGCACATAACAAGCCAGAAAGATGCATAATAGTTGTACATAGTGTTGCAGGTGTCTAGTAGTAAGATACCACACTGAGATCTCCAATATGATACTTTGATCCCAGAGTGAAGTGTGGGTTCTCATGGTCATGCTGTAGGACAGATTGGTCTATCATGATTATATAGGTCTGTGCCTGTAAGGTGTGTGTGCCTTAGGTTACGTTGATCTACTGTGTATGTTTGCATAGTGCTATTCAGTAAAAGTAGAACAGCTTTACTACTGCTGTTGGGAGTTGGTCAGTGTTTTGTTGTGCATGGTGCATTTTTCTTCCAGGATATTAAAGTAGTATTGAGATGATGTTTATTGTAGTAATACACTAGTTATGTGTGCATGCATGCAACTGTGAGTGAGTGTGTGTGTGTGTCTGTGTGTGTGTGTGTGTGTGCGCGTGCACATGTGTGTGTGTGTTTAGGTGACAGCGAAGACTGTGTGCACAAGCAAGCCATGGTATTTCTGAATGCTTCGGTGTGGATACTTATACCTCTGCATTTTGTTGGAACGTGATGACAACAAAATCAATATATGACATGAAGAAAGAGAGCTGAGTACTATACAATAGTATTTTAAGGAAGTGTTGTTTACTTATGTTGTACAGCGTGAGGTGTGGATTCCGCTGCTGTGTCGGAGACACTGGATGGACCAGGCTGGGGCTCCTTTGGGCATAGTCTTCATTGGAGGAGCCACCAGCATGCAGTGGTGCCTCTGACTGACACAGAGGGACCTTGATGTTTTCCAGTGCCTCCCTCTATGCCTTGTTGAGTGGCATCACTGCTGTCCTCTTCAATGGTTCCTTAACCTGTAATACAAAAGTAAAAAAAAAGGACACACGTTGCTATTTCTGTCAATACATAGTTGTTATGTTGTTTGTTGCTGACCTGTATCATGCTGAACATTATTTTATATTGTAGTTCTACAGCTACTTGTTGATACTGAGTAATGTTGAAGTCTGCTAATGAGCATAGCTGTTGTGACATATCAAAAACTGTACCAATATTGTTTAATATTAGCTCACAGCTTCATTTGTTAGTGTTGTTACATTTCAGAGCTATACCTTGATATCTGTGAAGTATGTAGAGAACAATGGCTATGCAACTGTGTCAAGAAATAGGGGATACATGATGGGCGACTGTGGAATATGGATAATATAGCACGAGTGCAGAATGCAGTGTGATAATATTATGAGTGGCGAAGCCACGAGTGATATTATCACAGTGCACTCTGCACGAACTGCACATTTAAGTCAGAGTGGAAAGTAAGCCAGTATGGTCAGGGGCAGCCCCAATCGTAATTGCACTGGGCTGGACTCGTAGTGTTTGAGTCCATCACACAGCAGGATCAGCCTGAAACATTTTGCATTTGAAACTTGTCTCTGAACCCTGCATTAAAGGTGGTCACCAGCAATTATATAAACAGTATTATATAGTCCTCCTTTCACAGTATGTAAAAAAAAATATGGATATTATTTTGGGGAGAAAAAAATTTAGTATTATGGATATATAGTCATATTCTCTGTTGCATATTGAGCTAATATGAGAGTCTGGTATAAGTGGCTGTTATAGAAATCTTTCTAGCTGTTCGTTACTGAAGTGCATGGGTTGTAATGACTAGGTAGCTGATCAAGGACACAGTACTACTTATCACCATACCCTTTCAGTTATGGATGCCGAAAAAATGCCTATATTCCAGCTGTATCACCAATAATTTACTTGCACACCTACTGAGCATCTCAACAGACATGAATCTAACGTATGGTAACACTGTCTATGTTTGAATTTGAAATATGTAATTTGTAGTAACAGAACTGAGCTTCGGAAATTGAAGAAAAAAATGGGATGGCAGGCATTGATATTAGCAGTGTATGGGGGAGACTGTATGCAATTGACTGTTGGGCACTGTCCTGCAATGATTGATGGTGGATGTCTGAGATGCTGTGGGGAGCACATTGTAATGTTGGTGACCCAGAGTGTGGGGGGAGGGGGGTAGTGTAGCCAGTAGTTGAATGTGTCCACAATGGTGTATGGATTGTGGGGGGAGGGGGGCCTTTCTAGGCAGCATACCTGAATGGGTTACACAGATATTTAGTTGGAGGCTACCATTCTTGCAGGACAGATTGTAATGCTTATGAATGTCTTGTAGAACACAGAAGAGTGATCATAAAGAGTGGGGTGCGGGGTGGGGCATGCATGAATGTGGGCAACACAGGTTGGAGTTAGAGCAGCACTGGCACAGTGGCCACCATTGATGGCAATGGAAAATGTATTATGTGACCCCCTCTTCATCATGGATAATGTATTTTTACAGTTTTCTAGCTATGAATTGCTAGTAATGGAACTTATTTCTGTTTGTTTTGATAAGACAGCATTTTTTCTGTTTGTATAGATAATGCATAAATAATGGTTTGTAGTTTCACTTTGTAGTTGTTACATACTGAGAGGATCAATGATCAGCATGTTGTCATCAGGAGTCGGATCCTCCTCCACCTGATTGCTGGGCACTGGTACCAGCAGGACCCTTTGTAGTGCAGTGGCAGGGAAGCCAGGAGGTTCTGTGAAAACAGAGAAGATAAAAACACATACTGTGAGGTAAGACTCATGCCCACAAATATCTCTTCATGAATATAACATTTATAACAAAGAAATAGATGGTGTATTATATTCAACTGTACATCAATAACAAACAGATAGTTTAAGGTATACTGATTTGTCTCTTGTCTCAACATTCACTGGAAGCACTGTTCCTTTTAATTGTTTGTGCACCTTCTCATTTACTAGGTGTCAATAGTTATTGTATGGTTATATGCAAGTTTCAGTAATGCCTAATATATTATTAACTGTGGTTTGTAGGACCTTTTATTCAATACAGAATCTGCACGCTCTTCATTACATAGAAAGTAATATGTTAAGATTCTCCGTTGTTTATTTCTGATATCCACTTTTTTGTTTCCTCCAATTGTTAATGGTATCTCTGTAATATTGTATAATCAATGTAATATCAAAGGCAGAAGCATTTATTTGTAATCATTTATGTTGTCTGATGCTGTTGTGTTAGTGTACTTACTTCCATGATAATGGTCACCAAATTCAGGCCTCCCTGCCTCAATCCACATCATGTTGGCCCACTGATATGAGGCCTTGTCCCTGTCTTTGATGCTACCAGATGCCTTCAAGTGGTAGAATTATTTGCACACCTGCTTGCAGTTCTGATGACAGGCATCATGGTCTTTCTGGATGCCCTGCTCACTCAGGAAGTTACTGATGTTTGTCCAGGTCTTTGTCTGTTGCAGGTTTGTACCCCATCATGATTTTGGTATGTCCATATTTTTGGATGGCCTCCACCATGATGGGCATCTCCTCAGTTATCCAATTGTTTGACATTGCACCTGATGTAAGAAGAAAAGATTCAAAAAAGAAAAATATATATTAAAATTGAGATTACCTGCTCATGTAACATGTATGACTGTTAATTTCAGGGTTTACAATTTGTTCATTTGTTCCCTTAATAACACTATGGTTTATGCTATATTATGCTGTACAGTAATATAGACCTAATAACTGGAACAGTAACATTACACAATAGTAAAAGAATATATATCATGAGATGGTACTGTGATGTCCTTTCTCATTGCTCTGCTAACAGTGTTGTGTTCTCATGCCGACAGTGCAAAGGGACAACACATGGCTTGTTCAGTGGACGTTGTGATTGCCGTATACAAGTGTGACTTGTTGGACATCTCAGTAAGGCACTGAAACTGTGGCTTGCAGGTAGTGTTCACATGAGTATCACACTCAACATGCACCTTGCTTCCTGTAATTATTTTACCAGCATCTCTGCTGAAATGAATTCAACCCTCACATATCACGGTACAGTGCTGACAACATGGTTCTTCACAGGTTGCAGTCACCAATTGCAGTGCTAAAACTGTGTGTGTACAGTAAGGGAGTCATGACTCTTGCTACATTGAGTCATCAGGGTTTGCTGTGTAATTGTGCCCAGATGTGGGCATGCCATGATGCTGTATAATGATGAATTCTGGTGTCCCAACAACTCAGCACCCAGCAATCTTACTCTACAACCACTTTGTGCACAACAATTAGGCTTCTCATTGTCCCTGGGGCTACTAATGAACCTTCCTGTCCCACACTATGTAGTAATGTGGAGATAGCAACATTCTGCTGCCTTCCTTTATCCCCAACTGTGTTGTCTACAAACCCTCAGTGTACCTAACTGTGCCCCAGTAGAGGTGTCAACACAAAGAACATAGAAACATAGAAACATAGAAGTTGATGGCAGATAAGGACCGCAAGGCCCATCCAGTCTGCCCATTTCTTTTTCTGCCTTATAAATGTGCCATCGGCCTTTGCTCTGTCCGTGGCCTATCTATTCATAGTCATTTGTATTGCTCCCTTATGCCTATCCCATGCCTGTTTGAAGCCCTGCACTGTATTCATAGCCACCACTTCTTGTGGTAAGCCATTCCATGCATCCACCACCCTTTCTGTGAAAAGAATTTCTCACATCCCCTTAATCGGCCTCCCTCTAATCTCATGCTGTGTCCTCTTGTCCTGCTATTTTTCTTATATTTAAACATGTTAGACTCTTTCACCTTGTTTATGCCCTTAAGGTGTTTGAATGCCTTGATCATATCACCTCTCTCCCTCCTTTGCTCTAGGGTATACATATTGAGCTCCGTTAATCTGTCCTCATATGTCTTCTGATGCAGTCCCTGCACCATTTTGGTTGCCCTTCTCTGGACTGAATTCAATTTGGTTAATGTCCTTGTGAGGGTGTGGCCTCCAATACTGCACGTAGTACTCCAGATGGGGCCTAACCAGTGTCTTGTACAGAGGGATTATTACCTCCCTCTTACGACTTGTGATACCCCTACTAATACACCTAACACCCCCTAGCCTTACCTACTGCTTTAGAGGTCTGCTTGGATGATTTTAGGTCATCAGTGATGATGATGATGCCCAAGTCTCTTTCTTCCTTTGTGACTGCTAGCAACTCCCTCCCAGCCTATAGGTGGCTTCAGAGTTTCTCTTCCCTATATGCATGATTTTGCACTTCTTTGCATTAAATCCCAGTTGCCACTCTTCTGACCATTCTGCTAGTTTATCCAGATCTCTTCTCATTCTGCCCACCCATCTGGATCATCTACTCTGTTGCAGATCTTGGTGTCATCTGCAAACAGACAAGCCTTACCCTCTAGTCCATCTGCAAGGTCACTAATGAAGATGTTGAAGAGGACTGGCCCCAGGACTGATCCCTGAGGTACCCCACTTGTGACTTGCATCTCTTCTGACTGTATACCATTTACCACCCTCTCTGTTTTCTGCCGTCAACCAGTTTGCCACCCAGGTGACCAACTTCTGACCCACCCCGAGCCTACCCAGCTTATTTATCAATCTTCTATGTGGAACAGTGTCAAAAGCTTTGCTGAAGTCAAGGTAGGCGACATCAACTGCTCCCCCTTGGTCCACCACTCTGGTTACCCAGTCAAAGAAATCTATGAGATTAGTTTGACAGGACCTTCCTTTTGTAAACCCATGCTGTCTTGGATCCTGTGCCCCTATGGATTCCAGGTGTTGCACTATCCTTTCCTTAAGGAGTGCCTCCATAATCTTGCCCACTACTGAGGTAAGACTGACCGGTCTTTAGTTCCCCGCCTCCTCCCTGCTACCACTCTTGTGGAGCGGTATCACATGAGCCCTTCTCCAGTCTTCTGGGACCTCTCCTGTGCTCAGAGACTCACTAAACAATTCTGCTAATGGCTCTGCTAGTTCCTCCTTTAGCTCCTTAAGTACCCTGGTATTTATGCCATCAGGTCCCATTGCCTTATCCACCCTGAGTTTAGCAAGCTCTTGTAGGACCCTTTCTTTGTGAAGGGAGTAGTGCTCACCTCCCTCCCCCCTGTGTCCATGATGCTGAGCTGTGGGCCCTGCCCTACCTTCTCTTCAGTAAATACTGAGCAAAAGTATCTATTTAGGATAGATGCCTTTACAGGGTCCTCCTCCTCACATGCCCCCTTTTCTCCATTAAGCTTAGCAATACCCCCTCTGGACTTTCTCCTTTCACTAATGTATCTATAGAAAGTCTTGTCACCTTCTTTTACTGTTCGTGCTAGTGTTTCCTCAGTTTGGGACTTTGCCTGCCTTACTGCCTTACCTGCCTTAGGGCAGTTTGGTATGCCTCCCTATCTTCATCCCGCTGTGTTCCCTTATATTTCCTGAAGGCCAGCCTTTGGCTCTGACCTTTTCTGCTACTGTATTTGAGAACCAAAGTGGTTTCCTTCTTCTTTTGCACTTCCTTTTCTGTCTAACACAATGGGATGTTGCTTCAAGTATTGCATCCTTAATGCTTGCCCACTTTGCCTGTACCCCTCACCTGTGTTTCTTTTGCCAGGGCTAGCTTAACTCTGTTGGCCATCTTATCAAAGTCAGCTCCACTGAAGTCCCATATTTTGCCTTGGAATGGGATGATTTAGATGTAGTAGCCAAATTGAACCATACCATGTGATGGTCACTGGCCCCAGGTGACCTTCTACCTGGAGATCTGTGATCCCTTCTTTGTTAGTCAGTACTAGATCTAGGATAGCCCTGTCTCTTGTGGGTTGCTGTACCAGTTGTTTGAGGCCTCCCCCTGCAGGGAATCCACTATGAGTCTAGTTCTGGCAGATGTTCCTGCTTGTATTGACCAATCTGTATCTGGCATGTTGAAGTCTCCCATTATCAGAACCTCCCCTTTAGCTGTCATGTTTTGTATATCTTCTAACAGTAATGTGTCTATGTCCTCCCCCTGGTCTGGGGGCCTGTAGACAACCCCAGTTCTTATGGCTGTCCCATTTCCTGTTTCAGGGTGACCCTCAGTTCTTCTGGCTCCTTATGTGTATTCTGAATTTCTGTAGCTTTGATATTTTCATTAACATACAGGGCCTCCTCCCCCCCTTTTTGCACCTCGGTCTCTTCTGAACAATACATAGCCAGGTACTGAAGTCTCCCAAGTGTGGTTACTGGTAAACCACGTCTCACTAATTGCTACTATGTCCAGTTTAGCCTCTGACATTATTGCCTGCAGGTCTGGGATCTTATTTCCCAGGCTGCGAGCATTTGTGTACGTGATTTTCCATTTGCCAGATTTTGGTGTGTTAGTTGTTGGGTGAAGTTTGGCATTACTCCAGTGCGTCATATGGGGAGACAAACCTTTTTTCTTACCTGGTGATGCAAATGAACGGCAAACATGCTGAATTCCTGTTTGACCTAGCTGAGGGGAGGGTGTCTTCCTATTCGACGATGGGGTGCCGCAACTCCCTCCCATTTGCTAGTTTAAATATTCTGCAAAGACGCCAAACTTCTGCCCCAATGCACTGACTCCTCTTTAGTCAGATGCAGTCCATCAAATTAAAGAACTTTCGCTCCCAGAACTGTTGCCAGTTCCTACAAATCTGTGTCCTTTTTCCTGGCACCAGTCCTGAGCCACGTGTTTAGCTCCCCTATCTCCCTTCTCTGACCTTCCGTCCATCTGCTCCCCTCTCCCAGACTGGCAGGATCTCAGAGAAGGAGATGCGGACGAAATAGATGATAGTTTGTCACCCAGCCTAGTCAGGTGTTCCTTGGTCTCCACAACTGACCGGCTGGTGAGATCATTAGTCCCTATGTGTACTAGGACATCAATGTTTTCTCCTGCTTTGTGAACAATTTAGCAATGCGGTCAGTGTCTCTCCATGCTGATGTACCTGGAGACATCTGACCATCACCCTGGTTGAGATGGGTATCAACTCCCGAATCATGGAATCACCTATGATCAGAAGTTTTTGGATTTCCTTTGTGCTTGTTTAGTTTTGGTTCCTGATTTGGGTGAGTTTTGTTGTGCTAGCTCCTGTGCCGCAGTGTTCTGCTCTGCAGTGTCTTCTGCCTCTTTATTTGATTTCAGAGATAGAGGCAGATACCTGTTTGTAGTGTTTATATGGTTTTGGAGGTAATGTGTTGGAGAGCAGAGAGTGATGGGGCACCTGATTTGCTCCTCTAACCACCTGCCAACCTCCTGGACCAACTACCCTCCTGCGGTCGAGGTTTTTCTGTTGGGTGCTGGGGAAATGGCAGGTGGTTCTTATAATGTATTTCCTCTTCAATATGAAATTTGGGCGTGCAATCTCTGCCCATGCTGCCGGAGCTGAGCCCAAGATCTCCAAAGGCCCAGCATGTAGGACAGTGTCCTAAATCCTGTAAGACTGTCCTTCTGAAAATTGTTCCACAGTACCTGCAGTTAATGAAATCCATTCCAAATAAGTTGCTGGGTTTGTAACCTAGTCAGAGTAATTAGAAGGAAGAAAAAAAAGGAAAAAAATGCAAGTAATGGTTTAATTGTGCTTTGTTTAACTTGTTATAACAAGTTAAATTACTAGTGCCCCTGTAAATGAGATCACCTTGTGGAGGCTCCACTGATCCGCCCCTTCCTGCTCTGCCACAGGAAATGTCACAACTGTGGTACCCTATAAAAGGAGTGTAGCGTGGGGTGGTTGGGGATGGGGGTGGGTGGCTGGGCCCTTCCCCTGCCTAAAAAGAAGAACCACGGACGAAAGAACAAGGAGGTAAGAGCAGAAACAATCAGTCAATAACAAATGCAGTAACCCTGAAAGCTTATCCTAATGTTAGATAAAACTGTAAAACCTGTAAAGCACCACCTGTAATAATTTCAGAGAAGATATCAGCTGTAAGAAACACTTTGCTCCAGAGAAAATAAAGCAGTAACAGAAGATATACCTTGCAAAAGACAATTTGAATCAGAAGATTACAGGAGTAATCTGTTAGCACACACCTGTAGGCACACCTTGTAATAATGCAGAAGAAGGTATACCAGCAGCAACAATTTGAATCAGAGAGAAAAATAAAGCAATGAAATGTTAGCAACAAACAGTAGCAATCCCTGTGAGTAAAAAATTAAAACACTACCACACAGTAAATCTACTTAGCCAAATTAAATCTTAATCCTTCTCCCTTGCTCTGGTAAGTTTCTCTACTCTGCCTTTCAAGCAGTCTTAGAAGGAAAAAGCTCAGGTGAAGCTAGGTGCCTTGGCCAGCAAACCAAGAAAACAAGCAAAAAAAAAAAACATGTAATCAGTTTTCTACTGTTCTGACCAATCAAGTTATGGAGCACTTGTACATGCACTAAACTGGTTCAGTGTCACCTGAGCTAAAAATTATACACAGTGGTAATAAACTGAGTTGGAAAACTGCACCTCTGAAAACCAGGTAAAGAAAAAACAACATAAAGGAAAAAAAAACTCTCACATACTTCATTGACAAAACTAATTCGCTTCTCGCATACATTTAGTATTCTAACACCACGCTGCCATGGAACCCCACTCATGTGAAATTCACCCTCAGCCAGCACAGGAGCCTCTGTGTGAATCTGACATCACACAGTTCCAGCATCTCAGAACTACTCAGTCTCACACAGACGCTATTTTGCACACTTCACTCTTCCATCTTTCGACATAAATGCTACACTCTCTTGACCACTCTCCTTTGTTCCATGTGGTTGTGATGCAATACCCACTAAATCAGGGTGTGCAGCATTCTTCAGACACAAATCACTGTTTCTCATCTAATAGTGTACATTGCCAAGCACAATTCCTCCCGTTTCCTACGTGCACCCAGACTGCATCTGCAACTCTGCAAACTCCAGCTATGTGATAAAGGTGTAGTAAGAGACCAGTGGTGACATGTCAGTGTGGCTTGACATATTATGGTGATGAAATGTGACCCTGAATTACTCTGCACCCAGCTATCATAGTCTACAGCCACTTTACCACAATAATTGCACTTCAGACATTCCCTATGGCTAGGAATCAACTCCTCCTCCCCCAAAACACACAGTGTGTGCTATCGTGAGGCAGTGACACTGTTTCGCTCCAGCCCTATCTCTGCAGCATTCTATCCCTGAGCATTGCCTAAGTGCATGCTAGTATGAGTGTCAATGAAAAAGGAGTAAGCCATATTGTGTTGTACCAAGCAATCCTGCTGTAGATCATGTGTTGACATACTATTAGCAGGCTGCCATGACAGAAATCGGTGTTTGTCCCCTGGTAAGGTACATTGAGAAGCAGAATTCCCCTACCCCTCCAAAAACAGAGCATGCATCTGCAGCCATGAAGACTACACCTGTGTGTAAAGCGTGTATTTGCTGAGCCATCACCAAAAAAAAAAAATATATATATATATATATATATATATATATATATATATATAATAAAAGTAGAAAGTATGTGTGTATGTGTACTTGTAATTCTATTTTTTGGCAAAGGTATTTAAAACTCTGAAGAGAGCCATTGTGGTTTACAATAATGGCACAGCTGATTAATATGACCACACATCCAGAGTACTGTTAGGATTCCATCTTGGAGGTCCCCCAAGGAAATTGTATTACCTGCATCTGATAGGTAGACATCATCTTTTAGATGCAGCATTTTTTTTTAATATTTAATTTCAGAGTATCTTATATTATGCATATCCAGATCATGAAGGAATCCAGATATTTGTATGTTAACCCTTCTCCATGATCTTTCAAGTCCAGGTGCATGCTGCTGACCTCTCCTTACAATCCTCTCTGTAATGTCTGAATACAGAACCTTACAGGCAGGTAACACTGCTGCAACTGTAGCCGAATCAGATTCTGCTGCTTCAGTTATGTCTATTCCCCTTTTGTGGCCAAGATCATTACCTCCAAGATAGATTAGAAGTATGTCTGGTTAAGGGTGAATGTCTAAATGTCTGTGCAAAGTTGGCATGTGCTGCTCCCACCTCGTGCCACCCTTATCAAACCAGTAGACATCACAGTTTGGCATTTGTGAATCATTCCCCAGTTGACTCCTCCACACAAACTGTGCCACCCTCCACGCAACTGAACTTCCAAGGATCGAAACAGTAAATCTGCAGCCTTCTGCCATGCTGAATCCTTTGACAAATAGTGCAAATTACAGCGATCTATAAAAAATATGTCTCTTTCAACAGCCTGTGGAAAGTATGAGTCTGGCTTTCAGTATTTTACTGTTAACAGGCAGACTGCTGAATCAGGTAGCAACACTTTTTTTAGATACCTGATTGGACATTGTCTATGTGTCTGTACCAATAGAAAACAAGTTCAGACCAGAGTTGATTGGGCTGAGGGTGAGGAATTTGGGGTAAAAATATGGAAAATTAATTTTTTTAGTAATTGTACACCAGATTTGCAACATAGCCTTGCTAAAACCCTGCCTCATCAAGAAGGGCAGAGAAAATGTTTGGCTCCTGGCCTATAGGGGATTTTGTGCAGGGTCTGTGAAATCAACTTTCAGGACACAAAAACACAGTTTGGGCCTGAGTTGAAAAATTATAGTTACACGTGGTTCAGAGCTCAGTGCTTATGTTACGTACTGTAGCTGAATTATGTAGGTTGTGCTTGGATACAGAGGCCAGACCAGTAAATAGGACAATGTTCACAGATAGTAGCAGTTTGAATTGATTAGTGTTTAGGTACTTCGACATGGTCATGAGCAACCAGTGAGTATAGTACATGTGGACTGGATAGTCTATGCAAGGTGCTTAGATGCCTGAGCTGATAAGTAACTTGTTATGATTTGATATTTTGGCTTTTCTTTGTATCCCACTGCAAGAAGGATGCTTAGTCCTGTAGTATGAGAGCCCCCCAAAAATAATAAGTATCAAATGATTATTAAATGATTATCTCCTCCAGCTCTGGAAAGTATGACCAGTAGCACTCAGGAGAGCAGAAAACCCTTAGGGGTAACCTCTGAGGACACATGGCTACTGATCTGCCCATCCTTCTGGGAACACTAAAGGAGAATAATCCTAAGTAACAGTTTTAAATTATCAGCTAATCTGAAATTCAAAGTCATAGATCCTGATCCAGTGAAGTGAAAACCCGAATAAAGCACTGAATATGAAGTGTCGGTGAACATAGCAGCATCCTTCTAGCAATTTCTAGTCCAAGAATCCATGACCAGGGTAGAAAGACAGTAGATTGGAATCCATGGTTGATCATTTTTTTAAGCGTTGAAGTTGCATTGGTGAAGAACTCCAGCAGGTGAGGACATCTTTTCCAAGAAGAACCAGTAACCAAAGGCTAAGTGTTCATGTCCAGAGTAGAAGGACAGTTGGTTTGTGTTCTGCTTGACTAGCTTTGCAAACGAAGGCCTTGGTGATGAAGCACAGGAACTAGTGCATGCTACATGATCCGGAAAGGGTGCAGTAGGGACCTCTGATCTGGAGTGGGGAAGCAGGTAAGTGAATTAGGTATAGATCTTAGTGAGACTAGGTAGACATATGTTAGATGTACGTCCAGATCCCAAGTGGCAAAGTAGGTTGTAGAATAGGTGAGTCAGTCTTGATGAACCTCTAGGCCCTGTAAGGGCGAAGCAGGTAATATGAGCAAATAGTGTAAATAAGTGGACCTGTATGTAGGTCAGTAGAAGTAGTAGTAATCAATTTGTATGATACAGATGTAGTAGCAGAGGAGTAGCATTGCATAGATCATGTACGGTATACGGCGAGGAGCATGAAGAAATTTTAATAGCACAGCTATCGAAGAGCTTTATCTGGTGATCCAAATAGTTGCAGAGTGATGTAGATATCCACGTTCTGAAAGTCAGAATGGTACAGTAGCTAGAACTGACTTGATGAGAATAGTCTGATGAGTCCTGAATAATCGAGCTTATGAGTCATAAATGGTGATAACTGAAGAAGCTGAGTTGAATGAAGTAGTGTTATCACAGGGTCCAAGAAGCCTCGGAGCATAACCATGAGATTGAAGGTCTTCTGGATAAGCTCAACTAAGTGTCCTGGTAGGAGTGTAGTAGTAGTAGTAATTCATATGAGTGAAGTGGCAAGGCAGAAGCATTCAAAGAATAGATGACATATGGCTAAACAATCCTGGATGTGAGTCCATAGCAGAAAGGAGCTCATACAGCCGGCAGACACGGTGGCAGGCAGGCGTATAGTAGAATATGCGAACCTCCAGGCCCTGAAGCTGGACAAGGCTGGTGTAGAGTAAAAGTAGTTGAAACCCCAGGCCTGATGGGTGAAGAATGTCATAGAAGCATGTGATTATGGTGCAGTAATATAAGATCAAGGAACCTCCAGGCCCTTAGGGGTGCAGGTCTTCTAAGTGCGATGCGGTGAACCTCCTTCCCCGCTGGGTGAGGCAGGTTGTAGAGCAGTGGTAGATAAAGTAATAGTAATGTCGAACTGCATGTAATGCAGAAACAGCAGTGAAGTAGTAGGGAGTAGATTGTAAATGGTATTGTAAATGGTAGCATATCCTGAGTCAGTTTGGTGCGGAGTAGTGATATAATCTAAGGCAGATTTATGAGAGCAGTGAAAGGTGCTGTAGACAGTCGTATCCTGAATATCAGGGATGGTAAAGATTGCAATGAAAAGACTTGAGTGGATGAGTTGGCAACTCAACCAGAGGTAATAAGCACCCTGAAACTGTAGTAGATCAATGTCTTGGACCTAAGTTAAACTAGAGAGAAGACAGTATGGAATAGAGCTCAGCAGGGAGTTCTGGTGGAGACAGTAGTAGTAACTCCAAAGGAGTTGAAGTAGTTTGGCGAGAAGCATCCAAGAGAGTTGAGGTAAATATCTTGACATAATCCAGAAATAATCCAGTGGAAGGAAGAAGCATTAGGAAGCATGATTTGGAGAGGTAGGTCAGAATGAATGAAGCTAGACCCCACTAAGGCTAGCATGCACGGCTGGACCACATGTAGGTCAGCCGGAAAGCGAGGTAGTAGTGATAAATCCAAAAGAAGAAGTGAAGCAACATGGGAAGCATCCATGGATATTGATGTAAATCCTAGACACAGTTCGATAGCAATCCTTGGTGGAGCAGATGGGATGGAGAGGTGTGAACAGGCAAGGTGAGAGTTGGAGCATCCAGAACTTCAATAGGCATGACTGATAATGAGACATCCTGGAGTGTACAATTTGATGGATAAGCTGCTGTCCACAGGAGGGATCCAGAGCAGGGTGCTGAACGCAATAATGGGGTGCATGGCTGAAATTCAGGGCAGGAGTCCAGAGGCTGAAGGCAAGGAAGCAGCTATACCAGAAAGTGGGTATGAAGTGGCAGCTAAGCCCCACGAAGGCTAGCGTGCCCTGATGGACCACAAGGCAGGTCAGCCGTTAAGTGAGTAGAGAGAGACAGCTAACCCCATGAAGGCTTGCAGGCCGCAACCCCCCACATAGGGCAATAAGGAACAGAAAATATGCCAGGCAAGACCCCCATGTGGCCGGTGGTACAGCCAGATCCCACATAGGTAGGCAGAGGTAGAGCAAGACAAGCTAAACCCCACATAGTCTAGCATGACAAGATGCTGCCACGGAGGGCTGCCCAGCTAGCAGATAGCCAGGCTGAAGCTGAATAGCAATTAGTTGTACATGCAGAGTATGTACCAGGTAAAGGACACCGCTGCCACTAAGCACTTATGTATCGAACAATGATATAGACATACATATAAACATAGATGTTGACGGCAGATAAGGACCGCAAGGCCCATCCAGTCTGCCCATTTCTTTTTCTACCTTATAAATGTGCCATCGGCCTTTGCTCTGTCCGTGGCCTATCTATTCATAGTCATTTGTATTGCTCCCTTATGCCTATCCCATGCCTGTTTGAAGCCCTGCACTGTATTCATAGCCACCACTTCTTGTGGTAAGCCATTCCATGCATCCACCAACCTTTCTGTGAAAAATAATTTCCTCAGATTCCCCCTTAATCAGCCTCCCTCTAATCTCATGCTGTGTCCTCTTGTCCTGCTATTTTTCTTATATTTATATATGTTAGACTCTTTCACCTTGTTAATGCCCTTAAGGTGTTTGAATGCCTCGATCATATCACCTCTCTCCCTCCTTTGCTCAAGGGTATACATATTGAGCTCTGTTAATCTGTCCTCATATGTCTTCTGATGCAGTCCCTGCACCATTTTGGTTGCCCTTCTCTGGACTGCCTCAATTTGGTTAATGTCCTTGTGAAGGTGTGGCCTCCAATACTGCACTCAGTACTCCAGATAAGGCTAACCAGTGTCTTGTAAAGAGGGATTTTTACCTCCCTCTTACGACTTGTGATACTCCTACTAATACACCCTAACACTCCCTAGCCTTACCTACTGCTTTAGAGGTCTGCTTGGATGATTTCAGGTCATCAGTGATGCTGATGCCCAAGTCTCTTTCTTCCTTTGTGACTGCTAGCAACTTCCCTCCCAGCCTATAGGTGGCTTCAGGGTTCCTCTTCCCTATGTGCATTATTTTGCACTTCTTTGCATTAAATCCCAGTTGCCACTCTTCTGACCATTTTGCTAGTTTATCCAGATCTCTTTTCATTCTGCCCACCCCATCTGGATCATCTACTCTGTTGCAGATCTTGGCATCATCTGCAAACAGACAAGCTTTACCCTCTAGTCCATCTGCAAGGTCACTAATGAAGATGTTGAAGAGGACTGGCCCCAGAACTGATTCCTGAGGTACCCCACTTGTGACTTGCATCTCTTCTGACTGTATACCATTTACCACCACTCTCTGTTTTCTGCCCGTCAACCAGTTTGCCACCCAGTTGACCAACATCTGACCCATCCCGAGCCTACCCAGCTTATTTCTCAATCTTCTATGTGGAACAGTGTCAAAAGCTTTGCTGAAGTCAAGGTAGGTGACATCAACTGCTCCCCCTTGGTCCACCACTCTGGTTACCCAATCAAAGAAATCTATGAGATTAGTTTGACAGGACCTTCCTTTTGTAAACCCATGCTGTCTTGGATCCTGTGACCCTATGGATTCCAGGTATTGCACTATCCTTTCCTTAAGGAGTGCCTCCATAATCTTGCCCACTACTGAGGTAAGACTGACCGGTCTGTAGTTCCCTGCCTCCTCCCTGCTACCACTCTTGTGGAGCAGAACCACATGAGCCCTTCTCCAGTCTTCTGGGACCTCTCCTGTGCTCAGAGACTCACTAAACAGTTTTGCTAATGGCTCTGCTAGTTCCACCTTTAGATCCTTAAGTACCCTGGGATGCATGCCATCAGGTCCCATTGCCTTATCCACCCTGAGCTTAGCAAGCTCTTGTGGGACCCTTTCTTTTGTGAAGGAGTAGTGCTCACCTCCCTCACCCGTGTCATGATGCTGAGCTGTGGCCCTGCCTACCTTCTCTTCAGTAAATACTGAGCAAAAGTATCTATTTAGGATAGACGCCTTTACAGGGTCCTCCTCCTCACATGCTCCCTTTTCTCCATTAAGCTTAACAATACCCCCTCTGGACTTTCTCCTTTCACTAATGTATCTATAGAAAGTCTTGTCACCTTCTTTTACTGTTCTTGCTAGTGTTTCCTCAGTTTGGGACTTTGCCTACCTTACTGCCTTCCCTGCTTCACTTAGGGCAATTTGGTATGCTTCCCTATCTTCATCCCGCTGTGTTCCCTTATAATTCCTGAAGGCCAGCCTTTTGGCTCTGACCTTTTCTGCTACTGTATTTGAGAACCAAAGTGGTTTCCTTCTTCTTTTGCACTTCCTTTTCTGTCTAACACAATGGGATGTTGCTTCAAGTATTGCATCCTTAATGCTTGCCCACTTTGCCTGTACCCCCTCACCTGTGTTTCTTTTTGCCAACTAAAGAGGGCCTCATAAGTTAGTGAAAAGAAATGAAGCATCTCAGTAATAATGTAACGTGGTCAGCAATGTTTCTGAGAACTGGGAGGCCAAGAAGTAGCACTAAGGATAAACCCACGAACTGCATAACAAAAATATAGTGTCATCCATTGAGCAAACAGAAGCTTATCATAACAAGGAGGGAGGCGTTGCCCGAAAGCATTCCTAGCAGACTTCAGAAAAAGGATTGCAAGGGATAGTAAACTGTGTAGCTGCATCAGCTTCAGGCTATATACAGTAAGGACTCCTAAGCCTGGCATGGCAGGGCATATTAGAAGCCTGAGCTTAGTAATATGCAGCTGACATAGCAACTTAACCAGTCTGGGAGGCATGAGAATTGTGAGCTACACTATGCATGTAGTAAGTTACAGTAATTGTAAGGTAACACAGACAAGCAATTCGACAGGTCTGGGTAGCATGTAGCTAGCGTTGCTTGAAAAAAGCATCCAGTAATGAAAGCATAGCTGGAATCCATACATTATGCATAGTGAATGGTGGAGTAAGCGATAAAGTGTTGAGTGGTCATACATACTGAGAAACTGGGATTGAAACAGAGGTCTGCACATGAGCATGTAATGGAAACAGAATAGCAAGTGTTCTATGGCAGGCGGGTCCCTGAACAAGCCGAGAGGTCCAGAGGCAATGCAACTGCAAGATGCAGGTAATGCAGGTCTGCAGCTAAGGAGGAAATGTAGTTCAAAACTGGGAGGCAGCGTGAGCCTCATGGAGGCGAAGCAGCATGGTGCAGGAGAGGTGGTCCAAAGCAATAAGGTGTACAATACTTGGCAGCTGCACGGCAATGGCTGCTAGAAAAGGAAATGAGGTATGCAAGGCAAATAGGAGATGAGCAAGGGAGAAGCAAGGGTACAGCAGGCGAGAAAGGAAAAGCGAAATCCCCAAAAGGAAGATAACAAAACACGTGCACAGCAACCACAGAGGAGCAGGGGGGTGGTGAACAAATAAGCAGAAAGGAGGCACATGGGGCATGGAGGCACAAGAAGGAAATGAAGAGAAAGATCAGCCAAGCACAATCAGTGCCACAAGCGAGTGTGACTCGCTCTAAGCAGAGCTGTGGTTTGCCTGTTGGTTTATGTAGAATGTGAGGAAGGAGCTCTTCCCCCATATAACCACAGGCATGTGTCTTTCAATTGTTACATTCATGAGGTACTGTAAAGAAATGGCTATGTTGTAAATTTGGGGTGACATATTGAAAATTACCAATGGTATGAGCCTGTATTTGCAAAATTCAATGTGGGCTCATAACTCTCTTGATTTTTAATATTGTTCTACCAAATGTGCAACATAGCCTTCTTATGACACCACGTCATGAACAGAAACAGAGGAAATTTTCAACTGCTGCCCAAAAGGTGATTTTGCACATGGACTGCAAAATCACCTTTCCGGAGGTGAAAAAGATTTTGGCCAGAATTTGAAAAATGACAGCTATAACATTCTTGAGATGCTGTAATGATATGGTTATTTTGTAAATTTTTGGTAAAAATATTGAAAATGACTAAAGTTACGAGCCTGCATTTGCAAAATTCTATGGAAGTTCATGACTTTGTAGTTTGTTTTTTTTTTATATATTTTTACACCACAGTTTCAGCATAGCCTTCTTATGATCCCACCTCATGAACAAGGGCAGAGAAAATTTTCAACATCTGCCCAAAAGGTGATTTTGTGCAGGGACAACAAAATCACCTTCCAGGATAGATTTGCCTAATGACATAAAAGTTGTTCACAAAGTGGGGTCCAAAAAAGGCAAGATGGAAATGTGGGCCAAAAAGTATGAAAAAACGGCCACGTCATGCCTCTACATTCAAAACACCATTGAAATACATCGAACCGCATACCTGTTTCTTAAGTTTGCCATCCAGCTTTGAAGAGGGAAGATGCATCTGTGGTCCAGAGAGGATTATAACATTGGACCCCCAATGGGTAAGTAAGGGATAGGGGGGTGCATGGTGTTGGGTGATGAGTGGGTGGGTCGGGGGGTGAGTACTCATGGCCTCAAAAGACATTGATGGACTTTTTTTAAAAGGTAAAAAAACAAACAAAAAATGAACATTCCTGCACTGGGGGATTGGGCACCCCCCAGTGCCACTGTATCATTTATTGGGGAGAGTGGGGTGGTAGATGCTGAGAGAGAAGGTTGAGTTTGGGGCATAAAACTGTATATATTAAAAAAAAAATTACCATGCATTCATGGTAGTGGATAGGGGGTTAGTATGAGGATTTTTGATTGGGACACTGGGGAATTGGGTGCCCCAATGTTATTATTATGTTTCTGGGCAGGGTGTGGGGTGGTGGGTGGTGGGTGCTGAAAGGGAGGGTTGGGTGGTGAGGACATAACTATATGCATATTAAAAAAAATCACAAATTATTGTGCATGCACTATAGTAGATGGGGGGGCAATATGATGATTTCTGATCAGGGCACTGGAGGACTGGGCACCCCCAGTGTCACTATTATGTTTCTTGGGGGATATGGGGTGGTGGGTGCTGAGAAGGAGGGTCAGGTGGGAGGATATGTATAATTTCAAAAATACAAAATTGGAGGTCATGGAGGAACACAACACAGTCCATCATGACCAAGATGGCCACCATAATGTGCTGTGCATGTGCTAATGGTTGTGTATGCGCAGTACTGTTTAGTGACCATCTTGGACATGGTGGAAAGTGTCGTATTCTGCCATGACCTCCATGGGACAAATAGTGCTGTGACACTAGAGTCAATGGAGAGCAGACTGGTTCTACTGGCAGCAGAGTGACAATGCCGAAACTCTCAATCCTGTGTTGTTTGTTCAGAATCCAGTGAAGTGGACTCCTTTTCTCATCACAAGAGGTCTACTGGACTCCACACATTGCAGAACTAAAACAAAAATGGTTTCTATTATGTCTATTGTGTAAATTGTTATTAGTTAATTATTTTGATAATATGCATTTATTTTGGTGGGAAACTATAACTATCATATTGGACAGTAATTTTAAAATATCAATGTTCTGCAATGCTATTGGTGGTGGGGTAGCTAACAATACTTCCACTCTGCTTGCCCTTCCTCCTTTCTGAGCAGACATCCTAGCTGGTAATACATTATCTTGCTCAACTGCTGATAGTGATATTTGCATGTACAAAATGCAGGGACTCAAAACAATCATATCTGCTACTACATGATAAAATAATTATTTTTGAGTTGTGTTTTCCTTTCCTGCATAGCTATTTCTTTGACCATAAACAGTTAATTTAGTACTTATATTACACTTATGTAGGTAGGTAGGTGAAACTGTATTTTTAGACAGGAGAAAACATCATGTCATTTGGACTGCTAGGTCCAGTTTGCAGGACAGTCCTGTATTGGAATATCACAAATTTCACATAAAATAATGATACTCAAAGTACAGAATAAAACAGAGTACAAATACTACAATTACAGAATATAAATACTGTAGGCTTTAGTGGTAAAGTGCTAAGTACAGTGACAAGAGAGACAAAAGTGATCATTTACTGTTATTAAAAAAAACTATGCCGTTTCTGCATATAATAATGGTAGTAATTTGTTCCAGTGTACAACTGCTCTAGAAATTAGGTTTCGATCCCCATATTTGTTATTATGTTTACCTTGTTGAATTTTGTTTAGATGAACAGACCTGGTTAGTTCTTTCTTTTTGTCAATAGCAATAGGGAAAAGAATTTATGATATGTTATGTTCAGGGTAGTATCATTTCAATTTATGAATTAATTTACCCCATTACTGGAGAACTCAATGTCAAGTGATTGCCATTCTAAGTTCTCTAGTAGCAAACAATTGTTATGTCCTATAGCTACACTACAAGACATACCTCACAATGTTATATTGTAATTTATCAAGCCTATCCAGCAAACCTTTGTTTGCTGTCCAGTAAATTTGTTTGCCATATTTTAAAGTAGGCAGTATAAGTTGTTCAGCTATTCTTCTCCTGTCTTGGAGGTTTAGTCCTCTGGTTGTTCTCCTTAACACCCCGAATTTCTTATTTTTTTTCCCAACTATCAAAGAAGTATCATCTTTATAGGTTAGTTGAGAGTCAATAGTTACTCCTTAATAGCAGTAACTGGATACTAACTCAGTTTGAATTTGGTTACTAGTAAAAGTCTGTACCTGAGAAACATTTTTGTTTTTTGTAGAAAAGTGCATCACTTTAGTTTTATGTGTTTGTAGGTGTACCATTTACCTTCTGTGCTAAAAAATATATAACTAGGTATTTACACAGATATGTTCCAGTAGATTAGCACATGCATTTTTATGAGCTGTCTTTTTTGTGCTACATGACTATTTCTTTAATAGTTCTGCTTAATTAATAATTTTAGCTATGTTACAGTGTTTTACTGCTTAGGACATTAACATTTGGATTCTCTGGCAAAAAACATGCAGCACACAGATAAGAATCATATGAGCAACCAGATCCATAATTCTGACTTTGAGAAATGGCTTTCTTGGTATTGTACAGTGAGCAGTTTAATATTTAAAAGTTTATCTGCTGCTGCAGTACCTACTGTAGTAATTTTGTCTCTGTCTGGCTTGTAGATCGCGAAAATCCAAGATGACATACTTCCTGTGAGGTTCACTGTGCAGAGATGCTTGCTATTGGTCAACTGGAAGAATTTCCTTTTGTGATTCAAAAGGTTTTTTCATTTTCTCAAGTTCTTTTTTCACATGCATAATATGAAAAAAGAATATCTGAAAACAAAAAAAGAAATATTGAAATGAAAAAAGATTCTTTTCAAATGAGAAAAAGTGTGTTGCAAGTGGTGTTTTCATTGTTTAGTGTACCTTTGGGACATTGGTAGTGTTGCTACATACAGTAGAATAGGCAGGAATGTGTTGCTGAGGACCATAGGTCATGGTCACAGTGACTGCAGTGTTGTCTGTTTTTGTTTTAGAAATCAAAGTTTTAAATGTGATACAAAATGATATATTGGCAGAAAACAAGACAACTATCTTCCTAAACTGCAATTCATTAAGTGGATTCCATGGTTGACGGAGGACAAATCACATTGTTGTGCTTTGAACTGTATATCTATGAATACAACAGCAGTTGTATTCTGTACATAAATTATTTTTTCCAGAACAATAAAATACTTTTTGAGTCATACTGTTATCACTTTAGTTTTAGCACCTGAGTAAAAGTTGATTAATATAAAAACATTGTCACTGTAACCATTTCATATAAACCAGTATTAAATAATAGCAGGGTATAAAATGCCACCACCTCCGCCCACTCCACGACAGCTGGGTTTGAATTGTGAAAACTTAGAAGTGCAGAACATTTGGCATGGGAGGTAAGGTCTGTGTTAAAGTAAGTAAGCAAGAAGACACAGAAAGAAAACATTTAAAATAATGATAAACAACAATAAAAGTAAAAGAAAAAGAAAATAGTCCACTCTTCTACAGGTGGGTTGCTACAAGGTTGCATTAGCATATGATGTGGTGTTTGTAGTGTATGCATATATACAGTAGTAGTTGCTTTCCCTTATGTTTCCCCTCCTCCCAATTTGCAGTATTTTATTTAGTGTTCAAGCATTTTGGAAATTTGCTCTACAACTTTTAGGGTGGAAAGGGGCTGGCACTCAAATGTGCCCTTTCCTGGTTCAGTACAAAAATATTTATCCATTCAAAACTTGTGAATGAAAACATCAAATGAAAATGTTCTATCATATGAAAATTCTTATTTGATATTTCTTGCTGTTTTCTTCTTCTGACACATGTAGCACCCAGGTGGTTTGGAATTTTGCTCTGACATTTTGAGGTTACAAAGGGGCAGCCCCACAGACATACCTTTTGCTGGTTTGGTGCAAAACCATTCATTCAAAACTTATTAATGAATATATCAAACAAATGTTTTTGTTCATACAAACATTTTTGTTTGCTGTTTCTTGTTGTTTCTTTTTTCTGACACCTGTAGTGCTCAAGTGGTTTGGAATGTTGCTTGGAAATTTGCAGGGTAGAAAGTAGCTCACCTACAGATGTGCACATTGATGGTTTTGTGCAAAACTATTCATGCATTCAGAAGTTATAAACAAAACTATCAAACAGAGATGTTTGTTCATATGAACATTTTCATTTGACATTTGTTGCTGTTTTCTTCTTCTGACACCTGTAGCTCCCAGGTAGTTTGGAATTTTGCTTTGACATTTATAGGATACCAAGGGATGGGTACTCAGATGTGCCCTTTGCTGGTTTGGTGCAAAAATATTCATCCATTCAAAACATATGAACTAAAATAGCAAATATAAGTTCTAATTCATTTGAACATTTTCATTTGCTGTTTCTTGCGATTTCCTTTTTCTGACACCTGTAGTGCTTAGGTGGTTTGGAATTCTCTTCTGAAATATGCCAGGTAGAAAGGGTCTGCCCCACAGATGTGCCTTTTTCTGGTTTGGTGCAAGAAAAAATGACATATATTCAAAACTTATGAATGGACATATCAAACAAAAATGTTCATTAATTGGAAACCTTTTGCTTGATATTTGTTTCTGTTTTTGTGTTCTGAAACCTGTAGCATCCAGGTGGTTTGGAATTTTGCACTGGAATTTTTAGGTTAGAAAGGAGATGGCCGAGAGGCATGCCTTTTGCTGGCTTGGTTCAAAAATATTTATCAATTCAAAACTTATGAATGAAAATATAAAATGAAAACTTTTGTTCATATGAACATTTTCATGTGGTATTTATTGCTCTTTTTTTAACACCTGTAGTGCACAAGTGGTTGGGAATTTTAATCTGAAATTTTCAGGGTAAATGGGGGCTGGCTCACAGATGAGGCTTTTGTTGGTTTGGTGCAAACATTTTCATCCTTTCGAAATTTATGAATGAACATATCAATCAAAAATGTTCATTCATATGAAAATTCTTGCCATTTGTTGCTGTTTTCTTCTTCTGACACCAGTAGTGCTTAGATGGGTTAGAATTATGTTCAGACATTTTCAGCATAGAACGGACCTGGCCTACAGATGAGCTTTTTGCTAGTTTGGTGCAAAAATATTCATCCATGCAAAAGTGATGAATGCAAATATTGAACGGAAATGTGTGTTCATACAAAAATTAGTGTGCAAATTGTTGCATTCTTCTTCTTCTTCTAACAGCTTTACCATCCAAGTGGTTAGGAATTGTGCTCTGAAATTTGAAGGGTAGAAAGGGGCTGCCTGCAGATGTGCTATTTGCTGGTTTGGTACAAAAATATTAGTCTATGCAAAATGTATGAACAAAAATATCAAATGAAAATGTTCATTCATACAAACATTTTCCTTTGGTATTTTTACTCTTCTCTTCTTCTGACACCCTGTAGTGCCCAGGTGGTTTGAAATTATGCTCTGAAATTTTCATGGTAGAATGGGGCTGGCAGACAAATTTGTCTTTTGCTGGTTTGGTACAAAGCAACTCAGCTATGCAAAACCTATGAACAAAATATCAAATTAAAATTTCTGTTCACATGAAAAGTTTCATTTGATATTTATTGCTATTCTCCTCTTCTGACACCTGTAGCTCTTATGTGGTTTGAAATTTTGCTCTGAAATTTTCAGGGAACGAAGGGGCAAGTCGACAGATGTGCTATTTACTGGTATTCTGCAAAAAACAGTCATCAATACAAAAGTTATGAATGACAATATAAAATAAAAGTTTTGTTCACACAAAATGTTTGTTTTTTGTTGCTGTTTTCTTCTTCTGACACCTGTAGTGCCCAGGTGATTTGTGGTTTTGCTCTGAAATGTTCAGGGTAGAAAGGGTGGTCCTTCAGATGTTCCTTTTGCTGGTTTGGTGCAAAATTAGTTATCCATTCAAAAAAAAACTATGAATCAAAATATCAAATGAAAATTATCGCTGATATGAAAATGTTTGCTATTTGTTGTTGTTTTCAATCTTCTCGCACCTGTAGCACCCAGGTGGTTTGGAATTTTTATCTGAAATTTTCTGGGTGGAAAAAGGCTGCAACACAGGTCTAGGTTTTTCAGCTTTGTTGAAAGAAAAATTTGTCTGTTGCAAAGTTATTGAATTTTAAAATTCCGGCTTCTGAGCATGCTCTCTAAGCACTTCAAAATAGCTGTATGAAATGTAAGAAGTAATCCCTTTTTTGTATATGTCTGATCCTTTATCATGAGGAGAATAATTATTTTTCATTTTCTACCATCTTGTTGATACAGTGCGTTACACAACAGCATGACTCTGTGTCTCAGGGTACCTCTTGAACAGATGTCACCCAACTGTAACAAACTCCTCCCCATTCAGTACTGTGTCCCCTCTCCCTCCTCCTGCTCTGCTGGGCTGTTGGTGTAATGTATACTGTCACCCAGCTGTCTCCAATAAGCCTTCTTCATTTCCTGCAGCATCGCCATCCCCCACCCCCACAATAGTACATGCGCATTGCACTGGTGGCGGCACCCCTGGCCTCACCAGAGATCGGAGTACATCCTATTGTCCTGTTAACACAGCTGTGAACCAGTACTCCTCATACAATTCCATTGCCTGTTGTCCCTGGTGAGGTCCACAACTACTGTGCCAGTGCAGAGAACCTCATCTCTGGCCTTGTTGATAAAATTAGTGAGCTTGACTAAGGTGGATTCTTCATTGTGGCAAGATCTGAAGCCTTGCTGGGATTCTATTAGTAGGATACGGGTTTGAAGGAATTCCCTAGTTTAATCCAGGACAATTTTTTCCAAGATTTTGCAGAGGGGAGCCAGTAGGGAAATTGACTTGAAATAGCCAACTTTGTTTTTTGAGCTGGATTTGTGGATGGATTTAATGGTAGCAGTTTTCCATTTACTGAGCAGAATACCGGTGCAGACTGAGTGATTGAGGATATTGGTTAGGGGCATTTTATGCATTTATACTGCAATATTCTGTGACATGCCATGTACTTCAAGTTATTGCGTTACATCAGTGCTGGTTTCACTGCGTTTACTACTCACAAAGCAGGGCTATATGCATATAACACAGTGCAATCCATCTCGGTCTGTAAATAAAACTGCTGAAGCCATTTCCCACCTGACTGCCACCTTATCAAGCATGATTCCTATATGCATTACACCCACTTTTGTGAGTAAACAATAAACTTCTCTTTGCATATCTTTGAAAGGTGCATCAGTCGGTAGTGAGAGTGCCAGGTTTTCTTGTTTTCTTGTGTATCTGCCATTGTCTTTTACCATATGTACCATTAAGCTGAGGCAAACTCACCTTTTATGGTTGTATAGAAAGACATATGCATGGTATAGTGCTATTACATTAAAATTGGGGCTCTGGACATCACTGAAAACACTCTACAGCTGTGTCTTTCCACCAAGCAGAGCTGAACCACATCACTCCATGTGCTATCAATCCTGCATGACAACACATCAGTACTGCAGTTTTGTGTTCCATGCAAAGGGAACAGCTGGAAGAGTGCTACAAGTACACATATACAGCACATAACTCAGTACATCTGAGCAGCACACTAAAAAGTGGGATGGGTGCTTATGGGCATGTGCAGCCAAATTACTTCAATACTACTGCAGTGGCAGCTGTTGTGGCTTTGACTACAGTTTGTTTTTTAGTAGGTTAAGAAAAAAGAAGAAAAAAAACTTTCTGCTTTCACTGATGCAATTGGCTTAACTAAATCCTTTGTCCCATCATTCAACATGTCTTCTTGTCTGCTGTCAGTCAGCACCTTGTGTGCAGATAGATAACTCAGAATCTACAGTACATACAAGCTATGTGCTGCAGCACTATCTCAAATGCCTTTCAAGAAGATTTCTGTTAGCTTACCAACAGCTGGGTTTTTCTAGCTGCCATGTTACTAAACAGTTTGCTATATAATTTTACTTGTTTTCCTTTGTAGTATGCTTTAAATTAAAGAGCTAGTGTGCTGCTTGAAATTAGTAGTAATTTTCAGATGTAGTCAGCTATCACTTCCAGTATCGGAAGTATTTTTTTTTTATTTTCTGTTTGCTAATTAGGACCTTTTCAACCTGGCAGTACTGGGGTGATGTGTGGAGCAGCACTCTGTCGGGAGGAAAAAAGGTTGGTTCTGTTCCTCCCAATTCATCCTCAGAAATGAGACCAAACAGATTGAGGCGTCACAGTCCTTGTAGCCTGAGCAGTAACTTTCACAAGCTACCAATCATAATGCAGGAAATTGTGACATCACTAGTAAGCAGGGAGTGCCACTCTCTGCTGTGTCATGTGAAAGTGAAACCTGGCAGTAAGAAATTGTTCTCATTGGTTACTAGTGATGTCATAGTCAGTGTGGTTTCAGTGTTGATGCAGTGGGAGGAACAGAACTGACTTTTTTCCCCCTCCAGAGTGCTGCTCCACACAGCACCCCAGTACTGTCAGGTGGAAAATCTTCTAATTACCAATCAGAAAAGAATAAATACTTGTGATATAAGAAGTGATAACTGACTACATCTGAAAGTTACAATCAATTGCAGCAGTTTCCAGGCAGTACACTAGCTCTTTAAAGGTATGGTACAAGTTATATACTGAATGCATTTTGGCCATGAATCCCAAAAACAAAACCCGAACCAAAACTAGGAGTGATATGGCAAAACCAAAACCAGAACTTCCCTGGTTTTACACACCACTAGTAAAAACAAGCAATTAAAGCAATTAAAGGGGAAGGTATGTAAGGAACAGATAACATACAGTAAAATAGGGAGAAAAAGAGAAAGAAAGGGATGGAGATAGCAGAGAAGGAAAGGGGCCAAGTGAAGGGAAAGGGATGAAAAGGGGGATTCAGGTAAAGGAACAAGTTTGATTGGTGCCACAGTAAATTGAATGATTAGACACCAAGAAAGAGCTCAATATGTTATATTTCACTTGTCCTACAGATAACATAATTTCAATCAGCTTTCTGAACAGTACTTCCCTTCCCAAACACTTTGCATCAGTGTTTTCCTTTTCTGGGATGATCTAAAAAAAATAAATTCAGTTGTCTTCGGTCATATGGGTTTCAACTGTCTCAAATGGTCATGGCCGCAATACCACATCAGAATTACTCAGATTTAACTCTTCTTGTCTTTGATTCTTCTACTGAATACACATTTATAGATGTTGGGCCCAATTGTTAAAAGTTGAGGTTTGTACCAAAGTCCCTATCCCTATCCAAAGGATTAATTGGGGCAAAATTCAATATAGGGGATTTTCAAAAGGATTGGGCACAGATGCAAATAGATGCAACTGTATGCCTATGTCTGCATCCATGTAGCCCTGATGCTATTTTCAGAACTTAACCCTTAGGCTGCCAGAAGATTAAGAATATATTGGTTTTTAGAATATGTATACATGCCAGTGGCACAACAAGAGTTAAGTCTGTTTATGACAAAAAGTCACAGTTTCCAACTGAATATGGACGCAGTTGTGAGTTACAACCAGCTTGGATGCTCTTCCATGTTTTTTTTATGCAAACTTCAGAAGCTGTTAGGCCTTGTAACAGATGGTATAGCAGAGTTGAACACATTTCTGCTTAGATGGGACTTCAGAGGAGCTGACTTTGATAAGATGGCCAACAGAGTTAAGCTAGCCCTGGCAAAAAGAAACACAGGTGAGGGGGTACAGGTAAAGTGGGCAAGCATTAAGGATGCAATGCTTGAAGCAATATTCCATTGTGTTAGACAGAAAAGGAAGTGCAAAAGAAGAAGGAAACCACTTTGGTTCTCAAATACAGTAGCAGAAAAGGTCAGAGCCAAAAGGCTGGCCTTCAGGAAATATAAGGGAACACAGCGGGATGAAGATAGGGAGGCATACCAAACTTCCCTAAGGGAAGCAAGGAAGACAGTAAGGCAGGCAAAGCCTCAAACTGAGGAAACACTAGCATGAACAGTAAAAGAAGGTGACAAGACTTTCTATAGATATATTAGTGAAAGGAGAAAGTCCAGAGGGGGTATTGCTAAGCTTAATGGAGAAAAGGGAACATGTGAGGAGGAGGTCCCTGTAAAGGTATCTATCCTAAATAGATACTTTTGCTCAGTATTTACTGAAGAGAAGGTAGGGCAGGGCCCACAGCTCAGCATCATGGACACGGGGTGAGGGAGGTGAGCACTACTCCCTTCAAAAAAGAAAGGGTCCTACAAGAGCTTGCTAAGCTCAGGGTGGATAAGGCAATGGGACCTGATGGCATGCATCCCAGGGTACTTAAGGAGCTAAAGGTGGAACTAGCAGAGCCATTAGCAGAACTGTTTAGTGAGTCTCTGAGCACAGGAGAGGTCCCAGAAGACTGGAGAAGTGCTCATGTGATCCCACTCCACAAGAGTGGTAGCAGGGAGGAGGCGGGGAACTACAGACCAGTCAGTCTTACCTCTGTAGTGGGAAAGATTATGGAGGCACTCCTTAAGGAAAGGATAGTGCAACACCTGGAATCCATAGGGGCACAGGATCCAAGACAGCATGGGTTTACAAAAGGAAGGACCTGTCAAACTAATCTCATAGATTTCTTTGACTGGGTAGCCAGAGTGGTGGACCAAGGGGAGCAGTTGATGTTGCCTACCTTGACTTCAGCAAAGCTTTGACCCTGTTCCACATAGAAGATTGATAAATAAGCTGGGTAGGCTCAGGGTGGGTCAGAAGTTGGTCAACTGGTGGCAAACTGGTTGACGGGCAGAAAACAGAGAGTGGTGGTAAATGGTATACAGTCAGAAGAGATGCAAGTCACAAGTGGGGTACCTCAAGGATCAGTCCTGAGGCCAGTCCTCTTCAACATCTTCATTAGTGACCTTGCAGATGGACTAGAGGGTAAAGCTTGTCTGTTTGCAGATGATGCCAAGATCTGCAACAGAGTAGATGATCCAGATGGGGTGGGCAGAATGAAAAGAGATCTGGATAAACTAGCAAAATGGTCAGAAGAGTGGCAACTGGGATTTAATGCAAAGAAGTGCAAAATAATGCACATAGGGAAGAGGAACCCTGAAGCCACCTATAGGCTGGGAGGGGAGTTGCTAGCAGTCACAAAGGAAGAAAGAGACTTGGGCATCAGCATCACTGATGACCCGAAATCATCCAAGCAGACCTCTAAAGCAGTAGGTAAGGCTAAGGAGTGTTAGGGTGTATTAGTAGGAGTATCACAAGTCGTAAGAGGGAGGTAAAAATTCCTCTTTACAAGACACTGGTTAGCCTTATCTGGAGTACTGAGTGCAGTATTGGAGGCCACACCTTCACAAGGACATTAACCAAATTGAGGCAGTCCAGAGAAGGGCAACCAAAATGGTGCAGGGACTGCATCAGAAGACATATGAGGACAGATTAACAGAGCTCAATATGTATACCCTTGAGCAAAGGAGGGAGAGAGGTGATATGATCGAGGCATTCAAACACCTTAAGGGCATTAACAAGGTGAAAGAGTCTAACATATTTAAATATAAGAAAAATAGCAGGACAAGAGGACACAGCATGAGATTAGAGGGGGGCCGATTAAGGGGGAATGTGAGGAAATTCTTTTTCACAGAAAGGGTGGTGGATGCATGGAATGGCTTACCACAAGAAGTGGTGGCTATGAATACAGTGCAGGGCTTCAAACAGGCATGGGATAGGCATAAGGGAGCAATACAAATGACTATGAATAGATAGGCCACTGACAGAGCAAAGGCCGATGGCACATTTATAAGGTAGAAAAAAGAAATGGGCAGACTGGATGGGCCTTGAGGTCCTTATCTGCCGTCAACTTCTATGTTTCTATGTTTCTATGTTAGGCACATTTTGTACAAATCATTTTGAATATCCAACCTAATGTCTACTATTTAAAACAGCTCAGAGCAAACTTTCTGTACCCAAAGCATAGTTAAATATAACCCCTAGAGTAAACCACTCAGAATGCTATAGTACTTGGAAATGAGAAACAGGGTGTCAGCCCAATGGTGCTGAGGGTTGAGACGCTGGACCCAACACCTCATGGCATTCTGGTGACTCGGGTTTCTGGAACAGACTCGAGTCATCGGAGTGCCGGCATGGGGGGCAGGGAAGCAGGATCAAGCATTGGCTCTCCTCTCCAGGGTGGGTGGGTCACTTGTCCATATTACTGCTATCACCAGATGAAGGTCCAGTGGTAGGCGCAGGCAGTAACAGAGTTACTGGTAGGGTAGGGCATCTCGTAGGGCAGGATGTGTGTGTGCCTCCACACACATGGGTCACGTCTGAGACACACAGGATCAGGACTGGGGAGAAAACTGCAAAAAAAAAAGCCAAAAAAATTCTTAAGGGAAAAAAACATTAGGGACAGAGTTTTAACAAAATCAGGGAGAAATGATCAAACTCTATGACAGATTTTGCCTGTCAGCAGATTCATGCAAATTTCAAATAAACGAGAATGAGGAAATGTTTTTTCCTTTCTGGAACAACCACTTGTACATTCTAAACACTTTGAACATGTTATTTTATGAAACACAAAATATACTTCAAATAATACAATATTCAGCAATATATAGTATACAGCATAGGTGTAGTTAATAATGTATATTGATATAGCGCAGTGGTCTAAGGCTCTGAGCTGCAAATCTGGAGACATCCAGCAGACCAGACCTGGGTTTGAATCCCACAGCTTCCACTTGCATACTGTGTGACCCTGAGCAAGTCACTTAACCTCCTTGTGCTCCCAGGTTGCTCCTGTAAAAAAGCTTTCAGCTTAGTGTGCTATACCTGGTTAAACAACTAAATAAATAAAAAAAATACACAGTTGAAAGAGCGTTTGTTATTGGATATTCTCCCTTGAAATAATACACACACATACACCATCTTGCTGGGTACTCACTCGGCAGCTTTATTAACAGTTACATCTTCTTACATTTCTTTTTTTTTTCCACATCTATAACACTATATTTAGATAACATACTTCAACTTATCACACAATTTATTCTCCACTGTTGTTGGATGCACACTCAAGCTACCTCTCAGCCCTCTGGGTGCAAACCTCCAAGAATTCAACACATCTAGGTTCACACCCAGTCCGTGTTCCTTCTTTTTATCCTGTCCCACTATCCCCTGGGCCCATTTTTTTTGGGGGGGTCGCCCTTTCTTTTTATCCTTGCTCCAGTACCCCTGGACCCCTTTTTTCTTTTTATCCAGGTACAGTATCCCCTGAGCCCATTTCTTTTAACCTGGCCCAGTACCCCAGGACCCTTTTTCTTTTATTCTGTTTCTTTACCCCCCTTTTCCCCAACACCCCTTTCCTTTCGTTCTTCCATTTCCATATCCAACCAGCCAGCCACTTACTGCTGTCCACTTTCAGCAGCCCCTCCAATGGTACCTTGACCCCTTTTTCTCCCTCCACCTCCACCTACCTACTGGGTGATTGGGAGGGCAAAACTGAATAGAAAATAATGCAGGGGGACTCCTACTCTCACCCTTCCATTTTAACCTTTCTTTTTCCCAGGGCTTCTTCCCCCTTCAGTCATCTGCCTTGATTCATCTCCCTCCCATTTTTGTGCTGATCCTCTTCCCAGCATTCCACCTAATATCCCACAATGCCTCCTCATCTCCTCTCCCCATCCCCATCCCCCTTCCTCCTGCCCCCTCCACCCCACTTGCTCCCTGGCCACTTTCAAGTCAGGTGACCCCTGACAATGATGGTTGCCCTTTAAACAGGAGCCCTTTAAACAGGCAACCCATTTTTAGGGCTGCAGTGGTCTGAGCCCTGCAGATCTTTTATGATCACTGAGAAAAAGGACTTTGCATTCCGTCTGAATGAACAACATGTTGGATTTCATCACAGTCGCCTCTGCATCTGTGTAGCAGTCCACCCATGTTGCCCCTACTGACCACATCTCTGCACTATTTCACAGAGCCAGCAATCACAGTGGAACAGAGCACACTCTGTCATGCCCAAGATGGCTGCCTCATCATACTGCACATGCACAAGTGGTCACGCATGCACAGTAGCATGCTGCGGACATCTTGGTCATGGCAGAGTGGGCCATTTTCCATTGTGACCACCAGCACTTATTTATATATTTTTTTTATGTTGTAGAAATTCCCCCCACTCAACCTTCCATCTCAGCACCCACCATCCCAAAAACCCCCAGAAACCTAGAAATGACACTGGGGGTGCCCAATCCCACAGCATCATGATCAGCTGCAGCAACATAACTGTGACACTGGGGCTGCCCAATTCCCCAGGGTCGTGATTGAGATTCCTTGGGCCTTTTTTACCACCTCACATCCCTCCAGAAACATAGAAATGACACAGGAGTGCCAAATCCCCAACTGTGGTGATTGGGGATCATCAGTCTTTTTTCTGACACTGGGGGTGCCCAACACCACAGTGACATGATCAAGGATCATCAGTCTTGTTTTCTCACCTGTAAAAACAAATGGTCCATCGATATCTTTCCCCACATAATTGACACCATGGGTTGCCCAATCCCCCAGTGTCACAATCAGGGATCATTGGTCTCTCTTTTTTTTCACCTGTAAAAAAAATGGCCCATTGATGTCTTTTGCTGCCATTTTTTAACCCCCACCTGACCCTCCCACTGAGCATCCACCACCTCACACATCCCCAAGCCCTTACTTACCAATCAGGGGTCCAATGCCATAATCATCTCTTGACCTCAGACACATATTCACTCGTCAAAGCCAGACTGTGAACTGAAGACACAGGTATGCAGTTCAATATATTTCAAAGGGATTTTGAACTTAGTGCCATAACTTCCGCATTTTTACATATATTTGACCAAATTTTCAAAATGCCTTCATTAGGACTCCACTTCATGATTAATGTCACTATCACTAGGTAGAGCTGTCCTGATAGGTGACTTTGCAGTCCCTGCTCAAAATCACCTTTTTGGCAGGAGTTGAACATTTCTCTGCCCGTGTTCATTAGATGGGGTCATAAGAAGTTTATGTTGAAAATGTGGTGTACAAATATTGAAAACAACAAAGTTATGAGCCTACATTGAATTTTGTGAACACAGGCTCATAACTTTGGTACTTTTCAGTATTGTACCCTAAATTTACAACCTAGCCATATCATTACAGCACCTACTCACTGTGATAGCTGTCATTTTTCAAATCCTGTCCAACATGTGTTTTTTTACATCCCGGAAGGTGACTTTATGGTCTCTGTGTGAAATCACCTTTCAGGCACTAGTTGAACATTTTTTCTACTGTTGGTCATGAGGTGGGGATATAAGATGGCCATGTTCAAAATTTGGTGCAAAAATATTAAAAAGTATTCAAATTGTAAGCCCACATATAATTTTATGAAAGCAGGTTAATAACTTTGGAAAGTTTCAATATTTTAGCCAAATTTACAACATAGCCATATCTTTAAAATAGAAACACAGAAACATAGACTTTGACGGCAGAGAAGGACTGCTTGGCCCATCTAGTCTGCCCATTTCCGTACCTACAGGATAGGCCGCCGATCCTAGATAACCAACAGCCTATTTATTCCTACCCCCCACAAGAATTGCCTTATGTCTGTCCCATGCATTCTTGAATTCTCCCACAGTTTTAGACCCCACAACCTCCTCAGGAAGGCTGTTCCATGCATCCACTACCTCTCATGTGAAATAATACTTCCTCACATTGCCCTGAACCACCCCCTTCTATCTTTTAAATTGTGTCCTCTTGTTCTTGCACGTCTCTTTTTCTGAAAGATGCTACCCTCTTGGACTTTGTTGATTCCACTGAGGTACTTAAAAGTTTCTATCATGTCCCCCCTCTCCCTTCTTTCCTCAAGGGTATACATATTAAGCTCCTTTAGTCTCTCCTCATATGGCTTCTCTTGCAGACTCTGCACCATTTTAGTCACCCTCCTCTGGACTGCCTCTATCCTGTCTATGTCCTTGTGGAGATGGGGTCTCCAGAACTGGACGCAGTACTCCAGATGCGGTCTCACCAACTGTCTGTACAGAGGGATAACAACTTCCTGTTTTCTGCTGCTGCCTCTCCCTATGCATCCCAGTATAACCCCAGCCCTCACTACTGCCTTCTCACATTGCTTGCTAACCTTAAGGTCATCTGATATGATTACCCCCAGGTCCCTTTCCTTTCTTGTTGTTGTTACTACCTCCCCCCCGTTGTGTATTCTTGCCCTGGGTTCTTGTTTCCCAGGTGTATGACAGCAGTCACTTTTCAGATCCTGGCCAATATGTTTTTTTACATACTGAAAGGTGATTTCATGTTCCCTGCATGAAATCACCTTTCAGTTAGGAGCTGAACATTCTATCTGCCATTGTTAATGAGATGGGGTCATGAAATGGCTATTGTTGAAATTTGGTGTAAAAATATTAAACAACAAAAATGTTATCAGCCTACATTGATTTTTGCAAAAGCAGGCTCATAAGTTCAGTAATATTCAATATTCTTACCCCAAATTTTCAACTTAGCCATATATTTTCAGCACCTCATGAATGGGACAACTGTCATTTTTTAATTCCTGCCAAAAATCCTTTTTTTTTCACATCCTGAAACTTGATTTTGCAGTCCCTGCTCAAAAACACCTTTAAACCAGGATTTGAACATTTTCTCTACTTGTCTTCATGAGACAGGGTCATAACATGGCTATGTTGAAAATGTGGTCTACAAATATTACAAACCAACATATTTATGAGCCTATGTTACAATTTGCAAATGCATACTTGTAACTTTGGTAATTTACAATATTTTTACCCCAATTCAGCTGCTGTAGCCCTATCGGTTCTGGTCAGACTTTGTTTATTATATAGTAATACAAAAAATAATTGATACTTATTCCAAAAATGTAAACATGATATTAAAGATGAACTGCAATGCTTTAGAATTGCACTATTTGCCAACCATGAAAACAGCACAGCCTCATGTGTTACAAATAACGTTCAGAAAGTAGCAATTACTCAAGTAGAAGTGTTATTTTTTTTGCTTCACATATTTGATGGTTTCACAGAAAATCGCTCAAACTTTTCACACCAGACAGCTGAATCTTGGGTGAGTGCTGATGTAATTCAAGAAACAATGATATAATTTTCCTTCCAAGTGCTGTCAGTCTAGCACACAGAGTACATCACATTGAGAAATTGTAAAACAGTATTTCTAACAATTTTCTGATGGTGCATTTTATTAATGGTCTTGTATCAATAGAAAAAAACAGTATGTATCTGTTGTGTTCCCTAGGTGGATCACCAACCCTTTGAGCACTGTATCAAAGCAACCTTACCCCCCCAAAAAAAATAAAAACTAACTCTTATCCTCTTAAAATGTAAACATTGGTATCCAATATTCCCGTACCAGCAATGGGTGCAGCTACCACAACTTTCTCCTTTATTTATTCTTTTCAGATTTACTCATTTTACTCTGGTTCCACAGCGGTCATGGAAAGTGCACTACTGCCCCACTACCTTGCCTCAAATGTATAATCCCACAAAGATGTACACCTCTACACTTATCATCCTGTGTATTTATTTCAAAAGATGCCTACACACATCTCCCAAATTTCTAACTCTTCCCTACACTACTCTTATTTTCTATAGTTTACTCCTTCTCCCACATACCTCCTGAAATTTATACTTAGCACTACACCCATCCTGGATTTTTTTTCCTTTGCACCTCTCAAAAGATAAAAACAGGCAATTCTGCTTGCCTCCCTAAAGCTGCCCTTCACCTTTAATATCTGTACTCCTATCCTCCGCCCATCACAATATTTGCACACTTACTCCTAACACCCTTGCCAGTATTTGTACTCCTATCCTACTCCAACAACATTTGTATCCCATCTCCAAATGCACAATTTCCTTCACACCTTTTAACATCATTATCCCACTTCAATCTGACTTCAGGCCTAAACACATTACCAGTGCATTAGCTAAGCTCACTCATGGCTGGAAACCCGCACTTCACTAAAAACAAGCCAGTGGCACAGTCTTCCTTAATCTCAATACAATATTTGATACTGTTGATCATTCAGTTGTGCTGGAAAGCTAATGTTAAACTTACTCCCTCCTTCCTATCCTGGTTCACCAGTTACTTGAAAGGACATCAACATCAGTTAATGGTGGAATGTCTTACTACTTCTTGTAACCCATTGGTCATAGGTGTCCCCAATGGTCAGTTCTAGACCCATTGCTTTTCATGATCTACATAAATGATCTTGGGTCCAGCTTGGCAGATGCAAATGTACACTTCTACACAGATGACACTGCTGTCCATATCTCCATGCCCTTGGTATCTGCCTGCCATTGTGGCAGATCTCTAGTCTGTTTTCAACACTTTACAGCTTAACCTATCTTGCTCAGAATTACTACTAAATGCATCAAAAACCAATTCATGGTGTTCTCTACCACTGGTAATGAATCCTCAGAAGCATTACCATTAACTCTTCACTCTACTGGGTGAATAACCTGTACTAGTGGACAGTTATGAGTACCTGGGACTTTGGCAGGACAGCAGTTTGTCCTTTCTTCATACATATACTGTAGATACCCTGTCCAAAAAAAATCCACTCTTAACTGGGCTTTTACTACGTACCTGAACAAATACTGCTTTACAGCAGATGAACAAAAAAGACTAATTCAAGCCACCTTCCTCCCATTCTTGGACTATGTTAATCTAATTTACCAGTGCAGTAGTATGTCTGATTTGGCAAAGCTGGATGTGCTTTATCATAGGGCTCAAAACTTCATAACATGTCTACTTTCTAGATTTCACCCATTATTCCCTTGCAGGGTGGCCCCCTCTGGCCGTCACATGAATACAAACCTTCATACGTGGCCCCTCAAAGCATTGTGAAATTATATGCTGTATTTCATCATTGTGCAATTCCACAATTCCATTAAACTACAAGGGCTAAGAAACTGTAATGGCATTCTCTTAGAGATAGCAAGATTCCTTTTTTTGCTTTGGAAATGTTGTACTCAGCTGGTCTATAACTACTTTCTAAAGAATGTTGTAGATAATCGTAAAACAGGTGTCCTTCCTTGCACTACTGCCTTTAAAAATGCCATGGACACCAGCTGTGTCAATTTATGCAATTGATGATTCCCTCTGAACTCTTCCAAGACAATATTTTGTGTGGTCAATCTGTACAAATTATCTCTCATTAGTTACGCATTTTATTTGTACTAATCCCATTGGTATGCCCATGTCATATTCGAGCCATTCACTAGCCATATTATATTCTGTATGCTATTTGAATTCTATGATTTTGTTGGCTTGCATTACTGTATCTGTATAGGAATTCTTCTGAAATTTACAATGGTTTATTGCTGCCCTAACCAGAACTACCTTGTAAATGAGCATCACTCAATGGAGCCTTTTCCTGGAAAAATAAATACATACTGTACAAAGACATACAAATCCCCATTCACCCAAAATCTCTGTCACTCTTTACATGTTGCAAATGTACCCCATCACTCCTGAAACTTGTACCTCCCATGCACAGGTCCCTAAAACCCATAGCCTTCCACAAGTGTATCCTACACCCAACACAAAATCTGTACCTCCTACCCTCTTCCTTGCCAGAGCTTGCACCCTGTCCCTGGAACCTTCTCAAGTTCTAATCCTACCTCACATTATGCAAATTAGTAACCCCTTCCTCCACTCTGTCAAAGATTTATACTGATTCTCCTGTACCCCTCCCAAAATTCATTAAACAATCCACAAACATTCCTAAACATTTTACCCCATGCCCTGCACAAACAGATTTGCAAGATTGCCAAAAATCACATTCCCTTCTCATACACCCCTCACAAGATTTATACCATACATATATAACTGCAGTCCTTTCACAGATTAGTACCCTTCACTCCATATTACTCCAAAAATATGCATTGTACCTTTTATACACTACTCACCAAATCTGCACCCCCTGCCATTTGCACTCTTTAAGAGGTGCGCTATATTACAGAAACAAAGTTTGATAGGGATGCCAATTTTAGCAGGGGTGCATGTACACATTTTAGGTGAGGAGCAAGTACAAATTTTTAGAGGGGTGCACATTGCAAATACAGTTTCAGGGATACAAAAGTGAAAATGCAAATTTTGGGAAGTGTGCTATAAACTTCAGTAGGGGTGCAGGGGTGCAAGTAAAAATTTCAGAAGGGGTGCAAGTGAAGAATTCTGGAGGAGTGAAGGGGTGCAAGTTCACTTTTGGGGAGCAGTGCAGGGCATGAAGTATACATTTTGGGAGGAGTGCAGGGGTATAAGTATCACTTGTGGGAAGTGTGCAGGGTGCAAGCACACATTTTGGGAGGGGTGTAGGGGTGCATTTACAATTTTGGGGAGGGGTGCATAGGTGCAAGTACAAATTTTGAGAAGGGTAAAGGAGGAAAAGTATGAATTTTGGGAGGTGTGCAGGGTTCAAGTAAACATAGAGCCAGAAGTGCAAATTTTCAGAAGGGTGAAGGGAGTACAAGTACAAATTTTTGGAAGGATCAAAGGGTAAATGTACACATTTTTGGAGGTGTGCAAAGGTATAAGTACAAATTTTGTGATGGGTGCAGTGTACAAGTACACATTTTGAGAGGGGTGCAGGAGTGTAAGTCAATATTTTGGTAGGGGTACAGGGGTACAAGTATACATTTTGGGAGGTGTGCAGTGGTGCAATGTGAATTTTGGGAGGGATACAAGGGTGCAAGTATACATTTTGGGAGGTGTACAGGGGTGCAAGTACAAGTTTTTAGAGTGGTACAAGTACTGTACAAATTTTGGGAGTGGTGCAGGGGTGAAAGTACAAATGTTATGACAGTTGCATGGGTACAAGGGTCATTTTTATGAGGGGTGTAGAGTTAGAAGTACACATTTAGAGAGGGGTATGGGGCTAGATGTACACACTGGCCCAGATATTCAAACTGCGCCAGTCTGAGGTGCAAGCCCCTGCGCTGCTCAAAATAGTTGCACAGGGGTGTGGCCGGGGTGATATTCAAAGGAGTTGCTCTGTTGAGCAACTCCTTTGAATATCACCCGAGCCACAGCACTTGCGCATGGCGCAGTGGAACTTGCGCTACCGCAAGTTGCCAGAGTTGAGCATTAAACTTGCGGTGGCGCAAGTACCATTGCGCCATGCTCAAATTTCCGATATTCAAAAGGTGACATGCAAATGGGGCCATAATTTATGCAAGGCGCAGGGGGGGCCATTTGCATCTATTTATGGCCCCATTTGCATGCCATTTGCATGTAGGTGCGCCGATCCCCGAGGACTTGCTCCTGGCCACCCTGCCAGGCAGCAGCCGTCGGGGACCGACGCACAATGCAGCCCGATCGCGGGCATCACAGTTACATGACACCCCCCACATCTCCCACAGCCCGATCGCGGGCAGAACATGTACATGTCCCCACACATCTCCACAGCCCGATCACAGGCAGAACCTGTATGAACCCCCGCGAGTGCCCGATCGTGGGCGAACCTGTATGAACCCCCAGTGCCCGATCGCGGGCAGAGATGTAACCCTCCCCAACCGAATAACTCCCTGGTGGTCAGTGGACCGTAAAGCCCGATCGCGGGCAGAATGTCACAGCACAACTCCCCCACATCTCCCTGGTGTCTAGTGTCCCCCACCCACGACCTCCACCTCCCCCCGCGCAGCTGGCGGCGGCAGCATCACACCCTTCTGCCCGCCCATCGCCGAATCGGCTGTGGGAGATGTGGGGGTTCATGTCCTGTACTGCCCGCGACCGGGCTGGTGGGGGCACAGGACCGAGTTGAGGGCCAGCCAGGGATGGCAGCTGCTGTGTTGCGCCTGCAGTGCAGCAGCTCACCTGTGGTGGCCCTCAACTTAAGCCTTTTTGGCTCAAGCTTGTGCGGGCGCAGGTTGGGTTGCGCATGCACATCTCTGCGCAACCCGACTGAATATCGGGTTGCGCAGGTTATGCATGGATCCTCCCCCTCCTGTTGAGCATGCATTCATTTGCATTGCTCTCTTGCTCAACCTGTTGCCAGTGGCGTAACTGCCTCCTGCTGAATATCGCAGAATGGTGCATTTTGGACTTGCGCATGCGCAACCCTGTTACGCATGGCGCAACCCTTCTGAATATCTGGGCCACTTTGTAAGTTGTGCAATGATACAAGTGAAAATTTGGAGAAGACTGCATTGGTACATGTACAAATGTACAAATCCTGTGAAAGGTGCAGGGGTACTAGTACAGATTTTGGGAGAGGTACAGGGTGAAAGTACAACATTTGGAAGAGGTGCAGGGGTAAAAGTACAACTTCTGTGAGGGATATAGGGCTAGAAGTACAAATTTTGGAGGTGTACAAGGGTACAAGTACAAATTTTGAGAAAGGATGTTGAGGTAGATGTGCAAATTTTAGCATTAGTATAGGGGTACAAGTACACATTTTATGAAGGGTGCAGTGGTACAAGTACAATATTTGTGAAGGGTGTCGGGTTAGAAGTACATGTTTTGTGACAGGTGCAGGGGTTTAAGAACACATTTTGGAAGGTGTGCAGGGATACAAGTACATATTTTGTGAAGGGTATAAGGTTAGAAGTACACAATTGTATGATGGGTGCACGGGTACAAGAGCAAATTTTAGGAGGAGTGTAGGGGCACAAGCACAAATACCGTGAGGGGTTCAGGGGAAGAAGTACAAGTTTGGGGGTCTATTCACAAAGGAGCAGATTGTCTATGCACTGCATATCTGAGGCACATAAGCATCCCTAAGTTGGAATGCTGAGCAGTGGGAGTCTGGTAGACCCCCAGAGGCATTCGCAGCAGGAGCACAAGGCCCTTTTTCAAGTGATCCCTTAGCCAATCCAGCAGCTATGTGCTATGGGCAATATGGGGGTGTTTTCTAGGGAATGTTGACACTCCATGCCATTCAATAATATATGGAGTGCTAGGCAAAGTGGGTGCAAGTTACATGACAGGAAATTCTGCCATAACTGTTGTGCACCCCACACCTGCCAGCACTGGCTGGACATGGATGCCCCCCACTGTTCTGCACCAATCCACCTAGCTGCATGGTAGGGCTGTGGGCAATGGTTTGAACACTCACTCATAGGTGAAACAATGCTGTGACCCATGCCTGTGCAGAATCCCCTGCTCATGTGGAGCAGATAATCTACACCAGGACACAGGGCAGGCATCCCATTGGATGCCGCCCTGACTCCCATGATCTTCCCCATGCAAATGCATCCCAGAATGTTGGGGTCATGGGCATGTGTCCTGCACATGCTTGCAGTAGTGAATACCATGTGCCCTGCACCTTTCCATGGGAATGTGTAGCTCTGTGGGTGTTATACATGCAATTTGTGCATATAGTTAAAAGCAAAATACCAGTGCACAACTCCCCCCAAAGACATGGCACATATTAGTATTTAAACAATTTAATGGCCTATTGGCTTTGCTTACTTTAATCTCCATGTAAAAAAGGGGGGTCCTCTGAGTTTTCAGATTGGAATTCCAAAGTGAGCAAGCTATACCACCACACCACAGTGGGACCCTTTCAGTATAGTCCCTACACTAGCATCTTAGCTCTGAAATGCCTGCAGTGGCTACTCACAAATATAGAATGCTGCCTGGATTGGCCTAAAATACATTGCCTAATTGGCTCCTTAAATAAGGTACTTCCACCCAGGAACATTTACAGATGGTGGAAGGGAGCATGCTGAAAGGGGTGCCACACCTCCCCAAATCAATATGCTCCACTCTGCATTGCCCACAAATGTAATTCATATTTCTGCTAGGGGGTGCTACTGGTGTGTGGTAAATGACAACAGTTAAAAGCAAAATACCAGTGCACAATCTCCCTCCCCACAAAGATATGGCACATATTAGCATTTAAACAATTTAATTGCCTATTGGTTTTACTTACTTTAAACTCCATGTAAAAAAGGGGCTCCTCTTAGTTTTCAGATTGGAATTCCAAAGTGAGCAAGCTATACCACTACTCCACAGTGCATATAACCTGCACCATTAGTGAAAGGGGACTAGATCAAAATCAGGTCAGTAGAATGCCGTGGTCAAAAATCGTACAGCGCATATACCAGAAAACCAGGATGGTCCAAAAGCATGCTAATATAAATAAACCAGCTCCCAAACCATGCATGCTGTAATGTCAGCGTGGTTTTTGACCACCCTGCTCTTCCAACATGGTGTTCACCAGATACTAATGAAACAGGGCCTTTTGGCAGTGGTGCAGTTGTGCAGGTGTGCAATTGCAAATTCTAGAAGGTGCGCAGGTGTGAAAGTACTAATTTTAGGAGGTTGCAAGTGAATACAAATTTTGTGAGTGGTGTAGGGTTAGAAGTAGACATTTTTGGAGGGGCACAGGGGTGTAAATAGAAATTATAGCAACTGTACAAGTGTACAAGTACATATTTTGCGAGGAGTGTTGGGCTAGAGATACAAATGTTGGGAGGGGTGCAATGGTACAAGTAAGAATTTTGAGAACGATGCATGGGTACATGTACAAATTTTGGGAGTGGTGCAGGGCTGGAAGTACAAACTTTGGGAGGGGTGTAGAAGTAGAAGTACAAAGGTTGGGTCTATGCACAAAGGCTATGTGACATGCGTGCAGGTGCACAACACACGCATGTAAGGGCATTTGTGCAGTCTGCAAGCACATCACACCTGAGAAGCACGCACAAAATGTCCATGAAGGCAACCCCCACTTATGTGGGGGCATGTGCAACATTCCTGAGGACACATGCATGACACCTTGTAAGACAACCACATGCATTGTGGGAGTCGTGTACATTTATGGAAGGTGTAGGGCTACATAAGTAGCTGTGCACAGGAGTTAGTGGTTCCCAGATGGAATGGTATGCTGTGGAAGGGGCAGAATGATGCAGAACTGTGTCGGGCACCACCATGTGCAAATACATGGGACACACATCAAGCACCATGATGGGGAACACCTTGTGGGTGAATGGTCACACAGGTGTGCATACCTCTCATCCTGACTCGCCCACACAGCAGAGACAAGGCATAACTTAAGGTGGGACAAACACACAATAGCAGGGACACAGCAGAAAATGTGGTACCATGCAGCCAGAATGCAGAAAAAATAAGGGGAGTAGTGCATGAAGCATATACAGACACACATTTCTGTCACTGTATCAAATGACAGTAATGTGGACATACACACCCCATTGTCCAGTCACAAAACCGCAAGTGACATGATGGACAGAGGAACAAGGTAAGGCAAGAGCAGGGGCATCCCTGATAATAAGGAGCAGTTGAGAGATATGCAATTATACAACTGATGTGGAAGGGACAGCACCCTGCTCAGGTGTGCATCCCCTGGTCAATGTTGCACCGCCACCAGCAGAGGTACCAACATGGGAACAACAGCCCCCCCACAGGGCACACATGAGGGACCACTACACAGTTGGATCCCCCGTGGACCACACAGAAACCACCCATGTCACACAGAGCTCCCGATGAATATGCCGGACCCCCAGGAGCCCCCCATGAATGGCCCAGACCCTCCCAGGAGTCCACTACAAATGCCACAAAGCCCCAAATACCTCAACAGTATCGCACCTACCCACCCACAGCAATGGGAGAACCACCATACTGGAGACAAGGATGACACCCGGATAGGAAAAAAATAACATTTAATAAACAGAATGTCAGTAATAATAACAGAATGCAGGAGGATGACATCCACACAGGTATATTGCAGCACTTGGTATAAAACATGAATCCACAAAGGAGTACAGTCTACATGACATCCTCAATCTACTGTCATTGCATGGGTCCACAGGTGTGATAGGAGGCATTGCAATTTTATCAGCCATGCCCTAATCATTCCCCCTCCAGAGAGTTCCCATTGGATTCTGGTGGTGTGGTGACCATCCTTGGTCGTGATAGCAACACTAACCATCACAGGGGTCCTCTTTAATGCTGCACAGGGAACATAACACACAGAGTACAGGTATGAGTGGGATACACATGGTGGTCCCTAACAACAGTGTAACATGGTACAGGTATGCCACAGGATGCAACACCTACCTTTGATGGCTCTGTCACCCACCACTTCTCTGCATCAGGGGCCTTATACCATATGTCAGCTGTCCACATCCTCAGGGACAGGTATGCTGGAGCCTTGCTAATCCATCACCCCTGACATGTTGGTGTCTGCACCACACAGGTGGCCCCATACAACTGATCCTCCCTGATGAAGATTATTGCATCTGGGATCCCAAAGCAGTCCTTTGACAATGAGAAGAAGGAACATCAGTCAGCATCATGAATACAACACCCATCCCACCACCCCATACATCACCCTGCAGGCTAGGTAGATTTCTGGAGTGGGACCTCCAGTCCCCAGATTCAACTCCATTTTGGGTCATCTATGTATGTGTCCTTCACCACCTAGCCACAGCCATCACAATCATCTCAACATGTGGTGTGTGCACATGGCACCCATACAGGTACCATCAGTCCACATGGGAGCCAATGCACACCCTCTTAAAGAGACATACTAGGTATCTGGCCCACACAAAAGGTCAACATCTGGATATGTACAGGTAGACAAAAATCCATAGGAGTGGGAGAGGATGTGTCTTGGCTACCTAATGAATGGGCTTCTCTTGAGGCAGAGCAGGAGATGAGGAAGCAACTGAGGCCATGGTCACATGTATTTTGACCATGGCTGGATGCATGGATAATGTGGGACACACACTGCATAGAGTGCTTCAGAGTTGATTGGTGCACAATACAACAGGTGTGTGATATGGTCTGCAACATTGCTGTGCCATGGACCAGGCAATCCAGGGCAATGACCGTGGAGACCAAAGTGATATGTGCATTGTCCTATTATGGTTAATTTCTGAGGCTGTTCAGTGATGTCATCAGCATCAGTCTATCCTCTGTGTCCCTTGCACTATCATGGGTGATGGATTCCCTGTTGACCCAAGTGCAGGACCACATGAGGTTCCCCACATCAGAGGCTTATGTACATGCCACTAAACAGGCATTCTATGCCAGGCATGGCATAGCAAACATAATAGGTGTGACAGACTGCACCCATATAGGGACAGTGTCACTGTCTCTGAATGAGGAGGCATATAGGAACAAAAAGTGATTCCACAATATGAACTGTCCGGTAATGTGTGTTGCATGTGGCATACTCAACAATGTGTGTGCCAAGTACCCTGGCTTATGCTGTGACACCTGCATACTGGATGAGTCACAACTTGTTGTCCTACTCAGTTTCAGTCAGATTGGGGGATGATTGTTATGTGAGTATACAGTGACATCATGTGTGGCGCCATGGGACCCCTGCCACCAGTACCTGATTTTCTGTTGTTGTCATCCCTTGCATAGGTGACAGTGGATACTCACCACAGACATACCTGATGGCACTTTTCAAGGAACCACATGGCACTGCAGGGGAGGTGTACAACCAAGCCCACAAGAAAACATGGTCAGTCATTTAGAGGACAATCGGCCTACTGAAGATGAGGTTCAGGTGTTTTGACCATGCAGGTGAAACTATGCTGCTGTCACTGGGAAAGGCATGCAAGGTTTTCACCACTTGTGTCATGCTCCATAACACTGCTATGCAACATCATGTACCCATGCTGACAGACCTCCAGTCATGCACACCACTGGAGGTGGATGAGTGCTGGCCTGGCACAGGATCAGAGATTCTGATTGGCCGTGCAGCACTTAATGCCCTTATACAGGGCTCATTGCACTGGTAGGGATGACCATCCACACAGTGTTGGATCAGACAAATTCTGAGACATGTACGGCAGCATCCATCATGTGTAGGACCACATCATGGGGGCTTCTGTGTGCACAGAAGGTGTGGACAGCACTGTGGTGGGGAGTGTGTGGGCAGTGGATGGTGTGGGTGGCAGGTGAGCAATTATGATATCACACACCGAGTGTGCCCATCCAGGGGGGTGGATGAGTCACTATGGTAGGGAGGGGTAACTGCTATGGTGGGGGAGATGTTACTGGAGGTATGGTACTGCACCGCATGCAGAAGGGGTTGTGTACTGGTGTGGGATAGGGTACTGCTATGTGTGTGGGGGGATATCACACTGTTAGTGGGTGTGGTGAGTAACACTATGTGTGTTGGTGGTGTTGCATGGCATTGTAGTGTCAAATGTGTGTGGGTATGTGATGTATGTAGTGGGGTGTTGTACAGTGATTTTTGTGTTGGGGTGGCTGCACAGTGGTGTTATGTGCATGGCAGTGTGGCGTGTGTTGTGTTCAAGGGGGTGTCACAATGCTTGTGCAATACAATCTTTATGTACTTGGTTGTGTTTTGTCACAGCCCTGTTCTATCACAGTGCTTTTTCTGTAGGTGGGCAGATGACCAAGTGCCTAGTCTCCAGGTAGGTGTCTGTACATGGCCTTCGCCAAGGTGGCACATGGCTGTGAGTGTGGGCACCATCCACTGTTTCTCTGTCCCTTTCCCAGTTGCTGTGCTGCAGCTGTTTGGGTGTTTTGTGAGCAGCATCCGGTGGGATGCCATGTTGTGCTCCTTTGTGTCTGTCACCTCTGTGACAGGTGTGTGCATTAGGGCTGTGTGTGTACCCGGAGACCCATGTCCCACAGCGGGCTGTCCTGTTCCTGGTTGGCAGGCACTGTGCTGCCTGCATCCTGAGGGTGGGTGTCAGCCACAGGGCATGGGGTTGCCTGCCTGGGCACTTAGTGCTGACCCTTCCACCAGGTGGTCCACTAGTCTCTCCAGGAGGTCACCCAGCTTGTCAGTTCCAGTCTGCATGTCCCACACCTCCTCAGTCTGGCCAAGCAGTGCCTCTGTATTCCAGTTCTGTGCCTCCAGTCTGTCCTGCTCCAACTGTCGCACATCTGCGTAGTATGTGTCCATGATTCTTCAGGCACACAATGTCCAGATCTGGACCACTGCCTGTGTTGATGAACCCTTATCACCACTGTCCCAGGTTTTCTTGCTGTCATCCTGCCCATGGCTGTGGCACTCAGATGTGCATGGCTGTGGCACTCAGATGTGCAGATTTTGTATCACTTCTGTTTTGCATGCCCACTGACCTGTCCTTTGTGGGGTATGACTGTTGACGTGGGGTGTGCTGTCTTAATTGGATGCTGCACCCTTTGTCTGCCTCTGCATCCACTGCCCCCTTGTATGGTACCTCCTGGGTACTCTCCAGTTCCATTTCTGTTTCCAGCTGCATCTTGGTCTCCTGCTCAGTACCTGTGGGAGACATGCTGTTGATATGCTAGTTGTGCCAGGGCTATTGTGGCTGCTTGTTACTTTGGTGAGTGTGCACCAGTGTCCCACCTGTGCCATCCTCATTCTCCCAGTCATCACTGCATCTGACATGCTGTGCCTTGTGGTTCTGGCTGGGAATTGGTGTACCTGTAATTGTACATTCCTGTGTGTTGGAGTCTGTGGAGTGCAACACACAGCTGTTTCAACATGCATCAGCACTCCTGTCCCTGCCTGTGCCTACATACCTTCCACAGTGTGTACACCTTCTACTTGTCTATGGAAACTGACCTCTGTGAAGGTGTTTGTGACTATGCTCTCTATTGGGGCCAGTATCAGTGCACCACTGGGTGGACCACCACCAGTACTCTGGTGTGCTTGTGTGCCCATGGTGATTTTTTTTATTCACCACTGTGCAAAGGTCACACCTCTTATCCTAGATGGCTGCCAGTGTCCATGCCTCTGGCCTGGTGGCATTCATGCTAACCTGTATTTAAAGCCACAGGTAGGCCTTGACCTCCAGGGCCATTGACAGGGATTGTGCCCAGTACAGTGTGGCATATTGGACTCTGATGTCACTGACCATTGCCACCATCTTACCACCAGTGAAATTTGATGCACAGGGACATGCACCACCTTGGGGGTGAACAGTGGCCATGGTGCAGTTTGCCTTTCTGTCCTGCCCCATTGGGCATTTCAGGTTGTGGTGTTGGGTCCTGTGCATCTCTGGCACTGTTCCACCATTGCCTCCTCATTGGGTTTCTACACACCATTCACTTCCACACATCCATGATGGGTGGTATACATGTCTTTATATGGTGGGGTCAAGGAGAGGGTTCATGTATCCTTGGCCCACCTGTTGTGGGTTGCATGGGGCACTGCATGTTTCCTGTTGTCCCACATCCAGGGTCCACAGATACTACATGCCCTTTAGTGCATATCATGTTCCACAGTTGCCTCGCACACCATGTAGCTGAATGCAGCTTTTCATATACTTTCCCATGTACTTTATGCACTTTAATGTGTAGCGCCCTTTGTTAAGAGTGCAGAGGACAACAGAAGGAGACTGAAACCAGTACTGAACCACTAGTACAGATTCTGCTCTCTGAAGCACTGCTTGAACTGACTTCACAGATGCAGTTACAGACATAATGGCAAGGATGTCTGGAATCATGTTCTCATATAAAACTATACTAACTTCACCACAGGGAGTGAATCCTCAGGATCGCGGAAGCAGCTGCACGGAGGAAGGAGCTGGATGTCATTGTCCACCTAGGGACAAATGACCTGGCTGGGAAAGGGATCAGAGCAGTGCAGGAGAAGTTTGTGGAGTTGAGGTGGGACTTAGACAAGTAGCATGCATGGTAACATTCTCGGAGGAGCTGCCTGTCTATGGTATGGGTGAGGCTAGGGTGCTCCACATCATGGGATTCAATCAGTGGTTGAAAAACTGGTGCAGAATTCAGGGTTTTGGCTTCACTGGGGAGTGAGGTCCACCAGTAGGGATGCAGGCCTATACTGGTGCAATGGTCTGCATCTGTCCAGGAAGAGAAGCAGGATCGTAGGTGATAGATGTAAATGCTTCATTGGCAAGCATTTAAACTAGCCAAGGATTGAGGCACTGAAAAGGAGATGGGAAATCCTAGTACCCCCCAAAAAATAAAATAGGGTAGTTAGTGAGGTAAACACAAAGATAGAGAAGTCGATAGGGAGAAGGGCTGGGGTAAATGGAGAAAAAGACAAAAGCAGTAAGGACAGGGATGGAGCAAAAGGGGTAGAGCCATGAAAAAATGGAAGGTAATGAGTACCAATGCCCATAGTCTAGGTAACAAGCTCCATGAACTATTGGCCTTGATGGAAGAGGGTTGCCTAGATATCATGGCAGTCACAGAAACATGGTACACAAAGAACCATGACTGGGATGTCAACATACCAGGATACAGAATCTATAGGAGGGACAGGAAGGGTAGAAGAGGAGGAGGAATAGTTCTCTATGTAAAGGAAGGGATCAAAGCAATGGAACTAAAAGGTAAACAGGGAGGAGAGGAGGCACCATGGGTTAGGGAGACTGGAAATGGCACAACATTCTGCGCAGGGGTTGTATATAGACCCCCATTGCAGGGGGAGGAAATGGACAAGGAAAAGATAGAAGGCATCCTTAGGATGGCAGAGAAAGGGGCGATATTACTGATGGGGGACCAGAATATGCCAGATGTTAACTGGATTACCTTTGCTGCAGCCACATCCAAGAGCAGGGCCATTCTTGATGCCCTACAGGGGGCATGCCTTAGACAGCTAGTGTTGGAACCCACTCAGGAGGGAGTAATCTTAGACTTGGTACTCTCAAATGGGGATGGAGAGAGGATCTCAGATCTAGAAGTGGGAAGCCATCTGGGAACAAGTGACCACCAAACAGTGTGGTTCATGATAACCTCAGCTGTAAAGTCAAGCCATACAAAAGTGAAGGTACTGGACTTCGGGAGAGCTGATTTTGTCAAAATGGGAGAGTGCCTCAGAAAAGCATTAGCAAACGGGCAAGAAGGAGAGGTGGAGAAAAATTGGGGAAATATCAAAACTGCCATCACAGAGGCAACAAACCTTTGTGTGAAGCAAATAAATCAAAATGAAAGAAAAAAACACTATGGTTCTCAAAAGAGGTGGAGAAGAAGGTTAAGGAGAAAAAGATAGCATTCAGAAAGTATAAGAAAACACATAAGGCAGAGGACAGAAAACTGTACCGGTTAAAGCAGAAGGAAGCAGGGAAGGCACTCAGAATAGCAAAGGCCCAAACTGAGGAAAAGATAGCCAACTTGGTAATGAAGGGGGATAAAACCTTTTATAGATACTTTGGGGAGCAAAGAAAGACAAAGGGAGGGATACTGAGGCTGAATAAAGAGAAGGGTGGGTGGGCAAAGAGGGACAGTGAAAAAGCAGGGATACTGAATGAATACTTCTGTTCAGTATTCACAAAGGAAGAGGAGGGGGAGATACGTAATCCAGTCAATAAAAGCACTCTGGATGGGGGTGGTCGATATCAGTCCTTTCATAGAAGAAAAGGTTCTGAAAAAACTCCTAAAACTGAAGGTGGACAAAGCAATGGGGCCTGATGTGATTCAGCAAAGAATTCTAAAAGACTAAGGGGAGAACTATTAAGAAAATTGACTACCCTTCTTAACAAATCATGAGAGGATGGTGTGATACCTGAGGACTGGAGGAGGGTGGACGTGATTCCGCTTCACAAAAGTGGGAGCAAGACAGAGGCAGGAAACTACAAACCTGTCAGTTTGACCTCAGTGGTCAAAAAAATTATCACTTCCGAAGGAAAGAATTGTTGAGTACCTAGAGGCCAATAGGGCACAGGACCCAAGGCAGTATGGATTCACAGTTGGAAGGTCATGTCAGATGAATCAAATTGATTTCTTTGAGTGGGTGACCAAAGTAGTAGCCCAGGGAGGGGGTGTGGACATTGCCTCCCTAGACTTTAGCAGGGCATTTGACATAGTCATGCACAAAAGAATAATAAACAAATTAGCCAGCCTGGGAGTGGGTCCAAGGGTGGATGCCTGGATAAAACATTAGCTGAACAACAGGATACAGAGGGTAGTAGTAAACGGAGTCCACAGTGAAGAAATGGGGTTCTAGTGGGGTACTGCAGGGTTCAGTTCTGGTCCAGTCCATTTTAATGTCTTTATTAGTGACATTGCAAAGGGACTGGAAGGAAAAGTATGTCTATTTGCAGACAACACACAGATCTGCAACAGGGTTGATACACAAGGTGGGGTGGAAAGGATGAGAAGGGACTTGACAGGTTGGAGGAATGGTCAAATGGATGGCAGCTTAAATTCAGTGAAAAGAAGTGCAAAGTAATGCACCTGGGAAACAAAAACCTAGGGGAAGAGTACATAATGGTGGGTGAGATACTGACAACAACAAAAATGGAAAGGGACCTTGGGGTAGTTATATAAGATGACCTAAAGGTGGGCAAGCAATGTGAGAAGGCAGTAAGGAGGGCTGGGAGATACTGGGATGTATAGGGAGAGGCATCACCAGTAGAAAACAGGAAGTTGTTATCCCTCTCTATAAACAGTTGGTGAGACCCCATCTGAATACTGTGTGCAGTTCTGGCGACCCCATCTCTGCAAAGACGTAGACAGAGTGGAGGCTGTCCAGAGGAAGGCAACCAAATTTTTGGTTGAAGGGTCAGCACCAGAAGACATATGAAGAGAGACTAAAAGAGCTTAATATGTATGCACTCGAGGTTGGGGGGGTGATGGAATCTTTCAAGTACTTGAAGTGAATCAGCAAAGTCCAAGAGGGTAGCATCTTTCAGAAAAAGAGATGTGCAACAACAAGGGGGTGCAATTTGAAGATCGAGGGGGTACAGCTCAGAGGTACTGTGAGAAAGTATTTTTTCACAGAGAGGGTTGTGGATGCATGGAACAGCCTTCCTGAGAAGGCTGTGGAGTCAAAAACAGTGGGGGAATTCAAGAATGCATGGGACAGACATAAGTAATTCTAATGGGTGGTAGGAGGAATTAGACTGTTGGTTAACTAGGATCGGCAGCATTAGGTAGGGAAATGGGCAGACTAGGTGGGACAAGTGGTCCTTATCTGCTATCAAATTCTATGTTTCTGTGTTTAAGATTAATTTCATACCTGTTTTCCAAATTTACAAACAGAATGATCGATAAAAAAAACACACAGTCTTTCTGAACATCCATAGCCTTTAACAAGAAGAGAAGGATTTTATGCATCGGACACCAACTTAAACCAGCAGAAGCAACTCATTTTACCTGTTTCCCTAGATACTACAACATAAAAGGTATGCCTTTATTTGAAATACGTGTTATTGGCTTAGAAGTGCCCTGTTACCTTAACTAATTTAGTTAACATGATTAAATCTGTTATAATTGCTACCCCAGAAAAAGTTCTATCTCAGCAATATTAGTTATCATGGTTAACTCTGTCAATATTATTACCCCAGTAAAAGTTCTGTCTGAGCAATGAAGTGAACAAATAAGTGAATTGACATATAATTGTCCTAAATGTCTGGGGGCTCAGACTTCTGAAAAACTAATTCATACACAAAAACTCAAAATTGTCTCATAAAGCCCCACTGATGATTAAATAGTAAGTCGACACACAGAATAAAACCTAATATACAGTATAAATTCCCAGTCTGACTATTTTTTAAAATACCATGAACAAATGCTCCCACTTCGACAAGATTCAGTACCCAAGGTCATGAAAAAATTTCAACAGAAACAGAACTGCTGTGTCAGAACTACACAAAATATTGGAAAACTAAGAACCTATAAAAGAGACTAACTCACTAGCAATATCAAAAGAGCCTAGTACAGAGATACATGATGAAAATGGAAATGAAAATTTTAAGGAAAAACAAGGCAATCTTTCAGATAAATGTTTAGAATCAGAGTCAGAAAAAAAATGAAATACCAAGATGGGCTAAACAGATACTGAGTGAATTAAATGTTTGTGAACAGAAATTTCCCTCTTAACAGTGATTGAAGTGTAAATTGATGTTTTTTTATAGAAAATAATGGTAGAAATGAAGAAAAGTTTGGAGTGAATACAACACAGAACCACTGAGGCAGAAAATCGCATTTCCTCACTTGAGGATGAAGCCACTCTAGTTAAAAGATATCTACATGAATAGCAAATGGAACTGAATGACATTAAACATATACTCAATGACCATAAATCACAGGCAAGACATAACAATGTTTGCACAGTTGGAGTTCCAGAGAAATGGTACAATAATAGCCCAATGACATATATCATAAAAATGTGCGGTGTTTTCATAGAAGATGCAAATGAAAACAACTCAACTGAATTAAATGGAGCACATAGATCTCTAAAAAAAGAAACCTGAAACAGAGAAACTGAAATAGGGACACTACGGGCAATTGTGGCAACATTTCTTAAAACAAAAGTGAGGATATGGTGGTGCAGGCAGTGTACCTCAAGAAGCATGATGAAATAAACAGCATGGATAAATGTTTACCATTAACTCCCTTATGAAATCCTATAGAAAAGAAGGACATATGACAGTTTAAGAGCCATGCTAAGGAAACAAGACATAAAATCCCCCTTTCATCATCCTGCATGCTTTTGAATTAGTCAAAAGGAACAAATCTTGTTTTATGATAGTGAGGAAATTGTATATTCTGATCTGATAATTAGCTACCCACAGATGTTTGTGTGAATGTAAACCTTTAAGAAGTAAAAGAGTGTTCTTGTATTAGAAGGATAATTTCCAAAACATGCACAATTTGTAATTATGTAATTTTGTAATTATAGATACTTGATCAAAATGTAGAAATATGCAAATAAGATATGAAAAATGAGTCATAGAAATATGGGAATCAGATAAATATTGTGTTTAAGATAGTTTAAGTGACATAAAAGTGTACAAAAATATGGATAACACAGTGGAATACTTTGTGACATTCAATGACTTACTTTTTCCTTGGTTGGAGTTGATGGGTCTAGGTCAAAAGAGCGTCTGTAACATACAGCATCAAAAACTGGACAAAGAAAAGGGTTACACACAAGATAACACTAAGGGAAAACAATGAGCACTACAGACAATGTCAAACCGTGGGGCATGGAACATGGATGAGAGGGCATGGAAACCAGATGAGGGGGCACAGAACTTAGACGGGAGGACAAATTTGGGTGCGTGGGTAGGCAACATAAATAAACTCCCTGGGAAAAATGACATGTCAGTTTGACAATTTTTTTGGGGGGGAGGATTTACCCCCCATACCCCTCATCAAATATATATATATATATATATAAACATCCTACACAACACACACACCACCACAAAACAATTATAATGAAGGAGAAGACTTGGACCCAGGTCAGCTGGATGCACCAGCAATTCACAGCCTGTCACTCTATCTGCTAAACCATGCAGCCAACACAGTCCCCAGAGCACATCAGAAACCTTAGACTGCTCAGCCTGACCGAAAAGAACTACATGTATAGTGCTGTAATGCCCACGCTATAATTCTCCAGTAGTTCTTTTCACTCATGCAGTTTTCTGAGCGACGTGCTTTTGACCAGATACTGGAGTTGATGGGCCAGGAAATTATGGTCAATAAAGAAATTCTACCATCAGTGATGGAGGCCCTTATAATACTTATTCATAAAAAAAATAAAGATACACAGTTACCAGACAGTTGCAGGTTAATAGTCTTGTTGAATGTTGATTATAAAATGATTTCCAAATGAATTGTCTAAACAACAGAAAAACAGGTTCCATGTACAATTAACTTCAACCAAACAGATTTTGTTAAGGGTAGGATTTATTGGACAGTCTCAAAGTGGTTCAAAACCTATCTGTGATTCATACAAGATCACAAAAGCAATGTGTTGCAATAGCAGTTGATGCTTCCAAAGCTTTGGAACTTTTTAGGTACTGTATGTGAGCAAAAATGCCTGTTTTCACAAATGTCCAGTTTTACAAGTATCTCAAAATTCAAAATAAATGAAATACAGAATGCATAGTACATGATACACAAAATACATAATACATAGAATATACATTTAGCAAAAGGATCATCATCATCTATAACAGGATAGCAGCAATCCTGAGCATAAATACATACATGCATATGAATACACACGAGTGCAAATTATGTTGCCTATCAATTCAATAATTTAAGCCATTTTCAAAGTTTACTGGTTTAAAAATTCCAATTATTATTAACAAGTGCGGTACAGAAAGGTTGTCCCTTGTCACTCATAATATTTGTAATAGCCCTTTAACTCTTGCTAGAACATAGTAGGAAAATAAACATTAGAAATATTGGGATTGCAAACAGAAGGGGCTGCCATAAAATTAAACATTTACACAGACGATAGTATGACATTCATATCAAACTTCAAAGTCTGTTTCCCCCCCTCTCTCATGGTAGAATTAGAATAATTCTCTAAAAATATCAAGATATAAATAGGACCAGAAAAAAACCACATAATCTTTCCAATTACACACATAACAGAAATGAATAGATATACATTTCAAAATAATAAAATATAATCTATTGCAAAGTATTTGGGAGTCAACATAACAAATTATGTAACTCAAACTGTAGGGAAAGGGAAGGGAAAGGGAACTTTGTTTAACCAGGAGTAGCACACTAAGCCGAAGCTTGTTTCCAGATGTGACCTGGGAGCACAAGGAAGTTAAGTGACTTGCTCAGGATCAGACATTAGGCACCTAGGTGGCTTTGGGATTCAAACCCAGCTCTTCAGATCTGCAGCTCAGAGCCTTATCCCACTGTGCTATACTGCCTCCTAACTGAACAAAAAAATATGAACACAATATAAGATGAGATCTCAAATACAGTATGGTAATGTATTGACTGGGTTGTCTCTATCACTATGGAGAAGGCTTGAGACATCAAAAATATTTGTAATACTGCATCTATTGGGTAACCCATGAGGTGGGCGCATGAGGAAAGGTACCGTCCATTACAGAGACTCCTTCCAGCGCTATCCCTCATGTCGATGGGGAGGGTTGGGCAACCGGATGAGGCTATGGGCGAATTGAGCATCAGGATGTCACTATGCACACGCGCGTGAGGGGGGTGGGAGCGAGCATGGTGAGCGTGGTCTGGAAGGGGGTGGAGATGCTGTGGTGGTGGCGCTGCAGTGGCTGGCTGAGCTGCATCGTGGCATCAGAGGTTGGTGAGTGGATGTGGTGGGAGAGAGGACTGGGTTTGGGTCCAGGCGCTGGTGCAATTGTATTGCGCCTAGCCTGAATCATTTTTTTTTCCCTTGCTTTCACCCTTCCCTCAACATGCACCCCCCTGGAGTTGAGAATCCTTAAGTAGGTGGGTGCGGGGAGCAAAGTCCCCCATGAGGGGGGAAGTGTGGGGGTGCACAGCCCCCTCTACAGAAAGCAGTAAAATAGTGTCCCAGTGCCATTGTCGTGAGGCGCCGGGGTTGTCAGAGTGCCAAAAATGTTTTCAGCACTCTGACTGAGTGATAATGGTAATCGCCTTTAGGCGTTCGCCGTTATCACATAGACCCCATCTATTGTATTTATATCAAGCTGTTGTTGAAACTATTGTATGTCTCAAAGCAGAGAACACAAACTCAAGGGGGGCTCATGCCAGAATCATTGATTTAGTGAACAATACCCTGGAGTAGAACGTTACTAGGAAAAACACAGTTTGCTCATGAAGTAAGTAGGGGTCAGCACCCAAAAAACAACAGACTTGGGGTCAATGTTGAAAAAGTGAAAAACTGTTTTCATTCTTAAACACGGGTTATACAGAAAAAATTAGGCTTACCACCTTAATGGACGAGGTACACTCAGGTAAACTGTTTTTTTTGCCTATATCTCAAAGCGCTCTAAAATCTTTTCAGGGAACTTTTAGTACATTTCTATGGAAAGGAGGTACAACATGCATCACCTGGAGTATGCTATGTGTACCTAGACAAAACTGTAGTATGAACTGCCCTGATGCTGCATCCTCCTATAAAGTAGTTAAACCAATGGAGGCTTAGGAATGGTTAGACACTGAGAATAAAAACAACTTTGGTAAATTTAGTACATAGAAAATGTTACTTAAAAAGAAAGAAATGATTAATCTTTCCTTTAATGGTATTTTGTTTTCCCACAATTGTAGTTTAAAATGTCAACCCCATTTTTAATGAGATGGCAAAAAATAATTTCCAATGAAATTGTATTGGAGATCATAATCTGCCATGGACTTTTTCACAGATGATTATTGTCATGCATTTTACCTGCTCCAAAGTATTCTGGTTAAATTAAAGAACCTAGATATAGCATAATGAGTGGATATAATTTCTTACAACAGCCTTCTTTTTTATAAGGAATCGCATCTCAAATATAATTTTTTTTATCCATCATACACCACGTGTAAAATGCCAATTTAAACAATAGTAACTTTTTGGATCAAACATTAGTGAAAACTATAAAAAGATAACTATTATTAAGATATATATCCTGGCCCATATATTCAAAGTGGTTGCGCATCATGCAACAGGGTTGCACCACTTGCAACCCCCCAATACACCCCAGCACAATATTCAAAGGGGCAGGTTACGCAGCGTAACTCCCGATGTGCTGGGGTGCATGGGTAATGTATATGGTGCAGATGCAGGGGGCGTGCCCAAGCATATGTGGCACATCCTGATATTCAGCTGGGATGTGCGACACATATGCTGGTGCAACCCCGCGGTGCGCCACATAGAGGGGCTCAAAGTTGAGTCCATGAGGAGTGGGAAAAACTCCTGGCCACCCACAGGCAGGCCGCTATATTGCAGGGTGCAACACAGCAGCTGCCAGCCATGGGTTGCCACCCGCCCACCCAGAACACTGTCTACAAGCACACACATATCCCTGGTGGTCCAGTGGACCCCCTCCTGTGTCCCAAAAATTGATATGTTAGACTGTCCCTGGTAGTCTACTGGCCACCCCACCCACCAAATTATCCGATAACCATTCTGTGAACCTGTCCCTGGTAGTCTAGTGGGCTCCCCACCCTCCCATGTCCCCGATCGCTGGAAAATTGTCAGTACCCATGTCCCTGGTAGTCTAGTGGAACCACCCCCACCCGTTGCCACTTCATTCACATATTTGGGACTGTCTAGTACAGTATGCACTGCAAGCCCATTGGCTCACACTGTGGACCACTGGGCCTACAGCCCATACTGTAACTGTCATTCGGCAGGCAGCTGGGTGGTATGCTGGCGGGTTGCAGCCGCACACCGATGGGGGGAAGTGTGGGGTGGGCAAGGGTGCTGTGTGGTGGGAGGGGTGGGGGTCCTCCTTGATCACCAGGGACAGATGATATGGCACTGTACTGCGATTGCTGCAATGGATGGGGAGTACCACTAGATTACCAGGGACATGGGTACCGATAATAGTCCGCGACTGGGGACACGGGAGGAGGTGGCCAATAGACTACCAGGAAAGGCTCACAGAATGGTTATTGGTGAATCGGTGGGTGGGGGCCACTAGACTGCCAGGGCCATCTTTATTAATGTTTACAGCGTGATCTTGACTACAGGGTGGAGGATGCCCCAGGATCCCCACAGCACACGTCATGCTGTGCAAGGCGCCAGATGCAAGCATGGCCTGCCCTGCACAAGGCATGCAAATGGGGCCTTAATGACATACAAGTAGCCCCATTTGCTCCTTGCATATGTTATGGCCTCATTTGCATGCCCCCTGTTGAATATTGTGGATGATGCACCTAGCGCAACTGCACTTGCGCTGTCACATCCCCGTGCTGCCTATCTGTGACTTGGGCTGGTGCAGTGCCACTGTGCCAGGCACAGTAAATGCACTGACCTTGCCATATTCCATGGTGCTGCACAATGGCACACCACCATTGAATATCACCTGTCCTGGCCCCGGTGCATCCCAGTTGCGCTGCGCCCAGACTTGCACCCCTGCCAAGCACAGTCTGAATATCTGGGCCACAGTACATATACTGTATGTGTGTGTGTGTGTATATATATATATATATATATATATATATATATATCTTATAGGATGCAGTAGCACCACTATAGTTAGGGTTGAGTAGGCAGTTTAATGTTAAACCCCAAATTTTGCACGTTAATAACATTTTGCAACTGTTCAATGGATTTGCATGGAATTTGGTATGTGTGGTCTCTTCACATGCCAAGTTTCTTTTCAATCAGATGTTTGGATTTTGTGCAGAACATAGTGAAAAAGTGTAAATGTTGCTTTTTTTTACCATTTTTGCTGATTTTTCTGCATCATCCTGCTGCCACACTATCTTGATTTTTGGCCTGACATTTTTAGAGTTGTAAGAGCTTACCCCAAAGAACAAGCCAACATTGGTTTGGTGAAAAAATATTAATCCATTCCAAAGTTATTAAATTCTGAAATTTCAGATTCTGAGCATGCTCAGGTCAGTCTTTTGGATAGCTGTACATTACGAAGTGGAATTTAAGGCTCATGATCATGGATTTTAATTGCTCACAAACAGGGATTCATTAAATCCCTGTTTGTATGAAATAATCCCTGTTCACAAGCCACCTTGTAACTTGACCAAGGAATATCTTCTGTACACATTGAAGTATGGGTTTTGTTCAGGCTGACACCCTCTACAATCCCATGGCTTTGGTTCCATTTACTTTAGTAAAAAAATGACAGTTTTTACATTTGAAAATCCTTGTTCATGACTCACTTCTTTTCCCTGTTTGTGAGGTGTTAAAATCCCTGTTCATGACCGTACCCCTGTTTATGATTTGTCAAAATCATTGCTCATGAGGGGACTACCAGATGGCCCTACCACATGATTTTGACACCTCATGAACAGGGATTTGGGTCATGAACAGGGATCTTGACAGCTCATGAACAAGGATTCTAAAAAGGAATCCCTGTTTGTGAGCTGTCAGAATCTCTGTTTGTGAGCTTTCAAAATCCTTGTTCATGAGAAATCCTTCTTTGTGAGCTGTCAAAATCCCTGTTCATGAGGGGCGACCAGATGACCCTAAAAATCCCTGTTCATGAGCTGTCAAAATCCTTGTTCATGAGGTGTCAGAATCCCTGCTCGTGAGCCAATCCCTGCTCGTGAGCTGTCAAAATCCTTGTTCGTGACAATCAGATGGCCTTACCTCATGAACATGGATCAGCTCATAAACAAGGATATTTTCCACTGGCCCCCTGGTTGGCTCCCTTCTTCCAGGCATCCTTTCATCTGGTTGTCATCTGTCCTGTAGTCTTCCTCCAATGTGGGCCATCACCTTGCTACCCCCATGGCTTTACCCCCTGTAGCGGGGTGGTGGGAAGTACCCTAACTGACCTACCAAGACCAGATCCAGTACAGGTGATGACCTCTGGAGACAGTGCATTGTGTCAGAAGGCCATCAAGCTGCTTGACCTAGGCCACCATTTTCTGTGTTTCTCTCAGTGGCGGAACATGCAGTGCTGACAGTGGGTGTACCACACAGGTATCCACAGGCAGCATGCCCACCACTAGCAGTTACACCTCCGTGCCCCACTCTACTGGGTCAGGCGTGCCAACACCTAGCCTCTGCTAGGTGTCAGGCAAATGTCCGCCTCTGTTCCCCACTCTCCCCAAGAGAGGAAAGCTGTCTCCGTATGCTCGATCCTGTCCCACCCTGGCCTGCCCCCCCACAACCCACTTGCACTGTGAACCTGGGTTGCCGGTAAGGCAGGAGGTAAGCCATTGTTGCCTCAGTCCTCCACACCACAGGGCTGGATTATGAACAAGGATTTTGACAGCTCACAAACAGGGATTTTTAAAGGTTGATGTTTCTTTGCCACTTCACTGCAAAGAAATGGTTAGGACTTTTGGCTTGAAATTTGCAGGGTAGAAAGGGGGTGTCCCAGAGATGTGACTTATGCTGGTTTGGTGTAAAAAGTTGCATGGGTTGCATAGTTAAACCAAGGTCCCATCTGCCTGGACTGGTGGTAGTTCAGGTGGATGTTAAAGATCCCATGTCACTTATCGAAAAAGAGTAGGGGAATTTCCCCAGTGTACTGGCCAGATTTCTCCCATTCACTAAAAGCATGACCAACAGCTTAATCTGGTTCACTTTCAATTGCTTACCATCTGTATCTCCCCTCCTCCAGGTCACCCCTAAAAAAGTGACTTCTAGGCCCAGTGGGCTTCCCGGGACAACAAGATTCAATAAATAAATAAATGTGGCGAACATGGCACCTTTCTGTGCCCATATATTGAAAATGGTTCAAAATATGGATTTTTGGCTAAGCGCAGATGTGTGCAGGTTACCAGTCCATCATTACAAATGCAGTGGAATTTTTTCCCATTTGCAACAGTTACTGAGATATTGCATCATTTGCAGCACAAGGCTTACTTGGAATGTGTCTAGGACTGCACTACATCTCTACAATTATAGGTAAGTGGCACATGGATACCATAATGCAGTAATCAGACTGCTAGGCCATCCATTAGGCAATACTGGGAGCACAGGGCCCTAGGGAGATGACAGTTCATTACAATGTCTGTGCACTTATGGATAGATGGGCCCTGTACTCCCAAAATCATATAAAGGCAAGATTACACTTTCTCCAAATGTAAGGAAATTCATTGCAACAAACTTCATTAATGCATCAATTAGGGTTGAAGCAACAAAATTAGGGAAATGAGGCATTAGGATTAACACCCTAACACCCCCACCCTACCACGCCACACCACCCCCAACCGCCACAGACCATAAGGTGACGAGGTGTGCCTCGGGGTCGTCGGGCCTAACTTTCACCCCATTTTCCTATACTGTACCATGTCAGCTTTCTTGCACATGGAATGGGGTGAGAGTTAGGGCTTATGATGCCAAGGCACACCCTGTCACCTGTTGGTTTGTGGAGGGTGGGGGTGGGGGTATGTGGGAGTGTTAGGGTGTCAACCCTAACACCTCATTTCCCTACTTTTGTCACCTCAACCTCTCAAATGTTGCATTAACAAAGTTTTTGCAATGAATATATATATATATATATATATATATATAATTATTATGTTTGACAAACAACTTCAGATAAACAGAACAGGAAAACTGATGAAAGCATTAAAGGCAGATATCAAAACCTGCAATAACAGTATGAATATGGCAAATGGATATCATAAATTAGCAAATAATAATTCCATTCAATATAAAATCATCAGCAAAGCATATTATATATCTCACAAGTTACACAAAAGGGGTATTGAATCCCCTTTTCTATGCTGGTATGAGTGTGGTAAAAAAGGAACCATGTTTAGCAGTTATGGTCTTGTCCACACATTTATATTTGCTGGAATTAGACACATAAGGAACTAGGTAAAATAATAGACCAAACTATTCCTTTATAACAAAATGTTTTCTTGTATAACACATTTTCCAATTTAAACCAGAATAAACAGGAGACCATCATCTCTGTAATTACTGTGAATACTAAAAGAATATTTTTTCAAAATTGGAACACACCAAGTCTGGAACCCCTAACAAGCAAGCTTGGTTAAATAAAGTATTAACAACACTAACTGTAAAAAAAAAACAAAAAAAAACCTCTATTACTTACTCAGAATCATGTGACAGTTAAACATCTGCATGGAATCAAAAAAAAATACTGCTTCCACCTCCATTAAGAATTATTTTAGTCCTAAACAGCAAGATATCACTTGTGGTTTTACCGGTACAGTCCCCTGTGTTTGGAAACAGTAACCATGTAACGTAAGTAACAGGGACAAAGAATATGCAAAATAAATATTAAAAAATTATGTATAAATATTTTTTGGTCTTCACATGAATTTGCAGTACTTTGCGTCATTTAGTTATTTCACTAAGCAACACCAAATTATCTGCATGCAACTGTGTGTGATGACCATTTGTCTAAAGCACGGTGCTGTTCTATGGGGTGAAGTAATTTCAAATTGTTTCCTTACCCAGAATTCCTGGGTATTCATAGATTAAAATGCATCTGTGTGTAAATTGGGATAAGAGTAGATAACATTTACAACCTTTTTTGATTATTTTACAAATGAATCCCCCCAAAACCAATGAAAGAGCAGTACATTAACGTATGTGACAGAATGGAGAAAAATTCAGAAAGTGCAAGTTGTCACTGAAAACAGTAGAAAACATAAAATTAGGCTACTGAAGTCCTTTATTTTTTCCCATTAATGTTTTTACTGTTTAAGGTCATATTGATAATGAATTAACTAGAGGAAAAGTTATAATATTGCATTCCACCACCACAAAGGAAACTCATCATACAACAGATCAACACCATTACTAAATAAAATAGTAGATACACACAATAAATTTCTACTAAAACCTTAACCAAAACACTACACTATACACAAACCACACTTTATAGATTGATTGCTACAGCCTCAAGTCAGATCAATAAATGTTCACACTGCCCAATTGCTTTACTGTTTCATTATTTTGAAGGTTTTGCTGACAGTTTCTATGCCTTCTACCACAGAAGGCCCATCTCCCACAATGACCAGTGGTCCACATATTATATGCTGTAGTTTGCATCTTCTTTGTCAGTATCCTGCAGTACTCCTCATGTAGACCCACCAGGGCCCTAAAGAAAATGGACCAGGTACCTGGAAGATCCCAGGTTACAGTGTAGCTGACTCCACCAGATGAGAACATGGGTGCTTGCCTACAGTGACACACTCATGCAGGTGTGTGCAGTGCTCCTCATATGGACCAACCAGGGTCCTGAAGAAAATGGACCAGGGACCTGGAAGACCACAGGTGATGGTGTAGCTGAATCCACCAGATGAGAACATGGGTGCTGGCCCACAGTGACATACTCAGGCAAGTGTGTGCACTACTCCTCATGCGGACCCACCAGGGCCCTGAAGAAAATGGACCAGGGACCTGGAAGACCACAGGTGACAGCACGCACAGACCTTCACACCCTGCCTGCTATTCCAGGGGACCTGTTCATACCTGCTTCCCTCTGCCCAACCCTGTCAGCCTTTCCTGAGGCCTGGTGGCACCCATCACCCCCTCCAGATCCTACCTGCTGTCCCAGGTGACCTGGTGGAACCTGCTTCCCTCTCCTCAAACCTGTCAGCCTTTCTTGAGGCCTGGTGGCACCTGTCTACCCCTTCACACCCTGCTTCCTGCTCCATGGGACCTGGTTGTGCCTGCTTCCCTCTCCCAAACCATTTCTGCATTTCCCAGGGCCTGGTGTCTCCTGTCTCCCATCCCATACCCTGCCAGCTATCCCTGGGAACCTGGTGGTACCTGTTTTCCTCTCCTTAACCCTTCCAGCATTTCCCAGAACCTGATGTCTCCTGTCTCCTTCCCCACACCCTGTCAGGTATCCCTGAGGATCTGGTGGCACCTGCTTCTCTCTCCTTAACCCTTCCAACCTTTCCGGAGGCCTGGTGGCACCTGCCTGCTCCTCCACACTCTGCTTGCTGTCCCAGGGGACCTGGATGTACCTGCTTCCCTCTCCCCAACCCTGTCAGCCTTTTCTGAGGTCTGGTGGCACCCGTCTGCCCTCCACACCCAGCTTGCTGTACAAGGAAACCTGATGGTGCCTGCTTCCCTCTTCTCAACACTGTAAGCCTTTTCTGAGGCCTGCTGACACCAGTCTCCCCCTCCACACCCTGCCTGCTGTCCCAGGGGACCTAGTGGTGCCTGCTTCCCTCTCCGCAACCCTGTCAGCCTTTCCAGAGAACTGGTGGCACATCTCTCCCCTCCACACCTTGCCTGCTGTCTAAGGGCACCTGGTGGCACCTACTTCCATATCCCTAACCCTTTCTACCTTTCCTGGGGCCTGGTGTCTCTCACCTCCCACCCCACACCCTGCCACGTTGTCCCTGGTGACCTAGTGGCACCTGTTTCCCTCTTCCCAACCCTGTAAGCCTTTCTTGAGAACTGGTGGCACCTGTCTCCCCTCCATACTCTGCCTGCTGTTCCAGGGGACCTGGTGATACCTTTTTCCTTCTTCTTAACCCTTTCTGCCTTTTCTGGGCTCTGGTGTCTCCCATCTCCCACCCCACACCCTGCCAAGCTGTCTCTGGTGATCTGTTGGCACCTGCTTCCTTCTCCCCAACCCTGTCACCCATTCCTGAGGCCTGGTGGCAACCTTCTCCTTCTTCACACCCTACCTGCTGTCCCAGGAGGACCTGGTGGCACCTGTTTCCTTCTCCCTAACCCTTTCTGCCTTTCTCAGGGACTGGTGTCTCCTGTCTCCCACCCCACACGATGCCAAGCTGTTCCTTGTGACCTATTGGCACTGGCTTCCCTCTCTTTAACTGTTTCAGCCATTCCTGGGGCATGGAGGCTCCTGTCTCCCACCTCACACCCTGTCTGCTATCCCAGGGGACCTGGAGGCACCTCCTTCCCTCTCTCCAATCCTGTCAGCCTTTCCTGAGGACCGGTGGCACCTGTCTGCACCTCCACACCCTGCCTGCTGTCCCAGGGGACCTGTTGTCACCTGCTTCCCTCACCCCAAACCTGTCCACCTTTTCTGAGGCCTGGAGGCACCTGTATCCCCACTCACACCCTGCCTGCCTGCTATCCCAGGGGACCTGGTGCCACCTGCTTCCCTCTTCCTAACCCTTTCTGCCTTTCCTAGTGCCTGCTGTCTCCCATCCCCCATCCCACACCCTGCCAAGCTGTCCCTGGTGACCTGTTGGCACTGGCTTCCTCCTCTTCAACCCTGTCAGCCTTAAGGCTCCGTCTCCCACCTCATACCCTTCCAACTGCCCCCAGGGACCTGGTGACACTTGCGTCCCTCTCTCTAACCCTGAGAGCCTTTCCTGGGGCCTGGTGTCACCTGTCTCCTACCCCATACCCTGCCAGCTATCCCTGGGGACCTGGTGGCAACTGCTTCCCTCACATTAACCCTTGCAGCCTTTTTCTGTGCCTGGTGTCTCCTGTCTCCCACCCCACACCCTGCTGGCTGTCCCTGGGTACCTGTTGGCACCAGCTTCCTTCTCCTTAACCCTTTCAGCCTTTTCTGGAGCCTGGTGCCACCCATCTCCCACCCCACACCCTGCCAGCTGTCCATGGAAACCTGGTGACACCTTCTTACCTCTCCCTAGCAGGACAACATTTCCTGAGGCCTGGTGGCACACTTTTTCCCTCTCCCCAAAATAGTCAGCATTTTATATGCACGTGTGGCACCAACCTGCAACTCACAAACCACCCCAATGTCATTTTAATTTTAATTTTTAATAAATATCTTGTTTATAACAGGGATGGATATTTACAGTTCTGTCCCTGTTACAAATCAGATTGAACTGGGGACAGGGGGGTTTTAAGCTAACTTTTCAAAAGTAAAAAAGACATAAATAGCTTTCTTCAGCTTAAACATGTTAGGAAATTGTTATAGCAGTATATATTTCTTGAGATTAATTTCATTTGTGTAGTCAAAAGTACATTTTATATTTTCAAAGATGAACACAGTTACATCCATGCTTCAACAGAGAGACCAGATACTCAGCTTGCTTGTAGTCAAATTATTTAATGCAGCATTATACACACCTGTACCATAGTGAGATTATGAGAGGAACAAAGCGGTGGAATACCATCACTCTTACGTTTTGCTCCCCACATAGGGGTTTCATTAGAGGATCTACAAGTCACCTGGTCTTTCCCTCTTTCTCTCTGTTCCCTTTCCCTTCAGTTTCCTTTCAAGGATAGGCTCTTGCAGTGCTGAGGTTTTGTGATCTGTGTTAAGAACAAATCATGCCTTGTGAGTGGGGTACTTTCCCTGAGAAGAAAGAAGGCATTTTTTCACAGAGACCTAGCTTGGTGATGATGCTGACCTGATACTGGAGGCAGCCTTCCCTGCTGGGTTCTCCATAGTGCATTGCCTGAAGAAGGACCATGGAGGTGGTGGCCTTCTTTTTAGATTTGAACTGAACGTGGTGGTGCTCCCTGTGGGGGATAGCTCATCAATGGAATGCATGGCTGTGAGTAGGGGTCCAGGTGCAGGTTGCATGATATTCCTTGTCTAGCAGCCTTTTGGATGCAAAAGGGATTTTCTGTGAGAAATAGCATACTTCTTTGCTGACAGGGTGTTGGAGTCACCTAGATAGCTTATTTTGGGTGACTTCAATGCCTGAATGAGCAACAAATTCTTGCACTTTGGAGAAGGTTTTCCCCAGAGAATGGAATCCCTCAGCATTGCACAAGTGGTTGCTTCTGTGACCTATCAACATGGCCATGCCTTGGACTTGTATTCTGTCTGGGTCTTGAGGAGGAAGACCTCAGGATTGATCCAATTAGCCTAGTCAGATCATTGCATTATCTAGTACATTTTCAAGGCCCTCCTCTGTAGTCCAATCCCTGTAGAAGGGTCCAGTTTAGTCCTTTGCAAAGCTTTCAGCCAGATAGACCTATGGAGATGCTGGACACCTTTGATAAGTTAGCAGCATGTATGAGGGGATCAGAGGATGCAGTGGTGATTTATAATAGAGCCATCGGTGCAACCTTCAATGTTGTGGTTCTAGTCCATGTATTCCAGCTGGTTTCACATCTTGCTTGCTGTGGTATAATGGCTAGCTGAGGGAGATGAAAGTCAAAGAGTGGAGGTTGGAGCATTGTTAGAGGAAAGTCAGGGCTCAGGAGGACAGACTGGCTTTGAATACTCAATATGGAAAAAAATGAATACAATCAAAGGGCAATAACCTATAAGAAGGCAGAGTTCCTGTCCAAGGAGATTGCTGCTGAAAGGAACTCACCAGTTCAGTTTTATTGGACTGTAGACAGGCTTCCCCATTCAGCCTGTCTGGAATCTGTGACAGTTAGTTCATCTGCTAAGAGCAAGGAGTTTGTTATATTCTTTTCAGACAGGGTGTCATCTGTTTGGGCTGGGATCTTGCCAAGTGAAAGAGAGAGAGTGAGATACCTTTCTTTAAAAATGTTCCTTTCATTGGGTATCTAAATTGTACCATCCAAGCAAGCAGTAATTTTGACCTTTGCCTACAGGGATGACAACCTAGGCCTTGGTTCCCCAGATGTTTTCTCCATGCCATATATCATAATAGTTCAGTTTTCCACTGAGAATTGGAGCAGGATCATGGGTGTCCCCCATTTGTTATTCTGTCTTATTCTGACTACATCTCTCCTCTTCTTTGGAAGAATGTGTTACATCTGTCTATGTTGTTCATTTGGGTCTTCTCCCCTAAGGTGCATTTGGTCTCCATGATCTTGTCCATGTGACACCCCATGGGGTTGGTCCCCTTTCTTAAGGGTCCCTGCATCTTTATGGTATCCTTACAGGGTGGTAGTATCTATAGCAGGGATAGAGCTAGTGTCAAAGTAAAAACAAGTTGTACAAGCAGTCACTTACTATTACTTCAGTCCTCCTGTTCACTTGTAAACCATACCTACATAAGGAGTATGTCAACCCTTTACTGTGAAGAGCTGGGCCTTCAGTTTGGAGGGGCATTGGGTGACACTCACCACACCCCCACTAAGTGGTACTTAAAATGCCTTTGCCCAAGCATGGATTATTGTTGCCACAATCCTCCCCTCATCCACCTGCAGTGTCTTTCGCTCTCTCCTCTGGGTTGGGCCTTCTTCGCCAATGTGGCATTGGTCTCAGGGATCTTTGCTCTGCCATACCTTTTGAGGACTCCCGAATCTTTATGACAGTCTCACATTGGGGTAGTCCCTGTAGCAGGGACAGAGAGAGTGTAAGTCAAGGTACACACAAGTTGCACAAGCAGTCCCATACTACTACTTCAGCTTTTCTGTTCAGTTCTGAATCATACCTAAATAAGGAGTTTGATGACCCATTGAGCCCTGGAACAAAGCCAGATCCAGTGTCCAGATTTGCGCTGTCAGCGAGCCGGTGGCAGTGTGGAGTGATGGTGGGAAATCAGGATTTCATGAAGCTTGTTACTGCCATTTTCCATTTTTCTTACTGATTTCCTTACCGTGGAATCACATAAGGGCATGCATGTGGTGGTGCGCATGCACTATGTATCCACGATTGCTCCCTTCCTTGCCGTTCAAGCTGCTGGTGTTACCTCTGGGCTTCTACCAGGGAAAGCCAAGGGCTGAGCTGAAAAACCTCCCCTAGCCAGGGGAGGAGAGCTGTCTTCCAGACTCTCAGTAACCCCCCGGGCCAACCCCCGATGACCCAAGCTTGCTCCCAACCCAGGGTCACCAGCATGGTAAGAGGTAAGATGCTAGGCACCTCAGCCCTCTCTGCCACTTGGCCATCTAAAAAGACATGTTTTAAGCAGTGAAAACCCAGACCATACCACCTGATGGTCACCACCTTGTAACATGTACATAGCAAAAATTATGGAGTGCCAAAATTGACCCCTGAGGTACACTACAGTCAAGAGCAGCAGTATCCAAGATGTTTCCACCCAACACCACCTGCTGTACTCTGCTGGATAAGTAGGACTCAAACCACCCGATTACTATACCTGAGAGTCCTACATAGTGTCTCAGATGGGTTAATAGCACTCCATGGTTTACCATGTGAACTCCAGAGGGCAGATCCAGCAGTACCAAGATGGAACAATGGCTGCTATTTCTAGCCCAGAGAAGATCATTGAACAGCATGACAAGAGCTGTCTCTGTACTATAACAAGGCCTAAACCCAGAATGAAAAAGCACAAGAATCTCAAAACATTCCAAACGGTCCTGTAGCTGTGTCACCACTGCCTTCTTATGTTTGAGACAGGCCTATTATTTGCCCGATCATAAGGGTCCAGTAATGGTTTCTTCAGAAAGTGGTTTCACCACTGCCCTCTTCAGTTCAGTGGGGAACACATCCTTCCAAAGTGAACACCTGGCAGTCTTGATAATTATTGGAATGGAGGTCTACCAGTAACTTGAGAGACAGCTGGTGGGCCCTGAGTCCAAAATATAGTGGGAAGGGGAAATGCTGCCACAGGATCACTCAGGAGACCTCAAATGGGGCTAGATCAAGCTCCTCCCAAGGTGACAGAGTGCTCAAATCCCTCACCTCATGAACACTGCCAGCCCATGATAGGCCACCTGTGGAGATTTCAGCTCAGATAGAGGATATCTTGCTAAGGAAAATTATTTAAACTCATTGCAATTTTCTGCTGTAAATACTCTTCATGGTTGCAATCCATCTAGATTGTTGAAAAATTGAGCCAGGTGATTTTTATTTTCAGCTATCACAAATGACAGAAATGCTGCCTTTTTCAGCATGATGGCTTGCTGATACTCACCACAGTGTGAATGCAATGTCAATTTGTCCTCGTCAGAGCCAGTATTCCACCAGGAATGCTGCAACCTCAGCCCCTTAGTCTTCAAATGCCTCAGATCAACATCAAACCAGAATCCGGGATGAGATGTCAAGGAGCGAACACAATAAAGTGCTAGAGATTTGAAGGCTTCTGCAAGAACTTTGTTATAATCCCACCCCCCACACACAGCATTCTCCACACTCCTGGCACAAGCTGATTACATGCTCAAGATTTCCAGAATCATCAGGTGATTATCTGGCTCCAGATTTTTAATGGTGTGAAAGCTGTCCATCTCCATGGAGCAAGTTTCAAAATGGGGGGGGGCACAATGAAACTCTATGTCATGATGATCCAACCAATTGACTGGATCAACCTTGACATTATTAACACCAAGACCCAATGTGAAAACCAAATCGAAGTCATGGCCTTTTTCATGGGTCCTGGTGGCAACTGGCTTTACTAGACCTAATGAAGACACAGACTGGAAGAACTGCTGTCCAAACTGAGAGTCTTCACCGTTGACCCAAGCACTGAAATCACCCTGCACTAACAAGCTGGATGAGTCCACCACTAGGTAAGCTATGAAACCCTCCAGCTCCTGCAGAAAACCACTCCTGTACTGCAGAGGACACTACATGAGGATGATTCTGCAACCTGTACTCAGACCCCTCCCCCCAAATGGACTCACATCCAAATGAAGTGGTTTCCACCATAGGGTATGCCATTAGTCACAGAGTGGATCTAAAACAGATGGCCACCTGACCACCCCTGCACACTTGCCTCTTGCAATGCACCACTGAAACATAGAAATATGGAAACTTAGAATGTGTTGGCAGAAAAAAAGACTGGTATGCCCATCAATTTTGCTCTATTTTCCCTGCCTAACACTATACCCTGGACTCTATCACTGATGTGAGACTGACTGGTCTGTAGTTGCTGGCCTCCTCTTTGCTGCATTTGTGCAGAGGGTTCACATCAGCCCTCCTCCATTGCTCTGGAACCTCCCCCATCTCTAAACTGGTGCTAAATACTGTGGCCGGAGTTGCTGTTAGCAGCTTGCTCAGTTCATTAAGTGACCTTGGACAGATCCCATCTGGGCCCATTGCTTTGTTCTCCATTGGGGCTTCCAACTGCCAGTGAACTCCCTCTTCAGTGAATGGACTTGTGTCAACTCCTTCCTTGATCCCATACCAAAACAACACTGTATAATCACTTTTACTCAGGGAGATACCCACTGTGATGTCTGCAATGCTATCCTTGTTCATAAGTACCACCACCAGCACTGTTCCATTTCTAGTGGGATCTGTAACCAACTTCCTGAGAAAGGCTTCTCACAGGGAGCCTGGAATTACTGTGCTCCAAACTGTGGCTGCTGCCAGTATGTTCCAGTCCACATCCAGCATGTTAAAGTCACCCACAATTACTACTTTCCATTTGCTTGCCATGTTCCTATGCCCACCGCCAAAACCATGTCCAATTCCTCACCCTGTGTTTGTGGCCAGTACACCACTCCCAGTCATATAAGACCCTGCACCCCATCTCTAATCCAACCCAAAGAGCCTCCCACCTCTCTTTTTCCATGTGGTGTCCTGGTATCTCTGTGGTGTTTATAACCTTCCCTTTATATATAAAACAACTGCACCCATTTCTCCCTGCCCAATCCTTATGAAATATGTTGTCACACAGGAATGTCACCTCCCAGCTGTGATTGTCAGTACACCATTATTCTGTTATGGCCACCAGGTTCAGGTTCAACTCTGCAATGATAGCCTTAAGGTCAGGAATTTTGTTTTCTAGGCTCCTTGTGTTGGCCCACATGGCTCTCCATTCCCTTTGTCCCTCTCTGTTACAGTTTGCTCTCCCTTCCCAAATTCATCCTTCACCTTTCTCTTTCCACTGGTACTGTCTTCCCCTTTTTATCCTCTATCTGCCCACCATCCCTAGTATTTTTCTTAGAAATAGTTCCACCTCTTAACCCTCCCTTCCTGCTTTTGCATCTACTCCAAATTATACATGGGGAATTTCCCCATGGCTTTTCTTTATTTCTGCTCCATTATGGGGGGGCACTAGCTGCCTCTGTCATTGCTTCTGCCTCCCCCCCTTGGCTAGTTTGAAATGTTCATCAAAGTAGCAGTTCACCCTTACACCCAAGACTGCCCTTGTCCTCCTCCTGGATGAGTAGAGGCTATCCCATTTGTAAGGGCATTTATCCCTCCAGGTAGAACCCCAGTCCATGATGTAGCCAAATCCCTCCTCCCTGCACCATGCATTCAATTAGTCACTGAAGGCCACAGTGCTGTGTTCCTTGTCCTACCCTAAGTTTTACATAGATAGCACCTCAGTGAAAGCCACTGTGTGTGTTACCTGCTTAAAGCCCCTCCCCAGCTCCCTAGCCCTATGCTGCACCACCCCTACTGCATTCCTTGCCAGGTTATTTGTCCCCAGATGTAAAATGACATTCAGCTGTTCTCTTCTCCAACCACCTTAGCGATGCTAAGGATCTGCTCCCCATGCCTCTGTGCTAAGGCACAGGTAGGCCCCTTGCCTCCCTCCTGTGGTGTTCTCAAAACTACCCCCATGATGACTGAGATCCCCACCAGAAGTTGCTTCCTCTTCCGCTGAGGTCTTTTTTCTCCCACCTTGCAGGCTCCATTCTGAAGGACCCCCAGATCCACCCTTGACACTACCATAAGTGCCTCATCTTGGTAGACAAGTAGAGTCAGGGTGGTGAAAGAGTTCTGTAGTGGCACTGACTGAGAAATGTGTTCCCTCACCACCACCCTCACCCTCCTGGAGCACACCACAGTTCATTTGACCCTCCTGGCCACAGTGTGTGTAAAGATGTCCCCCAAATCGTAGTCAACTAGGCTTAGATTCTAAAGACCTCCCCCCATCCCAGAGAGGTGTACACAGATGGGGAAGCACCTTAGTCTCCAGAATCTCTCACTAAAGACTGCCACTCAACAGCCACTGCACAGCACCATTCCCATCATTCTCAAATCTACTTCCCTATTACCGGAATATGAATTTATATTTTTACCCCAGATAGGGTGTTTCTTGATTTCCCTTATTATTGTTGGTCCAGATAAACCCCTGTTATTATATACTAGTTTGCTTCTCCTTTAAACTTTTAAGTAAACTTTTACTAGATTTTCTCCATGTACCATGACCTTTGATAGGGTGCTATTAGTGTTCTGCAATTCCCCTTAATCACTTTGTCTTCCTACCCTAGTTAGGGTGTTGCACCTATTCCCAATTTTGGTCTACCCTTTACCCTCCACCCTTGCCTACAGTGAGTGCTGAATAACCTGGAAGGACAGATGACTCCAGCATAGGGCCAAAGTCATCACCCAATCTGGTTTCCATGGTGCATAGCAGTACTGCTGAGGAATCTGAAATGAATACCATCACCCCTGCAGTTTTATACCTCAGGGACTGACCCTTACAGAGAACTGTATGATGCAGGGACAGATAAGGCTGGCCATCTCACTACCTGTTCTGTTGTAATCCAGACAGTCCTTGGGACTGACAACAGACAGGGTGGTCTTCTATCCTTGAGTGGTCTACACCAAGGGTGTGTTCTTGACCTGACACTCCCCAATAAGTCCTCTTTCACCACTCCCCTTTGAGCCAGCTGATATCACTGTCCATACCTAAACTCAAGCAGCAAATGGTGTGGGGCTCAAATCACTTCTGAATTGGACCAGTTTAGTGCCAGTAGCAGAAATACAGAAGCATCAAAAACATCTGGGAACCAAGGTTACCCAAACAGGACTATTGCACAGACCTTAGCAATGTGATGTTTTCTTTATTGTGAGCATGTGTTTAAAAAAGCAGTACAAAAAAGTTATTTGTGACCTGTTTTTATGATGCATGAATGAACTGAGATTAAGAGAGAGAAAGATGAGAGTGTGTGTGCTATTATTTCTGTAGTTTCTCTTATCCACTTAGTGTGAATGTTTTCCTTATTGCTACACCCATTCACTTAATAAGTATGAGGTATGTGTGTAACAATGAATGTGTTCTGCTTGCCAATCAGCTCTGAGAAAGCCTTCTTGGTGAAACATTAGCTTATCTGGAAGCAGAACGCAGCACCAGTGTGTGCACACTGTAATCTTGCTGCTGGCAGTATGCTGCTATGGAGCACTAATGGAAGTACCGGTGTGTGTTTGTTTCTTATGATTAGTGGCAATGTAAGTCGGTTGCCTCCTGTATTTATTTATGCACTGGCACTTTTGTGTACTACGTTTTTAAGCACATGCTCACAATAAAGAAAATAGCTGAACAGCGAAGGTAAGCTGGCTTTTCTTTATATTTATTTGAGCACATTGCAAAGGTCTGTGCAGTAGCACTGTTCAGGTAACCTCGGTTCCCAGGTATTTTTTTATGTCTCTGCCCATACCGCCAGAGGATACCCAACCCACTGTAGTGGTCAGTGACCACAGCTGGTATGTTACACTGACTCCCCCCAAAAGGGTGCAGTAAACATAGCTGTTCCATGGAGTAGGAAATAATGAGACCACCACTACTGTATATCTACACGTTCTTCATAAAAATCCCAATGCACTTCCCACCCAACCCAAACTAAAAATATACAGACCCATCTAAAAATTCCCCCCACCAACAACTATACACAAAACATACACTCCAATACACTCAATAAATACAGTACAACCCTACCATTCACAGCCCTGACTCGTACAACACATCAACACAAGAACATGAAAACCAAAAAATAAGAAAGCAAAGGGGAAAAACACGTGGAGTCCTGCATAGATGAACAGTGTTATTTCTCTAAAATAAGTTAACAGAGGTGATGCTGCCACCAGGATAAACAAAGGCCACTAAGTCAGAATATAATGTGTGGGCTAGCCCAGTGGCATGCAGGGCTGAGGCATCAGTGCCTTACCTCCTGCCACGCTGGCAACATGTGTTTGCGATGCGAGCAGGTCGCCAGTGGTTGGCTGTGGAGAAGGAGGATCGAGCATCACCAGGACAGCTCACCTCCTCTGGGGAGGGTGTGGAACAGTGGTTGATATTTATATGGCCCCTAGTGGAGGCTAAGGGCTGGCACACTGATGCTGTATGATGGAGAGGCAGAAGCAGGGCATGCACATGGCGTGCCATGTACGGGATCACGTTCGGCACTGCCATGGGTATCCTGTGGAGGAAAGAAATTTAGAGGAAAAACGCTAGCAGCTGGAGGAAGGTGGGCATTTGTAGGCACCACCCCGACCAGTCAGGCTCATCAGCCCAAACCAGGTCCTGTGTATGACAGGGGTCAAGAGCCTCCCCCAACAACCCCACTGGGAAGCAAGCTCTGGGAGCAGAAAGACTGGTGGTGAGTCACGGTGGATGTCAGGGGGACAGGGCTGGGGTGCACTCCTGAATGTAAGCCATCAGACAAGAGGAGTGAAAAAAAATAGAGTACAAAAAACAATATAATGTCTTGAAGCTGGCCCATTAGTGCAGTGGTAGCACTACAACTCACAATGTTGGCAACCATGGCTGAGGAAAGAGCTTTGGTCATCGAGGTCCAGCTGGGGGTGGAGAGGACCGAATGTCCCATGGGATACATTCTTCCTCCTGGGGGAAGAGTGTCTACTCCAGCTGCAGCACTGCAACCTACAGACATGTGGATGGTAAGGCACGAGGTACACCGGGAGGAGGTATACACTGTGCTGCATATTATGAGAGTGTGCCAAAGCACACTTACATTGGGAAACATGTGCCAGCACTGGTGTACCTATAGGAAGGGTTTCATGGCAACAAGAGAATGAAAGGAAAAGGTAAAAAAAAAACCTCTCTGACAGGATGATCACTGACCCTCTGCAGGCCCCACTCGAGTGACCCAGGCATTTCCTTGAACCTGGATCCCTTGACTGGTGGGTTGAGGGACTCTCTGTCACCCTGCCATGGCTGGTAAGCCATGAGAGTCTCGATAGAGGTATGTCAAGGAAGAATCTGGATGATGGGGCTTGGATGATCACAGGAAGGAGGATCAGCCAGGTGGAAGGAGGAAAAAGTGTGAATAAATAAATATATATATATATATATATATATATATATATATAATGTCTTTGAGAAATTCTGGATACAGTTCTAGTGAATCCCATCATTCCAGCAACACTTCTGATCCCCTCCAGGTAGCCCAAACTGGGGAACAAGGAAAGGAGAGAGGGGGAGGTTAATTCCAGCTTGTCACAGCTCTCACCCAAGCCACCTGCTCGGACTAGTACCAATAGTACCAATAAGTCACTAGGAGGGAAAACAGCTTTCATTCATCCCCTCTCACACTAGAAGCAGGAAAAGAAAATTGGCTCCAAAGATCAAACATCTGCGATCCATCATAGTGCCCCAGCCATCTACAAACCAGGCCCGATATAAAGTGCCCCAAGTCCTCTCTCACAGCACAGTGGGACAGGCAAGCTGTAGTGACTGGGATTATATACCTTGCCGAGCTCTCACCACTGGCTCCATTAATGCCACTCTAATTGAGAAAGCAGCTCAACTGATCTACTTGATTCCTACAGCGCTGCCACAATGCTACAGACATGCAAACGATGCACATATTCCACTCAACTGGGAAACAGAGTTGGGTTAAAGAAACAGTCTCAGTGCCAGCAAACCACCCAGATATCGTGTACAAGTAGTTTTTGATCCAGAATTTTAAACTGCGGTTTAGATTCCAAAGCAGTCATGCCAGAAGACTTCAAAGGCATAAAAATATACCAAGGAATGAGTGACAATTTAAACCCATGGCTTGAAAAACATTTTTCATTTCATTTTTTTTTACTGTTTATACTGGAAAGGCATGTGAGCATAACTGCCTGTTTTCTCAAGTCTCCAGTGACAAACACAACACAGAATAAATAGTAAGATCAAAGGTTATACAAACACTCTTTCATGGGTTGTATAGACAAGGTAATAGAACATTATACATCGGCAAGGTCAAATCTTAAAATGTGATTGGTTGACAGGATCTTTCAACCATGAGTAAATCCCACAGTAACTCAAGCCATAAGATCCAGCCAACCAGTGCAGTTTGTTTACAGTGGGAAGCAATCCTCCAATAAAAAAAAAAAACAGTAAACAAATGGGGGCCATATTAAAAACCATTACCGGCACTTCACCTCACAAATGCCGACAGCTGTCAGTGTCAAATCCTGTCAGAATACACTGTAAAATAAATGATTTAACAGCCTACTTTGAGCTGGACAGCTCTGATACTTTGGAAACACTTTTCAGCAAGTTTACTGAACTGGAATCACCTACCTTGCCGAGCAGTAATAGTTAGCCAATGGAGCCTTCAGAATGGACCTCGAACTTTGTAGCAACCGAGATGGAATCTCAGGAAGCAGGAAGCTCCACAGCAGAGACCAGGGATGATGACAGGGCCCAACAAACATTCCCTGAGGAGACATCACTAGAACCTGTCACAGAAAAAGAGAAACAAACCACCAGAATAACAGTAAGACATACCATTCTATCAGACAATGACATTTTAAAACTTGAAATGGAGCAGAACAAACCCATGACTTTAAAACAGACAAAGTGGGCAGTGAATGTTTTTTTTTTAAACTGGTGTTCTGAAAAACAAGCAACAGAAGATCTGAAAGAAATACCACTGATAAACCTAAATGAGATACTTTGCAGGTACTAGAGCACAGTTACAAATCATGAAGGACAAGAGTATGGCCTTAGCTATAGCAAGCCGTTATGGACATAATTCAGAATTTCTGGTTGTATAGTAAAACACATACACTATATAGTGAAATACATACATCATGTAGAGAAATATAGACATTATATAATGAAATGCATACACAATGTAGTGACCAACATATACTATCTACTGAAATATATTCAACATATGGTGAAATATATATACTGTATACTGAAATGCATATATCATATAGTGAAACACATACATTATATAGTGAAATACATAACTTACTGAAATACACATACTGAGCTCTGAAAATCCACATACACTATATACTGAAACACATGCACTATGTACTGAAACATATACATTACTTATTGAGATACATACAATACAAACTGAAAAATCCACATAAATTCTACTGACACAAATACTCTACACATTGTAACACATGCACTATATACTGAAACAAACACACTACATATTGAAATACATACACTATATATTTAAATACATACACTACACATTGAAAAATCCACATACACTGTCCACTGAAACAAATACACTATATATTGAAACATCTACATTTTATATTGAAATACATAAGCTATCTATTGAAATAAATACGCTATGCTTTGACAAATCTGCATACACTATATACTGAAACAAATACACTATATATTAAAACACTTGCCCTATCTATTGAACAATGTTGCATATTCTATATAATGAAAGAAATATATTACATATTGAAATACATACACATAATATTTAAAAAATACACATATACTAGATACAGAAACAAATACACTACATGGTGAAATACATACACTATGTATTGAAATACATACACTATAGACTGAAAAATCCACATACACTATATACTGAAACAAATAAACTATATACTGAAATGGACTACATACTGAAATTACCCCACCCACTTAAATGGCCTGTCCCTGCCCTCATTCCTGTTGCAATCAGAGAGCTGCTGGCATGATGAGAGGATGTCTTAAGCTGCAGAGCAGAAGGTAAACAAAACAGGGCTATCTTTTATTTTACTTCTTTATGGGGTTTTCCATCTTGTTTTGCTTGCACACCTTTAATCAGATTTCAGAACACTGTAATGTGACACAAAACTTCTAGAACTAATTTAAAATGCTGTAGTTTATTCTTTTAAATAAGTGATGCCCTCATTTAGTGTTAAAACACATTTGTACGGGAAGCTAATACTTAGGATTTTCCTATCATAACCATAGTGGGCTACATGCATTTTTCCAAGCTAAATTTTTGATCAGATTTATGTGGAATTAATTACTGTGTTAGTCCAACAGCTTATCTTAGCTGAATGCTTGGGAAGCACTGCAGGAAATGTGATAGTGTAAGCCAAAAGCTTCACTAGTTTGTACTCTATGGACCATGTTTTAATTTAGTTTTTGTTTTTATTTTAATGTTTTGTTTAATAAAAGTTTCTTGGTTAAGAAACAAAAATATGTATTTTTACTGCAATCCCTCAGTGCCCAGTTCTCAGCAGGAGCTTAGCAGGCATATGCATATACTTTGCATGTTTCTGTACTAAATAACTTTACTTTGGTGCCTCACTGGTGGCATTCACAGTCTGTTTTGGCATTTGAGCTTCTCAAACTGTGTTTTATTTCTTTTTTTTTCCATAGAGATTTTTATCTCCTTAGTCACCCTGCGACCCCCTTGCCCACTGATGTCCCCAGCCTAATCCCCCACCATCCCCAGGACTTACCTGCTCTGAGATTCCACCCCCCCAAAATACATCCCTCATGTTGAGGCCAGGAGTGGGAGGCCCATTGACAAGGAGACACATATTCAGACAGGAACAGGGCCTGGTTAGTAGTGCAGAATCTGCGGCAGGTTGTTGGATCATTCTGCCATTGGGGGGTTTCTACCTTTGGTTTCATCGCCTGGGCAGCCAAACATGCAATGATGCAATTGTATTTAAAGGCGCATGCTTGCTTTGTGCTTGCCTGAGCCCTCTACCTTTTGCAACTTCACTGCTCTGCCAGTCCTCCTCATCAAGGTGGATGTTGAAGAGCAGGGTGGTCAGACTCCTTCTACCTAAGAGGAGAGCATTCCCTGAGATCATCAATTGTATCTCCCCCCAGCTAACCTCATGCAACACAGGTTTCCCCCAAAACTGCACAACTGGCATGGTAGGCAGTACAGTCACCACCAGCTGCTAGGCCAGCCCACCAGACTGTGTTTTTATAAGTAAAGATAGCATTTAGATGAAAGAAGAAAAATAAATATTTTAAGTCACATCACAATGTTCTGAAATTGGATTACGGTTTTTTAAGCAAAATAAGATAAAACAATATATAAAGAGATAGATAAGATAACCCCTTTTATATTTATTTTCTGCATCTTAAGAGGCATCGGCCAGGATTTTTAGTCAATTAGAGACCCATTTTCAGAAGGTTAGTGCAGTGCTAAACATTATGCTATGAGGGAACAGCATGGTTGGATGGGTGCTATATTCAGCATCCTCTGATGCTAACCTGTTCATGTGCATGTGCATGTGTACTACTATGACCATCTTCTCCTGCATACAAATCACAGTTCTATATAAAGGGTTTTCTTCTTAGTGACCATCAGTACCTCCCCCTACATTTTATACTTGGCCTCTAGGTTTCTATGCCCTAGATGCTTGATTTGGCACTGTTTGACTTTGAACCAGAGCTGCCATGTCCTGTACCACTCTTCGAGTTTTCTAATGTCCCTACTCATTCTCTCCATCTGCACCTATCATTGCCATTACAGACTGTGGTGTCATCTGCAAAAAGGCAAATCTTCCCTTCTAGTTTTTCTGTAATGCCACTTATAAAGACATTGAAGAGGACTTGTCCCATTACTGAGTCCTCTGACACCCTATTGGTCATTCTTTCATCTTTGGAGTGAGTGCCATTTACCACTACCTTCTGTGGCTGTGCGCTATCTCACGTGCAGCATTTAGGCGTGTGCAACACTAATGGCTGGCTCTGAAAATGGGGGCCCACCTACCACTGTAACAGGATTAGCACAGTGTTGTTATAAGCATGGCTGGTACTATTTTAAAAAGCATTCTTCTGTGCAGTGCTAACCTGTTAGCGTGGCACTATTTTTTGTTTTTTGCACAGGATTACTAAGTGCAACCAGGTGCCCATACAGTTAGGATTTACTCTAATGCATATGACGTATATTAAATGCTTTCTGGAAGTGCTAACACACTGCCTGGTTAGTGCTGGTTAATGATTCTGGGAAATGTGTTTTAACCACATACACTCAGCCTGCCAGCAACCTCCTCCACATGCACACACACACTGTCAGTCCTGGACACAATAAAAAAAATAATTCCTTTGTAATCTGGTGGTCCCCTGCTCACCTACTGTAATCCAGGTAGAGATAGAGTATTTATCCCTCATTCCTGCTACTGTTATACTACACATATTTCTCAGCCTGTCTGGTGCTGGGGAAAACAAGTTTCAGCATTAGCGACTGGCTGGAAAATAACTAAAAATGCTAAATTTTGTCTTGGGCCATCAGAGGGAAGAGGCTGCTGAAGAGAACAGCTTCAATGAAGACTCTTGGTGAAAAATACAGTGGACAATCTGGGCACCTTTTTCAGCAACCAGTGAGGTATTGAGGGAACCTCGTACATGTCAATTTAAGTTAAGGACAGTGGTTTCTGCCAATGGGGAGCTGCCAGAAAGCTCCCAAGGGGAAAGAACTTTGGTTTCTGAGTTCAGTTTGGTGGGAGCCCCTCCACAGGGAGGGGGTCTTCAGCCCCTAGGGAGAAGGTGGAGCTACAGGGCTGTGAGGGGAGCTACCTGAGGTCTTCCAGCAGTCTGTCCCACAGAGCTGGTTGTTCTTTTCCCCATCTAGAGGGAAAAGAGAGGATTTAGTGGCCAGCTCTGCAGAGAGGGAAAACTGCAGTATTCTGTTGCTGCCCAGAGAAATTGCACCACAGTGGTGAAAGTGTTCAGAGTAAAGGTTAAATGGATTGAGAAAAAGGATTAAGGAAATGGACGGATTTGTGTCAAGAGGATGGGGAGAAAGCCTCTTCAGTTTCATCTGCACCACATCGGTGAGACACCGATGATCAAGGATTTTTGATGAGAAAAATAAAAAAAAGTGTAAAAGGTTCTGTCTGACCCTAGCAAAAACAAGGCATCTACAGGAAAAGGGAAAGATAAGGTTAAAGGACTGGGTTTTTGTAAAGAAAACTGAACTGTAGAAAATGGATATGAAAACTGGATTGGAACCCAGGTTTTAAGAAGCTGAAGAGAGATCCTCTTCTGTCTGGAGTTGACTAACACCTGCACAGTGAGAAAAGGGAGTTTCTTGATGTACATCTGAAAAAGAGTTGCTGATCTTGTGTGTGAGCCAGAGCTCAAGATTGGGTGTTGTGTGGGAGTTGAAAGACTCTGGGGGCAGGGGGATGAGCAGGTGCTGTCAGGGCAGGTGCCTGCTGTCTGCTCCTGAGATGCAGCAAGACGGGAGACTGTTGTAGTAAACACCTGGATTTTCAGACTATGCACAGTTCCCTCAGAGCCTGATATTCAGGAAGGTAGCTGAGGCTGTTTGACTACACTCCATAGCAGGTAATTGAGAAAAGAATAGAAATGATCTGAAGAATCCAGCCTAAACATGCCAGGTGAGGAGCTCACTGACCCCTATCAAGTGGGACCGCTGGCAGCAAGGGATTGTGTGTTTGTGCCCTGGTGCTGGGGTGCTCTGATCTGTGAGGGAGCCGGACCATGGGGACCCTCCTGTGTCTGGGCCCTTGTGGCTGGTGGGCTTTGTGTGATGCCCTGTAGTGGGTCTCTATGGGCTCGGGGGGGTGAGAAATGGGCTGCAAGACTGTCTTCAAATGTTAAGCATCAGGCCCAGTTCTGCGCCTGTTGATCCATCTACCCCAGGGCTTCAGTAATGTGTGCCATCCAAGGACTAATATAGCAGAGCTGTGAGTGACAGCAAAATTGCCCTGCACCTGTGGAATATATATATATATATATATACATATTTATCTGTGCTCAAGAAAATACAAAATCACACATGCCCCCACAATGCAAAGCATCATGGGCTGCATATGCAAATCACCACAGAATGTTATGCTGGTCCAACTTTAAGCAGAATTGCATGGTGCCGAAAAGGCCTCTCACACAGTTTGCAAAGGATGCTAACAGAAGACATAGACACGTGTTTCGTCCTACCAGGACTCATCAGTATGCCTCGTCTGTTTGACACCCCAGTGGAATGGACCAGCTACCCCTAAGGCAGTGTGCCTGGGATATATTGTGGTGAACCCATTAAAATAAAAAACTATTTAAAAGACAATGAACCTCTGTGCGTAAACACTGAGGCAAGGGTTGCCCCAAAGGGCATTTGGCTGGGAAGCCAAGTTTCAAGAAAATACAAAATCACTCATGCCCCCACAATGCAAAGCATCATGGGCTGCATATGCAAATCACCACAGAATGTTATGCTGGTCCAACTTTAAGCAGAATTGCATGGTGCCGAAAGGCCTCTCACACAGTTTGCAAAGGATGCTAACAGAAGACATAGACACGTGTTTCGTCCTACCAGGACTCATCAGTATGCCTCATCTGTTTGACACCCCAGTGGAATGGACCAGCTACCCCTAAGGCAGTGTGCCTGGGATATATTGTAGTGAACCCATTAAAATAAAAACTATTTAAAGACAAAGAACCTCTGTGCGTAAACACTGAGGCAGGGTTACCCAAAGGGCATTTGGCTGGGAAGCCAAGTTTCAAGAAAATACAAAATCACACATGCCCCACAATGCAAAGCATCATGGGCTGCATATATGCAAATCACCACAGAATGTTATGCTGGTCCAACTTTAAGCAGAATTGCATGGTGCCGAAAGGCCTCTCACACAGTTTGCAAAGGATGCTAACAGAAGACATAGACACGTGTTTATCCCTACCAGGACTCATCAGTATGCCTCGTCTGTTTGACACCCCAGTGGAATGGACCAGCTACCCCTAAGGCAGTGTGCATGGGATATATTGTGGTGAACCCATTAAAATAAAAAACTATTTAAAAGACAAAGAACCTCTGTGCGTAAACACTGAGGCAAGGGTTACCCCAAAGGGCATTTGGCTGGGAAGCCAAGTTTCAAGAAAATACAAAATCACACATGCCCCCACAATGCAAAGCATCATGGGCTGCATATGCAAATCACCACAGAATGTTATGCTGGTCCAACTTTAAGCAGAATTGCATGGTGCCGAAAGGCCTCTCACACAGTTTGCAAAGGATGCTAACAGAAGACATAGACACGTGTTTCATCCTACCAGGACTCATCAGTATGCCTCGTCTGTTTGACACCCCAGTGGAATGGACCAGCTACCCCTAAGGCAGTGTGCCTGGATATATTGTGGTGAACCCATTAAAATAAAAAACTATTTAAAGACAAAAGAACCTCTGTAGTAAACACTGAAGCAAGGAGTTACCCCAAAGGGCATTTGGCTGGGAAGCCAAGTTTCAAGAAAATACAAAATCACACATGCCCCCACAATGCAAAGCATCATGGGCTGCATATGCAAATCACCACAGAATGTTATGCTGGTCCAACTTTAAGCAGAATTGCATGGTGCCGAAAGGCCTCTCACACAGTTTGTAATGGATGCTAACAGAAGACATAGACACGTGTTTCGTCCTACCAGGACTCATCAGTATGCCTCGTCTGTTTGTATTTTGTATTTTCTTGAAACTTGGCTTTCCAGCCAAATGCCCTTTGGGGTAACCCTTGCCTCAGTGTTTACACACAGAGGTTCTTTGTCTTTATCTGTGCTCAAGTCCACTGCCACTGAAACCCAATTCAAGGTTTAAAGCAATCAAAGGGAACATGTCGGGGGTTGCTTGGTTCAGGTGGGAGATCCGGCGCCAGCCGACCAGCTGTACCTCAGGCCTGCAGCTTGGCATTTAGGTACCTAGGGACAAAATTCGGGGGATCTTTATTAACTGGTACCAGTGGGTTTGGTTTGATAATACTTGCAGCAGTTAGATGGGTAATTTGGTGGCTGCATTATCAAAAGGTGGGTTGGGTTAAAATCAAAAGGGGAATGCTGTTTGGGAAAATGATAAATCTTTAAAATGCAAATTTAAAATCTTGCTTAACCTCTGTTCCATTCTACCCTCTCCTAGCCCTCCCTGTGTAAATAAATTATGTTGCTACTGTTTTAAAAAGGTCTGACTCAAAAGCCAGATTTTAGTAAGCATGTTATTACTAGAAATGAATGATGGATGATGTGGAATATGGGGATGTTCGATTCTGGTAAGTCCATTCATGGGGCAACTGTTGGGGAGGTGGGCTGGTATGACAATACACGGGGTTGTAGTGGTATAGATCAGACCCACCTAAATGTTCTTTGGGTGACACTGCCATTTTCTTTGTGATCCTGGGAAAGGAACCCCAGTAATATCAAGTATGAGAACCCAGGCCTCTTACTTGTGCTCAGGCCTGCAAGGCAGGGGTAGTGGCCCTCTCTAGGATGGTGCCAGAGAGGAGCCACAAGCCAAAAACATAGATTTTGGTTGCTGTGGTTGTCTTAATCATTGCCTCCTAGAAACGTCTATAGTCATCAGCAAATCTAACTACAGTGTGTCCCAGAACACCTACAGAAGTCACCTACAGACTTCCTGTGTGCCCTAGAAATGTCTGGAGAAGTCATTCACATATTTTAATATTACTTGCCAGCAAGAATTGATTAAAATTGACTGCATAGAACCATTAGAAAGGTAATGTTGTGCTGAACAACCTTGCCACTGACATGTTGTGTGTATCATGTTCACTTTAGGAGTTATTCATATTTGTTTATGACATTTTGCCAATCTACAACCACCTAAGCACTTTGAAGAAAACACACATTCTGGGTATCTTAGCCAGTATAAAACAAAAACCTAATTGAGTACAGTTGATTGCAGGGAACCGTTGGAAAGGCAATTTTGTGTGGAACAACTTTGCCACTGATACGTTGTGTGTGTCTTGTATACTTTAGGAGTTATATGCATTTGTTTATGGTATGGTGTGTACGGTTCAGATTTGTCCCTCAAACCTCACCAATACACCTTGACTCAAATGGGGAAAAATGATGTTTAATACTACAGAAATAGCTGTTTGTTTTACAAACAAATTATTTAAATTACATCTAATGTCTGGATGCTTAATTTGGTGTTGATATGTTACATATTTCCCAACAAAAAAAGGTTTATGGTGCATTTTTTAGTGGAAAAAATATTTTGTTTTGATGTTTCAACCAGCACAGAAATAAAACTAAATTACCTTCTATTTCTTGCATACCACTGTTGGAAAGGTAATTTTATGCTGAATAATTTTGCCACTAATACTTTGTGTCTAACACTTATATTTTTTGTGCTATTAGCATTTGTTTGAGGCATGCCAATTATGGTTTGATTTTACTTAGAAGGGCCCAGGATTAACTGTTAACAGTAAACAGGAGACAAGTGCTGCAACTTCAGAAAGCTCCTGTGGAGGCAATGAGTTAACCCATGTTTCAACACAGATCACTTCCACACAGATGCTAGCATGGCTTAAGGCAACAGTGTTGATCTAAAACTGTGTTCTTGCCTACCTCTTAGAACATGGATTGCAGCATGGTTTTTGCCATGCTTCAATCTGGAAATTTATTTATTGAAATGTTTCACCGGGAAAAGCACACTGAACAACAAGTTGCCCATCTCACGGTGCATCCTGGTGGAAAGGAGAATAGGAGTGTACAGCAAAATTCAACAACATGAAGCAGGTGAAGGTATATTATTGTACTGCAACATATAGCAATTAAACATTATTAACTACAGATGTGAGGGCACAGAGCATACTAGCATGACATTAAGTAAGACATCCTAGAGAATGAACATACATAGAACTAAACATAGAAATACACCATTTAAACCATTTAACAGAGTTACAGTGGTTTTAAAAAGCCATAAGGTAGATTCTTCAAGCTTTTTTGTGAGTGTTAGACAGGCTATCAACTTGCTAATCCCAGTTTGCACCTCTAAAGCAGGATAGTACTGTAAAATGCCATATGATTGCTTGGTTACCAAATCACTAGCCCATTTGCAAGTGGCCTTAATCCGTCTTTATGCACCTATGTAAAGCAGCTGACAACACCTTGCACATAGGCACATTGACATGCTGGGAGGTTTGGGGAGGTGTAGCTATCCATTAGTGCAACACTAGTTACTGGTTCCCCAAACCAGGTGTTACGGGCTGCACATTCCTACACTCCCAATACCTGGCCATGTCAGGCTACCATTAGCCCTGGTCCCCCCCCCCGGTACATGTCATAACTGTCCAGGTGTCCAGCTCCCCACCCCAAATTGCATGCCTGTGTAATAAGACATCTGTCCCATGTGTCCAGCAGACCCCCACCACTGATCAACTGGGCCCCAATCAGACACTTGATAAGATCAGTAATTCCTCTGTACCACTTGCCTGATATCTAGACTAGGGTTCCCCACATGCCCCAATTAGTAGTCTGGCAAAAGCTGTAATTCTTCCATACCACATTCTTGGTGTTGAGTAGTTCCCCCACCCCAAAAGTATGATATCTACCCCCCGACCAACCCACCCAGTACCACTACAACTGCCCCCACTTGCCCCAACCTATGGTGTATGGCAACAAGCACAGACCCTCCACTCACATCCATAGCAGCCACCAACTGAATGACAGTTCACAATCAGATACCTGCTATAGTAAAAGCTGTTTTAATAGTAGGTGTGCGATAATGAACATAGAAACATAGAAACACTGAATTTGTCATCAGAAAAGGACCACTTGGCCTACCTAGTCTGCCTAGATGTTTTCTGCCTCATCTTCCACTTTACAAGCTGTCTGGTCTCCATTGACCCTCTCCTTCTTCCCAGCCTCCTCTCTAATACACCGCTATGTCTAACGCCGCACATGTTTGAAGCCCCTTACTGTTTTAGCCACCACCACTTCAGCTGGCAATCTGTTCCAGGCATTTACCAATATTTTCTCACATCTCTCTTGAACCCCCCCCCCTTCAGCTCCATTGCATTCCCTCTGTTCCTGGTGCTCTTTCACATTTGAAAGAGACTCCCCTGGACCCTGTTTACTCCTGTGAGATACTTGTAGGCCTGTATCATGTCACTTTTCTCTTTCCTCTCTTCTAGGGTGTACATGCTGAGATCCCTCTGTCTCTCCTTTTATGGCTTCTCACGTAAACCCTGTACCATTTTAGTTGCCCTCCTGTGGACCTCCTCCACCCTGTCTATGATCTTTCTGAGGTTTGTTCTCCAAAATGTCATACTCCAGGTGGGGTCTGGCAACACTAGCTCCATCCTCCTGATGGAGATACCCTCTATACACACCCCAGCATCCCACTTGCCCTACCTACTGTTTTGTCACAGTGCCACCTTGAGGTCCTTAGATATATTAATCCCAAGACCTCTTTCCTGTTTATTGACTGTCAATAACTCCCCCCATCCTATACTCAGCTCTTGGGTTCCTATTTCCTGGGTGCAAGATTTTACACTTTTTGATATAGAACTCAACTGCCATGATTTTTACCAGTCCTCAAAATTCACAAGCTCCCTGATCATCCCCATTACCACTCCTGGGTGTCCACCCTATTGCAAATTTTGATATCATCGGCAAAAAGGCATGCCTTCACTTCAGTTCTTCTGCAGTGTCCCCTCCGTTCAAAATGATTAGTCCTAGTACTGAGCCCTGTGGTACCCCACTGATCATGTTCCAATCATTAGAATGAGTGCCATTAACCACCACCCTCTGTCTCTTATCCATTAATTAACTACTGTACTAATGGGAAGGCTACAGCCTGTAGTTCAAGGGGGCAGTGCAACAGGACACACCTCCATTCAGCCCATTTAAGGACTGCTCTCCTCACTCCCCACACAATCATTTTTTAGTTGCCCCTCCATCCACCCCTCCTCCTCCTGCACCATGCCTCTCTTTCCTGTGGGCTTCTTCCTAAGGTACCTTTAGCTAAGGGAATCACTCCTGCGGCACCTCAATGGGTGGAACCCTCCTCTAGGGTACCTTCCCTTCGTACTCATACAGGGTGGTATATCCCACGGATAGAGAGGTGAACAGCCAAAGATTATCTGTATTACACAAGCATGAAACCAGTTACACAGGCACATTGAATCCAATTAACCATTTTGGATCCCACCCTAGGCTGTTCAGTTTCTTTATCAGCTTCCTGTGTTGCACAGTGCTGAAGGCCTAGCTAAACTCCAAATCAATCATGTCCACTGCTCTCCCCTTATCTATTTCCCTGGTCATTCAATCAAAGAAATCTACCAGATTCGTTTGACATGACCTTCCTTCTGCAAATCTGTGCTGCCTGTGGTCTTGCAGCCAACTAAATTCAAGATACTCTAACAGTCTCTCTTTTAGTATGGATTCCATTAATTTCCCCATGACTCAAGTAAGACAGACCAGACTATACTTGCTAGTCTTCTACCTGCTGATGCTCTTACAAAATGGGACTATGTCTGCTCTCCTCTAGTCTTCTGGAACCACTCCTTTTTCCACTGAGTTTTTGAATAAGGCCATGAGTAGTGCAGCAAGCTCCTCCCTGCCCAGTTCCCTTAATAACCTTGGGTGTTTTTGTCTGGTAATATGGCCTTGTCCACCATAACATTTTATGTCCCTTCAATAATACTCTTTCCTTTGAAAATAGACTTCTGTCCACTTCCCCCTCCAGTGTTCATGCTGCTCCTTGGTGATCTGTCCCTCTTTCTCTCTCTCTCTCTCTCTCTCTCCACTGTGAAAACAGTAGAAGTACCTGTTCAGGATGTCTGCTTTTTTCTGATCCCCATCTGTGCAGTCTCCCTTTGCCATCCTCCTTATCCTCAGAATCCCTCCTCTTGCCTTCCTCTCCTTGCTTATGTACATGAAGAACGTATGGTATTCTTTTGATACCCTTTGGCTATGCTTTCTTCTTTCTGAGCCTTTGATCTCATCATTACCTTACCTGCTTCCCTCTGTTTTACCTGGTATACCTCTCCATCCTCATTCATCTGTGTTTCTTCATACCTCCTGAATGCCACCCTTTTACAAGCTTCTGAAGAAGGCTATTCTGATATATCTCCCCATGTCAGTGAAGTCTGCCTTTTTGAAATCCAAAACGTTTGCCCTCATGTGACTGGACTGGGTCCCAGTTCCTATGCTAAACCTCATTATGTGGTGGTCACTGGATCCCAGTTGCCCCTCCACACAGACATCTGCGTTCTGTCCCCATTGGTCAGTATCAGGTCAAGAATGTCCTTTTCTCTGGATCAAGCTCAAGCTGCCTGAGACCTGGCCTCTGTTGGGAATCCAGGATGCTTCTGCTTCTGGCTGAAGCAGCTGCCTGTGTGGACCAATCCACATCTGGCATACTGAAATCTTCCAGCAGCAGGACTTTACCTTTTGTTTCTATGAAGTGTATTCCATCGACGGGCTCCCTGTCCACTTCTTCCCCCTGTTCTGAAGGCCTGTATATCATCCCTGTTCATATTGCTGAGCCTTTGCCAGGTTCAAGGGTGGCCCATGTTGTCTTAGCATCCCCTGTCTACCCTGCACCTCTGCTACCTTTTTACCCTCTCTGACATACAGGGCCACTCTCCCTCCTTTTTAACCCCCCATCCCTCCTGAACAGAGCATAACCCGGTACATCAATGTCCCATGATTAACAGTGTATAATGTCTCAGTTATTGCTACTGTGTCCAGGTCTGCCTCTACTATCAATGCCTCCGGGTTTGGGATTTTATTTCCCAGGCTGTGGGCATTTGTTACTATGCCTTCCATGTTTTGTATCCTATTCCCCTCCTTCCCATGCTGCTGCTCTCCTGCTTCTTTCCCCCTTCCCTCCTCTTCTTCATCCCCCCTTCCCAGTTGTTTTTATCATGTGGCCTAGAATTCACTGCTTCCCACTTTCCTTCTGCTCTCAGTGTCCCAGATTTCAACTCATTTTCATGCATGTGCCCTGGGGAGGGGGGGGTGATACTAAGGCACCTAACATTTCTGACTCCCCCCCAAGCCAGTTTAAATGCTTGTCATGGAAGCATTAAACCTTCTTACTCCGGTCCCCTTCCCTGACGGATGCAGGCCATTATCTTTATACAGGCTTGCATCAGTCCAGGTGAAGCCCCAGTCCCCCATGAAGCCATAATAATCCTCCCTTCTATGCCATTCCTTCAACCAGGAGTTGAAATTCTGTATGTGGAGTGCCCTAGCCTCTCCCCTGCCATGGACAATTAGTGCTTCCGAGAAGGAGACGGAGTGTTCTCCTTGCTTCAGGCTCCCGCAACTTCCTGAAATCCTTTTGGATTCTTGCTACTTCCACTTTGTCTCCTGCCAGGTCATTCATCCTCAGGTGGATGATAAAATCCAGTTCCTCCCTGCTTGCCCGTTACCCTTGCAATCCTATTGATCTGCTTCTCATCCCACCATGCAGTGCTTTTTGAAATGCATTTTACCTCCCTGTCTTTCCTGCTGGTTCCCCTAACTTTACTCCTCAGACAACTGAGTCCCCCAAGAGGAGAAGCTTCCTCCTCCTCTGGGATTCTCTTTTCCCCTTCCCTGGTGCTGCATCCTGGAGGATCCACCCATCCTCCTTGGTATTGTCTGTGGGTGCTATTGTGGGGCAATCCCACTCCTCCAAAACAGCATAGCAGTTGCTTAACCAGATCGGTAGGGAGATGTGCTTCAGACACCTTCATGGCCATTTCTCTACAGTACCATAATGGTCCTTTTTTCCTCCTGCTTTTGCTCACTTCCTTCATGCAGATGCTGGTTGCCTTCCCTTTTCCTGTACTTAATTTTCTCCATTGTTCCTCTACCCCTCTCTGACAATCCTGCCCTGCTTGGCTGCTTCTGAAGCAGTCTCCCATTTCTTTAAAATCCAACCTACTAAAGTCCAGGACCCTCGTCTTTTTGTGGCTTGCCTTTGCACCCATCTTAATGTTGAACCACACTGTACAGTGATCATTGGTTCCCATTGGATAGCCCACTGTGACATGACTAGGCACTATCACAGCCTCCAGTAGGACAAAGATTCAGAGGAGCAAAAGGAGAAAGCATGTCCCAAATAGGATAGCACCTTTACACCACTAGTCATTTTCAACTTCAGCACGCCAAGTCCAGAGGGCAGGAAAGGTACAAATGGGACATTTGCTGGCCCATATGGGTTAACTAACATGTCTGCACACTGACTCTGTGTATGACTGCATGGAGGAATTTTACAGAGTAGTGCCAGCCCCACTTCTTGTTTGCCATTCAGATGCCTCTGATATAATAATAAAATGATCCCTGGCATCTAGTTGTTCCACCCAGTCACATTCAGATGACCTCGAATAGTAAAATGATCCCTGGCATCTAGTATTTCCCCACCCCAGTCACCATTCAGATGCTCCTGATTAGTATATTAAGAGGATCACTGGCATCTGGCTCACTCTGATTGCAAGACTGATTCCCCTCCCAATTCCATCCATTAAGGTTCTTCCACCCCCCTGTCCCGATGGTGGCCCATAAATTACCCCAGCTACCAGTTCCTTCCACTGCGACAGTGACCAGCCCCAGCCCTTCTGCTCACCACCTCGGCTGGCCACTTTCTGAGTGACAGGGAGTGAGCACACATCTACTATAGAAACAGATGTTCTACAGTAGGTGTGCAGTCACTCTGTTTTGCTCAGACAGTGGCCAGCCAAGGTAATGAGCTGAGAGGCTGTACTGATCACAGTCACAGGGAGGTGACTGCAATCTTGGGCAAATGGTGGGGCCAATGGGGAGAGAGTGGAGGGACCTGGTTGGATGGCTTTGGGAGGGAGCTCTGATTTGTGACTGTGGGTGGGGCTACTAGATGTCAGGGATTATGGAAAAATAGAAAAACAGAAACATAGACAATTATGGCAGGAAAAATACATAGTACTTCAAGTCTGCCCCTAGTTCCCTACTAAACCTCTGGACCTACTGTCCATACAGGGTACTAGCCTTCATTATCCACTCCCCCATTCCCCTCCCTAAGTCTACCACTTTGAGTAACCATTAGACCCTTCATTTTCTCACAGCTATGCTTGAAATCATTTATGATTTTGGTGCCTGCCATCTTGGTTGGCAGGTTATTCCACATTTCTACCACCATTTCTGGAAAATAAAACTTTCCAATATCCCTCTCGATCCTCCCTCCCATCAGTTTCAACCTGTGCCCCCGTGTCCTTGAACTGTTACTCATGCTAAGTAGTTCTTCTCCATTCATCTTGTTTATTCCATACAGAAACTTGAAAGTCTCTGTCATATCACTCCTCTCGTGTCTGGTCTCCAGTGAAGACATGTTTGGCACCTTGAGCAGATCCTCATAAGATCTGTCCTGTCAGCTCTGAATAATCCTGATCACTCTTTGTTATATGGTCTTCAGCCTGTCCTTATCTTTCTTGAGGCGAGGTCTTCAGAACTGGGCAAAGTACACCAGGCGCAGCCTCTCCAATGATCTATAAAGAAGCAGTAAACCTCTTTTCTTCTACTATCAGAACCCCTTCTGGTACATCCCAGCATCCTATTTGCCTTACTAGATGCCTCACTGTACTAGCTTTATTGTTTAAAGATCAACTGCAAAGCTGTTAATTGTTTTACCCTTTATCTTTTCACAGGTATTGGCTGGGTAATAAAAATATCTACTAAAAACCATGTGTCTGGGGGTTTTTCTTTGAAAAGGTGGATATTTTACAACTCAGCATGTTTTACTACCTGATCTTTCAGTGCAGCTCAGTTAAATTTTTCTCCATACTACAGCATTCTGGCTGTTCATAGCACGTCATTCATGGAGCGATGTCTGCTTTGTCTTTGACAGCTATTGTCAGATCGGAAGCGTGAGCTATCATAAGCTGTCACGAAGCAAAGCAGCAGCTGTTTATTTTTTTATTCATGCGCATAATTTGTTTTTAGTAACAGACAGCATGATTTTTCTGTAAAAAAATTGTCAGTTCTAATAGGGGAGTGGATCGATTAATTCACCACAGTTCACTGTGCACGTGGGTAGATTTAAATATATTCTTCAATTTTTTTCTGTTCAGTATCAGGCAGCACATCAAAAGCATAACACATAATCCCCTCCTCATCCTGCTCATTGACATGTTTCCTAAATATAGAATTTTAACCTATAAGTTATCCCTATAGGCAACTCTGTATTTTTTAACCCGTCGGATCAAGCGCTATTATGAATTCTTTTAAGGACCATTTTGTTTAACTGCTGCATCAATCTTAGTATTTTTAAAAATAGAACAGCCCTAGTTTAGCTCAGTTATTTGCTGTCTGTATGCAGAGTTGGGAGCGTTGAAGTTGAATCTCTCTCACTAGCTCTCAATTTGTTCCATAACTAAAACACTGACAGATAAATTGTCATGTAGAGATAGTTAGCATTACTATTGATAATTATTTTGTTAGATTTCATTTTCTATGAACAAATCTAACAGAAAAACTAACATTAGGCAATTTACTTATATTTTGTTTTCGATGTGCATTCTGTGTGTGTGTGTGGGGGCTGGCTAGGTTGCATGAAATGACAGAAAAAAAAATCATAACATAAATGAGTATGTCAGGGTAAATGCTACATGAGCCATAATTGCATGTTCTCCCACTCTGGACCTTGTCATCTGAGCATTGCTTGCTTCTTTGACTATGCACTGCTTTCTAGTCGTTTTTGTGAATTTAGCGATGCAGTGTAAGTCACAGAAAATGCTAGTCTATTTATATTGATTGAACCTATATATTGTCTCTCTCGAGTGCATCTGCAAAATGCCTTACACTGCCTTTCTGACACTCATATCTGATGATATGTAGACTCATCTTACAGAGAGTCTAGCTTATGAATCTTTATGTGTGCCTGCACAGCCAAGAATTACTACCAGCTAACAAACGAGCTGTTTAAAATGGGTACCATGAAATATTTTACCAATCACTCTCTTTCCTCTCAAACTATATTGAAATAGACAGCATGAATACTACAGGCAAATCAAGGATAGTAATGCTGTGCAAGATCCTGACACATGTAAGTCATAGGCAGGCATCTTACATTTCGCACATGATCGGTGCAAATTCATGGTACCCATTTTAAACAGCTCGAGCCAGCTGTGTAGCACTTTGGCTGTGCAGGCACACATAAGCATCTGCAAGCTTTCAGACTTTATAAGATGAGTCTACATATCATCAGATATGTGTCAGAAAGGAAGTGTAAGCAGCATTTTGGCAGATGCACCGAGAGAGACAATATGTTTAGGTTCAATCAATAATAGACTAGCATTTTCTTTGACTTACACTGCATCGCTAAATTCGATAAAAGCACTAGAAAAAGCAGTGCATAGTCAAAGAAGCAAGCAATGCTCAGATGACAAGGTCCAGAGTGGGAGAACATGCAATTATGGCTCATGTGTAGCATTTACCCTGACATACCATTTATGTTAAGGATTTTTTTTCTGTCATTTTCATGCAACCTAGCCGCCCCTCCCCACACACACACAGAATGCACATCAAAAACAAAATATAAGTAAATTGCTAATGTTAGTTTTCTGTTAGATTTTGTTCATAGAAATGAAATCTAACAAAAATAATTATCAATAGTAATGCCAACTATCTCTACATGACAATTTATCTGTCAGTGTTTTAGTTATGGAATAATTGAGAGCTAGTGAGAGAGATTCAACTTCAGCGCGCCAACTCTACACAGACAGCAAATAACTGAGCCAAACTAGGGCTGTTCTATTTTTTAAATAATACTACAGATTGATGCAGCATTTAAACAAAATGGTTCTTAAAAGAATTCATAATAGCGCTGATCCGATGGGTTAAAAAAAATACAGAGTTGCTCTTAGGGGATAACGATAGGATAAAATTTACATTTAGGAAACATGTCAATGAGCAGGATGAGGAGGGGATTATGTGTTATGCTTTTGATGTGCTGCCTGATCCTGAACAGAAAAAATTGAAGAATATATTTAATCCACCCATGCGCACAGTGAATTGCGTGAATTAACTGATCCACCCTTATTAGAACTAACAATTTTACAGAAAATCATGCTGTCTGTTACTAAAAAAATTATGCGCGTGAATAAAAATAACAGCTGCTGCTTTGCTTCGTGACAGCTTATGATACCCGCGCTGGATCTGACAATAGCTGGCACAGACAAAGCAGACATCACTCCATGAATGACGTTATGAACAGCCAGAATGCTGGTAAAATGCGGAGAAAAAATTAACTGAGCGCACTGAAAGATCAGGTAGTAAAACATGCTGAGTTGTAAAATATCCACCTTTTCAAAGAAAAACTCCCAGACACATGGTTTTTAGTAGATATTTTTATTACACAGCCAATACCTGTGAAAAGATAAAGGGTAAAACAATTAACAGCTTTGCAGTTGATCTTTAAGGGAGTCACTAATGATGACTCGTAGGTCTCTTTCCTCAGCTGTAGTGCTCAGATCTACCCCTCCTATCCAGTACTCTGCCTTGGGGTTCTTGTTCCCTAAGTGAATCACCTTGCACATTTTGGCATTGAATTGCAACTGCAAACCTTAGGCTACCCCTCTACTCTTTGCATGTAACGCTGCAGTTTCCTACTTCCCAGTCACTATTTTATTTATTTGTTTTATTTATTGGGATTTTAGAATTAACACCTTTGAGCCATAGGCTCTTTTACAAAGGTTCCACATTGAAACTTCATAAAAAAGACAATAAAAAAAATATTGGAATTGGTTTACACAATCCAGGTTACTTAGCATAAAAAACAGTATAGTTAAACATGGTAGATAGGTTAGATACAATGAATAAACAGGGGATATATTTTCAAGTAGTGGAGTACAGGGACACAGTTATACAGAGAATTGTAATGCTGCTAAAGTAAGCCTTGTCATAGGAGTAGAAGAGTTTCAAAAGTAGCAGGGATTGGAGATACAAACATATAGACATATGAGAGAGGGGTGCGTAAGTGTAAGGAGGTAGTTTAGGGTGTGGGGGGGTGGCAGGTCAGAAGACATTCACGACCTGGGCTAGTGGACAGAGGAGTAGGAAGGGGGCCAGAAGAGTTGGAGAGCTAGTGGAGAGATACAGCAATTGAGGGGAAAAGGGGAAGTGAAAAAATAGAAAGAGAAAAAAGGTGTAGAGGGATTATGGGAGGTGGATAGAGGCATAGAAACAGAGAAAATGGAGATGAAGGGAGACAGTGGTGTCAGCCCGGGGTAATTGAGTGGAGCAGTCACATGAGGCCTGAGTCACAAGGGTATCATAAAGATTACATTTGAACAGGCCTAAAGTGGCTGAATTGGTGACTTCACTGCCCAGCAAGTTGAATAACTTAGGGGCTCTTCCTGCAAACGACTCTGACCCTGAGAGGTGTGATAGTGGGGGACAAGTAGAGTGGAGTTATCAGAGCTTCTGGTATGGCAAGTGCTGTTGGTTGGTCTAAGGAGATTCTGTACCCAAGAGGGTATAAGACTGAGGGATGCCTTTTTTACTACCAGCAGGTTTGGTAAGTGATTCTTCCAGGAAGTTGAAGCCAGTTAGTCTGCTCATAGAGGTTGCAGGTGTGCATGTGGGGGGAAGTACCAGTCAGTAATCTACAGGTCTTGTTCAGAGCAATGGTGACATGCCATAAGGCAGACATAAAGGTAGTTCCATAGATAACAAATCCGTAGTCAATGATTGATACAATCGCACTTTGTGTTGCAAGTTTAAGTGCTTCAAGAGTCAGGCAGTACTTATGTTTATACAGAAGGCCAATGTGGATATTCATGGATTTGGTGACCATATCAATATGACTGGAGAAAGATAGAGTACTGTCCATTTTCACTCCAATATACTTGAAAAATGTGTCTGTTCTAAAGCAACTCTAGTGCTATTTCTGTGAGTCAGCTGTTTACTTTTATGTTTATTATGTGTACTATGGAAAAGCATAATCTATGTTTTCTTGTAGATGGGCACTAGTTTCTGCATGGCAAACCATGTCTCTACATCCTTGAAACTTTCCTGAAGGTGGCCCTCCGAGAACGGAATCAGAGCTCTTTGAGAAAATTACCACATCATATGCATACAGGAGGATATGTTAATGACAGGAGGCAGGGAATTTGTTTAAAAAGATGCTGAATAGCAGGGGCCCCAAAATTGACCCTTGGGGACACCTGACTGAACAGGCTATTTGGAGGAGAGGGCATTACCAATCTTAACCTGTTGAGTGCGGTAAAAGAGATAACTATTAAACCACCTTAGGGTGTCAAGGGACAGCCCTAGATCAGCAAGCTGTTTGATTAGTAGTGGAAGGTTGACCGTATTGAAAGCCTTTGATAGGTCAATGAAGGTGGCACTGACAAGTTGACCTTGATCAAGTACCTGATGAATGTAGCCCATATATTCAATGAGTGCAGTACTGGTGCTGTGACCTTTCCAAAAGTCATGCTGCTGTGGGCATTGCAGGTTGTATTTTTCCAAGTAGTTTTCTAGTTGATCTGCAACAATTTTCTATAATGCTTTGGATAAGGAAGGGAGAATGGAGATAGGTCTGTAGTTCCCGTGTTGTGCTCTGTCACCATTCTTGTGGATTGGGGTCACCAGGGCAGACTTCCACTTGAGAGGGAACTGGGTGAGCATGAGGGAAAGGTTGATAATCTTGGTTAGAGAGGTCAAGACAGCATCAAGGATGAGGGCTATGAGCTTCAAGTCAAGAGAGTCGCCATTTGTTCTGTTTTTTCCAAATACATTCAGTAGGTATGTTTTGGCCTTGAGTTTGGAGATTGACTTGAAATAGAAACGTGGAAGCTCCAGCTTCTTAACCATTTTACCATGAGGAACCAGGGAGGAGTTAGGATCAAAGAAATTAGTGGGAAGCACATGACTAAGGTCAGTGAATTCCAGATTAAAATTATTGGCAATTGAGGTAGGGTCAGTGATAATGGAACCATCTACATTCAGCATGGTGGGTGCCTTTTTGAAACCTTTCCCCATGACTTCTGATATGTTCCTCCAGAATTTCCTTGCATCCTTCCATGTGTTGGATAGGGCACTCCTATAATGGCTGGCTTTATCCAAGTGAATGGTTTGGTACAGGTGTTCCTGGCTATTTTATAGCCCTGTATGTCAGCTGGTCTGCCAGTAGCTCTTGCCTGGTCCCAGAGATGGTCCCTTGATTTCAATTTTTCCAGTAGATCACTTGTAATCCAAGGGTTGTCAAGGTCCTTAATTTTTCACTTCTTGAAAGGAGCATGGACATCACACACTGCATTGAACTGGGAGATGAAGTATTCAAGTGCATCATTTATGTCAGTTGCAGTATCAATTAGGGACCAGCGCTGTTGTCGTAGAAGCAATTTTAATGGCTCTAGGTGCCCTTTGGTGATAATCCTACTATTGACAGTTTTTGCCAGAGTGTATTGAATTTATTTGACCATAAGCACATGACTGAGAGTGGTCACTTATAGAATCAGGAAGGGCTTCCATATGGGAGATTTGGTCTAGGCAGTTTGTGAGCACCCAGTCCAATAGGGTGCTTGTCCCGGTTCTGTAGTTGACCCTTGTAGGTGAGGTTATGAGCTGGGTGAAATTTGCAGCAGATAAGGCATCCTTATAATTGTTCTCATTGGGGGAGAACCAGTTCACATTGAAATCCCAAGCATTATACCTTCAGCGTTGTGGTTTAAGCTATTGATACAATCTAGGTGTCATCTTCAAAGAGATACAGCCCTAGATTCATTCTCAAACATTGTTGATGAGCATATTGAAGAGGACAAGACTCAGGATGGATCCCTGTGGCATTCCAGTCATGACCGATGACCTCCCTCTCTTCTGATTTGACACCATAGTCACGATCCTCTGCTGCATCTCTTTCGACTAAAGTCCCCTCACCCCCACCAAAACACTGCTTATATTTTCCTTCAAATCATTGGACCTCACCCCCTTGCACCATGACCTAAGCTGCTCTGATTGGTCCCCTATCTCATTCGCCTCCTCCACTGACTCCATGCTAATGTATTTCAAAATGAAATTCCTTGAACTATGGGACTTCCACCCCCCCCCCAGTGCAGGACATGAGAAAAGGTACCCACCTACCCTAGATCATGGCCAAACTCATAGCTTGCTTGCAAGTGAATGATTTGGCCTGAGCAGAAGACAAACATAACCCATCCCTCATGGCCTCCAGAGGTATCATCATCTCTGCAACACCAGTACCAGGAAAATAAGGCTTCCCAAAGGAGAGTATTTTACATCCACCTTCAGTGCCAACACAGGTCACCTGTCTAAATTTTGGAAGATCACCACAATCTCTTTTCCCCTCCCACTCAATCCCCTTGGCCTGTCCTTAAAGTGGGTTACATCCCTATCTCTAACCCCTCCTTCATCACCACAGAGTTTAATACCTTTTTTTATCACCCGAACCTTCTCTCTCTCCTCTCCTCCCTCTCCCCTTTCTCGCCTCCCTCTCACCCCTGCCAGCCTGCATAAAAGTAATCTCCTTCCTTCCCCCTATTTATCTTCTCTCCAGTAACTCCATCCTACATCACCAACACCCTTCCCACCTTTAACCCTTCCAAGGGTGGGAGCCCAGATTGCCTGGATAGCAAGCTCCTCCATCTCTCTGCTTCTGCAATCTCCTCCCCATTGGCTGACCTCCCTTACCTCTCTTTCTGCTGTTCCTCCATCCCTGCTGACTGGAAGACCGTCACTGTTACTCCTCTTCCAAAAGGTGGTGACCCATCTGCTACTAACCACCACTGACCCATTTCTCTCCTCCTTCAAAAAAACAGGAACAAATTGTCTTGTCACGACTCTCTCTTTCTGAACTCCTCTTCTTTCTTAACCCACTACAAGTCTGGCTTCAGCAAGAACCACTCCACCACCATTTCCCTGCTCAGGCTCACCAAATCCATCCACAATGGTATGTATCACAGCCTATTCACCGTTGCTGTCTTTGTCAGTATAGCCAAAGCATTCAACACCTTCTCCCACCACAGTTATTAGCCAAACTCCAGGCTGTGGGCCTCTCCAACTCAGCTATTGACTGTTCTACTCCTACCACATGGGTAAGTCCCAGGCAGTCAAAATTGGTGACCCCCTCTCTTCTCTCTGCCTGGATCCACTGGGATCCCACAAGGATCTGTGTTAGGCCCTCTGTATTTCTCCATTTTCCTTAATGATCTCCCCCATATGCTTGTCTGCACCCATTCACATGTACACGGATGCCACTGTCCTCTTCACAGCAGGCCCACAGACTCAAGTTGGACTACAATCAAGCTCAACCCTGGCTGTGCACAAATCATCTTTTCCTCAATGCCAAGAAGACTGTCTCCATGTCCTTTGGCACAAGACAAAGACTCTCTAGGCTCCCTCCCTCCCCTTCCCACTTTCCATACCCTGGATGTCTCCCCTGTGGAAGATGTTACCACCTTTAGGTATCTTGACATCTGGCTAGACCAGCACCTAAACTTTTCTGAACAAGTAGATGCTATAGTCAAAAAGCTGCACCTCAGTTTGGTGCACTTCAAAGGAAATGTGACTGTATACCACCTCCAGCACACCGTGATAATATCCAGAAAATGATCCTCCCAATCTTTGACTATGATGATGTGGTCTAAAGTGCAGCCCCAGTCACTACCCTTTCCAGACTAAACACACTCTTCAACTATTTCTGCCACTACATTCTTGATTGTCCTTCTAGGACTCATCACTGTTCTATGTATAAATCTCTCTCCTTTTCATCTCTTGTGGACAGACACCATGCCTACTGTGCCAGCTTTGTGGGCAAATTCTGGTTTATTTCCCTCCCCTTCTACCTCTCTGCCCCCCCCCACAGCCATACCTTCAGAAGCTCAAATGTTAAAATCCTAGCAATTCTTTCAGTCTTCATGACCATCAGCAAAGCCGTGTTTAGCCACCACTTCCCTAAAATCTGGAATTCCCTCAACCCATCCATTCTCAAATATCTCTCCTCTGGATCCTTTCAAACCACTTCAGAGGTCTCAGATCTCCCTCCTGCATTTGCTTCTAATTTTCACTCCTGCTCTGCTATGACTTGCTTCCAGTTTAGGTACAGCTATAATTTAGGAACTTATGTTCCCCACTCTAGACATTATGCACAAATATTTACAACTAGTGTTGATTTAAACTGCTCTGTATTTGATTGCAAGCATATGTTTGTGGCTCCTGACTGAGCTGTATGTGCATTGTCGATTGTTTGCTTGTTACTCAAGTTCTCATTTCTTGCATGTATTATTCCCAACATAATTTGCAATTGTGTGCCACTCTACTTTGCTCTGTCAATAGTCTTCCACCGAGCATGTTATGTATTTTGAACTCTTGGGCTACCTAAGCCTCACTTGTACAAGTTATCTTCCCCCAGGATGTATCTGGAAATGAGCTCCCAGCTTAGTACACCTTTCCTGGTATAACTTTTAAATGTGTAAGTAAGTAAATAAATAAATTCTACACCCATATTATTATAATAATTGGGTCATTTGAATGCAATTTGGGGGGGGGGCACTAGATACCAAGTATCATTTTACTATAATAATTGGAGCCATTTAAACTGTGATCAGGGGTGTGGAAACTTTAGATGCCAAGGATCATATCTGTCTACTACTTGGGAGATTTAGAATGGTAACCAGGGATAGGGTGACAATATGCACCACTGTGTGCTCAAATGAGGGCAGGATTTTTGGAAGCAGTAAACGTTATTGCAATTTCAGTTGTTAAGCACTTTTAAAATCTATTATATACTGTAGCACTGTACTATGTATGCAGGAGGTGATCCCTCATTTGCAAAGCTGTAGTAGTACATATGCACATACACATGATCAGGATAGCATTGGGGGCTGCTAAATATTTGGCTCCTGTTAATCCATGGTGTTCTCCCACAGGGCACGGTGCTTAGATGTTTAGCACACCACTAACCCTCTGAAAATGGGTCCCTATTTAACTAAAAATCCTCTGCCGATGCCTCTTAAGATGCAGAAAATAAACAGAAATGGATTAACTCTTTCTGTATCTTTATGTATTTCTTTATGTTATTTTCCTTGGAAAACTTTTATCTAATTTCAAAACATTGTGATGTGTCTTAAAATATTTATAACAACTGTAGCTCAAATACAATTTCTTCTTTCATCCAAGTGCTGTTTTTGTTTACTTATAAAAATACAGTCTGGTGGGCTGGCTTAGTAGCTTGGTGGTAGGTGCACTGACTCCTATGCCAGTTGCCCAGTTTTGGGGGAGGACCTGGGTCAAACAGGGGTTAGCTGGTGGGAAAGATAACTGAGCATCTTGGAGACTGCTCTCCTCTCAGGGAGGGGTAGTCTGACCACCCCACTCTTTAACAGCCACCTAGGTGAGGGATGTTGGTAGGGCATCAGAGTGGCATAATGGACAGGGCTCAGACAGGCACAAAGCAGTACTTGCTTTTAATTTGATTGGCATCATTACATGCTTAGCTGCCCAGGGGATAAACCAAAGGTAGAAAACCTCCAATGCCAGAATAATCCACCAACCTGCCACAGGCTTTGCAATACTAACCAGGCTCTGCTCCTGTCTGAATATGTGTCTCCTTGTGATTGACCCTCTCCCTCCTGGCCCCAACACAGGGGTGGTGGGGAGGCCATAGGAGATCTAAGAGCAGGTAAGTCCTAGTGATTTTGGATGATGGCATGGACAGGTCAGTGTGCAAGGGGGTCCGTGGGTGATCTAAAAGATAAACATCTCCGTGGAAAAAGAAATAAAACACAGTTTGGGAATTTCAAAACTCAATAACAGTCATACCATATAAACAGTGTAACTATGTACTATGTGGCTAGACCAGGGCAGGTTTATTAATGGAAACCAAGTGCCTGGCAAAGCTCTGTCCACCTTGCAGTGCTCCACAGATATGTGATGGGCAGGTTAGGAGCTGTGAGTGCCACCAGAGAAGTATCACAGTGAAGTTATTCAAAACAGAAATGTGCAAATTATGCATATGCCATCTGAGCTCCTGACGAGAACTGGGAACTGAGCAACTGCTGCAAAAAATATATTTTTTTTTTCTTAGCCAAGAACCTTTATAAAAAAAACATTCAAATAAAAACAAAAACTAGATCAATACTAACTCAGTAGAGTACAAACTAGGAAAGTGTATGGCTTTCACTTTCACAGTTTCTGCAGTGCTTCCCAAGCATTCAGCTCAAATAAGTTGCTGAACTAACACAGTAATCCATTCCACATAAATCTGATCAAAACTTTAACTTAGAAAAATGCATTCAGTCCCCTATGTTTATATGGTATGAGAGTGATATATTAGGAATATCGTAAGTATTAGCTTCCCATACAAATGTGTTTTAACAGTAAATGAGGGCATCACTTACTTAAAAAAATAAACTACATCATTTTAAATTAGTTCTAAAAGTTCCTTGTCACATCACAATATTCTGAAATTTGATTAAAGGTGTGAAAGCAAAGCAAGATGCAAAACCCCATAAAGAAGAAGAATGAAAGATAGCCCTGTTTTTGTTTACCTTCTGCTCTGCAGCTTTAGACATCCTCTCATCATGCCAGAAGCACCCTGAATACAACAGAAAATGAGTGCAGGGGCAGGCCATTCAAGGGGAGGTGTAATTTCAGAATGTAGTCCATTTCAGTATATAGTTTATTTGTTTCAGTACATAGTGTATGTTGATTTTTCAGTCTATAGTGTATGTATTTCAATACATAGTTTATGTATTTCTCCATGTAGTGTATTTGTTTCAGTATGTAGTGTATGTGGATTTTTTAAATATATTGTGTATGCATTTCATATGCAATGTATTTCTTTCAGTATAGAGAGTATGCAAATTGTTTCAATAGATAGGGTAAGTGTTTTATTATGTAGTGTATTTGTTTCAGTACACATCGTATGCAGATTTTTCAATGCATAGTGTATTTATTTCAATAGATAGTGTATGTATTTCAATATAAAGTGTTGATGTTTCAATATATAGTCTATTTGTTTCAGTAGAAAGTGTATGTGGATTTTCAATATTCAGTGTATGTATTTCAATATTTTTTTTTTTTGTTTTGTTTTGTTAGTTGTTTAACCAGGAGTAGCACACTAAGATGAAAGGTTTTTTACAGGTGTGACCTGGGAGCACAGGGACATTAAGTGACTTGCTCAGAATCAGAGAGTATGCAAGTGGAAGCTGTGGGATTCAAACCCAGGTCTGGTCTGCTGGATGTCACCAGATTTGCAGCTCAGAGCCTTAAACCACTGCACTATACTGCCTCCCCTATGTAGTGTGTTTATTTCAGTGTATATAGTGTATGCAGATTTTTTCAGTGTATATTGTATGTGTTACAATATATAGGGTATTTGTTTCAGTAGATAGTTTATGTGGATTTTTCAGTCTGTAGTGTATGTATCTCAATATGTAGTGTATATGTTTCAGTACATAGCACGTTTGTTTCAGTATATAGTGTATGTGGATTTTCAGTACTCAGTATGTGTATTTCAGTAAATAGTGTATGTATTTCATTATACAGTGTAAGCATTTCACTATATAATGTATTTGTTTCACTATGTGATATATGCATTTCAGTATACAGTATATGTATTTCAGTAGATAGTGTGTGTGTGGTTCACTACATTGTGCATGCATTTCACTATATAATGTATATATTTCACTATATGATGTATGTATTTCACTATATAGTGTATGTGTTTTACTATACAACCAGAGATTCTGAATTATGTCCCTAATGGCTTGCCATACTTAGCAGTTACATAAGCCTGAGGTCGGGATTGAACTACTACTTAAATGATCCCCCTCTGAGCAGATCCATAAACCTAAAGAACAACCCTGAATTCACTACATTGAATAACGTTCTCAAAGGTGTAGTAAAGAGGAAATGGAGAGAGGGCAAAGACAAAGCAATCCACCACCCACTATTTACCACAGAAGAGCTGCAGTTTCTAAGAAACTCACCATGCCTTCCCCTAATACTGCACCCAGTCTAGTAAAAAAAGTATGGCTAGACCTACAACTACAAATGGCAAGAAGAGGTAATGAAGGAGTGTGATTCTTCAAAAAAGACTCATTTGAAATAAAAATAACACCAGCCGTACTCAAATATCTCATGAAAACATTCAATGAAAAACCAAAAAAACATAAAAAAATAGATGATCCAAATAAAGAAAATACAAGGGGGTTCCTTTTCGAGCAGCCTGATAACCTGCTTTACCACTCTATCAGAAGTTACATGCAATATGTGAACAAACTGCCACCAGAAACTCCAGCCCTTTTTTGCCAGCCCAAACACCAGTCTCTAGAAACTCTGGAAAAAATGCAATTCTGGTATACATGTGAGCCTATTGGACTAAATTATTTCAGCTCCCTGTTGCTTCGAATCTGCAGAGAAGCACGTTAACGGCACATCTATTCAAGTCACTCCCTCAGAGCCACTGCAGTCACCTTATTAAGATCTCTAGGACTTGAAACAAGATAAATTACATCAGTGACCAGACATTAAAATTAAGCTTTCCTGCAAGCTTACTGGCAGCCAAATCAAGAAGAAAGACAGCAATGGAGTTCAATACTGGTCCCAAAACTCACCCAACAACCTGAGTCATGCAGCAACTCCTCCTCTCAACAATGATCAGAATCAAACTCCTGCATCTTTAGTAGACACCCCCAAACAGCCAAACAACAAACCACAAAAACCACTGCAATCCTTCACCAAAGTTCTTTAAAGACTTGCATGGAAGCCTTGCTGTGCAGGCAAAGATAAAACCCACATCAACCTCTGAGCATGATAAAGAACTCCAGCACGCTGAGGTTCAAAATGCCCAAGCACTGCAGTGCAAGCCAGCTGATTACCTTCATTGTACAGAACTTTCCCAAATCCAAGAAGTGTTTGCTGAAGATGAAGCATTTTTAAATGCAGAAATCCACTCTTTGTAAATGGACCCCAAAGGCCCCAAAGAAACATTCAGTGTGGTGCACGCTGCCTGCAAATGGCTGAAAAACACTGCAAAACATTGAAATCTTGCTCCCCAGTGAGATCTTGCCAGACAATAAAAACTCCATCCAGAGTGCCGCTCCTTACAAAGTTCAACAACCATGGCACAATCAATGTTTATTTAAAGGAATGAACATTGACAGAATATAAAGAGAAAAGTTTAAAAAGTAGTTGACTTTTGTTATAATTCTGCAGCAGTAGCAACACTCAGTTTTTTTTACCTGAAAAAAAAAGAAAGTTAAACAGTCAAAACAGTTACAGTTTGACTATTTTTACAGTTTCATTTATAGTTGTAAGATTTAAAATTAAAAATAAAAGCAAGTTATAAACATAAGTTATAAATGACTGTGCCGGTAAGTTATTAGTTATGCCTGTAATGTTGTCAGTTATTCTACCACAGAAGGAACTATTTCACATGGTGGAGGAATTTCTTAACCTTAAAATAAAAAAATAAAAAAATGAACACAAAACCTTGCAATCTCTGCCTTTTTCTTACTAAAATAAGTTTTGCTATGTGTATAATTGCAATACTGCACTCTGAGGTGTGGGTTATATTGGTATTTATTCATGCCTGGTGTGGATTTGGTCACAAGGTCACAGCATGAGTAAATCCCAGCATAATCCACACCCTGTCGTAGATTATTGTTTGTTACTGACGTGTCCAAAAGGTATTGTTTTAGCTTTGTTTTTAAATAATCCCAGGGAGGATGAAGTATAAAATAAGAACAGCTAAACACATGCAGGAAACCAAAAACAGTGATCATAATAAGTCATCTATAAAACAAAAAACATTACCCTGTAGTACCTCACTTACCTAACTTCACTAATGGCAATCAAGGAATACAATATACTTAAGGTTCAAAAGCACTTTAGATGAGCTACGCAACATGGCCTCCATCTTGTAGCATTTTGTCCTGCAAAATTATCTGCATGATAATGAACAAATAAATACTGAATAAATATTTATCTGGATGCTCAGAATTAGTGCAGCACAAGTTATAAAAATATAAAGGGGATATTTTCCTTTCTGTGGATTGGAATATGTCTTAATTTTTGTTGATTCGTTACTTGACACCAGTGCCCACCTCAGAAGCTTAGAAGTAGTTAAAAGCTTCTTATAGAGCAAAGTGTACATACATGAACATTGGTCTAGCTAAATTTTCTCCATAGAAATGGAGCTCTGTGAGTAGTCTGAAATACTGTAGGTTTAAAAGTGTAGAAAAATAGTTAGTGAATGTTTCCAGAGCATTATTAAAAGGCAATGCCTTGAGTAAATGTGGGAAAGTGAGGGATGTTGCCCTACCCCTCTGAACATCACATATAGTGCCAGATTATATGATCCCCTGCTCATTTTCAGTTGCATGTTGCCATGCTGCATGTCTGGACTATCCTTTCCTGTTTTTTGGGGCACACAGCTCTTTCCTACCAGCACCAGTCCTACCTCCTTACCTCCCTAACATGTTACCATCCATTGCTTCTTACTCTTATATAGGACCCATATTGCTTCAGGACATGATGTGTTTCTTGTCCTCAACAGACTGGTGCTCATCATTGCACCTGCCTATGGCAGCCAGCCAGCACCGGAAGTCTTATCGTGTATTGTCCGCTCCCGTGACACGCCTGTTTAACTTGTCCCTTGCACAGTGTGTTCTCCCACCAGTCTGGATAACTGCCAGCATTATTCTTCTCTTCTCTTCAAATCTGGTGAGCTGAGTGACCTAAACAGTTACAGATCAATTTCCCTCCTTCCCATCCTTTCCAAATTACTGGAAAAAAATAGTTAATTCCCAGCTTAGGAAGCATTTGGAAACATTTAGCATTCTGAACCCAGCGCAGTCTGGATTCAGGTCATGTCACAGCACAGTTTCTGCCCTTGCTAAGGTCTCCAATGATTGGTTAAGGTCCCTGGATGACAAAAACTATGCTTACACCTTATTTCTTGACCTTAGCAAGGCCTTTGATATGGTGGACCATGACCTGCTTCTGCTGTCACTGAAAAACCTTGGCCTGGACTCTCTTGCGCTGAACTGGTTCTCTAGCTATCTTACTGGCCAACAGCAGTAGATCAAAAAAGATGGGGACCTCTCCACTCTGAAACCTCTTATGAGAGGTGTGCCTCAAGGGTCTATTTTAGGCCCTTTACTATTTCCTATATACATCAATAACATAAACTCTGGTATTAAAGCTGCTAACATCTAGCTTTTCGTGGATGACATGGTTCTTTACACAGACAGACCCTTCCCAGAGCTTGCCAGCAATGACCTACAGCTAGACTTTAAACTTCTACAACAAAATCTATTCCATCTAAAATTCTTGCTAAATGCCAAAAAGTCGAAAGCAATGCTTCTTTCACCTTTTGCTAAACCAGCCAGCATCTACTCGGTACCTCATATTACCACACGACTGAGGGAGAAACTAGAGTTTTTAGCCAAATTCAAATATCTGGGCTTCTGGGTTGGCCATACGTTGTCTTTCATTGACCATATAGAAGAATTAATGAAATAAATAAAGCAAAGGCTTGGACTGTTTTTCTGCATTTAGCATTTACTTATGCCTGAAGCAAAAACACGCCTGGTTCAGACCACCTTTTTCCTGCTCCTCGACTATGCAGACTTTCTCTATGGACAGGGCCCTAGCACAGCTTTAGTAAAGCGTGCATATTGTACCACTGTGTTCTCTTATTCACCACCAGTGCTCCATTCTCTACTGATCACTGCTCCCTATACTCTGAACTAGGCTGGTTATCATTAAAACTCAGAAGACAGAATAATGCAATTATCTGGACATACCAAGCTTTTACTAATAAGTTACCTCACTATATATCAGACTGTCTGCCTTTCTGCACTGAAAGGAACTACCCCCTTAGGAGCCTTTCCTATATAATCTTTGCTACACTCAGAGTTAGAACACAATTTGCTAAGACCTCAATAAGCCATGCCCTACCTGTTCTCTGGAATAGCCTCCAAAAGATATTGAAATTAACATTAACTGTCAAGCTGCCTACCTTTAAAACCTTGCTGGCTTGCTCCCTCGTTGTGACTTGCAACTGCTTCAATCTATGACTATTTATCCTTTGTACTGTTTCCCAATGATTCCACCTTCCCACTCTTCAGAATCGACACTGTAACTCATCTTCACTCTTTTGTAAAGTTGTACCATTTTGTATATATTGCATATTGCATGTAGTGTACATACTCAGCCGATATTATAATTCATTGGATACTTTATTTTGTCCAATGATTGCTGCATATGATATGTCTATCTTGTTACATTCACATGTAAGCCTTTCAGACTATGATGCATTGTTATTGTTGTTGTTCTTATCCTTTTGTTCCTTTGTTTAATTGTGAATATCCCAGGTCTATCTTGTAAATGAGTTCCACTTAATGATGTTTCACATGGTAAAATAAAGATTGATTGATTGATTGATTGATTTTTGGGCTATATTCCCTTCTTGCTCCTATTTTCCACAAATAAGGATATTACATGTCCTTCTACAAATTATTCAAGATGTCACCACATAACTGATTCAACCCTAAAAGGCTTCTGGCTGTTACATTTGGGCAGGCTTTCATTCTCCATTATAGCAGTCTACAGTCTGTCTAATAGTGATCAACTAAGCTAGTTATATCAATATTGGCAACATTGTTTCTGACTATCAGTTACCTTATACCAAGTTGATTTAAAAATAATCTCCCTCCATATAGTATACAAAACTATTATCCAGGCAATGCAGAGTGCCATCTGGTGGTGAAAGTTTAGATTGCAACTTACACAGAACTAGAAACCTTCGACCTTACCACATTAGATCCTGATCCCATCAGATCTCACAAACTAAGTAGGGTTGGGTCTGTTCTGTAGTTGGATGGGACCCCTACAGTGAACATCACATGCTGCAGAAAGTGGTGCTGGGAGCTCAGTGGGGAGCACTCTCCCAGTACTTATGAATAACTGTATCAATGCCCCAAAATGTGTTAGATGATACTGTGCTCTTCAGCAATGGTGTCTTTCAGATGACACATTAAGTCAAGGTCCTGTCTGCCTGTTTCTGGTGGTAGATCAAGAAGAGGTTAAAAATCCATGATACTTCTCAAAAAAAGGTAAAAGAATTTCTGCAGTGCTCTGGTCACTTTTCCTTCATTCACTATACCAGCAACAATGTAACCTAATTCAGCATCAATCTGTACGTCCTTCATCCCTGCCCACACTTGAATGACACTGAAAACAGAACATATTCCCTAGCACTCCTTTCCCAGCCAACATGAAAAAGAACTAGACCTCAGTCAAACAGACCACAGTGTGAAATTTCCTTTTCACCGAATGCTTAGAGTCACTGCCTCTGAGACTAGGGATCAAAAATGCAAAGATCAAATCCAAATTCTGGCACTTACTTTTTCAGAACTGTATTGAGTTTACAGATGCCCTTCCAAACTGGGGAGACAACACTGAATTGATAACAAGGATGGGATCACAGCCTGTAGAAAAACAAAGAATAAGAAAAAAGACAGTGTGATGTAGTGTGTACATAATCAGTAAGCAGAGAACTCCCAAGTGCTGTCTGGTGGCGAAAATTTAGATTGCAACATGTACTGTGTAAAGAACTAGAGCACAGTCTAAAAGCCTGTTTCTAGGAGGCAGTATAGCATAGTGGTTTGGGCACTAGAGCTGCAAACCTGGAGAATTGGATTGGAAACCCATCAGCCCCCAATTGAATACTGTGTGACCCTAAGCAAGTCACTTGACTTCCTTGTGCTTCCAAGTCGCACCTGGAAACAAGCTTCAGCTTAGTGTGTTTTGAGTCTAACAAGGTAGAAAAGATTATTAAAAAATACTGGTCAATTTTACAGACCAAACAAAAGTTATAGCTCTATGTAAAACAATTTCCACTTATGGTTTATAAAAGAGCTATGTCCACTAAGTATTCCACTAACCCTATAGTTGGTATGCAAATTGAGGTTAACAATTTCATTAACTGTGACACATGTTTTGTTATCTAGCTGGCTACCTGCAAATGTAGGGCATATTATGTCGGACGCATCAAATATATATTCAAGGAAGGAGTTGGTGAACATGTCCAAGCCATATTGGGCTTAAATTTGGAATATGCCACAACAAAGCACATTCATGAAGTAAAAGACAAAACATTGAATGAATGGTGCTTTGCTGGTATAGAGAAAGTTAAAACTGGCCCCAGAGGGGGTGACTTAAACAATAAATTAGCCTACAGGAAGAATTTCTGGATTTTTTAAATGCAGGTAATGAGTTTCCCTGGACTTAATGACAAAATAGAACTGATTCCACACTTACAATTGGCTGTACTTTTCTATGTTTACTAACATGCACACATGGATGTAACTTAAGTAAAATGGTAGCCAGTTAAAATGTTTTAGCCCAATAAAGTAATATGGGCAAAACCAGTATAATTTATTAAATAATACTTTTGATGTATTAAGTGACTTATTTATGCATAAGATAGTTACAGCACGTGTGCATTACTTACTGAATAGTTATAATTTGTACTGATTGATTACACATGTTTTTAATTAATTTATAGTATTTAAGTGTGTTACATGGTGTTAATGTTTAACTCTTGACAAAGCACAGTGTGCCTGTGTGAAACATTGAATGATTTTTTGGTGGTGTGGTGAAGGCATGTGGTGATGCTGACAATTGGAATAAAGGAACTATAGCACATCTATGCTGGACTGGTGCTTATATTTTTCTATAAACATGAATGTGTGTCAAGGTTTTTCTAGTTTGAATCTTTGTCTTGTAGCTTGAGCACCATGGATCCATGAGCAGTTCTGGCATTTTTATCAATTATGTTCATTTAGTGCACAGACTGGAGACATCATTTTTCTAAGGGGATGGGTGTTCCTTTTTGAATTTAATGTCCCAGGAACAGAAGCGGTAATCTGCTAACGTATGTGAAAATTTGTCAGGAATTAAGTGGCCAACTGAGACTTGTTTTTTGATGTCAGAGCTATTGTGCAGTGGAAACCAGTTTCAAGAAGGTTGCAACTGGGATATAAGGTTCCTGTTTTGTAAGTTAGACACTGCCTGAGCCAGTGACAAACTACCCCAGTGGTGAACAGCCACAGTGCTAATAGAGATAGCTGAAATGAGAGCTTTACAGAATGGGAGTGAGTCAGAAGCAATTAATTGTTTCTAACAGGGGATGTTAATGTGGAGGATGGAAAAAACTAGAGTACTGAAAGGGATGCAAGATGTCTGCTGTATGACATGCAGATTGCAAAGGAGGTCATCTGAAGCCACTATGAGCTGGTCTCTTCTCTGGAGAGATATGTTGCCAATCTAGTTTGACAACTGGCTGCATTATGGAGCCATGGTCATGAGAGTTGGCGTCTGATGGGGATGCTGGTGGGGGGGGAGAGACCTTGCATCAAGGATTCTGGGAGGGAAGCACATCTTGTGAGCTTTCAGGGCTTTGTGATGTACATCATCCTTCCCATGGAGGGCAAGAGAAGGGATTATGTAGGTATGCTAATGGTGGAATGGTGGAAAACATGGTAGCTGGGGCTTCAGTGTCAAAAAGCACAAAATAATGAATGGATATAGAACCCATGGCACTGAGTATATGATGGGGTAATAGCAGTCACTAGTGAGGAAACAGACCTCATGATCCTCACATCTGTGACCCTGAAAGTGGCAAGGCAGTGTGATAAGGCTTTAGGTAAGGCTTGTGGAATGCTGGAGTGTATAATAAGAGGTATCTCCTGCAAGTGGAAGGAGGTGGCGTTGCTATTATATCGCTGACTGGTGCATCTGCACCTAGAGTACTGTATTCAATTTTAGAGACTGCACTTCAGAAAGGACCCAGACAGAGTAGAGACAGACCAGACGAGGGGAACTAAAATTGTGCATAGTTTGCACAAGTAGCCCTACAAAGAGAGATATGTGATCTCAATATGTATACCCTTAAAGAAAGAAGAAACATGCGGTTATGATAGAGACTTACATGTACCTTAAAGGAGTGAATAGTGTACAGATTATGAATGTCTTTTAAATGAGAACAACATCAGGACCGGGGGTATGCAATGAAGTTGGGGAGGATTCAAGAGTGATGTAAGGAAATATTTCTTCACTGAAAGGGTAGTGGAAGCCTAGAACTAATTCACTGCAAACATGGTGAAGACTAGAACAGTGAGAGGTTTCAAACATGCATGGGATGGACATACGGGTGTAGTATATAGAATTCAGGAAGGTGGGAGGTTCAATAGAGACCAAAGAGTGACTGCAGAGACAGAATAGGTAGGGAACATCTGTGCAGATTAGATAAGCTGAGCAGTCTTTTTCTGTCTACAAGTTCTGTGTTTCTGTGTAATAAGGGTGACCCATTGCCGGTGGACACTAACAGTATTTTATAAGCTTTAGTCAGGATGGATTGAAGGGGTCAGATTAGTAGGGCTGGTGGGTCAGACCTGGCAAAAGAATACCCAACCAACTACTACAGGAAAAAAAAGGCATGGAAGTGATGCACAAAAGTAGTGGTCATTTGGGGCTCTATTGTTTGAGCAATTGGTAAGATTGAGAGAGCACTGCTAGATCTGTATGTTAGCTCAGTTGAGGTGGGTTGTCTGCCTAGAGTGCAGGATGAGCAATTGCTATTCAGGGCAAAGAAATACAGCAGGAGAAGGAGATGATCACTATTATCCTTGTTGGCATGACTGACATAGTGTAGGATGAACAAGTTCTAAGGACATATGGAGGTAATTTGTGGGACTACAGTAGGCATGTTCCTGAAGGGAAAATATCCAAGATGATCTTTTTCATAATGTTCCTGGCAATTTGGGATAGAGAGGAACAGTTGCAGACCATTAGACAGGCTAACACTTGGTGAAGATTCTGGTGGAAGAAGGAAAGTATTCTTTTTCTTGCCAAGCGCAGGGCTTCCTGGGGCAAGGAACATATTTACATCAAAAATATGCTGCACCTGCACTCAAAGAAAGTGGGGGTACTGGCCAGAAAAATGCACAGGGCAGTTAGATGAGATTACAGTTAGAACATGGGGGGGTGGCTAGTGCAGAAGATTGCCATGGGTAGATGGTAGATGCAGGAGATCATGAAGGGATGAAAACCAGCAGAGCTGATATGGAGGAAAATAATCCAACCCAGGGTGATTTAAAGGAAGTCTTGAGAGGTAACACTACTCATTTGCAAGTGAGTTTGAAGAGCATGCACAGCAAACTGTATGGTTTCAGGACACATGCACTTTGATGACCAGGATGCAGAGGCCATCACAGAGACCTGGTGGGGACAGAAAATGATGGAAAGTCAGGATAGAGGGATACAGGCTATTCCAAAGGGATAAGATTGGCAGGAAGTGGGTGGGGTGGCTCTCATCATTTGGGAAAGAGGTACTGTGGAGGACAAGGAGGACATCAGAACAAAACAGTGTCATGGAGTCTATCTGAGCTCAGGGGAAAAGAAAGTCATGATAACCAGTTGGGTAGGGAAATTAAGGAATCAATTAAATTACAAGGAGTTGGCTAGTAACTGTTCAGTTCCTCATGACTCCCCAGCCAGTAGTCCATTTATGCAGCTGCAAAGAGATATTCTGCATTGTGGGTGTATTTTACAGATGACACCACAAAGTCACTTAAACTATGTTGTTGTCAGTGTGGTGGAAAATGCAGTTGGGGTTATTGTACTCACGCATTTGTAGCAAGTATTTTGGCAGATAATTTAAAATGTCACCATGTCATCTTCCTAATAGTCACACCCATTCCCAATTCCCACTCTGATGTCATGGGCCAGCAACAGCATAACAATGGCAGAAACAGCAACAGCAACAGTCAGAAAAAGGAAGCTGTGGGATTAAATGGTTTGTTCAAGTAGTGAAGCCACCATGGCAGCCACAGAATCCAATTGATGCAGCCCCAGATACTGGTTCTGTTTAAAAAGATTAACTCTAACCACCATCAACAAAACAAATGACACTGCCTGAGTTATCACAATCCTGCACTAAACTGTCACCTTCTTACCCAAGTTCTGTCCAAATCATGCAACATATTTGGGAGATGATGACTCTTGAACTTCAGACATTCTCTATCACAGAAGACACTAGCATTCAAAAACTGATCATAACCCTGTCTTGCCTGCCACTGGATCTCCTGCACTGGATAAAATCAACCCTAAAAGCTGAATTCTTTTGATGCTATAAACAAATGATACAATACTGTCTTGAAAGCATTTCAAAAACTAGATAAAAAGTGGGACACTGTGGCCATGCAATGTGAGACAACTGAACACCATGTGAATGAAGAGGAAAATCTTTGACACTTTTGACCAAGGATCAAGCAACTCTGTCAAATAAAACTGAATTGATCATAGCACTTCTTTCTTTAGTCCTGAGGTATAATATATCCTAAGCAGAAAAACTAGAAAACCTTGAAAACTACCAGAACATTTTTTTATGTATTGTGGGTCTAACACTCCTGGAAACACCTGAAAAATAATACTGGATATTGTATGTAAGCATTTCATTGCAGTACATTGCTACACAGCTGATAATTTACCTCCACTGAATGGCTGAATTAGCAAATTCTACTTTCATGGAATACTCAAAAATTCTACATAATGCTGACAGTCTGATAGTTAGAGCTCTGAAATATGGCATGCATACAGTTTCAAGGAGTCCATAACAGTATGTTAAGTAGCATAATATTTGGATGAGAGGCACGAAAATGTTATAGTCTCAAATCCGGCAATTTATTAGTCGGGAAAATTTCTGAACATAGTTCTGTGCTTACAACTTAGCCACCATTAGAGGTAGATAGTAGAATGGAAGAATCTTAGAATTAGTTAAATGGAGAGGCAGTTGTTTACGTAACTTGTAAGTTACAGGAGTTCAAAATATTCACAATTTATTTGTTAAACTGTGTCAAAGGAATGTCCAATAATCTAATTAAGCTGGATAGCTGGGATTTAGTGCATTAAAATTTATTGTGGATACTTTAGAAATTATTTACTGGAAAATGTGCTCAGAAATTCATGGACACATAATAAGTAATTCCAGTAGAATTCCACATGTGTAATTTAAGTATCATGAAGCACTTATCACTGCTGAATCCTCTACCTGCACTAGCATCATGACCCTGCAATGTCCCTCCAACACTCCTGCAACAATGATGCCCAGCATCAGGCTCCATCATGACTAAATTTATCCACATATGTCAGTCACAATGGCCAAAGTCACAATTAGTTGTAAGGCTTGCCATCACTTGATGCCAACATTTTCAAATAGTAAAGACATACATTGTTATCTACAGGGTTTTTAAAGTCTCAGCAGGTGACATTGTTCAGAAACAACGTTGAACATTCATGTACTTCCACAAGTCATTAAGTTAGGGGGCTCCAGTGATCAGCTGGCATACTGCTAAAATATAGGTAGTACACAGTGATGTCCATGAATGTTCTTCATGGTCTGTTACTCAAGATCTTGACCTGACACTTGGCACCACTGTGCTTTCCTGTGGAACCTCCTATAAATGCTATCTTATTGCCACTTTACCCAATTTTTATCTTCCTCTACAATGGCAACTCAGGTGTATAACTGACACAATGTATGGACATGGCTTCAGTAAAAGTATTGCAGCATATTAATGTTATTTTGGAATCTTTGGCTGCCTGTAACTTGGCCAGCTTTTGAGCAAGAGATTACAGAGTTGAAGCACACAACCTCTTTTTTTTCATATTAGATTGCTCTTGGCCGGAAAATCATCTGTAAGAGATACGCATTTTTCACAGGAATATATACTTATCAGGCTGAACCCAGCTGTCATTCAGTTAGGTACTGGGTTTTTCTCCCAAATTTTGTCTCTCCCACCTTCCCTGGTTGGGTGATAGCTCTGTTATCCTTGCACAGCCACAGATTCCCATGTGGCAAGAGGAATTGCCATGGCCAAGTAGTGTTGTGCAAAATTGGAAAATTTTGCTCCACCAAATATTTTGCATAATTAGCACATTTTGCAAAATATTTCACAGGGTGAAATGCAAAATTTAAACCCCCTGGAATGAGCTAAATTTCTCCTGAAAACCTCCAGAATTTGTCTGCGGGTCAAATTTAGCTACCCACATGAAATTTCACCACCTACAGGAGTAATTTTGCCTCCTGCAGTGAAATTTTGCCACCTGTGTCATAATTTCAACTCCTGTGGTGCAATTTAGTGGCCACTAGCCAAAGTTCTCCTTTGTGTCTAGTGGTCCCACCCCCCCAGCCACTGACTGGCCCAGATCTTTCCTTCCTGGTGTCTAGTGGTCCTCCCACCCGCTGATCACTGGTTGTAACCTGACCACCTCATTTCTTTTAATGAAAAAAAAATTCAACTCCCACTCCCTGGTGTCTAGTCATCATCCCCAGCTGATCACCAGCTGTAATTGAATTAAATAAGCACCCCCTCAAAGTTATCCTGGCTCCCTCATTTCTTTTAATTAGAAAAATAAAATTCAACCCCTACTCCCTGGTGTCTAGTGGACCCACCTCTCCATCATGAGCTAGCAGCGCCCACTCCTCTCCCCCTATGTACCCCGATAGGGCCACCAGAACAGCCCTCCACTCATCACCATGGCTGGCAGCCCGACTGAGTGCAACTGAGCACTTGAATGAATGAGAATGTATAAAGTTACACGGTTACAATGGTTCAAAATTTCACTAAGTAAATATTTATAAAATGTGAAAGCTTTCCAAAAGGTTGATGTTTGTCACTTCTTTGCTTTTGCAGGTATACAGCTGGTATTTTTAATGCATGTACAACATCAATGTATTATAGTATCTAACAAAACTTGAAACCATTTGGTATAGTGATGTTAATTTTACAGTGGGAATACAAAGACTTATATTGACAACATGTTCTCAAATATTTATGCTAGCATAACAGGTAATGTTTCTAGTACAGATGGGTAAAATCAGCAGAATTCACTCCATGAATTAATCTGCAACTTTTGCTCAATTTGTGAAGCACAGCTCAATCCGTGAAGTGTGAGGTTTCTCCATGAAGTGTGCAATTTAGCCCCAAAGTACGGGATTTTGCAGATAAAATTCCACACTTCATCAAGCAAACTTCATACTTCACAGTGAAAACGTCTTGATTTGGGTAAAGTCAGAATTACTGAGGTCTAGGGAAACTTTACGAAGCTCTATGAATGTGAATTGTCACCACTTCTCAGAGACTTCACCAGCAAATTAAAACTTTGCAATACCTCTAGTTTCCAGAATTCCTTTAATGGCATTTAATATTCACAAAGCACATATCACTACTTCATCTCATAAGCAGAATTGATCTGTTTTCAGTTCTATTGTTCCTTCCTGGGTGACTATCTGTCCCTCTCCCCTTCTTTTTGCTTAGCTTAACCAAATAGAATCAGTAGAACAGTTGGTTTCCCTGATATTCTACTAGTTATTAACAGTGACATATTCCCTTAAAAAGAAAGTCACCTACTCCTTTTCCTATTATACCTATCCAATAGAAACAGCCATAATTCTTCCTTTTACATCTTTTTGAGTACCTCTGTGTCCTAGACTTGCAAGTACACAAGGCTCTCAGGATACCTAATTTTACTTGATGTGATTGTCATATAGCCTGCATTAAAGTTGGAATTGTTGAAACCATGTGCTTTTTTGTTGCAGCTGGAAGTCCACAATTTTGTGCTACCCAGTTCAGCTGTCAATTTCTTGGTGAATCCATGCATTTAACTCCTGCAGCTGATGACTCCCTGCACTAGCTGCCTCCCTAACCCCTATCCTTTAATTTGAATCCCCAAGACATGATGTCACTTGACAGGACCAGTGCCCCTCCTTGTTGGCACAACTGTAGCAAATCCTGCAACACATCCCAAACATATAGACATTCCTTTCCCCAGATTACCATCAGACATCCCAGAAAAAGAAGAGCCTTCCTCTTTCAAAAGTAGCTGAGAAAAAGTTAGCTTATCTCTAAGATGCCACTGTCATTCATCTCAGGCTCAAGAACCACGTGGGCCTTGAAGAAGATCCATTTAGACATATTTCCCTGTAGGAACATCTTGCATTCAGGAAGTTACAGCCTCAGGTCCTGAGTTCCTGTACTATCTATCACAGTGTATACAACAGTCAGCTACTTCCTCTGTATGCACTACTTAACTATGGACTATATTCATTTGACCTGCAATGCAGGCAGACAAATAGCATGTTATCATATACTATGGATCACCACACTACAATAAGACTACTGGTTTCAAAATTTATAAAAAAAAGTATCACCATTGCAAAACTTGGTTCTTGCTTCAGAATATGTTAAAACCTCCTAATCCAAATCCAGCTAAGAAAAGTGGCAGTATTATAAATTTCACTTGTCTTCAAACAGTAATAAATTAGGGAAATGTGGCTATGCCACTACATATCTAGTCAAATCACACTTTAGAGGATTTCAAAGAGGTTTAAAACAGCTCTGTAAATGTCATGAATCTATCAATGTGCAAATTAAGCAAACAATGAAAAAATAGTCCAAGAATGAAAACACCCATCTAATGGTCCAGAGCAGCCAGTAGTTCAAGCCACATCTCAAAGCCCTAGTGCTTTGTACCCATTATACTTCGTCAGGGAGGCAAATCACATTACCTGCATTAGCATAAAAATCATGCAATGCACCTCCAACTCTCCTACTACAGTACTTCTACAGTGGCATCCCTCGATGAATCCAATCATATTGCAAGTCTCACTAGCCTTTTCCTTTCTTCTCCATTACAGGGCAAGTGTATAGCTGGGAAATATTCATATATATAGCTGCCACAAATTTTCCATGAAATTCCACAGATCCCACAAAGCCTGGTAGAATACAGTTTTAGGTACTGATGATATTCTTTTGGTTTTGCCCACTTACTGTGTATCATGGATATTTTTTAAGTTAGAGATTTAAAGAAATGGCACACACAATCTCCTTTTAAATATCTACAAACCTGTCAAAGTTTTAGTTTTAAAGTTAGAAGTGCTTATAAGTTTGTAGTTTACATACATGCAACATTTTTTTAAACATTTTTTTTAAAGTTTAGCAACTTCTACTCTACCCTCCTTCCAAACTAGAAATGTGAAACAGGGCAAGTTACACATGTGGTATAGTAGTTTAAATGTTTCAGATTTGTTGAAAATCAGATAAGTTGTTATAGAATTAGATGGAGGTAACTGTCATTCAAATTTTGGCAACATGTTTTATTGTCTATAACTCTGCCCCCTTTAAAGCTTGTGAACTAACACTTAGTTCAGATAGTCGTGTTGTATTGTTCTTCATATCTTAAACCTGTGGAGAGTTAAGGATAAGACATTTTAATAATTAGATTGAATTAGCTGAAAATTGAATTTTAATGAAAAGTTTGACAACCTACTGTGTAACTCCCCACACCCCTTAAAAAATATGACTCAGAAGAGTGGTACACTTATAAAGATTGAATAGACCTGCATAGTTTCTAAACTGTGTAATATTTTGATTTGTACTTTTTAAAACACTAAAATAACTGAATTTAAATTTGGGAAAAATGGATAACTGGCTATAGCATACCCATTTTAAATCTTGAGGTCTATAACTTGATGCATATGCCCATGTTTTATGATTTTTTTTTAAATCTTGAAATGGTCGAGAAATTTGAATAAGAAATTTTACAATAATATAGAAATAACTGAAAATTAATTTCTGAATAAATGTTTGGCCACCTATAACTCAGTCACCTATAAAGTTCAGAATATAAAACTTTGGTAACAATTGCATGCATACGTTTAAATGTAGACCAAAATAACTGAAATTTAAATATTGGCAAGCACAATTTAATGGAAATTCCATGAAATTTCATGGAATTAGAATGGTAATTCTGCTTGAATTCCACCAGTGAAAATTTACATTCTGCACAGGTCTAGTAATAATGTTTAATGTAGCTTATGCATGGCTGTGGTTGTCTTAGTGGGTTCTGCAGATTCTGTCATAACACCACACAGAATAATATACAGTTGATGCATGACAACAGTTACAGTATCTAATATTCATTGCTGGACTCAAGTTCCCCCACCCACCTTATTTGGAGTCTGCTTTACCAGATGCCAATTACTGCACTGGGAGGCAAAGCAGTTTGACCAGGTTCTTGAAGCCAAACTGAATTTATGGGCATCAACACAACATTAAAACAAGCTCACTAATTGTCTAACTTCCCACACCCTTACCCTGGAGGGTTGATGGCAGGGCTAATATTAAATGTATGTCTTCCATTGAGAAGGACAGCTATAGCATATTGTGGAGCTGAGTTCTAATTCTGTAGCATGGCTGCAGTGTGGCTGTGTTTATTTTAATTGATTTTACTGCATTTTACAAATGCTAATACTGTTCCTTGTGACAGCTGGAGTCCTGTTTCACTTACAGGAAATAGGAAGTGTGGGTTGTAGTTCTTCTTGATAACTGTGAACTACGACACAAAAAAGGGGCTTATTTTTAGTAATTTGAACATAATCGCTGGATACAAAGTGTGCCAATACCACGGGTGAGTCTTTTTCACCTGCTTTTCCTGTGTATTTTAAATTGTTTATAAGTCTAGCAGTCCGGTGACCTCTATACCACTTCCGGGTCACAGACTGTGATTTAAACTACCCTGCAGCAAGTGGTCAAGTAGAAGGGCAGCTATAGCTTATTGTGGAGCTGAGTTCTCTCTCTACAGCTTGGCTGTGTTCATTTTAATTGATTTTACTGCATTTTACAAATGCTAATACTGTTCCTTGTGATTGCTGGATCCCTATTTCACTTACAGGAAACAGGAAGAGTAGGTTGTAGTTTTTTTTTTTTTTTTATAACTATGAACATACAAAATTGTCAGCAGAAAAAGGCCCAGCTCTTAATTTCATATCACTACAGCTGTCCCATCCCCACCCAAACCCCTCCCTTCCTCTTCTTTCCTGGTCCTTCCCCCCTTTGTGTTATTGTCTGTACTAACCTTGCCCTTGACTGTATCCCAACATTGCTTAAAGCTATCCACTGTCCATTGAACAATTAATCCTCCTGCACTGTGTTCCAACCCACCACTACTCTCTCTGTGAAGTAGTGTCTCCTCATCTCCCCCCTTAACCTTCCACCTTCCAACTTCAAACTATGCCCACTAGTGACCCTTCCACCCTTTAAGTGGAACAATCCTCCCTCCCTGACTTTTTTATGTCTTTCAAGTACTTAAAGGTTTCTATCATGTCCCCTCTTACCCTCTGTCTTTGAGCGAGTACATGTTGAGCTCCTTCAACCTTTACTCATAGGGAAAATCCTCTAGTTCCATGATCATTTTGTAGTCCTACACTGCATCTCCTCCAGTAATCTCACATTGTTTTTGAGGTATGGGCACCAGTACTGTACACAGTCCTCCAAGTGTGGCTTCACCTGTGATCTATTCAATGGCAGGATGACCTCCCCTTTTCATGAGGTGATCCCTCTGGCAATGCACACCAGCATCCTATTTGCCCTTGCTGCTGCTCTCCTACACTGTGCTGATACCTTCATGTCCCCTGTGACTATTAACCCCCAGGTCCCTTTCCTTTCCTGAAGCCATTACCTGCACTCCCCCCAGCCAGTAGCTATTACTGGGATTTCTGGCTCCAAGGTGCATGACTTTGCACTTCTTAGCATTAAACACCAACTGCCACTCCTTAGATCAGTGTTCAAGTTTAGCTAGATCCTCTCTGAGTGCCTGCTTATTTTTCTCATTGTCCACTTTTGCACAAATCTTAGTGTCATCTGTGAACAGGCTGCTCTTACTCTTGACCCACTCTGCAATGTCTCCAATGAAGACATTGAACAAAACTGGGCCCAGCAGTGAACCCTACAGTACCCCACTTGTTACTGGCCTTGGTTTGCATGTCTCTTGCCTTACAACTACCCTCTGTTGTCTGCCCTGCAGCCAGCTCTCAACCCACCCCACCAGTTTTTCCCCTGTCACATGTCCTTTAGCTTGCTCATTAACCTCCTGTGCAGCACCAAGTTGAAAACCTTAGTTTAAGTCCAGATACAGGACATCCACAATGTGGCCTTTGTCAGCTGCCCTAGTGACCCAGTCTAAGTAGTCGATGAGGTTAGTTTGGTAAGATCTTCCTGTAAGAAACCCATGCTGCCTCTCATTCTGCAGAACACTGCTATAGAGAAAGGTTATCAACCTCTCCTTCAGAATGGTCTCCATCAACTTCTTCACTATGGAAGTCAAGCTTATCAATCTGTAGTTACCCGGTTTGTCTTTGGGTCCACTCTTGTGAGTGGGCACAATGAGAGCCATCCTCCAGTCCCTGGGTACATTCCCCATCTCCAAGGAGGTATTGAACAGGTCCATCAGAGGATCTGCCAACACCTCTGCCAGTTCCTTCAGGACCCTTGAATGTACACCATCCGGTCCACCCACAAGGCTTTAAGTCCCTTTAGAACTCTGTCCTCTTGGATGATCCTGTCTGTTATTTCTGCCCCCCCTTCACTCTTGCACCCTTTTCCCTGTGGTATTGGGCCATCCCTTTCTTTTGTGAACACCGAGCAGAAATACTCATTAAGTGCCTCTGCCTGGTCTTCCCCTTGTTCAGCCTGTCATCCCTCTCTTTTGATTCTAAAAATGTCATCCCTACAACTCCTATTCTCCATTATATATTTAAAGAACCCCTGTTTCCCTTTTCTCATCCCCTGAGCCAACTTCAAGTCCTTTGCTGCCTTGGCTGCCCTGACTGACCTGGTCACCTCCCTGGATGCCTTTGTGAACACTTCTCTATCCTCCCCTTTATCCTTCTCTAGCATGCCCAGATTTTTTAAACTTGATGAAGATCAATCTTTTTTTCCTCACCTTTTCCTCCACCTCCTTGCTGAGCCAGCAAGGTTTTTTTGATCAGGACTGCTTATTCTGAGATTTGGCACATGTGTTTGTGGCCTCATTTAGCCCCTTCATAATGATTGTCCACTTCTGTTCAGCATCCATCCATGGGTTAATTTCAGCTAAATACCCCTCTAGGATGCTGCCCATTCTGGCAAAATCTGCCTTCCTGAGATCCAACAATCTTGTCCGGGACTTACTCAACTCCTTCCCTGTGTTGAGGAGGAACCAAACTGAGCGGTGGTCGCTTCCTACTAGAGGTTCCTGTACTTCTACATTCTGGACTTAGTCCCCATTTGTTACCACCAAGTCCAGTATGCTCCCCTCCCTAGTAGGATCCATCACCTCTTGCACTAGGTAGCTGTCTTGGATAGCCTCCAGCAGCACCTGTTACCTGGCGTGTAATGTAGTTACTGTCTGCCAGTCAATCCCAGGTAAGTTGAAGACTCCCACTATAACTGTATCCCCTTTGCCAGTGATCTTTGAGATTTGCTCCCCCAGCTCCCTATCCACCTCCATGCTCTGTGAGGGTTGCCTATACACCACCCCATCCTGAGCTTCTTACCTTTAGGGCTTTGGAGTAATACCTATATGGTTTCTGGCCTCCCCTCATCCTCTTCCTCCCTGGTACACAGTATCCCCTCCCTGACATAAATAGCCATGCCTCCTCCCTTCCCCCTCCTGGTCCCTGCAGAACACCTTGTATCCTGAGATCGTGAGATCCCAGTCATGGTATTGGGTGGCCCTAGTCTCTGAGATGGTGGCAATATCTACATCCCTCTCTGCCATCATTGCCTGGAACTCTGCCACCTTGTTTGCTAAGCTGCTTGCATTCAAGGATACTACAGTCCACCTTGTGTCCTGCCCAGGGCTATAGATAAGATTTTTTGGGATGAGTACCTGTACTCCTAATTTTGAAAGTGAGGGGAGTAAAATAAAATTCTGATGTGTACAAATGTCTTGCTAGAGTGTACTGGGGAGTACATTTATTAAAACAATTTAGTTTTTTTTTCTAGATATGAATTTCAGGTGCCAACAATGCTCCAGATAATGTTGGCAAGTAGGAATTTACTCACCAGTTTTAAAACATAGTTGGTAAAACAAAAGTGGGATGCATACAAGTACTGTAAATCTGGCAACAAAAACTGTTCCTTTTGAATCACCAGTTTTGTTATGAAGCACTATTTTTTGGTGTGTGGAGTATTTACAAATGTTAGGTGAGTACTGTACTCATTAAAAAACATTTCTGAAGAGTATTTCCTAAAATGAGGTGAGTAAAATAGACCAGTACACACCTTATCTGGAGTCCTGGTCCTGCCCCTCATCTTCCTGTCTCTCCCCTTCCTCTTTTGTCTTGCTAACTTCTTCTCATTCTCCTCCTCCTCCTCCTCCTCCCTCTCGGAGGGAGTGAGGCCTTCCAGTCTCCCCTGGAAGGTGCCTCCTCCCTGCTATCTGACTAAGCCCCTCCCCCCCTTCCTAAGTTTAAATCTAAGTTGCTTTTAATGTTCTTCTCCAGCCCATGTGTCAATGCCCTTGTACCCTCGATGTTCAGATGCAGCCTATCCTTGGCATAAAGCCCATTATTGTTCCATGTCTCACCTCATTCCCCTACTACCCCATACCCAATTTCTGCACACCAACCCTTTAGCTATCCATTAAACTCCTGTATTCTTAGCTTTCTCTCTGTGCTTGCCCTATGTACCGGAGGTAGGTCAGAGAATGCCTCTGAGCTTCTCACCCAATTGCAGTAGCCCCCCACTTCACTGAACCTCTCCTGCACTTCTTCCACTTTACTGCCATCTAGGTCATTTGTCCCTAGGTGCACAATGATATGAGGCTTCCCTCCCACCTTCTCTACACATTTCTGAATGCACTGCCCTACTCTCCCCCATCATGCCTAGCATACACTCCACCCAGGTTCAGATCTTCCTTGCTCCCTTGAATCCCCATCTCATGCCCCTGAGAACAGAATCCCCTAATACAAGTACTGGCTCCCCAATCCCTTGCACTTCTCACATGATTTGCCCTCCTATGAACTACAAGGGGCTTATTTTTAGTTATTTGGGCATAGTAGCTGGATACAAAGTGTGCCAATACCACATATGAGTGGTTATTCATCTGCTTTCCCTGTGTATTTTATATTGTTTGCAAGTTTAGCAATCCAGTGACCTCTATACCACTTCCAAATCACAACTGTGATTTAAACTGCTCTGCAGCGAGTGGGAGAGTAGAAGGACAGCTATAGTTCACTGTGGAGCTGAGTTCTTTCTCTACAGCTTGGCTGTGTTTATTTTAATTGATTTTACTGCATTTTACAAATGCTAACACTGTTCCTGTGACTGCTGGAGCCCTGTTTCATTTACAGGAAACAGGAAACGTGGGCTGTAGTTCTTTTTGATAACTGTGAACTACAAATCAAAACTTGGGCTTATTTTTAGTAATTTGGGCATAATAGCTGACTACAAAGTGTGCCAATACCACATATAAGTAGTTTTCCCCTACATTTCATGTGTATTTTACATGTTTCATAAGTTTAGCAGTTCAGTGACCTCTATGCCACTTCCAGGTCACAGACTGTAATTTAAACTAAACTGCAGTGAGCAGGGTGAGTGCTCATCTCTATGCACCAAGACACGCACAAAGACACGCGGTCCCTGCATGTGTGTTATGCTTGTTTGGTGGGTTGGGCTAGAAAGGAAGAGCCAGAAATATAATACTAAGTACTGGTAAGACTCTGAGACCTATATAGTGTCATTGTATGGTAGTAAATAACAAATACCTGCTACTAAAAGTGGTTTTAAATTAAGCTTCTACCTTAAAAGAAAAAAAAAAACAGAATTGTTTGGTATAGTATTCCTCTTAAAGTGATAAACTTACAATATGAACACAATAAAGACAGTAAATGGACAGGTGAAATTAAAGTGTATTTCCTGTGCTATGTATTAACTAAACATACTGACTTGAAACATCACATTTATTTACATGCAGTAAATGTAAACAAAATAAGGTGTTCAAAAATGAAATCAGCCTATTTAATGAGAGACTGTCATTTATTGAAAACAGAAAGAAATGAGTTTATGACTTCAGTCCAGAACAGGTGTATCTACTTCTGCAAAAGGGATGACTACCAATATGGAGATCCAAATATTAGAAAGCAATATTCCCCTATAACTTCTACCACCACTCTCTCAACCATAGCACCCACAACCTCAGCAATGACCTCTGATAAATCAATACAGAAAGAGATTTAGCCTAGAAAGAGATTTAGGGAGGAAGAAACAACAGCTGGTTCTGACGAGGATTGTTTTTTAGCTCAGAGTTCTAAAGTCCCAAATAGGGGATGCAAGGCAAACCATTTTAGGATCTCAAACTCAGATTAGTTTGACCCATTGTGTAGAGTAACATTGGATAATGAACCTGTCCTCAATGTACCAGAACCCTTGGCAGAGCTAGACAACTTAACCCAGACACAAATAATAGTGGAACCATCAATGAGCTCCCTTAATAAGTATGCCGATAAGGATCCTCCAAGTAGACCAAAGAGGGAAACTTCAACTACCAATGACAATAGCACTGAACCACTAGTCTATATTCAAACTGAACTAATAAATTTGTCCCAGAGTCTAACAATAATGCAAAAAAATGATGAGCAGGGAAATAGAGTAAATCTCCACCATAAAAATAAAATGAATGATACCCAGACTAATGTAATAGCTAGTGCACCTAATTCCAATGAAAGACTCAATTTAATTGAAATTGAGTCCCCAATGGAGACATGAAATAGTGAACCCAAGCAAATATATGTCCAACGGGACTCAATTATTAAGCAATTGGACTGAGCAGTTTGCAACCCAGATAATACTAATAGAACAGTGTCAAGTTACAGTAGACTCAGAATCTCAGACATTTCCATCAGGCTAAATAATATTCTAGTTGATGTAGGGGAAAGCCCATTGGTGATATTACATGTAGGGGTAAACAACATCTCCACTGAGCCAGCCTCCCAAATAAAACAAAATTACATTTCAATAACTAATAAATTAATAGAACTGGGCTGTAACATTGCTATATCTGAGATTCTTCCTATACCCAGAGCAACTGAATAGCAAATGAATAAAATCACATATATCAACGAATGGATCAGGAAATGGTGTATGAAACAGGATGTAAAATGTATAACTCACTGGGAAGAGTTTAATGATAGAAGTGAAGATTACTGCAGGGATGGTCTTCACTTATAGTAAGTAGAAGAGGAAGCAATTTTTGGGAAATAAATTATTGTCCCATGTAAATGTTTTTTTTAAACTAATTTACAGTGGGGAGAGGCATGCCTTTCCAACCTCTCTAAAATCTATTGAGATCCCTACCAATAGTAATACTCCTAGTGTGAAAATTAATAAAAAAAACTACACAAAAATTTCGGACACAAATATTAATAAGGATAAACTTAAGATCCTGTTATTAAATACTAGAAGCCAAAGAAACAAAATTGATGAGCTGAAGAGTATTCTGATACCTAAACAAATAGCAATCTGTGGTGTCACAGAGACATGGTTCCAAAATGAAGACTGGTACACTGAAATACCAGGTTATATAAAAATATGTAAAAATCGGACAGATAGGATAGGTGGTGGAATTGCTTTGTCCCGGATTCCCCCCTTTACCCTCACAAAAAAACAGAGACCATTGTTTGTTGTTGTGCTCAGATTGGCAATTAATTTATTTATATATATAATTCCATGTTCCATTTTATCATCTTTTATTCTTATATCTCTCACAATTTCATTTATTTTCATCCATATAGCAATCTCTGATCATCCCTCTTTCTTCCTCTTTTTGCTCCCCCCAGGTGAAAACCTGGGTGCCTTCTTATTCTCCTTTCTGCTAGGTAACGGTGAAAACCAAGACAGCTTTCTCCTTCCGCTTCTTCCTCTTTTGTCTTATTCCTTTTCTTTCCCCCTCCCTCCTTCCCCCCTTTTCCCTTTTCTCTGCCATCCACCTTTGGCAGTCCAATAACCATATTGTTTTCTGCCATCTACCTTTGGCAGTCCAATAAATGTCAACTGGACACCTCTGTCATCCACCTTTGACAGAACTAGCATACAGTCCCCTATTGACTGTCTTCCCCTCTTGCTCTGTGTTGTAGGGTGGATGAGAGGGATCAAAACTCCAGCAAAAGTGACTGAACCACTTCTGTACTGCCCCTTATGTACCTCCACTTGCCCTTCCCCTTCCTGTTGCTTGGCCATTGTTCTATCCCCCTGGCCATCCCCTTCCTTCCCCCCTCCTCTTCTGAGCACACCATCTTGATGGAAAGGGAAGGGGTGCACCAGGACAACCTGGTCTGCCCCTTAAAGGGCAAACTCCATTGTCCCGGAGTCCCCCCTTTTCCCTCACAAAAAGACAGAGACCATTGTTTGTTGTTGTGCTCAGATTGGCAATTAATTTATTTATATATGTAATTCCATGTTCCATTTTATCATCTTTTATTCTTATATCTCTCACAATTTCATTTATTATCATCCATATATCAATCTCTGATCATCCCTCTTTCTTCCTCGTTTTGCTCCCCCCAGGTGAAAACCTGGGTGCCTTTTTCTTCTCCTTTCTGTTAGGTAACGGTGAAAACCAAGGCCGCTTTCTCCTTCTGCTTCTTCCTCTTTTCATCTTATTCCTTTTTCTTTCCCCTCTCTCCTCCTTCCCCCCCTTTTTCCCCACTAGCCAGTCTCCAGCTTGCTTTGGATGACTGGCTTTCCCCCCTCTTAGGGTATTGTTCCCCCTTGCCTCGGGGAAACCACTTTCCAATCCTTCTCTTCTCTCCCTTTTTTCCTCTTTTTTTTTAACCATTTTTTGCATGCCTCCTCCATGCTTCTATAAAACCCATAATTTCCATATTAAACATATCTATGGCCAGATCTGACAGGTGCACACCATCTGACCTATAGAAATCTTCTATCCACTCTTCCACACCCCGGAATATTACTTGTCCTCCCATTTTTCTCACCAGTGTCCCTACCCTTCTGTTCATCTTTCTCCTGGCCCTATCCACAGCTCTATGGCTGTGCTCCAGTCTCCAAACCCTCCTTGGTATCATATTCGACCAGGCAAGGCATACCTTAGGCCACCACTGCTGTATTGTCTCTAAGTCCCTTTTTATCTGCATGTATGTGTCTACCCATGGCTTGCCCCCAAGGTCATTACCCCCTAAATGTATAATAATTAAGTCTGGAAAGGGGTGCCGCTTCTTCAACTCTTTCAAAGTGGGGAGCAGTTTGGCCCCTCTCATCCCTCAAATGCCATGCCATACCAATTTACATTGTTTCACCTCCTGGTAAAGTTGCTTTTCCCCAGCCTTTTTCTCAGCTCTCCTTTCTGTCCAATAAATATAGGAGTGGCCGCAGATCTAGACTTCCGTGTTCCTCCCTCTTTCTATAGGGTTTGAACAGAATAAATATCTTATTTATGGTCTTATTTTCTCACCATAATATCACCTCTCCCCTGCCCCCCCGTGGCTCCATATCTGTAACAAAAACATAGGTGATACATTAGTCTCCACACTGCAGTGTTTGAATGTATCTTTTATAACTGGCCGACTGCCAGCATCCCTTCTCTAAAATATTATTCACCATCTCCCCTGCTGCTGCCCACTATGAGGTAGCCCCTATCTGTAAGGAGTGGGAAGAATAATTAATTCGATCCTCCCCCAGGAATTGCATGTTCTTCTTGAGCAATGCTGTGACTTGGTAACTTGTGACTCTACTTCCATCACCATGCAGAAATAATCTCCCTGTCCTATTCCCATGCTCTGCGGTGAAAGCCCACAAAGCCTGCATTGGGTACACTGCGCCCTCTACATGTTTCTTTAGTGGTACCATGCAACCCTGTCCCCTTTGATCCGTCTTTGACCTCTTAATTATGACCTGTATCTCCTTCATCCTCCAGCTTATATATTCCCATTCTAGTCCCCCTTCCTTGTCTTGCCTGCCATGGCCTACCACCTCACTCACTCTCATGGCCCCAGCGAACATTGCCACATAAATCATGTGAAATAACTAGGCCTCAGCCTTTGATCTGCATATTGCTGGCAACACACCCTTCAGTTTCACCAGCCACTGTTCCCCTATTGGTCTTCTATTATCCACCGTCCCTTGTTTTAACCTACCCCATCCTTGCATCATTCTTCTAATGAACATTGATTTCATTGGGTCCTTCCCTCCTTTTAGACTGCAGATCACACTAATCTGTGCCAAGTAGACCCCCATTGTGGCATGGGCTGTTCCCTTTTGCCATTGCTCCACGGTGAACTTCCCCAACTGCTCTTCTGTGAGCAGCCTACCTACCTCCATGTGGTAAGTTGCCCTGAATGTTTGAAACACTCGCCAGGCCCCATCGTAGGCCCTCAGAGTCTGTGGTGCCCATGACCTGCCTAACAACATTTCTGCTCCTTCTTGCCAACATCCCATATGTTCATTGGTATGGGTGTTTTTTTGCTCCTCCTCTGTTGGTGCCAGCCTCCGGAAACAATCCAGCTGCAGATGGGAAAGGCTGTCAGCCAGGGTATTGTGTACCCCCGCTATGTGTTTCGCTCTGAATGACACATTCAACTGCAATGCCCTTAGCACCAGAAGTCACAAAACTTGCATGACTGTTTTTGATCTGGCTCCCCTGTTGTTCAGGACCTCTACCACTGCTCTGTTGTCACACCAAAATGTCACTTTTTGATCCCATAATTCTTCCCCCCCAAACCAGATGGGCATGATCTCTAACAATGTTATGTCTTTTACCTTACCGTCCCTTACCCAGTCTGATGGCCACGGTTCTGTAAACCATATGCCCCTCAAATAACTCCCCATGCCAAGGCTCCCGGCTACATCTGTGTAAAGTTTGAGGTCTGTGTTATACACCCATTCCTCTTGCCAGAAAGAGCAGCCATTATATTCCCTAAGGAATTCCTCCCATACTTTAAAATCCTCCTTGACTTCTTTTGTCATGTCTACCCAATGATGTGGTCTGGTCACTCCGGCTGTGACCCTTGCTAACCTTTTCGTGAAAGTCCTCCCTGGCCCAATAGTCCTGCATGCAAAGTTCAGATGTCCCAATACTTGTTGTACCTGTTTTAGTTGTACTCTTTTTCTACTGGTATGTATCTGAATCAGTTCCTTCAATTTTTGCACTTTTTTGTCTGGCAGCCAAATATTTCCCCCAGAGCATCTATCTCAATGCCCAGAAACTCTAACACCTTACTGGGCCCTTCTGTTTTCTCAGGTGCCAATGGAACCCCTAGCTCCTTACACAGCTCTTGGAAGCCGGCTAACATTTTTTCTGTTTCTCTTCTCCCACTGCCTATAAAAAGGAAATCATCCAAATAGTGAATCACTGTTTTATAACCAGTTCTTTCTTGAACTATCCACTGCAAACATGTGCTGAAATCTTTGAATGCCGCACATGCTATAGAGCAACCCATGGTCATGGCTTTGTCAAAATAGTACTGTCCCCCAAATTTAAACCCCAACAAGTCCCAATCCTCTTTTCTAACTGGAAGTAATCTGAAAGCTGACTCTATGTCTGTTTTAGCCATCCATGTATCTGCAGTTGCCCGGATAATCAAGACTGCGTCTTCCAGGGTAGAATACATCACTTTACTATATTCCTCACTGATAAAATCATTCACTGAATCACCTTCCGGAAAGGATAGGTGATGAATCACTCTGCATTCCCCTTCCTGTTTTTTGGGGACCAAACCCAATGGAGAAATCCTCATATCTGCAATGGGGGGGTATCATATGATCCCTCTATTCTCCCTGCTGCCTTTTCCTTCTCTATTTTTTGTCTTAACATTTCCCTTCCCTCTAACTGAAACCAGATTGTTCGCCTCTCTAGCTTGCCTTGGGCCCTGACAGTGCAACAAAAAACCTGCGTGAAATCTTTTCTTAATCATTTCTGCTGTTTTCCTTTCTGGGTATCTGTCTAACCATTCTCTCCATGCCGCTATCCTGATGGGGGTTCTAGCTTCTTTAAATTGCTCCCTTGTCCTCTTTTCTTTCTCCCCACCAAGGTCTCCCCCTCTGGGTGATGCCCGGCCTTGTTGGTCAATGATTTTGACTCCCTCTGTTTGCATGTCCCCTGCCCCTTCCCCCTCTATGCCATGTCTGTCCTTTATATCCCTGCCCTTCCTGAAAAAATTGCTGACCTGACCCTTGCCCCCCAGATCCTTGGGTTCCTTGGACCCATGTCATCCTGCATCTGCTCGCTGGATGTGCCCCCCCACACTTGGAAAAGGCGTGCCGGAAATGGCATTGTGGCCATGAGCAAAAGCCACTATTGTAGGCCCAGCAACATCTTTGTGGCATGGTACCTCTTTTCCCAAACTCTCCCTCCAGTGTGGACTGATCAGTTACGTAGTCTGTCCACAAGTCAAGTTGCTTCGTGTCCCATCTTACATCCCCATGTGTCACCATTCTCTGCCGAAAAAATTCATCATAGTATATCCACCCCACATTCCCTTTTGCTTTTGCTTTCCTTATTATCAAGGCGTATGTGATGAGTGGGATACCCAGCTCAGGCCTCTTCTCCAATACTATGGCTGAGAATTTGGCGAAACCTACAAACCACCCTTCCCAAGTCTTCCCTTTAGTGAATTTGTCTTCCTTTTTCTTGCCTAACAAAACTACCACTGCTGCCATTTCACTCTTTCCTATATTCTCTGTTTCCTCATATTTTGCAGCCGCTTCCCAGCTTACTAAAGTGAAAATATCCACATACTCACCCTTCCATATTTTTTCTTTTGTGGCCGACGGAACGTGTTCTCCCACTCTCATCCCAGGAGTTCCTATCTCCCTTGTTCCTTATCTGTCTTTTTCTACTCCTCCTTCCTTCTCTTTTGGCACCTCTTTCTCTACCCTAATCTCGGCCAATGCTGACTCCATCTGGCCCAAACCCCCAGAACCAAGTGCCGAAATGATTTGGCCTATGTACTCCTTGATACTGTCACCAACAGAACTGGGTGCATTATCTGTGGCCTTATCCGCTTCTTGCTGCCTGCTGTCCTCCTGGCACCCCAGTACGTTTCCACTCTGGTTGAAGAGTTGGTTGCCCTACTAGCAGCTGTGGAGGAACCACTGTACACTGGGGATCCAGCTAGGGCTCCACTGAGGGAACCACAACCTGGTCCTGAGGAGATGCTGACAGGACCATGTCTACTGGTCGCAGAGGTACTGGACTAGCCTCCTTGGTAGGTCCTGCTCTCAGTGGTTGTACCCTGGTTGGGCTGTGTGGCTACTCAGCCGGCCACTTCCCTCTGCCATCTTTTCCCTTCACCATTTTCCTTTTCTCCCCAGACCTCCCTGATTCCTCCCCTTCCACCAACTCCCACATTCTGTTAGCTTTTTCGGCCAACTCCATTATAGCCCTGTAGGCATCTTCCTTCGAGGGCCTGCTCTTCTTGGGTGCCATGTTCTTTGCTTCTTACCAACTGTGAAGGTGCTGTAGAAGAGAAAAGAAAATTCCATTATTAAAAACTCTGTCCGGGACATTATCCCACGTGGCCAGGTCCACTTCTCCCAGAGGCAGCCCCCTAACGACAAGAAACATGCCTTTTGTTGCCCCTTTATGCTCTTGGGCATCAATTAATTGTTGTCCCCCATCTTGTTGCTGGGTGCCAGCTGCCCCCCAAAATGTGCCCTACCCCTCACCCCCCAGGAGCACAATCTTTTCCCGTGGCCAAAAACCTCCCTCTGGGCTTTCATTTCAATGTTTTTTTTTTGTTTTTTTTTGTCCCATCCTCTTTTCCTGGGTCTCCTTCTGTTGCTCGACCTCACTAGTGTGTTACATCATGCTGCACAGCCTGGCCTCTTTGGACCAGTCCTCTGGCCTGTTCCAGCTCCTCATTACCTCATGGCATCCCAGAAGCTCTCCTTCCCTTTCTCACCACCTCCCCTGCTCCAGCATTGTGCCAGCTGCTCACGTTCGGCCTGCTCCTTTGGCGTGTGACGTCACGCCACGTGCCCGCTCATCATCTCCCTTTATAGACCCCTTAGTAGGCCTTTCCTTCTCTTTCTGCTTTAATTATCCCCTCCTCTGGAGTGCTAGGCCTAGCACCATTCCTGCTGGGCCAAATCGGCCATCTGCTCACTCCAGGTATGTTCTCTCCCCTGGCATGTGCCTTCACGCCACGTGGCCGCTCGTTCTTCCCATCTGTTTGGCCTTTTCTAGGCCTTCTCATGTCCCCTTAGTTGCCCCATCGTGCGAGCATCCCCCTCACCCCGAAGCACTAGTTCCGTTGTGCCATCTGTACCAGGCCAAGTCGACAGGTAGGTTCCCCTTTGCGTGTGACATCACGCCAACTGGCCGCTTGGATGCCCCCCCACATGTTAGGCCTTTCCCTAGGCCCTTTCCCCTTACTCTTTGCCTTCTGGCTTTGCTGCAAGCGAATATCCCCCGAAACTTCTCCGGTTTTGGCCCTCCAGTCGCTATGTCCCCCCCCCGCCTCGCCAAAAAGCATAGGCCTCTGCAGCTGCTTCCCCCTGTTTCCCATTTCACCACATGGGGCCATGGGTGGTGAGACTGATGCCATCCCTCCGATCAGCCTCTTTCTCCTGGACAGCAGGTGCTACCCCATGAGGGTGCGAGGAGGTAGCGGGGGGGTGGAGTTCATTTGAAAGCCACACAGTCAATCCAGCGTGAGGTAACAAATGCCGAGCAGAGCTGCTTAGCACTGCACACTGGGTTCCTATAGGGAAAATGATCCCAAAGGGATTTTGTGTAGGGACAAATAATCCTTCGTTGTCCCACAGCTCCATTGCAAAAATCCCTTGGTGCCCAAATCACTGCAGATCTCCCCCACTTTCCAGTTGAGCCTAACTCACCCTGTAAGGCATCAGAAAACCTGTTTCCCCTCGAGTTGCGCAACTCTCTTCAATCAGCCATGCACAAGTTCTACCGTGAGCTTTTCTTTATTATTTTTTTTTTTTAAAAAGGAACCCACAACCCTGTATATCAGCGTCAGACTTTCAACTCTGTAATCTATAAGCTCTGCTTGTTACTGGCCAGTGAAGGCTCCAGTCACACCAGCTTCCATGTTCACAGGCCTTCCTTTAACAACCACCTCATCTTTTTTTCTGAAAGACCCTCCTCTGGGCCACCACGCTTTTCCAGCTAAACTCGTTTCAGTGTGTCCATTCACCTCGCGATTTAAACCCCAGGCATACAAGACTCAGCACAGCTGTTAAGTTCATTCCAACTGCCAAAACTCAATACACTTGAACCAGCCATGCCAGACTTGTCTCAACAAAACCTAATAAGCTAGTCACATACAAAACGAGGCATACAAACTCAGTACAGCTGCAAAATCTTCTCCAACCACTCAAAAAAAAAAGCATTCACTCACACCAGAAATGCTAAAAACTTCCTTCCAAGAATTCCAATGAACTGGCCACATGCTATTCATCTTAATAATTGATTTCTTTATTATATATATATATATATATATATATATATATATATATTTGCTTTTGAGTAAAGGAGTATAACTACCATTATACATAATAATGCCTTCTGTTTATTTCTTAATATTATTATATATATATTTTTTTAAACTTATTCCTGGAAGCTCTCTTACCTGTTGTATCCTAGTGCACAAACCTCTCTAGTTGTTCAGCCAGTCTGATGTGCTGAAGTTTCAAACAGATCAAAACTCCAGTAAAAGTGGCTGAACCACTTCTGTGCTACCCCTTATGTACCTCCACTTGCCCCTCCCCTTTCTGTTGCTTGGCCATTGTTATATCCCCCTGGACCTCCCCTTCCTCCCCCTTCCCCTTCTGAGCACACAATCTTGATGGAAAGGTAAGGGGTGCACCAGGACAACCTGGTCTGCCCCTTAAAGGGCAAACTGCATTATGCATTGATGAAAAATATCAGGGGCCGGATATTCAAACTGCGCTATTTTGTGGTGCAAGCCCTTGCGCTGCACAAAATAGTTGTGCAGTGGTGTGTCTAGAGCGATATTCAAAGGAGTTGCGCCCATGAGCAACTCCTTTGAATATCACCCCCCCACCGGCCACAGCCACTATGCATGGAGCAGTGGAACTTGCGCCACCGCAAGTTGTCAGAGTGGAACATTCAACTTGCGGTGGCACAAGTACCATTGCGCCATGCACAAAATCCCCATATTCAAAAGGTGACATACAAATGGGGCCATAATTCATGCAAGGTGCAGGGGGGGCCATTTGCATCTGATTATGGCCCCATTTGCATGCCATTAGCATGCAGGTGCGCCGATCCCTAGGACTTGCACCTGGCGCCCTGCCAGGCAGCAGCCATCGGGGACCGATGCCCCCTGCAGCCCGATCATGGGCAAAACAGTGTAGAATCCCCCCACTACCCCCCACTGGCCTGATCGCGGGCATAGTTTAATCCCCCCACCAGCCCGATCACGGGCAGCAGTATAGCTCCCTCCCGAATGTATCCCTGGTGATCCAGTGGACGAAAAACCCGATCGCGGGCAGTAGTGGTTTAATAACCCCCTCCCAAATTCATCCCTGGTGGTCCAGTGGCAAATCCGATCCACGGGATGTAAAAGTTGAACAAACCCCTCGAACATAGCCCTGGTGGCTAGTGTCCCCACCCACCCACCCACGAAGCCCCACCACCTCGTTTCCCCGGCAGCTGGCGGGTGGCAGCATCCCACCCGCCTGCTGCCCGCCCGCCGCCGACTGACTGCCTGGTAGGGCTGCATGCCCAGTGGTGCAGAGCAAGAGCCAGTGGGCGTGCAGCCATATGCAATATGACAGTCAGATTTGTGAATGAATACAGGTCATTCATTCACAAAACACGACAGTTCAGATTTGTGAATGAATACAGTCATTCATTCACAAAACTGGATCTGTCTTGTACGGTATGGCTGCATGCCCATTGGCTCTTGCTCTGCACTACTGGTGTAGGCCCTACCGGCAGTCAGTCAGCTGGTGGCGGGCGGCAGGCGGGTGGATGCTGCTGCCTGCTGGCTGCTGGGAGGAGTGGGGTGGTGGGGCTGGGTGGTGGGTGGGGACACTAGCCACCAGGGCTATGTTCGGGGTTTGTTCAACTTTTACATCCCATGATCGGATTTGCCACTGGACCACCAGGGATGAATTCGGGAGGGGGTTTAAACCAATACTGCCTGTGATTGGGCTTTCGTCCACTGACCACCAGGGATACGCTCGGGGAGCTACATTGCTGCCCGCGATCGGGCTGGTGGGGGATTAACCATGCCCGCGACGGGCCAGTGGGGTGGTGGGGGATTCTACACTGTTTTGCCCATGATCGGGCTGCAGGGAGGGCACAGGAGGTAGGAAGAAGCCACAGGTGGCAGCTGCTGTGTTGCACCCTGCAATGCAGCAGCTCACCTGTGGGTGGCCTCGACTTAAGCCTTTTTGGCTCAAAGTTGTGTAGGCGCAGGTTGGGGTTGGCGCCAGAGTATCTCTGCACAGCCCGGCTGAATATCGGGCTGTGCAGTTTATGCATGGTTCCTCCCCCTCCAGTTCAGCATGCAATCATTTGCATTGCGCTGTTGCTCAGCCTGTTTTCAGTGGCGCAACTGCCTCCTGCTGAATATCGCAGAATGGAGCAAGTTCAGACTTGTGCATGCGCAACCCTATTGTGCATGGCGCAACCCTTTTGAATATCTGGGCCCAGGTATATAAAATAAACCAAGATCATAATACATCTGAGATAGTTTGGGCAAAAATCAAAATATATAACAAATCAATAAGTATTGGACTGGGTTACAGGTCGCCTAGTCTGAACTCTGAAGAAACTCATAAATTGTTTAATTTAATTGTTTAATTGTTTAGTTAGTATTTCAGAAAGACTTTTGAGTGTGAGCTCTTTTACAAAGGTTCCAAGTCAGGGTGGACAATAAGACAATACACATATTCAGTGGTTACAGAGGCCTGATCATTAGGCATTAAAGAGTGATTACATGACAATTAGACAAATAGGAGAAAAAAAAACTGAGCAGTTGTAATTGAATACTAAGCTATTTCTAATTGGTTGCCCTAGGTAGCACGCCTCTGAAACCTCCAAATCCATTGATAGACTATGGCAGAGTAACTGCATAGGGTTTAACGCTAACCCAGATGGCGAGAGGCTGGGTGACAGTGAAACAAGGGAATTGGGTTTGAAACCAACCGCAGAGAGTGAGAGGTGGGGGATAGTGAAATGGGGGCTGTGATGGGGGACCAGCTCCAGAGAGCTTGTTGAGTATGGTGTGTGGGGTTTGGAGGGGCAGTACCAAGTGCATTTAAAGAGGACTGATAGCCTATTTAAGCCCTTGGCTAGGCAGGAATGGAGGAAGGTTCTCTAGGTAACCCTGCTGGGTGTTACTTTGGGGTGCCTGTCTATCAAGTGGGGCCTGAGAAGCAGGTGCATTTTGAGTTAGACATTAGGTGCTGTTTGAGGCCTACTTTAATTTGAGACAGGATGTTTGTAATTTCATTGGGAGTTCATTTATCCAGAGGGGGGCCTGATAGGAGAAAGCATGCTGCCCTAGTGAGGTTCAACGGAATGGTATGGACAGTGCTCCATTCTTCCTCCGTCTGTTGATGTGTGTTGAGAGAGAAGCCTCAAGCAGGTTTCCTATACAGGGTGGGGTTTTTCTGAGGAGTGTCTTCTTTCTCAGGAGGCAAGTTTGGTATTTGATCCTGTCTTTTAGGTTAAGCCAGTTTGTACGCTCATACAGGGTGCAAGTATGAGTGTAGTTATCTGCACAGGGTGAGGTATGCCTTATTGAGTGCAATTTGGACCCTTTTGAGCACTCTATCAGTAGCAGCTTCATAGACCACCAGCCCGTAGTCTATCGTGGAGAGTATGAAGCTGAAGACTGAGATTCGGAGTGCTTCCGGGGTGAGATATTTCTTATGCCTATAGAGAACCCCAATCTTTGTGTTTACCACTTTGGCAAGGGAGTCTACGTGGTGAGTATAAGTGAGAGAGTCATTAATGGTGACTCCAAGGTACTTGAACAAGTGCACCTGCTCAATCTGCTCACCAGCCTTGTTGGTGATTACGAGAGGAGCATGCTTGTGTTTGTTGTAGGTGCTGGATTGTAGCATGGCCTTGGTTTTCTTGTAATTTAGTATCAGCTTTTGCCTACTATACCAGTCCTCAAGTTTATTGAAAGAGTTCTGTAGTTCTGTTTGTAGGGCAACCTGAGAGGTGCTGCTGCTCAGCAGCTCGGCATCGTCCGCATACAGAATAAGTTTGGTGTCACAGGCTGTGGGTAGGTCATTTACAAAGAGGCTGAAAAGCAGGGGCCCTAGAATTGATCCTCGAGGGACTCCTAGGAGTACATCTCTGGAGCTGGATAATGTCTGCCCGATTTTGACTCACTGGATCCTGTGTGTTAGGTAGTCATTGAACCAATTCATGGCGTTTGGTGCCACACCCAATCTTTGGAGCTGGAGAACTAGTAGAGAGTGGTTGATGGTGTCAAAGGCTTTGGTGAAGTCAATGAAGATGGACCCCACCAATTTGCCTTCATCCAGTGCCTTGTGCACATAGTCAGTGTATTCCAGCAGTGCCATGGTGGGACTGTGTTTTTTCCTGAAGCTATGTTGGTTTGGGCAGAGCAGATTGTACTTATTGAGGTATTCTGTGAGTTGATTTGCCACAGCTTTTTCCAAAGCTTTGGATAGTGGGGAGATGATAGATATTGGCCTGTAGTTTGACACCAGCACCTTGTCACCATTCTTATGCATTGAAGTTACCAGGGCTTGCTTCCATACCTCTGTAAATTGAGCTAGGACAAAGGATTTATTAAATAGCATTGTTACGGGCATAATAAGAATGTCAAGGGTGAGAGATAGTAACTTCATGTCTAGCCCATCACTGCCCAATCTGGTTTTGCCTAGGACTTTCCTGACCATCATTAGGGCCTCCTTCACCATCACCTTCTTAAAGTAGAAGGCTGGGTGGTTAGTTATGAGCAGGTTGGCGCAACCTTAGTCCTCCACAGGCAGAAGGTAGTCTGGAGGCAGCACTGAGGACAGGTCTGTAAAGGCCTGGTTAAAGGCATCAGCAATGGCTAGCGGTTCTGAGGAGGATGAGTTATTAATGTTGAGCATCTTAGGGTGCTGCTTTTGATCTTTATCAAGGATGTTCTTGATGTTGTCCCAAAACCTCTTTCCATCTCCCCATGCATTGTTAAGCTGGGTCTTATGGAAATTGGCTTTTGTGAGCCTGATAAGTTTGGTGCACTGATTTCTAGCCATTTTGTAGCACTGTAGGTCATGCTTGCTGCCTGAGTTTAAGGCTTTTTCCCAGAGGCAGTCCCTCTCCTTTAGAAGGGAGAGGAGCTTGCCATCAATCCAGCAGTTAACCTCCCCCCGAATTTTCCATTTTGTGCATGGTGCATAGATAGCACAGATGGAATTGAAGCCCTCAGTGAAACAACTAAGTGCCTGGTCCACCGTAGGTGCCTTGTTGATGGGGGACCAGTTGTAGGCAGACATGGCCAATTTGAGGGATCCAAGTTTTCCTTTCTGCAGAACCCTGCTCTTGATGAGGCAGGGTGGGCTTTTGGCAAGTTTAGTGGTCCATACAAAAGTGATTGGGGAGTGGTCACTTAGCACGTCCGGAAGAACCCTGAGTTCAGAGAATCAAGTCAGTGAGCTAGCTAACACCCAGTCAATGAGGGTGCTGGTACCAGCCTTGTAGTTCTGCCTGGTGGGGTGAGTTACGAGTTGTGTGAGATTGTGGGAGGTGATTAGATCTCTGGAGGGTGTTGCCTCCTTACATAACCAGTTAATATTAAAGTCACTGGTCAGCATGAGTTCTGAGCCCTTTCTGAGTGCACTAATTTCTTCTATAACAAGAGGAAGGCCTTCCTTGGCTTTCTTGGGGGTGGCAGGTAGGTTGCGCCGATAGTAAGGGTCTTGCCTTTTAGGCTGATTTGTATTTTTACCACTAGTAGCTCATAATCCTCCACAACTTTGGAGATGGGGAGGACGGAGCAACTCAGTGAGTTTCTGGCATATAGGAGGCAGCCGCCACCTTTCCTGCCTATTCTATCAAGTCAAAATGCTTGGAATCCTTCGATGGTCACCTCACCATCTTTGATCCTACCCGACAGCCAGGTTTCAGTTAGGCAGAGTATGTCAGGAGCATGGATGGTCATCCAAGCCTGGAGCTGGTCGAATTTGGCAGTTAGGCTGCAGATGTTTAGCGATGCTATCTTTAGGCCGTTCACTCTATGGACCCCCCTGCTCTTCAGGGTTGTTGGTCCAGGGTTTAGGTGAACATTGCCAGAGAGTAGCAGTAGCAGAAAGATAACCTTTCTGGCAGATATGGTGACGTTCATCTTCCCTCGTGCGCTTCAACACTGTCTCGCATAGAATATTGTTTGAACATTGTATTGAAATCAAACTTCATCCTAATATAAAAAATTGGATTATTTCCTGGCTGGACAACAGAACACATAGAATAGTGATAAGGGGGTATGAATCAGTTGTGGGACAGGTGACAAGTGGAGTGCTGCAGTGTTCAGTCATGGGAAGCACTCTTTTTAACATACTTGTTTCATCCATATAGACAAACAATACCGCAAGGATGTGCAAATATGCAGATGATTGCAAAATAGGTGCAATTTTAACAGACTTGAAATCTAAAGTGTCATTGCAGGACAATATTAATCCACTTGATAACTGGGCCAAACAAAACCACATGAAATTTAATTAAGAAAAATGTAAGATCATGCATCTTGGCCACAATAATCCCAATTGTGCATACACAATAAATGGCCACCTGCTACAGACAACAATCAAGTGAAAAGGACCAAGGAGTTTATGTCACTAATGACCTATTTTTTGATACACACACTAGACATAAGGTCAAATAAGGTGAAACAATCTGAGATGCATACTCGAGAGTATTAATAGCAGGGAACCAGATGTTAGTATTCCACTGGATAGAAGTTTGGTTATTTAGACTGCACTTGGAATACTGCTCCCAGTTTACCTCACCACACACAATAATGGGTGAAAGCATCATAAAGAAAGTACAGAGGATAGTAACCAAAAAAGATAAAAACATGAGTAACCTTAACTATCATGAAAGATTACATAAACGTGGGCTGTATTCTATGGAATACAGAAGGATAAGAGGAGATCTCTGTCTAGCATATAGAGCAAAGAATGATCCATTCCTAAAGGACACTATAGGTATAGTTAACCAAACTAAAATGAAATAAACTAGATCACACGATTATCAGCTGATAGTAGAAAAGAACAAAACTGTAAGGAGGGGAAAATGATTCTCACAGAGAATAATAACAAAGTGGAATGCATTACCATATTTGACAGTGAAACCATTGCTACATTTAAAAATAGATTGGATACATTTATGGGCACCAAAAAATACGAATACCACCCTGATGGCGGCCAGGCTGGGCCAGCCATTAGGAGTCTTTTGATTGTAACCTCTTGCTTGCCTTTTTTTGTTTTATTTTGCTATATTTTTTGTTTCTTTTCGTGTAAGTTTTATGTTTTATGCATAAGTTTAATGTTTTGATTTGCTATGGCTTTTTCAGTTGTTTTATTTGTACTATGTACTTTGTTTAATGAAAATGCCTAGTGTTTTCCTCTCTGTGACCTCTTTGGACTTTTGAGGATATGCCCACTGAAGGAGGTTTGTGGCTCGGTCCTTTGGCTCACTGGCCACTTGTATTTTTTTTTACCCCTTTTAGCTTTGTTGATCTTTTGTTTGGTCTGGTTGACCACTGTTGGAGGACTTTCTGTGGGACTTGTATGCAGGGACTTTCTACGGGGACTGTTCTGTTTCACAAAGCTACTAATTCTGTGGCTCTTTTCTCGATTGTGAGCCATCTGAGGAACTGCACTTAAGAACTGAAAGATCTGTACGAGCTGCATGCAGGTACTGTCTTTGGGAATTGATTCTCTGCCCTGGATTCTTAGCACATCAAAGGGCGGCATGGCTTGGGAGCTGTGCTGGGTTGGGGATTCCTTCCCCTCACTTAGGGCCATTGGTTATTGTGCTACTTATGACCAAGCTGGAGTTACTTCACGTAGCCTCCGGGGAGTTGGAGTGCATTTAGGGTTCTCCTAAGTCACGCAAGGGACAGACCTTGCAGCCTGCCTCTCGGCGACCATAGCTGCGGGTTGTGGGTGGCTGGGTGTGGGGCCTGTATGTTTGGTGCAATTGTGGGGGGGCTCCCTCAGTGGTTTACTTTTGCATGACTTAGCCCCTCTTACTTGTGCCTCTGTTTCCCTGGGCTGTGTTGTGGACACATTAGGACTGTTGCCTGGATTAGGTCCTTTTGTTTATTCAGCTGCTACGGATGGATCCCTGCAGAGCCTGGTGGATTTGATTAGCCATTTGTCCTTCTTGATTTTGAACTTGGATTTGTCTATACAGATGTCTGCTCTCTTTTCCTCAGTGGGTGGTGAGCATATCATCTGCTTTTATTTTTATGTGAGGAGTACTGTAACTCTATTAAAGCAGTGAGGTTCACCTTGGTTTTAAACTTTTTAGCCTCCCTTTACATCAAGAGACGTGACTCAGTTTGGCTGGAATTCTCATGACTTAGTTAGTATTGTTACCGATTTATTTCAAACCCATTTTTTGATTATCTTGTTTTATTATTATGAGTTGGTTTTTGTTTTCTTTTTTCTGTTGGACTCTCCCCTACTATGTGAGAGGTGGTGGAAGTTGATCTATCCTGGACATTTTATCAAGAATTGTGAGAGTACTCTGGTTTCCTAGAATTCAAACTTATATATATATTTTTTTTAATTGATTTTAGTTGGGATTTTGATTTTGACTTGAAGGGGGAGGTATTTATAGAGGTGCTTGAGAGGGTTTGCATTAGAGTTTAGATTACCTTGCTGTGTTTAAGTTTAGGCATTTTGGGATTGATAAATATGTGTCCGGGTGTCTAGTAATTCAGGCCGGGTTTGGATGGTGTACGGGGTGTCCTAGCTTTATGACCTGCACCCTTCATAGATCTCCCGGTATGTAGTATTACAGATCGTCACTGCCAGGAGGTCAGAACTGAAAGAAGAAGCTTGGGCAGAAGCTGGCAGAGCACCCTGTGAATGGTCAAGGGGAGCAGGATAGAAGTGGTTGGGTGCAGAAGGCGCCCTGGGATTTGACGGGGCTTAGAGAGATGCCAGATGTGTTTAGTGCCTGTCCCCAGGATTCCCATGAGACCTAGTGGGCAGGTAGTTAAAAGGGCTGCACTGTCCACTAATCCCCTGAGGGTGGTGCTATGCAATGCCAGGTCAATAAATAATAAGACTGCAATTATTGCTGATCTGATGTCATTGGTCGACCTGGCCTGCATTATGGAAACCAAGTTGAGGGATGATGCTGGGCCTGTGTTAGAGGCTGCCATCCTCCCTGGGTATTCCATCGTGCACTTCCCAGTGTAAAATGCAGTGGCGGAAGAGTGGCTATTTGTTTTAGAGCTGAGTTAGGCTTCACTTTGCACCCAGTGAGAATACCAGGTTCTTTTGAATGTGTGGCCATTCACGGGGGTCCGGGCACAGGTTGCAGGTTCTCCTGATTTACCATCCTCCTGGGATGGCAGGAGAATTCCTACAGGAAGTGGGTGACTTTGTGGTTGGTGAAACATTGGAGTCCTCCAGATGTTGGGTCCTGGGGGATTTCAGTATTTGGGCCAATGATGAGTCATCTAGGTTGGGTTATCACTTCCTTCAGATGATGACATCTCTGGGCTTGTCACAAGCAGTTACTACCATGACCCACCAGGGTGGCCACATGTTGGACCTGGTCTTCTTGCTGAGGATTGAGACTGAGAATCTCAGGTATGATCAGGTTGTTTGGTCTGATCACTGCACGGTGGAGTTCTTGCTCAGAGTCTCCTCCGAGTTCCCTCCCCCTGCAGAGATGGTGAGTTACCGTCCCGTTAAGGTGTTTGACCCTGGAGGGTTTTTTGGTGGTGGTAAATCTATCTAATGTGGACAGTGAATGCAGGGGAGGTGTGGGTGAAGCAGTTGCTGCCTATAATAGGTCAATGACTGAGGCACTCAAATCCCTTGCACCGGAGTGTGTATGACCCAGATCTTCTCACTTGAGGTCCCCATGGCTTGATGGGGAGCTCAAGGAATTGAAGATCAAGGTTCAGAGACTGAAGCACCATTGGTGGAAGACTGAGTTGGAGGCAGACAAACTGGCCCTGCATACACACTATAGTGTGTGCCATGGGGCAATCAACCATAAGAAGGCAGTGTTCCTGTCCAGGGAGCTTGCTGCAGGGAGAAACCGGCCAGCTATGCTTTTTCAGACTGTGGACAGGCTATTACATCACACCTTTCTACAGCCGAAAAAAGCAATTTCTGAGGCTTTGTGCAATGAGTTTGCTCATTTTTTCTCAGACAGGGTGTCTGCTATCAGCCTCAAAATTGCACCAGTGAGCCATATTATGGCTAACAGTGGTCACCTGGATTATCAACAAAGCACTCCACCTGGTTGGGGGAAGTTTAAACCAGTGGAGGTGGCTGATGCCATTGAGGTGGCCTCAAAACTGAAGCACACATATCATGAGATGGACCCGGTGCCAAAGTCTTACTTAATGGAATGTGTCGACACTGTTGGCCCAATATTTGCCTGATTGCCTGGTGTTCCTTGTCAGAGGGGGTCTTTCCAGATGCCTTTAAGGAGGCGCTGGTGATGCCCCTTCTGAAGAAGTCTTCATTGGACCCTGACATCAAGGCGCATTACCAACCGTTCTCCAACCTACCATTTTTGGGAAGGCTGTGGAGAAATTATGGTGCAACAGCTGGAAGAACACCTTGTGGCATTTGATATCTATGAGCCACTCCAGTCAGGTTTTCATGCAGGACATTCAACAGAAACCGCATTAGTTCGGGTGCATAATGATCTCCTCAGAGTGAGGGACTGAGGTGAGGGGACAGTTCTCATTCTACTCGATCTCTCCTCAGCTTTTGACATGGTGGACCATCATGTGTTACTCAACCACCTGAGGGACTTCTGTGGACTCACCGGCACTGTCATCTGCTGGTTTGAGTCCTTTTTGACAAACAGAAGACAGAGGGTGGTGATGGGAAATTTTTCTTCATCCCCAAGCCTTCTGTCTTGTGGGGTTCCTCAGGGTTCGGTTTTGTCACCGATGTTGTTTGCCATATATCTGCTGCCCTTGGGTGCGATCATTTGGAGGTATAGCTTGGGGTTTCATTGTTATGCCAATGATACTCAGCTGTACTTATCCTTTAGCCCGGGACATCCAATGTGGTGGATGTATTAAACAACTGTCTGGCTGAGATCAATGACTGGATGGCCTCTAGCTGGTTTGCAACTGAACCACAGTAAGATGGAGGTACTGATGGTGGAGTCAAACAGGAGGCATGATAGGATGGCCTCTGGGGCAGATACTGGACTAGTTCTAGGGTCTGTCCCATTGATGGCCTCCTCTAAGGTGCACAATCTTGGCATGGTGCTAGACAGTGGTTTGACAATGGAACATCAATTGTCATCCATTGTCGGGGTCAGTTTTTTCCATCTGAGAAACATTGCCAGGATTAAGCACCTGATTCCGCCACTGGACCTCCCCACTTTGGTGCATGCATTTGTAACATATATTCTTGACTACTGTGATGCAATCTACCTTGGGGTCTCTGGAGGCACCCTACATCAACTGCAGCTGGTGCAGAATGCAGCTGCCAGGTTGTTGACTGGACAGTCGAAATACTGTCATGTCACCCCTGGTGCTACATGGATTGCACTTGCTGCCGGTCCAATGGAGGGTGCTTTTTAAGGTGGGCTTGCTCAGCTGTAAGGACCTACATGGACTGGGCCCTTGCTACCTGGTGGACCTTCTTACACCCGCTGCCTCAGTTTGCTCTCTGCGATCCTCCTCAAGGGGTCTCCTGGCAATACCCAGGATGAGGTTGACAACAGACAGTGACAGAGCTTTTAGTATCGCTGGCCCCATCCTGTGGAATTCACTTTTGCCACTGGTGAGGAAGGCCCCTTCGGTGGAGGTTTTTAAAGCCCACCTGAAGTGTTATCTGTTTTGCCAGGCTTTCTCGGGTATGGGATAGAACATTGATTATCAGTCCCTTTTTAAAAGTAAAGAGGGTGATTATTTATATGCAGGACAATGCTTTTTCTGATATGTGATTATTTATTATATGTTGATATGTATATATTTATATATATATATTTTTAAATTTAAATATTTTGTGTTTGTACGGCACCCAGAGCCTCTGGGATTGGGCACCTGAAAAATAAAATTTGCTTTGCCTTGCCTTAAGAATTTTAAGAGTGGCAAGTTTCTAATTGGCAAAGGCCTACTGAACTTGAAACTAACTATGAAAACATGAACCTATGAATTACTTCTTAAGCCAGCCCTGTTGCTCTGAAGGTTGAGGTTCTGGATGCCACAAATCACACCATGCCAGTGACATGGGATCAAATGTGGACTCAGGTTTCCATTGGTTGGCTGGAAGGTGGGGATCAAGCATCCAAGGGACTACTCTTCTCTCCTGGGGAGGGAAGGTTTGTTAGCCTGCCGTCTGACTGCATCCAAGTGGAGGCCTGCTGTTAGTGCAATCAGGGATATAATGGAACAGGAGAGTCTGCAGCCTGGTGAGTTGTGTGTGCCTTCATATATATGCTCACATCAGCTGCAGGAGAGAAAGGAGAAAAGCAGAAAAGGGGATCTGGGGATATGTGAAGCCCTGCCTGCCCATCCATGGATCTTCACTGCCACCAGGAACTTGCCATCCAAAATGGATTGTATACTCAGGGGGGACAGTTACCCCCCGACCTCTTGGGAGGGAATGTGTGGGGGTGTCTGACTGCAGATAACACTGGGAAAGGCAGACGCTAGTCCATAGGGAGAGGACAGGCCTGAAAAGCCACTTTAGGTGCCACAGGAGAAAAAGCAATGTGGAAAAAAAGAATTGCTTCTTAGAGGAGGACATCCAACAGATTGCTACAGTAGTTTTGAGGCTTACAGGGATGTAAGGCATTTGATTCAGAACAATGTTTGCCCTTTATAGAGTTTTTGCTATTGGCATTTCTATATTAATATGATAGTACTACAGGATATGTTGAGCAAATAGTTCTTCTATACTATGGTATTGATTGCAAGAATAGTGAAATAAAGAGTAGAATGCAGGAGCCCATCAAGAGACAGTCACACCAGAAACAAGCAGCAGAACTTTTCCTGATTATTTAGTATGCTTCAGTATTATGTTTTGTAACTTTTATAAAAGTTTTTTTTTTTTGTTCTAAGTAGCTATTGCTTATCACCCAAAACATAATTGCATGTTTCCTAAGAATTATGTTTTTGCTGTGTTGCTCAAGTAATAATTAATTGCTGTGTAACAATTTCAATTTTGGAAAATAATGACTTTACAGTGCAAGTGGGAAAACTACAAGTAATGGAAACACTTCATAAAAAATGTATTAGAATATTATCAAGTGGCTATGCAATGATTGATGACTGCAAAGTATGTTGTTTTCTAATTGAGCTACATCAATGCAGTTTAAAGGATAACTAACTGAATTATTTGTTCATTATCAATATTTTATGTCATTTTTTCAAGTGTCAAATGTGTCCTAAATTACATAAACATATGCCTGTAAAGATAATACATGAATGCAGAACAAGATGGAAGTGCAATCCTGTAAGTTAATTAGAAATAACTGAGTAAACCAAAATTATTATCATAGGATAAACATACATACAGTATACTAAGAGAAGGCACACACTGTATCTTCCTATAGATGTAAACTGAGATGGGAGGCCAAATGAACTCATGATATGTGCAAAAAGTAAGTCATAAGGTACAACTGGCAATTAAGTCATTTAAATTGTATTCATACTAAGCTGTATACTAAAGTAGATTAAGGAGCCAGAAGGCAATTTGCCCATAAATGTTCCTATACAACATTAATAAAGGTAATAACGAAGTCGTCCTGCTCTTAAAATATTATCTATCAAGTTTGTTTTTGAATTCCTTTTTTGTTTTACTGATAATTATATCTGTAGGTAACTGGTTCCATGGATTCGCAATTCTCAAAGTAAAGATTTTTCCTTTTTTCTGTTTTGAAATGTTTTGAAACAATCTGTAATAGGTGACCTCTTGTTTCTCTGTCTGAGCTTCCAAAGTTTATATCCATCTCTGATATAAGATGTGGGTCATTCATGATATCATATATCAACAGCAAATCTCCCCTCAATCTCTTGTCTCTAATGACAAAAGGTTTAAAGATACAAGGTGGTCTTCATGTGTTCTATTTTTTTTATCTAAATATGTTTTTGTGAATCTTCTCTGTACTTTTTTAAGATTTTTCTACTCTTCCTTTTTGAAAGGACCCCAGAGTCGGGATGCATAATCTAAAGATGAGGTCTATCACAGGCTCTAAGCAGAGGTATTGGTACTTTTGCATCATTGGATATTACATTTTTGGTGTTACTAATGGCTATGCTTACCTTCCTAGTGCTACTACAATCCTATGAGACAGTGATGCCTAGGTCCTATTCATTGTCAGTGGTACCAAGTTCTTTTCCACATAACATATAGGAATATTTTTCCATACTTAACTAATCCTGCAATATTACCAGGGTACAGTATAATCGTGAAGCAACATTTACAATATTTTTTTTTTATTTATTATATGCTTATGGATTGCCTAGAGTCAATCAGAACTGAGAATAACTGTACCTCTTATCTAGTGTACAGCAGTCACCTCACACTAGCCATCCAAAGCTTACAGTCCTGACTTTGCAGTCAAAACAGTTGAAGTCGAAAAACCTTCACTTTCATTGCCTTTCACTCAGCAGACAGCAGAGTCATAGTGCTGAATGGTAAGTTTTCCACATCTACAGCTCCACATCATGCCATCTGCAAACTTCACTATAGCTCTGCACTGTGCCATCTCACTTCTCCTCAATGGATGCCACACAAGGCCATGCACATCCACAGTGGCTGATATCACAGAACATCTGACATCAGCCAAAGCAAAAAAAAAAGGCCAAGCTGGAGTTTAGCAAAAACAGGACACCAAAGCTAAAGAACTAAAAGGCTATCATACCCAGACTCGTATCTCGGTGAACCATGGCCATATAATATGATTAAGGGTGTAGTACAGTCAGTGTCCAAATATTTAACATGTGTCTCTTGCACTGATTGGGCAGACAGAATAGTTCAACTTTGCTTTGCAGTCCTATAACCCAACTAGCACACGAGACACTTGTTAAATAGCAAGAGACTAACCTTACTATACCCATACTCATTAGAAACTGGTAACAGGGAAGACACAAAGGCAACACAGATTTCTAGGTTTACCCTTGTGAATGATACATTGGAGAATATGTAGTTAAGGCTAAAACACCAGAACAGTAACCGGATATAGGCTGACAAGAGGAGGGCAACTAAAATGGTGCAGAATCTGCACCAGAAGACATATGAAGAGAGACTAAAGGAGCTTATTATGTATACCCTTGAGGAAAGGAGGGAGAGGGGGGACATGATAGACACTTTCAAGTACCTTAAGAGAATCAACAAAGTCCAAGAGGGTAGCGACTTTCAGAAAAAGAGATGTGCAAGAACAAGGTGGCACAATTTGAAGATACAGGGGGGATGGCTCAGAGATAATGTGAGGAAGTATTTTTTCATGGAGAGGGTTGTGGATGCATGGAATGGCCTTCCTGAGGAGGCCATGGAGTCAAAAAACAGTGAGGGAATTCAAGGATGCATGCGACTGACATAAGGCAGTTCTAGTGGGGGGTAGGAGGAAGTAGGCTGTTGGTTAACTAGGATCTGCGGCTTATCCATTAGGTGGAGAAATGGGCAGACTAGGTGGGTCAAGCAGTCCTTATCTGACATCGAATTCTATGTTTCTATGTTTCTAGTATGTATAGGGAAAACTCATACATGTTAGTACAAGTAGAAAACAGAACTGACTTGCACAATGAACAACAGCAACATAACTTTGATACATTATGCAAACACGTGATAAATACTGTGTTGCAATTTGTATACTCTGCATAAAAAAAAAATAATTAATCCACCTGAACACAGTTTACTTAAAGCAGCAGTTTTTGTTAGTCATCATGTCATTTTTCTTCAGCAATAATAATAATTTTCTGGCAAAAACATCATTATACAAATTTTTTATTTTTTTTTGCCTTATTTTATTACTGGACTATATAAAGGATTTTGAAGTGTTTAAAAATTCCAGCTCCTGTGTCTTTTTTATTTTGTTAAACACTGTAAAAAAAGAAAACAGTCCATCAATATCTCTTGACACTGCTGCCCTCTCATTGCTGTCATCTACCTCCACTCAATTCCCCCACTCAGCACCCATTACACTAAACCCCCTACCTCTTACTTACCTATCAGGGGTCCAATTCCATAATCCACTCTGTACTATAGACATGCGTTCACTCTTCAACAGCATAGTGGGGACTGAGGAAATCATGTAAGTGCATTGATGTATTTTGATGTGTTTTGAACTTGAACTCATAACTTGATAATTTTTAATATTTTCCCCCCAGTTTTCAACATGGCCTTCTTTGGATCAGACCCTATGAACAAAGCATATGACATTTTTCAAATCAGGCCTGAAAGGTAATTTCACAGTTGCTCCATGAGACCAGCTTTTGTGCAGGATTTGGAACTTGTATCTACTGACTTCAGGAGGTGGGATCATAAGGAGACTATGTTGAAAGTTTGGGATCAACATATTAAAAATCAACAAAGTTATAAAGGTGCATTGACATTTTTCATGGCTTGCTTATAACTTTGGTAATTTTCAATATTCAGACCTCAAATGTTCAACATAGCAATTTTTTTCACACCACCTCCTAAACATGGCAGGTGTTACTTTCTTTTTATTTTCTGCACACTGCCCCTCCTATTTCTGCCTGAACTCCCCGATCCTCAACATGCTCTTCCGGACATACTGGCCCCTGTCGATACCCCCTGGCTTACCCCATAGGGTGTGGCCACGGTGTGTCAGTGAACCTCTCAATGACAGGAGAAGGTGTCAGCAGGGAGTGCCCACTGACATTGTCTCAATGGCTTTCCCCCACAGGGTGGGGCTTGAGGCTGGCCAGAGCCACAGACATCAGAATTGGCAGGCAGGGGGAGAGCCAGAGGAAGTGATTGGAGCCAGGAACAGGCAACATGAATGGACTGCTACAATTTTTGGTATGCAGTTTTTCCCCTGGGGCAGGGACATGCAATGACATGCTGCATCTGCTCCACCCTCCCACAAGTGATGGTGCTGGCATGGAGGTACCCCCAGTCTTTGCCAGGAGTCCACGTTGTGCCAGACACTCTACCTCCCCAGAGAAAGAGAGCAGTTCCTAGGACACATGATCCTTCTTCCCTGACTGGCCCTCCAATGTCCTGAGTCCGTTCTTGAACCTGGGTCATTGGCATCATAGACGAGTGCCCCACCCCTGAGCCAGCGGGCCAGCTCCAGGTGTTGCTTTTCAAATCCTGACCAAAAATGTGTTTTCGCACTTGTGGTTCAAAATGATGTTTCAGCCAATATTTTATAAAAGACACCTGTCATGTTTAGAAGGAGGGGTCATACAAAGATAGTGATGAAAACCTGGGGTAAAAATGTCACAAAACAATGAAGCTATGAAAAATCACTGACATTTTTCAATGTTTACTCAAAACATTGTGATGTGTGCAGATGTTGGCCCTTAATTTGCAATATAGCCCTCTTGTTACCCCAACTTACGAACATGACAGGTGTTATTTTTCAAATCTCCTCCTAAACTTTGTTCTCAATTGCTCCATGAAGTGACATTTCTAATAGCATCTAAAAAACAAAAAAATCCACCTGCTGTAATCATAAGGTGGGGTCATAGAAAGACAGTGTTGAAAATTTGGTATCAAAATGTCAAAAAACAACAGAGTTGTGAGGAAGGAATGCATAAATAATACTCATAACTTTGTGATTTTTACAGATTTTGCCCCCCCCAACAAATGTGCACATAACACATGTGTTACCCCACCTGATCATGACTGGTGGCATTTTTCAAGTGCAGCTTAGAATCAAGTTTGCACAGTCACTCTGTGTAGGCACCTTTTGAACAAAATAAAAAAAAAATCACTTGTCCTCATCATAAAATTTGGTCATAAAAATATAATATGTTGAAAATTTGGAGTCAAAATTTACAAACAAATATCTAAATTATGAAGAAATGTTGAATTGTTCTGACATTAACTTATAACTTGATTTTTGAAGATTTTGACCCCTAAAGTTGAACAGATCCATTGTGGTACCACACCTCATGAACATGACAGGTGTAATTTTTCAAATCCCCTCAAAAATATATTTTCACAGTCAACTGCAAAATCGCTTTTCAGATGGGATTTAAAAAAGCCCACCTTTCTTGATCATAACCATCAGGTCATAAAATGACTGTGTTGGAAATGTGGTTCAAATGTGGGATCCCACTGAAAATGTGATATTGCCTAACAGCTGGCCTATCCGGGTTAAATACACGTAAAAATGTGTAAATGCAGGACCCCACTGAACCTGAAATATTGTATCTTATGTGCTTCTAAGTAGATATATGGTAAAAATGTGCAAATGAGAACCTTAGTACAGCAGAGCCCCACTGAACTGTGAATCTGTGCTGCTTTATTCTAAGAAAATACAATGTAAAAGCTGGACCCCTCTGAAAATGTAGCTTGCCTTTCTGCTGGGCTATCCTGATTAAATACATTTGAAAAAAAGGGTAAAAGCAGGGCCCCATCAGAAGCAGAATAGCATATATTGGCTGTGCTATCCTTGGTAAATACAGTGTAAAAACTGGGAAAAAGCAGGATTCCACTGAAAACAAGATAGCATCAGAGCTGTGCTATCCTGGGTAAATAAAGTACAAAAATATGTCAAAGCGGGACCCCCACTAAAAATGAGATATTGAAGCGTAGCTGGGTTATCCTGGATAAATATATTGCAAAACAAAACCCTACAGCAGATCCCCACTGAAAAGAAAATGCATCATCTGAGATAATCTGTCAATAAAAGTTGAACCTGGTCAGTCCTACCGCTGAATCTCTGGGCCAGAGTCAACTTACTCAAAATGAACATTTTACCCAGCATACTGTATCCCCTAGAAATGATTGATCTGTTCATCTCCCTGCTATGGTTCAACAAGCTGAAAGCCACACTGACATCATTCATCTGGGACAATAAAATACCACATAGGGCATATCAGAAACTAACTCTCTCCAAACTGCATGGAGGACTCCGACTACCTGAATTCCCACTACTCTACATAGCAATGCATGCAGGGAAGTACCTCTTGTGGCAAAAGGTTAGCACATCCACCCATGCAGGCAACTACTCGCCACAGTGGCAACAGATTGAGCTTGATCTTTGCCACTTCTCACACATTAACATCACAGCCCTCATACATATTTCGCACTCTCAGCCCCCCAGCTCCCCCACCATAGAAAAACTTCAATAGACACTTCTCACCAGGTAAGCCAGCAACTGCACAGACACTTAAACACCAAACCTGCTCTGGCACCAAACCAACCTGTCTGTGGCAACCAAAATTTCAAAATCCTACACAAACCAATCACTACCAATTTCCTAAAAATGCCCCAACTAACACACCTTGGTTAACTCATACAAGATTATTCATTTATATCCTAGAACACTTACACCACAAACTTACCAGATATGCAATTATCTCCACTTGCCTTCCTTCAGCTCCTCCATGCCATTTCTTGTGCCCTCCAACACAAACCATGGCAGTGCTACAACCTCTCTGCATGGGAAGAATTAGCACTTTTGGCCATTCAATGACACTCAGCCCTGTGCTTATATAAAAAAACTCTTGTAACTCACCACTCTGGAGGACTTGGGTATCTACCCATTCTGTAGAGATGTTTTTCTGGACCTTTCAGACACAAACACTAGGAAAACAATATAAAAAACACACAAAGGTATATTAAAGTTAAAATCACCCATAACTTTACACCCAAGACACTGCATAAAAGGTGTCACCTACAATCCCTGGTATATACTAGGCAAAATCAGGAGAAGAGCTATCTAAAACACATTCTCTGGGACTGTTCCAAACTGTCTCCTTTATGGGCTTCTATCCAACAACATATGGCCCCTCTGCTAGTGCTGGACACAGCGTTTAGACCTAAAATGTGCTTACTAGGTCTGGACCTTGACCAAGTGTTCGGCAATAGGAAATATCATATATCTCTCATCTTGGCCATAGTGAAACAAACCATCCTAAGGTATTGGTTAGATGACACTACCCCTTCCTACAAAGAATGGTACAACATGATGCTTGAAGCCCTCATCATAGAAAAAATGGTTTGCTCACTCCAGAACTTCAGGGGACACCATGAATGCAGATGGAGCATGTTACAATCCCTGCTACTTCTCAACCAAACACTAATGACACAAGGAACCAACAGATGTTCTAGACTGTGTTTTCCCTTTATTTTATATCTCCAACATTGTTGTATGTTGGAAATGTGCATGTATAATATCACTAACTCAGACACCCTCACTGAAGTAACATGGGTGGGTGAGCTATCTGCCATCTGAGAATACCTGCCTTTCTCTGTCCTGGATTTGAAAATGAATGTGTTGTATGTTATGTTGTTAAATTGCAATAAAATGTATTACTTCAAAAAAAAAAAAAGATGAACCCCACTAAAAACGAGATATTGCATTTCACCTCTGCTATCCTAAGCAAGTGCAGTATAAAACTGTCTAAAATCAGGACCCCACTGCAGCAAATGACATATTACATCTAATCTAGCATACTGTATGTTGAGTAAATACATAGTAAAAAATATGTACAAGGAGAACCCAGTACAACAGTATACAAGCAAACATTTAACATTGACAAATTCTTGTGAAAGTATGTTACCTCTTGAGGCTTACTGTGAGACTTAATTGAAGTCATACTGTAATGATATACTCATTTTACTAATGCATTAGTGAACTGATGAATAAGTCATCATATGATCCTTTAAATCTCTTTTGCTAGTTTTTATCATTTGTGAATTGCATCATATAGCTGTGCTCTCTGAAGTCTGTAGCTTGGATATCAAGCATTTGCTTTTGCTGACTGTCCTCACTTAACTCCCAGTGTAATGTAATAGATAGTGTATGCTGTTAAACACATGTTGCAGTTTATTGAACTGCCAATTCTAGTGGAGCAAAGTAGCAGCTATTTGACATTGTCTTCAAATAACAAGGTCAGGAAGGTTTTGCAAATCCCTTCTCTAGCCATAAGCAAATTAAGAACAGGGATATTATCATGCTGCTGAGGCAAGAGCAGTGCCAACATTGATGACATGAAACAAAAAGCATGAGCTATGTGTAATAGCAGTTAACATACAGTGACATACTCTATAGTACTTCTGCATGCAAATAAAAGTATGCAGCGTAGGATCAGATGTTGACTAAAACTGCAACGCTGATATGTAAAACATGTCAAAGTACTAGCCAGTTCATCTCCTAAAAACTACAAAGCATAGGCTGGATGCCCTGTATAACAGGCTTCTCAGGTAAGTAAGACTCAGCCACCACTGCCTGTTGTAAAGTGGTGCCCAGTGTCAAGTTTCAAAATGTTATATGATCTCGTGACACTGGTGTCACAATGTCCTCAGTGATGACTAGTCATAATGTTGGTAAATAATTGGCAATTATCTTGCAATGACTATGTCTACACGTGCCAGTTTTTAAATTAAGATCATGATTGGCATGACTAGACAAGAAGGATACTGGCACTGTTCACCACTCTATGGCCAGGTTTGCTGTCTGAGTCCCACTGCCTGCAGGGAATACAACTGGCACATATTTCTTCATATTGGTATCCATTCACCAGCCCCAAAATACCTTACATCCATCTTTATCACTACACTTACCCTTATTTTCTAAGATCAAAACAAGCAGCTAATTGGATAGTATTCATATTCTATAATGTTTCAACAGATGGGTCATCTTGTTCTCATGCCCAGCATGGTGGAATGGTCTACCAGCCCTTCTTTATCAAGGCCTCTAATCATTCTATATTGCAAAGTCTGCTGCTCGAACTGCTTGAAGATCCATGCAGATACTCTTCCAGCTTTTCTCCTTTCAGGTACTTCACAGTATTTACTAAGTTATATAAAATACTGTATCATTATACTGTGCATGAAAATGGTAATGCACATAACAATGAATATTATCATCTTACCCTCTCTATCTGCCATTGTAATTAGCTGTTGACATAGTTTGGAGGATGATGGTTATGACATAAGATGGGATTCACTTTATATAATGACCCTGAAAGCAAGGGAATATGCTATAAGTCATTGACAGGCACATCAACACAACAGATTTCACAAGTACCAAAAGGAAGTCCTTTATACAAGCCAAGAATTATAGACCAATGGAATAACCATCACCAACATGTGATAGACTGTGGCTTGAAAAAAACATCTTCATAAATTGGAATAATAGTTAATTAAAGGTAAAGGTAAAAAATTACCTCAGGGATCAGTTCTGGGGCCAGTCCTCTTCAACATCTTCATTAGTGACCTTGCAGATGGACTAGAGGGTAAGGCTTGCCTGTTTGCAGATGACACCAAGATCTGCAACAGAGTAGATGATCCAGATGGGGTGGGCAGAATGAGAAGAGATCTGGATAAACTAGCAAAATGGTCAGAAGAGTGGCAACTGGGATTTAATGCAAAGAAGTGCAAAATCATGCAATAGGGAAGAGAAACCCTGAAGCCACCTATAGGCTGGGAGGAGTTTCTAGCAGTCACAAAGGAAGAAAGAGACTTGGGCATCATCATCACTGATGATCTGAAATCATCCAAGCAGACCTCTAAAGCAGTAGATAAGGCTAGGGGGGTGTTAGGGTGTATTAGTAGGGGTATCACAAGTCATAAGAGGGAGGTAATAATCACTCTTTACAAGACACTAGTTAGGTCCCATCTGGAGTACTGCATGCAGTATTGGAGGCCACACCTTCACAAGGACATTAACCAAATTGAGGCAGTCCAGAGAAGGGCAGCCAAAATGGTGCAGGGACTGCATCAGAAGACATATGAGGACAGATTAACAGAGCTCAATATGTATACCCTTGAGCAAAGGAGGGAGAGAGGTGATATGATCGAGGCATTCAAACACCTTAAGGGCATTAACAAGGTGAAAGAGTCTAACATGTTTAAATATAAGAAAAATAGCAGGACAAGAGTACACAGCATGAGATTAGAGGGGGGCCGATTAAGGGGGAATGTGAGGAAATTCTTTTTCACAGAAAGTGTGGTGGATGCATGGAATGGCTTACCACAAGAAGTAGTGGCTATGAATACAGTGCAGGGCTTCAAACAGGCATGGGATAGGCATAAGGGAGCAATACAAATGACTATGAATAGATAGGCCACTGACAGAGCAAAGGCCGATGGCACATTTAGAAGGTAGAAAAAGAAATGGGCAGACTGGATAGGCCTTGCAGTCCTTATCTGCCATCAACTTCTATGTTTCTAAAGAAGGGATACACTTTTAGATACTAATGCTGAGAAGTGGGGGCAGTTTAGCTGGGAATCATTCTAGCTTTAATTCTAGTATAATCCTTAGTATGAATACTAGGTTCATAGGTATCACACAAGTTAGGAAGTTGAATACCTATAATAACTTTCAATTGTTCAGTGGTGGTGTCTGTGTTTGTCATTGCCCATGTAGTTATCCAAGGAACTTTTGAATGCTTCCATTGAACTACTAGTCACTACATATTCTGGTAAGGAGTTCCATTATAAGACAACCCTTTGATTATGTCATTTACTTCTTTTCACTGTATTAATAACTTATCCTTTTATCTTTAAACTGTGTGACCTGGTAGATCTATGGTTATTATGCCTGCATAATTCTGTGCTTTCCCAAGTTATCTCATTATTCATAGCACTGTATATGAGGTGAAGGGCTCCTCTCATTCTTCTGTAATCCATTGAGTACAGGCCCAGAATCCATAACCTGCCTCTCTATGGTTTATGTTTCATGTTTTTAATATTTGTGGTTGTTTTCCATTTTCTATCTGCTTTACTTTTTTTTTTTAATTATTATCCTTTATTGTATTTATAAAACCAGACAAAAATACAAACAGTAATAAACCCAAGTATAGTTAGCTATATATCAAAACCAAGATTAAAGACATAAACAAGAAACAAGAAAAAACAGATCGCCTACCCTGCCAATGACACCCACCCACCCACCCACCATAGCTCCCACCAACAAGAGCACAATATCAGACAACAGTAGGTTGTACTGTATATCAGGAGCTAGACAGATCTCTACCAAGGGTAGCAGGAGGGTCAACCATTACCATGTTGACCAGCCGGCACTCCTTCTACAGACTCACAGAGGTGGGTTATAAAGCAAATATAGGCCCCCAGTGCACCAGAAATACTTCTGGTTGGCCCAACCAGCAGGAAACATGATTCTCAGTTTCCAGGGCCCGTAAAACTTCCAAGTGCCATTCCTTAGAAGAGGGTACAGAATTGTCTGCCCAGTGTCACACTATGATCATTTTGGCAGTAACAGAGATCAAGGACATATAAGTCCTTCATTGGCCAAACAAATCTGCCAGGTAGAAACCCACCAGAAAGATCTTCAGAGTAAAATGGGAATTCAGTCTTTAAAAAGGGTCCAAAGACCCTCAAATACCTTTCCAAAGGAAAGGCACTTGAGAATAGCCTCACAAGATATGTTTCAGAGTTCCCTCAGTGAGCCCACATCAGATGCAGGTTGCAGACCCAGATCTACCCATCCTAAACAAATGAAAGGGGGTGTAATATAGATTATGCATAATGCAATACTGTAAAAACCGATACCGATCGTGTTTAATGTACTTATACATACTCGTCTATCTCGTTTGCCAGTTTTTTTTATCAATATTAAGTCCTAGCTCATGTTGCCAATAGAAACAGGTCTCTTTTGGGTTTCTCAAGTCCAGTTTCTGAAGTAAAGTATAAAACCCTGAAACAGAGTGAGGTTGACTCCCAGTGGCCCAAAAATGTATCAACCTACAGCTGGAATGCCTTGACCAAGGTGGAAGCCCAAACAAGGTAGTGAGTCCTCTAGTCAGTTGCAGATGTTTGAAGGGGTGGAAAGTGGGAATATCAAAATGCTCCTGAAGGTCTCTGGCTGAAATAGGCTTACCATCCTCGACCAAGGATAATACTTGAACCATCTCCAGGGATGGGCAAAAAGTAAAAGGTATAGGGTGGTTTGCAATATGGAAATGTGAGTTACCAATTATTGATTGGGTGAGGTCTTTATTCCAGTCAGCATCTAAATAGGTACAAATCTGTCTGAGGGCTTTGAGGGACCAAATAATAGGGGAGGAGTGAAGTAGTTTAGGAAGATGAGATGGCCTCACAAACAAAAGTCTACCCAAATGAAGGCCATGCTGGTGGTGCAGCTGCCTCTCAATTGAGGGCCATGGGGCAGTAAGATTTGCCCAGGTAGGTGACAAATGTGGAACTCCTTTGGAATACTTTACTACAGTGCATAGCACAGAAGTAAAGGAAGAAATTAGGTATTCGCAGCCCCCCAAGTTCTTTCGGTAAGGTTAGTTTAAAATAGGCTCTGTGAGGGGCACCACCTTTCCATAGAAAGACTGAACTATAACTATGAAAGTGCAGAAACAAGGATTTCAAGAGGTAGGGTCCGACCATTCCAAGCGGGTATAACACCTGAGGTAGGATATTCATTTTGATGACACTTACTCGCCCCCAAAGGGAGAGGGGAAGTGACATCCATTTCTGCAAATAGAATTTAATATCTTGACAGAGATGGGAGAGATAAAGTTTAATTAAATAGGAAATAGACCAGGTGAGCTGAATCCCCAAATATGCGAGAGCCTTCAGTTCCCAGGAAAGGCCCAACTCATCAATCACATCTCTATAGAACAAAGAGTTCAAGGGCAACACCATAGATTTATTGAGGTTTAACTTGTAGCCCACAACCCAGATGAATCTCCCAATTTCTGCCTGGGCAGCCAGGATAGGTACCTCGCAACAGGGATAAAGGGTCAGAGAGCACACCATTACAGTGGATCCGGGTGGATGGGTGACTATACAGGACCTTCAGCCAGTCAAAGAACAGGGAGAGAAAACTGAACTGATACAAGGTGGCAGATAAAAAGGGCCAGGACACGCAATCAAAAGCTTTTTCTGCATCTAGGGAGACTAAGGCTGCAGGTATCTTGCGCTCCCCTGATGCGGAAATCAAATGTAATACCATTCGAAGGTGATCCGAAAACAAGCAGCCTGCTAAGGAGATCCTCCCAGATCTTTAGTTGGCAATTTGCCAACACTTTAGTTAAATTTTTTATATCTGAGTTTAGTAATGATAATGGGTGATAGCATCCAGGAGGAAGGTCAGATTTACCCACCTTATGGATTAAGGTAATGCTCGCCTGTGTGAACGAGTAATTTGAAAGTCCAGAGGCCTGCAGGTAATTTAACAAGTGGGTTAGAAAGGGACATAAAATGTCATTAAAAGTATAGTAAAAGCTGTTACTGAGCCCATCAGGTCCACGGGCCTTGTGTTTCGGCAACTGCTTGATCACATGGCTGACCTCTGGGAAGAAGTTGGCACTTGTAAGAAGTCCTGCTGCTGATCAGTAAGATGGGGGAGGGGTAATGAGTCCAAATATGCCTCAATCTGGATTGCATCTGGTAGATCCACAGAGTCCAGACCATACAACGATTGATAGAACATGTGAAAGGCATCTGCTATTGCATGTGGATGTGTAAGAACTTCTCCTCCAGGAACTGGCTGAAGGCCGGTGATCAAATTCTTAGCATCCATCCTCTGTAACCTCAGGGCAAAGAGCCTGTCAGCCCTCTCTCCTGATTCAAATATCTCATTTTAAAACTCTGTAGGACCAAATCGGCCTCTTCAGCAAGCAGTCCATAATATTGTGCTCTGAGGGAGTGGAGTTTACACCAGCAAGAGGGATCAGACTTAGAGGAAATGCAATGTTCTAAACAATAAATCTGAGTTAATAAGACCTTTTCTACACACTGCTTTTTGGCCTTGGAGGCGAGGCAGATGTATTCACCCCTGACGGCATACTTCCCCATAGCATATCCAAATTCCGAACCATCCCCTCATTCTCCTGAAAAAAGGTTTACAAATATTTGTGAATAGCATCAAGAAAACTGTGATCCCACAAAAGACTGGAATTTAACTGCCATGTCCATGTCCTGTCCTGCTCCTTTAACCCCTTCAGTGTGTGTTCAAGGTAGACCAGGGCATGATCTAAAAGGACCATTGTCAAGACATTGCAAGAGGAGAGACCCTGTAGACAATCTGTGCTAATCAAAAAATAATCTATATGGGAATGTGTGGCATAAGGAATCGATTAAAATGTGTATTGCCTCTCTGCCTGGTGCAGAATATGCCAAGGGTCCCCCAGACCAAGGTTGTCCATAGGTTCCCTAAGGCCCTGTTGGACCAGGGACAGACCATTATGACAGGAGCCTGACTTGTCCAGATTGGCATGGATGACTAGGTTCCAGTCTTCCCCGATAATAAGGGGAAGATGGGCGAATGGTGCTAACTGAGTCTGAAGCTGGGAGAAAAAGTGAAGTGACTCAGAATTGGGGCCATACATCGAGCCCAGGAGACCATCCATGAGGCACAGACATCCATGGATAAGGAGATAATGACCCTCTGGATCCGAGCACTCCTGAAGCAAAGAAAAGCAGAGCCTCTATGGATTAAGATTGCCACCCCACACTTCTTACTACTGTTCCCCACCCCATAAACCTGTCCCACCCATTCCCTATGGTAGTACAGGATGTCTTCCCAGTTTAGATGGGTTTTTTGTAAAAACAACATCTCAAGTTGGAATTTCTTAAGATGTCTGAGAATTATATAACATTTATATTTATCATTAGCTCTCTTTATGTTCCAAGAAACAAACTTAAACACTGTTCCGATACACATTATTTATCTGGCTGTATAAAATTGTGATTCACTAAAAATATCACCAGCAGCTTAATCTGGTTCAATTTCAGTTGGTTACCATCTACCCCGTCACCCCTGAAAAAGGGACTTCTAGTTTCAGTGGGACTAGTGGGTCAACAGAATTCAATAAATAAAAATAAATAAATTCGCAAACCAATTGAAACCAAGAACAAAAATTCCTCCAGCTTACATTGTGCTCTGGGATCCCCCAATGTAAACCCCACATAAACCCCGCCCACCCCCAAGGAGCAAAACATAACAAGGTCCACATATAAATCCAAACCTCCCCACCATATTACAAAAATTAATACAATAACCGTCAAAATAACAGATGTCAGTAAACAGCATCTCTACTCCAACAGCACAAAACCCACAATCCACAGCAACGAAATCCCAACACTGGCTCATCCCTGGTTCAATGACTGCACTCCCAATACTCTTGTCTGTGATGCAGTCCAGAGACCCCCCCCCCAATGAAGGAACTAAAATAAATCCACAATCTAACAAAGTGATAACAAGAAATGATAAGCAAACAACAGCTTCCCACCACACTCCCACAGAAAAGTGTAAAAAGAAAGATAGCAGTAACATGCACTCCCACAAGTTAAACTGAGTCAGTGGAGGTGACCTGAGCTACAGCTCCTGACTAGCGTTAGAGGACTAGGAGTGACCAAGACAAAAATGGAGGAAGATCTAGCCCTCCAACCTTCTGCAAAGAAAAAAACCCAGCCCCCCCCCCCCAGAGCTAGAAGGTGGGGAGGGAATGAAGAAAATAACAAATAAACTTAAATCAAAGCAATTGGCTACCCACCCAACAAAAATAACAAATATATGACAAATAGGATAGAACATTCTGAAACCACATCGGCCAAAAAAATTATTGGAAAGGAAACATAAAACACAGAACCATTCCCCTAACTGAATTCAGTCCGAGTCCACAGAAGCAGGAGGAGACTGTGAACTCCCTGCACCAGTACATAGCAAAAGAGGGAGAAAGGCCTCATCATAAAATAATCATGCAGCCCAGATCTTCAGCCTACAGGAACACCGAGTGTCCAGGTACAATGATACAGTCTTATAACAGCAGGAAGAAATAGTAGCGAAAGTCTAGAGAAAAAAGAATACCCCAGAGGGAGGTGGGATCCACCTGCTCTCCAGGTGAACAGCAAAAGTCTTTGCGGTGCCTCAAATTCTCCAGCAGGAAGGGCTGATGTTAATAGAGCCAAAGTCCCTGTGCAATCTAGGGAAGTCCAAGGGTGAAACCATGACAAGTTCAGTCCAGGAAACATAGAGAGGAATCGATGAAACACATTGGGCAGGGAGCTATTTGCCTAGATAGTCCCACACAATCAAGGCCATCCCAGCGGGAAGACATTGAAGTACCACCAAAGAATATTATAGGACCACTCCAAAAACACACAACTCTGGGGCCATTGCTCCATTCCACAATCATGGGGCCTGTGAATTGTTGAAATAAAAGTAAAGCTGCAGTAGTCCCAAAAGTAACAGCCAACTTGGCACCCCCAAAAAAGTACCTGTTAGGGTAAACCTCTCCTCCTGAAAAGCCACCGAAAGAAACAGTAGAGAAGCAAGCAGTCACTGAATCCTCCTTCTGTGTCTTATGGGATTCACAGCTGCTTAAATAAGTCGGGAAGGCAGGAGATCAGCTTTCACCTTGCCTGATCCACCGATTCAAAAGACTAGGGATTCATTCAGAGAAACTTGCAGCCGGGCAGGGAGGAAGACCTTAATTTTACTTCCTGCTGCAATAAGCTTAGGAACTATAGGATGGTATTCAGCACACTTCTGCCAGACAGCCTTAGGAATGTCTTGCACCATTTGTATCTTAGAAGATTCCCAGGTCATCGATTGCAACTCTCAAATCTTGATAAGGAGATGCTGGCAATCAAAATAATTGAGGAATTTAAATAAGAATGGGTGGTGAGATTCAGATCCCCCAGGCATTGCTCTTAATGCACAGTGAGCTCATTCAATAATGTAGGTCAGGCCATTGGGGAAGGGCCCTGCTAACTTTTTGCAGAGTTTCTGTGTAAATAATACCACATGAGAACCCTCCACCCACTCCGGCAGACCCAACACAACAATGTTGTTACACCTGCTTCTCCTCTCCATGTCCTCTATCTTTAGTTCCATTCTAGAGACTGTTTCCTGCAAGTTGGAGATCTCCAGGTCAGCTTTACTGTGTCATGTTTCCAGGAAGCAAACATGGGCTTCCGAGTCCCCCACTCTCTGCGTTGAAGATTCAGTAGCTGCCTGTAGTGCTTTTAGCTCATCTGTTAGCAAGTGAAGTGATGCTTTAAGAGGGTGAAACTCTGCCATAAAGTGCTCCTTTGTTAATGGGATGATGGAGGTATTGGGCTTGATCCCTATGCGGCCTGGCCTTTAGACCGCTTAGGCCCTTCTCTTTCTCGAGGGTTACCAGTGAAGAGTAGCATGGTAAGACGGCTGTCATTTCTGCATCCATTCCTTCACTGCTGACTGGTACCAGAGGAAGCCAAAGCTGTTAAGGAGCGTTTTTCAACCATCTGGAGAAGAACAATTCAAAACAGAAGTGGAAATTAAATGTATTTTATTCTCGAGAGGTGGAGAGGTAAAGAGGAACTACTTCTTCCTTCAGCACATCACATGATCTCCCCCTCTCTATTAAGTTTTATAATGTCAATACTTTGTGGTGCAGAGAAAGGTGAACAATATTACAGGTGGGGCCTAACCAGTGATGAATATAATGGTACAATTATGGATGGATCTCTACGCTTGATGTTCCCCAAAATACTTCTCAAGATCCTATTTAATTTTTTGACTATGTTCTTGATGTACATGTCAAAAGATAAGTTGTCTGTAATAATGATACCTAGGTATCTTTCTTGTGGTGTTGTTTGTAGTATAGTGTTGTTTAATGTATAATCCTTTCTAGGGTTGTTACATCCAAGGTGCATCATTTTGCACTTGTCTACATTAAACTTTAACTTGTTTCTTGCTGCCCATAGTTCAAGTGAGGTTAAATCTTCCTGTAGGAGTTCTGCAGCTTTATCATTATTCACTATTGCCCTGATCTTGCAGTCATTAGCATATTTACAAACCCATGAGCTGTCAGATGTTTGAATAGTTGCCACAAATATATTGAATAATGTGGGTCCCATCACCAGCTCTGCAGCACTCTGCTGGTCACTTCACCAAGTTCTGAATAATAACCCCTTATACCCACTCTCTGTCACCTATCTTCCAGCCATGATGCTACCTAAGATATTACTTTTGGGTGCAATTATATGTCAACCAATTTTTTAATCAATATATTAAGCTGATACTGAGTTGAAGGTCTTTGAATAATCCAGTAATATCATATCGACTGGCAGGCCCTTGTCCAATGCTGCACTAACAGGTTCAAAAAAGTGCAGCAGGTTTGTGAAGCATGACCGCCTGGGGATGAAAACATGCTGGGTAATATCAACATGTTAATTCTGTTTTATATGTTGGACTATATAATCCTGGATTAATCCTTCCAGTATCTATCTTTACTAGTGTGGACCATAGTATGAACTCTAGAATGGACCCAAGTGTGGACATTAGTATGGATCCAAGTATGAACCCTGAACTGTATAACAAACCCTAGCATAGTTCCTTTTATAAACCCTATTAATTACCTTAGTATGAACTCTAGTATGAACCATAGTATGGAGCCATGTATGCACTCTAATATTAATCATAGTATGCACCGTAGTATGGAACCTAGTATTGAGGGTCAACAGAAGAGCCTCATATTACCACCACCACCACACTGACATAGAACTAATTATTTGGAATCAAAGATGCAACAACAAATGGCATATAAAGAATACAAGATTTATTTTACTCATATCCTCTGCAAACAATGCTGCAATAAAGTGCTGACATATATTAGCAGGTGCCACTCTCACAGCTGTCCAATAATTCACCTGACTGTGTTTTGTTCCTACATTGTAGCTTTTTCAAGGGAGTTAAGTTCAAACAAAGTTGTGCTTTTGTACTGCAACATAGTGTCATAATAATTGTCCGGCATCCACGCAGTAACTATTTAAAGTGTAAAAATCTAATTAATATGCAAAGCAGGTTAAAATAAGGACATAATTTTCATCCAAGGTTTCAGAGAAACACATGCAAAGCTTTCTAGTTTGCAATAGGTAGTTATTGTTACAGACCATAATATAATTCATAAACATTTTAAAAACCTTCATTCTTGACAATCACATATCCTAACTATTATGTACAATAACCACTATGTACGGTAAATAAACCTATCTATATCCATATCTACAGAGAGGCTGAAAGTATAGCGTACAGGTTAGAGTAATAGGCTGCAAATGAGCTTGATACATCCAACAGACCTAGGTTTGATTCCCACAATCTCCACATGCATACAATATGACTCTGAGCAAGTCACTTAAATAAAAATGTCCAGAATTGTTTCATCTGTATTCTTATAGGGCACTATAATTATATTCCTTGTAAAATGTTCGATCCCAAACATAGCCATGGAGGTGCTGATCTTGAGGGAGTTTATAACTGTAAAAAACTTAAAAAAAACAATGGGTGTTTGCAATCAAACCACACTCTTACTTCAAGAAATCACTCTCACACTTGTTCTAAGTGAACTTGCTTTTTACTTTTACTAAACAGGACCACAGACAAAAACATTCAGTGTAAAGTAACTTGGCCCAACCTGGGTGAAAAAACAGCAGCAGTCTTACTGTTACCAAAGTCTCGACTGTTACATCTGCTCCATTTTCTACTTATGCCTGAAAACAGGCACTTGTGGCTAGTGTACCTTACCTGGTTACCAAAAACTAAACAAAACAAATATATATTTTAATGATGTGGTAGTACCACTGTAGTTAGGGTTGAGCAGGTGTTTCAAAGTTAAACCTCAAACTTTACACTTTAATAACTTTGCAACTGTTGAATGGATTTGCACAAAATTTTGCATGCACATTATGTGGTAGATATCTGGACATGCCTAGTTTTGATTTGGTCATGTTTGTGGATTCTGAACTGCGCTTACTGCTAAAACATTAAAAATCACATTTTTTTGTGCTTTTTTTGGGGGGTCATCTCGCTGCACTCAGACAGTTTTGAACTTTGGTCTAAACCTTTCAGAGTAGACAGGACTTGTCTCACTAAAGTGCCTTTCAATGGTTTGGTGAAAAATATTAATCCATTCCAAAGTTATTCAATTTTAAAGTTTTGACTTCTGAGCATGATCAGTTCAGTTTTTTGGATAGATTCCTGGAATGGCAAAATAATTCAGTCTTACAAAAACAGGATTCTTTGTTGCGAGGGGCCAATCCTTTTAGTGAGAAAAAAAATATTTTTTGTGAGATGTATTATATATGTGCAACCATTTAACAGATTTGTACGAAATGTTGCATGCACAGTCTCAGAGGGTAGAGCTCTTGAACTGTCTAGCTTCCTTCTAGCTGCATGTGTGGATTCTGAGATCTGGATAGCAAAATAAAAGTTAAAAAATATCACCATTTTTTGTTGTGTTTTGTCATCATCATCTAGGGCCTAGACAGTTTGGAGTTTGGTCTGACATTTTCGGCGTAGAAAGGGCTTGGCCCACAGATGTGCCTTTTGCTGGTTCAGTGAAAAAATACTAATCTGTTGCCAAGTTATAAGGATTTCAAATTTCAGTTCTAATAATTCTCAGTAGGGTCTTTTGTATAGACATTTGATAACCTACTAAGCCTTGATACCCTATTGAGCATGCTCAGAACCAAAATTATAAATGCTTATAACTTGGAAATTGATTCATATTTTTTCACCAAACCAATAAAAGGCACCATTCTGTGACATACCCTTTCAACCCTGAAACTTTCAGACCAAAATTCCAAACCATCTGGGCTGTAGGTGATGAAAAAAAAGAAGCAAAACACCCAGGGCCAGATTTTCAAAGGTCTGTCACAAGTTGCAACAATGGCAGTTTGCACCAACTGCACCTACGTTAGGGATCCTGTGCCCAATTCAATATAAGACAGGGTCCCTGAGCCTGTGTCTTGTGACTTGCAGAATCAGTGGAAGTGCACCAAACAGATGGTGCATCCAATATGTATGCCACAAGCCACTGGACAGATAGCCAGCAGCTGCACCAAGGAAAGGAACATGCCAGTAGTTACCCCCCCAAGCCTCGACTGGTCTGTAAAGCATAACTGTTATAATGAACTAACATCCCTGGTGATCAGGTGTCCCCAACCCCCAGCCCCAATCCACCGGTAAGTGGCATCATTACAATACATAACACACCAGCTAATCTAGTGGCCCCACCTCCCCTCACCTCGCAGGTAGTGCCCCCCACCCTGGTCCCCCCATTCTGAACCCCAATACAGCAACCAGCACATCCCTCCTCACACTACCATGACCAGACACTGAAAGAACTGTCAGAGAACTACTGTATATAGTACATGCTCTAACAGTTCCTCTGCTGGCCAGCCATGGTGGTGTGAGGAGGGCTGTGTCAGTCTCTGGATCAAAGTTCAGAATTTGGGGGTGAGGTGGTGGGCACTACCTGCCGGGTTGGGGGGCACTAGATCCCCAGGTTTATTATGTATTGTAAGGATGCCACTTTTCAGTGGATCTGGGCTGGGGGGGCACTAGATCAAATGGGATGTTAGTTCATTATAATAGTTAAACATTATGGGCCGATCAGAGCTGGGAGGTGACCAATAGGTCACCAGAGATGTTAGTTCATTATAATAGTTACACATTACTGACTGATCAGAGCTGGGGGGGACACTAGATTCTCAAGGATGTTTATTATAAATCATACACATATTGGGTGAATGGGGGGGGGTGGCACAGTGGCACACAGTTGCCAAACCATCCACAGGATTTCTAAGTACAATTAAACCAGTTTTTTGCTAGTCTGACAGTACTTAGACCATTGACCTCTGGGAGGGTTCTCTGAATACCCATTAAGGGGATATGGCAGCCTGCAGCTGTAACAAGCCCCCTAGTACCATGCCAAAGCACTTTATGTAGCACAAAGCTGGCACAAACCCCCTCTGTACTATGCTGCTGCTTTCCTGTATAGCTCCCATCTGCATCTTTTGATGCAAGGTGCCAGCTGCATCAGAAATGTTTGACACAGGCACCTTGCATCTATGTTAGCACTTTGAAATTCTGGCCCTCCAATTTTTCTTAAAAATGCTCTATCCAGATCTTGGAATCCTCATATCAGACTGGAACAAAACATGGCAAATCAAGAAACCTTGCCCCCCAGACTGAGCATGCAAAATTTAGTGCAATTCTGTTGAATGGAGGTGAAGATTTTAATATATACTAATATACAGTGTACATCTATATACAGTATTATAGTGGTGTGGTAGCTCCATTATAGTTAGGGTTGAGCACTTTAATAACTTTGCAATTGTTTGATGGATTTGAACAAACTTTTTTATTTACAGTCTTGTCTGGTAGATCTCTTGAGCTGCTAAGTTTTGTTTCAGTCGGATTTTCAGATTCTGAGCTGAGTAAAGTGTTAAAATGTTAAAAATCACTGTTTTTTTTTTCTTTTTTTGTCATCTTGCTTCACCCAGATGGTTTGGAATTTTAGTCTGACATTTTCACAGTACATAGGGATTGCCTCACAGAAATGCCTTTTGCTGAAAAATATATTAATCTGTTCCAAAGTTATATCATTTTAATGTTCTGAGTTCTGAGCATGTTCAGTTCAGTCTTTTGGATAGCTTACTGGAATGGCAAAAGAATTTGGTCTCAAGAAAAAGGATTCTTTGTTGTGCCGGGCCAATCTTTTTTGTGAGATGCCACCTTAGTACTCTAATATCTTCACAACCATTCAATGGATTTGTTCATTGGTTCGGTGAAAAAAAAATAATAATCAGTTCTTAAGTTATTACATTTAAAAAAATTGGGTTCTGAGCATGCTTAGTCAGCACTTCCAAAATAGCTTTATGTTTTCATAAGGGAACCCTTTTTCATATGTTTTTTCATTTTTTTTTTGTATGGCCACCATCATGTTTTTTGTTTTCCTCTAAAAATTCTAATTTGGAAAACCACAAAAATGACATTCTGCAGAGCAAGCAACACATACAGTATAACTTGCTTATCTGGAGCCCCTACGCTGGATTCTGCAATTAACTGTAGTAGAAATGTCTCTTGACATTATGTTCTTTAAGTTTATAAATCTTTTGTTGTGCCTCACGATATGAGAAAGGATTTTTTTCGTATCTCAATTCATGAAAAAAGATCCTATTTTTATGAGGGAAACATTGTTTTTCTTTTGCTGGCATCTGTTCCCTGGTGTCTAGTTCATAGGTTCCTAGGTAATACAAGCAGGTAGGTCTGTAGACCTATTATTGCTCGCCACTTTTCAGCGGCGATACTCATATTTTCTGTTACCCATATATTGATCCAGGTATAATTTGAAGGATTCCATATTCTTACACATAACTATAGACTCTAGTAGGGTGTTCCATACCTCTACTACTCTTTGTGAAAACCATTTCTTTCTTTTATTTGTTTTACATATTTCTCCTTTAATCTTTATTCTATGTGTACATGTGTTCTAAACAGAGACTTGCAATGCTAATCCAATGGTTTCCCATAAATAACTATCTCTGGATGCATGAAAGACCAAACATAGATCACTTCTCATTGTTCTATAACTCATTGAGTAGAGGTTCAAATCCCTTAGTCTATTACCATAACTCTTACCATATACTGTATTAGTTTTTTTGGTTACCCTTCTCTGTGTTTGCTCAATCAATACCTCATCCCTTTTGTATTGTGGTGTACATAAAGATGAACAATATTCGAGATGTGGCCTCACAAGTGATGTTTATAATGGTACAATCACAGATGGATTGAGGCTCTTAATATTCCTATATATGCATCTTAATATTTTATTTCCTCGTTTCACTGTATTTCTAATGTGGGAGTCAAAGGACAAATCATTTGTGATGATTACTCCTACATCATTTTCATTTGTTGTTTTCCCTAATAAAGTACCATTTAATTCATACATGAAATTCTGATTTCTTGGGCCTAATTGTATAACATTACATTTGTCCAGGCTGAATTTTAACTTGTTCTTTTCTGCCCATTGCTCAATTTTAAAAAGATAATTCTGCAGCTTATTTGCTGCCTCTTTATTGTTGATAACAGCACTGACTTTGCTGTCATCTGCGTATTTACCCAACCAAGCTCCCTCTGAAACTGACATTGATGCAACCACAATATTGAACAGTGTTGGCCCCAGAACCGATCCCTGTGGCACACCACTAGTCACCTCACCTCACTCAGAACAGAAACATCATATACTAACTCTTTGACGTCTGTTAGTCAGCCATGATTCTACACAAGCAATTATGTTATATGGAAGATGCAAATGTACTAATTGTTCTAAAAGAACCTTATGGGATATATAATCAAAAGCCTTAGCTTAATCCAAGAATATTATATCCACAGGCAGTCCCTTATCCAATGCCGCACTGACCGGTTCAAGAAAACTTAGCAAATTAGTCAGACATGATCTTCCTGCACTAAAGCCATGCTGTGATATATCTGTATACCCATATTCTTTTATATGCCTGGTTATCTGTTCTTGTATTAAACTCTCCAACATGTTACTTAAAACAGAAGTAAGGCTGATTGGTTTATAATTTTCAACCATCTTTTTGTCACCTTTTTTATGTATTGGTGTAATAGTGGCTTCTCTCCACTCTTTAAGCGTCTTGCCCTCAGTCAAAGATTTGTTAAACAACATAGTGAGAGACCCCACTAATTCCCTATATAATTCCTTAATGAATTTAGGACTTATACCATCTGGTCCTGCTGATTTATTGATTTTTAATTTATGAATTTTATCCAAAACATCTTTTTCTGTTAACATTAATATTTTACCAGGTTCTTCTTTTCTACCTATCAGTATATTTTGCTATTCCTTGGGTTGATACATACTCAAAAAATAACTATTTAATGTGTATAACCCCTGCTACTGTTTGTAGTGGCCCTATACCTCTCTCATTTCCCTTAAGTGACCCAACATAACTAAATAATGTTTTTTTATTATATTTTACAGCTGTAGCTTTTCTTTCTTCTGCCTTTTGTTTTGCTTTCTTAATTAATCATTTGGTTTTACTAGCTTCTTTTTTATAATTTACCCAATTAAATACAGATTGTTCCTTTTTATATTTTGAGTATTTTTTCTTTCTATGTTTAATGCTAGTTGTTATTGCTTTTCCCCACCATACTGGCTTTCTACCTTTCTTGTTATATTTAATGGTCTCTGGTACCCATTGTTTAATACAATAATAAATTTTAGATTTAATTTTTAACCAGATTGTATGCATGTCTGACTTTTTCAAATCCTTTTCCCAATTCCACTTATGTAAAAGCAGTCTAATTGATTAATAATCAGCCTTATTATAGTTTTTAATTTTGGTTAATCCTTTAATTATATTTAGTTCCTTTTCATGTGTACCATTATTACATTATGATCACTATCTCTAATAGGGTCCAATACAGTAGTGCTAATTACATTTGAATCTAAATTACTTAACACGAGGTCCAATATGTTATTACCCCCAGTTTTTGATGTTACATATTGTTCCAATCCCTTCTGAACTATTATTTCTAGAAATTTATTTTCTTGATTTGAAGACACTAGTAAAGTATCCCAATTAATAGTAGGGAAATTGAACTCCGCAAGTAAAATATAATCATCAGTAATAATCATACTATCAACGGCTGCTAAAAACATATCATTATCATCTTTATTTAAATTAGGTGGTCTGTATCCAAGGCCTAAAGTTATTCCACTTGTATCAGTACCAATTCTTACCCCCATTAACTCTGCATTAGTTGATACTATTGATTGTATTGTTATTTCATATGCTGTCAAATCATCGGCTACATATATAGCTATCCCCCCCTTTTAACCTTTTCTGTTTTTGTAAAATACATTATAACCTGGAATATCAACCCCCCCAATCACCATCATTCATCCATGTTTCTGTTAAAGCACACACCTGAATTTTATGGAAATATAACATTGTTTTTAGTTCATCAATCTTATTTCTTAAACTTCTCACATTGGTTAGCAGTATATTTAACCCCCCTATGTGTTTTTTTTTTCTATTCATACTTCCCAATTGTACTTTTTCTGTTTTATAATTTGTTTTATTTCCTTTGTGTGCTTTAATTTTTTAATTAATAGTATACGTACCAGTATGTGAGTCCCTTTCCCCCAGTGCCTCTAGTTTAAAGCTTCTTTTATTTGTTCTAAAAACAATTGACCCAATACATCACCTCCTAACCTGCTGCAATGTAACCTGTCATAACTGAACATAATACTTTGATTTTCATAAAGCTCCCAACTTTTTATGCATCTAATGCCCCTTATTAGACTCCATTGTCTAATCCCATTAAGTGGCACCCCCCACTTGTCTAATCCAATTAAGAGGCACCCCCCACCCTCAGATCAGCATCCCTGTAATACCTCTATATTTCCCTGGAGTCTAGTGGCACCACCACTACCACCCTCTGATTGCCTGCTCCTATTTTCTTTTCTTTATTATTCCACATGTTTAGTGGCTCATCCACTGTCTGATTGCCTCCCCTGTATTTATTGATTATTTCCATGGTGTCTAGTGGCACCCCACATCCTCTGATTGCTGCTCCCATAATTATTTATTTATTTCCCTGATGTTTAGTGGCTTCCCAACAACCTGCCATCCTCACCCCTGTAATATGCATTTTTTATGGTCCCTGGTGTCCACTGGCATCCCCTATGCACCCATCACCATCCCCGTAATATTTGCTTTTCTCATTGTTGTCCAGTGGTACACCCTTCCACCCCTCAATCCACTCTCTTGTTAGACCTGTAATAAAGAAAATGGTCCCTCAGTGTCTTTTTTTAAACCTGTAAAAGATAAAATAGTCCCTCACCAATCTGACCCTCCAACCCTGATGGCCCACATAGCAACCACCAACCTGCAGCCCTCCCATCCTCCCACACACCCTCACTCACCTGAATAGATCACTGGCTGAAGATCCACTCTGTGATTGAAGACAAGTCTTGCTGCTGGAACCGCTGACTGCAATATGAGAAAATAAAGTAAACACAGTTCAATTTATTTCCAATGAAGTTTTCAACTTTGATTCATAACTTGGGCATTTTTGGATATTTTGAAACCAAATTTTCAACATGACCTTTTTGGGACCCCACCTCATGAACAATATCAGTGGAGTTCTGTAAATCCATCGTAAAAGGTGATTTTGTGGTTACTTGGTGAAATCACCTTTCAGGCAGGATTAGAAAAAAATCCTCTGTTCTTGTTCATGAGGTGGGGTCAAAAAAAGGTAATGTTGAAGATCTGGGGTCAAAATATGTAAAAATGGCAAAGTTCTAAGCACATGTTGAAATGTTGCTATGCTTGCTTGTAACTCTGGTAATTTTCAATATCTTGACACCAAATTTTTAAAACATACACATTCTTACACCACCTTATGAACAAGACAGCTATCATTTTTCAAATCATGGTGAAACTGTCTTTTCACACTTGTGCTATGGAATGATGTTGCGGTGGTGCGGAATCACATTTTGTAAGGGATTTTGACATTTTTAGTACCAGATTCATGAGGTTGGGTAATAAGAAGTATATGGTGACAATCAGGTTGCGGTGTTGCTAAAATTGGAAGTCCAGGACCCTGTGAGCCCTGTGCTTCTACTGCAATGTATATATACACACCTATGGGAGCACAGGGCTCAGAGGGCACTGTGCTCCCACAGGCAAATATGGATACCATTACACTATCTCAAAAAGTAACAATGGGTAGGAGCACAGGGCTTGGAGGTCACTGTGCTCTCACAGTCAAATGATGATGAGGTTATATTATCTCAAAAATTAGAAAATTAATTGCAAAAAACTTTGCTGATTCACCAGTAAGGGTTAAAGTAACAAAATATGGAAATGTGTCATGAGGGTTTCTAACCCTAACACCCCACCCCTACCCTATAGGCAGAAATAGGTGTGGGAAATGCCTTGGGGTTGACAACCCTAACATTCACCCAATTCTCTTGTACTGTACCCATCTCAGCTTATTTATTCATGGAATGAGGTAAGCATTAGGGGTGACAACGCAAGGCACACCCCACACCTGTTGCTGCTGCCTTTAGAGTAGGGGTGGGTATAAGGTTTGAATCCCTAATGCCACAATGTCTGTGCTTTTCTCACATTAACTCTAACTGGAACATTAACAAAGTTTTTGCAATGAGTATATATATATATATATATATATATATATCTACAGTGGCATCCCACAGGATGAAATCAACTTTTGAAGTACTCTGCAGTATGCTGCAGCAGACCTACTGCATAAAGCAATGTAATTTCAGTGGCAATTAATCACTTCTGTCATGCAGGAAACTGTGGCATTCACATCATCCTGACAGTGTCATATTTTCTTTAATGACAAAAGGGAGTAATTGCTATTGAAATTACATTGCTTCACTCAATAGGTCTGCTGCAGCATTCTGCAGAGTACTGCAAAATGCTGCATAACTGAGTTTAGTCCTGGAGGGTGCCACTATATATACAGCATATATATATATATATATATATATATATATAGAGAGAGAGAGAGAGAGAGAGAGAGAGAGAGAAGAGAGAGAGAGAGAGAGAGATCTTCATTGCAAAAACACTCTGTTAATGCATCAGCTAATAGTACAGAGACAAACATTTGGAAATGTGCTTTTAGGGTTCAGAACCCTAACTGTGCACCCCCCACCCCCCACAGACAAACATGGAAGCAGCGGAAGGGCCAAGACAACACAACCAATCAGAGACAACCAGTATCAGGTAACTGAAGTAACGTACAACTCTCTAAATGTACTGCAAGACACATCCCTCATCATGGGTCACCAACTATATGAGTTCTGCTGCCATCATAGTGTCTTGGGGGTAGACATGCATGTTGGGCAATCAAGGGTGATGGTCCAAAGTAAGCATTTTTGTGTTACAAACAGCAATAACAAGATTTAAGCAGATGCCTATATTTCCATAGTAACAAAGTGATGTAATACACAGTATGTTATTGACAGATAGTTTCTTGGAAATGAGAGTTAGTATAAATCTACTGTGTTACAGTGTTGTTGGACTCCCAGTTGTTGTAACATTGTATATACTGTTGCCTGTACTTATATATGTGATTGCCCAGGCTCATCGTGTAAATGAGTTCTTCTCAATGATACTCACCTGGTTAAATAAAGATTGATTGATTGATTGATTGAACAGTCATTGGATGTTTGCATTTATTTTTCTGATAGAGTGAGTCAGTCCTAATAACAAATTGAAGTAATAGTAAAAGTAATCATGTGTGGTATAGTTTACAAGTAACATGTGAAAGCAACAGTTGTAACATCCAAAGCTAAAAATAACATGCTGATAATGAGGTTGTCCAGGTAACGCAACAGTATAACAACATGTGACGGTGCTAGTTTCATACCTGAGCAGTATCTTAAAAGTACTATGTGTCATCTCTATCTTTCCTTTTACCACATACTCATGTGATAGCAGCGATACCTGCAGCAACCCAATTGTTGAATAGTGACACATAAAAGCCAATATTTTGAAAATGTGTACAGATTAAGTCTCATCGTATGAAGAAGATATGCCTGCAATAATGTGTCATCATTCAGTGCTGGCAGTATAGAGTCGATGATACTATATTTGTTTTTTCATTACATAGCTTTATGTAAAATAAGTACAGTGTTATGATTATTGTGGTTACAGATGTGACGGAATGGTATAGTGTCTTACAATCTTGCATGTGTGTGTGTGTGTGTGTGTGTGTGTGTGTATGTGTGTGCATGTGGGGGGGATGGGGGGATGCAGAGTTAGGATTTTGAATCCTAACAGCACATTTCCAAACTTTTGTCACTGTACTATTAACACTAGCTGATGCATTAAGAGAGTTTTTGCAATGAATGTCCCTTCTTTTTGAGAAAGTGTAATACAGCTGATAACTGGTATCTGTTAGTGAGAGCGTGGGCCTTCTAGGCCCTTGGCTTCATTCACATTGCCCATTTGTTTGCATAATGGTATGCGTATGTGGGAGTGTGAGCCCTCCAGGCCCTGCGCTCCCACTTATACATAACTACAGAGCCATACAGAAGCCCAATAGGGTACAGAACCTTTGTAACACTAATTTGCTAATATCAAAGCAACTGTAACAGGCAGGAAAAAAATCCCAGTGCTGTTGTAATCATGACAGCGAGTACTTCACAAAGCATAAATTGAATGAATCCTTATCTTGCATCATTTCTGAGATACGGGCATCGAAATGCACTAAAAAGGCAACCTTGGAACCCTCAGAACATGTTTTTGCCAATATCTCTGTAACTGTGGCAAGTAGGAAAAAAATTCCACTGCAGGTGACATCTATATTCCAAACTTGTTTCTGCAGGTTAGTTTACTTTAAGGTGACCTAAGCTGCCATTAGCAAAAACTTCATATCTCACTTCATTTTCAAGATACAGGCATCGAAAGATGTCATAGATGCCACAATGTTATCCTATGGGAGATTTCTCAAAATTTAGAATGCTGTAACTTTGGGCCCATTGATTGTTCTAGCACCAAACCACCAAAAGGCACATCTGTGTGTACAGAGGTTGCCACCCTGCATATGTCAGCCCAAAAGACCCAACCATTGTGTTGTAGGAGGCTGGCAAATATCTGCAGTTTTTTTGGCAAAATCCTTTGGCAAATGCGAAGGTTTAGCAAAAAACAGCATGAAACCTTTACATTTATGGAAGTTTTGCAAATGCTTTTATGAAAAGGTTTTTTTTCTCCAATGTTGAAAATGGTATTTCGGGGGTACACAGACACAGGCACATACACAACACACATACAACTGGGGGAGAGGGTGGTAGAAGGGATGGCAACCAACCACAATAGACACAATAACACAATAGAAATAGCATGTGACTTGTTAAAGATGCCACGACAGTCCTCTATCATAATGTTTCAAGAACTGCATCAGTTATGCTGCAATATGAGTCTTTTGGATGCATGCACTGGCATCCTCTACAAGCATATCACATGGTCACTACATAAAATCTGTATGCTATGGTGAATAGTCTTTCTCATGGGTACAGATGTTTGTAACAGATGATTAACAACAAAAATGATAGTGTTGTTAAGGCCAAGCAACATCAAACAACATATACACCATCCATATGTGTGTATGAATGCCTCATAATGTAACCCCTGATATAACCAAACACTACTAAAGGTAACTATTATTGCTAAGTATATTCTGTGAAATAGTGAACACTTCACTAGTGCTTATGTGTAAGACGTTGTCTCTACAGGTAAATATGAATGTCCAGCGCATTTCTGAGTTAGAAAGCAAGGTGTGTATCTTGTTCATTATGCATAGTACGTCTCAGCAACACCTCAGTGTTTAGTGTGTGTTTTTGTGGTCTCATGTCACCCTTAATTGTGAAAAACTACTAATGTGTGGCTTGTTCTTACAAATGTATTTATAAGCACATAACATCGGATGCCAAGGATATCATGTTTCTTGAGATCTTCCCCATATGGGTGGCTTTGGAAATCTGGGGGGACCAGATGGCTGGGTGGCACATCTCCTTCTGGTGCAATAACAAGTGGGTGGTTGAGGAAATCAAAAGGTAGAGTGGCCATACAGAATCAGTAGGCTGGGTGCTGAGGAGTATGGTACTGTTAGGGTTATGGTTAAACTTGTCCTTCAGGGCACAGCACATAGAGGGGATATGGAATGAGGTGGCTGGCTGTCTTTCTTGTTTACCGATAGACCATTTCCGGGAGTTGGCACCGTGGGCCGCACCTACCCAGACTAGGGTCCCGGCTTGGATGTGGAGATTGGAGGAGGAAGGCCAGAGCATTGTATAGAGGTTCATGGGTGGCCAACACCTTGAAAGCCTTCGAAGCAGCTTGGGAGGGCTTCCAGGCATTTTGAGACGGGATGGGTTGGGGGACGGGAGAGCCAGTGCAAGAGGAGCAAGTCGTGAGGTATGTGGTAAAAATATGGGAAGAAGGCTCATCCCACACCACAGTGGTGGTGCAGCTGGCGGGGATCAGCTGGACTTGCCAGGATCAAGGGTGGTTGGACACTGCGGGAAGGGTCGTCAAGCAGATGGTCATGGGGTGGTAGAGGGGGCAGGGCAAAGGGCAGGATGGGAGGAGACCCATTTGTGGCCCCCTACTCACGAGGGTGATAAAGGCACTGGAGCAGGTCTGTCATTCCAAAAATGAGGCCAGCTTGCTCTGGGCCATATTTGCGGTCATGGTGAGAGGGGCTTTTTGGGTAGAGGAGATGGTTGCACCCCGGAAGGCCACGGCAGGCCTATAGAAGCACGACATGTGGGTGGACGCAGATAGGGTGGTCATCCAACTCCCGAGGGCCAAAATGGACCAGTGGGGTGGGGGCTGCAGCATGGAGATACACAGGCAGAGGGATGGGGGAACATGCACAGTCCAGGCCATGATGGAGTAGAGTATGGGGGCTACTGAGTGGGGCCTGGCTCATGCACGGGGACAGATCCCCAGTGATGGGGTATCAGGTAGAAGTGATGCTAAAAAAGGCAATGGCATTTGCAGAGGAGAACCCCACCAAGTTTCACATTCCTTCTGGATTGGAGCAGCAACGGAAGTAGTTGCTGCTGTGGTGGGGGAAGCCGAGGTCAAGCGGTTGGGGAGATGGAAGTCAAACTGTTACAAGCATTATGTAAGGTGTCGACAATGGCTAATGGGTGTCCCCTTCTCTTCCCTCAGCAGGTTCCAATCTGCAAGTGTGGATTATGGGGCATTCATTCATATACTGGGCAGAGAGGTTTGCTGCCACCACAAGGATAGGGACACAGCTGTGCCTGGGAGCAGAGCACACCAGAGTATGATGGAAGGGCCTGAGAGGCATGAGGTGATTGCAGTTGCTACCCCTGCTGGGAGACCTGCTAGAGCAGTGGGGCTGATTGGACTGTGTGATTGTCCACTTGGGGGGGCAATGACTTGGGTACATTGCTTTGGGAGTCCCTGATGAAGCATGTAATTGTGGATTTGGAGAAGGTGAAGAGCTGGTGGCCCAGAGTGGTTATTGGTTGGTCAGAGATCACCTCCAGGAGGGTGTGGAGGGGAGCTAAGGGACCAAATGTGATAGAGATGGTGCAAAAATGCTTGAATAGGAAAGTAGCCAGGGCAGTGGTCAAGATGGGGGTCCATATTCAGCATAAGGACATCTCATACGAGCAGGAGGATGTGTACCAGGGTGACGGGGTTCATCTGACTGTGTTTGGCATGGGTCTGTTCCTCTGCTCCTTCGGGGAGTTAGTTGGGGAAATTAACAAAAAAGGTCTGAGGGGTTAACCCACAAGGGGGGAGCCCCATCTTCCATTGCAAGCTGGAGATGGGTCAGTGGAAGGGGTGGGAGCAAGAAGGGAAGGGGGTAGGACAGAGGGAGGGTAGGTACCAATAGCTGGGAACAAATGAACCCAGGCATGCAAGCAATGGGGAAGGGGGAAGGGATATAGAACTAGGGAGCAGATCAGCCATGTCCACAACTAGTGGGGGGAGTGGTCCAGGTAAGTGTGGTACCTGGTTGTGGTGATGGAAAGGGGGGGCTGGATCATGTGTGTCCGGACCCCAAGAAGCAGTGGTGAAAGAGGAGGAGAGCAAGAAGAAAAAGAATGCGATTGGGAAGACGGGACTGTTATGTCCTAGAAAAGATTTGTGACTGTTATGTCCAAAACATAAATATGGAATTGTTAGACATAAACTGGGATGTAAATGTATGGATATTAACTGTGCCATTTATGAATTAATATTGTCAGCAAGCATTCAAAAGTTAACAAGGAGTAGCCTGATTCATTTCTGGGTGGGGATCCAGGGAAAAAGAGGCTTGCCATTAAAAGGCAGGCCAGGTTGTCATGTAGCCAGCCAGGCATGAAGGCTGGAAAGGGAAGGAGGGTGGGGGCGGGGTCTGCAGGGCAAGGGGAGGAGTGATGACCTCAGAGAAGGGTCATACAACCAGGCCGGAGCTTGCTGGCTATTGGCCAAGGGGAGGGGCCAGTAGGGCTCCTGATTAGGGATCCATAGGGGTTATTTAAGGGCATGTAATTCTCAGATAGCCCTCTTTCTTGCTGTAATTTTCCCCACCCTCCCTTCCGGCAAGAAAGAGGAGGGAAATGTAGAATAGGCACTGATAAGGCAGAGGTGCAAGGTGGAGGTATCCCTAATGGGGCCTGGCACAGGCCAGGTGGGGCTGCAGATGGGCAGATGGGGTCCGGGGAGCTAGGTGGAGCCCTGCTGGCAGAAGTTTGAGACAATGGAGAGCGGTTCAAGGGAAGGGGAAGGATGGGAGCAAGAAGGAAAAGGGGGTCAGGTGGGGGTAGGTACCATGGGCTGAGACAAATGAACCCATGTGTGGGAGTAATGGGGAGGGGAGGGATAGATAAAGAACTAGGGGTGGATCAGCCATGTCCACATCTAGTGGGGGGAGTGGTCTGGGTAAGTGTGGTACCCGGTTATGGTGATGGAAAGGGGGGTCTGATCACGTGTGTCTGGACCCCGAGAAGCAGTGGCGAAAGAGGAGGAGAGCAAGAAAAAGAACCACATGAGAGGGAAGACGGGGCTGTTATGTCCTAGAAGAGATTTGGGACTATTATGTCCAAAACATAAATATGGAATTTTTAGACATAAAATGTATGAATATTAACAGTGACTTTTATAAATAAATATTGCCAGCAAGCATCCAAAAGTTAACAAGGAGTGTTCTGATTCATTTCTGGGTGGGGATCCAGGGACAATGTAAGAAAGCAAGCAAACACACACCTACCAGGCAGTACTTTTTCCAGTAAGAACCTGAAAGTAGTACTATTACACTGTTACATGACCCACGCAGGTCTCACTTAATCGACATAGATACCTCAGTTTATAACATTGAAGTATACTGAATAAAGACATGGATATGCACTCCTAGTGTCAGTACATTGATTTTCATACACATTTAAACTTTAATCATATCACACTGGCATACAGTTTCAAGAAGAACCACAGACACAATAGATGAGTTTTAAAAAATATTTAATTAAGAATTAAGTACCAATTGTTTTTTTGTTTTAGTGTTTTGAATCAAGGCCAGATTGCAGAACTCTCTCAGTGTTATATAATTTCTGTGAGAATTGAATCACAGAACAACAGGAAAAAGTAACATGACAAAGTCATATGAAACTGAACAAGCCAATGTTCTTACAGTGGGCAAAAACCAAATGCATTGAAGAGTTACAGAAAACTATGGGCACCAAAACAGCAACTGTAAACATTGCTGTAGTGTTGCAAAACTATTTAACAGAACCTTTACACTATATGCATCTAGGAAAAATTCCCACCTGGCCCCTTAATAAAGGCAATCAGACAAGCATCAGGAACATACCTTAGACTGATATTTAGTACAATATGAAGAGAGACTGAGAGAGCTTAATATGTATACCCTAGATGAACGGAGGGATGGGGGGACATGATAGAAATGCTCAAGTACCTCAAGGGAATCAACAAAGTCCAGGGGGGTAGCATCTTTCAGAAAAAGAGATGTGTAAGAACAAGGGGGCACAATTTAAAGATAGAGGGGGGACGACTCAGGGGTAATGTGAGGAATTTTTTTCACGGCGAGAGTGGTGGATGCATGGAACCACCTTCCTGGGGAGGTTTTTGGGTCTAAAACAGTGGGGGAATTCAAACATGCATGGGACAGACATAAGGCAATTGTAGTGGGGAGTTGTAGGAAGTAGGCTGTTGGTTAACTAGAATCTGCAGCTTATCCAATAGGAAGGGAAATGGGCAGACTGGGCGGGCCAAGTGGTCCTTATCTGCCGTCAAAGTCAAAGTCTATTTACAACACTATTATGTCAGGATTAAAAAGTAAAACCTGAGCATACATAATGCTGAATTAAATAACAGTAACAAAATTGCAACACCATTTCTAAAAGTATAGCATGCAACAGTTCAAATCATTAATAAGATAAATAACACTTTTGCATGGCAAATGTTAGCAAGACAATGTCAGTACTTAAATTATGAAAACTCATACAGTATAACAAATGTAACTTACTGATTAAATATCATCAACACTTATAAAGTCTTGAACCATAAACATTAGTAATAATCAGAAACTGTTCATGGAGATCAGTATCCCTTCAAAATGCATAAATATACACTGGTGAATACCTCACTCCTATACAAGTCAATACTATATTTACAGTCTATACAAACTATTAAAACTGACTTGCCACTGTACAAATTAACTTATATAAGTCAAAAACATCTTACAATACTTACTATATCAACAGTATTAACACTAAGTCTCACTGTACACACTACAATCAATTACAGTATACTTTATACAAAGCAGTAGATGCATAGCAGAAACCATATCACTCAGAGTGACTGTAATGTGTGTAGCAACAACACGCATGGTATGCATGTAGAATATTAATGATAGCTACACACAGTGCTCATAAAGCATAATACTGTACAGCAGTACATGTGTACAACCCTCCACAAGCAAAGTGTCATTTTTTTCTGCACAATCTCAAGTCTTGCATAAGCAATTTAGATTGACCAGACATATATTGTGCATTATGACCCCAGACCATTGGCAAACTGAAGACTGTACCTAGATCTATCTTTGCCTGTAAGGTGCACAATGCCAGAAAATAGTGTTTGGCATATATCAGACCATATTCTATGTGACATGTTGCAAACTGATCACTACAGTGCAATGGCATGTTGTTACAGCATAAACATGTAGGTAATACTAGTGATCTACAGTAAAAGCAATAATAGCTTAAATGTGATGAAGCATACAACCCACACGGATTAAGGCCCACTTAGGCTTTTTATTATGCTAAGATCACAGCTACTGATACTTTAACTGTAATCATCATGAATGCCTCTATCTACATATACACTCACTGTAAAGTTTCGTAAACATACAGAGATATACATACATGTCAATAGCAAAACTTGCATTCAACAATCTAGGGACTGCAGTGCTGTCTGAAACGTAAGTGGTATATAACACCATCTCTGTCCTTCAGCCACATGAAGTTCATTGTATTCATTGTAATTCTTTAGGACCACAACATAAGCATCCTTTAGGTTTTGAGACAATCTCTGTTTAAAAGAGCTCATGTAGTCATTGCATTCCATCCACCCATTGCTGTACCTGAGCCATGAAACATAATAGCCTGAATGTACAGACACTCCATGGTGGAATATGATAGCCTGAATATCAAAACATGATCCCATGAATTGTACTCTTCCAGCTACAAAATTTGTGATTGGTGTGTCAACTCATAGTCCATGTGTATCAAACCTTTGCAAGACTAGAAGCAGATACCGAGAAGAGGTTCTAAGTCGTATGGACTGATCACACTCTCCTCCACACTGGCTATGCCTCCAGCCACACTCAGCATACTTCAGCAGCTGCATGAACTTAATGCAATTCACCTGTGGAACATAGAGTGATATCCACAACATGTCTTGTGTCACTTCCTTTTGTGAATGTCGACAAGACAAGCAACTGTACATTGTGATAGAAGTAACAGAAAAGTACTATTGCATTGGAATGCCATCAGAGTCCAAACTGTTTAAGATAGCCATCATAATCTCAGTAATATCTTGTTGGATGTTGTCAGAGAATGATTTATGCCCTTCATATACACCCAAAATGCATCATAACGGTGTCATATTCTGTATCATATTGTCATGTTTTTCAGTATCATTAATAACCTTCTTTAGTGACTGAGACAATGGTGTGTCACAAGAAGACTGCATAGTCCTCGCAAAGTGAGACATATGCAGAAATGCTTGGGATTGCAGAGTTAGCATAGCAGTTAACTCCAGTACTGTTGTCAAATGATGGAACAACAGACATACCAAGTACCTTCTTATGCAGTAGAGAGTCACTCTGTTGTTGAGATTTAGAATCATTCTTTCTGCTGTCAACATTCAGACTTGGTCAGTCTGTTTGGTACCTCTATTTTACACTGAAGTTTATCACTGTAGCATCAGTCCATGACCCATGTGTTGTCAGTCATATCAGAGGCAATAGTGGCTGGTATAGAATATGTAATCTGTTGTACTCAACAACACATTGACAGCGTGTACCTTGTGTGGTGCAATATTCATTATATGTAATCCAGGTAAAGTACGTACATGTGAAAGTGCAACATAGGTCATTCCATCTTTAAAGATGCCTGTGCCTATGTCAACCATTGTTGAGTCCAAACTAAGCCCTGTGGCTTGTGGATGGACACTGCATATGCAACACACACAGGAAACTGTTTCCTTGTCACATATATGTCTTTCACAAGCTGAAACTTGACAGTAGTCCTAGAAATAGGCAAGGACTGCTCAATGTTGTCAAACGTCACAACAAGTGCCTCAATGAATGTCCTTTGAACATTGAATTCATAGACAGTGACATGTCCCATTGCACCATTCACCATGCCATGTTCAACAGCAAGGTTTTGTAGCAACATGATATGTGCATTCATGCACACAGTTAGAACAGCTTCTAACCCTGCTGTACAACACACATCTAACTGTAGCTCAGACAAATGCTTGTACAGCTTTGCTACTAGATTCCAGCTCAAGAGTGCACCATCAACAGTGTCAACAGTATGCAGAGTAATGATCTCTTGACCCTGTCTCTGCAACATAATACTGTTGAACTCAGCACACTGCTTCAATCAAGGTATGAGGCACACAATTTGAGCAAATTCTGAGTAGACAGAAGTGAAAAGATCACATGCTGCTGTCAGATTATTGTAGTCAGTACTGATGTATCGTGTCCTCAAGAGAGCAACATTTTCTCTGACAATGACCCAATTCGAGCCTGATCCAAAAGTATTTTGTACCCCAGATCACAGATCTGATGCATATTTTCATACAACTCTATGAAAGTAAACAGCTCCCAAAGAGTGATCCCTCCAATGCACCCAGCTGCTTTTTTGGCATCCTTGACAGTAAGTACTCAGAAGACATGTTGTCCATTCACAGGTGCAAGTTGTAGGAGGTCGCCAAACAACAACACTCTTACCACCAAATGGCTGACCATCATCAGTACCAAGTATTTCCTGGAGCTGAAAATGTATACATGCCAGCATGACATTCGATACCATACTAATCTCATAAATGATGAGTAACTTCAGCTTGACAAACATTTGTCACAGCTCAGATGCCATGTCACAAAAGAGTTTACGATACTCTCCTGTCTTACCATGTTCAACAGGTAACATGAACAGCCTGTGTAGTGTCACATCAGCAATGTTGCATGCTGACAATCTGGTTGGATCAGCAACAGCTGAAGACATCACTTCACCTGTTTGCCTCCTTATCTCCACTGTAATAGCTGTGATAAAACTCTTCCCTGTCCTAGCAGAACCACTGACAAAAAGTAACAGAGGTTCATAGTTTGGACATGTGCATTGCTTCCTCTCATGATGGATACCATGTGTGATTGATTCATGTATGGCATCAAAGGCAACATATTGCTGCATTTTGAGCTGACCAATCAGTGCGCTTGTATCACCTGTAAGGTGAGAAGAATGTTGCATTACACTTTCAACCTCACTCATGAGAACCACAGGATCATCCAGTGGTAGTGGAGCACCTAGAGTACCCTCTCCCTCAGGATCCAAATTTTCCTGAGAATTTCCTAGAGTATCTTCCTCAAGCTTCTTCTTACCTTGCTCCATCTGCTCCTTCTCTAATTCTAGTCTACTGATGTATTTCTTAGACTGTTGACTCTTGAAGGTTTCATATGTCAGGTAGAACTGTTCTTCATATGTGTCACAGTCTCCTCTTAGTGTCTGCACATCCCTCCATGGTTTAAACAGGAACAACAGAGCAAAATAGTAATGTTCCTTGTTTTCTGTGGTACAGAGAGTCAATTTGCAATGGTCAATTAGCAATGGCTTATTCTTCTTAGCAAGACAGCCATTACAGCCTCAGACTTTATAAATGTCTCGACTCTCATCTAGTGATACATCTGTCCTGTAGTCATACCACTGAACCACATGGTACAGCCACATGTCATCCTTCACATCTGACCTCTTGGGCTAGTAGGTATCAATGAGATTATACTTCATAATATTCTTTGATAAAAGATGGTGCATGGAAAATTGTTCAATCTCATCATGAGATTTCAAGACACACTTTTGTTTCTGTTTGTAGTTTACAGTGAGAAACCGTACAGCATCAGACCTGCCGTACAAGTGTGTCCCGATCAAGCAATCACTGGCCTCATACGCTCCACTCTCTCTGTGAGACAGTGTCTTCAATCCCAGTGACCAGAGTTGTGAACTCAATGATTGATTGGATGCTGCAGTTTCTTCCCAAAGCTCAAGCAAACTTGTCTGCTCATGTTTAGTAATCTACGATGTGACATACTGGACAAGAGACAGTGAGTTGTCGGCAACAAATTTCACATCAATGTTTGCTTGCCACATCAGGAGAAGAGTAGGATTGTGATCATTAATGAACACCTCATTCTCTTGTCAGAGTAACTCGTAAACCCTCTTCATGGATTTTGCCTTGAGATGATGACGCATGGCTGAGAACAAGTCATTCATATGCCCTTGCTGACAGATACGTCTCGGATAGCCAAATCAACAACTGGTGTGCCACTGATGGTGGCTCTTTACTGGCCAGCAACAGTTCTTTCCACAAACATGTCACTGAAATTTTTGAACCAGCTTCCACAGTATGGGGCTATCATACTTATTAGGGATCTGACAAGTTACATAGCATGTAATGAATTTCAGCACTTCAGATGATTCATTATCACCAATATGAGGTGCATCTTTCATCCACAACAGCATATGAATGTGTGGTGCACCTCGTGCTTGATATTCAACCCTCCAAAAGTAATGTTCAACTAAGCCAAAAGGAGGATTTTCCTTAGACAAAATGAAAGTCAGGATTTCGTGGAAGCGATGGTGAAAATGTTGTGACACTGAAACTGAATCAAGTGAGCACATCTCACCAAGTGTCATAGATGATATGCCATCTACATCAGAGCTGGACCATCTCAACAAGTCAATCAACTCATCCCAAGTGTATTCTGCACAGCTCAGAGTTACAAACCAAGTGGCTGCACCATACTCATGCAGCATGCTCATAACTACGATACCAGTATTCTTCTGTGCCACATTTGTTTGACAAGAGAGATGTCAAATTCACCTGCAATGTTTCATCTTTTTTTGTCAGTCTATGTAGAAACTCAGCTGCTGTCATACCCTCCAATGCGTCAGTCAAGCGAAGCATATGAGCAATGGACACTGAGAGGACACTAAGTTCAGTCTCCCACAGCAGGTGGAACAAATACTGTATGTTCCTATGAAACTTTCCATCCTTGTTCAATACTCTTGATGCCCAATATTCAGCACCAGGAACACGAACCTCACGTTCATCCAGATGACCTCCTGTTCCATTTGAGAATAAATCTGGAAAACAATGAGCTTCCAGTTGTTCCTCCCACATGCTAACAGGATTACCTTCAATCTGTTGCATCTGATACAAGTCAATGATGTCACCAACTGGATCTCTACCATGCAGAGGGTGAATTATGTATTTATCATACACATGTTCATGAGCTGACACATTAACCTTCTCAATCATTGACTTGGCAATGTCTACCAGTCCACACTGAGCACTCAAATCTGACAGTTCATAAATGTTAAGGTCAGCATAGAAAGGATTATTGCTCTTGAGATACTGCAGAGCACGTTTCACTTTCTCAACACTGACAACATCTTGCCAAATAACTTTGGACCTAGTAGGTACACCATTCACCAGTATCACCATACTGTTTTCCTTAGAAACTGTCTCCACATTCTCTTTCAGTGGAAGAGGTAAATTCATCACTGCCCCCTTGAGAGACTTCACAAGCTCTTTCTGGGGTACCTTGCGAGTCTTAGTGTTGAGTTGCAGGATTGTCTGAAATGGTTTCATGGTCTGTATCAATATCCATTCAAACATATCCAATGAAGCAATCTCACTTGGTGTTCCATCAGCCGCCATATTGTTTAACACATATCTGGCAGGCAGGCAATTACTTTTCACCTTTGACAAACACTGTTGACACATAATAACTACTGGATCCAACTCAAAGTTGGATCCAGTAGATTCTGCTGGAAGCTTGGCAGAAGACACCAGGAGGAAGAAGTGCTGTGTGACTGGACCTCTCTACTGGGACTAAAGAAGTAGAACTCATGTACATGGACCTTTAATTTATGGTAAAAAAATGAACTAACAAACAAAACAAAAAATAAATTAGTGTGTTTGTCTGAGTTAACTGAACTGAATGGTTATCTGAACAGTTATCTAGGTGTAAATCTCAGGTGACTTAAAGGGTTTGATAGCTGTGCAGTTTAAATTACTTGTAAAAAGATCTAGTAAGTAGGGGGAGTGGCTTAGCAAGAAGGAAGCTAAATTTAAAGACTGCCTTAGAAAGATTCTGCTAGAAGCTTGGCAGAAGACACCAGGAGGAAGGAGTGCTGTGTGACTGGACTTCTCTACTGGGACTAAACCAGTAGAACTCTTGCACTTGGATCTTTAATGTATAGTAAAAAAAACAAAGTAACAAACAGAACAAAAAAAAATGGTGTGTTTGTCTGAGTTAACTGAACTGAATGGTTACCTGAACATTTATCTAGGTGTAAATCTCAGGTGACTGAAAGGGATAGATAGCTGTGCAGTTTAAATTACTTGTAGAAAGATCTAGTAAGTAGGGGGAGTGGCTTAGCTAGGAGGAAGCTAAATTTAAAGACTGCCTTAGACAGATTCTGCTAGAAGCTTGGCAGAAGACACCAGGAGGAAGGAGTGTTGTGTGGCTGGACTTCTCTACTAGAACTATATTGCCCTCCTCCCCTCCCCTCCTCCCCACCCTCTGACCCAAAGCTAGTTCTACTTTTATAGGCACAGGATTTGACTGACAACAGGAACTTCCTGTTTGGGAGCAGAAAGTGAGTGATCACAGAGCCACCAAAGACCCACCATCCTAGAATGGCAAGAGTAGCTCTGTGGCCTGCTCTAGCTGCTGGAGGTCTGCCTCTGAGCAAGTAAGGTGTCTACTAAGAAATATAGGATCTTCTGTCTCAGAACAGGACAATCAGGAGCTTAAAGGGCACAGAGGCAGAAAGTAAGTAGAGAGAGAAGGAAAACAAAAACAGAGTAAAGAGTAAGGATTCCAAACAACAGTTAGGGGCCAGAAATAAGACATGATGGGAGTGCTGCAGTGCAGTGGCTGTGGAGCAGCAGTCTTCCAGGCGACGTTCTGGAGTATGTGGTGTTGTCCCATCTGCAGGCACCTTTCTGGGCTGAGGGAGGAGGTTGCTCATCTCCAGGCTGAGTTGGCCAGGATTTATGGGTCCTCCTCTTCCATCCAGGGACCACCAGTGCCACTGCCATTGCCTCAAAGGTTGCCAAGAAAGAGAAGTGGTTGGACCACAGTGGGCTCAGGGAGGATGAGGGTGGTTGAACAGAGGTGCATCCCTCCAGTTGTACTTCTCCACAATTCCTATGCCATTCTGGCAAAGTGTGGTTCCTCTATGGAGGCACCCGCAGTGGAGACCAAGGAAGATGCTGGGATCCTCCACAAAGGAGACCCACAGGAGGGTGGCGTGGGACCCCACAGGGGAAGGAAACAACTCCTGGTGGAGGACTCCATTGTTAGGAATGTATAAATGGGGAGGAAAGGGAGAGGGAGGTAAGGTGCCTGCCTGGCATCATGGCTTTGAGGGACAGGGAGCAAATCCTAAGGATTGCAGGAGCAGCTGCACAGGAGAGGGAGCTGGATGTCATTGTCCACCAAGAGACAAATGACCTGGCAAAGAAAGGGATTAGAGCAGTGCAGGAAGAGTTTGTGGAATTGGGGAGGGCCTTAGACAAGTAGCACACATGGTAACCTTTTCGGAGACGCTGCCCATCTATGGCGTAGGAGATGCTAGAGTGCTCTGCACCATAGGATTCAATCAGTGGTTGAAAAACTGGTGCAGAGCTCAGGGATTTGGCTTCACTGGGGACTGGGGGTTCACCTGGAGTGATGCTAGCCTATACTGGCATGATGGGCTGCATCTGTCTAGGAGGGGAACCAGGACCCTAGGTGATAGGTTTAAATGCTTCATTGGCAAGCATTTAAACTAGTCAATGGGGGAGGCACTAGAAAAGAGCAGGGAAATCCTAGCCTCCCCAAAAAACTCACAGTAGTAAGTGTGGTAAACTCCAACATAGAGGTGTCAATAGGGAGAAGGCAGGGGTAAATGGGGAAGTGACAAAGGCAAGAAGGACAGGGATGGGACAAAAAGGAGTAAGGCCATCAGGAAATGGAGGATAATGAGTACCAATGCCCATAGTATGGGCAACAAGCTCCCTGAACTGGTGGCCTTGATGGAAGAGGGATGTCTGGATATCATAGTAGTCACAGAAACATGGTACACAGAGAACTGTGACTGGGATGTTAACATACCAGGGTACATAAGCTACAGGAGAGACAGGCAGGGGAGAAGAGGGAGAGGAGTAGTTCTCTATGTAAAGGAAAGGATAAAATCAACTGAACAAAAGACAAACAGGGAGGAGAGAAGGCACTATGGGTCACCTTGGAGACTGGAAAGGGCACCACAATCCACACAGGGGTTTTGTACAGACCCCCATGTCAGGGGGAGGGAATGGACAAGGATATGATAGAAGGCATTCTTAGGATGGCAGAGAAAGGGGAGATACTGTTGATGGGAGACCTGAATATGCCAGATGTTAACTGGAGCACATTTGCTGCAGCCACATCCAAGAGCAGGGCCATTATCGATACCCTACAGGTGGCAGGACTCAGACAGCTAGTTTTGGAACCCACTTGTGAGGGAGCAATCTTAGACCTCGTATTCTCAAATGGGAGCAGTGAGAGGATCTCAGATATAGAAGTGGGTTGCATACTGGGAATAAGTGACCATCAAACAGTGTGGTTCATGTTAAACTGAGCTACACAGTCAAGCCATACAAAAGGAAGGGTACTGGACTTCAGGAGGGCTGACTTTGGAAGATGGAGAGTGCCTCAGAAAAGCACTAGCAAACAGGCTAGAAGGAGGGGTGGAGCAACAATGGGGAATCATCAAAATTGCCATCACAGAGGCAAAAAGCCTTTGTGTGAAGCAAATAAACAAATCAAAATGAAAGAAAAAGCCACTATGGTTCTCAAAAGAGGTGGCTGGGAAAGTCAGGGAGAAAAAGATAGCATTCAGGAAGTATAAAGAAACACAGAAGGAGCAGGACAGAGAGCTGTACCAGTTAAGGCAGAAGGAAGCAGGGAGGGAAGTCAGAATAGCAGAGGCCCAGACTGAGGAAAAGATAGCCAACTCGGTTAAGAAGGGGATAAAACCTTTTATAGGTACCCCAGAGAGTGTAGAAAGACAAAGAGAGGGATAGTGAGGCTGAATAGAATGAACGGTGGGTGGGCTGAGGGGGACAGTGAAAAGGCAGGGATACTGAATGAATATTTCTGCTCAGTATTTACAAAAGAGGAGGGGGAAGTGCCTAATCCAATTAACAGAAGCACTTTGGAGAGGGGGATCTATCCTAGTCCTTTCACAGAAGAAAGGGTTCGCAAGAACTCCTAAAACTGAAGGTGGACAAAGCAATGGGACCTGATGGAATTCACCCCAGAATTCTAAAAGAATTAAGGGGGAACTAGTGAAACCACTGACTACTCTTTTTAACAAATCATGGGAGGATGGTGTGGTACCCGAGGACTGGAGAAAGACGGATGTGATTCCCCTTCACAAAAGTGAGACCAAGACAGAGGCAGGAAATTACAGACCTGTCAGTTTGACCTCTGTGTTAGGGAAAGTGATGGAGTCACTTGTGAAGGAAAGAATTGTTGAGTACCTAGAGGCCAGTGGGGCAGAGGACCCAAGGCAACATGGGTTCACAGCAGGAAGGTCATGTCAGATGAATATAATAGATTTCTTTGACTAGGTGACCAAAGTAGTAGACCAGAGAGGGGCTGTGGTAATGGCCTACCTAGACTTTAGCAAGGCATCTGACACAGTCTCACACAAAAGATTAATAGTCAAATTAACCAGCCTGGGAGTGGGTCCCAGGGTGGCAGCCTTGGTAAAACATTGGCTGGACAACAAGACGCAGAAGGTAATTGCAAACAGAGTCCACTCTGAAGAAAGAGAGGTTACTAGTGGGGTACTGCAGGGTTCAGTACTGGGTCCAGTCCTTTTTAATATCTTTATAAGTGACATTGCAGAGGGACTGGAAGGAAAAGTATGCCTCTTTGCAGATGACACAAAGATTTGCAACAGGGTTGATACACTAGGAGGCATGGAAAGGATGAGAAGGGGCTTGGCAAGGTTGGAGGAATGGTCAGAAGTATGGCAGCTAATATTTAATGCAAGGAAGTGCAAAATAATGCACCTGGGAAACAAGATCCCAGGAGAAGATTACACAATGGGGGGGAGGTAGTAACAACACCAAAAAAGGAAAGGGATCTGGGGGTAATCATATCAGATGACCTTAAGGTTAGCAAGCAATGTGAGAAGGCAGTAGGGAGGGTTGGGATATGCTGGGATGCATAGGGAGAGGCATCACCAGCGGAAAACAGGAAGTTGTTATCCCTCTGTACAGACAGTTGGTGAGACCCCATCTGGAGTACTGTGTACAGTTCTGGAGACCTCATCTCTGCAAGGACATAGACAGGCTAGAGGCAGTCCAGAGGAGGGCAACTAAAATGGTACAGGGTCTGCAAGAGAAGCCATATGAGGAGAGACTAAAGGAGCTTAATATGTATACCCTTGAGGAAAGGAGGGAGAGGGGGGACATGATAGAAACTTTTAAGTACCTTAGTGGAATCAACAAAGTCCAAGAGGGTAGCATCTTTCAGAAAAAGAGATGTGCAAGAACAAGGGAACACAATTTGAAGATAGAGGGGGGGGCGGTCTAGGGGCAATGTGAGGAAGTATTTTGTTCACAGAGATGGTAGTGGATGCATAGAACAGCCTTCCTGAGGAGGTTGTGGGGTCTAAAACTGTGGGAGAATTCAAGAATGCATGGGACAGACATAAGGCAATTCTTGTTGGGGGTAGGAAGAAATAAGCTGTTGGTTAATTAGGATCTGCGGCCTATCCTGTAGGTAAGGAAATGGGCAGACTAGGTGGACCAAGTGGTCCTTATCTGCTGTCAAAGTCTATGTTTCTATGTAAAGTCACTCTTCACCAGTAAGTAGGCCAGTAATTATGCCCACATATCATTGAAAGATTTAATATTTTCAAGATTAACTGTAACAGACTGCGAGGTGTAAAGCAATGTACAATACGAGACACAAATAGAGTAAAACTTTTCTGTCTTAACTATCTCAAACTTTGCTACTTCCTTGACGAACCTTGTCAGGATCTCAGATTCTGACATACTGACAGTGGCGATATTGTGGCAGAAGGATTTTCATAGACAGTGTCAAGATGTTTTCCAGTATACTGCACATCTTGTATCACACGTTTTGCAGAGTGTACTGTATATCTCCTGCTGTCAATGACTCATTTGAGCTGTTTGTATACTGAAACAGCTTTTCTGACCTGGTATATTTTATGCACAAAACTAAGAATGGCAGGATTGTGCACAGTGATCATACACATGTGATGAAAGACACTGTTGCAAACACCACTATCCAAGCAAGCTAAAGAGTGTCTGAACAATCCCTTATGCCTGTGAATTTCACAGAGATCAATTTTATGTAATAAATCACATCTCTGTTTCTTCATACTTGTCAGAAATTTTTGCACAAAATTTGCAATAGCATCAAATGATAACTGATGCAGATTACAGGTGTCATCACATGTCCATAATGGGCAAGATCTATTCACAGCATCAGTCTGTGATTCAGCCTCATCATCTGAGACACTTGTTTCTTCTGAATGTGACACATGTAGCACATTACAAGCCTTTCCAGTCTTATCAAGTTAGATGACTAGCTCATTTGAGACTAGTTTATATTATTCCTCCCAAAAGAAAGCCTCTGTTTGCTCTTTTTGTAACCATGTGCCTTGAAACACGTCACAAAAGTTGTCCCTCTTGAAACACTCAACATGCAAAAGTCTGTCATAAACAGACTGTACAGTTCCAGTGAAGTGTTCAATTTCTTTCATCATTTTCTTCCACAAACATGAAGGAACAGTAAGTGCCATTCTCACAAATCTATGAACTCTGAGTCGTAGATTCATCAAAGCCAATTTACCCTTGAGTCTTTTGCCTTGACATCTGACAATGTTTGAAATCATCCATTATACTCTAGCCTTGTAAGCAAGTTTTTGGAAGAAAGACAACTTGCTAACATGGCCACAAATAGCAGATCTTCCCTTTCGTTTATGACTCTGAACTTACGTATTCTGAGTATGTATGTGTGCACTGCACTGTGCCTTCACAGGAGCACATCTATGGGTAATGCATGATACAGTTGCATCACTCAATGTAGCAGAGTGAGCATTATCACTATTACCATGCAACTGGTTTCTGCTGCAACACTTGGTAGTCTGTTTTACCTTCTTTGTATTATGTTTTCTACCAGTACTACTCTTCACTGATCTTACATAGGCATCATAAACATTTTTTCTAGCTGTACATTGTTTTCTATACTTAGTCGGCATTTTCAAAAGTGAAGATTCATACTCCTCAGTCAAAGTTAAAATAGTATATCACACACCTAGAAAAGAAAAGAAAACAAAATCAAGTTAGTTCCATATTACCATTTAAAATGTTAAATAGAAGTCAAATACAGTTGAGCTCTCTCAGCTGTTCATTCTTCCATTACCCCACAGAAATCATATTATGCAATTTATAAGTCTTTCAATGGGAAACGTAGGTCATATTGTCATGCAAATATGCGCAATCTTAAACAATTTAATCTTGACACTATTTTCTGCTTTTGTGATTCTACCACCATTATAAAGATAGGAATATCGCGATCTTATTGCAAATGATCGCAATAACAGTGCACAACCACATTTTCTTCACTGGAGATTTCTTCACCTGTTCATTGTCGTAAGCTAAACTGTGATATTGGGCTCCATTTTCTTCAGGATGCATAGCCCTACTTGCACAAATGTGCCTTTCAGTGTTTTTTTTCAAAAACATTAATGCTACCCTACATATACATAATCCATACATTCTACTACAATATGCCCCCCAAAAGACCACACAGATAACTGCAAGAAACTGAAATACAGCACAACAAACAGTCTTGAAGAAACTACTATCTCTACTCTCTGTGACACCACAGACCCACCAACACATGCCTCTAGGTTACACATGCTCAACCCAAGAATCCCCCTCAACAACACAGGCACTAATCACAAACCAATAACATACACACAAAATCATTGAATGAAAACTACTATCTCTACTCCATGTGACACAACATACATGAAAATGCATGGGAAGATGTCACAAAGATTCAACACCAGTGTGTCCCTGTCCCTCCCACTAAAGCTACATAGCAGTACCCAACCGAACTGTAACACAGCTAATAATATTCATAAAAGTACCGTATCTACTCCCTGACAGAATCCACACCCTCCAACCCATGACTACAAATTACACAAACTTGAACCCCACTATTTTCCTCCCCCTCCCCATCAACCCAGATACCTGTAGCAACTTAAGACAGACAGTGCAAATAATAGCCAAAACACATTCACCTGTAGTCCCAATCACACCCTGACATCCAGCAGTCTGCAACTACATCTGATGTAGCCTAAACCATGTTCTGTTCCCTCTCCAAAAGCAACGCACCTGTACCCAACCCCAGCAGCCAAACTCAACATCTAGGAAGCACTGTCTGTAGTCCCTGTGACACCCCACAACCCCTCGTACATGGCTGTATTCCACCCCCTAGCTAGGTACCTGAACCCAAATGTACCACAAGAGTCCAAACCATCATGTAAAAAGTATCATCTGTATTCTCTATCACATCCCATACATACACATACACACACACACACACACACACACACACATATATATAGCTGAATCTTGCAGTAAGTCAAAAGTGATGCCCCCCACCCCAGCTAGTTGTTGAAAATATAACTCAGATAGCTAAAATCACAGCCTAAAATCTATCATGTATACTCCCTAAAAGACAACACACCCACCTATCCATGCATCAATATCACACACACTCAATCCCATTATGGCCCCAGAACTCAACACACACCAGTATCACAGTACGCATTCCCACAATGAAGTAACAAAGCAAACAGTAGTAAAGATAACTGTTGTGATGTACTGTTACTGTGATTATTATACATAGGTTCTCGATAGTCCTATGTCCATAATGGATATCTAACCATGAACATATGAGGTGCCATCACGGTTATAATTTCAATGTTCGTGCATATTGCCAGAGTAATATAGTCAATGTCTTCCATTGGAATGCATGAAAATTGTGTGACACTGAATATATTGCCATGATTGTTTTGAGCTTTTCTATTTACATCAATGGCATATTATCACGGTCTAAGAAAATAGTGTCACGCACATACTCCTTGTGATCAAGCTTTCTGCCCTTTCACCTTTCCTCCCATAATGCATTGCAACCTGAAAGTGCTAAAAAATCAGTTATAGAAATGTCAGTGACCAACAGATGACTAAAAAATGAATACATTTAACCCTAGAGTTGTAATGTGCTCACAAAATCACACTAATTCATTGTATTCATGACTATAATACTGTTAATTAGTGTAATTGTCACATTTGCTCCACTAAGTGCAGTCATGTTTTTTTGTACTAAAAAAAAATCCACATAAGCAATCTAACCAATCAAAGGCAATTGAGACATAATTGACAGCTCACATCAGCAGACCATATTATTATATTAATATATGCAGAAGTTTTTTTTATGTTAATGCAAAGCAGAGGATACAGCATGACCCACCAATGAAACAGCAATAAACAGAAAATTCCACCATCTTTGGCAACCTGCTCACCACCAAACAACAGCCAGTAAGTCCACCATCTTAACTTATTAGAGAATAATTGTTTTAAAATACATATAAATGTAACAGATAGCTGCATCTTAATACCAGAATTGTTAATTTAATACCAGTGTAAGAGCCTGAAGTCTAAACATTCAGTGTACTATTATTTTTAACATAGCAAGTTAGCTCTTCAATGTGTCCTCACCAGCACACATCTCAGTTCAAAAGACACTGTCAGAGTGAAGGCATGTGGCTATGAAGCTTTCTCCCAGCAAATCAGAATCCTTCTAGTGATGTGTTTTTTCAAACCATCCAATGAAAGACACAATAATTCCCACCAAAACAAAACAAAAAAAATGTTTAGTCTGCTCCACAACCAATTGCAAAAAACAGAAGGTAGTAAGGCCATGTAAAGTTATTATTGGTAGTATGCTGTCTACAGCAGCCAAAACATATTCAGTTTTACATTGTTGCTGTATGTGTGAGGCAGAAAAAAAATAGAGGGAAAAAGTGACAGAATTCCTCAGATCCAACTAGCCATCAACAGACTCATACTGTCTTACTTGACATCTCTGTGACTTTTTTGTTAAAAGAAAGTAATATAATGGCAGAGAGGTCCAGAATCACGGCATGGATAGTCTGCAACAGTTTAATTTGTTGTGGTGGTCAATATGCCAGTAGAAGTCACTTTGGCAGTGACTTAAACCTACCAAACTGTAAGGTTTTTTGGTTTGGCAAAGGAGGCATCAGATGAGAGCAGTTCATGCCTACTATGCAACACCTCTTGAGCAACCACTCGGCACCAGACACACTGCTGATCCATCTTGGAGGAAATGATTTGGGTGGCAAAAGGTGGGTTAATTTAGTTAGTGAAGCAAATTGGACCTAGCTTCGCTTAAAGAGATGTTACCCACCTGTAAAATCATATATTACTGAGCCGATGGTCTGGCTAGCAGATCAAGATATGTATCTTTTTTTTTTTTTTTTTTTTATTTAGTTGTTTAACCAGGTATAGCACACTAAGCTGAAAGCCTTTTTACAGGAGTGGCTTGGGAGCACAAGGAGGTTAAGTGACTTGCTCAGGGTCATACAGTATGCAAGTGGAAGCTGTGGGATTCAAACCCAGGTTTGGTCTGCTAGATGTCACTAGATTTGCAACTCAGAGCCTTAGACCACTGCGCTATACTGCCTGTATTTTCTCAACAGAGCAAGGAAAAAGGTAAACATACACATCTCTGCACTTCTACATGATATGGGAATGTGAACAGTCCATCATCCTGAAATTAAATATTTTAAAGATTGGCTGTATCTAAGAGATGGCATCCGCTTGTCAGACACAGGCACTTGTCTCTTTTTAGGAGACCTGTGAGATGGTATCCATGCTGTGATCTGAAGAGAAGAGTGTCTATGTCAACAGCTGCAACATGAAAAGGCTCTTTTAAAAGTCACCTTTATTCATCAAAAAAATAGAAAAACACACACAATAATATATTACTTACATAGAAGCATTAAGCAACAGGTTATGTATAACTCTGCTAGTGTAATATTACAGATTCCTGATACAAAGGGATGAAAGTTAACATATCAGGTGTGGCATCTTTAGTTGGCCTTTCTGGGTTAGGTTGTGAACAGGTACCAGTGCTTTGACAGTGACGGCATACTAAGGTTGGAAGCAGATAGCATGCAATCACATACTGATCATTCTAAGGTATGACAGGGAGTAGAGACAATACTTTGTACACCATTATTAGACCTGTTTGGGTTAGATTCAGTACAGATGCCTTAGCTTTGTGGGAGTGGGGGCATACTAGGTTTGGAGGCACACAGCACGTAACCATGTAGTGTTGCTTGTTAGGCATGACAGTGACTACAGACAATACTTTTCTCATCATTATTTGGCTTGTCTGGGTTAGGTCGTGTACAGATATCTTAGCTGGGGTGAGGGAGCATACTAGGATTACAAGCGCAGAACATGCAGCCATGTATTAGTCATTGTCAGCCATGACAGGGACTATAGACGGTAGTTTTCAAACCATTATTTTGCCTCTCCGGCTTATGTTGTGTACAGCTATCTTAGCTTGGGGATGGTTGGGTGGTATACTAGGGTTGGAGGCATATGGCATGCAACCATGCATTTGTCATTGCCAGCTATGACAGGGACTATAGACGCTAGTTTTCACACTATTATTTGGCCTATCTGAGTTAGGTTGTGTACAAGTACCTTAGCTCACAGTGGTGGGAGGGTGGTAATATTAGAGTTCAAGTCACACAGCATATAGCCATGGACTACTGGGTATTATGTGTGACAGGAACTACAGATGGTGAATTTAACACCATTAGTTGTCCTCTGTGAGTTACGTTGTGTACAGGTACCTGTGCTTTGGGGGTGGAGTCATACTAGGGTTGGAAGAGTAGGACATGCAGCCATGTATTAGTTATTGCCAGCCATGACAGGGACTACCGACGGTAGTTTTAACACCATTATTTGTCCTGTCTGTCTTAGGTTGTGTACAGGTATGTTAGCTCGGGGGGGTTTGGGGAGGACATACTAGAGTTCAAGTCCTGGACAATGTAGTCACATACTACTGCATGTTGTGTGTGACAGGGACTACAGACGATTAATTTAACACCATTAGTTGGCTTCTGTGTGTTACATTGTGTACAGGTACCTGTGCTTTGGGGTTGGGGTCATACTAGAGTTGGAGGTGCACAACATGCAGCCATCTAATGTTGGTTGTCAGCTATGACAGTGACTACAGACGGTACTTTTCACTTCATTATTTGGCTTCTCTGCATTATGTTCTATACAGGTACCTTAGCTGGGGAGAGGCATAATAGGGTTAGAGGCACACGGCTTCTAGCCATGTATTAGTCATTGTCAGTCATGAGGGGGACTACATATGGTAGTTTTCACACCATTATTTTGCCTGTGTGGGTTAGGTTGTGTACAAGTACCTTAGATGGTGGGGTGGGGGGGGGTCATATAACAGTTCTAGTTGCAGAGCATGTAGCCCCAGATTTCTGCTTGTTATGTGTGACAGGGAGTACAGATGATGAATTTAACACCATTAGTTGGCCTCTTTGGGTTATGTTTTGTACAGTTACCTGTACTTTAGGGGTGGGGGCATACTAGGGTTGGAGGTGCACAACATGCAGCCATCTATTGTTGGTTGTCAGCCATGACAGTGACTACAGACGGTACTTTTCACACCATTATTTGGCTTCTCTGGGCGAGGTTGTGTACAGGCACCTTAGCTTGGGGGGCATATTAGGGTTACAGGGGCACAGCATGCAGCAATGTATTAGTCATTCTCGGCCCTGACAGGGAGAGCAGATGGGAGTTTTCTAACCATTATTTCGCCTTTCAGGATTTGGTTATGTACAGCTACCTTACCTCAGGGGTTGGGAGGGCATACTATTGTTGGAGGTGTGAAAACTACCTTCTGTAGCCCCTGTCACAGCTGACAATGACTAATACATGTCTCTAAAACTGCAAGTAGAAACAGACAGTACTAAACAAAATAAATAGCTGTGTCTACTATTAATATTACTTGCAAATGTATTTCTTATTATCATTCCATCACTTTGTTTCAATGTACAGAGAATTCAATTTTAAAATTCCCATACTACTATATAGAGTAGATGTCATTATAACAACAGCAAACCCTCCATGGTGTGTCAGTCCATACAGAACCACAATCAAGTGTCACCACAGTCCTGTATAGTGTCATATGTTACAATACCAAACCCCCCAAGCCCTGTTGCACATTATTAAGTGTATCTCCCACCTTGTGTGCCTTATATCATATTTCCTATTCTTGCCTTGTATTTTCTATCAGTACCTGACCCAGGTCCATCTTGTAAATGAGTTGTCTCAATGGTGTTTCAAATGCTTAAATAAACATTGCTTGATTGATTGATTAATAATCAATATACATATATGTAAGCAATAACACATGACGAGGTGTGGGTTACGTGCTGATAAGAGCACGCCTAGGGGTGTGCTAAGGCATGAGGCGCTTTCGCCAAGTGATTTATGCCCCTAGGCGTGCTCTTATCAGCACGTAACCCACACCTCGGAGTGTGTTATTGCGCTTATAAAATGGGCAACTGTAAAGTGAATCAACATTTGTAGTTTTGAAAGTTTTTTTATTGGTATTTTAATAAATAATAGAAGAAGAGATTGTAGGGAAAAAAATAGTCCCTTTTTTTCCATGGTATTATTGCCATTAGGATAGTAATATGCTTACTTGTTTTAAATGAGTAGTTGAAGATTTTTAAATATATTATTTGTTATTGAATTGTAGAGGTACAGAAAGAAAGAAAATATTTTAAAATCATTAAAAAATACTATTAAAAGAAAACCTGTCACTGACGGCAAAGGACAGTATTTAGAGATAGATTGGTAGTGTCAGGTTCTTTAAAAGCGAACAAAAGAAACGCAGTGTCATCCTGTTTGAAACGGAACGAAAGAAATGCTTCAGAGGTCCTGTCGCATCATGGGTTATAGCTGTCCAGGTATTTTGACATGGATTTTGATTGAATAATTTTGTTTTCAATTATATGACTAACAGCGTAGTCGTGAACTTACAGGAGACAGATCGTGGGAGTTTGTGCTGCGGGGGTGACGGAATCTGCAGCTGTGCCAGTCGTCGAGGTGGATGCTTCGCCTATGGCGCTGTGACTTCGGACTGCGATTTTTGTTTAAACTGCTAAGTATTTTTAGTTGGTGTGGAAAATAGGTGGATTGGTGGAAGCTGTTGCGAGAGGTGCTGTGAAGGATTTCTGTGGGTTCACTTTTAAGCAGGATGACACTTCCGGTTTATGTTTCAATAGTCGCTGTCGTCAGTGACAGGTTTTGTTTTCTTCCTTTTATGATTGTGGCTTGTTTTGGTTGTTTCTGTAGCTTTTTTTTGTTTTTTTATGCTGTGCTACATTAGTGTGAAGTACGATACTGCGATTCAGTGCGCCGGTGTGAGGGAATACGTTTCCCGCTGTGGCATCAGTGAGCTCTGCCAGTCAGCGTTATTGTTTTCAGTTGGCAGAGCTCACTGATTTTTTCTCATCATGCGGCATGTTGCTGGGTGGTAGTGCCGGTTGGCTACAATATCATCTGATAAGGACACGGCTCAGATGATGTTGTAGCCAATCAGTGAGCTGGGATTTCTTAGCCCATTTTATAAGTACTAATAAGATTTAAACCTCTTTCACAGGACCACTGGAGACCAGGACGTTGTCTACTATAAAAACAGAGAAAGAAGAAGCTGGCACATCAGAACTTATTTACTGTAAATAGCACAGACCTATCAATGATATATAATTGTACTACAGCATATGCCAACTGGTTAAATATGATGCATAACTGGACTATTTTAGCATGAATGCCACTACTAACAGTCACATCGGCCCTGCCTAACTGATGTGCCTTTTAAAGATTTTGTTAAAAAATGCTGTTCCATTCAAAAGTTATAACATTGTTAGTGCCCCATTATACCCTATTGCAAAACTTATATGTACCGAACAAACATTTTCTCGATCATATTTTCAATTTTCGAGCTTTGTAAAAATTGTTTGTGCTGCTGCCATCTTGTTGTCAGTCCAGGAGAGAGAAAAATCAATGTAGCCAAAAAAGTATTGCACTTTTCAACATAGGAACCATTGGATGCACCTATTCAGGGTGGGAGGAACAGATGTCTGTCATAACTTATTAGCCAGTTGCTCTAGAAATGTGCTTTTCAGCTTGTTCCCATTATTTGTTCATTTTAGATTGCGACACTATGACAAAGTGCCACAGTAATATGCACGACCATACAAAATACAGCCGCAACCCCATTTTTTAAGATCATGGTTGTATTCCCATTATAAAGGTAGGAGTGTCACGATCATATTTGAAATGACCAAGGCAATGCTGCAAAACCACATTTTCTGAAATGTTCTTTATTTGTCACTTCATTTCGGCATGCTGGATTGTGATATTGTCCTGCAATTTCTAGCTAGCAAGACATAGTGAAACAGTGTAACTTTTAAAATATGGTATAATGTTCCCTATTAAGTAATGCATCTCTAAATCACATACAGCACATACATAATAAAATAGTCCCTTTCTCCATGAGTACAGCTGACAGTATATGTATCTTCAAGTTTGTGTATGTAAACTGTCCGGTCACCACTCTTATGCCTGTTAGTGAACTTAAATTGAACAGTTTAGATCCCAATTCTCATAACTCATTAAGAGCCAGAACTCTTATAATTGAATAACAGCCATATAGATATTATTCATACGTTGTTATTTTTTTATAGAAACATTGGACATCATTCCAGTGGAACTCATTAAAACTGAGCAAGAAGAAATCGAGACATCTGCAGGTATGTGTACAACACACACCATCCAACATTATTTCACTATTATAGACATATTCCTCAGCACATGATTAGAAAACCAGATTAGTAATTCTGCATCTCCCAACTGTATTCATTAAATGTGTCAGGTAACCTGTAACAAATTATTCTGTGTTACCAGTACTAACATGCCCCCAAACCAATGTTCAAACTTAACACAAGTCCACAACTCAAGTGTCTTCAGCATCAGGCTATGCATGTATCTCAGCACTACCAATAGCCAGCAATGTCTCACTGCTTAAACAGTATTTAAATATACTCATAGAAAATAATGGTAGAGAAGAAAATTTAATAACATTTGAAACCCAGACAACAAACATATTACAATGTTAATAAAGTAAGTGAAATAGAACAAAGTCTCAGCAAATCATGGATGAAGATATATTTCCCAATTGTTTTATTATTGAACAGCTAAGACATATTACATTCTTCCAGTGTGATTACTAAGCCGCTAACTGTTGAATTGTTGGCACAGTTTATTGAATGTCAATATAAAATGTATAAGAAGAAAATATATAAAGATATACTGCATACAATAATAATTTGTAAAAATGTCATGCTGATTACTTACATCTTTCTCTCTCTCTCTCTCTCTCTCTCTCTCTCTCTTATATATATATATATTTCTTTTTCTTCTCCACAGGAACAGAGGAACCACATGCAGGACAAATTTGGGATCACCGGCCACTCTAATTCAGGCACAAAGACACAATAATGAACAAATTTGACAACTTATCAAATTAATCAAACATCAAAATGCAAGAAACTTCAAAAATACAAAATTATTTATGAGCATTGAAAAAATTGTAATAGCTAACACTAATTAGATAATGTGCCTGAATCAGACTGTCCAGATGCTATCAAACACCATCAGCAAGACAGTCCAACAGATGCAATAACCTATTCATGTTCCTGCAGAAACACATCAATGTCCTGGTCTCCAGTAACCTGATGTTCTGCCCCCTTTTCTAAACAATTCTTTCTTTATCTTTCCCACTAAACTAGCTTCTGTTTTGCCCTGCACATTCTGCCAGCCACCCCAATACAGGTCTCCTCAAAGGCCTCCAACAGAAGAGAAATTAAACAAGGTATGACCATAGGTTAGATTTACGGTATGTTAATCATCCCTTGTGCCCTAAGTAAACAATAAGACCCAACAGGGTGAGCAGTATTGGTGAATACCGGACCGGCCAGGGGTGTAATGAGGGCCAATGCTGCAGGTGGAGTGCCTAATAGCCCCTGGAAGGTCTGGTATTCACCAGTACCACACACCCTGTCGGGTATTATTGTGCTTAGAAAATGGACACTGTAAAAGAAAATGTTTAATAAAAAAAATGATAGTAAAAATAGTTTAAAATACATTATCGTAATAAAATAGTTCCTTTCCCTGCATTAGAATGTATGTGTATGTCTTTATTTTTTTTTTAGGTAGGGACTTTCCTTGTACTGGATCCTTTTGATCTGATGTCATGGATAACCCCACTCCCCCCACACACACACACACACAAACACACTCATACTGGAACAGAGCTTCTTTTTTGTTTTTTGTTTTTATTTATTCATACAACAATTGCACCTACAGTATATGTGCTGTGCGGTTTGATAGTGGCTCTTGTACAGTTTCTGCTTGTCAATGACCATGCAAGGAATGTAGCTTGAGCTGTCAGGAAAAAAGTAAAGTTGCTGAAAAAGTGTGACTAAATTTGTATGCATTTCTCCAGTTTTGGTGTCATCATGGTTTTTTTGAGGGGAAGGGGCTGGTATAGTGAGTAGGGTTGTATTTTTACAACTAGATATGTGGGGACAATCGTGCTAAGGAACCATGACTGCTCTTTCTGACTTGATGTTTTTTTCCTCTCTGGCCCCCTGGCTACAGAACAGTCATAATGAAGCTGATGACTTTTGGGAGGATCGACTAATCAGGCAGATTCCTGAAGTAAGGGCACTAAATTTAAAAAAAGGGAAAGTATCAGCTATTCGAGGAATCAGCATAGAAGAGGTGCTGATGGGAGGCCACACCATGAAGCAGCTGAGTACAGAAAACATTTTCATAGATTTTGTAGCAGATAGACTTAAGTGGAAGAAAAGATCAAAGTAAACCTGAAAAAAGCAGGTAGATAAGTACTTTGTGCGTGCTTTGGGTCAAAGGATTGATGAGAGGGGAGGTCTCCTGCTAAGCATAAGAAAAGAGCATGAGGGGGCAATGTCACTTTCTAAGCAAGAGAAAACAAATGGCTGCAGTTTTGCTGGAGGATGACTGCTGCTGACTTATGGACCTATTTACTGTTGAACTGCTGAGGAGGCACAGGACTGTCTTATTCATCCATGCCACCACCTGAAAAATGTTAAGATTAACAAAAGCAGTCTCATGTTTCATAATGCTTGCTGATCTGTGTTTTTTTTTACTGGTCTCTATAACTCTCTCACTAAGTGAGGGAAAATAATGGTGAATATTTGGAAACAAAATGAGGGTTTTTTAGCCAATTACAGACCAGGCTGAGCAGCAGGATTCTGGTGAAAGGGTTGGCTGGGCTGGTTGTTTTAATAGCTGTGCATCTGTTGCCTAATAGATGGCCAGCTAGAGAAGTCTGTCAGCCAATCAGAAGGCTGAAATACTTTAACCCATTTTCTAATGTGACACGGCGCACTGTTAATCTAACCTATGGTCATACCGTTATAGCTATTATTACAACATCACTGAGTATAGAAAATAGTTGTTGTTTTTTTTGTCCTGTCACTCATAAACAAACAGTGGAACCAGATTATTGTATTTTGGTGTGTGCAGTACATACAATTTAACCTATGTTATGATTGCAAAAACCCACTCCAGAGTATGGGGCAATAGGCATGTAATCCATACCTGTGCTGCATTATCAGGCATCAAGATGCTGGCCAAGTTTCCTGACAGGCACCGCAGCCATGGACTAAATGCCTGTAGCCCCACATCCTGCAGTGGTGTCTTGCACTTCTAACATACCCCACACACACATATACTGCACACACCCCAAAAAAATAATCTGGTACCCACACCTGCCATTTCATGTCCAAAACTGTCTATGTGATCTCAAAGACAGTTGCCTGTCCTGTGACATATAAAGAAACAGAAGAACCAGATAATTTTATTTGGAGATCTGCAGTATATGCACTGTAACCTATCTGATCCATACAATAACCCAGTTCAGAGTGTGGGGCTATAGGCATTTAATCCACACCTTCAGTGTGTTGTGAGGCATGATGATGCTGGGCAAGTGTCCTCACAGCACCCCAACCATGGACTAAATGCCTGTAGCCCCACATCCTGCAATGGTTCATTGCACTTACAGCATAGGTTGCCACACAAAAAAAATAATCTGTTGCCCTGTTTTAATGCTACAAAGGCATCTTATTGTCAATCAGTGAAGCACTGCAGGGTGTGGCTGATGCTGGGCTTACCCACAGTTGGTGTGGTTCAGTCACAAAGCTGTAGTCCGAGTGACCAAAACATGCAGGCATGAGTAAATCCAGCATCACCCATAGCCTGCATTTCATGTCCACCACTGTCTGTGTCATCTCAAACACAGTTGCTGTTGTTTTGTGTTCTTTGACATGTAACCAAACAGGAAAAGCAGATGATTTTTGGGGGGGGTGTATATAGTATATCAATGTAACCTATGTTATGAGTGCAATAACCCACTACAGAGTGTATGGCTATAGACATTTAATCTACACCTGCACTGCATACTGAGGCATGAGCACTCTCCCCAAGTGTACTCACAGCACCCCAGCCATGGATACAATGCCTGTAGACCCTGTAGGCCTGTAAACAGGTGTGGATAAAATGTATATAGCCCTACAGTCTGTAGTGGGTTATTACACTCATGACATAGGTTACGTTACAAATACTGCACACACCCCAATAAAATCATCTGCTTCCCCAGTTTGTTTACATGTCAAAGGACATAAAACAACAGCAACTGTGTTTGAGATCACGCAGACAGTGGCGGACATGAAATGTAAGCTGTAGGTGATGCTGGGTTTATCGATGCCTGGATGGTTTTCTCACTTGGCCTCGTCATTGAACCATGCCAGCCTTGTATAAACGCAGTATCAGCCACACTGTGTAGTGCTTCATTGCTTGAGGATTACATCCCTATGTAGGATAAAAACAGTGAGAACAGATGATTACTTGGAGTGTGTGTGGTATGTGTGTTGTAACCTATGTAATAAGTGCAATAAACCATGCAGCAAATTGTTCTTTTCTTTCTTTTTTTAAACAGTCACACCTCATACGGACAGCCATTAAGTAAAAAGAAAATCATGAGCCCCTAACGACTGACTCTTTTTTTTTAAGTATTAAAAACACCACACAGTGATCAGGCTATACAATGTACATTAACGTTCATTAATCTTACCATCCAAGAAACATGGCAGTCAATCAGGACAGTTTAATATTCTCTGCCTTGTACTAATTAACAGTACACCACTGTCTGTGTGACCAATTGATAGTACAACACTATCTGTGTGATGTGCAGCACAGGTGTTTTCTTTTTCTTTTGATGTAACATGCAAACAAACACTGCAACCAGATGATTTTATTGGTGTGTGTGCAGTATGTGCAGCATAACCTATGTCATGAGTGCAATAACCCACTACAGAGTGTGGGCTATAGACATTTAATCCACACCTGCAGTGGGTAGTGAAGCATCAAGACTCTCCATAAGGGTTTTCACAGCACCCCAGTCATGGATGAAATGCCTGTAACCCCACATCCTGCAGATGTTTATTGCACTCATAACATGTTACCACACCCAAAAAAAATCATCTGTTGCCCCTGTTTCACTTTACCTAGCATCTGTCCATGTACTGAACTGTTCTTTTGTTTCTTTTCTAAAACAGTGAGACCTCATACGGAAAGCAATTTTCTAAAAGAAAATCATGAGCCCCTAACAAGTGACTGGCTCTTTTTTTTTAAATTAATAAAAAAACACACAGTGATCATGCTTACCATAGGTTAATGTAAACATTTCAAAAACATGAGAGCTAATCAGCTTAATTGTATTTTTTGTGCCTTATAATAATTAAGAGTGCAACACTGTCTGTGTGATGTCAAACACAGTTGCTTTCTTTTTTATGCTATGACATGTAAACAAACAGGGGAACCAGATAAGTTTGTAAATGTGTCTGCAGTATCTGTAATGTAAGGTATGTTATAAGTGCAATAACCCACTACAGAATGTGGGACTATAGCCATTTAAAAGGGCTTGTGAATTTCAACACATCTGATTGGAAGACAACAGTGTGTCAAAGATTCTAACACACACACAAGCTATATCAGGATATGACAGCTGGACATGGATCCCAGTAAAGTGCCCACATACAGGGTTGAGGGAAAAAAAATCATCCATCTTTATTGTCCCAGTAACCGAGAATGAGAAGCTTTAGAAATTGAAAGCCATTTCATAATATCCCATCACAATAACAGAGTCCCTATCCACAGAACTAACTTGAGTGTACACTACTGTCTAATTGCCACACGACACAGATGGCACATCAGCCCCCTTCCCCTCCCCCCATTCCTGGCTTAGAGATGCTGAGCAGCAGCCGCAGCAGTGAGAAACCAATGATCTTGACCCCTCTCTAGTACCATGCATCTCTGATTGTGGTTCTTTTTTTTGTGCCCAATTTATTTTTCGGAGTGTCACAGATTTTCTGAGGCAGGGTGCTGGGAGGCATGCTGGCAGGTATCTGCTCTTCTCACAGGGTGAAACTTGACAACCCTGACCCCTTCTGTGCCGCTGCTGGTGCTCCATCATCAGTGCCTGCTCACTCAACTCTGGCTGCAATGTTGCTGCCTGCTGGCATTGTCATCATTTAGCACCAGTGGTTCCCAAATCAATAGGACCCCCGCCGTTCCTGTCGAAGAGATGTTGAGCAGCAGCCACAGTGGTGAGAAACCTGCCTCTCTAGTACCACGTATCTCTGATTTTGGCTCCTTATTTTTGTACTCAATTTATTTTTAGGCATGTCACTGGCTTTCTAAGACACAGTGCTGAAAGACATGCTAGTGGATATGTGCTCTTCTCATGGGGCAAAACTTGACAAACCTGACCCACTCCATGTCGCTGCTGGTGCTGCATCATCAGCACCTCCTCATTCAACTCTGGTTGCAATGTTGCTGCCCACCGGCACTGTCATCATTTACCACCAGTGGTTACCAAATCAATCGGGCAGCAGCAGCACCAATAACAGCACCCCTGAAAGCAACCGGGCATGTCAAAGACAGAGCAGTGTGTGCAGTTAATAGTGTTGTTTTATTTACTGATTCCTAGAAAGTCATACTATGTCACATCTAAATAAATAAAGCTTGGGGGATGCGGGTACAGAAATATCACTTGTTTTCTAAAATAAAATGCTGCACTTTTAACAACTGTGCCCATATTGGGTCTACTGCTCTCACCAACTCTGTGCATTCCCCCTCCTCTGCTGCCATGACAGCTACATGAGGAAAAAGTACAGAAGCCTAAACAGCTCAAACGTTCTCAACTAAAAAAAAAAAAAAAACTGTAGGAGGAGGAATAATTTAATTAAAAATTTAGACAAACTTTTTAGTTTCCCACTATTAAATGCTACATATTTTGGTTATTACATAAATCTATTTTTTAGGTAGCCATTTCATAAGTGCAATAAGCCACACTAGGGTGTGTGTTAGACACTTTAACACATGGCTAGGAGGCTTGACACACTCAGGCAGAGGCCTCATACTTCACTACACCTCCTAGCAGTGTGTTAAAGTGTCCAACACACACCCTGTTGTGTCTTATTGCTTATTCAGTCCATACCTGCAGTGCATTCTCAGGCATAAGAACACTGGTCAAGTGTCCTACCAGCACCCCAGCCATGGACTAACTCCCTGTAGCCCCACATCCTGTAGTGGTGTATTGCACTAATAACATAGCTTATCACACACATACAACACACACCCCAAAAAATCATATGGTGCCCCAGTTGTAATGCCACAAAGGGATGTTATCCTTAAGCAATGTACAACAACAGGCTCTGTCTGATACTGGGCTTACCCACAACTACCATAGTTCAGTCACAAGGCCGTACACCAACTGATGAAACCGTCCACACATTGGTAAACACAGCTTCACACACAGCCTCCACTCCCAGTAAGTATTTCAGATTGATATATATTGCAAATATTTTTGCCTTTAAGAACTATCATATATATTTTTTTTAATATATATTTTTAGAAAATGTTATAAGTCAGAGCAATAATTAAAAGATCTTTACAAAAAGAATAATATAGAGAATACTGGATGGGCAAATATGTACAACTAGTGTGTTATGCCACAAGACCTCGAGAGCAAAGCTTGAGAGGTCCATGGGAATCAGAACCTTGAGGTGGCAAAACACACTGGTTGTGCATAGAGTTGCTCATCCTGTATTTTTTGTAATGTATAGTACTGTGTGAAATATCTGTTTGTGAGTTCTTTTGCTTTCAAAATGAAACTGACTCATGCAGTCTCTAGAGGATCTAAAATGCCGTTCTACCACAGTAGGGTAAAATCACATTCCATGACCTTTGAACTGTGGTACAACAGCATTTTGAAAAGGATGGAATTCTGCACAGAACAACACTCCACTATACACTATATATAGAATATAGAGGAAAACCCCATACACAACATGTTACACCGAGGGATGATGATGTCAGCGCTGCATCTCGAGAACTAAGCCCGAGAGGTCTGTATGATGGCATCTTATCCCAGAGATGGCAACAGCCCTGTTGTGTATGGACAACTATTCACTGTTTTATATATATTATATGGTCCCCCAAAATATACCAAATTTATAATTTCACAAGGTTTAATTGTAGTTGCTCCTTCATACCTTGTATTCACGCTACCGCTCCTCAGTGCAGTCCCACTCTACTCCCAAGTCCAGTCCATGCTGCTGTACTGCTGTGCTCCTTCCCGCTATTATTTACGGATGCCAGTGATTTAAAATAAAAAGGCAGAGTGGCAGTTTGGACACAGGGAGCTCACTCAGTCCGTATACAAACTGTCTAATGCGACCGCTTGCTCGTCCGCTCACTGTCCGGCACCATCATTTTAATTTTGTTTGTTTTTTAACTGAGCTGTTTCCACCGATCAAGTGGCAGATGAAGGCTAAAAAGTTGTACTATTGATGTGACATCAGAACGATAGTACAACATTTCTGACCTTTGAACTGTTCTACAACAAGATTTGGAAAACCTTTGTTTTCCATACACAATAAGCATTGACCATATACTATAAAAAGTTACAATTACCCAACACTGTCTAACTACTTTTCTGTAATATAACATTTGTCATTACATGACTGGAACCTGAGGTAGTAAAACATAAATTGTTTCTGTGTCTCTGTCTGTGTGTGTCTGTGTGTCTGTGTCTCTGTGCATCTCTCCATCCACATACAGTACATACATGTCCATGGATCTTTCTGTGTGGCACCATCTCTCTTTCTCAGCATCTATCTATCTATGTATGTGTCTCTCTGTCTCTCTCTGTACATCTATGTGCATGGAGCTCTGTGTCTTTGTCTTTGTGTACTCTCTGTGTAAGTGTTTGTTTTCTGTCTCTCTCTCTATCTATCACACCAAAAGGCGTAAGTGGAACAGAGAGGGAGAAAGGGAAGAGAATGTTGGGGCATGCATTGGCATTGTCAATCAAAGTCTCACCCCATCCCATGCATAAAGAAGCTGGGGTGCTGCAGTATAGGATAATGGGCAGTTAGCCACAATAACCCCAATGCACACCCCCTGAGGCTGTTGATGTCTGCAGGGTTGGGGGAAGGGCAGGGGGGTGGAAGTTGTGGTAACCCTAATGTTTAATTTTCACACTTTTATTGTTGTGCAAACAACCCTAACTGATACATAAATGAGCTTCTTGCAAAGAATTTCCTGTCTGTTTTTAAAAACATAATCACAGAATGCAGGGGCATGCATAGGCATTGTCAATCAAAGTCTCACCCCACCCCATTTGTAAAGAAGCTGTGGTGCTGCAGTACAGCATAATGGACAGACAGTTAGCCACAATAACCTCAACACACATCCCAGAAGCTGTTGGTGTCTCCGGGGTGGGGGGGCGGTGGAAGGAGTGGTAACTGTAATGTTGAATTTCCACACTTTTATTGGTGTGGAAACAACCCTAACTGATACATAAATGAACTTCTTGCAAAGAATTTCCTATCTGTTTTTAAAAAACATAATCTAACTAGAAATAGAAATGGGTGGTTTGGTGGGAGTTTTTAAAAACTTAATCTAACTAGAAATAGAAATGGGTGGCTTGGCGGGAGGACCATCTGTTTTTAAAAACATAATCTAACTAGAAATAGAAATGGGCGACTTGGTAAGGGCCCCGCACTCCCACCAAGCTGTGCAACTGTACAAAATGTAATGTATGTTTGTGGGAGCACGGGTGCTTTGGGCCCCGCACTCCCACTTACAGGTAAGTATGGTGCCATATACCAGCCATATAAAGCAAGCAGCCTAGTTACAGTAATTTGCCCATATCTCGTGAACCATATGGACCATGAAAGGAACTTAAGTGTAGTTATTATTGTGTCACTGAGTAGCTGTCACAGCAACATACCAACCGAACACATGTCAAGTATCATTTACCTGTTACGGGCCCTGAAAAGTACTGTGATTGTTAACTTTGAAGGGATAGCAATGCACCACACACACGGAAATGTGCACGTGGAATAGTAATTCACAAATATCTCAGGAACCATACATGCTAGGAAAGAAAAATCAAATTTCAGTAGTTTCATGGATTTCTCAACTAGTTCTGTACCTAGCCCCTCCATAGGGGGAACTAAGAGTTTTTCAGATAAAAAGTCCATATCTCGAACCATTTCTGAGATACGGGCCTTGAAAGCCATCATGGCATCACAATGTTAGCCTATGGGAAAAGTTGTGAACTTTGGAATGCTGTGCCTATGGCCCACTTCAATGTTTTTGTACCAAATCACCAAAAGGCACACCTGTGGGACTAGGCCTTTCCACCAGGAAATGTTTAGGGCACTACTGCAATCCACATTGCCACAACGAGGGGACAGTGAAAAACCACCACCGCAATGTTATCCTATGGGGAAATTTACAAACTTCACAATGCTGTAACTATGGCCATATAGAATGGTTCTGTACCAAACCACCAAAAGGCAAACCTGCAGGGTTAGGGTTTTGCACCCTAAAAATTTCAGGTCAATACTACAACGCACGTAGCCATAATGAAGTGACAAAGAAAACAACTCCCGCAATGTTATCCTACCAGAAAATTCATAAATTCAGAATGCTATAACTAGGGACATGGTGAACGCTTTAAAAGCAAATCACTGAAAGGCACATTTGCTGCACCAGGGCTTGCCGCCATGAAAACTTCAGGCTAATATCACAACCCAGCTTGCCACAATCAAGTGACAAAGAAAACAGCTTTTCAGAAAATGTGGTTGTGCAGTGTTACTGTGGTCATTTAAATTATGATCTTGACACTCCTATCTTTATAATGAGAATACAACCATGAACATAAAAAATAATGTCACGCTTGTATTATTTATGGGCATGCATATTGCTGCAGCAATTTGGTATCGTGTCACGATCAAAAAATGGCAAAATGATGGAAAAGAATCTGAAAACCACAGTTGCAGACCAGCTGGTGAAAAAACAGTGCCAGATTCCTGTTCCTCATGCCCCGAATAGGTAAACCCAAAGGTTGGTGTGTCGAAAAGTGCAGTACTTTTTGAGTTATATTGCTTTTTCTCTCTCACTAACTGAAAACAAGATGGCAGCAGCACAACACAATTTTTTCCAAGCTTGACACTAAAAAATATGATTGCGACAATTTTCGAGCTGCACATATACATTTTCCCGTAGGATATAATGGGACACTAACAATGCAATAACTTTTGAACGGAACATGATTTTTACACAAAATCTTCAAAAGGCACATCTGCAACCCAGGACCCATGTAGCCCACCCAATTTGAACCCACTCAAATGAATTCTTCAGTCCAATATGCACATCTAAAGAAGCCAGATTGTTGGGAATTGTTCACTTTTTGAGCATACTACAATTCCACAACTGTACATCCAATTGACATGACTATTCTCAGATTCAGAGATCTACCAAAAATCTTACTCCATTCCACATTTCAGGCAAATCGGACAAACAGTTGCAAAGTTATGAAAGTGCAAACTTTGAGGTTTAACATAGAAATGGCTATGCGACCCTATACATACGTATATATATAGCCATGGTAGTGGCAGTATAGTTAGGGATGCACAGCCACTTGTATGTTAAACCCAATATTGTGCACTCTAATAACTTTTCTACCATATGATGGATTTTCCTGTAGTTTTGCATGCATGGTCTGGTACCACAGATCTGTGGATCTGGTAAGTTGCATTATGGTTGAATAAGTGGTTGCAGAACTGCGGAGTGGCCAAAAATGCAAATAAAAATGTTTTTTTTTGTGCATTTTGTGCTTGTGGCTACAGCCTTCATGAGTTATCCATTTGGTCTGAAATCTTTGGGGAAGATGCAGTCTGGGTCACTGATGTGCTTTTTGAAAATTTGGTGAAAAAATATTAAACCATTCAAAAGTTATTCAAAAACACATTTCCCATTAGAGTCAATGGGAAAAAATATATGTGTCTCTTGAAAGCTGCCGCCACTACATTTTACTGTCACAAATTGCCCTTTTAGTGTTGTGTGGTGGCCATCTTGTTTTCGGTTAGCGAGAGAGAAAAATACCTGGCATTTAAATGTGGGACCCCCTTGGTAAACACTGATTGTTATGTTTACCTAGTCGGGTCCTGAGGATGACAGCCCTATCTTTTTTGGGGGGAAAAAAAACAAGAAATGCCATTCTAAAAATTGGAGACCCAGTACTGTAGCAGATAGTGACAGAAACTGCCACAACACTTTCACAAATCACAAAAGTGTTGTGCTATCTTGCAAAACTGTGGCAATGTGCAACAGTACTTTTCCCCAAAACATCAAATCTTTGCCATCTCCCTGCAGCAAAACAGTTGGGGATTTTGAGCTTAAATTTGCAGGGTGGCAAGCCCCGGTTCCTCAGATGTGCCTTTTGGTGGATCGGTCCCAAACTAATGAATGAGCCCATAGTTACAGTGCTCCAAAATTGAGAAATTTCCCATAGGTTAATTTGCGGCACCTGTGGTGACTTTTGTTACCTGTATCTCGGAAACGGTGTGAGATACAGATTTGTCGCCACCCATTGCTAAGCACAAGAGGAAGTTTCAAAGTCATAGACTGCACCTACAGTGGAACTTTTTTTCATTGCTTGTATGGTTACTGAGATATTGGCAAATTAGTGTTCCAAGGGTTCCAAGGGTGCCTTTTCAGCACATTTTGGTTCCAGTATCTTGGAAATGATACAAGATACGGATTTAGTCGACCATCTCATGTGGAGGTTATGTTGTCAAGATTACAATGGCATTGGAATTTTTTTCATAGCTGCTACATTACTGAGATATTGGCAAATTGTTGTTACAAGTGTTCCTTGCATATTGGTCTGCTTCAGGGGTGTCATGCAGTCAGAAATCTTGAAGGGGCACAAAATCTCAACCTCTTTAGCGGGGTCTGGGGGCATGCCTCCCTGGGAAAATTTTGAAAAACTGAGGCCAGATGGTGCATTTTGGTGACTTTCAGCAGTCCAGAAAGCTGTTCCCCAACAAGCTAAGTGCCATAATACTGATGTAGGTTAGAGGGATGATCAATTGTTTTTGTCCTTTGTTCATTCTACTTACAGTGTTACCTTTTGTATTAAGAATAATTTAAAAGGCTTGTCAAATATATGAGGTGTTGGACTTTATAGCCCATTAACTTAAGGCAGCGTATGTCCTCTGAGGCAGAACATTGTTAGTCCTGTTAGGAACGGATCATAAATTCAGGCTGAGCCTGATGTTCAACTGATCCCTTCCACTTCCCCATCCACCCGCACTCAGACATTTTGTGTCTAACCAGAGAGAGCACAGGGGGACATGCCCCACTGAAGTCTATAGGGCTCAGTTTCAAAACTTTTTAAGTCAAAGCAATTATAGTACATATGAAAGCCACCGCTCAACTAATAGAACATCTACTAGTTGAGCAGCAGCTTTCATATATACTGGAGATTGCCTTGTGACTTAAATGTTTTGAAAGAGCCCCATAAACTTCAATGGGGCATGTTCTCCCTGGTTACATGTCAAAAAACATCTGAGCACAGGGATGTGGTTGGCAGACCAGGAAGTGGACGGGATCGGATTGCCATTGGGCTCTGCCAGATTTATGCTCTCTTCCTAACAAGACTAATTACATTTCTTTTTTTGCCTGAGAGAACTTAAGCTGCCTTCAGATAACAACTATAAAGCCCAAAAGCCCCCCCCCAAAAAAAAGGTTTGAACAATTTACTTTAAATCAGCTTCCAGCATGATTTCTATGTGCTCCCATTTTTAACATGTAGTTTTTCAGTGGAAAAAAACACCACTTTTAAGATTGCCACAACAGTTTACATACTGGCCATTTCGAATAGTTAACATGGCTAAAATGTAATGTTATTCCACCAGATTTTTCATACCAGTTAAGGCAAACTACCATTTTCATCATGCTGGTATTCAGACAGGAATGCCACTCTTCCATGCCTCCACTCTGCAGTTCAGTCTCTATCATGCTCATTTGGATAGACGAAATACCAGACTTTGTGACAAATACCACATTTGGGTTTTTAGTATTTTTACTCCCACACAGGCCAGCTCAGTGAAAGTTCTGGTTACAATATATTACTGTTTACCCATTATACAACCAGGGTTGGTATTTTCTTAATAAGAATTGGAAGCATGATACAGGACTGGTAGAGTTCTAATATGCAGTTTTTGGAGATATCACATCATTCTCAGCCCTCCAGTGGCAAGAAATACACAGTGGAATTCAAAATATGCACTTGGGACTCTGATGAGTCCACTACAGGCCACTCAGTCCCTGCAATGCCCAACTGCTTTGACTCCCCCCCCTTCTGAAAGGGGATATGCATTTCACTAGTAACTACTCCGATCACCTTCATTCAGTCTTCCAGTGTATGTACCACTTGATTCACCCCATACCCCTCTTGCTTTCTCAGTCTCTCCTCCATTCATCTGTGTGCCATCACATGCAAGTACTGTATTGGCACATCGGTAAGTGCTAGCCAGTGACTGTGGGCTATATTTCCAAACAGAATGACTGACACATGTAAACAAACGCCCATTACAATGCATGAGTCTTAATGAGAATGTACACCAAGAGTCAATTGTAAGGCAGAAGGCACAAGGCCAACGGACAAGTGACTTTTACACAACTGGAAACTGAAGACAAAAACATGTTCCTCATAGCAGGATCTAAAACAGAGTTCATCCATCTCTGCTTTAGGTTTTAAGTGATAAACACTATACCCCCCCCCCGTGTTGGCCATTTTAAGGTACAGACATCCTTAAATGGGCAAAGCCGAAGGGGGCCTAGAGCAGAAGAACTGAGGCAGTATGACAGAATTAAAATAAATCCCTGAGAAGCATCAGGGATCAATTTACTAGCCAGGATGAAAGCCTGAGGGAACTTGAAAATGACCAGAGATCTCAGGTTTAATAATGTGCCACCAGCACTAGAGGCTCGTTAGCACAACCGACTGAGCCATTGTCAGTGACTCACAGCGGCCAGATTGGTGCTCCTGCCCACGTGTGAATACTACCGTTTGGGCACTTTTCCATTGCGTGGTGTTGCCTCCATGTTCCCTCTTTCTCTGGGTTTGCAGAGTGGTGTAGGTGGTTTCCTGTGCCATCTGAACAGCCAAACCACCTGCACCACTAAACATTCCCCACCAAACCTACAGTGACCGGAACAGTCAAATCAACAGAAAGAAAAAGAGCCGCAGCAAAACTTAGGCCATGAGAATGTGGCTCTGAAACACTTATTAAAATTATTTTGAATGATTACAAAAGGAGCCGCTGGGGCAAGGTGCAATGTGAACGAGCCTTAGGAGTTACAGAAAAAGTCAGCAGAATGCCAAACACCTTTTACTGCAGTACAGCAAACTTGAGCAGTGCAGGCTATTGAATCTTCTACTCCAGCAGGGGATTCAGGGAATTGTAGTTACAGAACGACTGCAGTATAGCGAATTTGAGCAGTGCAGGCTATTGAATCTTCCTCTCCAGCAGGGGATTCAGGGAATTGTAGTTACAGAACGTCAGATAGAATCAGTCTGATGCAATCAACTATACAGCATTAAACAGCAAGTAAAACGTTTTGAACACCTAGTGCTGATTTGTTCCCTTTTAAACAATTCTGTACCTGGTTTAACAAACTTCAAGGTAGTCTCTGCATGAACTTTATGGAGGTAAAATTACTAACCATTTGGCAAGCACTGAGGCAATGCTCAGCTTGGATATTTATAGTTTTAAGAAACTACGGAGTGCACTTTCATCAATGTAATTAACTTTATGGCAAATAACCTACAATGTAATTATACAGTACATTCAGTGCAATTTCTAGGTGCTCCCATTTATATGTAGCTTTTCAGTGAAAATAAAGCCACTTAAGATGGCTACAACTGTTTACATACTGGCACTCGGGACATTTTTGTGTGCCCACTAAAGGTCACTCGGTCCCTGCAATGCCCTGCTGTTGTGTCCCTCTCTCACCTCCTTTCCTGGAATGGGCAATGTACATTTCACCAGCAAGCAACTACTCCCCATCACACTCATTCTTCCAGTGTACGTGCCCCTCGATTTCCCCCATGCTTTCTCAATGTTTAACCTCCCCCAAAAAAAACTGCAACTACATTCTTCTGCCAATCAGGCATATTGCACAGAAACCTATAAGTTCACACGTGGATAGAATGCATTGAGTTACTACAGGAAACCGCACTGCTCATCACTGCAAGGACTTTGCACCACAGGGTTGCAGTTCAAAAAAAAAAGTACTACTAGTTTTATAACCGCACCTTTCTCCTTGCTGGTTGTTTTGCTGAAATGACGTGAGTGTTAAACTTTAACATTTTTTAACCACACAATACAATATATGAGATAAGACCTCCAATAAAATATGAAGCAACAAGCAGCTGTGCACACGCACCTTTTAAGAATGCAGACTGCCAGTGTCTGAGACCAATGACCAAGACCCCCCCCCCCAGAGACTAGGGCCCAGGTGGACTCATAAGCGGTACAGGGCTTGCATTACAGAACTTTTGAGTTTGCATTGAGATCCTCTAAAGAGAGGCCTTGCTGAACAACGTCATCTATCCTAACCTCCCGCTCGGTGTACTAGTTAATTATGCAGGCGGGAGATCTGAAAGAAGCATTAAAATGCAGGAGTCTTGGAAGAACGTGTGCCAATTGCAAGTCAAAGTCAAATATAGGTAGAATTTCCCTGTAGATGGCTCTAAATGCCAGTAATATACAAAAATCTCAGATCTTTTTCTTCAGGAAGCAGCCAGGCAGGAACTTCAGGCAGTGTTCTGGTCTGGAGTAAGTTGGAACACACCGGACCAACCGCGCTGTCTTAGTGCCGAGTCTGCAGTGCTGACTATCAATGACTCGTCTCGTCATCTGCGATGTGACTGTCAAATTTTTACTCAGAATGGTGCTGGCACTGAAGGAAGATGAAACGGAAGCCAATTTGCCACCTCTCGTGATGAGCTATTTGTTCAGGTTCGTGCCTCTGCTGCCTGTACATACAGTTGATTGGTGGTAACTGCCAGCACTGTAATTGGCTACTGCTGGTTGGCAGTTTTTACCACCAGTCAACTGTCTGTTGTCACCGTCTTGCTCACTTTTTGTTTTTAGAGGTGCTGAGCCCCGAAGCCAATAACTAGCCCAGAGGGAGCAACAAGTACCTTTTTTTGAAACCTGGCCTGGTGGCTCTCAGTCAGGCTTCCCAGCCTGGTTCATGCACACACAATTGATTTGGAACCTACCCCACTCCCCAGTCCCTACCATAAAGAGTTTGAAAAAACACAACTTTTTTTTCCAGCCCACGGGACCGTAAACAAATGTAACTCTAAATATAGTTTTATTAATAGATTTCACAACAATATTGGGTGGGCACATGCCCCCTCGGGCCCTATGGGCATGATGTCACTGGGCTGTTTTATTGCTCTGTAGTTATGTGTAAGTGGGAGTGCAAGGCCCAGACGTCTGGCTGGAGTGAAAAATCCATATTGAGAATAGTTTCTGAGATTCAAGCACCAAAAGGTGGTGTGGCACCGGAATGTTATCCTATGGGAAATATCTCAACTTTGAAATGGCATAGCGTTGGAACCAGTGAAAAGTTTTGTACCTAAATAGCATAATTCACACCTGTGGGATACCCCTTTTTACTCTGTAAATTTGAAGTCAAAAGATCAAACAGTTTATTAGCAGTACACCAGGAAAGTTTTTCAATTCCTTATTTGCGAGGTGTCAAAATCCCTATTTGCGAGGAGAATCCCCATGTGCGAGCTGTCAAAATCCCCATTCATGAGAATTCCTTGTTCATTAGATTTATGTCATCTGGTCTTGATTTCACAAACAAGCATTTTGCCACCTCCGGAAAAGAGATTGGCTCACGAAAAGGGATTTTGACAGCTTGTGAAAGGGGATTTTGACATCTGTTTCACAGGTTTACTGCATCACAAAAGGGATTAACTTTCATTTAAATTGCATTGTTTTTTGCAGTAACTCTACTGTGGAATTCTGCAGCACTGAGCTTCATCCTGGGGGCTTCACTGTATATATATATATATATATATATATATATATATATATATATATATATATATTATATTATATATATATATATATGTATAGATATATCTATATATATATATATATATATATATATATATATATATATATATATATGTACATATATAAAATGGGTAGGAAAAAACAGTGAAATCCTAGTAAAATGATTGGGTCAAATACATCACATGACAGTGCATTATTCTACAATGACCGCACACCTCACAGCACGACTGCATGCCTGAACTACTTTCACCTAGGAGACAACCTCATCACAAACACTGACTGCAGTATTACTCCACAGTTGTAAACAACAACAGCAGTCACACAGACAACACAGAAAGAGAGACACTGCAGCAGTAGCTAAGTCAGACACAAAAATAAAACTTCTGACAGAAAAAATCGTAGAAAATGGCAGGACAACCACATACATCAAAAGACCTTCAATCAATCTTAGCCACAGATGACTGGTACAATGATGACATTTTCAAGGAAATAGAAGACTTACCTGTGCAGCCACCACAGCACGCAGCTGATCAAGCAGTGAGTAGATATGCCAGTCTTCATCTGACAGAAATAGACATCATAGAAGAAGACAGGGTTGAGAAAAATACAAAAAAGCAAACTTTCTGGGCAACAAAAGTATTCACAGACTGGTTGGCTGAAAAGCAAACAGACCTAGACTTTAAGACAGTAAATGCAGACAAATTAAACAGTACCCTGAGAGAATTCTATGCTACTGTGAGAAATTCATCTGGTGAACAATATGGGGTTTCTAGCTTCATTGGTTTAAGAGCAGGATTAAATAGACATTTAAATTCCTTGCCTTTGTCTAGAAAAATCAACATAGCAACAGACCCAAGTTTCCAGTCAGCAAACAATGTCTTTGTATCTGTTATAAAAAAATACAGAAAAGAAGGGAAAGATTGTACCCAACATCATGAGTATCCTAGAGAAACAGACTTTAAAAAGTTAAAACACTCTGCAACATTATCACCAGACACTGCTCCAGAACTAGTAAAAAAGGTTTGGTTCGACCTGCAAATATTCATGGCTTGTAGAGGAAGGGAAGGGCAAACAAAACTTAAAAAAGGCTCTGTTCAGATTAAAAGAGATAAAAATGGTATCGAATATATTAGTCTCAAACACAATCCAGACAGCAAAAATCACAAAGATGACAGAGAAATAAATCAAGCAGCTTTAAGGTTTTTTTTCCCCAACCAAATGACCCTCTGTGCCCTGCCCTTTCATTTAAAAAAATACCTCAATAAATGCCCACCAGATGCCACTACATTTTTCTTACATCCCAAAAGAGCTTCATAACACATAGTAGATAAACAATGCACATGGTATTCTAGAGAAGCAATGGGACTCAATTATCTGTCTTCTTTAATGCCTCAGCTGTCTACAGAAGCAGGGCTATCCTGCTGCTACACAAACCACTGCCTAAGATCCACTGTAGTTCAAATGCTATCATCAGCGGGGCTCGATTCATGAGAAATCATGGCTGTGACAGGCCACAAATCCGAGGTTAGCCTGAAATCATACTGGGCACCTACACTTCAAGACAGACGAAGCTGGGCAAATATCCTAGCTGGTACCAGTACCTCACACAATGAAACAGCATGTGAACCAGCTAGTTTGCCTAAAATTCAAATGACTGCCATTTCAGCAAAGGGCAGCATTGCCGAAGAACCACCCACCACACTGTGTACCTCCGCAGAGCTCCAACCTGCACTTGCCGACACCACTTCAGTGGAACCAGAACAGCAAAACATGCAACAAGTAGACGTTGCTTGCACAGATAAACATGAAGAAAACACTAACCCCATCCACAATGCCTCAGAGCAAGCCGAATACTTTCCATCTGACACTGATGACGAAACCAGAAGCACTGCCCAAATCTCTGTTCAAACCTCATCCTCAACCTTCTTCAAACTGCCAGTAGCAGTGCCACAAAACAGCAACAAAAACCCTACAGAAACTCCCACCAGCAAAGAAAATCAGCAGCCTCCACAAAAACTTCAGCATCTGTTTGCAGGATTGCACCCACTAGCACCTTTCATGCAAAATGTAACAGTGCATGGCAACCTGCAGTTCAACATATATTACAAGTGATACACTGCACCTCCTCTAGCAGAATAGCCTCCTGCAGTACAGTTCAAAATGCATCAAATAAGAAAAAATCCTACTGAACCACATCATTGAACTTACTTTTCTTTCTCTATAAAACGGCTCCTTCCTGTACCAGTCCCTGCTCTCTCCATGTTCTATTACAAAAATGCACCACTCTTAAATCAACAGCAGTCCTGTTCTGTTCAGCAAGCACTCTTAAAGCTACAGTTCCTCCACTTCTTTACCTGAAGCATAAAGCTAAAGTTACAGTTCCTCACTTTGTTTAAAGTCTGCATATACAGTTAATGTTAAACTAAATGCTACAATTTCTCAATCTGATTAAAGCAGTTATAGTTATTCTGTTTGTTTACACGCATCAATCTTGAACTTAAAGTTAAGTTCCTCAGTTTGTTTAAATGATGCACTTACTATTTCTTTACATGAAACTAAAGTTCTGTTAAAGTTACAGTTTATAGTTCCCATTAACTTACAAAAAATGTTCTGTTCCTCTGTATAATATTAATTGACATCTATAAAGCATTTAAACAAAATTACAGCCTGATCTGTTTTTTTTTTCATGTTATACTACTTCCAAGTTGCACTACTTTACTGAAACAGGGGACTATTTTATAAGATAGATAACCCACTCTTGGGTGTGCGGTCGTGCTGTGATATATGCACGCCTTGGGTGGTTGAGCAGCACTTTGGACTGCGGCCTCATGTAATCTAGCACACCAATGCGTCGTATAACAGAGCTTGACCGCACATCCAAGAGTGGGTTATCTATTACACACATATATATATATATATGTAACACACACATTGTGGAAGGGTGCCTGGTATTTGTGTTCATATGCTCACTGTTTTCTAAAAAGTCTACTGCAGTAGCATATCTGTCTTTCTGCTCTGCATAGGAACAAATACCAGCCTTTCCTTGTCTCATTCATGGAGGTATAGTGTTTTTCAAAATCATAGTTTAAGCACAGGAACTTGGGCTGGAGCTACTAGAACCTGCGCATGAGACTGTGGGTGTGGCTGCTGGTCTTAATGTGTTTTGTGTTTTTTAGAAAGCCCTGCTCCCAGACTATTAATTAAAGCACACTGGGATAAGGTCTGGGAACAGGTAATTAAGTGTAAGAACCATTAAAAAGTATAGTAGTTTGAGTGTTTGAAGTATAGATACACCGCAGCTAATCCTGTCTGCTGTTGTTTCAGTGTGCAGTGCTGTACAGAGCACCTTGGACATACTGACTCAGTCTTGAATGTACATTCCCTTTGTAAATAGCTCAAATACAAATGTTAAAAAGGGGTTTTAAAGCCACTGTGTTGAAAATTTCAGTTGTGGTTATAAAAAGATATCAGCACACTTTTTAGAGTTTAGAGCATGATGTTTTCAGCATGAAGCACCTTACTGGGCAGTTAGAATTCAGAAGTTGTGTGCTCCATGCTGTAAGACTGCTAAATATTGCACACTCTGAGACATTGTCCCAGATTTCCCCCTTTTCCTTCACAAAAAGACAAAGACCATTGATTGTTGTTGTGCTCAGATTGGCAATTTATTTATATACCATAATTCCATGTTACATTTCATCATCTTTTATTATTATATCTCTCACAATTTAATTCATTTTCTTCCATATATCCATCTCTGATCATCCCTCTTTCTTCCTCTTTTTTTCCCCCCAGGTGAAAACCTGGGTTCCTTTTTCTTCTCCTTTTCTGTTAGGTAATAGTGAAAACTGAGACCGCTTTTCTCCTTCAGCTTCTACTTCTTTTGGTCTTATTCCTTTTTCTTTCCCCCTCCCCTCCCCCCTTCCCCCCTTTTTCCTACCATCCACCTTTGGCAGTCCAATACCCATATCTTTATCTGCCATCCACCTTTGGCAGTCCAATAACCATCCTACTGGGCGCATCTGTCATCCACCTTTGGCAGCCTACCACAGTCCCATCTTGACTGTCTTCCTTCTTGCTCTGTCTTGTAGGGTGGGTGGGAGGGATCAAAACTCCAGCAAAAAGTGGCTGAAACCCTCTGTGCTGTCCATTATGTACCTCCACTTGCCCCTTCCCTTCCTGTTGCCTGACCATTGTTCTATCCCCTGGCCCCTCCCCTTCCTTCCCCCTCCCCGTCTGAGCCCACCATCTTGATGGAAAGGGAAGGGGTACACCAGGACACCCTGGTCTGCCCCTTAAAGGGCAAACTCCATTGTCCCAGATCCACCCCTTTTCCCTCACAAAAAGACAGACACCATTGTTTGTTGTGCTCAGATTGGCAATTAATTTATTTATATATCATAATTTCATGTTCCATTTCATCATCTTTTATTATTATATCTTTCACAATTTCATTTATTTTCTTCCATATATCCATCTCTGATCATCCCTCTTTCTTCCTCTTTTTCTCTCCCAGGTGAAAACCTGGGTACCTTCTTCTTCTCCTTTTCTGTTAGGTAACCGTGAAAACTGAGACCACTTTTCTCCTTCAGCTTCTTCCTCTTTTGGTCTTATTCCTTTTTATTTCCCCCCTCCCCTCCTCCTCCCCCTTTTTCCCATTAGCCAGTTGCCAGCTTGCATTGGACGACTGGCTTCCCCCCCCTCTGGGGTATTATTCTCCCTTACCTCAGAGACTTCCTTCCTAATCCTCCTATTCTCCCCTCTGTTATTTATATTCCCCCCTTTTTTTTTATCTTCCGTTTTTCGCATGCTCTTCCATGCTTCCATGAAACCCATAATTTCTGTATTAAACATGTCTATGGCTAGATCTGACAGGTGCACCCCATCTGACCTGTAGAAATCTTCTACCCACTCTTCCACACCCCACAGTATTACCTGTCCTCCCATTTTTCTTACCAGTGTCCCTACCCTTCTATTCATCTTTCTCCTAGCCTTATCCATGGCTCTATGGCTGTGCTCCTGTCTCCAAACCCTCCTTGGTATCATGTCTGACCAGGCAAGGCTTAGCCTAGGCCACTACTGCTGTATTGTTTCTAGGTCCCTTTTTATCTGCAAGTATGTGTCCACCCATGGCTTGCCTGCAAGGTCATTGCCCCCTAAATGTATAATAATTAAGTCTGGACTGGGTCACCGTTCCTTAAGCTCCTTCAGGGTGGGAAGCAGTTGTGCCCATCTCATCCCCCGGATGCCATGCCAAACCAACCTACATTGTTTCACATGTTGGTAAAGCTGCTTCGCCCCAGCCTTTTTCTCTGCTCTCCTTTCTGCCCAATAAGCATAGGAGTGGCTGCAGATCCAGACTTCTATGATCCTCCCTCTTCCTATGGGGTTTAAGCAAAAATAATTATCTTATATATGGTCTTAGCTTCTTCACCATAGTATCCATCTCCCTGTCCCCCCTCCCCATTTTGTCTCCAGATCTGTAACAAAACATAGGTAAAACATTAATCTCCACACTGCAGTGCTCGAATGTATCTCTTATAACTGGTAGACCACCAGCGTCCTTTTTCCAAAATGCTATTCACAGTTTCGCCTGCTGCTGCCCACTGTGAGGCAGCCCCAGTCCGCAAGGAGTGGGATGAATAATTAACCGGATCCTCCCCCAGGAATTGCATGTCTTTTTTGAGCAATGCTGAGACTTGATAACTTGCGACCCTTCTTCCATTGTCATGCACAAATAATCTCCCTGTCCTGTTCCCATGCTCTGCAGCAAAAGCCCACAAAGTCTGCACTGGGCACACTGCGCCCTCTACATATTTCTTTAGTGTCACCATGCAACCCTGTCCCCTTTGATCCATCTTTGACCTCTTAATCCTGATCTGTATCTCCTTCATCTCCCAGCTTATATCTTCCCATTCTAATCCCCCTTCCTTGTCTTTTTTGCCATGGCCTACCCCCTCACTCACCCTCATGGCCCCTGCAAACATCACCACATAAATCGTGTGAAATAGCTGGGCCTTGGTCTTCGATATGCATATTGCCGGTAGCACATCCTTTAGTTTTGCTAGCAACTGCTCCCCTATAGGTATTCTATTGTCTACTGGCCCTTGTTTCAACCTACCCCATCCCTGCATCATTCTTCTAATGAACATTGATTTTGTCAGATCCTTCCATATCTTCAGACTGCAGATAACACTAATCCCTGCCAAATAGACCCCCATTGTGGTGTGGACTATTCCTTTCTGCCATTGCTCTACAGTGAACTTCCCTAATTGCTTCTCTGTGAGTGGCCTACTTACCTCCATATGGTGTGTTGTCCTGAATGTTTGAAACACTTGCCAGGCCCCATCGTAGGCCCTCAGAGTCTGAAGCGCCCATGAGCTGCAAAACAACAGTTCTGCTTCTTCTTGCCAATGTCCCAGATGTTCATTGGTATGGGCATTTTTTGCTCCTCCGCTGTTGGCGCCAGCTTCTGAAAATGGTCCAGCTGCAGACGGGAAAGGCTATCAGCCAGGGTACTGTGTACCCCTTCTATGTGTTTTGCTCTGAATGACATGTTCAGCTGCAATGCCCTTAACACTAAACATCGCAAGACTTGCATGACTGTTTTTGACCTGGCTCCCCTGTTGTTTAGGACCTCCACCACTGCTCTATTGTCTCACCAGAATGTCACTCTCTGATCCTGTAATTCTTCCCCCCAAACCAGGGTGCATGCCCAGATGGGCATGATCTCTAACAATGTTATATTTCTTACCCTGCCTTCCCTTACCCAGTCAGAAGGCCAAGGTTCTGCAAACCATCTGTCCCTCAGGTAGCCCCCCATGCCTAGGCCACTGGCTTCATCTGTGTAAAGCTCGAGGTCTGTGTTATACACCCACTTCTCTTGCCAGAAAGAGCAGCCATTATACTCCCTGATAAATTCTTCCCATACGCTAAAATCTTCCCTGACACCTTTTGTCAGGTCCACCCAATGGTGTGGTTTGGTGACCCCAGCTGTAGCCCTTGCTAACCTCTTTGTGTATGCCCTTCCTGGCCCAATAGCCCTGCAGGTGAAGTTCAGGTGTCCTACTACCTGCTGCACTTGTTTTAGTTGTACCCTTCTCCTGCTGGTGTGTACCTGGATCAGTCCTTTCAGTTTTTTCCACCCTTTTGTCCGGCAGCCTGAATATTTCTCTTGGGGACATCTATCTCAGTACCCAGGAATTCATGTACCCTGTTGGACCCTTCTGTTTTTCTTGGTGCCAGCGGAACCCCTAACTCTTTGCACAGCTTTTGAAACTTGTCCAGCATTTGTTTCGTCTCCCTTTTCCCCTTACCGATGAAAAGAAAATCATCCAGATAATGGATGACCGTTCTATACCCAGTTTTCTCTTGAAATATCCATTGCAAACAGGTGCTGAATGCTTCAAATGTTGCATATGCTATAGAACATCCCATGGGCATGGCTTTATCAAAATAGTACTGACCCCCAATTTTAAAACCCAATAGGTCCCAGTCTTCTCTCCTAACTGGCAGCAGTCTGAATGCAGATTCGATGTCTGTTTTTGCCATCCATGCATCCTGAGTTACCCGGATTATCCGGACTGTGTCCTCTAATGTGGCATATGTCACCTTACTATACTCCTCCCATATAAAATCATTCACTGAATCCCCTTCTGGATAGCATAGGTGGTGAATCACCCTGTACTTTCCTTCTTGTTTATTGGGATGAAACCCAATGGGAAGATCCACATGTTCTGCAATGGGAGGGTATCAAATGGGCCTTCCTAGTCTCCCTGCTGCCTTTTCTTTCTCTATCTTCTGTCTTAACATCCCTTCCCTCCCTTTGACCGACCCCAGGTTGCTCTCCTCCCTCGCTTGTCTGGGACCCTCGCACTGCAGTGAAAAACCTGTGCAGAAACCTATTATGATCATCACCGCTACTCTTCTTTTTGGATATCTGTCCAACCAAACTGCCCATGCTTCTGACCTGATGGGGGTTCTGGCCACCCCAAACTGCTCTCTGTCTTCCCTCCTTTTCACCCTTCCTGATCGCTTTCTGTTGCTCAGTGCTTGGTTTTCCTGGTCAGTGATTCTGACCTCCTCTACTAGTGTTACCCCTACCCTCTCTCCCCAGTTCCATGCCAGCCCTTTAAACCCCTGTCCCTCCCGAAAAAGCTGTTGACCTGAACTATGACCTCCGGATCCTTGTGCTCCTTGGGTCCATGTCGTTCTGCATCTGCTTGCTGGGTGCATGCCCCCGCATTTCGAACATGCATGCCGAAAATGAAATTGAGGCCATGAACAGAAGGCCTTGTTTTAAGCCCAGCAGCACCTCTGGGGCGTAATTCCTTTCTCCTCCCCCATTCCCCTTCGGGTGTGAACTGATCCATTACATAATCTGTCAATAGGTCTAATTGCTTCGTATCCCATCTTACATCCCCGTATGTTGCCATTCTCTGCCGAAAGAATTCGTCATAGTATATCCAGCCTACCCCCCCTTTTGCCTTTGCCCGCCTTATTATCAGGGAATATGTGATGAGCAGGATGCCCAACTCCAGCTTCTTCTCCAGCACAATGGCTGAGAAGGTGGCAAAACCTACGAACCACCCATCTCAAGTCTTCCCTTTTGTGAGTTTGTCCTCCTCCTCCTTCTTCCGTAACAACACTACCGCTGCTGCCATTTCACTCTTTCCTATGTTCTCCGCTTCCTCATACTTCGCTGCCACTTTCTGGCTCACCAAAGTGAATATATCCACATACTCTCCTTTCCATATTTTTTCCTTTGTGGCCAGTGGGAAATGCTCACCTACCCTCATACCAGGGGCACCTATCTCCCTTGTTCCATTTCCTTCTTTCTCTGTACTCCCTTCATTCCCTTTAGGCACCTCTTTCTCCATCCTAATCTCTGCCAGGGCTGATTCCATTTACCATAAACCTCCTGTCCCAAGTACAGACACAATTTGACTTATATATTCTTTTATACTGTCACTCACTGTGCTGGGTGTGTTACCTGTATACTTGTCTGAGCCTTGTCGCCTGTCATCTTTCTGGTGCCCCATTATGGCACCCTGTGGTTGAGGGGGTGGGTGACCCACAAGGGGTTGTGGAGGACACACTATGTTCTGGGGATTTGGTCTGGGTTCCCCAGGGGAGATCCTGATTTGGTCTTGGGAAGGTACCTGTGGTGCCGGGTCCATGGGCTGCAGAGGTACTGGATCAGCCACCTTGGTGGGTCCCGCTGCTAGTGGTTGCACCCTAGTGGGACTGCGTGGCCTTTCTGCTGGTTGTTTCCCTCTGCCCCCTTTTCCCATTCCCACTTTCCTTTTCTCCCCAGGTCTCCCTGATTCCTCCCCTTCCACCAGTTCCCACATTCTGTTGGCTTTTTCTGCCAACTCAGTTATAGCCCTGTAAGCATCTTCCTTTGAGGGCCTACTCCTTTTTGGTGCCATGTCCTTTGTTCCTTCCAACTGTAAAGACAACTGACAGGAAGAAAACAAAGATTCCGTTGTTAAATTATGGTTACAGCATGCCTTCATGTGGAAAGGCCCCCCTTTCATATATATATATATATATATATATATATATATTATTTATTCATATATATATATATATATATATATATAAATTTATTATTATATTTGTTATTATTTTTTTTTTTAACTCTGCCTGGCTCAGCCGCCTGCCCCTTCCCTGCAGCTCTCATGATGATCGTGGACTTCCCGCATCTCAGGTGACTCGCCTGTAGCTTCCCCTGTCTGTTGACCTTCCAAGCCCCTCCCCCTTTTTTTTGTGCCCCCAAGCCCCCTCCCGCTCATGGCCTTCCCCAGTTCTTTACTTGCTGCTTCCTGTGGTCTTCAGGCTTACCCCCTTTCTTTTTTTTATGCCCTCATTCCATGGCTGCTGACCCCCTGATGCCCATCCAATCCCTGATTCTGTTCCTGGCTCACTTCCCCCTTTTTTGCCCCTCATAGCCAATGGCCGCTTGCCCATGGTCCTGCTGTTCCCTTCGGGCTGCCTTTTGTGGCCTGGTTACTGGCCTGCCTCCCCCCTCCATTGCTACACTCCCCAGCATCTGCTGCTACCGGTATCACCCTAGGCCTTTCCTGCCAGTGTTAGGCACTTCCCCCAGCTTTCCCAGATGCTTTCTGTGCAGCCGTGTGGTTCCCCAGGGCATGTGACATCATGCACAGCATTTTTTTAGGACTTCCTGTGCGCCCAGGCCTCTACTCACCTGCCTCCTTTTACCGCCACGATTGCCTCTCATTCCTTGCTTTTCCATAGTGTGCACCCCATAGCCTTTTCTTTGGCCCCTTTACCTTCCCAATCTCCGTCACTCACGGTCGCAGTGCAGTGTGCGACTTCATGCCACGTGTCCACCTACATGGGTCCCTTGCTACCCTCATGCTTCGGGCTTCGGACTTCACTGCATCCCTTCTGGGTGCTCTTCCCTCCTAAACCAACAGCCAATGAACAACCCCAGGCTTTTTTTTAAAAACACAGGACCCTGCCATTCCTTGCTCGTTCCTCGGGTCTCGTTCTGTTCCCCCAGCCCATTCCTTGGCCTTGACTTGCTAGGCCCGACCACAATCGTGTACTGTCCCCTCTCCTAGTGTCTCTTTCCTTCTTAATGCCCGCCTACCGGGTCCATACTGTGGCCTACTTCCCCTAACATTCCTGGCGCTGCTCTAGATGCCTCAGCTTTATTGCTTAGTGCCTCACTTCTGTCCCATATAAAACCTAGCTATCGTTGTCGCTGCTGCACACCATCACTGCATCCAAACAATAAAATCATTACCAGTCCAACTTTCTGTGCTAAATGAGCATACTTCCACCTCAGCACTTCACTCCTGCTTGCAGCAAACAACCTTGCTACCTGGACCTTTACTTACAACCTAACCAATACCATCGCTGTATTCATATTCATTAACCATGCAATGCCTTACACTAACAGGTGCCTAATTCCACATCAGCTCTTTCCCTAGCACTGTATTTCCATAAGCAGTGCATTTTTTCTCTCACCTTTTCTTTCTTTTTTTTACACAGCATCTTATTAACCCCTGCTTCTCTGTTTCCTTCATCCTATATCTTATATGTCATTCTTCCCAAAACTATATCTAAAATATATATATGTTCTTTTTTAATAAACCACTTCAAATATCCTTGACCAAGTTAGTTGCTTGTTTCCTTACCTTTCTCTCCTGGTGAACAAATCTCAAATCAATATGTCAATCTGATGTGCTGCAGTTAAGTGTAGATCAAAACTCCAGCAAAAAGTGGCTGAAACCCTCTGTGCTATCCATTATGTACCTCCACTTGCCCCTCCCCTTCCTGTTGCCCCACCATTGTTCTATCCCCTGGCGCCTCTCCTTCCTTCCTCCTTCCCCTTCTGAGCTCACCAGCTTGATGGAAAGGGAAGGGGTGCACCAGGACGACCAGGTTAGCCCCTTAAAGGGCAAACTCCATTGTGTGAGGCAGTCTGCAATATTATTCCCAAAGCTCATGCTGTCTATGGTTTTGGTTAGTTAGCATAAGATAGTTTAGTCCTTTTTATTTTAGGGTTGCTCCCATTGTAAACAAACAGCCTTTTACACTATTAGAACCTGAAGTTCACTTCTACCTAAAAACACAGGGACTGGGTGTGGTGCTCACACTGAGGCTGTTGTTTCTGCTATCTCCTTAGGAGGCAGCTGGCCCTTTCCTTCTCTTAGTTATAGTTGGGGGAAGGGGAGGAGCCACCTGTTCCTGCAGCAAATCTGTTTTTCTGTTATATTGTTTTGTTTTATAAACTTTAACATTAGCAAACATGTATAAAGGTAATTCATTCAGTTGAGCTCATGGTATTAAAATAATAAAATGATTGTGGGCTTTTAGTTGTAATAGTTGGTTTGAGGGAGGAGTCAGCAATAGTCACATGTTTATGCTTTACTATAAATGAGGTATCCTTTCAGGGACACCTCATATTCGTCTTGGGATCAGCCGGTTACTGACCCCTCTGTTTAGGTGTGTTCCTTTTCAGAACTGTAGCCAACTCTATGTGCTGGTGAGGTGACTATTGCTGCCTGTACCTCAAGAAAGCAGGAGTCGAACACTATTTGATGTTGTTTTTGTTCATTTTGTATTTTATTTGCCAAAATACAGTTGATTTCGATGGCTTTTTAAGTTCTTTTTTGTCTGCAATAAATTTCTGGTCTGACAATTGTCTTTCCAACACCTTTCATCTCTGTGTCAGTGTCCATCACTATACCCACAAACCATGACACTGGTGTCAGAGTGGGATATACTGGTGAAACTGATGCCTGTCAGGAGGTGGTTACTGTAAACAGGGTTCTGTGAAAGACCAGAAATTGAGTACTCCAGGGTGTGTTTTGACCCGGAGGATGGCTCAGAAGCTCGGTGAAGTCCCATTGCCTGGTTTGGGACCTGATGTTAGAGGGAGGACTGCAAAAGACGAGAAGCAGGAGGGTCCAGAGGAAGAAAATGATGAGGAGTTTGCTGCTGCTGCTGACCCGGTGTCTGCTTAACCACCAGAGGACATACATGACTTATTGCACTGGCTGTGTGTGAAGCAGTTGGCGATGGACAGGCAAAGAGAACAAGATTTGCAGAGGGCAGAGGCTCATTGGGCTGATACTTTGCAAGCCATATGAGACAGTGGGGCCCGCAATCCACCTCCAACTAATTGCCCAGACGACATTAAGCTCACTAAGTTGGGTCCCAATGATGACATAGAGGCCTTCATGATAACTTTCGAATGGATTGCGCAAACCTGTGGGTGGCCCAGAACTCAATGGGTCATACGGCTCATACCATACCTGTCAGGGAAGGTGCAGTTGGCCTACAGCCACATGGACAGTCTACAAGCAGAAGACTATGATGCAGTGAAACAGGCTATTTTGCAAAGGTATGACATCAGTCCAGAGGCCTATCACTAGAGATTCAGAACTTTTAGATTTATTACAGTGGACACACCCAGAGAAGCATATGCTCAACTGTGTCACAAATGGCTTCAACCAGGGGTTAAGACAGCAGAGCAAATGTTAGAAATGGTGATCCTGAAGAGGATGTTATGAAAGTATGTAGAGGATGAAGGCAAGACCTGGGATGTATACCTCCCACTCTTACTGTTTGCTTATCATGAGGTACCCCAGGCCTCTACTGGCTTTGCACCTTTTGAGCTACTGTATGGGCAACATCCTAGGGGACCACTCAATATAGTGACAGAAGACTGGGAAGACAAGAAAGAGGTATCCACTAGCACCACCCTTGACTGCATGATTGCCTTACAGAACAGACTGATGAAATATGTACTATTGGCTCACCAACAAAACATAACTAAACAAGCTCTCTAAAAGACATATTATGATCAAGGTGTGGGGGACAAATCTTTTGAAACAGGTGACAAAATTCTGTTCTTACTTCCCTCTAGCACTAATAAACTGCTCATGAAATGGCAGGGCCCTTATGAGATTTTGAGATGAGTTTGCCCAGTGACATATGAGGTAGGAACTCCTGATAGGCAACAGAAAAATAAAATATATCATGTAAACTTGATAAAACCCTGGGTTGAAAGGCCTGTGGTTGGATGTTATGTGTATCCTGAAAAGGAAGATAGTGAGCTTGAGGTGGCCTATGATAGGTTGGAACACCAAGTGGAGTTACAGGAACTCATTATCAATCCGACCCTAGATACTGAACAAAGGGAGGAGTTAGATCACTTGCTAGATGAATTTGAACATACCTTTACCTCACTCCCAGGCAAAGTTACTGGTATACACCATCACATAGAAGTCACCTGCCCCAGCCCTATCAGACAGAAGCCATATTGGCTACCAGAGAAGGTCAGAGCAGAGGTTGTAAGGGAAGTGCAGAAAATGTGTGAGCTAGGAGTAATAGAACCATCCAACAGTGAGGGGGCATTTCTCATAGTGGTAGTTGACAAGAAAGAAGGTGGTATTTGACTCTGCCTAGACTTCAGGAGGTTAAATGCTGTGTCAAAGTTTGATGCCTATCCGATGCCTAGGATTGATGACATCATAGATCGATTAGGGAACACCAGATACATATCTACCTTTAATTTAACAAAGGGATACTGGCAGATCCCATTGGATGATGTATCTAAAGAGAAAACAGCATTTAGCACTCCTCTTGGTCTAAATCAGTTCACTACCATGCCATTCAGTTTGCATGGGGCCCCTGCAACCTTCCAGCGGTTTATGGATAAAACCTTACAAAAACATTCTCCCTATTGTGCTGCATGTCTGGACAATGTAATCGTGTTCAGTCCTATGTGAGAAACCCACTTACAGCACTTGCATGCAGTATTACATACTATAGCCCAAGCAGGGCTGACCATCAACCCCACCAAATGCTTTGTAGCAATGAGTGAGACTAAGTATTTGGGGTTTATTATTGGAAATGGGCAGGTGAAACCTGAAATCAATAAAATAGATATGGTGGCTAACTGCCCAGGCCTGAAATGAAAAAACAAGTATGGTCATTTCTTGGCCTAGCCGGGTTCTACCACCGTTTTGTTCCCAATTTCTCCACTCTGGCAGCTCCTTTAACAGAGTTGACTAAGAAACACAGGTCCAACAAAGTTCAATGGTCCCAGGAATGTGAAAAAGCCTTTTGTGAGATCAAAGCACACCTTTGTGCAGCACCCATATTGAGAAGCCCAGACTTTGCCCTCCCATTTACTGTTCAAACAGATGCCTCAGATTGTGGTTTAGGAGCAGTACTCTCTCAGAAGATAGAGGGGGAAGAACACCCCATCATCTATCTAAGTAGAAAACTACATGAGGGGGAGACTCGCTACTCAGTCATCGAGAAGGAATGTCTAGCAGTTAAATGGGCCATTGAAGATCTCAAATTTTATCTGTGGGGCACGATGTTTGAGGTCCTTACTGACCATAACCCCTTATGTTGGTTAAACGTTTTATAAGATAAAAACCCTAGAATTATGAGATGGTACTTCTCCCTACAACCTTATAGGTTTACTGTACACCATTGTCCAGGTTCAGCCAATAGGAATGCTGACATTATGTCCAGTTATGGGGCGGAGCAAGTAATGCATACACAGTCAGACCGAAGGGAAAATGTACTTGTACGGAAGGAAGGAGATAACAACCTTTCTTTGTATTTGGAATTACAAAAGGGTACCCGAGGTGGAGCTTTGGGAGTGGGTGGGCTAAATCTCCATCTCTCTCCCAGATACGAGAGAGAGATCTGACATGTTTGTGTATGCTGTTAGGAATCTAACCTATTATTAGGAAAACTTAGGGATTATTAAGAAATCCCTCTAGTTTTCACTTAAGTGGGGAGGAGATGTGGAAGGGTGCCTGGTATTTGTGTTCATAAGCTCACTGTTTTCTAAAAAGTCTACTGCAGCAGCATATCTGTCTTTTCTCTGCTTTTTCTCTTTCTGTAGTGCCCCATTTTCAGGTTGGCCACCTGAGCTCAAAATGGGTGCTTCTTTACTGTATTCTTCATTTTCTAGCAGTCTAGTACTTTTATTTTTTCCTTTCTGCTCTGCACAGGAACAAATACCAGCCTTCCCTTGTCTCATTCACTGAGGTATAGTGTGTTTTAAAATCATAGCTTAAGCACAGGAACTTGGGCTGGAGCTACTTGAACCTGTGCATGAGACCATGGGTGTAGCTGCTGGTCTTAATGTGTTTTGTGTTTGTTTAGAAAGCCCAGCTCCCAGACTATTAATTAAAGCACACTGGGATAAGGTCTGGGAACAGGTAATTAAGTGTAAGAACCATTAAAAAGTATAGTAGTTTGAGTGTTTGAAGTATAGATACATTGCAGCTAATCCTGTCTGCTGTTGTTTCAGTGTGCAGTGCTGTACAGAGCACCTTGAACACACTGACTCAATCTTGAGTGTACATTCCCTTTGTAAATAGCTCAAATGCAAATGTTAAAAAGGGGTTTTAAAGCCACTGTGTTGAAAATTTCAGTTGTGGTTATAAAAAGATATGAGCACACTTTTTAGAGTTTAGAGCATGATGTTTACAGCATGAAGCACCTTACTGGGCAGTTAGAATTCAGAAGTTGTGTGCTCCATGCTGTGAGACTGCTAAATATTGCATACTCTGAGACATTGTGTGAGGCAGTCTACAATATTATCTCCAAAGCTCATGCTGTCTGTGGTTTTGGTTAGTTGGCATAAGATAGTTTAGCCCTTTTTATTTTAGGGTTGCTCCCGTTGTAAAGAAACAGCCTTTTACACTATTAGAATCTGAAGTTCACTCCTACCTGAAAATACAGGGACTGGGTGAAGTGCTCACACTGAGGCTGTTGTTTCTGTTGTCTTCTTAGGAGGCAGCTGGCCCTTTCCTTCTCTTAGTTATAGTTGGGGGAAGGGGAGAGGAGGAGCCATCTGTTCCTGCAGCAAAGCTGTTTTTCTGTTATATTATTTTTTTATGAACTTTAACATTAGCAAACATGTATAAAGGTAATTCATTCAGTTGAGCTCATGGTATTAAAATAATAAAATGATTGTGGGCTTTTTGTTGTAATAGTTTTTTTGAGGGAGGAGTCAGCAATAGTCACATGTTTATGCTTTACTATAAATGATACATCCTTTCAGGGAGACCTCAGATTCATCTTGGGATCAGCCGGTTACTGACCCCTCTGTTTAGGTGTGCTCCTTTTCAGACCTGTAGCCAACTCTATGTGCTGGTGAGGTGACTATTGCTGCCTGTACCTCAAGAAAGCAGGAGTTGAATACTATTTGATGTTGTTTTTGTTCATTTTGTATTTTATTTGACAAAATGCAGTTGATTTTGATGGCTTTTTAAGTTCTTTTTTGTCTGCAATAAATTTCTGGTCTGGCAATAGCCTTTCCAACACCTTACATCTCTGTGTCAGTGTCCATCAGTACACCCACAAACCATGAAACACATCTATACTGTATATAATATCTCACTATAAAGCATTGCATTAGGCACTGAACAACATAAATTGGTCAGTATTAGCATTTAAATTATACCTAAACTAATCTTCAATGTAGTGTATTAAAAAAATTAAAATGGTCCAATTTCAGCTGTCCTCAGTACAGTACTTAATAAAGATATTCTGTGAATATTATTAGCTGATGTTGTCACATTATTTAGCTGGGGCACAATATGAAGTGCCATACAACCCCCTTTGAAACTTTTTCATTGTGTGACACTGGTTCCATTCTCTCACAGCATGCTAAATAAATTATTTGCCTTATTGGCCATTGTAAGAATAGATCCAGAAGCAAATATTGTGATATCTTTTATTGGACCAATGTAGATGTTACAAAAAGAAAACAAAGTCTCAGCTTTTAGACCAACCAAGTCATTCCTTGGAGACTTATGACAGTTTGTTCAGAGAGTCACATTCTATTAACACCCAGATCATGCATAAAAAATACATTAAAAACCCAGAACAAAATGTCATTGATTTAAAGAACCTATTTCAAAAAATCATAGCCTTAAATTGAATGAACTGCTGAGAATCTTTTCAAGGCCAAATAGCCACAGATAAGCTGAACACTCGAGTAGACAAAATGTCTGACTAAAATTATTAATGAACGAGTGTGTTATGAGACAACATTCAAAACTAAAAGCAAGACCTTTAATTTTAATACCACAAATGTCCAAGTTAAAACTTAATATTACTGTATGATAAAAAACTGCATGTATAGAAATATGAGACATATATATATATATATATATATATATATATATATATATATATATATATATATATATATATATATCTTGTATGAACAACTGTTTAAAACATTCATACAGAATTAAACCTGTCTGGAGATATATTCTAAACTATAGTATCTACCAGTTAACACACTCCATAAACATTAAAACCTACAGTACTGAAATAATTTTTTTTAGAAGATAATATCAATTGTCAGTATTATTGCCAAATTAAAAAAAAAATCTCTCAGGGACCACCTAGAAAATTAGTTCATGCATCTTAAAATGTTCAAAGTTCAATAATGAGTCAGTATTTATTCAATTAACTATATAAACAGAAACAGTCTTAACCCTTGCTGTGCCGTGGACTGATATATCAGTCCAAAATTCCTACACATTCTAATTCTGTCAGCAGCCTATGGGTTAAGAATCAAACCTCAATGGAATTAAACTTTCCACCCCTCCCCCAGAAAAGATAACTAGAAAAGATGTGTATATTCACTATGTATGTGAGCCAAGAATCCTATCACCCTGTAGCATAATTATGACATATACTGTACCAGAATATAAGCCTATCTGAATATGTTAGCAACACCCCAACCCTTCCCTCCACACACAGCCCCCTACACACACACACGCAAAAATAATTCAGAGGTTTTGTCTACTTGAAAGTTCAGCTTATCTGCTGTGGATGTTACTTGACCTTGATCTGGGTGTTAATAGAATGTGACTCTGAAGAACTGTCATAAGTCTCCAAGGAGTGACTTGGTTGGTAAAAAAGCTTAGGCATTTTTTTTTGTTTGTTTTTTTTGACAACTATGTCAGTCCAATAAAAGGTATCAAACTATTTGCTTCTGGAGTATGCTATTTTTTTTTATTTATTTCAGTCTATGATTACAATACCTTTGAGCCAAGACTCTTTTACAAAGGTTCCATGTCAGCATGTGCAGCAGTTATCATTTTTAGTTACAAACATAACCTCTTGACTTACAGACATGTAGTAACCAGTACAAAGACTTGAGGTATGGGCACAACAAGGAAGGGGGGTGTGGGGTGGAAGTGAGGGTAAGAGATCAAGGGGGAAGGAGGTGTAGGAGTAAGTGGGAGTATGAGAGGAAGTTGGGGTGGGGGCAGAAGTGGAGATACGGGGGGAGAGGTGGGTGAGGGCAGGTAACAGTGTAGCCAGGGGGCTTTGTTGAGGGAATATGACAGGTAAGGTGCTAGGGGTGCAAAGAGTGATTCTAAGTGCTGGGTGCTGGGGCATGTGCAGCTGGAATGGTGGAAAAGTTAAGATGGGCAATTGCAGGATACAAGCAGTGAGAGGCGCAGCTTGGACTTGAAGAGGCTGAGTGTTGTAGCAGTCATTATATTGCTGCCAAGACAATTGAGACAGTTGGATGCCCGATAGGTGAATGATCTTTGTCCTTGGGTTGTGCAACATTGTGGGATATGTAGTAGATGGGAATTGGATCTCCTTGTAGTGATGTTCCTATGTTTAGGCTTAAGGAGGGCACAGACACCAGGTGGAGCAAGCCCATTATGATTTTCTTGGCCATGATGCAGGTTTGGTGTTTTATGTGTTTGTCCAGTTGAAGCCATCCAGATTGGGAAAAAAGGTCATATGTGTGGGTATGGCGATGTGAGCCAGTGATGAGTCAGCAGGCCTTATTCAGGGAGGTCACGATACGTTTGAGAGCAGTGGTAGTTGCAGACCCATATATGATAAGTCCATAGTCTATGATGCTGATGATGAAGCTTTGGACGGCCACTGACAGTGCTTCTGGGGTTAGGTGTTTCCTGTGCCAGAATAATATGCCTAACCTCGCATTAACAGACTTTGCAACATTGCTGATATGGACAGCGTATGAGAGGTGGGGATGATTGGTGATGCCGAGGTACGTGAATGATTGTGTTTGCTCTAGGATGGCTCCTTGGTCAGTAGCAATGGAGGGGTGGAGTCTTTTGTTTTTGTTGTGGGGGCTGCAGAAGACCATGGACTTGTTTTTTTTTTTCTGATTGAGAAGCAGTTTATGATTTAGGAACCAGGATTCGATGGAGGAGAAGGTACGCTGAAGTTTATTTTGTAATTTGATTGGATCAGGGTCCGAGGTGAGGATCACAGCATCATCGGTGTAGAGAATTATTTGTTCTGGGCAGCTGTCCGGTAGTGAGTTTAAGAATAGGCTGAAGAGGAAGGGTCCAAGAATGGAGCCCTGGGGGACTCCCGAGCAGCGGTCTAGGGTCCGAGACTGTATCAGTGATTCTTACTGTTTGGGACCATTCTTCAAGGTAGCTCTTAAACCAGCCAATGGAGTCGGTTGACAGCCCAGTGTTCTGTAGCTGGACAAGCAGGAGGCACTGATTGATGGTGTTGAAGGCTTTAGTTAGGTCGATGTAGATTGAGCCTAGTAGTTCACCGGAGTCAAGTGCATTGTGGATTGTGCCAGTGAATTCAAGTAAGGCTATGGAGTTGCTGTGACCTTTGCAGAACCCGTGTTGTTGCTTGCACAGGATGTTGTATGTATCCAGGTATTCTGTGAGCTGGTCTGAGATGATCCATTCCAGTGCCTTGGAGAGTGGAGGTAGTAGGGAGATAGGTCTGTAGTTACCGTGGGCAGTTTTGTCACCACTTTTATGGATTGGGGTGACAGTGGCAGATTTCCACCTGTCCAGGAACTGGCTATGGCTGAGGGAGATGTTGAAGATTCTGGTCAGTGGACTAAGCACTTCATCAAGTGTGAGTGACAGGATTTTGAGATTGAGGGAGTCATTACTGAATCTTGATCTACCAAGGGCTTTGGTAACATATTTGTGTACTTTTTGAGCCTTGACTGCTTTGAAGTAGAAGTGAGGGGAGCTGGTGGGGGTAGTGCTTATTGTGGACAGAGGGGCTTCACCATCTTTGAAGTAGTCCTGGGGTAGGACAGCGCTGAGGTTGGTAAAGCTTTTTTAAAGGTATATGCAATGGTTTTTGGGTTGAGGGTTGTGGTTCCTTTGATGTTGAGTATTGATGGGGGGGTTTTGGTTGGATTCTCAGTGAGTTCCTTTATGTTCTTCCAGAATTCCTGGCCATTTCCCCAGGAGTTTGTGAGGGCATGCTTATAGTAGGCAATCTTCATTTGCGGATGGTTTTGGTGCAGTCATTGCGGGGACGTTTGTAGTTTTGGATGTCGTTTTGCCTTCCAGAGTTTCTGGCCAGCTCACATAGGTGGTCTGTTGTTAGCATCCTGAGGAGGTCACCTGTGAGCCAAGGGTTACTGAGTGATTTGACTTTGCATTTTGTAATAGGAGCATACCTGTCACAGGCCACAGTGAAGATGTTTATGAAGTGGTCAAGGGCAGTGTTTACATTGGTTGCATTTAAGATAGGGAACCAGTCTTGATGTAGGAGGTAGGATTTGAGTTGAAGAAGGTGGCACCATGGTAGAACCCTGCTGGTGATAGTTTTTGGCAGTGGTTTGATGAATTTATTTGACCAAGTGCAGCTAACAGGTGAGTGGTCGCTGAGAGAGTCAGGGAGGACATCATTGTTAGATATCCGTGATGGGTGACTGGTAAGGAGCCAGTCCAGGAGTGTGCTGGTGCCGGCCCTGTAATTTTTCCTGGTTGATGAGTCAACCATTTGTGTGAGGTAAGCTGCAGCAATGGTATCTCTGTGTGCACCAGCAGCGGCCGCAGGCCAGTTGATGTTGAAGTCACCTAGGAGGATAGATTCGGTGTCTGGTGGGAGTGACTTTACAAAGTCAAGAACAGTTGTTAGACCAGTTCCCTGTTCTTTGGGAGGGATGTAGATGGTGGCAACAGTGAGGGTTTTATTTTGGGCTCTGAGGAGGATTCTCACTGGCAGAATCTGAGAAGTTGTGGGTTGGAGTGAGGTAACAATGTGGTGCCCCTCTATAGAGTCTTTTAGGTAGAGAGTGCAGCCCCCACCTCTTTTGGAGAGGTGATCCAGCCTAAAGACATTGTAGCCAGGAAGGCTGATTGCATGGTCCGGTACTGATGGTGTGAGCCAGGTTTCGACAACTGCCAGGATGTCAGAGCAATGTTGGCTGGTGAAGACCTGTAGGACATCCATTTTAGGAAGGAGGCTGCAGATGTTGATTGATATAAATGACAGGGCACCCATTGGATTGCTCAGATTAGTGGCTTTAGAGCAGAATAGGCCAGGGTTAGGGTGCACGTTGCCTGACAGCATTAGGAGGAGGAAAGCTAGCCTCAAGGAGCTGCAGTGTATTTCTTTAAGGGAATGCTTTCACCTGCTAGCAGATTGTGAAATTGCTGAGCATCGATGATAGTGTGTGAGGGTAAGCGTAGACAGGGGGGACCAGAGTGGAGGGATAGGACCAGTGTGGGTGTAGGACAGTTTCATGGCAGTAGGAAGGACCCTGGGCCAGGGGCAGTGTGCAGAGTGCAGCATGCCTATGTGGAAGAAGGATGTAGGAATGTGGAAGCTGTGGGAGGGAGGGAGGGAGGGAAGCAGGGTCTTGGGGCATGCAGTAGGGAGGAAGACAGGCAAGAAGAAAAGAATGGGGGTAGAAAGTGGTGAAGGCACCTGATTAAGGTAGGATTCAGGGTAGCTGGAGGGGGGTTAAGACAGGCTGGCTGGGCTAGGAGAAGTGGGAGGAAGAACAGTAGCTGGATCAGTGGGAATTGAGAATACAGCCAGAAAGGCCAGGCAGCTCAGTTACAGAGGATTGGGAGTGGGAGGTGGTGGCTAAAGGATGGGGGGGACTCCCAAACAGGTACCCAATGGAGCACAATTGGGGGGTGGAGCTACCAGGGGTATGGAGGAAGGTCTATAAAGTTAAGGTCTGAGGGGGGGATGAGGCGGGTGTAAAATTTCAGCCTTTTACCATAGAAATGAATGGGTGCGGCAGCCCCGAGCAGAGCAAAATTTTAGCTGGCTCAAGAGCCAATCCCCGATCAGGAAGCAAGACAGCATCCAATCAGGGTGCGGTACAGATACTGTGGGGTCAATGGCGCAGCTCTCAGCAATCCAAGTGATTTGGGAAGTCTTATCCAGTTCGAGCGGATCTCGAGGGTGGCTTGATGGAGAGCGGCTATGCGGCTGGAGTCTCGAGCCATGGCAGTGCTGCCAGTGTCAGGAAGCCTGAGTCAAGGGCTGGAAATCTGGAAGAGGGGAGGGATATAGTAGTTAGCAATGGGAGGGAGGCTCAGAGGATTGGGGGTAACATGGGTCAGCAACGGGGCGGAAGCAGAGAGATGCCGAGTGGCACCAGGTGGTAGAGCAGTCCAGAGTTGGGGTGGGGGTAATGACCAGAGGCAGCTTAGTGAGAATTAGCCTTAGTGCCACAGGGAGAGGGTGAGAGCAGGTGGGAGAGCAGAGAGTAGTGAGAGTAGCATAGGAGGCAGTGGGGGGGCGTTCAGGCTCAGAGAGAGAGTTAGGTCACAGTACTAAGGCAGAAACAATTCTTGGCAAGCTTTAAACATATTCAGAATCGGCTCAGTAAAACAGTTCAGATTACAGCAATAGCTTAAGTTAGACAATTCTAAGGTAAAAGACTAAGCAAAAAGTCTCCATGGCTGAGCGGGCCAACATTTTGGCAGTTTGCCATAGAAATGAATGGGCACAGCAGCCCCGAGCAGAGCAAAGTTTTATTTGGCTCAAGAGTCAATCCCCGAGCAGGAGGCAAGAGAGCATCCAATCAGGGTGTGGTACAGATACTGTGGGGCCAATGGCATGGCTCTCAGCAGTCCCGGGTGGTTCAGGGAAGTCTTACCCAGTTCGAGTGGATCTTGAGGGTGGCTGTGTGGCTGGAGTCTTGAGCCGCAGCCATGCCGCCGGGGTCAGGAAGCCCAAGACAAGGGCTGGAAATCTGGTTCGAGTGGATCTCGAGGGTGGCTTGATGGAGGGCAGCTGGAGTCTCAAGCCGTGGCCGTGCCACTGGGGTCAGGAAGCCCTAGTCAAGGGCTGGAAATCCGGTTTTAATGGGTTTTGAGGGCAGCTTGATGTAGGGTGTCTGTGCTTTTTAACACAGTGCAAAAATTTTTTGGCTTTGTAAGCCCAAATGTAGCTTTTTTGATGCCCAACATTAATATTGTTGCCAGCTGAGCATTTTTGTTTTGTTTTTTATTAGCTTTTCTGCCATGCTAACATTCCCTACATGTAGTTTCCTCCTCACACCCATTCCAGCAGTCTGCTATTCCAACAATATATATAGTGGACTTTTGTGAGTTTGCTTCTTGGTATTAACATTATTCACTCCCCACTTACATTGCTGTGCTTATAAATGTTATCTCAGAGTAATTTTGACTTAAATATATTTCTAGTCTTGTTTGAATTCACACTGCATTTCAGGTATGCTGGATATTTTGCATTTCTGTTTTTTTTATTTTTTTCTCTTTTTTATGATAATTTGTATTGAGTTTTCCATATGTGGTACAGATATAGTTACTTCAAACTTTCATTGTATTTTAAGTATGAAGGAAGATATTGATTTACAATTTTTTTTGTATTTTCAAAATAAATACAAAGAAAAAAAAAAGAAAACATATACAGCAGAAAAGAAAAGACATCCCCAGTAATAAATCCCCCTCCATCCCACCCCAAGAGTAAGATGTCTATCAATAAATATGTGTTCATTTACATTTTTTTAATTTTTAAGGGGGGTTAGTAGCAACAACTTTATTGTTTCACAAGTTGATTGTGTATAATCATACAATTCAGAAAAGTTTATAAATAATTTCCAATGGCTTAGAGTTCTACTTAAATTGCTATAACATTTTGGATAATAAAAAGTTGGCATATTCATGCTAATCCTATTTTCCAAGATCATATGCTTTATGGTCATAGTCACTAAATTAATTATACATTTTTATTTATTTGTAATTATTAGACTAGCCCTGTATAATCATTTACAAATAATGTCAGGAGATACATCAGTATAATATTATTAAATTATTTTACTTAAATATAAATGGGTTTGTTGCCACCATTTTGTTACATGTGGGCAATCCCATATTTGATAAAACATATTCCCCCTTTTTACCACAATTATGTCAACAGTTGGATGTATTGCAAATACCCATTTTATGTAGTCTATTAGTTGTATAAGAAACTCTTGCTAAAAATTTTAATTACTTAGTTTTGTTTTTTGGCATAGTAACATTTCGTATTTGCTTCTATCCAGATTTTGTCCCAGTTGGTCTTTCTTATTTGTATATTTGACTATTTTTGCCACTTTATTCTTATGTAGTCCCCCTCCCCCATTTATTTAATATTTGTGAAATTGTTATTTTGTACATTATACGTATTGTCTTAGTAGTCATACACTGCATCGTTATATTATCTTTGGCTCTTTGATTTTGCCAGTCCTGTATAAGTATGTGTTTTTTTTTATTTAATTTATTTTATATTTGTAACAACTGTAAGCAACCTAGCCATGTAAAATTAAGTGTTTTATACTTTTCTTTCCATTTCTGTAAGCTAAATACACCCTGTTCATCTGTTATGTCCTGTCAGCTATCTATTCACATTTTACATATTCTTTTTGAGTAAAGGGTCCTTTGGTCAGGCTGTCTTTTTTGTTTCATTATAACTAGGTCCAATTGGTATATGTGAAATAGGCACAGTATCTCCACATTTTCCTCTTTTTTATTTTAATGATTAGGTTAATAACAACTAAGTGTACTCTATTTTTATAATTGTTACAAGTATATGGGTCAAATAATATACAATATATTGGATATTTCACATATCCAATCTTGTGTTGTACCCACACTCACATGTTTTGTGACATATAAGGTTTTTTTAACCTTATATGTATGCTCCTAATCTGCCTCCTCCCTCCACTCTCTCAGACATCCTCTGTCTGTGGACTTTCACTCCGTCATGGTCTGACGCTAGAGCACCCTCTAGTTCCACACACACACACCTGAAGGTTCCATGGTATACCCTCTGGGTAGGGGTGGAGAGGGATCCCCCAAGCTTACCTCTCCAAACCAACATACTGTGTCTGTGCATGTAGAGCCAGCAGGCACAGCAGAGTCTGCCCGATGAGACCGGAGGAGTCCTCAGAGAAATGTCATCACCTAGGAGGGACCAAGGCATTTATTCCGATTTACTTCCCCCCAATGTCGGCGTTCCAAGAGGGGCTATGAGCTAGGAGGCATGCTGAGATGTACCTCCTGCTCCACCCCTCTGCCAACATCCACCCATTGCCCTTATTGCTCCCCACCTTACCACGCCATCCACCCAGGCTCCCCTAGGTGGCGGCATTGCAGTGGGAGTCTGCAGTTAACCCCCCCGGAGAAGGAAAGCAGCCGTCGGGTGCTCTATCCTATTCTCCTCCCCTGCTGACCCCCGGTGACTTGTGCTTGTTCCTGAACACAGGTTGCTGGCGTGGTACGAGGTAAGGCATCCAGCACCTCAGCCCAAAGTGCCACTGGGCTGGCATGACATGTAAATTTTAAGAGTGCAGAGGTGCAATGTATTGCTTTCAATGGGGGTGGATGGTAAATTGTATTTTTTATATGTTACAGTGCTGCCAGATTCAAATTAGTGCCACAGTTCAACTAACAAGTGAATTGTTAGCTGAGCAACAGCACTGATTTAAATCCAGTGGTACTCTAACATATACAAAAAATACAGTTTACAATTCACCCTCCCATTGAAAGCAGTCTAGTACTGTCCTCCCCCCCCATGCTCTCCAGACTCATACATCACAAAACATATGAGCATTGTGGTATAGCTGTGTGCAAAAGTTACAGGAAGGGAGAAAGATCAGGTGACCAGCTCCTCGATATGAGGATTTATGACCACTTGCCCTACAAAAAAAACTGCATGAAAAATTATGAAAAATGAACCTGTATAAGTCCTTAGCTGATAAGTTAATAGTGTGGGCCTTGGAGAGTATTCTAAATTTGTAGTCCATTTATAAAATTATACACATTTTTTTTTCTCAGGCTGTGGTTGTCTGCTTGAACACAGAACAAAGAAGGTTTGGAATTCTAACACTGTCTCAGAGTCCAGTTGTATGTTTTGTTACCTGCCATTTTATTTGATACACTTAAAGTGAACCTTTCCTGCATTTTCTTTCTGCTAAAAAGCAGAAACATGGAGCTCCCTTACCTCAAAGGGTGCTCTACCATGCTGTTAGAAATTGTTTTTCTATTAGCTCCCAAAGGAAGGGAAGGGATTGTGATTTGCCACTGAGGGTCTGGCAGCACAATCCCATTCTAATTTCTAAATCTGTGATCTGAACCACACACCAATGTTTTGTGACATTTCTATAGGGAGAGCACAGGGGCACACACCATTCACTTAGATGGAGCATCTTTTTCAAAGCTGATTTACCAATTTCAGGTTGGATTTTAGTACTGATTGATGCCAGGATTCAGCTAACAAGCTTCTTTTAGGGTCATCAATGGACTTCTGAGTGCTGTGACTTGTGTTCTTCTATGTTTCTTGTGTTGTCTAAATACACCAAGTGAGATTTAAGCCCCGTTGTAATGTATAGTATTACAAGTTTGTGAATAATACAATGTTATAAATAAAATGTTTAAAAATACCAATAATTGGTGTATTATAAATATAATAATAGATAGATGTGGGTGTATTACATGCCAGTAAAACCATCGAGAGGTTTTGGGGACTTGGAACCTCGAGAGTGAAGCGCGAGAGGTTTCAAAAGTCCCCAAAACCTTGAGATGGTTTTACTGCCGAGAAATACACCCGCATCTATTTTTTATGTTTTGCAATATATGGATACGTTTTAAATTTCTGTGCCTTTTTGTGAGGTATCCAACTGTGTACTGTGCTGCCCAGGTGAAGAGTCTCTCTCACGCGCACGCTCCTTGTCCCCTCCCCTCCCATGTGTCTGTTAGTCAAGTATGGAATTTTGTTGGGTGAGGCAGTGAATCCTACCTTTTGTTTCCTTTTTCTAGTCCTTGAGAGGATGGAGCAGATCATTTGGTTATTCAAGAAAAAATACGGGTGATCGTCCTCTAAGTGACAGTGAATAGCCACCATGTTTTAAAAAAACTGTTGTGCCAGCCCCACAGAGGAAAGCAGCCGATAAGAAGGCACACCTTACTTTGGCTCTGCTGAAAGGAATGTGACAGGTAGACTTGCACATGCGCTGTGTAATTTATGTGATATACTATCATTCATTGGAACGATAGTATTATTGGCAGTGAAGTGTGGTATTACTGGGAGTGGAGTGTTCTGTACTATGAATTACAAGGATTTTTTTTACATAGTTTTCAGTACTATTATTTTAACTATCCATATATTATATATATAGTTAGGGTTGAGTACACCATTTAAGGTTAAAGTTTGAAATTTTGCATCTTAATAACTTTACCACTGTATGATAGGTTTGCCTGAAATTTTGTAGGCACGGAGCAGTACCATTGATCTCTAGATCTGCCAAGTTTCATATTGATCGGATATACAGTTGCAGAGATATAAAACAACATTCTGTAGTGCATTTACGCTTTTTTGCGCATTCTTTGCTCTCACCTACAGGTCACATGGTTTGTGCGACCAGTTCGAGATCTTCAGGGAATATGTGACTGGGGTCTCTGATGTGCCTTTCAAAGATTTCGTGAAAAAATATCAAACAGTTCAACAGTTATTCAAAAAAGAATTTCCCAATATAGTCAATGGGAAAAGTTAACAAAAAGTTTGACAGCGTCACAAATGCAGTTTTTAGTGTCGCAAATGACCCCTGTAGTGTCGTGAGTCAGACATTTTTTTTCATAGTGGTCACAGAAATGCTCGGCATTTAAATTTGGGACCCTCTAGGAACACAATTCTTTTGTGTTCAAAAATATGTTTTGAAATTTTTGTAAACTGTAGTGTCGCAAAGAAGGCCACACTTGCGACACTTTGTGATTTTCTTTGTGAAAAGGCTTTATACACTACTTTTATGCACACTATGGCAAAATAACAGGAATTCTTTGCTGGCCTGCTGCAAAAAGAATGGTTTCTTTGGGACTGAAATTTGAAGGGAAGAAAGCCAACATCCCACAGATGTGCCTTGTGGTGGTTTGGTGACAAAATATTGCAGGAATGCAAAGTTACAGTACTCCAAAGTTGACGCTTTTTCCCATAGACTAACATTATGGTGTGCGCCATGCCTTTCAGGGCCCGTGTCTTGGAAATGCTTAGAGATACAGACTTTTCGTTGGAAAAATGCTTAACCTCCCACAAGGGGGCTAAGTTCAAAACTAACCAGGAAAATCATAATTTATATGAAATTTAATTTTTTTTCTATGTCGTACAGTTCCTGAGATATAAGCAATTTAGTTTTTCAAGTGCTCATTTTCTGCTCAGAGGCCCATTATTATACATACATTCTTTGTATTCACTGTGTTTCTCTATGCAGCTGTTGATAAAAAAAGGGGTGTGCACTTTCGTTACTGTCACAGTTAGCATTCCCACTTGCATTTCTGTAACCGTTTGCATTAGCGTCCCTGTCTACGCCACCATGTGCGTTACTCTTTGCTTTTTCTTTTGCGCTTGCATTTGCATTACTGTTACCATTTGTGTTTCCATTACTGTTTCTGTTTGGATTTCATTTTGCATCACTGTGTGCATTTGCGTACGTGCTTCCATTTGCATTTCCTTTGGCTTCATCATTGCTGTTACTGCTAGCATTTGTGTTTCCTATTGCGGTACCGTGACTGTGCGCCTTACCATTTGCATTTCCATTTGCATTACCATTCCCATGTATGCCACTGTGTGCATTACCATTGCATTTTCATTTGCGTTTGCATTACTGTTAACATTTGCGTTCCCATTACTGTTTTTGTTTGCATTTTGTTTTGTGTCACCGTGTGCATTACCATTTGTGTTTGAGTGCATGCTTCCATTTGAGTTTGTGTTTCCTTTGGCATCATCATTGCTGTTACCATTAGCATTTGCATTTCCAATTGCGGAACCATGACCGTGTGCGTTACCAGTTGCGTTTCTGTACGTGCTTTCATTTCCATTTTCATTTGTGTTACTGTTACCGTCTATGCCACCATGTGCATTACCCTATGCATTTTCGTTTGTGCTTGCATTAGCGTAAATGTTAACATTTGAGTTCACATTACTGTTTTTGTTTGCATTTCATTTTGCATCACCGTGTGTTAGCCTTAGTGAATGTTAGTCACCACTGAATTTCCTAATCATGACGTATACTGTATTTATAAAGCATTTTTTGTAAGAAGTCATGTGTGTCACTGGGACACAAAATTAAGTCATGTGGGTAACATGAACATCACAACAACATTGTAAGTGTCTGAATATCTGACTATGTCCTACAAATAGGCATGATACAAGTATGTATTAATATATATATAGAGAGAGAGAGAGAGAGAGAGAGAGAGAGAGAGAGAGAGAGAGATTCATGCCAAAAAACTTAGTTTAATGCATCATTTATGGTTGTTCCACAGTGACAAAAGTGAGGAAATTAGATGTTAGGGTTCCCACCCCCTTCCACCCAACCTCATCCCGCCCCAACAACAGGCATTGGGGTGTGTGTTGGGGTCACCGGTCCTAACTCTCACCCCATTCCACTATACTGCACCACCTCAGCTTGTTTGCACATGGGATGGGGTGAGAGTTAGGACCAACATCCCAACACACACCCCGATGCCTGTTGGTGGGGTGGGTGGGTGGGTAAGGGTGGAACCCTAACATCAAATTTCCTCACTTTTGTTGCTGTGAAACAACCCTAACTGATGCATTAAGAGTTTGCCATGAATATCTCTCTCTCTCTCTCTCTCTCTCTGTCTCTCTCTCTCTCTCTCTCTCTCTCTATATATATATATATATATATATATATAATACATACTTGTATCATGCCTATTTGTAGTACATAGTCAGATATTCAGACACTTACAATGTTGTTGTGATGTTCATGTTACCCACATGACTTAATTTTGTGTCCCAGTGACACACATGACTTCTTACAAAAAATGCTTTATAAATACAGTATACGTCATGATTAGGAAATTCAGTGGTGACTAACATTCACCAAGGCTAACACAGTTAAGTAATAAAAATGTGCTGTAAAATTAGACAGATGGAATCAGCAGCTAAACTTTGACATATCCTGTTTTGGCTGTGGTGGTATCCAGAGATAAATTGTGGCATAATTACTGGCAAGTATTAGAATACAATAGTGAAATGTTGCATACAGATAAATCAAAGGCAATACTTTTCAGTGGTAGAACTTCCACCAGAAAGTAGGGAGGTCTTTCCTTTCACCTGGGGAAAAACATAACATTATACATTATCTTAGAGTGCAGATTACTCCCAGGGTTACTAAGCTGTTTAAACTAAACTATCTGAAATTACAAGAGGACATTACATTGGATTGAAAACTGGAACCTTCTTTCCTTCTCTCTGGCAGGTCGGGTGGAAATTTTGAAAATTAATGTTCTACCTTGGTACCACTTTTTATTTCAAACCTTACCTACTGGAATACCAAATGTGTTTTGGAGATGGTTGAATAAAAGCCTTCAGAAATTTATTTGTGTGGGGAAAAAACCCAGAGCTGAATGCAGGAGACTCTCCTTGCCTAGGAAGGAGCGACACCTGGGTCTTCCAGACTTCCAGATATACTACTTGGTGGCCCAGATGACCCCCCCATGATTACATGGGCCATGAAGGTACCCCATCATTTGAGTGCTACCAAACTAGTGAGACACTATATGGCACTAGTCTGGTAAGCACTCACATGGACAGTGACTAGGGATTTACAGTGAATGCTGTAAGCACTCCCCTAGTCGCTGTCTGTGGTCCTGTAGACAGAACAAAAGCCCCAGGGGCCAGGAGGCAGGCTGAGCTGCTCCTGTGGTGTGGAGGTCTGAGGCATTGAACAACTTAATTAGCAGTGGTGGAGACCAGGGTTCTAATCCTGGTCTCTGACCTTTTTAGCACACTTGCGACTTACAAATATTTTTACAAGGGGCTGTAATGGCCCAATGATTTTTTTACTTTTCCCAGGATCCACTCTCCCACCCCGGAGTGAGAATCCTTAAGATGGGAGGTGTGGGGGGCAGAGCCCCAAGCAAAAAAAAAATTGGCACCATTATTACGGTGTACACCATGCTGATGCTATTGTTGTTGGCACTAGTTGGACCCAGTACTGGCTAAGAAGAGGGTACAGTCAAGGTGGCATGCCTTGGAGTGGGCTGACTTCTATCTGATCCCACTTCATGCACTTCCCACCATGAAAATCACCCCTGAATGGAGGTGATAGGTGTCTAATTGGTGCATCATACACTCCCTTACAAACCTACAGAAAACTGAACCCAAATCCACACACCAAATGAGCTGGTTCCCCTTATGTTTATCATAGGGGATCAACACTTTAAGTCAGGATGCACAGACAAGGGAGTTGATTCCAAGTTGAATGTTGCAACTCGCTGGTGTATGCAAGTTGTGACATTTGCAGCTATGCCAAGGACCCTGTGCTGCATTCTAAGAGTGGTAGGGTCATGGCACTTGTGATATGTGAGTTACGCTATGCATAGGCTACCACCACGGGCATGGCATAAAAGCCCCACATGTCACAAGTCAAATCGCAACCAGCTACCAGAAGCCAAGGAACACCACAGCACACACCAGGGGGCAAGTGGGGGCAGGACAGGTGGCACAGGAGTCCAGGGGGCATGCCGGAGAGTGGACCGCTGGGGTCCCTGACATTCTAGGGGTGGGGAAGGGGTATGCTTGCAGAGGCATGGAGGGTACATCGGCACCATCACCAAGGTGCTGTGGAGTGGGCATCTGACAGACGGCACCATCGGATGCCCCTTAGAGCAGCACTGGGCTGCTCTAACTTAGCTGTGACAGTGCAATTCCTAGAATTGCACTAGCAGGTTACAGCAGTCACCCTCTTATAATAGGGCAGAGTTACTGCTGTAACACACCCTTGCACCATGTCGCTGCAGGCTGCAGTGCAGTGGGTGGTGTATCCCACAGTTGTCATAGACTTCAGCCGACATGGTGCACGGTGCCTCTTGGAATCCGTGCTGGCATACCACTTAACATAAGTTGCAAGATACGCCAAGGGGTTTGGCATATCTCGGCGTATGCCTTCATACCCAGTCTTGGCAACGGGCCCATGATGTTTAGGGAATGGAACAGAAGGGCACTAAACAGATACACACAAATACTTAGGGGTGATCACTGGGTATCATTTCAGGTAATCCAAACTAAATATTCACTGACTGGGATGCGGGTTATAGATTCCTTCAAACGTGGCACTACTTGCTGGAGGCAGACCAGTTAAGGCTTAACAAGTGATATGACGCAACAGAATTTGGAAAGACTTCCTGTATTAGTCCAAGATCCTTAAAGATAGATCCAAATACATCTCTATGATGTAGCAGCTGCTTTTGAAAGCTGGGGGACTCTCCCTCCTAAGCCTGAGGGACAAATGGCAGGACGAGGCAGGGGTGCCCATTTCTGACAGACAGTGGAAAGAGTGTTTACAAGGGTGGAAGATATCGGCATCCTAGGAATGGAGATAATTTTGCTGGAAAGTAGTTAATAGGTTATTTTACTTCCCCAATATAACTAAACATTTCGGGACTACGTTAATAGATAGATGCTGATGGAGGTGTGGGGAAAGGGGGACACATTTGTACATATTATGGGCTTCTTCTAAATTGGGAGAGTATGGGTCTCATATTAGACAGGAGCTTTCAAGGGTGTGGGGGTTCCCAAAGCCAGAGGACTATAGACATTACTTACTTGGAGTAAGGATTCTGGGAATACCCACCAAGGCAGGGGAGAGAGTGCTTAGGTGCATGATCATGGCATCCCTCAAGACTTTGACAGCTCATTGGTTAGACACCGAGGTTTCAGGAGTGGCAGAGTGGAGAGAGGGAGAGTTTCCCATATCTTCCAGATGGAACATATAACAGCAACAATCTGATTAACTGAAGAGAAATTCTGGGAGGTCTAAAGAGTCTGGACAGTTTATGTGACCCCAATACAAATATAAGAGATATCTCGCCTTTTGCCATCTGGCTCATGATAGAACAGATGAGATTTTAATTTAAACTGGAGTTTTCATACTGTGGAGGGGGGATGGGTGGGGTGCACACACACTTACTCTTTGTTTATGTTTTATGGTACTTCATTATGATTGATGGTTACAATAGTAATTAAGAAAATCAAAAGGCAGGAATGCATAATAATGTGTTAGCTGAAATGAATTAGAAGAATTGTAATTTGCATACTGTGGAGGGAAATGTTTAGTGTCACAAATTTATTCATGATTATGAATCCCTTATAGGAGAAACTAAGACAGATCAGATGAAGTGGGGGCACTCACCTTGGAAGGGAAGGAACTAGATTTATAACACTACGTGGAGACCATGGTCAGGAGTAAATGTATAGGTAACCAACCATTTTTTTTCTTGTAACACTGCGAAAATGACACACCTAAGATTTGAATATAATGTGCTTAAGGATTACAAAAGCTCCTATTAATAATATCCAAGTGTAATGTTATAATAATCAAATTACCATGAGTGAGGTGCTTATCATCTTATTGCTACATGGTACATATACTGTGGTTTTATAGGTTGGTAATCACTTTCTACCTGTATGGCTGATCTTCTTGTATAAGATGTACTCAAGCTTTTCAATAAACTTGAATTAAAAAAAGCTCCTTTTAGACAATGTGGGAAATAAGGACTCTTCAGCCCTTATTTGTAGATGCGTTAATGCATGTCTCATACAGTACAATATTCATTATAATGAAAAGTCAGTATGTAAGCACCTACACTCTTGGTAGGAATCAAACCTCAAGTATAATGTAGTTTTGTCTTTGTTTTCTTTTTGTCTGGATAAAAGATTTTGAGTTTCAAAAAAAAAAAAAAGAAATGTTTCATACTAGGTTACCTAAATAGATTCCATAACCACAGTATTTAAAACAAATTAAAAGTGCAATTCTGACATCAGGGACAACGTACAGTATTACCGACATTAACTTCTCCATATGGTAACCTACAACACCATTTTTTCAGACTTCCAAATAATGAATTATCCTTATATTTGGGATTACATTATCTCCACGTGTGCCAAATGTAAGAAGGATAGAGCTGTGGGATTTAACTAAAACATTTTGGGGACATGAATGTCACACTTGGTCTCTTGATATCAAATTTGTATATATATATATATATATATATATATATATATACACACATATATATACAGTATGTATAGGCACGTCACAGCCCTATAGTAAGGATTGAATAAACACTTTAATGTTAAACATCAATTTATGTGCATTAATAACTTTGCAACCATTTAATGGATTTGCATGAAGTTTGGAATGTGTGGTCTGGTATGCTAGATCTCTTGAATTGCCAAGTTGTGTTTCAGTCAGACTTATGGTTTCTGTGCAGCAAAACGCTAAAAAACACGTTTTTTGCAAGTGTTGACACTTTTTTGCCCATGGCTCTGTGACCACATCGTGTGGTCTTTTGGCCTGCAATTTGGAACATAGTAAGAGGTTGTGTGAAGGATTAATCAGCATTGGTTTGGTAAAAACATATTAATCCATCCCAAAGTTATAACATTTTTAATGTTTGGGTTCTGAGCATGCTCAATTCACTCCAAGATTTATGTGGTTATTTTTCAGACAAAGATTGAGCTCATGGTCAAGGATATTGTAGCTCGGGGACTAGGATCCTGGTTCTCCAGATATTTCCTTATCCCTGAGCTGCTATCTTGTTTTTCAGTTTTTTCCCAAAACAAAATGTTTTAGCTTTCTCCACGGGTGACTTTTGGGCCAAATGACACATGGATTTTGTTTAGGGTGATCCCCTCTACAAAGACATGCCTTTGGTTAGGCTCATTTTGGTCAAAAAATAGCTTTTTAAAATTTTAAAATTATTTGACCATGACTCACTAATGATCCTAGTCTGCGAGCTGTCAAAATCCTAGTTTGAGAGCTCACGGTCAAGGATTTTGCTAGCTCGCGGACTAGGATTTTAAAAAACTTTACCATTGCATTGCTAATGAATGGCGTGTTCTTTTTACTTGAAATTTTCAGGGTATTGAGGGGATGCCTACATGTAAGAATTATGCTGTTGAGGTGTTGGGGAATGAAGTGGTTCCATAGATATGCCATCACAAATTTGAGATTTTCCCCATAGGATGACATTCTGGTGCCCATTGTGCTTTTCGATGCCCATCTCTCCTAAACAATGTGAGATACGGATTCAGTCGATTTATGTTGTGAGCAGTGCTTATTGGCACTATTACAATGACACTTGAATAATTTTCTACCTGCTACGGTTCCCGAGATATCGGAAAAGTAGAGTTACAAGGATTCCTTGACATATAGGGCGTCGGTATGGCTCTGTAGCTATGCATAAGTGGGAGTGCAGGGCCCAGAGGGCCCACACCTCCATGGATGCATATTATTATGCAGAAATCAGCAGCTTGGTGGGAGCACTGGGCCCAAAGGGACCCACACTCCCACCAACTCATGCTATTTGGTAGTTATATTACACTTTTTCAAAAGGTAAGGAAATTCATTGCAAAAATCTTCTTTTAATGCATCAGTTAGGGTTAAAGCAACACAAATGAGGAAATGAGATGTTAGAGTTGAGCCCCTAACCCCACAACACCCCTACACCCTCCTCCACAGACTGACAGGCACCAAGGTGTGCCATGGGGTCATGAGGCTAAACTCTCACCCCATTCTCCTTTACTGTAGCATGTCAACCTGTTTACACATGGAATTGGGTGTGAGTTGAGCCAAATGACCCCATGGCACACCACAGCACCTGTCAGTCTGTGGAGAGGGGGTGGGATGTTGGGGGGTTAAGGGCTCAACCCTAATGTCTCATTTCCTCTCTTTTGCTTTTTTAACCCTAACTGATGCATTAAACAAAGTTTTTGCATTGAATATATATATATATATATATATATATATATATATATAAAATAGTGGCATAGTGCTACTATAGTTAGGGTCGAGTACCCGATTTAAGGTTAAAGTGTGAAATTTTGCATCTTAATAAATTTGCCACTGTATGACAGATTTGCCTGAAATTTGACAGGGGTGGAGCGGTATGGCATCTATGGTATCTATATTTGCCAAGTTTCATAATAGTCAGATATACGGTTGTGGAATTATAAAGCAACATTCCATAGCACATTTACGCTTTTTTAGGCATTCTTTGCTCGCACCTACAGGTTGCATGGTTTGTGCAACCAGTCCAAAAACTTCAGGAAACATGCAGCCAGTGACCCTGATGTGCCTTTCAAAGATTTCATGAAAAAATATTAAATGGTTCTAAAGTTATTCAAAAAACAAGGTTCACATTATTCAATTGGGAAATTTAACAAAATGTTCAACAGTGTTGCAAATGCAGTTTTTAGTGTCACAAATGACCCCTGTAGTGTTGTGATTCAGCCTTTTTTTTCAGTTAGTGATCACAGAAATGCTTGACATTTACATTTGGGGCCCTCTAGAGACACCATTCTTTTTATGTTTTCACCTAGTCGGACCCTGAGGATGCTAGCCATGTCTTTTTTGGGGAGTTAAACACCTCAGAAATATATTTTTGAAATTTTTGTAAAAAGTAGTGTCGTAAAGTAGTGTCATACTCACGACACTTTCGTGATTTCATTTGTGAAAGTGTTGTGAGTTGAGACATTATTTTGTGACACTATGCCCAAAATAACAGGAATTCTTTGCAACCCTGCTGCAAAACAATGGTTTGGTCTGTTGGGCTGAAATTTAGATTGAAGAAAGCCAACATCCCACAGATGTGTCTCTAGGAGGTTTGGTGACAAAATATTGCATGGATGGAAAGTTACAATGCTCCAAATGTGACGATTTTTCCTATAGACTAACATTGCGGCATCCTCCACACCTTTCGGAGCCCGTATCTCGGAAACGCTTCGAGATACAGACTTTTTGTCAGAAAATACTTAGCCCCCCATTAGGAGGATAATTGCAAAACTAGCCAGGAAAGTCATAATTTATATGAAATTACACATTTTTTTCTACGTCGTACAGTTCCTGAGATATAAGCAATTTAGTATTCCAAGTGATCATTTTCTGTTTTGAGGCCCATTATTATGCATACATTCTTAGTATTCACTGTGTTTCTCTATGCAGCTGTTGGTGAAAAAAAGGGTGTGCACTTTCGTTACTGTCACAGTTAGCATTCCCACTTGCATTTCCGTAACCGTCTGTGTTAGCATTCCCATCTACGCCACCGTGTGCGTTACCCTTTGCCTTTTTGTTTGTGCTTGTATTTGCATTACTGTTACCATTTGCATTTCCATTACTATTTCTGTTTGTGTTTTGTTTTGCATCACCGTGTGCATTACCATTTGCGTTTGCATATGCGCTTTCATTTGCGTTTCCTTTGGAGTCATCGTTGCTGTTACCATTAGCATTTGCATTTCCTATTGTGGTAACTTGACCATGCAGATTACCTGTTTTGTTTCTGTATGCGCTTGTGATTCCATTTCTGTTTGCATTACCGTTACTGTCTATGCTACTGTGTGCATTACCCCTTGCGTTTTCGTTTGCGCTTACATTTGTTGTTAACATTTGTGTTTCCATTACTGGTTTTGTTTGTGTTTTGTTTTGCATCACTGTGTGCATCACCATTCGCATTTGCGTACGTGCTTCCATTTGCATTTCCTTTGGCGTCTTCATTGCTGTTACCATTAACATTTGCATTTCCTATTGCGGTACCATGACCATGAGCATTACAATTTGTGTTTCCATACACGCTTGCATTTGCATTTCCATTTGTGTTACCATTCCCATTAACGCCACCATTGTGTATTACCCTTTGTGCTTTTGTTTGCACTTGCGTTTGCATAACTGTTAACATTTGCATTTCCATTACTGTTTTTATTTGCGTTTCCGTTTGCTTCACCGTGTGCATTTCCATTTGCATTTGCGTATGTGCTTCCATTTGTGTTTGCATTTCTGTTTGTGTTTCCTTTGGTGTCATCATCGCTGTTACCGTAACTGTCTGCATTTCCAATTACATTACCTTACCCGTGTGTGTTATGGTTTGCGTTTCTTTATGCGCTTGCATTTGTGTTTCTGTTTTCATTAACATTTGCACTTGTGTTTGTATTTCTGTTTGCATTATCATTTATGTTTGCGTCACCACGTGTGCTAGCGTTTTTGCTTGAGTTTGCATTGCCGTTACTTCACTATTCATAGTGCACTTTCTCAGAAAGAAGGGAAATTCATTGCAAAAAAACTCTGTTTAATGCATCAGTTAGGGTTGTTCCACAGTGAAAAAGCTAACTCTCACCCCATTCTCCTATACCGCACCACCTCAGCTTGTTTGCACATGGGATGGGGTGAGAGTTAGGACTGATGACCCCAAGGCACACCCCAATGCCTGTTGGTGGGGGCATGGTGGGGGTGGGGTGCAAGGGGGTTTGAACCCTAACATCGAATTTCCTCACTTTTGTCACTGTGGAACAACCATAACTGATGCATTAAACTGATTTTTTTGCCATGACTACTATATATATATATATATATATATATATTATGGTAGCATGGTAGTGCTACCATAGTTAGGGTTGAGTAGCCCTTTTAAGGTTAAAGGGAGAAACTTTGCACCTTAATAACTTTGCCACAGTTTAACAGATTTGTGTGAAATTTGGCAGGCATGGGGCAAAACCATAGGTCTTGGGATCTGCCAACTTTCGTACTGATCAGATGTATGACTGCAGAGTTATTAAGTGACATCCATGTGCATATTTACTTCATTTTACGCATTCTTTGCTCGCTCCTACAGGTTGCACAGTTTGCGAGACCAGTCCAAAAACTTCAGGGAATGTGCGGCTGGGGTCCCTGATGTGCCTTTTGAAGAGTTTGTGAAAAAATATTAAATGGTTCAAAAGTTTATTCAAAAAACAAGTTCCCATTATGTCAATGGGAAAAGTTAACAAAAAGTTCAACACTTTAGCCAATGCACTTTTAGTGTCGTAAATGGCCCTAGTAGTGTCGTGAGTCAGCAATTTTTTTTTTCAGTTACTGATCGCAGAAATGCTTGGCATTTAAAATTGGGACCATCTAGGGACATAATTATTTTTGTGTTTACCTATTCAAGCCCTGAGGATGCTAGCCATGTCTTTATTTTGGGGTTAAACACCCCAGAACTATGTTTTTCAAAATTCTGGAAAAAGTAGTGCCGCAAATTAGTGTCGCACTCCTGACACTCACAAATTTTGCTAAAGCTTTCGCAAATGATGACACTACTTTTCCAGACTATGGCCAAAATGACAGGAGTTTTTTGCCACCCTGCTGCAAAAGAACGGTTTTGTCTTTTGAGCTGAAATTTGAAGGGAAAGCAGCTAACATCTCATGGATGTGCCTTTTTGTGGTTTGGTGACAAAATATTGCATGGATGCCAAGTTACAGTACTCCAAATTTGGCATTTTTCCCAAGACTAACATGGTGGCGTATACCTCGCATTTTGGGGCTTGTATCTCGAAAACGGTGCGAGATACAGAATTTTCATCATGACAAATGAAAACGAAGCCAAGAAATTATGAATCATGTGTTTTTTTTCCTATGTTGTACAGTTACTGAGATATAAGCAGTTTAGTATTCCAACACCTCAATTTCAGCTCCGAAGCCCATTATTATGCATACATTCTTTGTACACACTGTGTTTCTCTATTCAGCTGCTGGGCAAAAACAGGGTGTGCATTTCCATTACTGTAACAGTTAGTGCTTCCACTTGCGTTTCCGTTCCTGTTTGCGTTACCGTTCCCGTGTATGCCTCCATGTACGTTACCCTTTGCGTTCTCATTTGCACTTGTGGTTGCATTACTGTTACAACTTGCATTTCCACTACTGTTTCTGTTTGCGATTTGGTTTGCGTTTCTGGCACCCCTTTTGTTTGCGTTTGCGTTTCTCTTTTGGTTTGCGTTTTCATTGCTGTTACTGTTACCATTTGCGTTATTGTGCCCGTGCACATTACTGTTTGCGTTTCCATGTGCACTTGCATTTGCATTTCTGTTTTTTTTGGTGTTATTGTTGCTGTTCCATTATCATTTGTAACTACAACTGCTGTATTGTGACCGTGCGCATTACGGTTTGTGTTTCTGTACACGCTTCCATTCGCGTTTCCGTTTCTGTTTCCTTTGGCGTTATTGCTGATAGTAACTTTACCATTTGCACTTACAATTATGGTACTGTGACTGTGCGCATTAAGGTTTACGTTTCTTTGTGTGCTTGCATTTCTGTTTGTGTTTCCTTTGGAGTTATTCATGCTGTTAATGTTACCATTTGCATTTCCAATTGCCATACCATGACTGTGAGCATCACGGTTTGCATATCCTTACACAGTTGCATCTCCTTTTTCATCACTGTTTGCTTTGGTGTCACTTTGTACTTGCATTTCTATTAACGTTTGCTTTACCATTTACATTTCTGTCACCATGTACAAAACCGTTTGTGGTTGTGTTTCCCTTGCACTTACCGTTACCATGTCACAAAACATCTCACACCCACCACCACATTCCATTCACTATTTCTACCACACATTCTCAAAAAGAAGGGAAATTAGAGGCAAAAAATTTCATTTAATGCTTCAGTTAGGGTTGTTCCACAGTGACAAAAGTAAGGAAATTCAGTGTTAGGGTTAAGGCCACTTGCTCCCCAGCCCGCCTAACCGGCATTGGGGTGTGCATTGGGGTCGTCGGTCCTAACCCTCACCCCATTCTCATATACCTCAGCTTGGTTACACATGTGATGGGGTGAGAGTTAGGGCCGATGACCCCAACGCACACCTCGATGCCGGTTGTTGGGCAGGGTGGGGGGTGCAAGGGGGGCTTTCATCCCTAACACCAAATTTCTTTGCTTTTGTCACTGTGGAACAACCCTAACTGATGCATTAAATAGAGTTTTATGCCTCAAATATATATATATATATATAGGTGTGTGTGGGGGTGTATTTTATGTTTTTTTTAAATTTGGAAGGCTATTGCCTGTAGTTAAAGGGGGTTGTGCAACTGACCACACACTCTTTTGGCCTATTTAAGGGCTGCTTTCCTCACTCCACACACAAGCATTTATCCTTGCAGATGTAGGTTCTGTCAGTCTGTCTTGTCCCTTGGGGCCTGCAGGGGCTTGCAGCCCCCCCCAGTCTTGCTGTGTTTTGGCAAACTACTCAGCTCTGTTTCTGCTGGACATCTGTTTTGTGTTCTTCTGCTTTGGCTAGTATTGCTTGCCTCTTGCTGCTGTGCTTCTTTGTGTTGCTTGTTCCTCTCCTGTGTTTGTGTCTTCATTTGCTTTTTCTTTTGAGGGCTTTTTGCTTTCTAGCATCCTATTGCCTTTGTATTGTGCTACTCCTGAGTTATTTTTACTCCTATTTACTCACTAGATGTCAGCAAAACCTCAAGTGCAACTTGTTATCAATGTGTTTCAGCTCAGAATCTACTTCCCTGCTTCTGCTCTCCTATGTTATCTACCCTTCTCTGTAGCAAAGTGTTTTTTGCAGGGTATATCTTCTGTGAAATTGTTACAAGTGGTGATTATATTTTTGTGACTTTTTTATCTATCATTAGGCTAAGCAAAATTACTGTTTGCTACTATTTTATTTTATTTTTTTGCTGAAAGGTTTTTGGTTTAGTCTCAAAGGTGTTGCAGTCTCCTTCTCACACTGAAGGAGTTAATTGCTTTCCTCCAACAGCTCTTCCAGGGGATTAGGTGTGTAACTGGGGGGGGGGTGGAGCTGACAAATTCTTAGAAACTTCCAACAGAAGGAAGGGTTAAAAGGTCAGGTTAGTTGGTGTTTTTGAGGTGGGAGATTAAGTTTGCTGGCAAAGGCAGTTAGCTTCACCTGAGCTCTTTTCTTCTAGGGTTGCTTTTAAGGACAGAGAAAGGAACATTGTCAGAGCAAATAAAAATATTAAAACTTCTTTTGGCTATGCAGATTTACTGTGTTATTTTCTTTTGAACTCACAGGGTTTGTTATTGATTTTTGCTAACATGTTAATGCTTTATTGTTCTCTGATTCAAATTGTTGTTGCAGGGTATACTTTCTGCTGCATTATTACAGGGCGTGCCTACAGGTTTGTTACTGTTTCGTGCTTACAGATTACTGCTGTAATTTTCTCTGATTCAGATTGTTTTTCTTCAAGGTATATATTCTGTTACTGCTTTATTTTTCTCTGTAGCAAAGTGTTTTTTGCAGGGTATATCTTCTGAGAAATTATTACAGGTGGTGCTTTACATATTTTACAGTTTCATCTATCATTAGGCAAAGCTTTCAGGGCTACTGCATTTGTTGTTGGTTAATTGTTTCTGATGTTACCTCCTTGATTCTTTAATCTGTGGTTCTTCTTTTTCTGCAGGGGAAGGGCCTAGCCACCCACCCCCATCTCCAACTACCCCATGCTACACTCCTTGTAAAGAGTAGCACAGTCATGACATTTCCTTTAGCAAAGCAGAAAGGGGAGGCTCAGAGAGGTATTCACACAGTGACCTCACTTACAGGGGTACAAGTTATTTAACTTGTTATAGCAAGTTACAAAAACAAACAAACAAAACAAAATCAAACTTTTGCTTTCATTTTCCTCTTTCTAATTACTCTGACCAAGTTATAAATCTGGCAGCTCATTTGGAATCGATATTATTAACTGAAGGTACTACGGGACACTTTTCAAAAGGGCAATTATGCAAGATTTGGTATGCTGACCTACAAGCTGGACCATTGGAGATCTAAGGCTCAGCTGCAGGCAGCATGAGCAGAGATTGTGTGCCTCAAATCACATATTCAGCAGGAAATATATTATAAGAATAATCCACCATTTCTCCAACATCCAATTGAAGCACCTCAACAGCAGAGGGAAGTTGGTCCGGGAAGTTGGCAGGTGGTTAGAATGTACAAATCAGGTGCCCAATCACTCAGTGCTCTCCAACATATCAACTCTACAAGCCATATAATAACTACAAACAGGTATTTGCCTCTATCTCCAAAACCAAACAAAGGGGCAGAGGACACTGCAGAGCTGGACATTGCAGCACAGGTGCCAGCACAACAAAACTCACCCATAATAGGGACAAAACTCAAATAAGCAAAAAGGAAATCCAAAACAGTTCTGATCATAGGAGACTCCATGATTCAGGGAATTGATAATTACCTCCAGCTGGGGTAATGGTTAAATGTTTCCCAGGTACATCAGCTTGGAGAGACACTGACCACATTGCTAAAATTGTGCAGGAAGCAGGAGAAAACATTGATGTCCTGATACACATAGGGGCTAATTATCTCACCAGCCAGTCAGCTGTGGAGACCAAGGAACACTTGACCAGGCTGGGAGACAAACTGTCATCCATTTTGTCTGGCATCTCCTTCTCTAAGATCCTGCTAGTCTGGGAGAGGGAAGTAGATGGACAGAAGGTCAGAGACAGGGAGCTAGGTGAGCGAAACATGTGGCTCAAGTGCTGGTGCCAGGGAAAAGGATACATATTTGTAGTTAACTGGCAACAGTTTTGGGAGCGAAAGTTCTGTAATTCAATGGACTGCATATGACTAAGTAGGGAGTCAGTGCATTGGGGCAGAAGTTTGCCATCTTTGCAAAATATTTAAATTAGCAAATGGGGAGGGGGGTGCAGCACCCAATACAATCGAATGGGAAGAAAACCCTTCCCTCTCAGCTGCTGATCAAAAAGGAGTTCAGCATGTTTGTAGTTCATTTGCATCACCACATAAGAAAAAAGGTCTGGCTCCCCACATGATGCGCAGGGGAAAAGCTGGACCTTGGCCAACAACTAACACACCAAAATCTGGCAAATGAAAAATCATGTACACAAATGCCTGCAGTCTTGGAAACAAGATCCCAGACCTGCAGGCAACAATGACAGAGACTAAACTGGACATAGTAGCCATTAATGAGACATAGTTCACCAGTAACCACACTTGGGAGACTTCAGTACCTGGCTATGTAGTGTTCAGAAGAGACCAAGGTGCAAAAAGGGGGGGTGGCCATTTATGTCAATGAAAATATCAAAGCTACAGAAATTTAGAATATAAATATGGAGCCAGAAGAACTGTGGGTCACCCAGGAAACAGGAAATGGGAGAGCCATGCAAACTGGGGTTGTCTACAGGCCTCCAAACCAGGGGGAGGACATAGACACATTACTGTTAGAAGATATACAAAACATGACAGCTAAAGGGGAGGTTCTGATAATGGGAGACTTCAACATGTCAGATACATATTGGTCGATACCAGCAGGAACATCTGCCAGGACTAGACACATAGTGGATTCCTTGCAGGGGGAGAGCTTCAAACAAATGGTACAACAACCCACAAGAGACAGGGCTATCCTAGATCTAGTACAGACTAATGGGGAAAGGATCACAGATCTCCAGGTAGAGGGTCACCTGGGGGCCAATAACCATCACATGGTATGGTTCAATTTGGCCAATAGAACTAAATCATCAAATTCCAAGGCAAAAAATATTGGATTTAAGAGGAGCAGAATTTGATAAGATGGTCAACAGAGTTAAGCTAGCCCTGAGAAGAAGAAACATAGGTGAAGGGGTACAGGCAAAGTGGGCAAGCATTAGGGATGCAATACTTGAAGCAACATCCCATTGTGTTAGAGAGAAAAGCATAAGCAAAAGAAAGAGGAAACCACTTTGGTTCTCAAAAATAGTAGCAGAAATGGTCAGAGCCAAAAGGCTGTTCTTCAGGAAATATATAGGTAAGGGAATGCAGCAGGACGCAGATAGGGAGGAATACCAAATTTCCCTAAGGGAATCAGGGAAGGCAGTAAGGCAGGCAAAGGCCCAAACTGAAGAAACTCTAGCACAAACAGTAAAAGAAAAGGACAAGACTTTCTATAGATACAGTAGTGAAAGGCGAAAGTCCAGAGGGGGTATTGCTAAGATCAAAGGGGATAAGGGGAAGTTTGTTGAGGAGGACCAAAGAAAAGCATCTATCTTAAATAGATTCTTCTGCTCAGTAATTACTGAGGAGAAGGTAAGGCAGGGCCCATAGCTCAACACCATCACACGGTGGGGGTGTGCTCAAGTCCCTTCACAAAAGAAAGGGTCCTACAAGAGCTCACTAAGCTCAGGGTGAACAAGGCAATGGAACCTGATGCCATTCATCCCAGGGTACTAAAGGAGCAAAGGGTGGAACTAGCAGAGCCATTATCAGAATTGTTTAGTGAGCCTCTGAGCACAGCAGAAGTCCTAGAAGATTGGAGAAGGGCTCATGGGATCCCACTCCACAAGAGTGGTAGCAGGGAGGAGTCAGGGAACTACAGACTACCCAGTCTTAACTCAGTAGTGGGCAAGATTATGGAGGCACTCCTTAAGGAAGGATAGTACAACACCTGGAATCCTTAGGAGCACAGGATCCAGGACAGCATGGGTTTACAACAGGAAGATCCTGTCAAACTAGTCTCATAGATTTCTATGGCTGGGTGACCAGAATGGTGGACCAAGGGGGTGCAGTTGATGTCATCTACCTTGACTTCAGCAAAGTTTTTGATACTGTTCCACATAGAAGATTAATTAATAAGCTGGGTAGGCTCAGGGTGGGTCAGAATTTCGTCAACTGGGTGACAAACTGGTTGGCAGGCAGAAAACAGAGAGTGGTGGTAAATGGTATACAGTTAGAAGAGATGCAAGTCACAAGTGGGGTACCTCAGAGAACAGTCCTGGGGTGAGTCCTCTTCAATATCTTCATCAGTGACATTGCAGATGGACTGGAGGGTAAGATTTGCCTGTTTGCAGATGGCACCAAGATCTGCAAGATAGTAGATGATCCAAATGAGGGGGGCAGAATGAGAAGAGATCTACGTAAACTGGCAAAATGATCAGAAGTGTGGCAACTGGGGTTTAACGCAAAGAAGTGCAAGATCATGCACATAGGGAAGAGGAACCCTGGAGCTACCTATAGGTTGGGAGGGGAGTTGCTGGCAATCACAAGGGAAGAAAAAGACTTGGGCATCATCATCACTGATAACCTGAACTCTTTCAAGCAGACCACTAAAGCAGTAGGTAAGGCTGGAGAGATGTTGAGGTGTATTAGTAAGGGTATCACGGGCCGTAAGAGGGAGGTAATAATCCTTCTTTACAAGACACTGGTTAGGCCCCATCTGCAGTACTGCATGCAGCACTGGAGGTCGCACCTACACAAAGACATTAACAAAATGTATGCAGTCCAGAGAAGGGCAACCAAAATGGTGCAGGGACTGCATCAGAAAACATATGAGGACAGATTAACAGAGCTCAATATGAATACCCTACAGCAAAGAAGGGAGAGAGGTGATATGATCAAAACATTGAAACATCTTAATAGCATTAACAAGGTGAAAGAGTCTAACATGTTTCTATATAATAAAAATAGCAGGACAAGGGGACACAGCATGAGATAGAGGGAGGCCAATAAAGGAGTAATGTGAGGAAGTTATTTTTCACAGAAAGGTTGGTGGATGCATGGAACAACCAACCCCAGGAAGTGGTGGATATGAATACAGTGCAGGGCTTCAAACAGGCATGTGATAGGCATAAGGGAGCAATACAGATGAGTATGAATAGATAGGCCATTGAAAGAGTACAGGCCTATCTCACATTCATAAGGTAGAAAAAATGGACAGACTGGATGGACATTGCGGTCCTCATCTGCCGTCAACTTCCATGTTTGTATGTTACCCTTCATTGACTGCACCTGGTTCATAGCTTTGCTGTCAAGCTAACAACTGCTCCCTTACTGCTTCACAATAACCTCGGCAACCTTGTCCATGGAAGGCAATCCTGCTTCCTGTATTTATAGTAAGCAAATATTGCTCCTGTTTTTCAGTGCAATGCCTTTCCCTACAGTTCTATGTTCATTCAGTTTGCTGCCCCTACAAGCTATAGTAAATTGCTGCTGGATGCTATTCAATTACTTTTGTACCCTGCTTTATTATACTCTGGCGGTCAGCATAGCTACTGCTGTTGCTGTAAACTAGTTTTAAAATCTGCATGTAGGTCATGGTCCTTCCCCTTTGCTTTCTTGTTTTTCCCATGGTGGGGAACTGGATGGGTTTGTTGAAGATCCGTGGCCCTGGGTGGCCTAATTACCTTATGTTTGGCTACTGACTCTGCCAATAAACTCCTCTGAGTCTTTGTCACCTTTGTCTGGCACTCATTCATGGGCTGGTTGTCTAGCCTTGCACCGCTAAAGGACCAGATTCCTTTGCGCTGAACCTTTCTTAAAACATATCTGACCTATGTAAGGTCTACAACACTCAGTGCTTCTATTGTTTCACATGCTTATCATGCTGCTTATAGCTGCCTGTACCATACCTACTGTGTTTCTTTTGCTGCTTAGTACTTGCTATTCTCTCCAGTGCCTTGTGTGGCCTGCTCAATTGCTACATGAGAAAACCGACCATGTCCATCAATTTGGCTCAAGTTCGCTAGCAGCCAACAGTCTCACTCTGCACCTTAGTCTGTATCCTGAGCATGTGATGCTTGGTGCAGGGTCCTTCCTTCCTTCCTGGCCTATAGTGAGAATGTCCTCACTCCAGGTGGAGCTTTAGTTGTTATGGCTGAAGGTGGATGTTCAGCGGTGACTCTTGATGTCAAATTTTGACTAAGCTGTTAAAGGAGGATATATTGCTATCCTTAAGCTGAAGCACCAGCTGCCTAAGGCACCTTCTATGCTATTCTCCCCATGACTGCCTCTGGTTCACTTGGTTTGTTTATAGATCAGTAAGCCATCTGAGCACCTCAGCAGTCATGGCTCTCCTCATCCTACCTTGGAGGATTAGTGTTGCAGAGTTCGTTCGCAACCCTTCATGGCATTCCCATTAGAGGGCTAGTGTGAGAGCCTTCCTTCAAATTGGAATATTTTCCACCTCCCTTTGATTGGGTTTTCAAATTGCAGCAGCAGAGTGGTCACTAATCAAAAACTTCCCAAGCCTAGAGAGAAGGCAACCTAGGTCTTGGATCCCCAGAGATTCCCTCCTCAGAGTTTTTTTTTTCTCTCTCCTCCATGCCACAGGTCATAATATTTAGTTAGCCTTAGGCAATAATCCCTAGTTTGCTTAGGTAGGTTTCTGTTGGATGGAGTGGGTGTCCATCCCATAAGTGTCCTGTCTCCCCCTTTGGCTGTTCTCTCTCTCCATAGGAAACCAGGCCTCCACATCTTAATGTCAGAACTCTGAGTGGGTCATTATTTACCTGGTGTTTCCTGCCTACTCTACTCAAACAATACTACCAACTGATCCATGCTACCAACTAAACCCGTGCTATCAACCGACCTATGTACAGGTCCTCGACCCCGATACGTTTTCACTACCTTGTATGCTTTGCTTGACACTCTATTTTGGCTTCTTCCTAAGGTATCTTTAGCCAAGGGAATCACTCCCATGGCACCTCGAAGGGTGGAACCTTCCCCTAGGGTTCCTTGTCTTCATATCCCTATAAAGGGGTATATCCCAAGGACAGAGAGGCGAACAGATAAATTTTATCTACGTTACTCAAGCATGAAACCAGTTGCACAGGCATAGTGAATTGGAAGTCTATAGCCCGTAGTTCAAGGGGGCAGTGCAACTGGCCACACACCATGTTTGGCCAGTTTGAGGACTGCTTTCCTCATTCCACACACAAGCATTTTTCCTCACCCTTCCATCGACCTTCCTCCTTTAGTGGCATGCCTCTCTCTCCTGTGGGATTTCTACTAAGGTTCCTTTAGCCAAGAGAATAACTCCCACGGCATGTCAAGGGGTGGAGCCCTTCCTAGGGTTCCTTGTCTTCGTACCCCTACAGGGTGGTATATCCCACGGACAGAGAGGCAAACAGTAAACGTTTATCTACGTTACACAAGCATGAAACCAGTTGCACATGCACAATGAAGTATATACTTTACGTCCCACTACAGCATATTGGTCTTCTTATACAAGTCCACAAAAGAAAGTCCCACAACATTTCAAATTTTTAAAGTAAATAATTCAAACACTGAAGATAAGCTGCAATTTCAGAATGACCATTTAACCTAGGTGCAGGGCTCCTATGATATAGGTTCAAAATGCTTCTCTGCAGAACAACAGTGCATTAAGACCTGTAGTTACTAATTTGATGCCACTGAATATCCACATATGGACACCATCCTCCTTGTGAACTTAATGTGGGCTGCTACAGCATTTTTTATATTCTTGCTCTGTAAATCTCTCAAATGTTCACCCATTCTCATTCTAAGAGGGGGAATAGTTTTCCCAATGCAAAATGTCTTGTATTTACAACTCACTAAGTACTCTGCACTAGAGGTTCTGCAAGTTATTAGCTCTCATATTTCAAACAGCCTACCATTAGTAGCATCAGAAAAGGTTTTGCTTTTAGAGACTACCATATCAAACTTACACCAACCACAGGGCACATGCCTCATGGGTACCATTACACCCATAATATCTCGTTTTCACTGATTGTATTGTAATGAATGAGTCAAAATGTCAGCCTGGTTCTGATCCCACAACAAGCAAATTGTAGGGGTTCTTTGACAACCATAACCAGTTTTTTTCCACTGCAATTATGTGCCAATTTCTCAGAAGGATGCTTCTGAACTCATTTGCTTGTGTCATATAGGTAGTAATAAATTTGAGACAATCATTCCGTTTAGTATCATTACATTTTTACATTCCACTGCCACCACCAGGGTTCTCTAACTCTTGTACCTTCCCAGGGATTGGTTGCCTATATATCTCTTTCCCTAAAGCTAAGGGCTCTGTAATGGTTCTGCATCAATTCTTTTTGGTTAAGCTCCTTCTGTTGGTCTGCATCCCTATCTAGACTAACCCACCCACATCCCAGCTTCTCTATAACTTACTGCATTTCCCCTGTGAACCATCATGGTTCCCCCCATACTGGATGTGGCAAGACCTCCTGCTGCTGCTAAACAGGATCCAGTTCCATGTATTCTGCCATGTCACTGATGTGAAGACTGCATGAGGCTGGTCTCTCATTCAGCTCCATGCTTACTGCTTTCCTTCATTTTTCTCTCTGCCCCTGAGATGCCAGCCTGGGGAGTGATGCAAGCATGCACGTAAGTGTGGTGTGCAATATGTGCTGGTGCCTAACTTGCCATGGAGCCATTCCTGAGTGCTGTGCCACCTGTGGCTGCCCGGTTTGCAGTCATTCACAAGAGCAGCTGTTCTCTCTCTGCAGAGGAGGTGGAGGAAGATGAACCGTGGGATGCTCGATATTCCTCCCCAAGCCAGACACCAATGACTCAGGCTCACTTCCCAGCCTGAGCCACTGGCATCACACGTGGTAATGCTACCTCTGTGCCCAAGTGCTGGCATTCTACATCTATTCTGATCTCTGCTCAAAGGCACTTTTGGTTGAATAATTCCACCTCAGCCTTAGAAACTGGCTATGAAGGATGTTCTTTGTTAGGTGGCCCAGGTGGCAACTGCTAGTCAACAGAACTGAGTTTCTATCGATATTCTTCTGATACCACTACAGATCAAGAGGGCTACTTACTTTACTGATAACCAAATCCAGATAAGCAATGGATTTAAGATCTGAATTTAAAGTTCCATTATAGGAACACAACTCCATCAGGTGATATATTGAAGGACTGTGAGGGCAGCACCTGTTAATATAGTTAAGCACTGTATTGCAGCTTTATTTGCCCAGCAAATAAGTAAAATAAATACCGTATTCTCTGCATGCCTTTTGTCCTTGGGTCTCTGATCCTAATTGATTAGTTCTGTGTCAGTGTTGGAGGTGTTGCAAGGTTCGTCTGTTCACCCTGTATATGTATTGTCTTATGCGTTGCCATCTGTGGGAGACAATTTACATCCTAGTAGGAAATCTTTTATGGTCCCTAGTTTGAACACTAGTATGGACCCTAACATAGACCCTAGTCTGAGCCCTTGCATGCAATACAGTATTTTTCCTACTATAAACTCCAGTATGGATCCTATCATGAATATTAGTAGGAACCCTTGTAGCACCCTAGTATGCACCCTGGTATGCAACTCAGTAAGAACCCGGGTTTGAAACCTAGTATAGATCCCAATAAGCACCCTAGTATAAATTCCAGAATGGACCATGTTATGAACCATAATATAGACCATATTATAAACCCTAGAATGTATGCTACTAACACAGAAACATAGAATTTTCTGTGACTGATAATGGACCGCTTGGGTTACCTAGTCTACCCATTTTTTCCTATCTACAGTATCACCCAGATCATACTTGATCTCTCTCCCATTCTACCTCCCCACTTTCCTTTCTGCTAAGATTCCCATATGCCTATTCCATGTATTCAACACCACAACTGTTTTTGTCCCCACCACTTCTGCTGTAAGCCTGTTCCTGAAATCCATCACTCTTTTCTGTGAACAAGTACTTCCTCAAATCTCTCCTAAATTTACCCCCTCCTGCTTCATAGCAAGTCTCCTTGTTCCTGAGCACCTTTGTCCTTAAAAAATATTTCTTTCCTTTACCTTGTTTACCCCTGTGAAGTATTAGGTCTCTAACATATTCCCAATCTTAGAAACATAGAAACATAGAAACATAGAAACATAGAATGTGACGGCAGATAAGGACCGCTTGGCCCACCCAGTCTGCCCATTTCCCTACCTACTGGATAAGCTGCAGATCCTAGTTAACCAGCAGCCTACTTCTTGCTACCCCAACCCCCCAGAATTGCCTTATGACTATCCCATGCATGCTTGAATTCCACCACTGATTTTGACTCCACAACCTCCTCGGAAGGCCATTCCATGCATCCACAACCTCTCTGTGAAAAAATACTTCCTTAAATTACCTCAGAGCCGCCTCTATCTTCAAATTGTGCCTCTTGTTCTTGCACTTTTTGAAAGATGCTCCCTCTTGGACTTTGTTGATTCCCCTTGAGGTACTTGAAAGTTTCTCATCATGTCCCCCTCCCTCCTTTCCTCAAGGCTACATATTGCTCCTTAAGTCTCTTCATATGTCCTCCGGTGCAGACCCTGCACCATTTTAGTTGCCCTCCTCTGGACAGCTTCCATCCTGTCTATGTCTTTGCGGAGATTGGGTCTCCAGAACTGCACACAGTACTCCAGATGGGGTCTCACCAGCTGTCTGTACAGAGGGATAATAACTTCCTGTTTTCTACTGTTGATGCCTCTCCTATGCATCCCAGTATCCCCCAGCCCTCCTTGCTGCCTTCTCATTGCTTGCCCACCTTTAGGTCATCTGATATGACTACCCCCAGGTCCCTTTCCATTTTGTTGTTGTTAGTATCTCACCTCCCATTGTGTACTCTTCCCCTGGGTTTTTGTTTCCCAGGTGCATTACCTTGCACTTCTTAGCATTGAATCTAGGCTGCCATACATTTGACCATTCCTCTAACCTTGCCAAGTCCCTTCTCATCCTTTCCACCCCACCCTGTGCATCAACTCTGTTGCTCCTCTCTTCCAGGGTATAGATACTTAGGTCCTTTAGTCTGTCTTCATAGATATTTTGATGAAGAACTTACACCATTTTAGTTACAAAAATATGAACATATGAAAACACCAGCAGAAACAGGCCATAACAGTCTATTAAGTCTACTCAAGTGTGTAGCACATATCTTATTTTACTGTAACTGTCCCCCTACAAATTCCACCCCAGATTTGTCATCCCCTCTGGACTGCCTCCATTCTGTCTATGTCCTTCCTCAGATGTGATCTCTAGAACTGGCCACAGTACTCTAGGTGAGGTCTTACCAGTGATACAGAGGCAACACCACCTCCCTCTTTCAGCAGGTGATACCCCTCTCTATGCTCCCCAGCATCTCACTAGCTATTCCAACTGCCTTGTTGCAGTGCCTGGCCAACTTTAGGTCATCCAATATGATCACTCCCCTGGTCTCTTTCCTCCTTGGTGGTAATCAGTATCATCTCACCCATTTTTTACTCTGCACCTGGGTCTCTGTGCCCCAAGTGCAATTATTTTGCACTTTTGTGCATTGAATTAAAACTGCCACACCCTTGACTACTCCTTGAGTTTTCTCAGATCACTGCTCATCATTTCCATGCTTTGGAGTATTCACCCTATTTAAGAGTTTGGTGTCATTTGCAAAGAGGCAGACCTTCCCTTCCAGCTCCTCTGCAATGTCAGTTATAAAGACATTAAAGAGGACCGGTCCTAACACTGATCCCTGAGGCACCCCGCTGGTCACCCTCCCCTCTTTGGAATGAACTTCATATACCATCATGCTCTGCTGCCTGTCCCCTAACCAATTTCTTACCCAGTTTACCATCTTTTGAACCCACTCGTCAACTACCGAGCTTGCTTACTAGTCTCCTATGTGGAACAATGTGGAATGCCTGACTGAAATCTGGGTAGGCTGTGTCCACCGCTCCACCTTGATCTAGTCCCTTGGTCTCTTAGTCAAAGACACCTATAATTCATTTGACATGCCCCCCCCCCCCATAAATCCATGCTAACTTGTGTCTTGTAAACCACTGGATTCAAGATATTTCCTTCAGCACTAATTCCATTAACTTTCCCTCTAAGGAAGTCAGGCTGACTGGCCTATAATTGCCAGCCTCTTCCCTGCTATCAGTTTTATGAATTGGGACTACATATGCAGTCTTCCATTCCTCCTAGACCACTCTTATTTCCAATGAACTGTTAAATAGGACTGTAGAGGTGCAGCCAATACCTCTCCGAGCTCCCTCAATATCCTTGGGTGGACCCTGTCTTGCCACCTTGCTTGTCTACTTTCAGATTTGCACGTTATTTCAGAATTGTCCTCCAAAATTCGACTAGTGTCCACCTCCCTCCCTCCAATGCTCTTGTTACATTTTTGTGGCCCACCCAATCTCTTTCCTCTGTAAACACAGAACAAAAGTATTTGCTGAGGATTTCTGCCTTTCCATGTTCTTCCTCTGCACAGTCCCCCTTCTATTTTTAACCTTACAATCCCACCCCTTGTCTTTCTCATTTTGCTTACATGCCACTTTTGTTACCACCCTGACTATTATCTCTTGTGTTCTCCTTTGCTCTCCCTGATTCCTTCTGTTTTCTCTGACATGCCTTCCTATCCTCTCTTTCTGTCTCCTTGTGCCTTCTGAATGCCACTCTCTTTTTTTCTTTCAAGAACCATAGCAGTCTCTTTTTCATAGAAACATAAAAACATAGACTTTGACGGCAGATAAGGACCACTTGGCCCACCTACTCTGCCCATATCCCTACGTAGAGGATAAGCTGCAGATCCTATTTAACCAACAGCCTATTTCTTCCTAACCCCCCCACAAACAATGCATTATGTCTGTCCCATGCATTCTTGAATTCTCCCACAGTTTTAAACCCAACAACCTCCTCGGGAAGGCTGTTCCATGTGTCCACCACCCTCTCTGTGAAAAAATACTTCCTCCCATTGCCCTTGAGCCATCCCCCCTCTATCTTCAAATTGTGTCCCCTTGTTATTGCACATCTCTTTTTCTGAAAGATGCTACCCTCTTGGACTTTGTTGATTCCACTGAGGTACTTAAACATTTCTATCATGTCCTCCCTCTCCCTCCTTTCCTCAAGGGTATACATATTAAGCTCCTTTAGCCTCTCCTCGTATGGCTTCTCTTGCAGATCCTGCACCATTTTAGTTGCCCTCCACTGAACTGCCACCATCCTGTCTATGTCCTTGCGGAGATGGAGTCTCCAGAACTGGACACAGTACTCCAGATGGGGTCTCACCAACTGTCTGTACAGGACGAAAACAACTTCCTGTTTCCTGCTGGTGTTACTTCTCCCTATACATCCCAGTATCCCCCTAACCCTCCCTACTGCCTTCTCACATTGCTTGCCAACCTTAAGGTCATCTGATATGATTACCCCCAGGAATGTTTCCATTTTTGTTGTTGTTACTACCTCGGCCCCATTATGTAATCTTCCCCTGGGTTTTTGTTTCCCAGGTGCATTACTTTGCACTTTTTTGCATTGAATCCAAGCTGCCATACTTCAGACCATGCCTCCAACCTTGCCAAGTCCCTTCTCATCCTTTCCACGCCTCCTTGTGTATCAACCCTGTTGCAGATCTTTGTGTTATCTGCAAAGAGGCATACTTTTCCATCCAGTTCCTCTGCAATGCCACTTATAAAGACATTAAAAATGACTGGACCCAGTACTGAACCCTGCGGTACCTACTAGTAACCCTCTTTCTTCAGAGTGGACTCAATTTACAATTACCTTCTGTGCCCTGTTGTTCAGCAAATGTTTTACCCAGGCTACCACCCTGGGATTCACTCCAAAGCTGGTTAATTTGACTACTAATCTTTTGTGTGGGACTGTGTCAAATGCCTTGCTAAAGTCTAGGTAGGCCATGTCCACAGCCCCTCCCTGGTCTACTACTTTGGTCACCCAGTCAAAGAAATCAATTAGATTCATCTGACATGACCTTCCTGCTGTGAACCCATGCTGCCTTGGGTTCTGTGCCACACTGGCCTCTAGGTACTCAACAGTTCTTTCCTTCAGAAGTGATTTCATCACTTTCCCTGCCACAGAGGTCAAACTGACAGGTCTGTAGTTTCCTGCCTCTGTCTTGCTCCCACTTTTGTGAAGGGGAATCACATCAGCCTTCTTCCAGTCCTCAGGTACAACACCATCCTCCCATGATTTGTTATAAAGGGTAGTTAGTGCTGTCACTAGTTCTGTGCTTAATTCTTTTAGTATTCTGGGCTGAATTCCATCTGGCCCCATTGCTTTGTCCACCTTCAGTTTTAGGAGTTCTTTCAGAACCCTTTCTTCTGTGAAAGGACTGGGATCGCCCCAGTGTTTCTGTTAATTGGATTAGGCACTTCCCCCACTTCCTCTTTTGTGAATACTGAACAGAAGTATTCATTCAGTATCCCTGCCTTTTCACTGTCACTCTGCCCACCCACCATTCATTCTATTCAGCCTCACTATCCCTCCCTTTGTCTTTCTATGCTCCCTGATATACCTATAAAAGGTTTTATCCCCCTTCTTAACCAAGTTGGCTATCTTTTCCTCAGTTTGTGCCTTTGCTATTCTGACTACCCTCCCTGCTTCCTTGTGCCTTAACTGGTACAGTTCTCTGTCCTGCTCTTTCTGTGTTTCCTTATACTTCCTAAATGCTATCTTTTTCTCCCTAACCTTCACCACCACTTCTTTTGAGTACCATAGTGGCTTTTTCTTTTGTTTTGATTTGTTTATTTGCTTCACACAAAGGCTTGTTGCATCTGTGATGGCAGTTTTGATATTTCCCCATTGTTGCTCCACCCCTCCTTCTAGCCTGTTTGCTAGTGCTTTTCTAAGGCACTCTCCCATCTTGCCAAAGTCAGCCCTCCTGAAGTCCAGAACCCTCACTTTTGTATGGCTTGACTCTGTAGCTGAGTTTATCATGAACCACACTGTTTGGTGGTCACTTGTTCCCAAATGGCTACCCACTTCTAGATCTGAGATCCTCTCACTGTTCCCATTTGAGAGTACAAGGTCTAAGATTGCTCCCTCATGAGTAGGTTCCAAAACTAGCTATCTGAGGCATGCCACCTAAAGGGCATCAGGAATGGCCAGGCTTTTGGATGTGGCTGCAGCAAAGGTGCTCCAGTTAACATCTGGCATATTGAGGTCCCCCATCAACAGTATCTCCCCTTTCTCTGCCATCTTAAGTATGCCTTCTATCATATCCTTGTCCATTCCCTCCCCCTGATATGGGGGTCTGTATACAACCCCTGTGCGGATTGTGGTGCCATTTCCAGTCTCCAAGGTGGCCCACAGTGCCTCATCTCCTCCTTGGTTACTCTTTTGTTCAGTTGCTTTTATCCCTTCCCTTATATAGACAGCTACTGCCCCCCCTTCTGCCCTCCCTGTCTCTCCTGTAGGTTGTGTACCCTGGTATGTTAACATTCCAGTCATGGTTCTCTATGTACCATGTTTCTGTGACTGCTATGATATCCAGGCATCCCTCTTCCATCAAGGCCACCAGTTCAGAGAGCTTGTTGCTCAGACTACAGGCGTTGGTACTCATTACCCTCCATTTCTTGATGGTCTTACCCCTTTTTGCCCCATCCCTGTCATTATTGCATTTGTCACTTTCTCCATTTACCCCTGTGCTTCTCCCTAATGACATCTCTATGTTGGTGTCTACCTCATTTAGTACCCTGATTTTTTTGGGGGTGCTAGGATTTCCCTGTTCCTTTCCAGTGCCTCCCCACTTAGCTAGTTTAAATGCTTGCCAATGAAGTATTTAAACCTATCACCTAGGATCCTGGTTCTCCTCCTGGACAGATGCAGACCATCATGCCAGTATAGGCCTGCATCCATCCAGGTGGACCCTCAGTCCCCAATGAAGCCAAATCCCTGATCCCAACCACTGATTGAATCCCATGGTGTGAAGCACCCTAGCCTCATCCGTGCCATAGACAGGCAGCACCTCCGGGAATGTTACCGTGTGTGCTATTTGTCTAAGACACCTCCCCATCTCCACAAATGCTTCTTGCACTGCTTTGATCCCTTTCTTAGTCAGGTCATTTGTCTCTAGGTGGACAGTGACATCCAGCTCCCTCCCCTGTGCAGCTGCTCCTGTGATCCTGAGGATTCGCTCCCTGTCCCTCCAAGCCATGGTGCCAGGCAGGCACCTTACCTCCCTCTACCCTTCCTCCCCCAGTTCTATCTTCCTAACAATGGAGTCTCCCACCAGGAGTTGTTTCCTTCCCCTGTGGGGTCCCATGCCACCCTCCTGTGGGTCTCCTTTGTGGAAGTTCCCAGCATCCTCCTTGGTCTCCACTGTGGGTGCTTCCATAGAGGAACCACACTTTTCCAGAACGGCATAGAAATTGTGGAGAGGTACAACTGGAGGGATGCACCTCTGTTCCACCACCTTCACCCTCCCTGAGCCCACTGTGGTCCAACCACTCCTTTTTCTTGGTAACCTCTGAGGCAATGGCAGTGACCCTGGTGGTCCCTGGGTGGGAGAGGAGGTCCCACAAATCCTGGTCAACTCAGCCTGGAGATGAGCAACCTTCTCCCTCAGCCCAGAGAGGTGCCTGCAGATGGGTCAACACTGCATCCTCCAGAACGTCTCCCAGAAGACTGCTGCTTCACAGCCACTGCACTGCACCACTCTCATCATGTCTTTTTTCTGGCCCCTAACTGTTGTTTGGAATACTTACTCTTTCCTCTGTTTGTTTATTTTTTTCCTTTTTTTCTTTTTTTCTTCCCCAACTTACTTACTGCCTCTGTGCCCTTTTACCTCCTGATCTTCCTCTTCTAAGACAAGAAGTTCCCATATTTCTCAGTAGTCTCCTTACTTGCTCAGAGTCAGACCTTCAGCAGCTGGGGGCACAGAGAGCTACTCTTGCCCTTCTAGGATGGTGATTTTTGGTGGCTCTGTGATCACTCTTCCTGCTCCCAAACAGGAAGTTCCTGTTGTCAGTTAAATCCTGTGCCTATAAAGGCAGAACTGGGTTAGGTGGGGGGGTGAGGGAGGAAGGAGGGCAATATAGTCCCAGTAGATAAGTTTTAGTTATACCAGTAGCTCCTTCCTCCTGGTGTTCTGTCTGTTCTCTGGCAGAAGTTATCTAGGGCAGTGCTTAAATCTGGTTTTAACCTGGCTCCTTCTAGCTAAGCCACTTCCCCTACTTTCAAATCTTTCTACATTTAGTTAATTTTACAGATAACAATTCCCTTCTGACACCTATGACAAGCACCCAGTAGAGACGTTTTAGTTATACCAGTGGCTCCTTCCTCCTGGTGTTCTGTCTGTTCTCTGGCAGAAGCTATCTAGGGCAGTGCTTAAATCTGGTTTTAACCTGGCTCCTTCTAGCTAAGCCACTCCCCCTACTTTGCAAATCTTTCTACACTTAGTTAATTTCACAGATAACAATTCCTTTCTGACACCTGTGTCATTCACCTAGATAAGTACACAAATAACACAGATAACAGATAAAAATTTACTTCAGCTAGCTCTGACAAACACACTAGCTCTTTTTTTTTACCCTAAATTGAAGGTCCCAGTACAAGATTTCTAGTTCTTAGTCCCAGTAGATAAGTTTTAGTTATACCAGTAGCTCCTTCCTCCTGGTGTTCTTTCTGTTCTCTGACAGAAGCCTCTTTCTTTTGCTCACTTGCTTGATGCAGAGATCTTTTTTGCCTTCACTATTGCCCTTTTAAAGATTCCCCCACTGTTCCTCCATCCCACCAAAGCCATCCCTCTCACCAGGTCATGCCTGATGCTTTCCATCATCTTTTTAAAATCTGCCCTCCTGAAGTTCAGGACCCTCACCATTGTGTGGTTCGAGTCCACAACTGTCCTTATACTGAACCATACTCTATGGTGATCACTGGTCCCCAGATGCCCCCACCTTGACATCTGCATTACTCCCTGTTGGTGAATACCAGGCCCATAACAAGTGAGTTCACTTACTAGTTGCCTGAGGAACACCCCCTGAAGGGAGTCCAGGATGTCCCTGCTTCTAGCTGTAGGCACAGCTGGCTGACTTCAATCTACATACAGCAGATTGAAGTGTGCCACTAGCAGCACCACCCACTTTTATGTCATCTCACCAGTGGTTTTCATCACTACCTTACCTAACTCCTCCCCTGTGCTGGAAGTCTGTAGATAACCCTAGGGTATATAGTGGCTCCCTTCCCATTCTCTAGGGTGACACACTGTACCTCATCCCCATACTCCCTACATCTCCATTGCTTTAATGCCTTCCCTCACTTAAAGTATGACAACCCTTCATTTCCTTTCCACCCTGTCATTCCTGAACAGAGTATAGCCTGGTATGGTGATGTCCCTTTCATAGTTTTCAGTGCACCATGACTTGCTAATGGCCACAGTTTTCAGATCAGCCTCTACCATGATAGCATCAAGATCTGTAATCTTATTTTATAGACTTCTCACATTCATCCACATGGCTTTCTAGACTATGTTACCACTCTATTTGTTACCCCATTTTGTCATTTTTACCTTTCTTCCTCTCCCAGTTTTAATGCCCCCACTTCCATCCCATGTCATTTCTTCCATCCTGCTTCTTGTATTAATTTGCATCCAGGAGAACTGTACTTCTCTCAGGTTATCCCAGTTCTGTACTTCAGCCTGTGTGTGTGTGTGGGGAGGGGTCAGTTTCTGCCTCCCAAATCTCTTCTGCCCCCCCCCCTGCTAGTTTAAATGTTCATCAAAGTAACATATAAACTGTCCACTGAGGACTGAGGTTCCCCTCCTGGATGGATTCAGACAATTACTCGTGTAAAGACCATTATTCCTCCAGCTGGTCCTCTAGCTCACAGTGAAGCCAAACCCCTCCCCTCTGCACATTTCCGTCAGACATGAGCTGAAAGTCCTGGTGCAGAGGTCCTTTCCTCCCCCCAGTTGTAGACAGGCAGCACCTCAGCAAAAGCCACTGAGCTTGCCAACTAAGACCCCTACCGAGCTCCATGAACTCCCCCTGCACTATCCCAGCCACATCCCAGGCTAAGTTATTAGTCCTTAGGTGGACAATGAAATCCATCGCTGCCTCAAGTCTTGCTGCACTAGCGATCATTAAGATGTACCTCCCATCTGTCTGGGTTGTGGAACAGCATAGACATCTAACCTGCCTCTCCCCTTCCTACTCCCAAATTTATGCCCCTCACAATAGAGTCTCCCCCTACCAGAAGTCTCTTCCTCCTCATCTGGAATCCTCTTAAACCCTCCTTGGGGTCTCCACTATGGAGGATGCTGAAATCTTCCCTGGCCTCTACCATGGGTGCCTCTTCTTGGATATTCTATCTTACCAGAACACCATTGTGTTAAAGTACCAGTTTAGGAATGTGCCTTGACTCCACCCTTCTCAAGCCCACCAAACTCCAGCTGTTCCTCTTTCCTGGCATCTTCTGAAGCAATGGTAGCATACTTGGTGGCCACTGGGTTGGGGAAGTAGTCATCCAACTCCTAAACAACTGAACCTGGAGTCTAGCAACCTCCTCCCTCAACCCAGAGAGGTGCTTGTAGATGGAGTAATGAATTAGACTATTTACCCTAGTATGAACACAGAAGGACCATTTACCCTGTCTGATCTGCACTATTGTGAAATGTGCAGATGAGTGGCATGAATGCAGGTTAAACAGTGCTGACATATTGGGCAGCACTGCAGTTGGCTGTGATGTGCTCTGATGCAGTGCAGAGTAGTTGGTGTTTGCTTGGGTTCATGTATGGATGCAGGTGTTTTTTTGCATGCATGTAAACACACTACTCCACTTACATCAGAATAGCCTTGCAACACACCCCGCTGTGCTTTGTTATCACCCTTCCTAGTAGTTACTTTCTTAAAAATATGCTCTGTTTGCACAAAGAAGAGAATGGAACTTTTACTCCTTTACATCTATTGTATGCATATGCAACTGCTGGATTCACTTCTGAGTTGGTTATTTATGTTATTTACTGCTTATATGTTTTGTTACAGAGAAAGTCAGCAGGAAAACTGCTGCCTTGGTGATACTAGAAATAAAATCAGAAGGACCTTGTTAGTTGAGTGGAAGCCTTGATTAATCACACAGTGGCCATCATAATGCATAAAACAGTAATTAATTCCAAGCCCCATTGACTTTAATGAGATGCACCCCTGCACTCTTACTGAGCACATGTGATTATGTGCCTGAGTGTAGAGAAGCATGGAACAATAAGGAAGTGGAATGGATTGGCTGTGTCCCTGCTTGGGTCCAAATTACAATCCCTTCCCACCCTGTGCAGACAGCTACAAAAACTGTAAAAGCGCTGGGAAAAAAACTTCCACTGACCTAGGCATCAAACACAGTAAGTGTTTGGTAAATTTTGGAAAACCACTTAAAAGGACCTTTTCTGCCTTCTTACTACCCAGAATACATTGCCTCTCTGTGTAGACTGAAGTCACTTGTTCAGTGACTGGGCTACATTTTGCTTTCACACATTGTCAGGCCTGATGTGAGGCCTATAGTGTACCGCCCAGATTTATGTTTACTTCCTACTGTATATAGGAAAATGTAATGCAGGGTCCTTCTCTTTTAGGTCTCTACAAATACAAATAAATGCAATATTGACTATGTTATGTCTATCCCAAGCATGACTCTTCGTAGCCCACAACTTCAGAAATAATATATAAATACCCCTTATAAAATAGTAAGAAAAGAATGAAAGTGTAATTGGTTCAAATGCATTACTTGGCCATGCATTAATTCTCAAATAACACATGGCTGATTACCAGGGTAAGTAATTCTACTTAGTAACATTGTTACCACAGTTCAATATTCCAGTCCATAGTTTAAAGAAAAAAAATGGTAGCCATTTTGTGTCCTCACATTGCTCTCCCTGACTCACCTATCACAGCCTAGCATACAGTATTACCTAGGGGTGTGCAAGTAAGGGATAGTATTTCCAGAAAAAACACAAATAGCATGGCTCCAGAATATTTGGTAGCCCTCCCTGAATAGAGGGCTACTCATATTTAGGAAGTACTGTTTGTTAAGAGAAAAAAAACTGGAAAACAAACTTCCCCAACCCCTGCTTATTTTTAGATGTTCCACCTCCCCAAATACAATAAATGCAGTTACCCCTACCCCCTACACTGTCTGAATGATGATTTCTCATATGCTACTGGAGACAATGACACCCACTCACCAGATAAAGTTTTACCAGTTAGATTTACATTTACTGTTTATGATTTTGGTGTAGTGTGCATCACCATTGTTGTAGCTGGTGATGTGCACTCACTCTTATTGCAGTCGCTATGAAATCATCACTCATCTTACATGGAACCATATTTCTCCTTCGTGGTTAATTTCTTTACTGTGGTGAATTAGTAAAACCTTACCATTCCTTGTCCATTTTTTCGTGTTGCCACATACTGCCCAATACCTTATTTCAGTACATTCCACCTTGTGTTGTCATTTTTCAGTTAAATGTTTTATTAATTTTCCAAACACATACAACTTACATATACAGTATGGTTCACATAACAGGTTGCCACACACGGTGACTGCAGGACATCATGCACTAACATTGTACACAGATCAATCAATCAATGTGTCCCTCCAGACATCATCTACTTTATGTATAACTATTAAATATAATGAATATATAGCCTTTAAACATCTTCCTAAAGTGTACCCTTGTGTTAATGTACTACAACTAATAAACAGGTATCAGAAGAAACAACAAAAAAAAGAAAGGAGAAGAAGGGGAGGACCCCTAAGGGTTTATAACATGTATACCTGTGGACATCATGACACTGAAATGAACAAAATGAACAAAATGATTAAATGCACCTACCTTAATATTCCCAGCACACGCAACCATAGGGAGATATCACCACATATAAGACAAGGCTTCATGGAATATTATAGTTACACCTTCTCATGGCCACTTCTCACACTGTGTCTGGAGGAAAGACACCACAGAGTAAGCAAAGTAATATAAATAAAGTAGCTACTACTACTGTGGGGTCCAGCTACTGTAGTAATACACCTGTAAAGTGCAATCTATATAAGTTAGATAGGAATGTCCCAGGTATAATTACAATGATTCCATACCATAACATGTACGTCGTAAACACCTACAGATCCTTAACTTACACTAATACCCACAGAGCAAACAATATAACTTGTGGGTAAACTATGTACAACTTGTATCATTTCAGACGAAACCTAATGGAGTCAGTCACTAACAACATTAACAGTATGGCAGAAGAGTCATATATACGCTAGACAAAAAAGCATTCAGGTCAGAAATTGAGTGGCGGCAGTTAGATATGTAGAAACAGGTCATCCAATACCAGCTCTAGCAGACAGATATGCCATGAAAGGGACCCAACAGAGAGAAAAGGAATGCATCTTCCCAGTAAATATGTGTGACCGCCTATCAAGTTCAAATATGGAAGAAAGTGATGCTATAATGTCATTGATACCTGGCGAGATAGTGCTTTGCCAATTCTGCAGGGTTGCCCGTTTTACCTGCATACTAAGTAGCATTAGCCATCTAAGTTCCTGATGACTGAGAAGAGGTTCACCAGACCTCAGACCCAGCAGCATAAGAGCTGGGTTAGCAGGGACCTGGCAGTGGAGTATCTGGCTAGCCTCATGCACCACTTTCTCCCATAGACCATGTATCCGAGGGCATTGCCAAAGAATATGATATAGAGATCTCCTCCAGGCTGGAGGCATCTCCAGCAAGTGTCATGTACAAGGATTTTCATTTTCTTTAATATTACAGGTGTTCTATACCATGAGTGCAGTATTTTATTATGCATGAGTCTACTCCGGGTATCTTTATGAATCTTGTATCTGACTTGCTAACACTGTTTCCACTGTAAATCAGAGATTTGTATATTTAAGGCCTTTTCCCATTTAGACTTAGATTTTGAGTTGGAAGAAGGTAGCGTGTTCCTCACTGCAACGTACAAAGTGGCTGCAACTTTGTTAGGTAATTGGAGCCAACCTTTTAGATGTAGATTATGGACTGAAAGAGCATTACCCTGACATAGAAGGGGTCTAAGACCATCACACAATTGCAGATATTTCTAGAAATCTGATTTATCCAGACTCCATCTGGACTGCACATTCTGGTATGTATCCACCACCAGGGAGTTTGACTCCAAGATGTCCTGGGTGAATGTAATCCCCTTCTTCTGCCATGAGGGCCAGACCACCATGGTGCCCCCGATGGTTATGCTAGGGTTACCCCATAGAGGCATATACACAATGGGAAAAGCTGGGAGTCTTATTTTTTTTATGTAGAAACCTCCAATATCTGATTGAGGAGCCAATAGTGGGGTACGATAAAGACTCCTGACGAGGGGATGAGCAGAGGAAGGAGACTGCTGTAGGGCTATTACAAAGAGTCTGTTCAAGCATTAGCCACTGAGGGGATTCAGTATTATAAGGGTAGAACCATTTCAATGTTTTTGCACCTTGAAAAGCTAGTTTATATCTTTCGATCCATGGGAAACCCCAACCGCCCTGCCTAAAGTGGGCCCGAAGCTGGTTTCTGCTAAAGCGAGGTCTGTCTGAACCCCATAAGAAGGAGCCAGTCTTCACATCAATTTTCTGAAGTCAGTGAGTTGGAAGAAGAAAGGGAATATGTGCTATCAAATAAAAGAGTTTGGGGGCAAGGGACATCTTGAAGGCCGCTATCTTGCCTGCCATAGTCAGATGAAGCTTGTTTATATGCTCCAGTTCAAGCTTACATTTAGACAGTAAAGGGCAAAGGTTGTTATCCCACCACTTTGTTAGGTTAATCCCAACCTTGATACCCAAATATTTGATCGTATGCTGTGACCATTTTAAACCAAAATGAGCCACAAGCTGGGAGTGGAACTGTGCATTAAGAGGGAGTACTTCCATTTTGGATTGATTTACCTTTAACCCTGAAATGGATGAGAAGTAGTCCAGGATAGCTAAAAGTTGGGGTACAGACTCATTGACGTCCCCCAGCATTACTAACTGATCATCAGCATATAGTATGGTAGAAACTTGAGCCCGCCCTCGACCTATACCTTTTCTACGCGGGTTCTGTCTATTGGCAGCTGCTAATGGCTCGATAGCAATGACAAGCAAGAGAGGGGAGAGAGGGCACCCTTGTCTTGTACCTCTGTATTGAAGAAATGGTTCAGATAAAACCAAATTGGTAAGGACTTTTGCAAGGGGAGATGTATAAATGGAAGAAACAGCAGCTCTGAAATGCAGCCCAAAACCCAAGTGTTGTAAAACTTTCTGCAAATAGTCCCATTCCACAGAGTCAAATGCCTTTTCAAAGTTGATGGCCACAGCATGGCATTGATAGATCTTGACTCGCTATATGAATGAGATTAATAAGTGTTCTGATATGGTCGGCACTATAGCTACCTTTTACAAAGCTGACCTGAGATGGATGTATCAGGGATGGTAAAATAGGGGCCAATCTACTAGCTAACACTTTAGCATAAACCTTGCTGTCTGAATTTATCAGGGATATGGGGCGATAACTAGCCACCTCCTCGGGAGGTTTATCTTTGTTTCGGAGAACTGTAATAATAGTCTCCCTTAGGGTAAGGGGCAATATGCCTTTTTCCTTGGTCTCCTTAAATACCTTGCATAATGGGAGAAATCAAAGGGGATACTATCTGCAGAAAGTCCACAGGAAACCCATCACTTCCTGGGGTCTTCCCTTTCTTTAATGCCATCAGGGATGTCGCAACCTCTGTTTGAGTCAGGGGTTCCTCCAGAGAGGCACATTGCGCTGGGGACAGCTTCGGAAGCCTCACGCTGTCTAAAAATGATGTCATGTCCGGACAGGGATTAGTTCTGGTTGACATATATAATTGAGAGTAAAATGCCATCATTATGTCGTTCACTCCCTGAGGGTTTGTTTTCACTATCCCTGAGACTAGGTCTTTCAGCCCCCCTATGTACCTATTCCCTTGTTGTCTCTGCAGTTGGTATGCCAGGATTTTCCCACTTTTTTCCCCACCCTCCCAATATGAATGTTTTAATCTAATAATTGCCTTTCTGGAAATAAGTTTGTTTAACCTGGTCCTTATGGCAAGAACCCGACGGCCCCACAGTGACTGAGAAGATGGGTGAGATTGTGCCTTAAGAGTCTTTTTGGCACTAAGAAGGTCACCTTCCAGTTGTGCCATTTCCCCTTCCCTAGTTTTTCTCCTATGAGAGGCATACCCTATAATCTTTCCCCGCATAGTCGCTTTATAAGCCTCCCAGGTGTTTTGGGCCAAAGAGTCTTCGATAGGGTTTTCTCGATGAAAATTTATGGTTTCTGATTTAGCCCATTTTACAAAATTGAGGTCCCGCAGGAGTAGCGGATCCAGTCTCCAGGAGGATGACCTTAGAACCAGATGGCCCCAAGAAATAATCAATTGTACTGGTGCATGGTCCGAAATTACCATGGGGAGAATAGTAGAATCCAAGACTAGGCCTGTAAGGGTATGGGAAATAAGCCAGAAGTCCAACCTACTGTAAGTGCCATGAACCCTGGAGTAGTAGGAGTAGTCCCGGACAGAAGGATGCACTAAACACCATATGTCTACCAGCTGGTATTCAGAACTGAGGAGTTGAATAGCCCAAACCCCTCAAGTGTGCGTTTCCTTGCCTTGGTCACTCCTGTCTAACACGGGGACTAATGTGAGATTAAAATCCCCCACGAAGATAATAGGTGTAACTTGCTCTACCATTGTGTCTAGTTTGGAGTTCAGATCCAGAAAAAAAAGAGGGATCATCCACATTCGGGGCATAAATGTTTACTACCAGGAGATGGCCATTGGGGGTATCTAGCAAGGCTATTACCCATCGCCCCTGAGAATCAGCCTTCCTCCTTACCACAACCCATGGAAGTGACTTGTGAAGCAGGATTGCTATGCCTCTTTTCTTAGTGGCAGCACAGGAATGCAGTTCCAAACCCACCCAGTCCCTGATTAGGTATTTACAATCTTTCTCAGGGAGTTTAGTTTCTTGCAAGAAGGCAACTTGGGTTTTAAGCCTTTTTAGATGTGTAAACACCTGCTTCTTTTTGGAAGGAGAATTTAACCCTTTTACATTCCAAGTTATAAAATAAATATCATCCATTGGGAAGATTGTAATAAAATATTTTTGGGGGAGGAATAGGGGTAAGGTCGACTAACCGAAGGGGAGCACAAACCCATCGTATCGTTTCCCCAGATCCATACTGCAAACATAAAAGCTAAAGACAGGATTTGCTAGTGACTAACATATCAAACCTATGCAGCACAATTATGAGTGTAGTCTGAAAAATAACTGAAAGTAACAATCATAAACTATTTACAAGCAGAGCGCTACCTTGCGCAGTGGTGAAAAGCAGTATCCCAGGCCGAGAAGTCAAAATCCTCACAGGCTGTATCACTTCACCTAGAAAGAGGGTGGTGGACTTGTACACTAATGGGAACTATACTACCCCATATGAGCAACTCTTTCCCGGGGGTCCTTATGAGTGGCTATAAGTAGTATCGTATTGATAGCCCCACACACATTTCCTCTAGCAGCAGTCCAGTCCAGTAACAAACCAGATAGCCTTTATAATCCCTTAGTTCTCTGCGATCTCCAAGTAGGGACGGAATTCTCCTTTTCACCTATTAAATACGACAGGAGCATCCCTTAACAGAGCTGAGTCATAATTCCCTGGGTCAGTCATAGATAGGAGAGATTAATTTTATAAACAATGCTTCTCACTACAACCTCTCCCTTCCCTAGCCCTACAGAGAGACCAGAGTACCCTGATACAGACTACTGTTAAGGTCAAAGTCAGGGCGAGTATTTTCTAGACCCAGCGCTATATAAAACCCCTGTTAGCTCCATGTAGAGCAAGGAAGGGCTGATTAACCCAGAGGGCAACAACCCTATAAGAGGGGAAATGCCCACACTTAATCCTTCTCCCTCCCAATCCCTATATCCACCCAGCAATTCAAAATACAGACAAGGACACTTATCTAACAATCTTCCTATGCATCCAATAATGGCAGAGTTTCCGTGTCAGATGGAGACTGATGATCATGGTGATCTGGTACCCGAGAAGCTGTTTAAATGCAGGTCTTGGATAGAGTTCTTAAGTAGGGACACAGCTGGAACGTTTCCACAGATGGGGGATTCAAACTTCGTAACCTCCTGCACCATCTCCTCCTTGGGATATTCAGGATTTCGTCTTGGGAGATGGTGGCGAGTGGTGCATATCTGTTGGGGGAGAGGAACTGAGATTCGCAGCCATCCGGTGTAGACATTGAGTTAGGAGTCAAGTCCGAGACATTCCCTGTTCAATCTAGGGGATGGGTACTCTTGAGGTGCTTCTCGTTTTGTTGACGTTTCTGTGATCTGGCAGGGAGAAGTGGGTTCTGGCCTTGAAACTGAAAATAATTTGGATGTGGTGTAGAGGTGAAAGTGCTATCTAGCACTACAATCTTTCTTTGATAATCCACTGGCACAACAGGTTCCATTTGGGCCTTGTCGCCATTAACATTCGCTGGCCATTTCTTGTTTAAATATTCAGACAGACTGTTCGGGGTGGCAAATGAGAGGAATGACCCATTCTCCTCTAGGCGCATGGTCGCTGGGTAGCGAAGCGAAAATTTAATACCCCTTTCATGCATTATGCACCTGGCATCTGAGTACTCTTTCCGGCGAGCCGCCAGATCACGAGACTAGTCCTGAAAAAACATTATTTTGTGCCTTCGCCAGTAGAGAGCTCTGAGTTCAAGGGCACGAGATGCAGCCCATTCCTTGTCAGCAAAGTTTAGAATTCGCAGCATGAGCAGCCTGGACCTGTCACCAGGTTTTGGCTTGGGACGAGTGTTCTATGCACTCACTCAATTGTGAAACCGGGAGGGAGATCGTGCTTCAGGAGGTCAGAGAGGGTATCATACAGAAATTCAATAGGGTTTCCCTGCTCTACACCTTCGGGGAACACTAAAAGCCGCAGATTGTTACGCCGGCTTTGGTTCTCCATGTAGTCAACCTTACCCTGCAGAGCCTGGATTGACCGTTCCTGATCCCTTATTGTAGAGGAAAGATCTTCCAATGCAATGGCGTTCTCCTTTGTTTTTTGCTCGGTTGTGTCTATTCAGGATTCAAGCCTATTAATTGCCGCTTTAGTGTTATTCGCTGCAAGTGTCACCTCAGCCATTTGTTTCAATAGTGTAGCAAACATATCCTGGGTTTGCTCTGTGCTGGGTCCTGCGGCCTTCCCAGGGCCGCTCTATCTCGACATTGTAATGTATCCTAGACCTTGTCCCTTTGGACAGACGTGAGAAACAAAATTTCTTGGTATAACCAGCTGACCAAACAACTTCCGTTGCCTGCTCTATTACTGTTCAGTGCATCTCGAGTTGAAACATGGAGCTGTAGCACAAAATTGTCCCCGAGTTGCAGAGTGCTCACATCAGGCAGCCATCTTGATAGCAGCCAAGCCACGCCCCCGTGTTTTCATTTAAAAAGCAATTTGTAGTATGCTTGTAAGTTTAAGCAAGTTCGTATCCAGTTTCTGGCATCTTAAAATGCTTCAGTGTGGCCACCATTGTTTCTCTCTGTTGATCTTTTTATAATTAGTGGTTGCTATGGTAACATGCAGGAACATTCTTTTTTTTTCAGGCTTGCTCAGTCCCTTTTTCTAGGGACTTAGTGTTTTACTCTTTTTTTTTTTTGTCGACTTTCTTTCACTCCAGTCGCAGCCCGACAAACCTCTCAGGCATCCTTGTCCATGTCCTGCCTGCCTGAGGCTCCCAGAACTGCAATTCCGCTCTCCACCACTCCCCCACAGCCAGCATCCTCAGTTTAACCCATCCAGAATGGGTCACCCTTCTCCACTTGGGGACTCTTCTAAGGCAGTCTCTAACTGCAGGTGAGGGACAGCAGGAGAAACTGGAAGGCCAATCAGGGTAAGCCCGATAGAGGACATGGGGACAGGTGCAGTCACCTGTTCCTTGGAGCTGGATTTTTCCTCTTTTCAAACCTCCCCCTTCCCTGCATGGGCATGGCTAATGCAACAGCACATGGCAACCCTGCCAATGTCAGCCGCGCTGTATAGTGTGCAGCCTGTGCACTGCAGCACTCCTGATCTCACCAGAGCCACTGGTACATCAAGCGATCCTTCACCCACCCACCCACCCAGGGAGGAGAGACACCTGACTGTGCTCAGTCCTCTACCATCCCCTGCCAACCCACAGATCCTGAGCTCACTCCCAAACTTGGGTCACCAGCACAGCACGAGGTGTGGCATCAAGCACATTAACCCTCAACACCACTGGGCAGCCCCGTGTTTTACTCTTTGAATTTGACATAAACCTTTTGACCTTTTTCAGGCATGCTCAGTCCCATTTTCTGAGAACTTATTTTTTTATTTACTCTATTTACTTGACATGGGCCTTTTGTCCTTTTTTTACAGTTATTTTTTTGTTGGCATATATTTTCCATAGTTAAACTTTTTCATGTTGTTCGTATCTGTTCAGAGCATTTCTATTTTTACTATATATTACTGACAAGATTTTTTACTGGCAACATTTTTTAATCTTATTTTGAAGGATTTTAAAACAATAAAATGGTTTATTTAATCTTTTTCTCTCCCGTGTTCCAAACTGGTTACTGACTTTGGCTACTGAGTTTGGCGAACACCAGTTTCCTGTTCAGTTGCATTGATATCAAAGGGTTCAAAATCCACGTCTTTTTTTTTATAGAGTGTGAAAGGTACTTAAACAGAACCTGTATTATTACATTCTAACTGGGACATAAGGCTGCACTAAAATAATGAAGCCCTTCATCCTGACCTACCCGGTCACAACATTTTTATGACTAATAGGTGGCCATTGCCACACACCCCCAAGATAGGAAATATGGTAGTGGTCAGTCTATGTAACTTGGATTTTTAGACACTCTACAGACTATTTCTGATTTTATGATTATTAATCCAGGGAATTCTATGCAATGTCCTAACTATCTGTCTTTTAAGTGTCTACTCCACAAATTCTAACCATACTATTTCCTCATTAACCACATACCTTTTGACTAAAATGCCACATCTATCTATCCAGAATGGCTCTCTTCAAAATAAACATTGTTCTACATTTCCTCCTCTCAAAGGGCTTTCAACTTTCTCTAATCCTACAAATCTTAGGTTTGATGCATTATGTCTAAATTCCATAAAATATTTTGCAAATACAGCATCTATGTTTCCCCTTCTCATATCACTCCTGTGTTCATTTAGACATGTTTTTAGACACTAAGATGTTTGACCTATGTAGTGTAGGTCACAGGGGCATTTTAATAGGTAGACCACCTGTTCTTTCTGGCAAGTTATAAATTGTTTAATTTCTAAGTGTTCATCTCAATATGGATTGTAAACTGTTTTTCTTTTTCTTGTGCTATTACAGTTTTGACATTGTCAACATGGGTAGTGGCGGATAATTTTACTTCTACCTTCAAAAATCTCACATTTTCTCCCTGAGCTGTGATACATTACATGGCAAAATCTGTCTCCTAATGCTTTAACATTTTTGGCTATTATCAGTGGTTTCTCACTGAAGGCTTTCTCTCCTATGACCTTTGAACTCAGAATCTCCCAGTGTTTATGTATAAAATATTTAATGGTACCGAAGTTGTCTCAGCAGTTGATTACTACTGTAATGTTATCCTTGATAGTGTCTAGTTTTGGAACAGATTTCTATCTGTTTCTGTCTAAATCACCTCATGATGATAAATTACTTCTGCACCCGGCTGATGCCAATGTACCCTCTCTATAACCTCTTTCCATAAATCTTTCCTCCATATCATCTGCTGCCTGGTTGTAGTCTTCTTCTGTGGTTAAGTTTATTTTGGCCCTTATTAGATGGCCGTATGGGATATTTTCCATCAATTAGGATTGTGAAAGCTTCTGGCATATAAAAGGATGTTCCTATACGTTGGTTTTTGACATACAGTACCTTTGTTTCTAGATTAATACCTCATTTGAAAATATTAAGGTCCAGAAAATTTACTCAAATGTTATCATATGTCATAACAAACTTAAGGTATTCTGTTTGAGTATTCAAATAGCTGAGAAACTTTTTAACTCCTCTCCTGTTCTCTTTCATATGCATAAACAGTCATTGATAAATCTTTTCCAGCATGTTATTTCATGTTGATACACATTCTCTTCACTGAATACATATTTTAGTTCAAATGAATCCATAAATATGTTAGCACAGCTTGGGGGCATAGATGACCCCATAGGTGTGCCCTTACATCGCCAGTAGTAGCTGTTGTTAATTCTGAAATAATTTGTTTAATACCAATTCAGCCATTTGGAGTATGTACCAATTTGGAGGGTTTTCATTAACACTTCTCTCTTTCAGTTTATCTTCTAGGGCAGCAAGACGGTCTTTGTGGGGAATGCTAGTTTGGAGGACTTTTACATCAAATGTTGCTAGTTTGCCAGAATTAACTCCTCTTTGTTTGTTTTATTCAGTAATTGTATAGTGTCCTTACTATCTTTAAGGTACACTCTGGCTGTTGAGACCAGTAGTTGTAAATAGTAATTAATACAGACAGAAATGTATTCCAGTGTAGAACCAATTCCAGCTATAATTGGTCTTCCTGGTGGATTAGATGAATCTTTATGTATTTGTGGGAGGACATAAAGAAATGGCATAATGGGGTGTTGTGTAAGCAAGACCTTATACTCCCAGTCAGTCACACACCTGTTTTCCAGTTCTTCTTCTAATAGTTGTTTGACCTTTGTTTTAGCTATCTGTGTGGGGCTATTCTCATATTTTTGATAATATTCTTGGTTTTTGAGTTGGCACAGATATTTGGTCCTGTATTTATTACTTTCCATCATTACAATCCCTCCTCCTTTATCAGCTTTTTTAATGACAGTTGAGTTGCTATTTTCTAGGTTTCTTAGAGCTGCATATTCCTTTGCTGATAAATTAAAGTAGCTTCATCTATCTTCTCATTTTTTTCCAACCTTTCAAGCTCTTTATCTACCATTTCCATATATGTAACTATATTGGGGGGGTATCGGTCCTGGTAGGAGGAATTTGGGCCAGTAGTCTAAATTAAGTGCTAAAGTGTGTCCTTTTTCTTTTTCTTTTGGGTCACTAAGATTTTCTATTGTACTAAAAAAGTATTTTAGTCTTATCTTTCTGAAGAATTTTTGCATGTCCATTTTTAGTCGAAAATAGTTACGTTTCTCATGGGGGCAAAAGGCCAGTCCAAAGTACAATATTTTCTCTTTTATCTCATTTAGTTTTCATTTTGAAAGGTTAAAAATGATGGATGCCCTCTCCATTTGGCTCCTCGTGGCCACTCTTTCTCCTATGGTATATGTTTCTCTTCTGAACTCGAGATCATTGTCTATACCTTGTTCTCCTCCTCTTCTTTATGCTTCTTTCTCTGTATACTCCTTGGTAGTAACACCACCCCTCTTGCCTCTGACTCTCTCTTTGCCTCTGTTCCACCGTGTACGTCTCTCTCTGTAGTGATGCTTCTAAACAAAGGTTTGTATCCCTGTTGCTTACTACTACCATCTAGGCTGCTGTCTGAACTGTAGAGGTTGCCATCAGAATCTGGGCAGTAGCCATATTGTTGTTTGTAAGGTGAAAATATATTATATGTTTAATCCTTCCCTTCTTTGTAATTGTTTAAATCTCTTCTGAACCATTTTCAATTTTTGATCAATTAAGTTATTCTCATAATAATCAAGTGCTTTCTGGATTTTATCCAAAAAAATCTAAGAAGTCTTTTATGTCTGTTTTTTTGTTGTACTGTTCATAAATTGTTTTAATTTTTCTGCTTATGTTGACTAATTCTATAGTCAGAGTTCCAGCTAAAAGCAAAAGGAAATCTAAGGAACATTTATTTCTAACACCATTCCATTTTTTCTCTAATTTGGCTGTTGTAAAATCTAAATTTTGTTCTGTTGGAACCCTCGGACCTCTTGGTATTCATTTTTGCTTGTAATATTCAATTATGGTGGCACTAGGTCAGTCTAACCTCAGTTCCCTTTGTTTAAGTGTTTCATATTTCCCAATTAGATTTTTAGTATTTAGTTCACCACTTAATGTTTTCTTGTTAATAGATCCCTGTAAGATTCTCTCTTCACCCTAGCATATCTTACTGTCTTTTTGCATTTACTAACTGCACTCTGTAGATGTGGTTGTCAGTTTGAAGACCTGAGGATTTAAAACAACTCCAGCTTTTGTCCCTCTCCTTTATCTTTGTGAGTAGGTTCTTTTGTAACCACCATGTTTGTTTGCCTTTCACTCAATGTGTTATAAGTGGGAAGTGTTGATCCTGAAGCTCCATAAATTTTACAAGGAAAAAGTCAAGGGCAGCCTGCACATTAGGTGCATTGTATAGAGTGGTCCAGCTGACATTGGACAAGTCACACAGAAAGTTTTCCTTGATCAAATTTGGTGTAATTGCAAAACGTGTTAAGTCAAGATTTTGGTGTAGGGGCAGCACCTGTGTTCCATGTGCAAAAAATAGATGAGTGGTCTGTGATGGTGTCTGCGAGTGTGCCAGCAGCCAAGATGTGTTCAGTACGATTTTGCTAATACCCAGTCTATAAGAGTGCTAGAAATGGATTGAGGAGCAATCCTGGTGGATTTAGAGATTAGCTGATGTAAATTGTGGTTCTTAATCTTTGAGAGAGATGAGGTTTGGCATTTCCCCTGCCAGTTTATGTTAATGTCCCCAAGAATAAGCACTTTGTTTTTACCAGATAGTGTCGAAGTTTGGTTTAAGAGCTCATCTAGGTCAGTTAGGCCACTGTTCGGTTGGGGGGGTTATAATTACAGACTATATGTAACTTTTTTCCCCAAGGGTAAAGCGTGTGTGTAGGGATTCACAGTGGGGCAGAGAAGTCATGTTAATGGCAGTGAGGTGAAGGTGTTTTTTAAATATATGGCTACCCCGTTGCCTCTTTTGGTAGACAGTCTTGCCCTTCTGAGTAGGTCATAGGAGTTTAGGGTACAAAATAAGTCTGGTGTGGAGGGTTTGAGCAAGGTTTCCGACAGACGCAGAATGTCCCATTTGTACAGGTTCACCCATGCATCAAGTTCGGCAAGATTGTGCTCAAGGCTTCTAATATTATGATGTGTGATAAGAAGGCCTTTTAAGTTTCATATCAATGTGTCAGTGTGAGAGAGGTGATTTGTTGGGCCCGGATATGTCTCAATATCACTGGAGAGTAGGAGGGCTAATAGTAGGATATATCATAGTTTCCGGTGTATAAATGGAGAGAGGGTGACTTTACAAAGCAGGCATTTTTTGGGGTCATACAGTGCTAGGTAGATAAAGCCTTTATTAATTAGGATGGGGTGAGGTCATGTTCTGTTGGGGGGAATATGAGTATGTTAGAGAAATGGAAGACATCTAAGGGTGGTGAATAAGAAGAACAGCCCACAGTGCTGGTGATAGAGGGTAAATTGATAGCAGAGAAAAGGATCATTAAAAAGACTGGCATCAACAATGCTTCAGATTTTAGATGACTCATGGTTAAAGCCAGTCACTGCAAGAGCAGTGAAGTGACTTGACTAAGATTGCTGTGCTTATGGTAGGTACACGTCCTGTGGGCATGTCCAGGAACCTGATTCAAGTTAGCTAGTTTTCAGAAGCTTAAGGTCCGAAATGGTATTTGCCCCTAGAGGTTGGATACTATAACAGATCAATGGAGAACTGGACACTTAGTCATCTGATCCTCCTGTGCCTATATAAAGAAATGTCCACCCAGGGTGGGTGAGGAGGGGAGGGTGGGAAGCCAGCATACTGCACCGGCGGGAACAAGAATCAAACCCTCTGAGTGGCTCTAGGTTGTTGTCCCTCTTTCAGTGCTTACTTGGTGGCATCTCTTTGCCAAGATCTACTGGTGTGGGTTGGGCTAGGGCAGGCATCTTTCCTGAAGTGGCTTTTTGGGTGGAGCACGGCCCAACCTGTAGATCAGGCAATAACCATGTCTCTCATCCCGGGCAATGTCTTGCAGTAGGAGCAGGGTCACAGGTCTGCCTGAAGAAGATGAGGTGATGGCAGTCCAATGGCTAAGAAAGGATCAGCACTCAGAGAGTCTGGGGAGAGAGGGAGGGAGATTAAGTACAGGATGGCTAGGGAAGTAATTCAAAGAGAACAATAGCTTAAGATGTTAACTGTGTGAGAGAGGCATAGCTTAGGATAGCAATAGAGAGAAGGAGAGATCAGGTTGAGGGATAGATAATATTTAACATTTGAAGAAGGGTAAGTTAGTAGACTAAGGCAATAGAAGGGCTGTACTTCACTTATAAACTCCAAATAGTAAAACTAACTTAACAGGCTAAAGCAGAAAAGAGCTGTAAATCACTGATAAACTCTAAATAGTGAAACTTTGAAGATTAGTTAGAAGAGAGCAATAATTCACTTCTAGATTCTTATGCTTATTAGGCTACAGTTAGAGAGTATAGGGGTTGTTCTAGGTATGGAGAGTAAAAATCACTGTTTAAAAACTAACGCTATGTAGACCTTAACACTGTAAATCACAGATAAAAAAATAGTGCCATGTAAACCTTAACACTGTACTGTAAATCCAAATTCAGGTATAAAACTTCAGAAAACTGCAGTTTGAAATGAGATAAAGTCTGTCTGGGAGCTGTAATATGGTCTTAGACAGCAGAGCTTAGTTCCAGCCAATCCGGATAAGGCAAGTGGGAGTCTTGGCCAATCAGCAGCAGAGCACCAACAATTCAAACAGTTCTTTGTTTGTTGGCCAAGGTGGCCTGGTGCTTTCAACGTAACTGGGGAGTTTCGGCGTCTGCAACCGAACCCTCAGAGTTGCTCGAGGTTGCTGTCCCTCTTCCGGTGCTTACTTGGCAGCATCTCTTTGCCCAGATCCACCAGCTTGGGTCAGGCTAGGGCAGGCATCTTTTCCTGAAGTGACTTTTTGGGTCTGGAGTGCCCTCACCTGTAGATCAGGTGGTAACCACATCTCTCATCCTGGGGAATGTCTCACTGTAGGAGCAGGGTCCCAGGTCCACCTGAAGTGGACGAGGTGGTGACAGTCCAATGGCCCAGAAGAGCTCGGTGCTCAGAGAGTCTGGGAAGTTTAACAGTCTGCAACCAAACTCTTGGAGTGGCTCAAGATTGCTATCTCTCTTTTGGTGCTTGCTTAGTGGTGTTTCTTTGTCAGATCCACCGACATGGGTCGGGTTAGGGCAGGCGTCTTTTTTCTGAAGCTGCATTTTGGGTGGAGCACAGCTTGACCTGTAAATCAGGCGGTAACCGTTTCTCTCATCCCAGGGAAGGTTTTGCTGTAGGATCTGGGTCCCAGGTCTGCTGGAAGTGGATGAGACAGTGGCAGTCCAACAGCCCAGAAGAGCTCAGTACTCAGAGTCTGTGGAGTTTCGGCATCTGCAACCAAACCAACCCTCAGAGTGGCTCAAGGTTGTTGTTCCTCTTTCGGTGCTTGCTTGGTGATGTCTCTTTGTCCAGATCCACCGGAGTGGGTAGGGCTAGGGCAGGCATCTTTTCCAGAACAGCTTTTTGGGTGGAGCAAGGCCCAACCTGTAGATCAGGTGGTAACCAAGTCTATCACTGCAGGAAAGGTCTCACTGTAGGAATGGGGTCCCAGGTCCACCTGAAGCGGATGAGGCAGCGGCAGTCCAACAGCCCAGAAGGTCTCGGCACTCAGAGAGTCTGGGGAATTTCAACATCTGCAATCAAACCCTTGGAGTGGCTGGAAGTTGCTGTCCCTCTTTTGCTGCCTGTTTAGTGGTGTCTCTTTGCCCATATCCACCCACTTGGGTCAGGCTAGGGCAGGCGTCTTTTCCTGAAGCAGCTTTTTGGGTGGAGTGTGGCCCAACCTGTAGATCAGGCGGTAACCACGTCTTTCATCCCGGGGAAGGTCTTGCTCTAAGAGTGGGGTCCCAGGTCCACCTGAGGTGAATGAGGTGGCAGCAATCCAATGACCCAGAAGGGCTTGGCACTCAGAGAGTTTGGGGAGTTTTGGGGTCTCCAACCGAACCCTCAGAGCAGCTTAAGGTTGCTGTCCCACTTTCGGTGCTTGCTTGGCAGCATCTCTTTGCCCAGATTCACTGGCGTGAGTCAGGCTAGGCCAGGCACTTTTTCCAAGAGGCTTATTGGATGGAGCATGGCCTGACCTGTAGATCAGGCAGTAACTGCGTCTCTCATCCCAGGGAAGGTCTTGCCATAGGAGCGGGGTCCCAGGTCATGGTGCATGCTTGCGAATTCCAGACATATAGCTTCCATTACAATTAGATTGCTTGAATTTGTTGCCATGGTAGTTACCATACCTCTTCTGTTCTACCCAATGTGTTGTTATGTACATAAATGAACTAGCAGCTGTTGGCCACTGCTCCACATATCTGTGGTAAGATGGATACATGAACTGGACAAATGCTGCACGGCATGTGAAATTTCTGTTTCAACAACATCCCTCAGTTCAGGAACTGCCGTTGTGAAAAGTAAGCCCTGAATGGCACATTCCAGTTAGAGCATGATTTGGACATAAAGCATAGGAAACCAGCATTTTCAGTGAATGAAAATGAAAGACCAATAGTAATCATCTCTGCCATATCAGCATTCAATGTCCTGTCCACTGAATGATTAAGGGGGTATTTGCACTGATTTAATAGAATGCTAGCAATAGTTGGTTGGATCTTTTTTAGTTGAGTGCTTTTGGGAACAGTTTTGTACAGGCACTAAAGACAGGAATGGTGTCAATAAACTTGTGACATGGAAGAGAGTTTTTTATAAGGTGACTGACTGTTGCTGCTGCTATTTATCAGTGATTTTACACTATTGTGGACCTTCTTTTCCTCAACCGTTTTTTTCTTCACAATATACTCTGCATCATCTCTACCTCCCAAACCTCCTGCTGATACTTTCTGAGGATGTGCTTGCCACCTAGACATATGTTTGACTTCAAAATGGGTAAGCTGTCCACCTGTGTCAATATGAGATCCTTTCTTACCATGGCTAATTCGGGCATGACAAAGCTGGCATATTGCCACAGTGTCATATATTTCAGACTAGTAACAAAAAATGTCTCACATAAGGGATTTTGAAGAGCACACAAATTTATGTGGAGCACCAGTTGTGGCAGACACCACAACCACACTTTTTTCTGTTCTGGGATATGTGTCATCATAAATTGTATTTTGTAGCAGAGGTTTCCTACCCTTCAATTTGAAAACTTCATACACTTTGCTCTCACCCTTTTTTTCTCTTTTTAGGCTTGCATGAAGGCTCAATGACATTGTCATCCTTACCTTCACCTTCCATTACCTCCTCCTTCTCTTTTACCAGGTCCTCATCTTTCCTGAGATGACAGTGGCACACACAATTCTGCCACTGCATAATCCTCAGACTCAGGATTAGTACCACTAAGCACTGGGGGGCTCTTTGATATTTTTCATCACCAATGGGATTACTCACTGGTGTTAACAGGGTTCAGTAAATTTCAGATAAAATATCTTGCCTCTGGCTGCTGTGTCCTTCTCTAAGACAGCAGCCAAATTAAGTGCTGTAAGCATTTTAACAGTGCCACTACCATCACACACTGCATTTACTCTACTACCTCCTGCAGCAATACTATGTCCCTGTTTGTTTTGACCAGTGGTCAATACTACTGTCTTCTCTGCCTTTTCTCCCTGTCTACCCTTTCCTTTCTCTCTACCACCCTACTCAGTGGAAAATGTTTTTTTCTGCCTCAAATGGCATACCTATTCAACACTTAGCATTGTAGTGATATTTATTAAACCCAGTTGAACATATGCCAGCAACTTGCATTCTTAAAGTGAAAGCACATTCAATGGAAACTCCTTTTGCATTTTGAAAATCAAAAGGCTGATGATTGGTGTGATAATCTGCCCACTGGGGGATGAAGATAGGGATTATTCTAGAGAATAATGATTTAGAGGTGGCTGCCTTGTTGTTACCTGGAAAAAGCTGGAAGTGTTGGATTTACAGGAGATACAAAATAAAGATACTGATATGAAAAACTTGAGGAAAAGATTAGGAAAGGAGGAGAAAGCCTGAAATGTTGTATTAGATTCATACTCTGACCTGATTGTGTAGCAGTTGCCAAAGACAGGAGAAAAGGTTTATTTTGCTCGTAAAGTGTTGAGAGAAGAACTTCTAAGGCTAGCTCATGATGTCAGTGGACATCAAGGTGTTGCAAAAACCTTAAAGATCATGAGAAGATTGGCTTGGTGGCCAGGGATAACAAATGATGTACGATAGTTTTGCAATATCTGTATTATCTGTGCTCAAATGAATCTAACACGAAACACCCAGTTAGCGTTCTTAAAACCACAGCTGAGGGAAGAACCGAGGTGTAATTTATTAATAGACTTTGTTGGGCCTCTACCAAGCACAGCCCAGGGAAACAAGTACATCCTCACTGTTAGGGATTTGTTCTCTAAGTGGATAGAGGCAATACCTCTGAAAAATAACACATCTCTAACCATGGCATGAGCCCAGGTTTGATGCTAAAGTGAAATGACCTGCTGAGTATCAGGTTGGGGATAAGATGACGATTTTAAATTTTCAAAGACCGGAACATGGACTACATAAAATCTGGAGGGGACCCTTCCTCATTATTGACAAGCTGTCACCAGTTGTTTTTAAAGTCATAATCACTGGCAAAAAGAAAGCATTGGAGAAATGGTTCCATATGTATCAAACAAAATTGTTTGGAGGGGGAGATCAGGCTTAGCAATGTAAAGATATGGCTGTCTCCCTCTCTCTCTCTCTCTCTCTCTCTCTCTCTCTGTGAGTCTGTGCTTTATTTTAGTGGCAGTGAAGTTAACATGCAGAGAAATGCCCCTTGTATAATAATTGCTGGCATATTCATATTGATCATCTGCATCGCAACGTTATATTTGTACGAGTTGCACAGAAGGCTGGTATGTGCTGCATGAGGGATCTGACAGAAAAGAGAAGAATGAAACAAAGATGGACATTTTTATGAAGAACTTCATAGCTAATAGGTCACGTGGAAAAATCCACCCTGAATTTGGTCTTAAAAATGCAGCATGAACATTTAGAAGTGGCTTATACATCATGTAATAGGAAACACCACTGCCAGTGGGAAAAGAATTCTGTACAATTAGGTGATACACCTAATATTTCTGAGTAATCAAACACTTGTAATACTAGTAGAAAATTCTTTGAATCCAGTGGGATTATATATGGTGGGGAGTACAAGCTATACAACTACACTGATAAGGGCAAGCAAAGAGGGATAGTCCTTATTAGACTCAATCACTAAGGATCTGCAAAACTCTATACCACTTATACAAGAAAGGTACACAATTCTGATTTCACTTTTATGTATCTGCATGTTAGGAAAGGGGCACAAGAACATAAGTGTTTTGAAACTTTTGGGCTGTGTGCTATAATTGTTTGTTGGAGGAATAGTAGGGCTAGATTTTGCACATAAGGTGTAACAAAGATTTACATCAAAGGGGATTCATATGGACTCAGTCTGATCATAAATCAGACTGCAATTTTGTAATATGAAGCTGTGTTAGCTTGCCCTGATGAGTTGTATGGTTTCTATGACCCAACCAAGAATTTATATCAAACATGTGCAAGTCCTATGGCCCATGAGAATATAAAACTGGATAGGTTCTGGAGTTTAATGACACTTATCAATTAGCCCATCAGGACAGCTGATGAACATGTAATTAGACCTATTACCAGTATCAATGAAACACTTTATAAATTGGAACAGAATTTTATGACTGTCACTCTACGGATAGAAATGTCTTTAAATATAACACAGGAAAACAGCTTAGAAGCATGACATGATAGTGTGCTTCAATCGGAGATGCACAGTTTATAAGAAGGGCCAATTTTTCAGATTTAAGAAATTGTATGATACCAATGGAACTTGTGAGGCCTGAGTTTGTACAGCATTCGATGTATGTATACGTACAAATGTGAATCTTGTGAACTATGTCAGAAAAGATTGTACACTTGTGAAGGAAAAGCATGTATTCCCTGTGAAATAGCTAAGACTTATCCATTGAATGTCACAAGATATTTAAATTATGTTCATAGTGCATAGGATACCGAGTGGTACTTTTGTGATTTTAAATTCTGACTGTGTACATGGCCACTACTTGTTATTTTTTTAAACATACACAGAAATGTGAATGTGATTTCCTACCAGTTGTACCAAGTGTATTTACATGTACCCTGCTATTGGATTGAATGGTTTCATTGCTTTAAAGGAAACTGTAAGGCTGATATCTCTTATACCTAACAGTGATAAACTGAATGCAATGCAGCAAACATTCAGTAATATACAATTGTTCACACCAAGGACATTATGGGATGACCTTGGAAAGGTATCAAAGTGTATTGGCAGTTGGATACCAGAGCCTGAAACATTCTATACTTGGTTTCGCATTTTATTAATAATTGGAGTGGTCTTTCTCATAGAAACTACAACTTGAAGGTAGATAAGGACTGCCTGGCCCACCTAGTCTGCCCATTTCCCTACCTGCTGTATAAGCTCCAGATCTTATTTGATCTGTGGCCTACCTCCTCCTTCCTACCATTAGTTTTGCCTTCTGCCTGTCCCATGTATTTTTGAATTCCACAACTGTTTTTGCCCCCACAACCTCCTCCAAGAGACTGTGCCATGCATCCAGCACACTTTCTGTGAAAAATACTTCCTCATGTTGCCCCTGTGTCTTCCCCCTCCAGCCTCATATTGTGACCCCTTGTTCTTATACATCTCCTTTTCTGGAAGATACTGCCATCTTGAACTCTGTTGATCCCCTTGAGGTATTTGAATGTCTTTATCATATCCCCCTATCCCTCCTGTCCTCCAGAGCACACATGTTGAGTTCTCTCAACATCTCCTTATATGATTTCTGGTGTAGCTTCTGCACCATTTTCATTGCCCTTTTCTGGACTGCCTCCACCCTGTCTATGTCCTTTCAGAGATGAGGTCTCCAGAACTGCATGCAGTACTCTAGGTGAGGACTCACCAACTGCCTGTACAGTGGCATCACCACCTCCTGTTTTCTACTGGTGACACCGCTCTCTATGCACCCCAGCATTCCACCTGCTTTCCTCACTGCCTTCTCACATTGTTTGACTACTTTTAGATTATCTATCATGACTGCCCCATGTCCTGTTCCATTTTGTTGTTGTTAGTACCTCCCCACCTCCCATTGTGTATTGCCTTCCTGGGTTTTTGTTCCAGAAGTGCATGATTTGGCACTTCTTAGCATTGAATCCAAGCTGCCACACTCCTGACCACTCCTCCAGCTTGCCTAAGTCTATCCACATTTGCTCCAACCCCCCCCCCCAGAGTGTCAACTCAATTGGGGACCTACTCTCAGATTGCCCAACTTGTTTACTAACCTCTTGTCTTGGACTGTGTCAAACGCCTTGCTAAAATCTAGATAAGCCATGTCCATCGCCCCTCCCTGATCTACTACCCTTGTCACCCAGTCAAAGAAATCTATCAGTTTCATTTGGCACAATCTTCCTGCTGTGAAGCCATGTTGCCTTGGGTCCTGTGCCCACTGGCTCCTAGACAGTCAACAATCTTTTCCTTTAACTATGATTCCATCATCTTTCCCACCACTGAGGCCAAATTGACGAGTCTATAGTTACCTGCTTTTGCCTCGCTCCCACTCTTGTGAAGGCGTATCACACTCGCCCTCCTCCAGTCCTCCGGTACTGCTCCCTCCTCCAACAATTTGTTGAATAGCACTGTCAGTGGTGACAGTATCACCTCTCTGAGCTCTTTTAATATTCTGGCACTTGTCCTATCCAGCCTTATTTTTTTATCCACCTTCAGTTTAAAGAGTTTCTTTAGGACTCTATCCTCTGTGAATGGACTGGTGTATACCCCTCTTTCCTGTGTGTGTCTACTTGCTAATATCGATCCATTCCCCTCCACTTCTTTTGTGAATACTGAGCAAACGTATTTGTTCAGTGTCTCAGTCTTCTCCAGGTCCCCCTCTGCCCGCTCCCCCTCCCATCCTTTACTAAGCCTCACTATCTATCCCTCCTTTGGCCTTTCTCCTTTCCCTTATGTATCTGAAGAAGGTTTTGTCCTCCTACTTCACTGTCTGGGCTATCCTTTCCTCTGTTTGTGCCTTTACACTTCTGACTGCTTTACTCACCTCCCTCTGCTTTGCCTGATACAGTTCCTTGTGTTCCTGCCTTTGCGTTTCTTTGTGTTTCCTGAATGAAAATTTCTTTCTCTCCAACCTTCCCAGCCACTTCTTTAGAAAATCATAATGGTTTTCTTTTTCTTCTGGCTTTGTTCACTAGCTTCACACAAAGACTTGTTGCTTCTGTTATAGCTCTCTTGAAGTTCTCCCACTGTACCTCTGCTCACCGTTCCTCACCCTGTGCCAGTGTTTTCTTGAGGCATTCACCCATTTTAGTAAAGCTGGCCCTCTTTAAGTAAAGGACTCTGGCTTTAGTGTGGCTTGATTCTTCTACTGTCTTTACCCTGAACCATACTGTACAGTGGTCGCTGGACCCCAGATGGCTGCCCACAGATATATCCATTATTCTGTCTCCATTTGTGAGCACCAGGTCCAATATTGCCCCCTCATGGGTGGGTTCCCCCACAAGTTGCATGAGGCATGCCCTTTGCATGACATCCAGAATGACTTTGCTCCTGGATGTGGCTGCAGCCTTGGTGCTCCAGGTAACATCAGGCATACTTAGGTCCCCTGCCAACAACACTTCTCCTTTCTCTGCCATTTCTCATGATCAAGTTTTTTCCTCTTACTGCTAGCCAGTAGCCATAAATGTATACAAAGATGCCCTTATGACAGTCCCTCCTTGTGCCCTGCCCCCTCTGCTATCCCACTACCATCCTTTTTATTGCCCTGTTGGCCGCAACATCCGGCCATCCTGTGTCCTGGCATACCCAACTAATGCCAGCCAAGTGTACTACCACTGTGGCATGGGCCAGGCCTTCATCCCACTTCTACACTATAAACCTTCTTACCTGTTCATCCCATACCAGTTCATCCCTGTTCCATCCGTGCCTCCCCCTAAATTCCTGGAATCACACCCACCCTTCCTCGTAGGGCCTCAGAGTGTTAGCCAACCAGGAACCATGGTACAGTGGTCTGGTCCTGTTCCTCCAGCTTCTCACAACCAGTCCAGGATCCTGGTCATGTGGCCTCAGCTCCTGAAACATTCTAAGCTGTAAACGGGAAAGGCTGTCAGGCACCTCATTCTTAACTCCTTCAATGTGCTGTGCTTTGAAAGACAAATTTAGCTGCAGCACCAGCAAAACCATGCGCATATGTATCCTGCCCACCATCTCAGTCTTCCCACCCTGTCTACTAATGACCTCCACCACTCCTTTATTGTCACACCAATAAAGGATGCCCTTACCCCACATCCTGGTGCCCAATTCTTCCAACGCTGCCCATATTGGGAATATCTCCAGAAAGGTGATGTCCTTCAAAAGAATGACTGCTTTCCAATGTTCCAGCCATAATTCCGACATCCACTCTCCCTGGAAATAGGCCCCCATACCCAGGGCACTCGACGCATCCATAAACAACTCCAAATCCATATTTCATTCCCACTCGTCTGGCCAAAACATTACTCCATTATAGCTGTCTAAGAATTCCTCCCATAGCTTAAAATCTCCCCTTACTCTTTTGGACATGTCCACCCAGTGGTGTGGCTGCTTGGTCTTCCCTGTGACCCTGCCCAGCCTCCTCATAAAGGCCCTGCCCAGGCTAATCACCTTACAGGCAAAATTAAGGTTCCCCAGCAGTTGCTGTACCTGTACCAGTGGCACCCTCCTCCTTCTTGTCACCCCTGCCAATAGCCCTTTAAGCTGTGCCACTTTGGCAATGGGGAGCCTGAAACATCCCATCTCCGTGCCCACCTCTATGCCCAGGAACTTCAGCAGATGGACAGGGCCCTCTGTCTTGCCCTGTGTCAATGGTATCCCTATGTACAGGCACGTCCCCTTGAAGTCCTGTAACATCTTAAGTGCCTCCCCCTTGTCTTACCAATGAGGAGGAAGTCATCTAGATAATGCACTACCCTTCTGTTCCCATACCTGGTCCTGAATACCCTTTGCACCCAGGTGCTAAATGCCTCGAATGTGGAACAAGCCACTGATCATCCCATTGGCATGGCCTTGCCGAAGTACAGCCTCCCTGAAATTGAAAACCCAAGAGGTCCCAATCCGCTGGACTGACTGGTAGTACTCGAAACGCTAACTTGATGTCTGTCTTGGCCAACCATGCCCCATCAACTGCCCTTATCAATATTATGGCTTGCTCCAGGGAAGCATATAACACTGTCCGGATTTGGTCTGGTATGCCCTTGTTCACCGACGAGCCCTTTGGATATGACAAATGGAGAATGAGGTGGAATTCCCCCTCTGCCTTCTTCAGCATGATGCCCAGTAGGGATACCCGAAACTGGGTGCATGGAGGGGCCTCCAATGGCCCCTCCACCTGGTCTGCCTTAATTTCCTTCAAAATCTTAGCCTACACTACCCCTTCTTTCCCTCTCACTGACCCAAGGTTCTTGGCCCTCATCTCTGCCTTCCCCCTTTGAAAACCCAGTGGGAAACCTGCCTGGAAACCCTTCCTAAGCAGTTCCACTGCCCCCTTATTCAGGTATTCAGCAGTCCACTCTTCCACCACTGCTATGGAAATGGGCATGCACACCAGCAAATAGCCCCACCATCCTGGACACTGTTCACCTCTAATTCCAGCTATAGGGGGTGTTATGCTGCCCTCTGTGGTGTCCCCCACACCCTCTGCCCTGCCTTCCCCCCGGTCCCCCAAAAAGAGCTGCTTATGGTATTGGCCCCCGCTCTGTCACTCTTTTTTTCCCCCTTCTCTGCAACTGGAAACCAGGTGCGACCCCCCGGCATTTTGAGCATGCATGCCTGAACTTGCAATTATTCCAGCTGGAAGTGGCCTTGTTAAAACCCCAACAGGTCTTAGTCCCTGAGGCAGTGGGGCCACCAGCACATCCATCCAGGTTCAACAACTCCAGGTCCCTCTACACCAGAGGCATCCTTGCCTCCACCAGCCCACACAGCCAGCTCAGTGGCTTTCTTCTGCCCCTCCATCCCACTGGCAGCAAGTGGCCCAGTCAACTAGTTTCTCCCCTCCAATGTGGCCCAGAGCCCACTGGCCCCATGTTTACTGTGCGGGGGAGGTGTCTTCCCTGCCCGTGTAATGCCCTTCCCCTCTGTCCTCCCTTGGCCTTCCTGCTTATGACTCCCCACCATGGATAACTGCTTGTACCCCACCATGTTAAGGCAGGCCATCTGGAAGAAAATTTGCCGTGACTGCCTCACCCATCTGCTGAGCGTACCTGGACCTCCCTCACCTCTAACCGTAATGCAGCAGCCAGCTGCCTCTCCTTTCATTGCCATCTCAGTGACTCCATGTGGGTGCCCCTTCAAACTGCCCCATGCCAGCTACCAGGCCTGTGATGGTGCTTGCCTACCCACATGGCCACTCCGGTCCATGCTGCACCAATAACTTGTTATATATTGCTGATCCCCCAAGCGTTTAAAGTAGCTCTTCCCCCTCAAAGTGCATTGCCCCATCAATGAAACAGTTCCCTTCACAGAATTCACCAGTGTCCAGACAAAGTGCCATATTTTTCTCCTGCCAACCCTTGGTGAATTATTCCTGAAGCCTGAGAAAAGCAAGCGCCGCCCCCCCATATTACATTCCACATACCCAGCAAATATTCTCAGTCACTGATGTACATAAACCAACCCTGCTTCTCCAAGATGTCGCATGCTATTTAGGCCTCGAGGCCTATCCACCGAAAAATCTCTGCTCCTGTGCTGTGCCACCATGATCCGGAACACCCACCTGGCCGGCAGCTCTCCTGCACTTACTGGGGCAGCAGGTGGTTCAACAGAGCCCCCCAGACTCTTCCTCCTCCAGCCCCCGAAGTGGGCATCTCCAGGTTGCAAGCGGCCCACTGCCACCTTTCCAAAGGCCCCCCACTTGCAGGTGGTACAGTGCAGCTAATACTCCCCATTTAGAGTGAGAAAAAAAAATGAAAATGCAGAAGAAGAACTCCAAACTGCCTTCTCCAGCCAGTGGCAGTCATCCCCACTCGCTGGGCCCACCAACCTGCTCCGGCTCACTCCCTTGTCTCACGTGCCATAGCATTACGTCCCAGCAACAGGTCCCACTAGGCCTCATAGCCACCATTTTGCCCCAACCACTCCTTCAAAAGTGACGCCCATACCACAGTGCTACTGTAACACATTCTTTTTTTTAAAACAAAAAAAAAACCTCCCAAGCGGATTGTGCTCGAGCCAAAGGAACACTCCTGCATACCACCATGCTAGCAAAGCTGCTAAATCCAGCTCTCAGCTTTAAAGGCCAGCATAGACGCAAATGATCAGCATGGCCCTCGCTTCTAGATGCCAGGGCCTCTGTTTCCTCATAGCTCACAAGCCTGGACAGACCAAGCCATACACCAAACAATTCCAATTCCTTTAAAAACCTCAAACCTCAACTTTTCATCGCCTGTATCTAGCTCATGGCACTTCGCTAGCATTTTTACCTGCTTACTTATACAAGCTGACCCAACAAAGGAAACCAAGCCAAGCCAGGCCAAAACGCCAACCACACTCCAATTTCTCTGAAAAAAAAGAAAACTCATCCTTCTTTCTTTCTTTTTTTTTTACATCACATGAAACTAGTTGTACTTCTCCTGCTTTTTAACCTACTTACTTGTCACAAGACAACCAAACCACAGAAAAAGCAGCTAGATAACTCTGGGCCACATGGCCTGCTAGGCCTAGCTGCCCATGTGCCTTACCTGTATATTGCTGCGATGTACTGAGCTTGAAGTTCAATGAAATTTTCCAAGCAAAAGAGGTCATCCTGAAGTTGCCCTGGCCTGATATAGCCCTTCAGGACCCCTGCTTATGAGCCCTGTGGCTCTGCCCCCAGCCAATCCCTGGGGCTCTGGCCTTGCCTTGTCATTTGACCCTCTGCCTGACCTTGTGATGTCACCCCCAGGCCCCTCCCCTTCCTCTTATCCTTATCCTTTTTCCCTCCCCCTTCCCCCCTTGTTCCTTCCTGGCAGGGGTAATCAGAAAACCTGGCCTGCCATTTAGTGGCAAGCCTCATTATTATTTTACTGACTAGTGGCCATGAGTGACTGTCCACAGCCAAGGATAATCTGTTGTACTTCTTGATACACATGCAATTTTTGTCTGTGCTTTCAGATCTAGTTAGTGAAGAAGACTAACATTTCACAAAGTGTCACAAACAGTGCTCCACAAAAAGACTTTGTGAACTTACACATGCTTATAATCATGTTATGTTCTGATGTTATGTTATGATCTCTCCCATTCCATCTGCCTCTTACTCCTTTCGCTCCAGGGATCCTCACACCTTCTTCTTCCCCCCCTCCCTCCTCTACTGGGCAGTAAGCCCTTTCCTATTGTCTCCCTTCCCACTGGAACCTCCTACTATCTTCCATCCATTTCTCACTCTCCCCATCTTCCCTTAAGCATCAGCTTAAACTCCTGCCCTCCCCCTCCTGCTTGTGTCAGCTCCCTACCTGACCTGCCCTGTATTCCTCACCTCGTCCCAGTTTATGCTTCTTCTCAGTGGTCAGTTTTACTTCTCTTCACATCATTGTATTGATATGTTCATTTTATTCCTATACACTCACTAGATTGTCACTCTGCACTTTTCCCATGTTGCCCTACATTTATTTGTACCTTATGTGTCTGTTATACATCAATTCTATTGTATTTTCTTAATTGTTCACCCTCCCCTGCATCACAGCAGGAAATGAGCCTTGGCTCAGTGTATCTTTCCTGACTACCAATTTAAAAAAAAGTTAATTTTCTAAGTATAAAATAAACGATACTGCACTCTAGTCTGTGTGAATGTAACTTCACTCATGTACAACATTTGTTCTGTGCAAGAAATAAACGGTACTCCCCACAAACATGTGTGATTGTTTCATGCACAGCACATGACATGTATAGTATATGAGCATATGCACACTCACAGAATTGGGGGGGATCATCACTTGTTTCATGCACAGAACAGGACATGCACATGAGTATATGCATATTCATACAGACTTGTGAGGGTGTGCCATTTATTTCTTTCACAGTACGTGGCATGCACATACACATAGGCACACTCCAAGAGACTTCTGGGGACCGCAGTCTGTTTCATGCACAGGACGTGGCATGCATATGAAAATATACACATTCACACACACATATAGGAGGCACATGTTGTGTCTCGTAAGGCACATGGCACATACATGAGCATATGCACAAATGGTGTGCCACAATAAGTATGTGTCAATGTGCATATACTCAGGTACATGTCATGTGCTGTGCATGAAACAAAATGTGCTCCTGACAAATCTGTGTGAATGTGCATATGCTCATTTATATGCCATGTGCTGTACATGGAACAAACATCACTAACCCACAAGCATGTGTAAATGTCACATTCTCAAGTACATGTCATATTCTGTGCATGAAGCAAACAATGTTCCTCCATAGGTCTCTCTGCATGTTCAGAAACTCATGTATGTATCAAATGCTGTTCATGAAACATTGTTCCCCACGTCTGTATGAATGTGCATATATACAGTTATGGCAGCCAGGATTCAACAGAGTACCTTGCAGTATTACTGCAAAATACTGCATTATGCTGCAGGGAGCAGTATAATTCAAGGCAATTAAGCACATTTGTCATGCAGTATTTTGTGACATGTCATTTGGGCTGGCAGTATAGCCTAAAGGTTAGAGTAGCGAGGTGTGAATGACCTTGGTACATCCAGCAAACCAGACATAGGTTTGATTCTCACAATCTCCACTTGCATACTGTGTGACTCTGAGCAAGTCACTTAACTGCCCAGTGCTCCCAGGTTACCCCTGAAAACAGGCATTTGTGCCTAGTGGGCCTTACCTGGTTACCAAAAGACTAAAATAAAAAAAAAATAAAATTTACTGCAAGTGACTGTATTGCATCTTGGCTGGCTCTGCCGTATGCCTTGTTCTGTTCAAGGAAACAATAGTGCTTTCTCTCAAGCCTGTATGTGCATATGATTATGTATATGCCATGTTCTGTGCAGGGAACAAACTTTGCTCCTCCATGCGCCTATTTAAATGTCCCAGCATCTGTACATGAAACAAATGGTGCTTTCCCACAAGCCTGTTTGAATATGCATACACTCAGGTACATCCCATGTTGTGTGGATAAAATAAAACATTCTCTCCCACAACTCTGTGGGAATGTGCATATGTTTATGCACATGCTACAGTCAGTCCATGAAACACCTGGAGATACACCACATGTCTGTGTGAATGTGAATATGTTCATGTACATGTACATGCCACTTTCTGTGCATGAAACAAAATGTGCTCCCAAGACATCTGTGTGAATTTCCATACACTCATGTACATTTCAAGTTCTGTGCATTAAAGAAATGGTGCTCCCTCAAAAATCTGTGTGAATGTTTACGTGCTGCTTTACGTCATGCCCTGTGAAAGAAAAAAAAAAAGCATTTTCCATGACAAATCACTGTGAAAGTGCATATGCTCAGGTACATGCCATGTTCTGTGCATGAAGTAAGATGTAGTCCACCATAAGTCATGTCAAGTACAGTGCATGCTAAATGCCATGCAAGACAAGATGTGCCTTTAATGACCATGGGCTTTTTGCAGAAATAATGCCCTGTGTACCATATGTCAGTTATCAAATGCCAATGTATGCCATGTGGGCTCTAGCTGTAAACTTGTGTGGTGCTTGTGAATGCATGCAGTGTCTGACATGTCTAAATGTGTGCCCCACACACATATATATATTTGTTTTGTTGATATGTATGTTTCATGTATGAATGTGAGAGCATGTGTGCATAATACCAGAGCTACAGTATGTGGTTATAGCCATCTCTTTTGTGCAGTGCCATATTGTAAACTAAATGGATGACATTTTCAGGGGAGTCAATGGAACCATATAGACAACCAAATGCTACTGTACACCATTAAAGTAACATGCTTGCCATTTTCAAACTGCAGGAATGCATCTTTAATATCAAGCACTGCAATGCCTGTGGCATCACTTACACTTATGATACTCTTATACAGGTCTGTGTGTGTTTTGCTGTTACCTCATCTACTTGTCTCAGGCTATGTCATTAGAATAATAAACAACTGTACACACATTTTGGAATTAATTAACTCTTTTTATCATTTTCATTATCCTGCTAAAATTTAGATCACCACTGATGAAACACAGGTGACATTTGTATTTTAGGTTGAACTAAAACAGCGTTTGCAAAAATTAAACTTTTCAGTACTTCCCTATCAAAAGAGAAGTACTCTATGGTATCATTTTCGATGCTTGAGTGAGTTATTCTTTATTGTTCTATGCTTCAGTAGTTTTTATATGGCAGTTTATTCACCATAGCACACTGTAGCAGCATGGTTGACAGCTGATAAGCCAAATTCAACATTTTAAACTCTGCTGAATATTTGAAAGGAATGATATATTTTGAAGCATGTACAAAAGCTAAGTGTGGAGGAAATATGCCATGCTTGCTTTGCTTTTGCATGCACTGGAAAATTTATGTAAAGCTAAGTATTTAACTGAGGAAACTGCTTGCTACCCAATAATTAATTTTGAGGGGGGTTGCTATCAATTGCAACCTATTTTTGACTGTGGCTGTTAATATTATATTGATGTTTATTAACCCATACATCACTGTCTTGGATGGCACATTAGTGAAATACAATTTGGTGCATCCTCAACCTAATTTCTAAAATCCACATCTCACATTTTGACTGTTCCTTTGTATGAGAAATATTAACCCCACAGATGTTGCAGGTTTATCTGTTTTCCTTCTCTGTGTAGAATCCAGGACTGAGACGTTAACCCTTTGCACAACAAAGTAGTAGGTGCAAAGCTTCAGCGTCAGTGACTCAGCAGGTAGCACACTTGCCTCTGAGGCTGGGTGATCAGAAGGCTGTGGGTTCTAACCCCCCTCCAGGCACTTGGTTTAAATCCCAATACTGACACTGTAGTGGAGCATGAGGGGGTGCTGCATTCCTGAGGTGCCATCCTTCGGATGAGACATGAAAAACTGAGGTCCCATCTTCCTGTGCTGGTGGTAGTTCAGGTGGATGTTAAAGATCTCAAGGCACTTCTCGAAAAGAGTAGGCATAAATTGTATTAAGCACAAAAATCATGAAGTACATAAAATAATCATATCAGAATCTTACAAATCATACAAGTGAAATCAACAAAGAAAAAACATAACAAAACAATTACCCTAAAAGGGGACACCAAGGGAAAACAAAAACAAAAGAAGAAAAGGGAAAAGAGGGACTATGTCTAGCAACAGCTCTTTAGAAACATATTCACATAAGAAAATAATTCTTTAATTCATCAATTTTCATATGACTGCTGTATCTGTATTAGTGATCAAAGGCATATTTTGCCATAGTTTTAGAATTTCCCTTTGGGGTAAATGAGCACTCTTGAGCAGGTATATATTCTGTATGTCTTTCACCATTTTTCCACATAGTTCAATATAGGAACAATCCTTTTGCTGAAGCATAAATAGGTACCTGGCCATCCAGATATTCCATTTAATAATAGTAAAGAGTAAGTGTAATTTCTTAAAATCCCATTTACCCCATCTAACAGAAACATGACCATAACTAATATTTTCATAAGTTATTGTCTTGAACAAGGGTAATCTCCATTCTACAGCAATGAAGTCCCAATAATTCTTAATAAAGGAACACTGGAAAAAAATATGGTCAATTGTGTTTCTAGTGTGTTTATATAATGTAACCTACTACATCTTCTTTCTTGCATTTGTTTGTGTTTCTGGTTGTTCTTTATACTGATCCTTTCATGGCATGAAAGCCAGTGGAAATCCCACATATGGGCAGGGATTCTTGGATTACATAAAAGGGTTTTTAGTGACCTCATGTACTGAACTGGACACTTTTCAAATGATATAGTAACTACACATTGGGTAGCCAATAAGGACTTGTATAGGTGTTAATGGGAGGGGACAAAGATAATCTGTTAGAAGGTCACCTTCTACTGTTTTAGCCCAAGAAAGGTATTTCCAAGGTATTGCATGTATGTTGGCCCTTTCAGCGACCTAAGCATACTCTAATCTCATACCTGAAACCAGGATTCACAACGTCCATACAAACAAGATTCCCAGCCCACTCTTTAATTTATTAATGAATGTTTTAGGTTAGCCATGAAGAAAATACTGTTAAAGAACAGAAGTGGGTTGATCATATCCAATCCCCCTTCTTTGATATGTAGGTACAAAATATTTATTTTTATCAGATTAAGCCAACTTCCCCAGACCCCTTGAAAAAATATAGTTAGTAATGAAGTTTCTAGGTTTTTGAGGATGGAGAAAACATAGCTTAAAAATAGAAAAACTGGAACTAAAAAAGTTTTGATTAAGAAAATCCTCTTCTTTTTCTCAATTTTACCCCAATTCCGTTGTAAAACTTTATTTTTACCAATGGCTAACTTCTCTTCCTAGTTTAACTCATCCATCTCTAGTGGGCCAAATTTAATCCCTAAAATAGAAATAGCATCTGTAGTAAGTTGGATAGGACCAAAAGAGGTAATCTGAACAGAATTCTCCCCTAATGCCATCCCACAACACTAAATTTAGAGTGGCGCCTGAAATAGTTCCAAGAACAAAACATAAAGTAAAAGCATGGGTGACTGAAGACTGATCAGCAGTCAAAAGGCACAGATCATCAGCATAGGCCAAAGCCTTGGGAGAAGTTTGACCCTGTAACCCAGTGATCAGTTTAATAATATTTGAGCAATTAATCTTCTTTAATAGTGGGTCTGTAAAAAAGGTGTATAGCAAGGGACTCATGTGGCATCCCTGCCTAACTCCCCATTTAATAGGAACCATAGGGCCTTTTATTCCATTTACTATTGAGACAATAGTGGCAGTGTTATATAAGGCCTTAAGCCAATTTATTACCCCCGGTGGAACTTTGTAATGGTATAAAGTTTCCCATAGGAATTTGTGGCAAATCGAATCAAATGACTTTCTCTGGTCTAGGGAAACCATGAATCTCAGGCATGTATTTGAAATACCATGTGAAAAGACCTCTCTCAAAAGAATAAGGTGGTTATGTATAGCATGCTTTGGTATGGCACATGTCTGTTCTGGAGAAATTACAATTTCAGCTAACGGGAGCAATTGTTTTGTCAAAATTTTTGTGAGCAACTTACAGACTGCATTTAACATTCAAATAGGCCTCCAATTGTTTAGGTCAGCTCTGTCTCCTTTTTTGTACAAGAAAGTCAGTGTTCCTTTGTTAAAATTGAGAAGAATGTTACCAGATTCCAACATGGTATTAAACACTAAGGTGAGTTCCTCACTTAAATACTCTCCTATGACCTTGTTTAATTTGTTAGGCTACCCATTAGGGCCTGGAGAAATGTTGTTTCTGAGCTGGCTAATAGTTTCCAGTACCTCTCCCTGAGTAATCGGTAGGTTTACCATGTTTGTTATGTGGGGGGGGGGCACAGCAGGGGCTATCAGTTCCTTCAGATAGTTACGAATTTCCTGAGAATTAGACAGGATTTCTGTAAATAATTTTATTGAAAAGTCAGTGACCACCTGTAGTATTTTCACTTGAGATAGCTGTATGGACCCAGTTTGGTCCATTAATGCACCCATACCCTACCTGTCGGGAATTATAGTCAAAGGGATTTATATCCTGTGCAGATCCTTGTGTCCCATACTTATGTTGATTACATAATTGGTTTACTTTTTGTTTTAAAAATCCCATCATATCCTTTTGAATTAGATAGATTTGAGTGTTAAGGTCCTGTCCTGTGGTGTTTGCGATAGATCACACGTTTTGAAGGTGGTGTCATTTTTGCAAATATTGGAGATAAGCTTCATTACTTTTGTTCTTACTGTGCTGTTTTAGCAATAAAATTAAGTCCACTTTTGTATCCTCCCACCACATAATGGGGTCATCATAGCAAATAAAAACATACTTTCTGGCCATTAGAAATTGACCTAGTAAACTTAGAAAGGTGTCTTGTCTTCTAGTAGTGAGGTATTGAACTTCCAGATCCCAGGACCACTAAAAAAGTGACAAGTTGTGTCCCACCATTATTGAGACCTTTTTATGGTCCGTAAACTCTAAGGGGCAAACTGTAGCTGCAAAAATGTGCAAGGATGGGGACAGGAAAACATAATCAATCCTTGTAGCTAGAACCCCTTTTTGAAATGTAGGGGTGTGTTTATCTGTACCTTCCAAATATGCATCTCTCAGTTGGGCAGTTCAAGTGATAGAGTTTAAAGCATGGGAGTCACAATTTTTTTTTGTAGTGGCATAAGAGCTTTTGTCTTGTAAACTTAAACCACAATTAAAATCCCCAGCAAATATGATTTGTTTGGAGGTGTGCAAATATGGTTCTATAAGTTGACGGAGATTGATTCTACCACTTTTAGTTTGAGGGGAGCATATGTTTATAAGATAGTAGGGAGTTTGGTTGACTAGATCATACTATTTTAAAAGCTTAAAGTTAATCGAGTGCATTAAAATACCTATCCCAGAGCATGCCTCCTGGCCAATGGACCAGAAGGATGGCCCCCATAACCAGTGTCTCAGAGCTTCTTTGATTTCAGAGAATGTGTGAAATTTAATGTCTTGCAAAAATATCAGCCCATATGTCATAGAGGCCAGAAACCCCAAAACTGTATTTCTTTTATTTACCCTCTTTATACTATTGACGTTAATAGTATGGCAATCAAAAGGATCATGGGACATAGGTGTGAAAGAAGGGACAGGGCGTATTCAGTGAAGGGACCTTTACTATTTTTTCCTTCCTGCCCTAATAGTTCCTTTTAGTTTTGTTCTTGCTTTCCTTTTTTGTGCCCCTCTACCTTTAGAGTTGATTTCTGTGTCAGTAGTCCCATCCGGGTGAGAGGAGAGGACAGAGGAGGTATCAGACTCCTCTCCGTACTCTGCTGATGTCACTTGTGAAATTTCATACATATTGGATGTAGGAAGGAGCAAGGTCCTTACGATTTTTGAGGGGGGTGCTTTCTATTTGGACCTGGTGGAGTGTCTACACCCTGATTGTACAGGTTCAGTAGGTGGTGGCATTGCTGCAGTGGCCTGAGCCTTATCACTTAGATGTTCCTTATTTAAATCCTGTAACATAGAGGGGGGTGGCAGGGGAACAGTTATGCTTACAACTGGGGTCTTATCCCCTCAGCATCTGAGGAGCTGCTGATTTGGAAAGCTCCAGGAGCTCAGAATTTGGCTGGTGTGGGGTCACTCTGCTCCTGATCTTAGCTTTTTGGACTTGAGTGATAATAAAGTGTTGGTCTAGCCCTCCACCATGGTGTTCCTGGTTATGGGCAGCCCAGGTGCAATTTTGAAATGTATGTCCCAATTCCTCACACAGATTGCATCTGCATTCATTTAAACAGTCAGAACTAACATGCCCTAGTTCACCACACAAATTACATTTTACCGTGTCACTACATTGCTTAGGTGGTTGGGGTCCCCACACCTGTAACAGGCCTTAGGCTGACCTGTGTAGAATAAAACCACCCTGTCATTGCCCAAAAAGAAGGAATTTGAGAGATGGATAACCCGAGAATCATCTGATTTCAGTAACACCTTAACGGTCTAGCCACAGGTCCAAATATTCTCAGAGTCCAGGATGGCCTCTGGATCTCCGATGACTGTACATCGCATTTTCAACCAATGCAAAACATCTGATAAATCCACCCCCTCATTCCCAAGCAGTATGGATATATTCTTATATACAAGTTTAGATAAAGGGATAGCCAAGAACGGAGTCCATAGTGCAGTTCTTTTCAGGGTGTGGTACTTTGCCCAAAACCTCTCCAGCCCCCGAGTGATTTTAAAACTTATATCAAAGGTTGTTTCACCCGATATAAGGATCATCACATAGAGTTCATGTGAGAAAAACATAATCAAATCCTCCAGGAGGTTTCTAGCCACATATACCTAGCCGGGGGATCAGGCAGACCACCTACGTAAGACAGTCTCATAGCATTATGCCTCTTGGCAGGTAAAACTGGCAGACGAAATAATGAGGAAAATGTTTTTTTCTGCCTGTCCAGTGCTCTATTCAGAGGAGCGTCAGTCTGGGGCTGCTCATGTTCTTGGTCCTCTGTCACATTATCTGGAGGGGGAAGGATAAGAACCAGGTGTTGGGTTAAATCTAGGCCTTCAGGTATCACTAGGATATCAGCATTAGGGTCTTGTTCTAGAGGCATGTCTTGCGGGGTGGGTGCCTTAAAATCCCCAGGTTCAGGCATTCTGATGGGCTAGTTTCCAGCGACCAATTTTTCTGAATGAGGCTGTTTCTGCCAGCCTGCCCCTTTGAAAGCAGACTCAACCGACCATGACCCAGTTCTAGGTACACTCTTATCTTTTGATATTTCTTGAGTCCCATTAGAATTAGAAGTATAAGCAGTACTCATGGAGGGAGAGGAAATCTCTGGTGCCAAAACACTCGCAGATCTGGAGCTACCTTCAGCAGATGGCAGTCTCTTTGATGCATTCGCATTAGTAGACAGCTGTTGTTTTGTGACAGCCTCAGCCTTGCTGTCAGATTGTAGCTGCCGAATCTTCTGCATGAGCGTAGACTTTGTAGCAGGAAACTTACACTCCTCTGCATCCAACAATTTCTGCAATTTTTGTGTTTCACTTGTGTCCAAAGCTGGGTTTCTCTCCAACTCATTTTCTTCTGGTTCCTCCAAGTCCAAATCAATTTCCATAACCTCTTCCTTCTCAAATGAATTTTCAGAGAGTCCATTTTGATTCTCTTCCATTTCTTTTTGGATCATTACCTCCGTGTTCAGGATTTCTCTGCCTTTCTTCATTGAAGCTTCAGTCTCTAGCTCAGTTGAGACGTGAGAGGAGACTGTCTCTCCCATCTCCACAGCATCCAGCCTCTCACCAGGACTCTCATCCTCCATCTTGGATGGCCAGAGTTTCCTCTTCTGGTGAGTAGGGGAATGTCCCCGTTTCCCTGGCCAAATTTCCCTCCATTCACTAAAATATACCACCAACAGTTTAATCTGGTTCAAGATCAGTTGGCATTCATCTGTATCCCCCTCCTCCGGGTTGTGACTGAAAATAGGCAGAATTTGTCTAGTGCACTTATCCAGTCAACAAAAATGAAATAAATAAACATTTTTTAAATATCTTGGTAATGTTTGAACTCTGTTCTATGTTGCCAGCTTAGCAATATAAAGTGGTATATATTGCATGATTCCAGAACTTGCTTTGCTCAAACTTTATTTTCTATGATACAAAGGGCAAATATATTGGGAAGAAGTTTCAAAGGTATGCTCTTCATTTTGGAAGCAAAAAAAGTCTGCATGCTGGTAAAATACCTAATAGATAGGCAAGCAGAGTTCAAAGTTCAGGCACTGCTGTGTCTAAAGAAACAGTGCTTGCAGCACAATAATTATTCATTTGTCGGAATTTTGATTCACAGTGTCACAGATTATGAAACAGTTATGAAAATGTGGGACCCTCTGAAAACTGTGTGCCTCATGTTTTGGCGTGATTGGGCATCAGTATTGTTTGGAAGTTTTTACTTCTTACAGAACAGAATTCTGCCAAATTTTGAAACATTCTGAATAATTCCACAGAATTCAATTGGAAGTGGAATGGATAGAATTCTGCTGTTAAAAGGGGAAATGTTATTCCTCCGATCACAAAAAGCAAGAGCCCTATACTGTAAACTTCAGGTATTCCATGGAAAATTTTCCATGGCCATTCAAAATTAATTCTAAGGAATCAAGTTGTCAAATGTCATGAGCAATGCACCCATTGGCTGTTTTATGTATGGTACAGAACTGCATTGATCATCAGTTGCTTATTTTATTTATTTATGTCTTTGGTGACCGGGTAGGTGTGCTGATCCAAGGGACCATTTTTAGACTCGACCCAGGCCATAAATAATGGCACATTTAGCAAAACAGAATACAGGATGAGTAACGTGGCCGCAATGCAGGCCATTAACTATGAGGTATAGGGAATTACAGTACAGAGGGTATTAAAGAGCTAGCGTACTGCCTGGAAACTGCATGCAATTAATTGTAACTTTCAGATGTAGTCAGTTATCACTTCTTATATCTCAAGTATTTATTCTTTTCTGCTTGCTAATTAGAAGATTTTCCACCTGGCAGTACTGGGGTGATGTGTGGAGCAGCATTCTGTCTGGAGGGAAAAAAGAGTCAGTTCTGTTCTTCCCACTACAACAACACTGAAACCACATTGACTATGACATCACTAGTAACCAGTGAGGAACCATTTCTCACTGTCAGGTTTCACTTTCACATGAAGCAGCAGGGACTGGCTTCCCCTGGTTACTAGCGGTGTCACAATTTCCAGCATTTTGATTGGTAGCTTGTGAAAGTCACTGCTCAGGCTGTAAAGATTGTGGCGCCTCAAGGTGTTTGGTCTCATTTCTGATGATGTAGTGGGAGGAACAGAACTGACTTTTTTCTCCTTCAGACAGAGTGCTGCTCCACACATCACCCCAGTACTGCCAGGTAGAAAATCTTCTAATTAGCAAACAGAAATTAAGAAAAATACTTTGGATACTGGAAGCGATAGCTGACTGCATCTGAAAATTACTATTAATTCCAAGCAGTACGCTAGCTCTTTAACAAAAAATGAGAATACAATAAGGTACAGGGTGACGTTGTAGGCTAGTGACAAGTCCATATACAGTACATCATCAAAGGAACATGGAGAACAATACAGTAAGGTGACAAAATACCAGATAAAGCATATAAAGTACAATTTCAAAAAGGCACGCCAATAACAAAATCAAGTAACAACCAGGTGGATATTCAAAATTCAGTGCAGCAGTCCACACTAAACAAAGTGCAGTGGAGTAGACTATAGGGAGAGGAGAGAGGGCCAGGTGGGGGGCGGAAGCTGGAGAGAGAGGGATGTCACAAGGGTGGAGGGAGGGAAGGGAATCATCCCAACTTATAGAGATGGACAGCAGCATTTGGCTTCCAGTAGTAGCCAATCTTTAAAGTGGCTTTTGAAGGATAAGTGGGAGGATGACGAGTGGAGTGATATAGGGAGCTTGTTCCATAAGGAGGGAGCAGAGACAGAAAAGGTTTTTCTGCCCATGGTAATGGAGATTCTGGGAACTACCAGGGGGAGGATGAATGATTCACAGAGGCACCTAGTAGCCACTTCACCCATGAGTAGTGATGAATAAGGGACATGGGACAATCTCTGAGTGTACTGTCTATTAAACAACCCAAGGTGTAGTTGAAGCGTCCTTGAAGTGGGAGCCAACCAAGCAATTTGTATAAGCCACAATGATGGGTAGAAAAGAGTGCGAGGTGGATGAAGCAGCAGATGCAGTTGTAAACTGATGTCAGCCTGGAGCGCAGGGCTGACAACATGGGGGAGCAGTAGCCAATAAGGGGTAGAAGGTTGCCTTGTGCAATTGCTAGGCATGCCTCATGGGACAGGAATTAGTGTATTATTTTACTAAGTACTCTACGGCCTCCCTATACAGTAATTTATCATGTGAATCATGATCCACAGAACTGTCTTATGTGGAATTACAGTACCACATTCATAGAATACAATCCCACAGTTAATCATGCAATAGTTTTGGAAACAATACAGTGCTGCATTCCACAACAAACATACCCAATTGTTGCCATGTGTCTTCCTCAGGTCACAGCAGTTCTTGTGGGTGTTTTGGAGACAATGTTCTACTCTGATGAACTTGTGGATTGTGTCCTACAAAACTTTTTCAAATAACCATCTGAATAGCTTGTTTATGGTGAAGTTTTACTACAGGCTTGTCTTATGTGTGATAGTGGTGTTTGCAGTGTGTTTTGAGTATTTTGTGTAGTTTTACTATTGTATCTGACTAGTTATCTGCTGCTGTATTTTCTCAGTTCTGAGGAGATGGGCATAGCACTAGCAGAAAGTGAGAGGGGGAGAGAGAGAGAGAGAGAGAGAGAGAGAGGAGAGAGAGGGAGAGAGAGAGAGAGAGAGAGAGAGAGAGAGAGAGAGAGAGGCAGATTCTGAGCTCTGAGGTAGAAATTGCCTGACTTAATAGTGCTTTGGGATACTTGTTTTGTTCCGGAATCTTGTAGTGATTTTTTCAGTGAATTAGTGTAGCAGTATTTAAGTGCTGTGCTGCTGTTGCTCTTCACAGCTAGAGCCCACGTGTGTGTGGGGGGTGGGGATGTCAGCTCAGAAGAGAAGGATCTTGTAATAAATCAAGAGTGATCAATTTTTTGCCAGTAAAGAAATATATTACTTCAAGTTTGATAAGAAAAAGATCATCTCAGGAAGTGGAGATATGTGTGGTACTGGCCATTTATTTTCATGAGACATTCTCAGCCAAACATTAATTTAAGCTGGCTCACAGCATTTCCTCTGCTCTTGTTCAGTTCATCAGTGCTGTACTGTAAAATCTAATATGGAAAAAGGCATGTGTACTGGGGCTATTTGCATTGATCTTACTAATTCATTTGCTTTGGCTCATCACTCCCTCCTTCAGCTCAAATGGGATCCCTAGGAGTCTTCACCTCCACCTCCAACTGGCTCTAGCTACCATCACAACCACCAGCAACTGGTTGATAAATTTCTGCTTCCTACTGTCACAACCTTCTGTATGCTGATGACTTGTTGCTTTACTCCAGCTCCAAGTCCCTGATTGATATCAATGCCAGGTTCACCTCTGACTTCTACAAAGCTCAACATTGGTTGGTTGAGAATTGCCTTATCCTGAATGCTTTCAAGACCTATGCCATGCTCTTTGGGGTCTCCTTAAAAGGTCCAGGCCTGTGCAATTGGCCTAGACACTCACTGCCTTGATGGCTCCCCTATCTCTGTGTCTGACCACTTCAAATATCTAGTGGTCACCCTTGGCTATGCTTTGGACTTCTCGCAGCAAATGCGCTTCCAAATGCAATACAACAGAAAGACAACAAATCATTCTGGAACTTACAGTAGTAGCCTTTGGAACTGGTAACTACAGATCTAACGCTGAGGCAGTAATCCATCCAAATGAATGGACAGCACATTTAAAAAAATATTTCTTAAGATAAACAGGCACCCATACCACAAGGCAGAGGGAAGGAGGAAAGTGGATTAGTAGGCACCCAGGAATAACAGATATGTGGTTTGAGTTCCCTTTAGAGGAGGTAATATAGGCGATCAACACACAAAAGAACAACAAAGCACCAGGTGTTGACAGTATGGCAACAGACATTTATCAAACTAATAGTGGATGGTAGACAAAAATCCTCACTCACTTTTTTAATTTTATTGCCAAATATGACATTTTCCATGAGGACTGACGTGCTGGAGTGGAAATCTCCATACACAAGAAAGGGCCCAAAATGACTCACAAAATTACTGCCCCATAATTGGGAGGCTTAGCTTTGAGTTCAATGGACATGCAGCCAGCAACTCCCACTTCCTGAGCTATAGAAGCAGTTTCTCTCAGCCTCCTTTTGAAGCACTTTTTCTTTGATGGCCAGAGCCTCTGTCTGTTTGTCCTCTGCAGCTAGCTGGGGCCTACCCTGGGGCTTGTGCCCTTCCTAGCCTTGCTGAATTCTGTCTCTCATTGCTGGACTCTGCATTTGTTTTCCTGCTTCTGGTTTGTATTTGCCTGTGGCTGTGTTCTTCTTTCTGTCATTTCTCCTTGTTTTCTGTTTGTATTTTTGTTTGGGCCTTTTTCCATGTTCTCCATGTTTCTGTATTTTGATTTTGTCTTCTGGGGGGTTGTTTCTAAGTTCCTAGCATACTGCTGCTGCTGCGCTCATACCATTTGCTTTCAGTTACTCACAACTCAAATTACTTGTAATGCAACTCCAACCATTATCTGTGTGTTTAAGCTCAATCATAGCTACTTCCATGTTGCATACTTAATTGTTTTCACCTGATTCAGGCTTACTCAGAACCCTGGCTGTGCAGCTCAAATCCTGCTCTTTCAACTCATTCTGCTTACCTCACTGCAGCAGTTTCATTGCACTGCCTGGTGGCAGCTGCTTTCAGAGCATTGTGCCTCCTTTATTTTATGTTTATTGTAGTTTATAACTCAGTGTACTAAATACAAACATTGCTTTCATGTTTATACACCCAGTTATACTCAGAGGTTACCTAAGGCTACTGCTGAAGCTGTAATGTAATTTCAATACCTGCATGTGGGTCTTGGCCCTTCCGTTACTTTCTTGTTTTTCCTACAGTGGGGACTTGGAGGTGTCTGGGGAGTCGTGGCCCTGTGTGGCTACTTATTCCTCTTCTAAATCCTGTCTCCGCTGCTGATAAATCCGCTTATTATGTGCCACCTTATCAGCTTTTTGGATGTCTGGCTGGCTTGCCCAACTATTTACAGTGCTGTTTCATTGCTACTATGTTATGCAGACCTATGTGCAGGTCCGCCTATTACAGCACTGTTTGCTGACCTATGTGCAGGTCCACTCTTCCCTATGCAATCATTGCTTCATGTCTACTGCCATCACCTCAGCATCAGCATCTTGGATGCCTGCTGCACTCAATTTTGCATCCAACCTTTGCAAGGTCTTAGCACTCAATGCTCATTAAGGTCTCTGCACACCAGTGCTCATTCAGCTGCTCACCAACTTTAAGCTCTCTATCAGTTTCTGGGGCATGCCAGCCATACCATTCTGGTGCAGGGTCCATGCAGCCAATGGTCCAGCTCTGCATTTAGTTCCAATCTGAGCGTGCCTGACTTGGGGTGTGGTCCTTCTCACCTGGCCCATAGCTGGGAATGTCATTGCTCCGGGCTTGGCTTTAGCTGTTCACTACATGACAGCAGCTCCTTATGTGGAATTTAAGATTAGCATGAAGGGTGGAAAGAGTTACCTCCTTTGGCTCTAGTGTTCCACTATAACAGTTAGCCATTGACTTTAGTGGTTTCCATAGCAAGGCACCTTCACCGCATTCTCCCTACAACTGCCTCTGGTTCACCTGGTTTGAGTTTACGGCAAGTAGGCCAGGTGAGTTGCCTCAGCAGTCATTGCTCTCCTCCTCCCGCCTTGTTTGCCTATCGTGTTGTAGAGTTCTTTTGCAACCTTCCACAGCATTCCCGCTAGAGGGTTTGAGTGAGAGCTTTTCTCCAAATTGGAATATTTTCCACCTCCCTTTAATTGGGTTTTTCAAATTGCAGCTGCAGAGCCGTCACTAAATAAAATATCCCAAGCCTGGAAGGAAGGTGACCTTTCCCTTGGACATCCAGAGATTTCCTGCCCATGGGGTTTTTTTTCTCTCCTCCATTGCCTGAGGTCATAACTGTTAGTTTGCATAGTAGTGTCGTCTAGTTTCTTTAGGTTGGTTCTTCTGTTGAATGGAGGTGGATGGTGTCTCTGCCATTCCCTTTCTCCTTAGAGGATCCCCTCATTCTCAATGCAAATCATCAGAATCATGCCACAGAAACCTGGGCATTTCATTACATTATCAACCTGAGAATCTCATTACATTATCAAACTGTCTGATGCTTATCTTCTACTATGTCAAAGTTACTGCTTGCTTATATGCTTCATACTTCATTCTTTTTTGGGGATCCTTCCTAAAGAACCTTTAGCCATGGGAATCATCCTATGACGCCTCTAGGGATGGAATCCTCTTTGAGGGTTCCTTGCATTTGTTACCCCTACAGGATGGTAATCCTCACTAACACTAGTCAGATTAAAAATATCCAAGAAAACTATAATAAACATACTGAGATGGCTGGATTTAGAATTGAACACTACCAAGTTCAAAATCATAGTATTTGAAGACACCAAAAATAAACTAGAGACTTCGTTTACAGATACTATCACCATGGAGAGGTGTCTGAATTCTGTTATTAAGGGGTATGGTTTAAAAGGGTACAGAATTGGAACAAGAATGTAAAATTAACGAAAGATGCAACCACCAAATCTATCCTTACCATTAACCAATTTGCTCACACATTTGAAAAGAACTCATACTTAGTTCAAAAGAGGTGTTTTGAAGCCAAAGTAGTCTTACAATTATTTTGTGGTTCAGAAATATGGGGCTTAAATTACAACTGTCAAGCACTTGAAGTGGTACAGACTTTTTATTTAAAGTTATTCTTGGGTCTACCAAAAATAACTTCCAGTGCCACTATAAGAGCAGAAATGGGTATATTAAATTTATACATAAGAACATTGAAAAGAACCATAGCATTTTGTCTTAAAATGCTGTCAACTCTGATAGCTAGTTTAATCTGTAATTGCTGGGAAGACACAAGGCATGACTGAAATGAACAAACCTGGTTTGGAATCTTAAACAAGGTGTTAACTAACTCTGTTTATAAAACAATTATATTTTTGAGCCATATGGGGATTGCAATATCTTTGGCAAGAGAGCAACACAAAGAATTGTTGCTATTGCAAATCAAAGAGACTTGGCCATTATTCAGAGACTCAGGAGAGTATAACATTTTTAAATTAATTAAAAAAGACTTTATATCAAAGATCTAGTATTTTTCAGCAGTTGTGTACACATTAAGGCTATTAGCAGACTCAGATAAGAAGCATTTAAAAACTGGGAGTCATGTATTCCCAGTAGAATGCCTCTAAAGGCTTTTAAATGTGACATTAATATTAAACTTACTGTACCTTGTGTAGTATGAGAATCTGTTTTAATGACAAAGGAGAGAGAGAAAAATGGATAGATCCAGTTAGAAAGGGATTAAATGGGAAAACAAGCAAGGAGCAAACAACAATATAGAGGATTGTGTATGAGCAGTCATACAGAACAAGGATATTCTTGTATCGAGAGGTTTCCTTGGCAACAGACGACCTCGAGAGCACAGCTCGAGAGGTACTCTGTTACCAAGGGAACCTCAAGATACAAGAATTTCCTTGTTTGTGTATGACTGCTCACACATAATCTTTTATAGTGTGTGGGCAGTCACAGCATAGAAAATCACACAAAACCAGCTGGAGAAGACAACAGAGAATAGAAATTTTAACATTTTCTTTTTCTTTAACTGACACAACGTGCTGCAGATGTTTCTGCAAGTTCAAGTTTAAAAAAACCCGCAACTTCCAGCTTAACTGGATTGAGGAAAGCAACTATGTGGCAGCATTCCAAGTTGTTGTGCTTCAGTAGTGACATCGCTAGTGTAGCATAACAGCTGTGATGACATAGCTACTGCAGCATAACAACTCCATTCTAGTTATGGATTTCTATTCATGACAACATTCTACCATACACTAAATGTTAAGTCTGAAATCAAATGTTAATTTATTTGTACTTGGCTTCTTTATGTAAAGGTCTTTTCAAATTTTAAAAGACATCGAGAGATTTGTAGACTAAAGACGGTGCAAGACACATGACATGATTGAATGTTGATTTTCACAGGGCTCTTATTATTAGTGTTAGTAATGTTTTAAGAACTACTGTCATATTAGCAACAATTGGTATTTTAGCTTCCTGTTTTTTTTTTGTTTGTTTTTTTTTGCTCCTCAGCTCCCCGGCTTGACTCTCCTTTGGGCCAGCCTAGGCCCCTTCAGAACCTACTACACCTCACCCTCTCCATCTCATATTGCAGCCATCCCAGGGTGGGTGGTAAGCCAGCTGTAACTCTGCACTGGATGGGTCCTCCTCCTCTGAGGGGGAAGGCACCAGGGGGACAACCAGCACACTCAATTTGGCCCCCCTGGGAGCTGCTATGATGTGATCAAGGGCCAGGGTTCCTTGGCCACAATGGGAACCAGGAGCCATCATCTAGCCAGCTGGGGAGCCACTCATTTCTGGTTTCTTCCCCAGGGTGTGGTACACCACTGACATCTAGGTGAGCGCTGATGTCCACCACACCCCCTTCGAGCTACTGTCTCTTGTAATGCTGTGCTCCCAGCCTCCACCTGGAGTCAGCACACAGCGAGACATGGCACCACCCTCCACCCAGAAGAAAGTGAGCAGTCAGCAGATGCTCAAGCTTTCTGCCCCTGGAGGCCCTCCAGCGACCCGGGTCCTTTCCCGAACCCAGGTTGCCAGCATCGCAGATGGAAATCCAACCACTGCGCTGGTGGGCCGGCTATTGTTTTTCTTTTTTAACTTTGAAATGTATACTACACATTGAATTTTATGAAATTTCTAATGTACTGTATGTTACAGAATTTTATATATACTTTGATCTTCAATAAACTCTGAGCTCTGCTGTAGAACTCTGCCACTGTAATGTTATTAATGTAAAAATCACAGGGTGAGTGATCAATAATGGAGGAATCCCATGATACTGTGGGATCCATGACACAGAAGGGGGTGGAGGAGTCTTAGTGTGAGGGGTTAAAGGAAGAGGAGACATGGGAGGAGGTAGTTGAGGGAGTGGATGAGAATCCAATGAATTTTCTTCAGAAAAAGAGATTGTGAGGTCAGGATGTAGGAGTAATGATGAAATGCCAGCAAAAGAAGTACTGTAGAGCATGTAAAGATGAGCATACTGATGTGGGTAGCAGTGATTTTTGTTCAGATTTGGATGATCCCATGCTAGTAGCTGAGTGGGAGCCAAAGAGAAAGGCTAATAAATCAGTTATAAAATTCTTTCTCTCACAGTCTACCCAAATTGTAGAACTCTCTTCCTCATCAGATCTGACACTCCTCCTCCAATTCTTCCCTTTCTGCAGTCTTACACAACTTCCTATCCCCTAACTGTTCCAGCATATGACCCCCCCAAACCTAAGCAATTTTCTCCCTTCTTCAGACTGTCCCCCTATATCCCCCAAACTGCTACTGCCCTGCTTCTATATAAATTTCACTTGTGATATTTATTTCCCAAAGCACTTGATGTTATTGCTGCTTGATGTCATTAATTGTACCTGTTACTTCCCATGCCTGTAACACTATGTAAATTGTGTGTTTCGAGTATTTATCATTGTTACTCAAATTCCCTCTCTCCCCATGATGCTCCATGAGATGAGCAACATTGTTGTTCAGTGTGCATTTCCTGATGAAACGTTAATAAAATAAAGTAGCTATAAATGGAAAAACATTGAAGTTAAGAAGGGGGAGGAGAAGGATAAAAAGGGAGACAATGCCATACGCAACCATGTTGAGGGTGATGCATACGAAAATAAAAGGGTTATTTGAAGTATCAGTGGAGGCCCTGACAGCCTTGATGCACCTATATACAAAAGTGTAGACCCATTCTTGCCTCCTCGCCATGGTTGAACAACAAGGAAGCAAAGGAAGCAACCATTATCCCTAAAATTCTTGTTTGGGATTTTTTGTTCATGATCAAAAGGTGATAGTTTACCATATGTCAGATCAGCAAAGCTAGAGTCAGGTGTGACAAAGCTGACCCACATCTTGGGATTAACAGTCAACAGAATCACATGAAAACAAAACATCTTACTAACTGGCAGCCCCACCAAATGGATGGACAAAGTGATTTGAATAGACCTGTTTATGGCCATGGTGGAAGAGTGGCTGAAGAAGGAGGGGTCAATGAGATTGATTATAGTAGCAGGAACAGTACCAGCACCATCTCATCTTTTTTGTCTGCCACAAGCACTCCTGTCAGTAAAGCATCATGCTCACATTCTATAGTTATCTATTTTTCCACATTAAAAATAATTAACAGGCCTGCCCCTGGCAATATGATTGTGTCCAAGTCTCTGGCAAGTGAATATTCCCAGTTTGTGCACCCACACATGGAGCAATACAAGATCACACAGGTGCTTTCTAAACATAATAAATATCATCTGGACAACCCAGTCTCCTGTTAAATGAATACGTGTTTACTGCTTAGTGAAAATGCAGGCAGTGGACATGTTGTCATACTCCTTTGTTGAAAATGTAAGGTTTCAACATTTAATAAGTATACCAGTTTCCAAATGAAATACTGCACCCAGAACCTATTTTCAACAAAGCCAGTTACTGAAGTATACTTGAGCCTTAAATCATTTGGATCTCATAGCCTTATTCATTGTACTGTGGATACTGTCCACCTCAATAGCAATATGGGAAGCAGTGTGCCTGGAGCAGCCCCTTTATTGATAAGTAGCACAGCACATTGGCATTATATTCCAAATGTTTGTGTGAACAAGCCCAGTAAATTTCCGTTATACCTAAGACACCCCCCTTTGCTGATTATGTGGCAACAGGCCACACTCAGCATCACACATATGTAAGCTATCAAGCATAATGCCAGTAAGATTTTGCCTAACATCCTTTCTGAGCTGAGCACCCAAATTGAGGAGTTGCTCATGCAGTATGACCTGAAACCAGGTTATTTGCCAGCAATAATAGCAGAAAATTAGTGCTGGCACTTTAGGACTATTCCTTGAACCACATTCCATGCATGTTTCAGCCACTGCCTTACTTTGATTCTATAGGACTAAAGTTTCTAAAGCAAATTACAGAAGTATATTCCATGGTAGCCTTTGCCCCCCCCCCCCATCCTGTGTGAATATTTTAACCAATTTCACAAAGGTTAGAAAGCAGCAGAAGAATCTCCAGAATAAAAATGGAATTCCACTGCACCAGTTAAAGTAGGTGCCGGCTACACAATGCATTTCTACTATTCATTTAATTAAATGGCTATTTGAGCAGTACACGGCACTGACAGTCTTCACCATGCTGCACAGAGATTATGACGCAGCATTCCTCTCCTTCAGTATGGATCAGTTGCATGAACAGCTTGATTAAAATCCTGCTACCATTCAAGCATGTTACCCAAGTGGTTAGTGCTGCAAATGCCTGTGTAAGACAGGCCATACTGTTGGTTTATGTGTTGTGGCAGACCCTCTTAAACATATGGATGCAGTTTCAAGAGAATGGTTACATAGCAAGCAGTGATCTGATAGATGACATGATTAAACATGTGCACATAGACTATCCTTTGCATATCATTATGTAGTAAAAGGTAAATGGTGTGGCAACCATGGCACAGCCTCGTTACAATCATGGGATTGTGTTACTTCTTGATGGGGAAAGTAAGAGGAGCATGAGCACAACAGAGTAGTGACAGGGCTTGTGCAGAAACATATTATGGCAATCCAGCAAGGAAAAGAAAGCAAGCAGCAACATGATGCGAGAAAGAGTTTGTTTGCAGCAGCATCTACTGCCACAAATACAAAGAATACAGTTTCATTCTCAAATTCCACCTCTTGCATACAGTAGGTACTAGGCAACAACCAACTACTAGAGTGCGTTTAATACTCTATGAGCTGTTTTTTGTTAGATTTGTGAGTCCAGCAAAAAGGTGGTTACATACAGTAATTGAAGAAACTCATATGTCTGCAGCCTCTTTTGTGCAGGCACTCATGGATGGCCCAGAACAGCTATTTGCAGATTGTGTGAATAGTCCAGCAATACATTGTGCAGTTTTTGTGTATTAATCATACGAAGATTTCTTTGTACAGAATGTATGAAGCATTTAACTGATACCAGGTTTCTGCCAATGTGCCAGTGCAAAAAAATACTACATCTTTAAACATTGCCAACTAGAACCAGAGATAACGGGGGGACATCCTGCCAGTACCACTGGCTGTGGAGTGGCACCCCTCTGAGGGATGGACAACAATAACAAGAGGAGCCATGGCAGCCAGCAACTGAGACATTAGATCTGTCAGTAGGTACCTACATTCACTTCCATGTTCTACTACCAGCTCAGTCCGTGCCCTCTCAGTCCACACCCAGTGCACCCCACTCATCACAGTGAAATAATCAGCTATAGCTGTCTTGTAAGTGCAGAGAGTGAGAGTGGCTGTCACTTGTGAACAAGTACTATTCTTTTCTTATGGTAAATAAATTCTTCCAGAAAGACCTACATCACAGTACTCTCTAGTGGTGAACACAGAGCACTGTTCTTTCACTGATGTGCATTGTGTCCCAGTACAGTGTGTTCTCATTCTTCTATTATGATCTGTATGGTGCTTCTTTGTTGATGAAGGTAAAAGAACATTTTTTTTGCAAGGAACTGCATCTGCTTACCATGCTGTGTGCCCCCCCTCCCAAACACTGACTAGATCATCATCAGCTTTTTGAAGCAGGATGGGAAATCAAATGTGCAGTTCTCCTATCTCAGCTGTCAATCTCCCAACCCCAGACTGACAGTTAATTTTGGAAATCAAAACCCTTAGATTCAGAATTCATGGTGGTGATACTCTTAACAGGTACTTAATCAAGTAGAATGGTTACTTCTTAACTGTTGACGATGGTCATTAAGGTTAACCAAACTATCGCGTGACTACATGTTAAGAGCGATTGACTGGCTGCCCCACTCTCATACAAAGTCTGAGACCTTCTGACTGACATCCTTTTTATTATTGCAATACTTGGTCCAACCTCCCTCATATAATAAAGGCTAGCAGAGGCATTCATGCAGCCATTGAGGTGGGATAACAAAGCAATCAATAGGCAACAAGGACACTTTGCAGGTAAGCATTGGGTGCTTAACAAATGTAGAAATAACAGTGTTATTTATTTTATTTAGAAAATGGTGATCAGGAATGGCACACTGAGCCAAGGCTCATTTTCAGCTGTGACCCAGGGGAAGGAATAGGGATACAAAATACAAAGCACAGGCACAGTTAACTATTACAATAACGTTCAGTCAGAGAACATGAATAATTACAGTAGAATTGCAAAATGAGCAATCAAGATAGAAGCCAAAAATAAGGCATTTCAGCCACCCCACATCAGAGTAGCTGTCAAATGCAAGAGGAACAGTCAAGTAAAGGGAAAACTGGAGTGAAGGAGGAAGGAGTTTCAGCTGTTACCTCAGGGAGCCAAGGAAGGCATTGATGTGGAAGGAAGAGGGCAGTTGATTTCAAATTGATGGGAGATGATAAGATAAGATTGGTTGTCCATCAGAGGAGTGTGGATAGGAAATGACAAAGGTGCAAGGATCCCTAGATTGGAGGGAGCAGGAGGCAGAGGACATGAGGGAGATGAATGATGAGAGATAAGAGGGAGGACGCCTGAGCCAATATTTGAATATAAATGAGGCACTGTGGATCTGGTGGTGTGAGGGTAGAGGGTGAAAGACTAATGAGGAATCATGTAAGCAATGAGGAGTATAAGAGGGGAAGTTGTTAATAAAGTGGCTGAAGCTGTTGCAGATGGTGTCCAGCCTGGCCAGGGAGGTTGAGGGAGCTGTACCATAGGCTACATCAGCATAGTCAAAGACTGGGAGCACCATTTTGGTAACAAGCCCATAGCAGACCAGCAGAGACAGACAACCTTTATTGTGGTGCAAAGCACCAAGTTTAGGGTGAAGTTTGGCATGGATGGCGTCATTGTGGGCAGAGGAGTCAAGTTTGCTCTCTAGTCACATACCAAGGTACTTGACAGATTGAGAAAAGAGAAAAAAATCCAGCACCACCCGCCATTTGAATACATGCACAAAGACAACAAAATGCATAATCAAAGATTTTTATTACAAAAGGGTGTAAAACAGCCTCTTACCAGGGGACTTACAGTGAGACCATTAACTCCAGACAGTTTTTCCCATCAGCTTCATCAGGGACACATTTTTATTTGCTTTCACATTGGGTTGGTTTGATTGGAACCAGCACAGAACATTGTGGGAGCTGTGCTGGAGCAGACCTTTCAAGGCTGTAGTATAGGGACAGAGGTGTAATATATACATATGCATATGTGAGTGGGCACAAACTAAGGAGAGTTCATTAAGGAAGAAGGAGAACAAGATGAGCCACAGGATGGACCCCTCTGGGACCCCATCTGGATGGGAAGTGGAGGCAACAGGATGGTACCAACCTGTGCTGACTGCAGATGGACTAAGAAGTAAGAATAAAACAAGTCGACAGCAGAAGCTGAGAGCCCAGCAAAGCCCATCTTATCCAGAAGGAGTGGGTACGACACTAAGTCAAAGGCCTTGGCCAGATAGATGAAAATGGTGGCTGTGATGTGTAGCTGTTACATCCCTGAGAAGATTGAATCAGTTACATGCAACAGTGAGGAGATGATGACGTGATGCTTCCAGAACACAGACTGGAACAGGGAGAGGAAATCGGCAGAAGACAGAAAATTGGAGAGACTGCTGTAGACAAGTTTTTCTTGCAGCTTATCAGGTGAAGGGTAGAGGGAGATTGGACAGAAGTTACCCAGGGAAGAAGGATCCCCCCCCTTTGTGGAGTAGAAGAACTTTGGCCAACATCGAGGTCTTAGGGAAAGCACTGAGGGAGAAGAAAGGGTTAAGCAGGTGAGTAATAGAAAATGCTATAGCAGGAGCAGAGATATTGCATAACTTAGGATCCAGCGCATCAGGGCTGGATTTGTGCATGTTAAGGGAGTAAAAGGCAGTCAGAGCTTCTGGGTAGTAACAGGGGGAAAGAGGAAACTCTTGGAGGGGAGAGGAAAGGTAATATGAGGTGGAGCACTGGGTGGTGGAATGTGAGGTGAGGTTGGAGGGTGAGTGGAAGAAGATGCTGAGCACTGTGGTGAAATATACTCACTCAGTTAGCAGTTGGGGAGGCATAGAAGGTGGAAGGGGACTTCAAGTGAGGGTATTGGTTTGGACTTCATGTCACCAGACAGGAGCAGTAAAAACAGAAGCAAACAGATAGAATGGGATTTCTGAGCCTTATAATCAGTGGAGGGCAGGAGGGGGAAGCTAGGAAAGGAGAGGAGGGTGCACTGGAGAAGCTCAAGTTTAAGGGATGAGGAAGAAAAAAAAATAGGGTGGATAGGAAGGGAGGAAGATAAAGGTGAGGAAAGAGGGATGGATGGATGAAGGAGGAGGGAAAAGTAGGGGAAGTAGATCAAATGGGGAGGAGGAGGGTGTAGGAGCAGGGAGGGAGGGGATAAGATGGAGGAGGGTAAGGTGCATCCTTAACAGGAGGTGGTATTCAATAGCTATCAGTTATACAATACTGTAGCTGACAGTATGAATGAACGTTTGGGCAAAACACAAAACTGCAGTCTCCTGATAACAGGCACAGGCTGTAACTAGACTTTGGAATACCAACAGGCAGATGAGAGCTTCATCACATACATACACAATAGATTTCTGACTAAGCTGAACAAGTGCAAATAGCTGGGAGAAGCACTAATTGATATATTTAGCACAGAGAAGTACAGAACCTAGAAATACAATTTGGTCATAGATTGTTAAGCTAAGCAGGCTATACTAAGCACAAAAAACAGGGTCAGAAAGGGCTAACTAGGCAGACACAGTTTAACAGTAAACGTTATTCAAAGATGGTTGGTCTGACCATCACACCATAGGGTTCAGTTTCGGGGCCCCCCCAAATGGATCTACCCATTTTGAGATGGTCCAGTACCGCCCTTTAAGGGGAGTTACCTCAGATGGTCTATCAGCAGAGCTGGACTTATTGGGAGTACTGGGTGAAAGCACAAGTCCAGGGGACCTTGTACTAGCCTATAACAAGGCAGTGGAAGATGCCCTGGACTTGATTGCTCCTGTTTGTGTTCGATCTCTCACTCTTCACACAAAGTCCCCTTGGTATGATGGATCCTTGAAGGAGTTGAGGTGGAGTGACCGAAGGCTGGAGAGAGCATGGCGGAAGTCCAGCCTGGATGCAGATGGGCTTAGATTGATGGAACATTATATTGGCTATCAATCAGAAATCATCAATAAAAATGCAGAGTTCCTGTCCAGGGAGATTTCTGCTGCGCAGATCCGACTAGCTCAACTCTTTCATTCTGTTAACAGATTGTGCTGTATATGTCCTTTGTGCACAGACAGGTTGATGCGATATTTGTGCTAAATAGTTGGCTCTCTGAGATCAAAGACTGGATGAGCTCGAGTTGGTTAAGACTGAATCCAGATAAGATTGAGGTGCTGGTCATGGAATCAGGCTGCCTGAGGGCAGGTGTTGGTGCTGGGCACATGTCAGGCCTCTGGCTTGATGGTGTCCAGCTCATCACCTCAGATCGGGTACATAACTTGGGCGTTGTTTTTGATAATGGCTTGACTTTGAAATCTCAGGTGTCTACTATGGTCAAATCCTCATTTTGTCATCTGAGGAACATTGCCCAGGTGAAAACACCCGGGTGACCTTCCAACATTGGTCCATGCCTTCTTTACTACCCATCCTGACTACTGTAATGCCCTCTACTTAGGGCTCTCTGGGGTTGATACCCACTGCTTGCAGCTTGTGCAGAACACTGCGGCCAGGCTGTTAACTGGTACCTCTAAGTCCAGTCACATTATGCCTGTCCTGCGCGAACTGCACTGGCTGCCAGTTCAGTGGTGGATCACCTATAAGGTAGGCTTGCTTACCTTTAAAGCCCTACATGAACTGGGACCCGACTACCTTAAAGATCTCCTGACTCCCTACTCCCCCAATCTCCCTCTCCGATCCACCGATGAGTGATTGCTAGATATTCCTAGGGTTCACCTTAAAACATCTGGAGCTCATGCTTTTTTATTTGCAGCACCGACCCTGTGGAATTCTCTGCCTTGCTGGTTAAGAGAATGCCTGAACATCAGTAATATTAAATCCATGCTAAAAACATATTTATTCACTTTGGCCTTCCCGGGTTAATTGAATTGATTTTAAAAAGTTATTATATTCTCTGTTTTCACATTGTATTCATGATTTGTACAGCGCCTTGGTATTGAAAGGCACTATAAAAATAAAGACTGATTGATTGATGGTGCTATGCATGAAGAGAACGGGGTAAGCATTAATGTCACGTACCCTGCCCACGGCTCTGTGCACCCACGGACAGGTGCACCCATTCCGACAGTCACTAACATCGACCACCTGTCTGCAGTTCTTCCCCCCCCCGCCCCCCGTTGTGCAGGACTCCGCAGGGTGGCCGGAGGCAGAGTTGCTGACCATGGTGGGCATCTAATGGGAAGCCCGACTTGGGTTCAACAGTGGATCACCCATGCAGCAAGACGCAGGTCCGGGGTAGTGCATGCCTACTGCAGGCACCCAGACCCACTTGGCATGGCCCCTGCAGCCAGTCAGTGCACCAGTCCAGCCCTCTGCAAACAGCACTCTCTCGGTGTACTGCAGGACCCCAGCATCAGGACCCACTTCCAGCCAGCATGTCTGCAATGGCAGTTGTGCCCCAACCACAATGTGGCCATAGACCCAAGCCCCCATAGGTAGGGATGTGACACAGTCCATCTCCCCCTGGCAACACCCCTGTGCCGCCACTCTACTGACATTTTTGGCACTTGCATGTGCCACTCCCCCTGCCCTCTCCAGCTGCCTAGTGGTAGGGGCAGCATGCAGAGCACTGTCCAGGTCCCCCAGCATCTGGTGGTTAGACTCCCTGGGGGCACACAGTGGGTTAAGACAGTGTCCTGGCTACCATAACCTGCAACCATCTCCACACCCACGCAGCCATCACTATGTGGTTTAGTGCATACCACATAGTGCTGGCACACTTCTGGAATGCCCCCAGCACATTGCGGTCTGTAGCCATGGTGATCTGATGCATTGGGTCTGTGTGCCCCCTGTTTGTGCATCCCACATGGGGGCATAATGCATGTGGGGTGGCTACATACCCAAGATACATGGCACGTAGTCACTCCGCACCTTCATGCATAGCTCCCAGAATAAGACAAAATGAATACCAAAATGAATCGGAAGGTGAAACCTGTCTGGTAAACTACAAATAACAGGGCTAGAAAGGGCTAAATAGGCAGACACAGTGCAACACTAAATATTAGTCAAAGAATGAGATAAAATGAATACCAAAAATGAATAAGCAGGTGAAACCAGTCTGGTAAATAATCAGAGTAAAGTAAGGGAAATGAGCAGTCCTGGTTGAAAGCTGTAATGGATGGAGAAAAAGGCAGCACAAGTCATTGTTGTGTAGGGCAGTTGTTATCAGTCATTTAGGGTGGCACAGCATGCAAATCAATCATGGTTGGGTGGTGAGCCACAACTCAGAGTGCTAGAGTCATGCAGAGGCAAGACTGAAGAGTCTTGGAGGCAAGCAGTGGAAAGCTTGAAAACAATGGTCCTGGTATATATCCTACAGGTCATGGTCTAACTGGTGCAACTCATGAGTTCAAGTGCTAGAAGTAGAACAGAGGTCCACGTGGGACACAGATTTAAGACTGAAAGACAAGCAGATGAGTTAGCACTGAGGTTGGAGACCAAATGTCAAGTAAAGTATACATAGATCAGTTTCATAGATTAAGGTTGAGGGTCCCACAAATCTAATCGGATATATATACCAAATTCTTCACAACAAGCTGTCATCCCTCAGCTAAAAATCTTTGCATACTGAGCCAGCTGCAAAGACTAGATCAACACAGCACCAGTTAAATTAGTGTCAGATGAAAAAGCATGGTAGTTTGAATCTTGAGCCACTGAATGCAGCACAAGAGGATTCAGGATACAGGATACACAGTTGTCAACAAGCGGGAATCAGTTTACTGGAAAAGCATCTCAGCCATACAGACAATGTTGGAGAAAAGAAGAGATCAATTAAATCCAGGGGGTAAGCAAAGTAGTAATTCAGTAGACACTTAGGAGACTGTAAATGGTCATAAAACAGTAAACACACTTCAGGTATCAGGTTTCTGGTAGCAGATTGTTGGAATGGAATGGTCTGAAGTCATAACCCATGTTTACATGGCAGCAACAAAGGGGCACAATTTGAAGATAGAGGGGGAACGGCTCAGAGGTAGTGTTAGAAAGTATTTTTTCACAGAGAGGGTTGTGGATGCATGGAACAGCCTTCCTGAGGAGGTTGTGGAGTCAGGAACAGTGGGAGAATTCAAGAATGCATGGGACAGGCATAAGGCAATTCTTTGAGGGGTAGGAGGAAGTAAGCTGTTGATTAACTAGAATCTGCAGCTTATCCATCAGGTAGGGAAATGGGCAGACTAGGTGGGCCAAGCATCCTTATCTGCCGTCAAATTCTATGTTGCTAGCATCACTCCTAACCGATCTCCACTCCGATGTAGTTCCTGTCTCTTGAAATGATGAGTGATTCCATTTACATAGCCCCTCTCTGCACTGATGCAAGTCGTGCTAAAGAGGTGCATGAGTCTGGTGGCAGGCGGGTCGCTGTTTCTAAGCAGGGATGACATTGGACCAGCAGCATTCATGGAACAGAAGAGTGTAGTAGCTGTCCCATCCTCCGTATTGAACTTAAATGGTTAACTACTGCATGTAGTGTCAGGGTTCTACCAAGAAATCAAAGTAGGCTAGCTTACTGGTTTTCAAATAGGGAACTGAGTTATGATTTTCAGCTTAATCAATTGTGCCCATAGATTTCCTCTGCAAGTTTCAGACCCTAGAGGAAGGAGCATTTTAGTGGGCAATTGAATGCATAACCAGCAAAATTACACAGAGTGATTGTGTTGTAGTGATGTTAGCAATGCTGCCAGTCCACATGGCAGCTTACTCCATTCACACTGCTGTGTACTTCCAAATTTACTGGGATGGGCAGTGCAAATTAAGGAGTGGCTTACTAGAATATGATAAGTGTCCTCAGTGACCGCAGCAACCCAAGTGCTCGGGTTACTATGGTGCAAATGTGGCAGTATAAACGAGGGCCTATAGAAACTTGCAGACATCTCACTGATGAAGTAGATCATTAAAAGTCAAACTCTGAAGAAAGTGTACATATCCAGTGCTGTAGTGTTCAAGATGATAATTCAGATGATCTTTACTGATAATGTGGTTAAAACTGATAGAGCTGCTCCAAGTTCGGAACACAGAAGAGACAAAAACTCACCAACAGACATAGGCAGATAGAAAACCACAACACACTATCTAGACTGCCATCTTGAGTTAATGGGTACTTAGCAGTGCAGCTGTGTCCTCCTCTCCACTGTGCAGCTCAAACTGTCCACTAACACCCCCCCCACACACACACAAACACACACACACACACTTGTAAGCAGGAACTTTAAACCTCTACTAGCTATCTAGGGTGGGAACATGATTTAATCATCCTCTGCACAGTTTATTTATATGCCAGCTCCATAAAATTCATGGCCAAGTAAGAAGAGAAGACAAAATTACAGGCCCCAGAGAAATGTGACGTAACAACTAGCCCATGCAGAAATCACTAAAATGTTAAATAATAAAACCTGCAAAATCCATGATTAACTTGACTGTTAGGAGCTGGGGGCTGCAGATAATAATCACTAAGAGATCAGAAATGAAGTATGTGCCTGGCCAGCATGTCTTCACAGTGGTAATGTGTGACGCTTGCAATCTGGCGGGTTCACGTCCCAAACCTGAGGCATTAGAGGGGTTATCAACAAGCGTATTAGGAGTCCGAGGCACATAGAATATATTCCCCCTGTGAGCAGGCCACTCCCCTGCACCGATGCTACTTTTACTGGTGCAGGCAGAGCAGCTGGGGGCAGGAATTTGGACTGGCACTGCTTTGCCATTCATTGCATCTGCATGCCCTAAAATTCTTGCTCAGGTCTTGTGATGGGGGAAGATTCTGCTGCATGATTGTCACCTGAATGACCAGACCACAGGTGGTAGTGCAGGCAGAGCAGCTTGGAAAGGAGATAAGAGTTGTCTGTGTTTTTTCATATATTGTGTGTGGGCATTTTCACCCTGGAGCTCTTTCCAGTAATGGGCGAGGGCAACTGAATCCTCTGTAGAGGACCCCCTTGCCAGAGTCCCTGTGGGAAGGAGTGACTCCACTGCAAGACTGCCATATGGAGACCACAGGCAGAGTGGCTTGGAAGTGGAAAATGTGGTCTGGCTCTGTGAATGCCCTGGAGCCCATATCAGAGTCCTGGGGGGATGAGCAAACATATGATGTCTGTTTGGGTGCTTCAGGGTTCTGCAGCACTTCTGACTGGACATACTTTCACACTAGATATGTGTCTGAAATCGATAGCTGCCCTTTCATGGGTGAGAGCTGTTGGAGAACATTGAGGGTGTCCAGAGATGGCAATTGTTGGGGTGGGAGGTTGCTGCAACAGCTGAAGATGGGGATAGCTTAAAGGCTTGATAATACAGTAGCGGTTGTGCCAACTAACATACTGCTGACAGGTCTACTCTGTATCAAACCTTACTAGGATGGCACAGGGTGGAAATAGTATCCTGCTGGATGCCCTTCACCTCCAGTAGGTGGGAGGCACCCTTATCCTACTGCACATTTGCCCCCTTGGTGGCCAAAAGTAGCATGGAGCATGCATGTAGGCACAACAATATGTGCATGGGGTTTGGTGGAAGTGTGCCATGACAGTTGGTGTGTCTGGGGAGAAAGAATAGAAAATAGTCCCAACTGGACAAATATGTTGGCCCCCATTTTGACAAGAGTTGTTCCATATGTCTACACCTCCAAAGGATGTCACTGCCTGCAGTGTAAAGTCAGGCCATACTCCAGGAAGCAAGGGGAGGAAGAACAGTGGCAGATAGATGGTTCAGCAGTCGTAGGACTCTGCAGGGTGAGAGAGGTGTGGGCAGTGCTGAAAAAGGTGCTGGCCATAGAGTGTAAGAAGATAATGAAACAGTCAAACAAATGAAGACAGGCTATGTGACACCAAGAGGTAGGGTCCACTTGGCATGCCGGTGACCTCTCTGAACCTGGGCCAGCAAGAGTGTAGCCCTGCGTGGGAGTAATGTACTTTATGCTTTCCTCTATGAGGTGTATCACTAGCCCCATTACATTACTCCCTCCTTGCTGTAGTAGGAAGAACAAAGAGACACTCAACCTGTTGAAGGAAGGGGTCCATGGATAGATGCCTGATACTCAGAAGAACATCTGTTCTCTATGTCACAGGGAGGGTCCGAACTGGGAAAAAAGGACAACCTTCTAGTAGGACGGAGCCCACCTTGCCTTGCCCAAGCCAGTATGATTTAGACTCAGCAGCTTAGCCATGAATTTATGGAGCTGATAAAGATATAAATAATAAATAAATAGGACTTTTTTCAGAGGAGTGTATCTCCGTCTCAAGTGTACCTTTTTGTTTTTGTTTTCTACCCACTACCCACTGTGAATCACCCCAGAACAGCTGCAGCTCTAATTTGGTTTGGCATCCACCCCGTGACCTGTTTTGCAGACTGGATTCCAGTGAGGGATGAAAATAAGGCAAGTGAGGCACTGATGTGACAGCAAAATACTCACTATGTGACCTTCAGCAAGTCACTCAAGCTCCATCTGCTGTAAATTTTGCATCTTAGCTTGGCAATCAAGATGGAACCTGGGGAACATTTGAATGATGCCATTATGGCACATACCAAAACAGAATATGCCACCACCAAAACTAAACAAAATGGTTGCACACATTTTCTGAGCTGCATTTTAGGCCAGAGGCGGGGTCTTTCTATATGCACTTGGTAGGTACAGTGTCAGTGGCCCCGGGCCTAATAACATGAAGATCATGATTACAAGTATAGTAGTCTGAGGCTGCAGTGCAGCCTGAGGCCTTTGCATCTCTTGATAATTTATTTTCAGAGTTTAAATAGTCAGGGATTAGTGATATTTAATATAGTATGTATCCATTTCTTGTGTGTTTTAGATGGGAAAGCATAATCAGAGCTAATTTTTAGGTCCAAATAGGTACATTTAATTTCAGTTATAACAACTAAGAATTAAAAATGAAAATTGAAAAGTATTAATTGAGGTAATATGGCTACAGGAATTTGTATTGATAACATTATGGGGACAGGTGCTCTTTAAAATCACGTGTGTCTGCCTGTGTCTGTATCAGATATTCTACTTTTAGACAAATGACTTTACACTTCTTACACAGCAGTCACCCACCCAAATAAAAGGTCTGAAACAATGTGTTATATTTTCTTTAACATACAATCAAAGCTAGCCCATCTTAAACAAGTTTTGGTTACAGCCAATACTGATTGGAGCAACTTCCTCTCTGGCCTCACTTTTCTCTTTATTGTGTTTCAACAGATGCTCAAGTACGCCAGCCAATGAAACACTTTTTTCCCCTTTTTATGTTTGCTTGCACGCATGTGCAAGAAACATAGTGCCATCATCGGAGATTTCGGAGGTGTGTCACCTCCTCCTCCAATTCAGTCAGTGTGCTGGCAGGCGCAGCCCCTGTAAGCCAATGCATTTTGGAGCTGTCTATGACACGCCCAAAAATGTAGTGGCATACAGTTGAAAGGGGAGCAACGCTGAGTGAGCAGTGATAAGATAAGGCTGCTCACGCACAGCTCCCCCCACAGACGCCGCGCAGGCGGCGCCGCCCGCACGCACGCACTGTATAAGCCGACGGGTGCCCAATCCCCATCGGCTGTGCCATGCTCCTTCCGCCTCCCCCAACCGCTACAAATGCCATGCTGGGTGCCCAGCCCAGCATGGCAACTAATCATATAGCTGACGGGGTGCCCAATCCCCCATCGGCTGCACTGTCCCCCCAGTAGTGAGTGCCACGCTGGGAGCCCATCGCAGTGGCAAGCACTCAGAGCCAACGGGGTGCCCAATCCGTCAGCTGAACGGCCACCCCCGATGTCCTTGTGCCACGCTGGGAGCCCACCCCGCGGGAAACGCCCCACGCCGTCCATTTTTTTCCTGTGAAGAAAGAACGGTCCAACGGTGAGTCTCCGCCTCCTCCCACAACCCGCACTCCACCCACTGAGCACTCCAGCCTCCCACCCTCACCCCTACTTACCTCCGGACCTCGGACGACATCTTCGGTGGACCGGGAACATGTCTGCACTCTTCAAAGGCAACCGCAACTGAGGAAATGCGGGTAAGCTGTATAATGGGCTAGATAGGGGGTTTCAACTTTAGTGCATATCTCAGGCATTTTTTATTTTTGCACCATTTTAACATGGTTTTTGAGACTCTTCATGATTGATGTCACAGCCATGGCGTTATTCAGTCCGCAGGGTGATTTCGCGCAGTGACTGTGCAGTGACTGCGAAATCACCCTTCAGACCCGAATAATGCCATGACAGTGACATCAATCATGACAAGGGGTCTCAAAAACCCCATGTTGAATATTTGGTGCCAAAATTCTCAAAAATGACTGTTTTACTAGCGTGCATTGTGCAGTTCCTACGCAGGCTCGTAAGTTCGCGAATTTTCCATATTTTCACTCCAGATTTTCAGCATTGCCATTTTACCACACCTTCTTATGAGCAGTACAGCTGTCATTTTTCACATCTCACCCAAAATGTGCTTCCGCCCATGTAGTGCACAATGGCGCATTTGGTGTGCGAAATCAATGTATGGGACAAATTAAGAAAATCACAGTGACACCATTCATGAGTAGACATCTTGAAATGGCTATGTTGAAAATTTGGTGAAAAATGTCCTAAAAATGACTGTTTTACAAGCGTGCATTGCGCAGTTCCTACGCACGCTCGTAAGGGCGTGAATTTTCAATATTTTCACTCCAGATTTTCAACATTGCCATTTTACCACACCTTCTTATGAGTAGTACAGCTGACATTTATCACATCTCACCCAAAATGTGTTTTTACCTATGTAGCACAATGGCGCAGTCGGTAGTAGGTCAATGTACGGGACAAATTAAGAAAATCACAGTGACACTGTTCATGAGCAGAGGTCCTTAAAATATGGCTATGTTGAGAATTTGGTGAAAACATTTCAAAATGAATGTTTCTGACGTCGTTATGCAGTTCCTTGCGGCTCGTTAGTTAGGAAATTTTCAATATTTTCACTCCAGATTTTCAACATTGCCATTGTAGCCACACCTTTCACGTAGTACAGCTGTCATTTTCACATCTCACCCAAAATGTGTTTCAATTCATGTAGCTTATAAATTGCGCAGTCGGTGTGCGAAATCAGTGTACAGGACAAATTAAGAAAATCACAGTGACACTGTTCATGAGCAGAGGTCTTAAAATGGCTATGTTGAGAATTTGGTGAAAAAATTCCTAAAAATGACTTTTACGAGCGTGCGTTCCACATTTCCTATGCATGCTCGTAAGTTTGCAAATTTAATATTTTCACTCCAGATTTTCAACATGTCCATTTTATTAAACTTCCTTATGAACAGTACAGCTGCAATTTTTCATATGTCACCCAAAATGTGTTTTCGCACATGTAGCGCATAATGGTGCTGTTGGTGAGCGAAAGCAATGTTTAGGACAGATTAAGAAAATCACAGTTACACTGTTCATGAGCAGAGGTCTTAAAATGGCTATGTTGAAAATTTGGTGACAAAAGTCCATAAAATGAATGTGTTACGAGTGAGCATTGCACAGTTTCCACGCACCTCGTTAGTTCATGACTTTGTAATATTTTCAGTCCAGATTTTCACCAGTGGCATTTTCCACACTTCCTTATGAGCAGTACAGCTGCCATTTTTCACAACATGGTCAAGTGTGTTTTCACACTTTCAGTGCAGATGCGTGGTCGCTGTGGGAAATCATTGTTCGGCACAGATAAAGAAAATCACAGTGACACTGTTCATGATCGAGGCATCAAAATGCCTGAGTTGACAATCTGCTGTAAGAAATCCCCAACCTAACTATATTACGGTGTGCGCTTGACAGTTTCTACGTACGTCATTACTTCACCATTTTTAAATATCTTTACTACACATTTGCAACATAGCCATTTTTTACACCTCCCCATGAAAGAGTACAGCTGTCATTTTTTACATCCTGTTCGGAATATTTTTGCACCTGTGATGCTAAATGCCGTAGTCACTGTGCATAAGCAGCTTTCGGCTAACAAACTGATATTCCCCCTGTTCATGAGGTGGGGTCACAAAACAAACATATTGAAAATTTGGAGTGAAAATACCAACGAATGCCTGAGGTATTAGGCTTTTCACCTATAATGCCCCACCCTACAGAGAATGACAGGCATCAGGGGCTACACTTGGGATTCTTGCCTGTGATGCTCATACCATTCCACACTCTGCAGTCACTGAGAGGCATCGAGGTATGCCTTGGACTCTTTGGCCCCAAAGTTCACCCCATTCTCCTATACCGCACCCATCTCACCGTACTTCCTAATGGAATGGGGTGTGCAAAAGGCCAAAGATCCCAAAGCACACCGTGACACTTGTCAGTGTCTGCAGGGTGGGGTGTGGTGAAATGGCGTGGCCATTATGCCTGATGACCCAAAGGCACACCCCAATGCCTTGTCGTATCTGCAGGGTGGTGGCGGGGTTGGCTTCAGTTCAATACTTTACTGCCATTCCTATTATGCAGCTGTCTAACTCCTACACTACCAATCCCAATGCCAGCAAGCAAACATTCGGCATTGACAAATGCTTTTTTAATAAAGATTTTTAACATTCTCAGCTGAGACAAAAGAGCTCTCAGTCCTGTTCCCGGGTGCCAATGACTGGCCGCTTATCCCCTTTTCCTCCTTCTTGCTGTTGTTCAGGCAGGGTAGGTCATGTCTCCTTGGGCAGGGCTTCATTGAAGCCCAGACACCTGTCCATTTTCATCCTATTTTCATCCCCCTTGGACTCTGGCAAACCTGATCACACATGCATGTGGAGTTGCACACGCAGTCCGGAACTGCCAGTCCTGTTCCACCCACCTGGCATAATGCCAGCCATCCAAATGGCAGTGCTACCATTGGACCTCCACCTGGTGGCAGCCAAGAGCTGAGATGGCCTGCCATCTCATTCTGGGAGAGGACAGCTGCCTGGTGGCTGTTCACTCCTTCTCCTGTCATCACCCCCAGCAACTAAGCTTGTTCTTGAGATCAGGTTGCCAGTGTAGCAGAGCTAAGACACTTTGCTGTGCCTCGGCCCTCTATGCCACTGGGCTAACACTGCCAATAAAACACTTGAAACATTTTTTTTTAATTGATCAACCAGATGTGATTTCCAAGCCTTGGATTTGTATATAACTAACCAATGGCTGCATTCAGTTGCGTTTTGTTGCTGTGCTACACCTCTCTGGATGGGTAGGGCAAGGGTAAGTCTCATCTGTTTGTTGCCTTTAAAATCCAGCCAGGAAGAAGGGCAGACTCATACTCCATACTGCTGAAGAAGAAGAAGAGATCCAGTAAGATGACACTGGTACACTACAACTTCACCTGCAAAAAGACCGCCATCATAAGCTGGATGACAAACAGAAAGGTTTTTCTTCAAGCAGATACCAGGTAAGGGCTGCTCTGTAGCATGAGTTATTTACTGTTATTTAATACTGTAATGCTGCAGTGTAGGCATATTACCAAAACCTTGGACCTATACTAGATTTTTATTATTCCAAAGTAGGTTGACCTTTACACTCCTGTCTTGTGTAACACTACTCTTTCCCCAATTTTGGGTGTGCCTTAGCACTTTTTTTATATTTAAAATAATGAATGGAGTGGGTATGTTTTCCCTTGTAGTTTCATCAGTGCTCTCGGTTCTTTTGTACATCTATTGTTCCATAAGGTTTATGAGCAGTGTCTGCTGTATTCTCGTTCATCATAGTCATGACGAAAAATGATAACTAATACTGGCTCACCAGAGCAGTGCTAGTACTACTGCTCATGATGATGGCAACCAGGGTTCAGGAATGAGCCTGGGTCATTGAACATCTGGCCAGGGGAGGAGAATCTAGCAACCCACAGGATGCTCTCATCCAGGGAAGGAGGGGTGATCACTGCCACTGCGCGACCACCACCTGGGTGACCACAGGTGGTGGTGCAGGTAGGAATCCATTTCTAGGGCTGGAGACCATGGACTGGTTAGATGGATGTGCATGTTTTGTGTTATCATATCCGGAAGTCAGCATTCCCATAACAGAATAACACAAAAAACAGCCAAGACCTATGATAGCTCTGGGGGGCTCACAGATCCTGCTCCCTGCTGACCTAGGCACAAACTTCATGGCAACCAAAAAATTTTTAGTATATGACCTGCTCCAGCCTGACGTCCTCCACCATAGGGAGAGGATACCAGAAGGCTACACTCCCGGATCCAGGTAAGCCTTAGCAGGTGGTGGGGGAGATGGAGTTGGGGCGACATAGAATACATGAGATGGCCATCTTCTGGTTAATAGGGAGCAAAAAATTAAAAAAAAGAAAAGGAAAAGTGATGATTATGAAGACCAGAGAATAGGCTCATAGGAGTACTCCTATTATTATTTCAGAGGTAAATATGTGCTAAAAAAAAAACTTAAAATGTACAAACCACGGTGCTGTGGTGTTGTGCAAGAGACAGGAGAATGATTTATTTATTGATTTGTTTATCTATGTATGTATTTATTTATTTATGTATACATGTGCAGATGTGGCAGCCAGGATGCAATGAGGAAATGCTACAGAATATCACAGAATGCTGTAGTTTACTGCAGGGACCATTGTAAGTCAATGGCAATTAAGCCCTTTTGTCGTGCAGCATTTTGTGACATGTCTTTACTGCAAGTTACCGCGCTTCATCATAGCTAACTCCACTGTATGTATATATGTATGTGTGTATTTGAAAAGAGACTGGGAAAGACACACTGGGCCATATTTTCAAAGCCCTAAATCTGACGCAAGGTGGTTGCATCAAACAGATGTGAAGCAACTTACACCTTATGTCATAATTTGTGGCATTCCCGATTCAGAAATACAGTCTGCAACTGAATCAGGAGCCACTGCACCTGTGGAGTCTGCACCACCCTTGCAGCCAAAATGAGGGTGAGCCATGCCACAAGGGTGGCTGCGCTATGGTGGGGCTGCAACATCCCCTTGCATGGGATTCAAGAAGTTCTGCAATGGCCGCAGCAATGGTCTGGAGATTGACCAGCAAAAATCTGGTCTAAGCCCCTTGTGCCACTGCAGACGCTGGGGCGATGTGTGTGTATGGAGCCCTAATGGGCATGAACGGGAGCGACATGGGCAAGGGATGGTACCATGGCATTTGGGGAAGGAATGTGTGAGCAGGTCATTATGGTTGCAAATGACGGGGGTTCTGCTTATGGTACAATACTGGTATGGACTCCACACTGAGAATGGATGGGAATAGCAACACACAGTGCATGGGCCCCATGTTGGCACAGCCTTGGCAGCAGCCCCCAGGGCCATGACCACATGGGACCCTGGCACTATGTGTCACTATACCCCCCATTCTCTGTGAGGAGTCCATGCCACTAATGCGCCATAAGCAGAACCTCCCCTTTGTGCAACCACAATGATGTGCTGGCCTTCCCCTTCCCCAAATGCCACAGTACCATCCTGCATCCATACCACCCATGAAGCCCCCTTGCCAGCTATGTGAGTGCCCCCCACCCCTGGCAATAATGGCACCTCTTCCTTTGCAACAACAGATGGGGTGGCAGTTGGATCCCTGCGGCATGACCCACAGGTGCGCCACATGCTTTGGCAAATGCCTAAGGGTGTGGCAAATCCCAGATTTCAGGTGCAAGGACCCCTCTCTTTGTGAATATGGCTTAGGGTCCCTGACAAAGCCCTGATGCAGTGAAGCCCCTAGATTGCCACAAATTGTGTCGATCTAGGGACTCTGAAAATCTGGCCCACTGAGTCAATGCTTGTTTCTAGGTGTGACCCAAAGGAAGGGAACAGGGGATGCAAAATACATAGCACTGACACATTTCGCAGTTACAATAAAGTGCAATCAGACAACACAATTTAAAGCAGGAATAAGAAAAAAATGAGCTAGCAACAAAATCAGGCATTACAAAAGGGGCAAACTAAAATAGAATAAAAAAGTATAAATCAAAATTTTTCCTGCTAACATGGAGTGTTGCTGCTGTAAACTATTATTAAAATACAAGTACTGCATGGGAATTACATACTGATGAAGATCCCATTACACATGAGGCCCAATTTTCGAAAAGCCCTTAGAGTGACATAAGTTGGGGTGATCCAGGGTTGTAGCAAACTCTGGGTGCATTAGGGCCCCTGTGCCCCATTTTATAAAAAGCAGGGTCATTGTGCCAAACTCCCCAGATTTCCTGCAATTCAACTGCAGCTCCAAACAGTTGACACACCTGCAGGAATTGCATCCAAGATCCAGCCCTCCCCCCCCGGCACAACACTACAGGGGCTGGGATGGTGGGGGGGAGTTAATCTGCTGGACAGGAGGGGGACAGGTGTAGAAGAGTCATGGGATGTGGCTTATGGGGACTCGGGGGGACAGTTGGACATCACAGAGAGTGATATGGCACCTGGCGGGGTGCGTTTGCATTGTACTGTACTGCAGTACAGTATACTTATCTTCCCTTCTGGCTAGTGCTCCCTCCTCCTACCTGAAGAGGAAGATAAATATACTCAATGACAATACAGTACAATGTAAATGCACTCCACCAGTGTCACATCACTCCCAGTGATGTCCAGAAGTCCCCCCCAAGTCCCCTTATCCCACCTCCTGTGCCACTTCTGCACCTAGCAACCATTGTCAGATCCCCACCTACTGGCACAAGCCACTTAGACCACCTTCTGTATGACCTAAGTTTTGCCCTTTGCTGTATCCATGGTGGGGCTTATAAATCTGAAAACAGGGATGTTGCAGCCACGTCATGGTGCAAGCCCCCTTGCGACTTGGTGCACCTGGTTATTTACAGCAACCTTGGTGCAAGGGGGGCTTTAGTGCAGCAGTGGCAGGATCTGATGCAAGCTGCTTTAGAAAATCATTTTTGATGCAAGTTATGATGCAAATCACCCCTTGCGTCAAACTCTTTTGATGCAAGTCCATTGCATTGACCTAATATGTTTGAAAATCAGTACCATCATATTGCAAGTATATTTATTTATTTATTTGAAGTCTTGGATTTCAAAACCTTTGAGCTAGAAGCTCTTTTACAAAGGTTCTATGTCAGAGAAACACAATTAACATACAATTCAAAAAAACACAGTTGACATACAGTTCAGTAACCTTTACAGTCCAGAGTGGCATTATGCATTTACAGGCTTTCAGAAGTCAGCCGGTGTTCAGCTTAACAAATTAGAAAGATACTGCAAAATAACATAACAACAAAGCAGATGAGTACATAATAACACTGTAACAGACAATAGTGAATCAGCCAAAGACTGACCTTGTCAGGTTGCATGGTGGGTGAGATGGGTGATGGCTAGGAAGGCAAAGGGGATGAGAAGAGGGAGGGGATAATGAGGGGGTATTAGAGGGAGAAGGGCACAGGTGGGAAAGATGCACGGGGGGCAGGGTGTTGGCAGTGGTGGGAAGGGAGAGAAATTTCCTCAGGAGGCAGACCAGTTGCTAAGTGCATGGGGGAGAGATAGGCAGAGTTAGTTTTTGCGACTGGGGAGTGCCCCAGTTAGGGATGGCAGTCGCAGCTGCTAAGTGCAGTGAGGTGTTGGCATAGCTTCCTCTTGTAAGGGTCAAGTTTAGGTTCAGTCAGGATGTCCCTAGGGAGGGCATTTAGCCTATTGGGTGTGCGGTATGCAAAAGACCATTGTCCTTGGGATGTATGACAGAGGGAGACCGTATAAGACTGTCTAGTCATGTCACAAGTCCGGTGGGGTTTGGATGCTAGATTAAGAAGGTTCTGGAGTGCCACAGGGATTAAGCCTAGGCAGGTTTTCTAGGCTAGGAGACAGGTCTGGTATTTCATCCTTCCCTGTAGGTGCAGCTAGTTAGTCATAACGTACAGGTCACATGTGTGGGTGAATCAGGGTGTTCCATTTATTAGCCCACAGGCTTTGTTTGGTGCTGTGGCAATCCTTCTGATATATATGACTGTCATGATTTTTTTTTTTCAGTTTTAATCTCTCTCTTTATTAATCTCTTTCTGGTAATCTAGAAAATGATAACATTTTTAAAAAAGGTTTGCCCTACAGTGTAGATTTGGTTTCCAAAAAACAATCAATCAGACACCTTCAATTAGTTTTTTGGATTACAAAAGGAAAAACAGTCAAACATTAGGTTACTACCGTTTGTGATTTTATTAGACTCACATTTTGTTTTTTGCTTAAGTGACTACATTCACATTTTGTTTGTTTTGCTGAATTGACATGCCATTCATTATTTAGATTGCTGATTTATGTGTGGGCCTACATTTTGCTTAAATGACATGTTATTCATTATTTAGAGTACTGGTTTATGTACGGGCCTATATTAAACCCTTCTCTGGCTTGCCACTTTGATCAGCTAAAAAGCAAAATTAGCTGCAGATTGTCTACTTGGAAATTTGTGATACCTTTTATGGGATCAAAAGACCGCATGGATATTACTGGAATAATGTTTTGGAGCTCATTCTTCTTTTATGCTTGTGGAAAGGAGCAAAGACTCATTAGAAAAATTAATTTGAAGCAGCAGTGGAATACTAAATGTTTACATGAAAAGCTAGTTTCCAGCTACAGTTAATAAAGGTGTGTCATGCTTGTTAAAACTGCTTTTTTATGTGCTTCTAATGCTATGCACTATACTGTATATTGTTTTCATTCTAACCCTCATCAGGTTCACCATATTTCTATGTCAAATTTGGTGGCCTGGTGCCGATGGCCATTGTTTTCTTGACTAAAAGATATTTAAAACTTGTAAAAAACATTTAAACATGGTGGAGACAGAAAATATTCACAGAAAATAATATTTGCAGCTGTCAGTAATTTTTTACGGTGCAGACAACAGTAGGGACAAATTTCTTGCTTGATGCCCATTGAACTGCTGCATCTTCCTTGGATGAGAAGTGTCAAGGTTTCTGAGCTACACCATAACTCACTTTATGCTTCTAGCATCTATAAAGTTTTGTGCAGCAATTCTATTGCATCCTAATAAGTGTGCTATCTGATAGATATACTGTAGTTCATCATGGGTGTATCCTGTTTGGTAGCAATGGTTTGTACCTGTGTGTATGATCTGTTTGTTGTTTTGCTATCAATTTAATTCAATACTAAATAAGATCTAAACATACAAGAATGATGAAGTATGAGAGTTAGATTTGATTAGCTTCCTTCAGCAAATCTCCCTCTCAGTGAAGTGGATCTCGGGATGTTGTGCTGCACATAGAAACACAGAATAAGATGACAGATGGCCCACCTAGTCTGCCCATCTTTCCCTATTTACAGTCTCAACATAGGCCCCACTTGCTCTCTGGCTCTTTCTCTCTCCCCTTTCCAGTAAGATTCTCTTATTCCTAGCCTATGCATTCTTAAACCCCACCACCACTTTCACCCCCACCACCTCCACTGGAGCAGTGTTCCATGCATTCACCACTCTTACTGTGAAGTATTTCCTCACAGCTCTCCTGAACCCCCACCACCAGCATCATTGCATGTCCCCATGTTCGTGAGCATTTTTGTTTCTGAAAAATGCTTTACTCCTGCACCTTATTTACTCCTATGAGGTAATTAAAGATCTTTATTATATCTCCATCCCCTCACTGTAGTGACCATTATGCTTACTGGGTTATTTTTATGGGCCAGGGATCTGCAGTTTGATCTGTGATGATCATAGGTATGGGGTTGAGTATCTGCAGTGCTCTTACAACACTGATGCATCATGTCTGACATTTAGTGCTGCTCTGGGATCAGATTATTGATACAGTGTACTTTTGGAACAAGAGAGCATGTGTTTGCATCTTATCAAGTGTGGTGTATCTGAATTGGACCAGATGTTTGTAGGTAAATGTCAGCTCAGGGATCTCTCAATGTTGTGATTGTAGCACAGTATGATTAAGTGTGCAGGTTAGAGACTGACATTTCAGGAGTTTCCATTCTGTATTCTTTAAACAGATTTTGGCAAATAATTTCTATGCAAGACCTGCAGTGTCAACTTAGGCCTACTATTGTAATTGATATCACTAATATGCAGTTACCACGACACAGTGCAATATGTTAAAAATGCATTTTAACTTTTCAAGTGTTAAATAGTTGCTGTGGCTGGCTCAGTGGTTATATTGTACTTCCAAAAGGAAGGTTGCTCAGGACTACACGATGGAGCTGCTACCAAACTGCAGACACATCAAGTCAAAAAAGAAATTAGCTGCACATCAAAAAACACATGTATTCCACTCCAGTGTTAGGAGACTATGATAAGTAATTTATTAAACAAACAGTAGGGTAGCACCTCCTCACTTGGCATCAATGTTTCATGACCAAGTCTTGAAAAAGCACCAGGGTGATGTGAAACATTGATGCAAATGGGGGGTGACACCCTGTTGTTTGTTTAATACATTACCTTTTATAGTCTCCTAACATTGGTGTTGAATACATGTGGTTTTTGATGTGCAGCCAATTTCTTTTTTGACTTGGTGTGTCTGCACTTCCAAAAGGACAAAGCAAGGGCCAAGGTACTGGAATATATCTAAAAAGTGGCTAATGCCATTTATTACCTGCACAGTTCTAGCAATTGTCTGTGTTTATTTTAAATGTTTTATTGCTGATTAGTTGATATTAAATAGTTAAGCAGTGCATTTAAAAAAGAGTCAGTGATTTTTGTCTTAGTCATCTAGTAAATACTGTAGTGTATTACATTACCTTGTGGTATATATCAATACAATGGTTGTGTGCAGCAGATGGCAGCCAGCCATGTAGCTGAACAGAGTGTACATTGTGTCAGCTGCCATCTAAGGACCAGGGTGGGCACCAGACAGCACTGCTAGATATATAGTATATTGTAAACTGGAGTGGAGGTTGAGGGATCAGGGGAATCAAAAGACTAACACTATTATTCCCAGTGTCACTGATAGCATCTCGGAAACACTTCATTTCAAAGAGCACTTTCTGCAGACTTTGGTGTCACCAAAGATTGATTCAAAATAAATCAAGGATACATGTGCAGTAAATTTGTATTTACTTTGTAGACCTCAGTGAGTGGATTTACAGTGAATATATGAGTGAGCACCAAGCACAGGAAACTTGACAGAAGAAGGCTACTAGGAAGAAAAGAAAACTTTCTGATGCTGAAAAATGTAAACTAAAGCAGAAAGATAAGCTAGGAGAAGTAAAATCATATAGAAGCATTTTGCCTGCATTCAGATCAAAACAAAAAAGCACAAAAGATTCTGAGAATTGGTAAATGTAGTCTCAGTATAATAACAGCAGTGCTATCCAGCGAAGGTCTGACCTACACTATTCACTCACCAAAACAGCAACTTGTTTTTTTTTTTGTATGAGTGGTCATAATTGCACAATTATCATATAGAGTTTTAGTGAGTTTAGGACAGGGATCATCAGTTCTAAATCAAGTGTACTGCTTGGAGGAAGAAAGTGTAGAGAAAGTAAACAAGTTTGCTGATGCACTGGAAACTACCACTAGAGAAGGGCGAAGTGGCCCCAATTCGCTCCGTGAAGTGATGAATGGAGTGAAGGTGAATTCACGGAGTGCTCCACAATGCAAAGCAGAGTATTTCGCGCTATAATGGGTAACGCGAAGTCCATCGAAAACAATGGCTTTGCGTTACTCTGCCTTCCCAAACCACTATGCCACCAATTCTTAAGTCGAACTACATTGAAAACAATGTACTTCACCTCACTTCACCTTGTTTTTAAGCTCCAAAGGTGAATTTTGCAGTGATTCGTGGGATTTCAGGTCACATGGGCTCTAGATTGTTCTGCACAGCCTCAGTTTGGGGTAGTGTGTGTAGGAAGCTGTAGGAGACAATCTGCTCTGAAAGCTCTCTGTGATTCAAACCTTCTAAAAGCTGTTAAAAAAGCCTTTTTGAATTTTTTTTTTTGATGAAACTTTAGTTCATCGATTATAGGAAACCCTCCTGTGCTCATGTCATCAAGAGTTTATTATTTGTGTGTGGATTTTGAGTGTTAATGTACAACATTCAGTCTTTGTACTGAGAGACAGTGGAAGTGTGTTTTGGTGGAGGGGTGTATCTGTGGTGTAGGTAGATTAACTTGAAGAAAAAGACTGCTTTCTGTTTTGGTAATATTTTTCTTGCATAACTGTGCTAATGTACACACAGTCATATTTTCAATAATTCTTGCCATTTTTTTTGCTAATTGTTGTGATGCAGCAGTGCATAATTTTAGTTTGTTTAAAATATATGGTTATATTACTGAAGTTTTCAATTTGCTACACATTACTTAGTGTGTGTGTGAGTATGTGTGTGACGCGTGTCATCAATTCAGACACCTCTTATTGTGCCACATAATAATTTCAGCAATGTGAACCTGCTAACTATTGCAGCTGTGTGATTTTTGTACTTCTTTGTGGTATCTTTACTGGTACTAGTACTAGTGATTGTTACTGCACTGCTCCCCCAACCCCCGGAGCCCACCCCAGCTGGCAAATGAATTATTTTCCAGATTTGAATTTCTGATGGTGAGTACTGGTTAGGTGTTGTGCCTTTGCGTCTGCATCTCTTCAGTGTGCAGTGCAATCTTAATCTGTCTGTGCATTTGCATCTCTTTACGGCCCAATCTCCATCTGTACCTTAAGTCACAGTTGTTTCTTTGGCTTCCCTTCAGAGTACTGGACAGGTCTGGTGCATAATTCTACATGAACATTGTGCTCATTAATATGCGTTTTTAAGTCAGGACCATTATCATGAGTCACTCATGATACAAATCACGTTCTTCATCATCACTGTCACAAATGCAGTCACAAATCATGATTCACGATCACGTCATGAATCACAACATTAATTTTTTTACTAGTTACTTGGATGTATTGTAGCATGTTTTGTAGTATCTCTCCAGGCTTCAACACCCCACCATTGTACTCATTAATGAGCATTTTTAAGTCGGGGAGTTAGTGCTACAGCTCATCGGGGAAGTACAGCCATATGCATTTGTGTTCCCAATACAGTTCCATATTGGTTATTTCATACCGCTGACACAGAATCACATTCTTCATCATCACTGTCACAAATGCAGTCACAAATCATGATTCACGATCACATCATGAATCACAACATTAACTTTTTTACTAGTTACTTGGATGTATTGTAAGCATGTTTTGTAGTATCTCTCCAGACTTCACCACTCTACCATTGTACTCATTAATAAGTGTTTTTAAGTTGGGGAGTTTTGTGCTACAGCTCATCAGGGAAGTACAGCCATAGGCATTCACGTTCCTTCCCATAGAGCATGTGAGTTACAGTACTGTAAGTAGTGGTGGGCGAAGTGGCCCCAATTTGCTCTGTGGAGTGATTCACTGAGTAACATGGAATACACGGAGAACTCCACAATGTGAAGCAGAGTTCTTCGCTTCATAATGAGGAACACAAAGTCCATTGAAACCAATGACTTTGCGTTATTCCGCCTTCCACAAACCACTTATCCACCAATTTTAAGGTGAAATACATTGAAATCAATGAAATTAGCCTCACTCCATCCTGTAATTGAGCTCCAAATGAAATTCTGCAGTTATTCATGGGATTGCAAGTCACATGGGCTCTAGATTGTTCAGCACAGTCTCAGTTCTGGCCAGGATAGTGTGTGTGCAGTGGTTGATGGAGACAGTTTGCTCTCAGAGCTCTGCGACTCAAAACCTCTAAAAGCTGTTTAAAATGCCTTTTTGAGTAATATTGTTGCTCAAAATTTAGTACATCGATTGTAGGAAACCCTTCTGAGCTCATATCATTGAGTGTTTATTGTTGTGTGTGGATTTTGAATGTTAATTTAAACAGACAGTCTGTGTACTTTGAAGTGTGCTTTGGGGGCGGCTCATATTTGTGGTGTAGATACATTAACTGGGAGAAAAAGGCAGACTTTCTGTTTTGGTTATATTTTCTTATATAAATGCGTTAATGTACACACAGTAATATTTTCAGTAATTCTTGAAATTTTTTTGCTGATTGTTGTGGTGCAGCAGTGTACAATTTGTTTAAAACATTTGGTTATATTACTAAAAGTTTTCAATTAGCTACACATTACTTGAGTGTATGTGAGTGTGTGTGTGCGATGCATGCCATTAAATCAGACACCTTTTATTGTCTTACAGAGTAATTGCAGCAGTGTGAACCTGCTATCCACTGCACCTGCATGAATTTTTTTATACTGCTTTGTGGTATCTTTGCTGGTAGTGGATTGTTACTGCCACGCACTAATCCCCCAAATGGCAAAATGTATTCCATTCCAGATTTGGATTTGTGACTTGTGAGCACTGGAAAAGTGTTGTTGTGCCTTTTTGTATGCATCCCTTGAGTGTGCAATGCAATCTTAATCTGTCCATGCATTTGCATGGCACCATTAATTCTGGGAGACTGCATTTCTTGTTATGCTCTCATTTCACTTCGACAGCGCTAGGGAATTTTCTGGACACAAGACAGTAGCATTTTGGTGATGCACATTAATTCTGGTGACTCTGTTTGTGACCTGACCACTGTGCGCATGACTGAGTGCACCATTAATTCTGGGAGACTTTGCATTTCTTGTTACACTCTCATTTCACTTCACAAGCACTGGGGAGTTTTCTGGACTCAATACAGTTGCCCTTTGGGGGATGCACATTCATTCTGGTGACTGTGTGGGTGGGATGCTGCCAATATTATTTTCACTCTTCCTTACTTTGCATTTAAGGTGGAATGTTAATGCAAAGTAATAATAATAAGGCAAAGTGAACCTTTCCTATGGGGCATTCCACGTAGCGAAGTGCCAACCCGAAGTGGCCACTTCTCGTTCACTTCGCCGGTGGATTTTAAATTCGCTGCATCTCTAACTACCACCCAGTCATGTTGAAAATAGGTACTGAACAGGATGAGTAGAAGAGAAATGTAAGGTGTTGACAGTACATTTGGATGAACATCTACTTGTCCTACCTAACTTGCTGCTCATTTTCAGATGAGCCACTGAAGCTCAAGGGGTCTGAATATTTAGAAAACCTTACACTGCAATCCTTCTGAAAACTTAACATTATTCAATCTTGATGTTTGTGTGACTGGCGCTGTTCATGATTGTGGTCATTCTGAAAAGCCAAATGACTCTAATGTCTGTAAAAGGATTTCTGTACCTGAAACTGGGATGTAATCTCAAGCTCCTTCTGTCCACTCCCAGCTTCCGACATGCAATCTGATTACCCTGTTTATGTAAAGGGGTCAACTTATCCTATTACTGCCCAATCTGAAGATTCTGACAGAGATAGTTACCTGCAGCAATCTGGTCCTCTTGAGTGGTCCAAGATTACTCCTGCAACACACACACACACACACACACACACACACACACACGTGTTCCTCCTGCTGTCCAGCACCAAGATAGTGTCCAGGTGGCTGACCTGCAGCCATCTGCTGGGAAGTGTAACAGTGAGAATATGGTAATGACTGTTCTGATGGATATGCATACAGAATATCCCACATATCCCCCAAAATTTTGGAATATCCATGTCAGCCAGGTTTGAAAGATAACTATAACATGTTTCCTTATGATGACATTCATGGAGTGTTTAGTCCAGAGTGGTACTGAGTAAAGATTGCTCCTGGTAGTTGTAAGGAAGAAAGCAGTGGTTGGTTTATTCTCCATGGTGTGCTCATTTCCTCTCCATTGCATGCTGGCTGTTTGTAAATAGTAACAGTGAACATTATTCCAATGTTTGGTCAGATCTTGACTGTGGTTTTTCATACTTTAAAAAAGGAACTGAAAATGACGAGAAGCATGAGAATTCTAGAATCTACTTTACAGCTGAACCGCAATTACTGCTAACCAAGTATAGACTTTCACAAGATAAAACAGTTGCTGTACAGATGCTAAAAGCAGAGAAGTACTTGATTAAAAATGTATAGTGAAGTTCTGAAATGACTCCTACATGCTGTTTTATTTCTAACAAAGCAAGGTCCCCTCTGTGTGGACGCAGAGAGTGCCCATGCTCAGACACATCAAATGAAGGGAATGTCTTTGAATTGTTGAACCTGACAGCCAACCATGACAGCCTGTTGATGAATCATATGTCAAAATGCAAAAAGGAATCAGACTTATATGAGCCACAATATTCAAAATTATTTTATTCATGCACTATCCCAAGAAGTTTGTTATTCATTGTACTAAAAGGGGAAACAGAAAAGTACTTCAGTGATTGCTGACTGCACAATTGACATCACAAGAATTAATCAATTTTCTCCTTCACTTTGCAATATTCTGGGTATGCAGCTGAGCACGTCATAAAATTTGATGAGTTGCCAAGATCAGCAGCTGCAGACTTCTATAGTCTGCTTATGCAAAGTTTGGAGGAACTTGGGCTGGATATTTTCTATTCCTGAGGTCAAGCTTACGATGGTCCAAACACAATGCCTGGTTGTAATTCCAGACTACAAACATGTGAAAGAGGTATCACCAAATGCTGTGTACATTCACTGCTGTGCACACACTGTACTTTGAATGTATCTTTAGTTAATGCAGCAACAACTTTTGTAAATGCACAGCTATTTTTTGGAACACTTGAGTGATTGAATATGTTCTTGATGAGTAGACTGCCAAGACTGAGAATACTGCAAGAAGAGGAGCAGAACAAACTGGGAGAAACAGTATTCAAGTTGAAAAAAAAATATTGGACGCCAATTGGGCAAGTCACAAGCAAGCAGTTGACTCTAATATAAGGCATATCTGCAGTCAGCATTGCACTGGAACAAACAGCCGATGGATAAGTTCAAAACCTCAAAGCAAAAACAGAGTATGAAGCATGGGGACTTCTTGCCATGATAGAAAGTTTGGAATTTAAGTTTATGGTGCGCTTTTTGCACAAAATTCTGCAGACCAGTTATACTCTGTCAACATATCTTCGAGGCAGCATTGTTGCTTTGGTCACTGCAGTGAACCTAATAACAGCATGCTACAGTGAAATAGATAAGCAGCAGCAAGGAACTTAGCAGAAGACTGTGGCACTTCAAAACATTGCCAGGAAAAATGGACACATGAAAGGAAACACTTCTGTGATGAGCTGGTGGATAATGATCCTATAGAAGATGGAAGACCACATTTCAAAATAAATACTTTCTATGGTGTTGTAGATGTATTTATTAGACAAATGAAGGAGCCATGTAAACATTTCATTAAAACTGCACACAAATTTTCTGCTCTTGACTAAAGGCATTTCAAATGAAGACAGCTCAACAGCATTAAAAGACTTGGCTAATTCCTATGATGGGGTATCAGTATCTGTAACTGGTTGGATGAGTATTCATCACATTGTTCATTATACAAAAATATCTGCAGTGGTAATGAGCAAATACAATTTAGTGATGGGTTAAGCTTCATGGTTACAAAAGACATGCACAGAAATGTTCTAATCTTTGCAAATCCTTGCCAGATTTTCCTTACGTTGCCTGTTTGAGTATTGCAGCTGCAGAACAACATTTTTGCAGGTTGAAGCTGATTAAAAATTACTTAAGTTCATCCATGACAGAAGATAGATTTTCAAACCTTGCACTACTCAGTATAGAAAGATAGCTGGCTGAAACACTGGATAATGATAAAGTTATAGACTCTTTTTCTCATATGACACCAAAGATGAAAGCTTTGCAATATGCAACCACCTCTCAAACCATTTCCTGTTCACTGTGTAGTGCAGTAGGATATAGCACACTGTGCATTAAACATGAAATGTACTTTGGCTGGGATATTCAGACTGTGCCAGAATGATGTGCAATAGAGGAGCAGGTGCAAATCCAGTGCGCCATTGTGCAATGGGCACGATATTCAAACCATGAGCAGGACAAGGTGTGCCTGCGCAATGCAGCTGAATATGGCCCCCGATGCACCATAGCACAATGAGGAATACACAACAGAGCAGGGACAATGCACAATAGCACCCCTAGGGATGCGCAGGAACAAAGCCAGAAATCAGCTGAGCAGCAACCAGGGATGCACAAGGTACAAAGGAGCATGCACCAGGACAGACAGCCCCAGCCCCCCGATGCCCGACCAGGACAAGACCACTAGAGGTGGACCCAGTACCCCATGAGCAGTACAGCAAGATGGGTGCAAAAGGGACCACAGACCCTTGAACCACCAGCAGATGCACACCAGTAGACCCTAGCCACTGGGTACAACATCCCTGGACTGTCCACCGGCCAACAGGGACCATGACACAATGATGGCCAAGCCCCACCCATGCCACTTCCCCATCCCATTGATGCCCCCCCAGGACACTGCATCTGAGACACCTAGCCCAGATGTATGACCAAACAGTGGATGGCAATGAAGGCAGTCCACCACCCCCATGCCTATGCATCCAGTTGCCTCAGAGCGTATTGCACACCCACCACATCATCACTGTGACCACCCAATGCAGGTGGTGGGACCATCCACCAACACAACCATAACCCACACAAGGCCCTCCACCATGTCCCCAATGGAGACACAGCAAGGTGGGTGACCCAGCACCAGTACCTGAGGGAACCGGCATGTGATCAGGTCCACCACTGATGGCATAACATGTAGGAAGGCCCCCGAACACAGGAGCAGAGCAAGGACCCACACCCATGCACCAGTCTCTGCCACAGCACCAATCCCGCCAGGCAACACAGCACTGTCCCGTGAGGGCATGGAGGCACACACCAAACAGGAAGCAACACAGGGCACACCCAAAGCCCCCCCGACCCAGTCCCATGGATACCTCGGCATGCATCCCATCAAAGCTGTGTGATAGGCACTGCTGATGTGAATCCCAAGGTGCTGTGTAACCTGCAGGCTGCCCACCACCAGGCAGCCATTGAGCCTAGCATGTAGCAGGCACCCCATGAGCCCACACACTGATGGCAGATGCATGGGCCTGGGTCATCCCACAGCCACCTGTCCACCACCTGCATGCAGCGGATCCCCATGTGAAAGCCACTGACCCACAGGCACCACCCCAGTCCACATGGACAGAATCAAGGGGGCATCCAGTGGCACTGCCTACAGTGGCAACAGGGATGACAGGCCGATAGGCATGGGTTCAGAGTGCCAGCTGAAAGGGTACTGTGTCAGCAGGGGAACAGGTACGGCCTGCCCCTGAAGGCACACTGGTAGGTGAACATGTGGCGGTGGTAGCCACATGACCACGTGGACCCCAATGGCGCATGTAGGCAGGGCAGTGGTAATGGCACAGCCGCACAAGCAATGGCCACACCGACAGGGGGGCCCGAGAAATGCCACATGCACCACAGCCAGCATTACAGAGGTGAACAATGCACAGGGAACACCACACATGCCCTGTATAGATAGCCCATGGCCCTCACCCACACCTGTGGAGGAGCACCACCAGGCACTCCCAGGCCCACCCCAGCCCCACCACACAGCAGCCATGGACCACTGCAGCAAGGCTCCATGTGCCAGCTGCAAATCAGAGACAGACATGGATGTAAATAGAAATGTATGTATTAGTACAACAACAAGGGAACAAAACCTATTTACACATATGTACATCAGGGGAGGGGTATGGGTAGGATGCTACAAGGGGGGTAGGGAAAAGGGGCAGGGGACATGAGGAAAGGTAATGGTAGGCATCAAGGGTGTGTGGGGAACAGTCCAGGTGGGGAGGCGCAAAGATGTGGGCCATCAGGCCCTATTGGTGGCTCTGGTCCTCCGCCACTGCCCTACGGCACCTGTGGTGCCTCCTCCTGGACCTCTGGTCATGTTGCTGCAACAGTTCAAGTGTGGCCCTCACCCCTGCAGGAGCTCCTAGAGGGTTCTCTCCACCACCTCCCAATGATGGCCAGCTAGGACAAGGGAGCAGAAACAGTATGAGTGCCTGGCCAGGATAACGCAGCCCACCCAACGTGCACAGCATGCATCAGTGACTGGCACCCCCTGGGATGGCATGTAACCACCCACAGTGGGTGCACCCACATGAGCTGCCAACCCATGTAACCACAGCCATGCAAGCCACTGCACACCATCACAGCCCATGCACCGCACACCACTGCCCTGGCCATCCAGCTTCATGGCAATGCAGTGTGATGGCAGTGGCACAGCCAGGCACCGAGTGCACCCACAGCCCACCTGTGACACCCGCCCACATGTGCAAGGCCACAGGACAGTGCAGAGGACACCATGGGTGGTGCACAGCTGGAGGTGCCATGCCACCCCCCCACCCCTGCAAGACACCATGCCCATATGTATAGGGAAAATGGCACTCACCTGCATCCCAGTCACCTTGGTGCTGCTGCCCCGCAGCACCACCTGTGTTGGCTGGGCAATGCCCCTCTCCCCCTGCGTGGTCCTGCCCCTGGCCAGCCACTGCCAGCTGTGCTCTCTACCTTTCTTTATGGCCTAGGAGGGAAACATGGAGAGACACACATCAGTACCTGTCTGAACCATAGGCCCCCAACCCCCTGACCTGTGTGACATGCCGCACAGCATGTCTGGGCTGCGGTGGTGCAGGGCAGTCATGGTGCACCCCCACAGCCACCAACACACATGCTGACCCACCCCCTGGACGTGGGCATGGTGACCACTGTGCCCCAAGGACAGTTGGATGAGACTGGTGAATGTCAATGTGCACCTACCTGGCCATGGCACTGCACCCCTCCATACCCACACCTGCAGGTGCCTCAGCCTGTCTGGATCCTACTGTTGCAGGTCACCATAGTGGTGATGACACTGCTCTGCCATGTGCTGGCTGCCGGTTGCCTCCTCCAAGCCATCTGCAACCTCCTGCCACAGGTCCGTCCATGGCCTTTGAAGGGGCACCTTGCCAAACTGGGCCCAGTGTGTGGCTGAACAAGGGCCATGAGTTTGGTGAGTTCCAGGTCACCCCATATTGGAGCTAGACATTCCCTAGTGCACAGCATGTCCCTCGCTAACCAGACATCAAAATGGTGGCCAGTAGAGCACGTGGACCACGTACAGAGCTAGCATGGTGCTCTGCTGCCATTCACAATCGCGCAGGCACCGAGAGGTGCAATAAGGTAGCAGCCATTAGCTGTACAGTTACTAGATGTCAGAGGTCATCCATGGGGTCAGGGGTCTGGCCATGCACAGAGCACCACTGTGTTATTGGGGACCCCTTGTATGGTGCGCAGTAGGAGCATGTCACCGATGCTGTACAGTGGCCTACTGCACAGAGGCACAATGGGAACCATGGCACAGTGGCGCAATAAGAGCATGATGGCATTGTGCCAGCTGCACTATGGCGCATGTGCCCCATAGGTCATACAGCACATGAGCACCACAGGCACAATAGTGGCAGGGCACTGTGCTGCCTCCTGCACAATGTGCATATGCTGTGCCACTGGCGAATGTGTCGGCAGCATGTGCATGCATGCTGTGAGGACGACTGCGCATGTCATAGTGTTGCGCCCCGACTTAAGCATGCACAACCCCATTGGGCAAGGTGCAGCTCTGCGATATTCAGTCATGATATGCAAATCAGCTCATGAGCCACTTGGCGGTGCACCCACTGCATTTGCATCCCATTACAGCTGCACATGATCTCATTTGTGTGCGTTGTACTTCAAGGGCACCATGGAACTGCACAGGCTATGGATCGGTATTGCAGCATTTGAAGATAAGCATCATGCTGTGGGGCCATAAGGACAGTGGGCTGAGAGGGTGGTGTGGCACTGAACAGGCAATGTTAACACCTGTCCACCTTCACAGGTACAGGCATGTCCGAAAGTGAGGAGAATGAGGAGCAAGGGAGGGTGCTTAACCGAAGGATGAATTTCATCAGGGTGAGGTCAGATGCCCTATTTGAGGCCTACCTGGACAGGGAGCCACTCCTGAGTGGACAGAGGGGCACACCACAGGTCTGGGTGACAGCGTGGGAGGAGGTGCACGTGCAGTCAACCAGCAGGGCAGCCACCCCCATTCTGTGCAGGAATGTAAGAAGAAGGTTGGCACTGACAGGAGGAGGATCAAGGAGAAGGTGGCCACCATCCGAGCGGTGCGTTCTGCCACAGGTGGGGGACAGCAGGTTGTGCCACACCTGATGTCGTGGGAGGAGCAGTTGGCTGGCAGCATGCGGTGCTGTGCCATTGAGGGTGTGCCTGGTGGATGCTTCCAGATGGGCGGAAGCCCATCACTGCATGGTAGGAATGGTGGTGGTGGTGTGAGGGTGGCAGGGGGTTGAGCCAGGGGTTGGTCGGCACCGCTAATGGTACTGTGCTCCCTTTCAGCTCCCGAGCATCTTCATGGAGCAGCGGGGAAGGGTGTGTCCACTGATGGTGTGGCTCTGGAACAGGTGGAGCGCCCATCCACCTCCACCAGTGTCCGAGGGTCCAACATCCAACAGCCCTGCATGGCTGTCTGGGCTGATGACTATGACGAGGCTGCAGACGAGGCCCTGGCTGTGTTCCATCATGACACCAGGGACGGTTTCCTGTGTGCTGAGACACAGATTGGTGCCGACTCCAGTACCAATGATGATGATGTGACGTACATCCCGGACAGTGATGCTGGTGTGTCACAGGGGGCACCCTTGACAGGCGACCACCAGGGCAGCTGTGCGGGCAGCATTGGCACGGTTGCCCACCCACCGGCCGCTGTGCCCATCATGTCTGCAGCATCCAGTGGGGCGTGCGGATGCAGTAGTGATGTAGGTGGTGCTGATGCAGCCGCGCTGGTGATGCCCAGCGCTCAGCAGCCGGAGGGGTGGTGGTAGCAGCTGGACAGTGTTGAAGGGGGGCTGGTGGTGGTGGGCAGCGATGGTGCACCATGTGAGGTAATACCCCAGGATGGCACCGCTGTGCAGTGTTCACCATTGTGGGGTGCTGTGCCACAGGGCCAGGTCTCACCCATAGGTCGGCATGGTACCCATGCGGATGACACCTTTGACGACCACAGCTGTCTGCTCCAGGCCTCTGTGGATCAGCAGGTCTGGCTCATGGTAGTGGTGGATGCAATCCATGCGGAGCTGCGCCAGGTGGAGGAGTGTTTCAGCAGGGACCATGCCCTGCTCCTAGCAGAGTTAGCTTGACAGCGGGAGGATGTGACCACAGCCATGGATAGGCACACCACTGTGGTGACAACTGTCCTGGCAACACTGGCTGACCAGTTGTGTGCCCAGTCACCACATACCCCTCAGAATGCAGTGTCCAGCCCTCAGGCCCGGTGTCTGGTGACCCCAGCCATGTCGGAGCCAGGTTCAGCTGTGGGCATACCAAGCATGCCTGGTGCAGGCATGTCTGGTGGCCTTCAGACATCTGCGCAAACCTAGTCACGTTCACACAGCGTCACCCCTGGGGGACCATCTGTGCAACCCCATGAGGCCACTGAGCAGCCAGTACTGGCTGGCAGGCCTCAGCTGGGCTGCCCACATATCTGTGGTGGCAGTGCTACTGTGCAGCACAACTGACCTTACCCCCTTCATGACCACTGTCTGTTGCTGCCCTGTGTGCACTGTGGTGTTCCGTGTGTGACGCATGGGTTTGGTACCCAGTCCTGCACACACAGGGGCCCTGTGCACACCCACCCAGCAGCTGGCCACTGTGACGTGTGCATGATGATGCCAGCATAGCGCTGTCCACCACTGTGCAATGGTGCTCAGTGTTTGAGACATGCCCAGTGCCAGCCTCTGGGTGTGGCTCTGTTGGTTCCGGTGTGGGTGGGGTGGGGGGCTTATGGGTGTGGGTGTGTGTGTGGCTGTGTGGGCAGGGGATGGGGGTGTGCATGTGTGTGCCTGCTGTGTGCAGCCCTGCTGTGTTCTGCCATGGTGTCCGAGCCCCAACCCATTCACACACCCCTGCCACAGACCCAGGCTGGGTGTCTGCCTCCGCCTGTCTGTTGGCTGTGCTTGGATACCCGGGCATGCTCATGGACAAGTTCACCTACCTGTGTGGTCCATAGTGCTCCTCTGCGATGGTGTCCCGGTGCTGCTGCGCCATCCGGGCCAGCAGGTGATCCCTTCACCCAGGGGGTGGCAGCCCGCCTCCAGCTGGACCAGCGTCCCCATCATCCCCACTGCTGTCCCCCTCTTAAACCTCAATGGCTATCCCACTGTCGGTGGCCATGTTGTGCCAGATACAGCAGACCAGGAATAGCCCACAGGCCTTTGAGGGGCTGTACTGTAGGGCACCGCCAGACCTGTCCAGGCAATGGAACCAAGCCTTCAGCTGCCTGAACACCCACTCAATGATGTTCCGTGTCATGGCATGTGCCTCATTGTACTGTTGCTGCACTGGGGTCAAGGGCCGCCGATATGGTGTGAGCAGCCAGGGCCGGAGTGGGTACCCACTGTCACCTGTGTGTTGTGAGGTATCATTATTATGGGGATCTGTGTCACTGAGCCCCAGCCTTCCAGGCTGCATCCCATAGTACCCCTGCTCTTGCACAACACACATCCCTTGTTGCCCCCATCATCTGGCATGCACTGCATACTGTCCCACTAGATGGCCATTGGGGATGTCCCCACTCTTGAACCTGTGGCACAGTGCAGACTGGTGCCAGATGAAGGCATTGTGTGCTCCCCCAGGATGTGTGGCACAGACATTGATTATGCACCCCCTGATATCGCACACCACCTTGCAGTTGACACCCGGGTATCCCTTGTGGTTGATGTATGCCACCCCCTCTGGGCTGGGTGGTGTGCGGATGCCAACATGGGAGCAATCGATGGCCCTGAGCATGCCAGGCAACTGTGATACCCTGTGGAACTCCTGCATGTTTGCTGTATGCTCTGCCTGAGTGCTGGGGAAATGGATGTGCTCCGCAGCATGTGGCAGCAGTGCGCTGAGGAATTGTGTGAGGATGCATGACATGGCCAACTGGGTTATGCCTGTAGTGTCCCCTGTTGTTCTCTGGAAGGTGCCCATGGTGAGCAGGCACATGGCGGACATGACCTTTGTCTCCACCGACAGGGCATGGCTCCATCTTGTGGGTACCTGCATCTCCTCAATGCACAGCTCACAAAGCCTCCTCAGAATAGCCTGGTTCAGGTGGTACTGGCCCACGATCTTGGTGTCACTGTACAGCCATGGGTGCGGTACAGCCTGTTCTGGGCATACCACCGACAGGCCCTTCCACGGCCGCGCCTCCCTCCACCCTGCCTCCTCACACCCCTCATGACCGCCTCCATCTGGAAGGTTGCATTGGCCATGTCCAGGGTTGTTATTTCCCCCCCGGATGGCTCTCTACCCAGTCCCCCTGGCTGTGTGCTGCTGGCCTGCCCCTGCACTGGGTGCACCCCTGGCACTGCGCTGCCTGTGCCACTCACAGTGGGACCTGCCTGGGCCCCTCTGCTGTCCCTCCTCTGTGGCACCCATGCACAGTCCACACACACACACTCCCTGTGACCCCCATCCACCTCTGGGCCACTCCTGTGCTGCTTTCTGTTGCCCTCACTCCATGCTGCTATGTCCCCTTCTCCCGGCCGCTATGGCTTCTCTCATGCGCAAGCTTCCTCCCCTCGGTTGCTCCCTTTTATTTTGGCTCAAGTCCGCTATTGTGCAGCTTCCGATTGCTCCTCTGTTGCACACGTCGCCTGCTGTTGAATATTGCACTGCACCACATATTCATGGTTATGCCCCCTGCAGTTGCGCATGCATTCATTTCCATTGCACTCTTGTGCATTGGATTTTGTGCTCCGCATCTGTGCTGAATATTGCGTTTTGGCACATTTCGGTGATTGCGCAGGTGCATCCCTATTGCGCATGGCGCAACTGCTCTGAATATCCCAGCCTTTGTATTCAATGTGCTTTAGTAAAGAATTAATCTACAACCTGGATATAATCAGTTTAAGTGACTTCATTGCAAGTATGTTTCAATGTGCAATATGGGTGTTTCATTGTATAATAGTTGTGTTTTTTTTTTCCACGTGCAGTAGATGTGTCTCAATATATAATGGGGCTTTTCAGCATGCAATATTGCTGCTTCAATGTTCAACAGGGGTGTTTCAATGTGCAGTTGTGGAATTTGTTGTACAAAAGAAGGGTGTTTCCATGTGCAATAGAGGTGGGATGTGCAAAACTATTCTGTTATGTTTCTTGCATTTTGTTTGTTTTTGCAACATGTACTTTTGTTCTTCTTTCCCTTTATGAATGAATTCATATCTGACTTTAATTCAATTTTATTTCACTGTGCATAATGATATTTTTAAGTTTTACTATTCATTGAATAGAAGTATCAACTTGGCTTTTATTTTGTTAATTTTCTGTATTCCAAGTTTGAAGAAAGGTGTGACACCTGTGTAATGCATGGATTATGATTTGGCTATACTGTAGTTTTTAAATATCACTTTTGCTTGCTGCCAGCTTGGAGTCCCCCATGACTGACTGGCACCCCTCACTCCCAAACCTGGCTCCACTACTGTATGTGTGGGTGGAATGTTCCACTGCATCAAGGAACTACCCAGACCACCATGTTGATGCTAGGCATGGATGTTCATTGCTATGATACAACACTGTGCTATGGCATGCTGCAACATTAAGTGCACTTCAGTAAAATTACAAAGTCATCAAGGCATCTTTCTTACTGCCCCCCCCCCCCCCCCCGTGTTTTGACACCTCCCACACCAGTCATTTATGTTACTGCAGTAGCAGTCCAATGACAAATTAAAGCAGGACAACGAACAGTGCGGTTTTGCAAAAATAAATATTTATGCACAATTACAACTCAAAGAACTACACAAACCCACACATATTTCTCAACTAAACTACTCTATATTTACAAGAACAGGAAATAATAAGAAATGTTTACAAAGGGGTACTGCTTCACAGGCACTACTCCTTCTGAGGTGGTAGAGTAAATACAACTGGTCCATGTGGCCTACCCAGTTCCCACAGCTGCTTCTCAAGTCTTTTTTTGGTGATTCTAATTTTTTTTGGGGCCTGCTAGTTGGACCTTCAACCAGATCATCCTGTCTTTGCAGTAGACATTATTCTATTGGCCAAATTTTGGGGGAGCACACGTTGCAGTGGGCTGGGTAAAAAGTGGTGCCATTAGATGGCCCTGCACTAAATTCAGACTGTTTTTCATGCTTCTTGTCCTAATCCCCAATAAGGGCCTCAAATGCCTTTTTTCTGTTTCTTTCAGCTACTTGGTTGCACAGCTGCAGAGTGCATTTCAGGGGTATCCCATTATGTGGGCACCTCAAACTGAGTGACTCACTTTTGAGCAACTCAATTTGAGCATCTGTGAGACGAGCAAACATTATTGTATAGCAAGGGTTGGGAAGAGCGACCGCTTGTTAATAGCAAGGTTTAAGGTAATGGTGAATGGGAAGGAGGGTATAATGAGGCAGAGTGATTTTTGTGGGTTATGGGGCATTGTTTAGGAGGCCAGTTCCGAGCTGCTCATGTGGTGTGATGACTATAGTAACAGCCACTGATGCTGGCAACCCAGGTTCGGAATTGGCATGCTGGTGTGCTTTTAGTTTCACTGTTATGACATGGAATCCATTTCAGGCATCAGAAGAAGTCTCTATCTCCACAAAGAAACAGAAAACTATATTATACTCAAATGAAAACACTGGTAGGTTTTTTCTTAAGACAGGTGTCTAGTCTATACAAACATGTGCAGACCCCCACTGCTTCCTTTGGGACCATAGGTTAGGAACTTTGGTATATCATTCACCAGCAACATTACATCAGTTATTCACATTTCATATAATGCTTTTTATTACACTGGAAATTGTTGAAGTGGAATGCAGTGCATGGTGACTGAAGGATCATTTCCATGTATAACCTTGGGGAAGGGGTATATGAGGAGAGTCACCAGGCAGGAAAAAATACCAGAATTAATAAAATAAATATGTCAGGTGTGTATGCGTCCTACTAAGTGACTACAACAGAATACTGAATACAAATAGTCCATGGAAACAAATAAACACCATCTACTGCATGTGTAGAAGACAGAACACTGACAGAAACCATCTATGGAGGGATGATTTGACAATTTCAAAGCACTCTTTTATTATAATTTTTGTGTCTTTTCTATCTTTTAGAGATTTTGTTTGCACACCCATTCTCTAAGTGCAATAACACACTTCTGGGTGTTGGATATTTGGAAATACCAGCATTTCTAGGGACATAGCCATCACATCGAGAGGGCCACTGCTACACCATCTCTACCACCAGCAGATCCTCAGTATTCCATGACTTTTCCCTCACTGGAACTGACCTATCCAGACTGATGAACAGCTGCATAACAAAATGTAGTAAGATTACATTAACAGTGCATTGTGAATGATTATGACTTAGTGTTGTACTAAACAATTATACAAACAGGAATACATTCCCCACACAAAGCCAGTTTTTGTGGAGCTACGTCAGCTGCCTGGGGTAAGCTAAGAGGTGTTCATCGCTGACACATGACAGGCAGTCATTTGACCATGACAGTGTTGGTGAAAGTTTGTTGGGTTGTTCCAGTATCCTTATGATAATGTTGTTTGCTGTCTGAGTAGGAAATACTTATCAGTAAGCCCTGCACTGCTTACCCTACACTGCTACATTATGTCCTAACTCTTGGCTACAGTTAACTGAGTTGCCAGGAGAGGGACATTCTTTGTTGTAATTGGGATGCAATGTACAGTAAATGGGGCTAAATACAATTAACTGGGTTAGCATAATATTCTAAATGCGGCATATTGTTATGCTGTCTGTGTAGTGACTACTACATGATAAACCCTGAAGTGGAGCAATGTACTTAATTTTGCAGCCCTGACACAACTTACAATCAATCAAACAATTTTTATTTAATATTGTGCTCTTTTCATTGTGATGCAAAGTGCTGTACAGTGGGCAGAATTATTTGAAACAATTAAATACATAACATGTCTACAATAAAACCATCCTAATTAATTTAATGTTTAGGTCAACTAAATCTTCTCATGTAGAAAACCCTGTCTACATAAAAATCTCTTCAGCTCCCTTTTAAAAGCTTCTAATGTTGGAATCTCTCTCATAGAATAAGTGAAGGAGTTCCACAGGTTTGGCACCATATAGGAAATGGCATGGTACCTGATGTTTGCAAACGCACCCTTGAAACCTCCAAAAGTCCCTTGTCTGCTGAAAGGAGGAGGAGACGAGAAGGGTGGTAGGGTCATAAGAGAACTTGCAGACAGCCAGGCCGCTGACCATGCAGGGCATTATAGGTCAGCAAAACCGATTTTGCAGGTGATCTGCCACCTAACTGGCAGCCAGTGCAGAGAGTGCAGCATCAGTGTAATATGACATAATCTTGACAGACCAGTCAACAACCTGGCTCTGCATTCTGCACTAGTTGCAGGCAGCAAAGATCAACCCCCAATAGCCCTAGGTAAAGGGCATTGTAGTAGTCGAGCCACAATGCCACAAAGACATGGACCAGTGTTGGCAGATCACCCGGGGGTATCAGGTGGTTAATCCCGGTAATGTTTCACAGATGGTAAAAGGCACTCTAGACCATGGCCAACACCTAAAATTTAAATGTTAGGCCACAGTCCAGATCAATGCTAGGATTCCTCACCCTGACAGAAGTGAACAACTGGGAGTCCTCAAGCTTAAGCCTGGAGACCCGACCTGGTTGCACACTCACCCCTGGGTGATCAGGTTCCACCACTGCTTGCATTACTTTCTGTCTTAAAGCAATGTTAATCACTTAGTACTCTAACACAATTTCTTTGTTGCTACTTGCATTGCTGTCTAATGACTGGCTCAAGAAATCCTGCACTAAAAAATGTGCATGATGAACACTCACCCCTACTATTCAAATCGCAGAAATAAAGAGACACTTCACTAGCCCGGTGTTAGGCCATCGGATTTATTTACTCCATAGTGCAGTCAGTAATACAGATGGAAAAGTGGTCAGGAGGACCACCGCCTTACGTTTCACTCACCCAAGTGACCTTCATCAGGAACTAAAGAGTTTCATTGAATCAATTAATTTATAATTATACAAAATGTATCACAAGTGCTGTCCCAACCAATCACAATAAAGGACAAATCTTCAAACATTCAGTGACTAATTTTGATATCAGATCCCCACCCATCAGTGAAATAAAAAAATTTAAATAATCCATTTGAAATCTTATTTTCTTTTTTAATCTTATTTTCTTTATAAGCTCTCTCCTGGCAGATTTCATGTGTATTATTCTTTATCCAGGGTCTTGCTTCTCATGCACATTTATAATTTATTCTAGCTCCTGGTTATCCTATTCGCCGGATCACCTGTGTCAAAGAGAAAGGAATCAATATGTTGTAAAAAATGTTTTGTAGCACAGATAGACTTCAAAACAAAAGACCTCACTTATAGACTTTGCTTAAGCTATAGCCATGTTTGAAAAGGGAAGGGGGAGAATAGGGAAAAAATTTATTTTCATTTGCCTATTACTTAGAGTCATATACAATTTCATTATATGAGTAACCCAACATGAGATCTGGTAGCTGGTGGCATGAACCTCTCTGTCAGGTCTGTGACCCTCTCTATAAAAATGCTTTTTGCTGCACTGTTACTTCTGTGTCAGCTACTGACTGTGAGGTGCAATGAGTACCTAAGCAAGCCAAAGATGATACTTGATATCTTGAAAAGTATAATTTGCTTTGTCGGGAACAGTATGGTTTTTGGAAGAACCATGGAAAAGAAACTGCCACGGTCAGGTTCTCGAACGCCGTCCTCCAAGGATTTGAAAAAGGCCTTTTAATGGGGGTAGTGTTCATGGACCTGGCCAAGGCATTTGATCTTATTAATCATTTTCTCTTATGTCAAAAATTGAATCATCTTGTTTTTTTCTGAAAATGTTGTGACCTGGTATAGAGATTATTTGACTAATAGGTCACAGGTGGTAAGTTTAGAGTCAGTGGTTTCTTCTGTTAGGCCCATCAATCTAGGAGTCCCACAGGGGTCCATTCTGGGCCCCTTTTATTTCTGTTGCTTATTAATTCTTTACCTTCTATTCTTAAGTCTTGTAACTGTTTGTTATATGCTGATAATCTTATAATTTATTCACAAGCTTCATCAGATTCTCAGATTACTTCACTGCTGGAATCTGATTTCCAAGGTGTCTGTCATTGGTTTTCTGATAATCGTTTGATTCTTAATGTTAAAAAGACAAAAACAATGTTGATTGGAACCCCTAATTCCCTGAAAGATGATCCTACTTTATTGATATATGATAATGAGCGAGCAGCAATTGAGTTTGTAAAATAATTTAAATATCTTGCTGTCCTTTTGGACCCAGGTTTAACTTTTTCTTTACAGGTAAAAGCAGTAAGCAAAAAGGTCAATCAAAAATTGAGTCAGCTTTATAAATTTAAGAAATATTTTACTTTAAATACTCGGAAATCCATTGCAAATGGGATATTATTATTTCATTTGGACTATGTCACGAGTCTTTATTTTAGGTTATCTTTAAAAAAGATCATTGTTTTGTCTGTGATCTATAATAATGTTTGTTGTTTTGTACTGGCATGCCTCTATGACTCTCATCATTGTTATGTGTACTCTAACTTGGGTTGGATTTCTTCCTATTCAAAAATTACATTCTATTTTGGCTGTCATGTTTTTAAATATTTTTCCCAAAACTAGGTATCCATTAATGGACATAATTAATGTAAGGACCCCTGTCTATCATTTTTGCTCTCTTTGTGGCATTCTTCTAAAAATTTGCCATTTCAATCAAAAGCCAGAGCTAGATCTTTCTCAGTAGCTGCCTCTCAATTTTGGAATGCAATACCTTTAGAACTACATGCCTCCTCCTCACTACAACATTTATACAAAATTTCAAGGTATATTTACATTGTCTGGATTTTTTGTGAATGTTTTGTCTAAATTGTGTTTTTGCATTTTCTGAAGATGTGTAATATGCTTGTTTTTGGTGTCGTGTCGGAACTGAAAATGGACTTGTTCTAGTATCCTCACCCGGTTAACAAAATAAAATGAAATGAAATGCTGACTCTTACCCCAATAGCAAGTTTTGCCACTGGGCAACAGGATCCCCAGCCCAAAATGTAAATACCCAATGCCTCCTGCCTATGACAACTGCACCTGGGGAGCATCATAACTTAACAATACTAGGAAAATGCAACAGCTGCACATATAGCACCTTTGTCTTGCAAGGTCAGCAGTAAGTCCCTCTCTTTCAAGAACAAATTCTGGAAGCTAATACATGGCTTAAGGGGTCCTAAAAGACTAACATTAATATTACTCCTCTTGTCTGGAAATATCACCCAAACCCAAGCCCTTTGGCAAGCTTGGCTCAGGATCAGATTGTCAAGGGAAACTAAACATTGTCTTCCTTATCATAGGAAGCCTATTCTCAAAATTTGCTCTGTTTGAAGCCTGGGTTGCTCTGATGCAACCAGCTGTGACACCCTTGACTGAAACCAGTCTCACCCCTAAAATCTCCAAACCTGTCATCACCCTGCCTGGTGTTAACCTCTCAGCAGGGTATATGCAGATGGAGCATTCTAATCTACTTAAGGTCAGACCTGCAGGTCTCCAAGCTAGAGATTTATTGCCTAACTAGAGACTATGAATGCCTGGCAAACTCCTGCTAGGGACAGGGCACAACTCTATTGTAACTATGACAACCTACATACCTCCTGGTAAAGACCAACCTGGCCTACAGTTCTTCTCCTGCTACATTAAGCAAATCATTCAAAACTGGGAAAAAATTGTCATGGGAGGATTCAATATCAATTGATCTGCCAAATCTAGAGTTGCCCACAGGGACTTAGTAGCCAGCCTGTTTCTTTTGCAACTAGTTATGCAATAGGGCGAACTATAATGGGCACCAGTACCTTAATCAACTAGATCCTGGCTACCCACCCAAATAAGGTAATAGAATTCAGAGTGCTGCTGGACACCATCAGTAACCACTCCCCAGTTCAATGTGCATGGGCAGCTAAACAGTCCATGCCCCCCTCCCCGATTTACCACTAGTTGGTTACTACATAAAGATAAGATGGCAGATTATAAGTCACATGCAGCTCAGATAGATTAGAGCTACCTGGACAACACCCATGATATTAACACTGCTCTTAACTTTCTTATAAACAAATTCACTTCAGCTTGCAACAAATTTGCCTCTTTCAAAAAGTACAAGGTATGATGTACCTCGTATGGCTGGATTACCCCTTAACTCTTAGTCTGCATGCAAGAAAGGGACAACCTATGGTATTGTGTGAGAGAAACAGCCACCTCAGGACCTGCAAAGGTACAAAGAAGCACAAAATAGGTGCACCAGTAAGATAAGGAAGGCAAAATCTGCCAACTACAAGGACCAGCAATTCAAAAACTGGAGCATTCTGAAACAATTTTGGGACAGAATGTCTGAGCTTCTGGTAATGTTGAAAAACAGCCCTCTAAGATGGTCAGAATTGATGGGTTTGAGATCATAGACCCAACAGAGATAGCAAAAAAATTTAACACAGCCTTTACAGACCTAAGCTCTATCATCCCTGTTAGACCCACTCTGGGGTCACATGATGGTGGTGGTGGCATTGGAGTCTTATGCATCTTTGACCCAGAACTAGGGCACCCTAAATTTTATTTCAAGCCTATTTCAACAAAAGATACCCTAAAATATGTCAAATGAGCCCTAGGTAAAACCAGGGTAGGAGATGATGGGCTAGATATGAAGCTCCTGGCTCAGACCCTTGAGGAACTTGTTCTCCCCATATCCAAATTATTCAGTTTCTCCCTGGGGTACTCCCAGTTCCCTGGGGTATGGAAATCCCCACCAGTTATGCTGATTTTCAAACAGTGAATGCTCAAACCTGGCTAACTAAAGACCAGTTTCAATCCTCTCCCCATTATCCGAGGCCCAAGAGTGAATCATATTCTCACCTACTTGGGAAAATACAATATCCAATATGCACAACAGCATGGATTCAGGAAGCTTCTCAGCACCAGTACTGTCCTGGTAGAGTATACTAACTACCTTAATGAGGCTCTTGACAGTGTTGACCTGGTGGGAGTCATCTATGTCGATCTGACTTAGACCTTCAACCTTGTCAATCACAAGCTGTTGCTGGGCCAGCTCCTCTTTCTTGGGCTGTCTCAGGAACAGTAGCTTGGTTACAAAGCTGCCTCACCAACTACTCCCAGCGTGTAAAGATTGACAGCTCTATATTAGGTGACAGGGGTGTCTCCATAGGCATGCCCTAGGGAACAACTCTTGGCCCCCTCCTGTTTGGTATGATCATTAGCAGCTTTCCGGAGGCCTGCCAGTCTGCTACGGTACTCCTCTATGTGGATGATGCTGTCATTAACACCAGCAATACTGACCTGGGTAAAATCTCCACTTACCTCCAGATCATTTTCAAGTAATTGGAGAAATGTTTCACCTGCAACAAATTGGTCTTGAACTACAGCAAAACAAAAACTATGTTATTCTCTGGCCTATGAATAAAAAACAGGTCACACCACTAGTTGTTCTCAATGGCAAGGCTCATACACTAGAACAGGTAGAATCATTAAAGTACCTAGGTATTGTCCTGGATGATACCCTATCATTTTCGCCTCATGTGGATAATATTGTTAGCATGGCTAATTGAAGGCTTGGTGTATTGCATTGTATAGGAGCCACCTTAACCTTATGACCAAAGCCAGGTGTATTGCTGCATCCAGCAAGGTCCTATCACTGATTGACTATGTCCTCCTAGTGTATGCAAAGGTGTGTGACTCTGTACTAAACAGAGTCAAAGTGGTGTATAACAAGGCATGTCAGCTATTATTGAGGGATGATAAACTGGTCCATGGGTGCTCCCTTTATTCACTCTCCAAATGGTTACTCCTTCAGGGCAGATTAAAATACCGTACCTGTCTGCTTGCAAAAAAAAAAAGGTGCTATTGGGTCTTACCCTCTGGCTATGCAAAACTGCTTACACCCTGTTATCAATCAATATAAAACCAGGAATATGACTAGAAATGTTCTAGAAATACCATCTCAAAGAACTAATCTGGGAAAATGCTCCTTTGCTATAAGGGTCCATGTGACTGAATAAATTACCTGAATCCCTAATAAGGCTCCAAAAAATTAATCACTTCAAAAAAGCCCCAAAATAGATCTCACCTTGAGTTCCAAATGTACCTGCTTCAGTTAATCTGTACACCCAACTTACACTGTAACACTTTGATTGATACTGCAGTATCAAAGTTCCACTCTTCTATCTATGCATCCTGTTTGTTATTGACAATATTTCTCGGGAGTTACTATATGAATTGTTTGTAATCTTACATCATTACTCTGATGTGGGACATCTGAAAAAGGAGCACCTGCGCTCAAAGGTACTTTCCGAATGAATGTAACTAACTAACTGAATCAATAAATAAATAACAGGAGGGTAAGAATAATGCCAGTTTCCAGTGCAAAACCTACTCAAGTGTCCAGTGAAGTGACTATGACCTGCACATTTATTATGTGTACGTAAGTTGTGCACAGTTGCTACTGGCCACAAGATTTTCCATGGGGATGTGGGGGGGGGTACCTGGCCATATGACCTTCAGCAAGGTCTTCTCCATTTGCCCATGACTGTAAAGTATAGAAGGATGGTGGTGTTAGTGGTGGATGAGGCTGGAGTAGCCTCCATGGAGCACAGAGCAATACCTCTTTACCTGCTGTATGGAACTTGCAGATTGAACGCTGATGGATTGTAAACAAATACTGTTGAACTCAGAATGTGGGAATAGAAGAGGACAGAAGAAGAAGTTGGGTGACAACCTCCACCCCATGCTTCTTCCCAAGCTTACTAGAAGTGGTGCCATGGCACAAAAGTAGATATGCAATTGGACTATGGTGTCTGAGACAGATGGAACACCACTTGAACATCAAAACAGGGATAAAATAGCTATTGTGATGAATAAAAATAAATAGATAAATACATCAATTAAATCAATGGTGATGACAAAAACAAAAAAATGGTCCATCTGGTCTGCACAGATTCCTAGCCAGTATTCTAATCACCCCACTGATGATGAAGAGCTGGACTTTAGAGGTTTATTGCTGTATATACAGTCTGAGACCACTTTTCCTCTTATAGAGTGTCCTCTTCTTCTTAACTCCCCTCCTTTTTCTTGTGAATACTTTCACCATCCACATGAAACTGTCCCATCCCACCCCAATTTAAACCCCTTCACAGTTTCTACTTGCAGCACAGTACTTCCCTGGGTAATTCTACTCCACTGATCCACCAACCACTCCAAGAAGAACTTCCTCCTGCCCCTCTTGACCCCCCACCAGCTTCCACCCATGCCTCTATGTCACTGTGCTCCCAACTCTTTCTTTGTGAAAAAGTATTTACAGGCTATCCTAGTTATCCACCCCAGAAATGTGTACATCTCAAGCATATCTCTTCTCTCTCTCTCTCTCTCTCTCTCTCTCTATCTCCCTCTCTCGCTCTCTCTCCTTGTCTACAGTGCATACATTTTAATATCTGTCAATCCCTATTCATGTTTTATTCTGTTGCCCCTGCATCATCTTTGTTACACTCTTTTGTACTGTCTCCAGTATTTTTTATTTATTTTTTTATTTAATTATTAGGACAAACACCTTTGAGATTTAGAAAGCTCATTTATAAAAGGTTCCACATAATCAACAGAGCAATCTACTTTCATCAGGTGTCAAGTACAAAGAGCATAGCATTGATTCACATCAACAATAACAAAGTAAACAAGTTTACAGTGCAGTATATTGATGGAAAACTTTCATGTACAATTGAGCAGCATACCGTTTGCTTTGTCAATAAGAAGATAAGATTACTGGGGAGAGGTGCCAGGTGTAGAGGGAACAGGCAGCTGATTGTCATAGTATAAAGAAGGACCACCAGATATTCAAAAGGGTTGCACAGTGTTGCACCATGCGCAACCCACTGATGCGCCCTGGCATGATATTCAAAAGGGAAAAGTGCGTGGCACAAATCCCAATGCGCCGGAGTGCATCAGTAATGTATGCAGGCACAGGTGGGGGGGGCGTGCCCATGCATAACCTGCACAGCCTGATATTCAGCCCGGGATGTGCAGAGCCATGCATGTGCAACCCCTACCTGCGCCAGCACAAAGTTAAGCCAAAAAAAAAAAGGAACAACTGATGGCCACCCACAGGTGAGTTGCCACATTGCAGAGCACAACACGGCAGCTGCCACCTGTTGGTGGCCACCCGAGTTCCAGCCACACCTGGCAGCACCCCCCCATGCCCGATCACGAGCATCTGTGTAAAAATAGAAATACGTCCTATATCTCTGGTGGTCCAGTGGACCGCCATGTGCCCGATCGTGGGCATTTGTAAAGAAAACAAAAGGTCCAACATCCCTGGTGGTCTAGGGTACCCCCCTCCCCACCTGCCCACTGAGCCCCACCGCCCCGCTTCCGGTCAGCCGGGGCGGCAGCACTCCACCGCCTGCCGCCCGCTGCCCACCGATTGATTTAGGCTGCACGCCCATTGGTTCACAGCTGAGCCAATGAGCGCAGCCCCACCGCATTGCCACATTCCAGAGTGTGGAATGAATCTGGCACAACTAACTTCAGCGATCGGGAACACGCCTGCATTTTCAAAGCCGACCGGAACTGAGGAAATGCCAGTAAGCTGTATAATGTAATAAATTGGGTTTTTTCAACTTTGATGCATATCTCAGGCATTTTGGGGAATTTTGGCCCCAATTTTTCAACATGTAGTTTTTGGGACCCCACCTGATAATTCTGTCACTGTCATTTTGTTAATTAGGCCCGAAAGGTGATTTCGCAGTCACTGCATGGAACCACCTTTTGGGACCAAGTAACAAAATGACAGTGCCACTGTTCATGAAGGGGGCTCTCAAAAAGCCTATGCTGCAAATTTGGTGGGGAAAAATCAAAAAAATGACTTTTTTATGAGCATGCATTGCACAGTTGCTAGGCACACTCGTAAGTTCACGAATTTGCAATATTTTCATGCCAGATTCTCAACATTGGCATTTTACCACACCTTCTTGTGAACCGTACATCTGTCATTTTTCACATCCTGGCCAAAATGTGTTTTCACACTTCTGGTGCAGAATAGCACAGTCGCTGTGTGAAATCAGTGTTTGGGACACATTATGAAAATGGCAGTGACACTGTTCATTGGCAGAGGTCCTAAAATGCCTGTGTTGAAAATTTGGTGACAATACTCCATAAAATGATTGTTACGAGCATGCATTGCACAGTTTGCTCGCATGCTCGTAAGTTCACAAACTTATAATATTTTCACTCCAGATTTTCAACAGCGCAATTGTTCTGCACCTCCTATTGAACAGTACAGCTGTCATTTTTCACATCCTGACCAAAATCTGTTTTCGCAGTTCCGGCTCAGAATAGCGTGGTCACTGTGGAAAGTCCATGTTCAAGACACATTATGAAAATGACAGTGACACTGTTCATTAGCAGATGTCCTAAAATGCCTATGTTGAAAATTTGGGGACGAAAGTCAATAAAATGAATGTTTTATGAGCGTGCATTACGCAGTTTGCACTCGCGCTCTTGACTTTGTGAATTTATATTAGTTTCATTCCAGTTGTTCATCATTGGCATTTTTCCATACCTCCTTATGAAAAGTACAGCTGGCTGAAATGTGTTTTCGCACGTCCGGTGCAGAATTGTGTGGTCGCTGTGCAAAATCAGTCTTCGGGACAGTTTGAGGAAATGACGGTGACACTATTTATGAGCAGAGGTCCTAAAATGCTTATGTTGAAAATTTGGTGCCGAAAGTCCCTAAAATGACTGTGTTGCAAGCATGCATTGCGCAGTTTCCACGCACCCTTGTAACTTCATCAGTCTGCAATACTTTTATGCCACATTTTCACCACTAGCATTTGTGCACACCTTCTTATCCACAGTCCAGCTGCCAGTTTTCACAGCCTGCCCAAAATGCATTTCTGCGGCTGTGGCGCACAATGGCATGCTCGCTATGCAAAATCACCTTTTGGGACACATTAACAAAATCACAGTGCTATGCAACTCTAGCTCCACCACTGCCACTGCCAATGCCAGCACGACAACACTCGGCATTGACAAATGCTTGTTTATTTTTACTATAGTAATACAATTTTACCACAAAAATAGAAGGAAAGTAAAATATGAAAAGTCAGTAACTCCCCCCAACTTCTTACTAGGGGAGAGGTGTCCAACAGTTCCCCCCAAAATGGAAATTCTGGCTGTATGGCCAGATGCATTCCTGGATGGCCCAGTCAGGCATGGAATGTGCCTGAGGAGGCCAGCCTGCAGACATGTCCAAGTGGGGTACCCTATGCTAGAATTTGTAAAGAGCTGGCTCAGAGAGGCTACCAATCTTTGATCCAGGACAGCATAGGTGGCATTTCCCACCAACCCTTCTCTTTGTTTGTAGACTGGAGAATGGTGACTGCCACTTTTCTTGTTGCAGCTAACTGTAAAGTACATCAGTGATGTTTAAGAATGGTTGTATGTGGCAGAAAATCAATAAGACCCACAAAAAGAGGTGTTCTGGATGATGATTGGGGTCAGTCACAGTTGGATAATGCTGGGGCCTGATGCACGACTCCAAACGGGGACACTTCCTGGAAAATAGGGACCATTACATAGTACGGGATGTGTACCGGAATGTAGGGCAGCCACAACTGTCAATGGAAGAGTGCAGTCCTGGGTGAGCATGCTGTTTGATGAAGACTGTGAAACTACCAAAATCCAGGCAGGGAAGACACTGGCCAGGGGAACGATGTGGCCTTGGGTGGGTCTGCCAGACCTCATGGGATCCAGTTCCTTCCACATGTGGCTAGGGTCAAGCTGACTGTGTCCTACATGAACTTTGCTGCCCCAGAGGTCCTTGTTGCAGTTTTGTATAACTGATATTGGATATGTATGTAACAGTGAATTTAACCTGTACTATGTATATATATATATAAAGTTTGAGTAAAAGCTGAGGCCTTTTAAACCCAATATTCTAATGTGGTGTTTGATCATTTGGCTGTGGGAATCCATTTAGGCAAAAGACCGAGCAATCATTTGAATGCCTGCAAGGAAGCTGATTGGAAAAGCAAGCAATTCTTAATGACAGACAGTATTATCTAATTAAGAAAAAAAGATTTAATACTGTATGTGTGCTGCAGTAGAAAAAATCATAAAAAATGAAGGCACAACACTGAAGTTCATGTTTGAAATACAGTAAGCATATACTTACAGTAGACAACTGCTATGTGTATTTTTAAATCCTGCCTGCTGAAAACCCAGATACAGTCCTCGTACATGCCATGTACTTGAAGTTAAAAACTAGCCACTAGGCATGCTTGTCCTTCAAAGTGAGCATTTTAAGGTTTATACAGATTTCTGATGAGCTGCTGCCTTGACTCAGCAGGTTAGTTATGCAATTTGCGTACCATTTGATGAAATATGGTTTTATGGCATCTTTAATTGGCTTATTTACTGAAATGTCTAATGTTTTTAATTAATCTGGGCAGGACACCAGCACAAACACTCAGATGATGTGATACTGTCCAAGTGCTTTCAAAACATCATCTGTGGTATGTTGCCTGAATATGTCAAGATTCAAGATTGTTCTTTGTTCCTTTGGTAGATTAAAATGCTGCTTAGTGAATTCTATATAAGGAAATGGAAAGTGCTCAATGTTTTCAATTCTAGTTACAGAATTTGCCCAATAATTGTCCAAATGAGTTACATTCTATCTGGGGTGAGGGACACAAACCGGAGTGTCAGGCAATGGCAGCCTTTGTAGATGACTTATGGTACTAGGAAGTCACTGGCTAGTGTAACACCCAGAACTAGGGAGACTTGTCATTTGTCCCCTGGTCCTGTCACTTCCACATGTTTGGAGCCAGTGACTTCCATAGGTCATTCAGAGACAGGAATCATGCTAACTCTTGTCTCATCAATGCTTATCAACAGATCAGGTGGAATTAATTTGTTTTTTGACACTGTTTGATTTTGCTGCAGGAAAGTAGTATAAAGCCCCTCTAAGTCTTTGTCTCCTTCCTATAACCCATATGGCTCAGCAATATCTGTGTCCACTGTCTGAATAATGATATGCTCCCACCCATTTCTGTTAGTAGCGGGTGGGGGGGGGGTATGTGCCTTCACCACTAAAGTTGCTACTGCTTGTGCAACTCTAGCATTCATTACCACCTTGTTACTACCAAACATTACATTTATTTATTTTTTCCAATTCTTCCTCTATGTCTTGGATTAGAACTGCAGGTCTGCCTTGAGGTTTTGTTGATTGTGATGGCTCAACCTGCCTGCTATCAGGTGTCAGTTTAATTCTGGCAGGATAGTCCCTTTTAAATTTTCTTACAGTGCTCTCATTAATTTTAGTAGTATGCTCTGCATTGGAATGATGCACATAATTTATGACACAATAGTCCATGGCATACTTGCCAAGCATGTATTGCATTCCTGGAGAATATGAGACAAGTTCACCTCTGTGCTTCTTTGGTTGTAGGGTAAAGATTTTTACTTCACAGATGTCTGCATCCCATTTCAAAACACATGAGCTATTAGCTAACAGCTATTGACAGCACCTACAAAAGTAACTCCCCTTTTAATAGCCTTAGGTCTATTCAGCCAAACATAAAGTGACATTGCAGGCTGATGTACTGTACCAGCAAGAGCAGGAGTAGGAGGCCAGCAGTAAACAGATTACACAGGAGAATAGCTGTAGCATTTGACTGAGGCAAGAACAGCAGAAGTAGAACAGCTGGGTGAAAGTTACTGTAGAGGAAGTGTTGTCAGTAGAGGCACCACCAGGCAAGCAGGAGAAATCGTAATGTGAGCAGGACCATAGCTACAACTGGAACATAGTTGGCTGATGCACCACCGGGAAAGAAGAAGTCAGAACTGCAGTGCAAGCAGGACTGTAGATGGTGCTGGTTAGGTGGCATTTCTTCTGTTCTGAATTGGAGAAGAGAAGTGATTCTGAAATACTTATCTGCAACACTGAAGAATGCACAAACCAGTCTGGTAACATCCTCAATAGCCATACACCAGCATCTTCATCCTTGGGACACGGTCACTTCACCACTAAGGGCCTCTAACATGTTTTGCTCTCTTTGCATATCGCTTCACCTATGTTTTAATTGTTTGATAGTCCAGGCCTGCCTCACTCCCCTACAACTGATGACAATGTCAGTCACTGCCCACATTCTCTTGACATCATACTATGCTGATCTGGTTACACAAAAGAGATTTACAGCATTTTTTTTTTGTCACTTCACCAATCAGGATGCAAGTTTCCTCTGCCCTGAAGGATGCAGCTGGGGCCTTAGAAGGAGTAACCTGTGAGCTCTCAGCAGAAACTATCTAAAATGTCTTCTATCTGAATGTAATTGACCCCCAAGATCTCTCTGTCTCTCATCGCTCAAATCTCAACTCTCAAAAGTGAAAGTAAACCATGATAACCATGGTATTCTAATTGGAGAATACCACAGAGCAATAAATCCGTGCCATCCTAACAAGTCTGAAAGTTTAGAGGCAACACAGGTGATCAAGTGATATGATAAATGCTGAAGGATGCATCCTTTTTAAAGTTTACAGGCTCCCAGAAACAAAAATAGCATTTGTACAGTAACTGCATACCATGACTTTTCAAGCACATCTTGAGACCAGATAGGAAGGATGCACAAACTACACACTTCGGAACCTAAGGAGTAGACTCCGAAAGAAGGATTACACTGTGTGTTTTATTTTTAATATAGGTATACCATTGTTGCCAGAGCATGTAATCTTTTCCAGACAAACTTATTGCTTGTCCATCCTGGCTGGTGCGCTGTCCTCTTTTCTCTATTTTTCACCTGCAGGATTTGGCCCTGTGGGGTGAGGAGAGATGAAGAGATCTGTGGAGCTGTGGAGGAGCGGCAGTGGTGCTGAGCCACGGGCGTGGTGGAGACACCGGTCATACGGTGATGGAGGATTGAGACTGCCAGTCATTCTGTAACTCACTGCTCACCGCCTATTAGAGGAGAGCACTCCGGTTTTCTTAGTTTATGCAGCCTGTGTGCTTGTGTGCTTATTTGTTTTTCCTGCAGTTTAGTGTAGGATTTTGGTTTTTTTAAAACACTCAAAATACACCTTCTGGACTGACCAAAATTGTTTATTGTGGTATAGGTTGTAAGTGTTACAAGTGGCACAATTGCTCAATTGCAGAACCTGGAAGCTCATATTATACTTTTATATATTTTTTTTTTTTTACTTTTTTGTTGCTGTTTAAGTTTCCCGCATTCTGACTTATACCTATCACGTGCCCTACAAGTACAAAGATGCACATGTCAGTAGGGTGAGTAGAGTTCCTGCTTTACCAGTACCTGTGCGCTAACTGTACAATAAGGTAGTGTTACAGCAATGGAGATGGTGTACTGAGAGTTTTTAAGAGGTTATTTAATCTACTTATTTCACTCTCATCTTGTTTTATTTATAGTTACTAGTATAGTATAGTGCATAGTCTTTTTGAAATGGTGTGCTTTTTTTGTACAAATGAGCTTCATACTGGCAACAGGTTTCAGCTGCTGGTGATTAAATGGAATGCTCTTACACCTTTCGGCTTCAAGAGTAAGTTCATATTTGATTTATTATTAGATTTTCTTTACCTTTAGTGCAGATAAACTCCTGGGAATTTTTGGGAAATCTTAGGAGGGTTAGCAGTGGTAGATATAAGCTTTTATGAAACTGCAGCAAACGCTGAATTGAAATTTATAAAGGTTTTTATTTTACCTGTTTAGTGATACCTGAGAAGAATAGACTGTGGCTGAGTGCACTTGGAGCAAACTGGAAGGCCAGAACTGGCTGCTCTTCCAAGCTGAGATTGTTCAGTAAAATCGCTTGAATTAAAGAAGTCCCTGGTCTGTGAATTATTTGAACACCAGCAGTTGCTTTTTCTGTGGATAAGTGTTAGACTGCCTGAACTGTGAGAACCTTGAAAATAAAATCTGCTGCAAATCCTGGTTTCTTTCTGGGCCAGAGTACTATTGCTTGTGAGGAGAATCATTGTGAGCAAGTATTCTGCTTCTAAAAACTGTGGACCTTTCTGTACTTTACCACACCTTTATTTCCAAATTAACCTGGACATTTGAAGTACTAGTTTATGCTTTCATTACTGATTGTAGGCTTCTGATACCTTAGCAGATTAACATACTAACATACTAAAATGCCAGCAGAATAGGCCTAACGGTCTTTTGTGTCTGCTCGTTTGGTCAGTCCCCAACCTGGGTGCTGACCTTGCTGTCCCCCTCGCCTTCTCTGGCTTCTCCCTTCCCAGTTCTGGATATTCTTGCTGCATTGGATTTTGCTTCCAGAACCCTTCCTGTACCTGTCCCACCCCTCTTGGAACCCTCCACTGTCTCTGCCTCCACCAGCCCCTAGGCAGTGCATTCCATGGCTCCACCACCCTCTCAGTGAAGTAGCACCTCTTCCTTTCTCCCTGAATCTTCCCCTCCAGCTTCCAGCCATGCCCTCTAGTGGCCCCTCCTCCTGCCTTGAAGCACTCCTGACTGTTCCTCCCCTATTTACCTCTTCATGTACCTAAAGACCTCTATCATGTCCCCTCGGTCCTTCTCTCTTCCAATGTGTACATATTTAGCTCTTCAAGCCTCTCCTCATAGGTCCTGTCCCCAAGCCCCAAATCATTTTGGTTGCCCTCCTCTGGACCCTCTCCAGGAGGTTAATGTCCATCTTTAAGTGTGGCCTCCAAAACTGCACGCAGTACTCAAGGTGCAGCCTCACCAAGCAGTTATACAGAGGGAGTATCACTTCCCTCCTTCTGGAGGTGATCCCCCTAGCGATGCATCCCAGCATCCTGTTGGCCTTGGCTGCTGCCCTCCTACAAGTCTCAGAGTTGTTCATCTTGACATCCACCACCACCCCCAGGTCCCTCTCAGCCATCAAGACTTGTAGCATTCCCCCCCAAGGGTGTACACTTGACCTGGGTTTCTGGCCCCCAGGTGGAGTACCTTGCATTTCCCTGCATTGAACCTCAGCTTCCACTTTCTAGACCATCTTTCCAGAGCCTCCAGGTCCCCCTGAAGGGCCACCCTCCAGTCCTCCCCATCCACCACCGCCCCCAGTTTTGAGTCATCTGCAAAGAGACTCATCTCACTGCTGATTCCTGTCCTTATGTCAGATACGTAGGCGTTGAGCAGAAGGGGCCCAAGGACTGAACCCTGTGGGACCCCACTAATGATCCTCCTTGGGGATGAGACTATCCCACCAACTATGACCCTCTGGGTCCGGTCCTGGAGCCAATTGCCTATCCATCTGATCATCTGGTTCCCCACCCCCATTTCTCCCAGCTTATCCAACAGGCCCACATGAGGAACAGAGTCAAATGCCTTGCTGAAGTCCAGAAAGAGGACATCCACTGGTCTACCCAGGTCCAAGGCACTTGTCACCAGTCATAGAACTCCACCAGGTTTGTCTGACACGATTTCCCGGGATGAATCCATGCTGTCTATCGTCCAGGCACCTGACTTATCCAGGTCCCCAGCCCTCTCCTTGACAATGCCTCCATCACCTTGCCCACCACCGGGAGGTCAGGCTGACAGGCCTGTAGTTCCCTGCCACCTCCTCTTGATCCCCTTGTGGATAGGCACTATATGCACCACCTTCCAGTCTTTGGGCACCCACCCTGTCCTCAGAGATGGTGAAAAGCTCTGCCAGGGGCTTTGCCAGGACATCTGCAAGTTCCTTCAGCACTCTGGGATGTAATTTATCCGCGCCCAGTGTTTTCTCCATCTTAAGGGAGCTGAGGCTTCCCTCACTCTCTCAGCTGTGATTTCCACTTCAGGTACCCCTTCTCCTGCTTAGCCCTCCTCCACCTGCCAGTGATGCCTCCCCTCTCCACAGACCTGCCGATCGGTAAGGGTCCCCCCTCCTCAGTATCTCTGTCTCCTCCCATGTATGATGCAGCACCCCCATTTTCCTGGGTGAAAACTGAGGTGAAGTGCTCATTTAGTACCTCAGCCTGCTCCCCCGGGTCTTGTGCCCATCCCTCCCCTGATTTAATCCTGCTAATCTGCCCCTTCACCCTTCGTTTTTCCCCAATGTATCTAAAGAACCCCTTGTTCCCTCTCCTAATTTCCCTGGCCAGGTTCTGCTCCTTCCTTGCCTATCAGCCCTCACCACTCTAGTGGCCCTTCTAGCCATCACCTCGTGCTCCCCCTCGATCCTTTCACTCCCTTGAGCCTTGAATTGCTTATAGGCCGCCTTTCTTTCCCGCACCACCTCCTGGACCTCCTGGTCCACCAACAAGGATTTTTAGGCCCTACCGCATTTTCGTCTTACTCTTGCACAGGTGCTGGTAGCATCCTGCACCCCTCTCCTGAGGATTTCCCACCTACTATCAGCGTCCATGTCTGACCCAATCCCATCCAAATGCTCCTTAAGGATCCTTCCCATTTCCTTAAAATCTGCCCCCCTGAAGTCGGTTACTTCCGTCTTTGTGCAGCCTTCTACCCCTCCTAGGTCCAGGCAGAACCAGACCGTGGCATGGTCACTCCCCGCCAATGGGTCCCTTACCTCCAGGCCCCCAATCTGGTCACTGTCTGCCAGGACCACATCCAGTACCCGTGTCTCCCTGGTCGGTTCCCTCACCTGCTGAGTTAGGAACGCGTCTTGAAAGACATCCAACAACCTCTGTTCCCTGGTCACAGAGGATGTCATAGTCTCCCAGTCTGTTCCTGGCATGTTTAAGTCCCCAACACCACCACTGTTCCTCTGCCCAGTCTGCAGTGTCTCCCAACATCTGCCACCAGACTGTCCTCCAGCTCCTCCGCCAGGGCAGGGGTCTATACACCACTCCTATTTTACCTCTTGCCCCCTGTTATCAAGGTGACCCAACCTTCCACGGTTCCCTCCGCTCCACTACTCCCCCATGCCAATGCAGTTTTGACTATCATTGCTACCCTCCTCCCTTCCCTCCCCCTGTCCTTCCTGAACATAGTGTATCCTCCAGGTTCAGGTCCCAGTCATGTCTTGCAGTGGCCCAAGTCTCAGTGACCGCTGCCACATCCACTCACCCTCAGTTAGCATTGCCTGGAGCTCAGGCATTTTGTTGCCCAAGCTCCTGGCATTTAGCAGACTACCTTCACCCTTTCCCTATAGTTCCATTTCCCTGCTCATATTCCCATCGGGATTCTGTTTTCCCTGGTCTGCACTTTGCCAGTTGGCCTTTTCCTGCAATCCTCCTGATCCCAGGGGGTGAGACAGAGTCCCTCCTTATTGGCACCCCTTGACAGCCTTTTCTCCCATCCCACCCCTTCACAAGTTTAAACCCCACTTTTCACTAATGAACCCTCTATTTTCAATCAAGGATTCCCTCCTCCAAATTGAGATGTAGTCTATCTCTAGCATACAGCTCCTTATCCTCCCAGGTCTCCCACAATTCCCCATCAGCCCATACCCTCTGGCCTCACACCACTCCCTGAGCCACTGGTTTATCTCCCTAATTTTCCTTTGTGTTCCCCACTAGCCCTTGGCACTGGCAGGATTTCTGAGAGGAAACTGTGCATCCTATGTCATGACAGACCCTGGCGAGCTCCTGAATCTTGCCTGTATCTCTGGCTCGCTATTTCCTCAATGTCATTTGTACCCGAGGACCAGTATGTCTGGGAACCCCACTTCCTTTGCCAGCTGATATACCTCGTGCTTAGCCCTGTGCAACTGCTAGTCCAGGGAAGCATCTTGTTCTAACTGGCCAGGCTTCTCCTCCCTATCCCATTTGATACCCCTGATCATAGAATCCCCAGCAGGAGCACTCTGACCACTCCTTTTCCTCCATTCCCCCTTCCATGTCCCTCATCCTTTCTACAGGCCTCTCCACCCAGCTGGCTCGTGTTCCTCCCCTTTCTGGGTGCCACACCTTACCCCCCTCCTCTCGATCCTATGCCTCTCCTTTCCTCCTGGTGTCTTCTGTTTCCTTGCTATCCCCCTCACTGCTCGCAACTGGTCCTTCTCCCCATCTGCTAAACTAGCCTGGCTCATCCTCCCTTCCTTCCTGTCTCCATTTAGTTCCTCCTTGCTAGTCATGCTCCCTGGCTAAACCCTCAGCTCCCTTTACTGAATCCTCCTTGTACTTCTGGTCCTTCTCCTTACCTTTCCTCCCAACTGGTCCTTCTCCTTGTGCTTCCCTCCTCTCCCTGCCCCTCCTGCTCTGATTCACTGCTCCCCATTCTCCTGCATTCCAGGTCCCCCTGTTCTTCCTGCTATCTGGCCCTGCCTCCTGCCTCCCACTCTCTTTTCCATCTCTAACTACCCCTGTCATGGCTACATCACCCCTCATCCTTGAGCAGAAGAAGAGAATGAAGCGGTTACTGAGTGTAAGGTCTGATCCACTTCCCGCCTTGCTTCCTTCTGTCCAGCCCTGGCCATCTGCCTACTTCCCTGAGAATGTTGTCCTCTGTCCCCCTTTGTGAGGGCCCCAGTTACCTGCCTGCTTCCTTGGTAGTGTCCTTGGACCTCTGCCAGGTTCCCTTGTGTGACCCCTGGAGTAATCTCCTGTACTCCTTTCCCTATGCCCCACCCCCAGTGCTTGTGCAACCCTGTAAGATTCCCAGCCCCCTTCCCCAAACCATACCACCCTCTTCCCCCAGCTTTCTCCTAATCCTCGCAACCTCCTTCCTAAGCTGTGCTAGCTGGTAGCACACTGGGCAACCACAGAACTTCCAAGCCCAGTCCAGTATCATGGCTGCTTCACACCCTGTGCACCCCACCACCCTCCCAAAGATGCCAGCCCTAATGATGTGTGGTTCCATCCCCTTCCAAATAGGTTTCCTTGGGTGAGCCACCAGGTTCCTCCCTAGTCCAAGATACCCCTACTGCCTAATCAGGTCACCCACTAATCTTACAGACAGTCCCACTGTACACCAGTAACCCTGTTACTAGGTGCAGTACAACACATTAAACTTATAAGGGAAATGAACTACTCCCAAAGATCCTCTCTCCCAGCCTTTAAATCCTACCCCCAGTGGCTAGAACTACATGAGCTGCACCTGCAGCCTTTTCCTCAATTGCAGGGCAGGTGTTCCCCTATAAATTTGCAGACTTCTGGGAGGGAGGTACAGGGACACCTGACTCGAGAGAGTGTATCAGCCCTGTGTCTCCCTCCAAGCCCAGCAGCCAAAGAACTAGGCCCAAGCAAATTCCACCAAATAGGTTTTAAATCAGAAGAAATAGGCCTCACCAGCAGCCTGTTACACAGTGAAACATCCACAAAATGAGCCCCACTTACAGCCACCAAATCAGTTTACAAACATCCAACAGCACCCAAAACAATACCCTGCTAGCCCCGTAGAAGTAAGAAAGAAAAGGACTAACCTACCAAGTAAAATCCACAAGAACCCTGTGAAAACAACAGCAGCAGCTACTGTCCTGGAACACAACTGATCCTGTCCCCTTCCAGTTCTTTCTGATGGTTGCGAGTAGTTATTTGCAGGTTTGAGGTCTGTGTGCTGTAATAAATATATTTCTAATTGTAACTGTGATGAAAAAAAAATGGGTCATACTAAGAAACAGATTCTCAAAATGGGGGAGGAACTCTCAGTCCCTTCCCTCCTGAATGTACCTAGTGCCCTGGCACTAGGAACACAGGTAGGGGAGGTGGAAGTAGAAAATATTCAGATTGGGTTCATTGATAGTTTTAGAAATGATTTGCTGCATACCTCGATTAATTTACACTCAAACCCTGTTACAATTTGCTCGAGCTCAGAGACAGTAGGGAAGAAGAAAGGCAAAGGCAAAGGTAAAGGCACAAAGAAAAAGAAAAAAATTAACATTAGTAAAGGCAAGGGAAGTAAAGGAAAGGAACAAAAAATAATATTAGTGAGGTAATAAGGAGTATTAAAACTCCTGTAAATCCTGAGATTGGTGGAAAAAAGAGGAATTTAAAGCAATCAAATATAAAAGATCATTATAGTCCACTAATTCTAGCTCATAATGAATTGAGTATGCCATTTAATGACCCCATTATACTAGATGGCTCAGACAACCTGATCTCAAGGAATGGCCTGGTCCAAGCTCGGGCTATGGCAATTAAAGGAACAGGGTGCAACACACAAATGTCTGTAGACAACACAGGCCTGGGAAATCTCATCATTATAGAGGCTTCTAAAAGTATAAATGAGTTCGCTGTCTATACTCCTAAAAGCTCAGCAGAGTCATTAGAATTTTCACCGGAATATTTTGTTGAATCTAATCCAGGTCCCTACTGGCAGTGTGATTTTAAACACATAGCTGGGGAATTGCAGGAGACCATAAATGGTCTATAGCAGCTGGCCCATCGGTGCAGTGGTAGGAATTCCACTCGTGACGCCGGTGACCCGGGTTCGGGATTGGATCTGGGTCATCGGAGGGCCAGCCGGGGGAGAAGAATCGAGTGTCCTTGGACTGCTCTCCTTCTCCAGGGGAAGGGGGCTCTGAGTGTTCAGTGCAGTGGTGACACCCGGCAGAGGCTGGGTGTTCCACTTTGCACCAACGCCAAATAGAATCATCAGGGGTGGGGCGGATGCTGGCATCATTGCACGTCCCCACCGCTGCCCACAGGGGGAAAAATGTTCCGTGTCCCTGGCCGTCTCCATGAAGACCTGCCCTCGGTCTTTGAATTGCCTCCGCTGCTGGCTCCCTGACTAGTTACTAGCATCTCGGTGCTGGAAGGGCCACAGCACCGAGACCCCCACCTTCTGGGGGGTAAGCCGGGGTGACTGGGGAGTGCAAGCAATTGGCGGAGGTGGAGGCGAGGGGGTCCATGACCAGGTCGGACAACGACGGCTCGGGGGCACACAAAAAGTACTAAATAAAAAAATAAATAAATGGTCTAAAGCAATTTACAGGTTTGAATTAAATGGGGACTGCCAATTTAAATAATCAATTGGATGCTGGATCTGCAGCTAATTTTACTACTGCCTTGAGTAAAGAGCTTTGTTTGGCTGCTACCAATATGCATACTGCGCATTTGATGATTTTGGATCATCTATTAGAGTTGAAACATGAACTAGACCTCTTAAAAGAAAATGTTGCAATAAATGGGTCCAGATTGGATGATGTTTTACATAAGCTAGATAAAATTCCCCCAGCTGAGAGCATTGGCTCATCATCTGTCATTGAGGTTGAATGTTCTCAAACTCTGCTCCACCCTGATTTTTCCTTGTTGGATTTTCCCGATGTGCCTACTGCATCTGTTTTATTGCCTGAAGTCAAGATTGATGGGGCTAGACGGGGCAGAGGCAGAGGCAGGGGGAAACTCCGGAAAAATAAAGGCACAAGGGGGAAAAAACCAAAGGAAAATGGTTAACAGCAACCAAGAAGGAAAGAGGGAATTATTATCTAAGGAAAGCATGCATGTTTCAAGTAATGAACACTATGATCAAGAAAAAGTTAGTTTGCATATGGATTGTGATAATTCAGTATCAGGCAGCCCTATTTTTGGAGAAACAACAAAGTCAGGAGAACATAAAGAAAATATCACCTCTGTGATTGAGGGTGAAGTGTTCTCTCTGGAAAACACAGTTTCAAATGTGGACCATCAGGTATCTGATGGTTTAATTTCTGGTAAAGTTTTAAATCAAGAAAGAAGGCCAGCAAAAGGGGAGACTGATGGAATTAGGGTAGTTGAGGGTTTATACTTTAATTACCCAGAGGAAATACACACACGAGGAAAGTCAGACATTTGTAACTGTGCAATTTTAGCACTTTATGGTTTTAATGTGATACATAATTGGACTTACTTAGAATTAATGGATAAGATTGTAAACCTAATAAGGGTAGCTACAGGAGTGGACTTAGCCTCAGACATTGCACAAATTTGGAGTGATAAGGATGTGAATGGTTTAGACTGTTTTTTTTATATTTTGTACAGTTCCACATGTAGCAAACCAGATCTGGATCAATGAAGAGGGTTTTAGAAAATTTGGATGTGAGATTGAATATGTTAATAGGGAGCACTTGAATAAGGGAAATCAAATAGTGAGAAATGAGTTTTGTTATCTCAGCATTTTTGGATTAAAATTAGCTTTCAATGAATCTTTAAGTAAATGAAAATCTACACTGCTAAACTTATTTAGGCATGTTTTAAGAATCCCAGTAGGTGAATTTACATTGGAAAAAGTGTACAGTTGGAACAAAGGTACAAGTAAAGGGTGAGTGGATGTTATGGTACAGAGTCCAGAAGTGGCGAGGAGTATTTTAGATAGAGTGACACTATTAGATGAAGCAGGGGTACACATTGTGGAAAAAGCAGTACTGAATAGGGGAAATAAGCAGAATAAACAAAATGCCATCCCTACAAAACATGGAGATCTGGCTGATAAATCTTCTAAATTACTGTATCTGTATGGCTTGGGTAGGATTAAGGATGAGAATAATAACAAACTTAGAGACACCCGTTTTAGACATATTAGAATAAGTACTGAATGTGTCTATAGAAGACTCCGAAGCCATTATTGCTACCAGGCAAGGTTTTGATCCTGACTATGATCTAATAATTATTAAAGTGGGTTTCTTAAGTTTGTACAGAAAGATTACTGAGAACATGGGCTTATTAGACACACTAGGCTTACAACTAGTTCTTCTGGATGATTTTTTCCACCAGACTGTACTTAAACATAAGTCACCAGTTAATACAAACCAGGTGGATTTGATATTTAATATTACAACTTCCAATAGATATGATCTGCTTGCTATGCAGACTGACTGACTGACAGAATTAAAAGGCCCATATTCAGAAATAAATTCCTCTTATATGTCATTAATCCCATTGAACATTGTGGGTTTCTTTGCTAAATTAGTGGATCAGGAATGGCTGGAGTTTATAACCAAGTTCAATATTTTGTGGCTTCAGGAAACCTGGCATAATAAAGATCAGAGCATCTCACAGAATGGTTACCAAATTTTTGAAACACCAGGAAAGAAAGTTGCAAAGAAAGGGAGAGTGGTAGGTGGCTTAATCACTATGGTTAAAATAGACCAGAATATTACGGCAGATCTTTTATATACTAATAAGAACATGATGTTGCAGAAAAAATGTTACAAACTGTGGAATGAGGTGTAACTCTCCATCAGTAAATGCAGTAGTGCCCCAACATTTGGAATCAATTAAGGTGGAGGTGAGGCACAGGTACTAGTATCCCAGTGAGTATAGCAGTGGCTGATGTTACAGCAACAACAGCACATATTGCCATGATATGGCAACAAGCAACAACCACCAGACTCAGTGCAACCCACTACGGAGCCCCACAGGCAGTAGAGACTGACCAGCCTGCAGTGAATGCTACCTCTGCAGGCAACATGAACACCCCGGGGGGGGAGGACCAGCAGTGGCAGTCAACCATTATGGTGCCATGGCATTGCTGGTACCTGTGGTGCTGCAGTGATCCCAGTTGAGGGACTGGTTGCTGGTCTCTTTGTGGGTGCTTTCAGCTTCATGCTATGGCAGCAATGTTAAAGCCTGCTGCTCCAGCTAATTAGGTTCACTGTTGCTATGCCTCCTAAGCTATTTCTGCAGCTGTGGATCCACAGTTGTGGATTTTCAGCACTTGTTCAATTTTCACAGCTGCTGAATTTCCACAGCTGTGGGGATTTTACGGAATTCCGCACCTGTTCGAAATTTTTTTATGAATATCACGCAACTGCGTTTCCACAGTGCTGCAGGCCTTTTTCTCACAGCTGCAAGATTTTGGGCTTTTTTGAAAATCCTACCCTATATCCTTTGGAATGGGAATATGACATCCTGGGAAAATTTGAAGATCCCAATCAGGGGTGAGAGTGATCATTTCCCTCTTTTATTGCAAGCAAAGGATACAGAGTGTTCCACTGTTGTTGCTTTTGAATTCGCACAACTTGTGATTTGTAATAATAGAGTCAAATGGCAGGATAGTTTAACTCCCTCAGTAAGAAATTTGCTGCAAGACTTATTAGAGCTGTGGCCAGTTACTTGGTAAATATATCTAGATTATGACTTAGATGGAAAAGGTTGATGAAGCGTTGATGGTCTCCTAAAATGGTATCCTGACTGGAGTAAATATGACCTGCCTGATTGATTTGAATTTGGTTTGCGACTACTATTAAAGACTATTATTAAATATTGCATTTGAATGACTAATACTGCCTATACACCTTGCAGCTTAGCGCGTATCTATGAATGTACTAGTATTTATTGTGTTTTTGGTATATTTTGGATCTATCATTATTTATTATTAATACTGATTGATAGGCTATTTATATAGTGTATACTATATTAATATATAAGTTTGTTTGCTTACATACTGTTGTCAATTCATGTTTTGTGTATTGTCATGGTCTTTGACCATTCAATAAATTTAACTTTGACTTTGGCATACCATGAAGAAGCAGTACCTTCCAGCAAATGTTGATCTGTCTATCAGTGCTATTAACACAGTTTCTCTGTGATATAACACAGAAATTTCTTAATACATACTGGGTGAGTTGAATCATATATTTTGTAGCCTTCCAGCCTGTGATGTAGAAAATATTTTAAAAGACTACTCTTGGTTTGCTCTGTTTTTTAAAGATTCCAAAGGGCATATTGGATTTTGAAGACTCTGTCCAAGAATTTAACCAAAGTTTCAATCGATAACCACTGATGGTAAAGGGCAATAGATGCACCATGGATGACCATGGCTAATACAGTTTCATAATTATTCAAGCTGATCATGGGCATTCTATGTTGTTAATTTCAGAAATTCCCTTCTTTATTAAAAAATATTGACATAACTGAGGTACTTTTTTTTCCAGTTACCTTAACATTCTGCAACAAATGCATGTTATTCATAGACGTGCTTGATACCACTTTCTTATATAGAATATGGTAAAATGTTATTCTAGGCAGAAATCAATACCTAGAATGATGTTGTAGTGCTAGAATAGATATGTCTTTGTGTTGTTGTGCTACACTAGATAAGTAGCTACTGCAGCAGAACAACATGGAACACATTCTCGTGCCAAAACTGTTCGAGACACAGCTGAAATTGAAAGAAAGAAGCTAAGTAAAAGGCCATAATCCATGACTACAGTGACTCTGATACTGATTGAGATAAATGTAATCCATTCACAATCCCACAAGCAACTGCACAACTCTGTAACCCGCCAATTTCTGCTTAACCTGTGTTTGTTTCTTTCCCCACGGGTCACATAGTTTTGTCATTGTGTCATTGCTGTAGTTACACAAGCACCTGAAGGACTTCTGAAGATGCAACAGAAGAGCAGCAATAATGTTTCTTTGAAAAAACAGACAAAAAAACTTCTGTTACAGTAGGGCATTTTTCAATCTTTCACCTCTTTGCTTGATGTGTAATATACTTTTCAAAGCATTGTATATTAGTAGTTCTGGCAGTTTCAAGTGTTACAGTGCCAGTTCAGCATTTTACAAATACAAGTGAGTGTTTTTACTTTATTAAGACTCATGTTTGTTATGTGAGGGACCATACACTATAAAATGCAATTTATGGTGTACTATACACAACAAGCATGATTGTCATCTCGAGGTTGCCATGGCGACCTTTTAATGGCTACACATGCTTGTTGTGTATAGTACATCATACCTTATCCTTTGAATGTATTTCTTACCAATTCACCATTTGCTGTTCTTATTTCTAATGGAAATGGAAATGAATGTTCTGTCCTCATTCATAACTGATAGGCTTAATTTCTTTCAATACCATGATAAATTGAAATCCTTTTAAGATGTGGTGAGTTCACATGTTATTTGTTTTCCTTGCATTGATCTTATTTTATCTTCATAAATGATAGCATTTGTAATTATTGTGATTATTTATGAGTTTCTATCTACACTCATCTTGTATTCATGGACAAGCCATGTTCACACATGAGTAAATAATATAATTGCATTTTGCTCCTATGACATGGAACCCCCTCAGTTTTGTAAAAGGCTTACTTTACTGATATAAGTGAAAAGGTAGAGTTTTATGATCTACATCTCTTATCAGGCTTAGCAAATTCAATAACCAATCACATGCACAAGTTTGCTGGCTCTCTGACACCTTTAGCACTCGGGGATGTCTAGAAGCAACTGGCCACAGGGACAAAATTGGACTGAAGAGGGAGGGCATTTTCAAAAAATGCATTTTATAAGATGTGTACTGCAATCATGCACTAGAGATGCCATCACTACTAATATATATGTCCTTTTAATAACGATACCATCACTTAATCTTAAAGTGGCACAAAATGCAAATAATAATATGTAATTTTGTTGTTTTTCTGTGCTAGTTGAAACAGCAAAAAAAATATTTTTTTCACTAAAATAGGCAACATAAGCCATACAAACCATATCATAAACAAATGCGAATAACTCCTAAAGTATACATGATATACACAAAATAACACTGGCAAAGTTGTTCCGCACAAAATTACCTTTCCAATGGTAGTATGCAAATAATAATATATAATTTTGTTTGTTTTCTGTGCTGGTTGAAACAGCACATTTTTTTTTCACTAAAATAGGCAACATAAGCCATACGCACCATACCATAAACAAATGTGAATAACTTCTAAAGTATACATAATATACACAAAATATCAGTGGCAAAGTTGTTCAGCACAAAATTACCTTTCCAACAATGCTATGCAATCAAATATATATTATATTCTGTTATATTATATATTAAAATATATAAGCGATGTCTCCAGATGTTGCAACGGCACACAGGAAGTTAGTAGCTGACTTCTGTATGCATCCTCCGGACACACTAGTGTATTTTACTGATGACTACGGGTGTCTGCTAGGAGACAATGAGTTAAAAGGCAGCCTCGATTGTCAGGGGTTTTCTGACTAGGATGCTAGGGGCGCCAGAGGGAAGGAAGGTAGCTGACATAGGACTTGGGGGAGGGGAGGGGGGACGGAGGTGATGAGGGAAGGGCAGTGATTGGGTGAGGAGTACAAAGGGAAGGCCCACAAGAAGGGGCTATAAAAGAGAATAAAAAAGGGTTTTGTCCTTCTTTTGCTAGTGAGGAACTTGTGAGCTGCTAGCACATCAGTTGGCATTGGACTGTTTTACTGGAGCAGGTTTTCTGATTTTTGTGTGTAGCACCAAGAGACACAGAAAGTAGGGAAGTCCTTTTGGGGCTGGGATTATTGGCTGGAGAGGAATGGTAAATGGGAATTTGGTGGCCAGAAATACACACAAAAAAGAAGGTGAATGAGGGATTTATGACTTCCATCTGCTGGCTGACACTTCCCCAGCCCAGCTAGGTGGGACAATGGCAGGGCAGAGGGAGCAAACCCCATGCCATGCTAGGGCCCTCCTGTAATGGCTTGGCTCTAAAGCTTAAAACATTTTGCTGTTGTTGGGCTTAGTTGTTTTTTGCTACAGATTTACTGTGACAATTCTCCATGTAAATCATGAAGCAAAGGGAATGGACAGGTTTTTCTACAGTTTAAGTGGGTTTCTTACACAGTGATAAGGAGAGGAAAATAAGTTGGTGCAAGAGGCCGGGGGGTGGACCAAGGGGACTGCTGGCAAGTCCAGAGTGTGCCTGCAGTAGCCCATTTTATGTTGGTTACAGTCACATTAGCCACAGTTTGGCCAAGGGGCTGGAGGCACAGAAACAAGAGGCAGAATGTAGGCAGACCAGCAGGGGGGATTGTTAGTGGATCCAGGAGTTGGCAGACTAAGGCAGACACAGGGGCATGCTGGCCAATGAAGGATCATCACTGTTTTTCCACAGGCACTGGGTAATATAAAAAAAAAAGAAGGAGAAGAGGTAATAGTAATGCATGCATCCCAAGGAGGGCTGAAGTGAGGTCTGCACAGGAGTGGGACTGGTGACATAGGAGGAAGAAGAAGAGGGAGGGGGGTCAAGATGGCATGGAGACTACAAGGTTAGTTGCCTGCTGGAGCACAAACAATGAGAGGGTGGGGAGGGGCTTTTTGATTTTTGCAGGCATTAGACAATGAGAGAGTCAGCAGTCAGTGCATGTTGTAACAAAGGCCACCATCTTGGGTATGGCAGCAAGCCAACATGCATGTTCAGAGAAGGGTGGGTCGCTATCATGGGTTAGGCAATGTGAGTTGACCAGACATGAGGATAGAAGCATGGAGAGGGACACAGCTCTGATACAAGGTGTTCGATCTGTTCCCAAGACATAAGCAGCTATGGTTCCATGGTTTATTGAGACATAAGCAGCAATATTGATGGAAAAATAATAAACAAAAAGAAAGTTTTGGTTTGTGAGAGCAGTAGGACCTTGGACATCAAGACAGCATATGAGATAAACTGTCAGTCTCATCAGTAAAAAAAGAAAAATTGGTATGGCATGAAGAACAGCAAGCTGAGTTAGTGGCAGATCACATTCAAGGGGGAGCTGCATTGGTTTTGGGCAAAGGGTTTTGGGCAGAAACTTAGTACAGATAGCAAGTCAATAGCAGACACTGCTAAGCAAGCCAAAAGAATAACCAGAGTTAAAATAAATGACTTTGTGTAAGTTACCTGTTGTTACGCAAAAATAAACAAAAGAAAAAGGTATACCTTGGGGGAGGGTACACAAGGGCGATAGCACGTCCCTGAGGTCACAATTTGTTGGATGGGGTAACGTGGAGGAAGTATAAAAAAATGGGGAAGAATTAACATGAATAAGCATGAGACACAAGGCGGGGGTATGTTGATGATGGTTTGTGTCTGTCTTTGAGTTTGTAGGCATGGCACCAAGGAAGAACAAGTACAGGGGAGGAGCAGGCACGGGCTCCAGGAAAAAGGGGGGAGCAGGCACAAGCCTCACAGAAGATCTGGCACAGAAGATGATGGAGCTGATGGTGAATGTCCAGGTCATGTTGGATGAGGCAAAGAAGAAGGATGAGATGAAGAAGAAGGCTGGCAAGAGGAAGGCACCAGCAGAGGATAACAGAAAAGGGGTGAAGCATCCGCCTGGGAGAGGGGCCAAAGGGGCAGCAGGGCACTGGGGTAAAGATGATTTAGTAGATTTGACAGTGGAAGGGACCCTGAAGGAATATTTATAGGGGCACACTGAAGAAAGGGGGAAAGGAGGTAGAGGAAATGGAGAACGTGCTGCAGGAATTAAAAGGAGAAGAGGGGACAGGACAGGACCGGGGAAAGGGGGGAGGGAAAGGGGTTGGAAGATAGGGGAGGAAGGGGCCCTGGGAGTTACATTGAGGGATCATGTGCCACAGGCACTAAAGGACAAGATTTGGAAGCAGGACTACATAGATATGTTTGTGTTGGGAGATAAGGAGGTGGCCAAGAAATAGGAGGAAAAAGAGTGTATAGGGAAAATGGAGTTGGCAGCAGCACTAGCAATAATGGGTAAGACACAGGAAAAAAAGAACTTTAAGGGTAAGACCATACAGGCCTAGCTGTCAGGTTTCACACACTTCAGTGCTATTATGCTGCAAAAACAGCCAGAGCTAGCCATTTCCATTTTGTTATATTCTGCAATAATACGTGAAGCATATAAAATGTGAGGGGATTATCGGAGGCTAAAATATGACGAGAAGTTCAGACAAAGGATGGTGTCCAATGGGGATATGTACTGCGAGACCAGGCACACAAACATGTGGTTCAAGACAATGACAGTGCAAATGGTGGTTGGGGGGAAGGACAGAAGTTGGGACTAGATAGTCACCAAAAAACTTGATGTGGATATTATAAGGCTGTATGCTACTGGGCAAACTGTAAGTTCAAGCTTCCCTGCTCAAAATGTGCAAGACCACACCTGATTTTGTGGTGTAGCGGCACTGGAGAGAGGTTCAGGGGCAGTCCTATGGGGGGCATCCCTTTCGAGGCAGCTTCGGAAGAGCAAGAAGAGGGACAATGGGACACAGAGAGGAAGGGGGTTCAAGGGAAGTGGGAGTTTTTGTGCAGGTAACGGAGGTTTCTGAAATGGAGAAGGGGCAAATATGGGTGGAGGGGTTGGGATGGTAAGAATGCCAATCAATACAGAGGTAATAATGGAGTTGATGGAGAGGTACACAGACAAAGAGGCAAAGCACATTTTAAGGGAAGAATTCAGGGACAATTTTAATTTACATTATATGGGGCATCGGAGGGCAATGAGGCTGGGTAACTGGGGTCTTTAAAGGTTAAAGAGGGACTGGTAGCAAAAAAGATACAGAAGGAGTTGGCAGTGGGCCAGGAGGAGGGCCATTCAAGGAGCTCCCTTTGCTAGGTTTAGGGTGTCACCACTGGGTTTAGTATTGAAGAAACAGCCAGGGGAGTTCTGGCTTATTTACCATTTGTCCTACCTTGAGGGAGAATGAATGACTTCATTAGCAAGGAGCAGAGGGCGGTGTCCTATGCAATGCTGGACCTTGCATTGGAGATGATTCAGGCAATAGAAGGGGCATGGCTAGGACAAACAGATACAGAAGCTGCATTTAGGTTGCTGCCCATGAGGGTGGAGGATTCAGAATTGTTGGGCTTTATGTTTAACAGCTCGTACTATTTTGTCAAAGTGATTCTGATGGCATGCTCAGTGGCATGTACCACTTTTGAAATGTTCAGCACAGGGCTGCAATGGACATTCAGGGAGCAATATGAGTATAAGGTGGTGGTAAATTATTTAGACAATTTCCTCCTGATAGGGCAAGAGGAGGAGGGGATCACGGGGATGCTACAGTGTTTCAGAGAGATGTGCAGCAAGCTGGGGATGCTGCTGGTGGAGGAGAAGATGGAGATCCCAGTCTGTAAGTTTGAGTCCTTAAGGATCGAGGTGGACATTGAGGAGGGGCCTTTCAGGCTACCAGGAAATAAGGTTCAGAAGCTGTGAGAGTTGAAAGCCTTGCTGAAGGGTAGGAAAAGAGTTCCACTGGGAGTAGTACAACAACTGTTGGGCCACCTCAGTTTTGCATGCCGGTCAGTAGCATTGGACAGGGCTTTCACCCACAGGCTGGCAAGGGCAACGACAGGTGCAAAATGGCCCCACCACTGGGTGGATATTTCAAAAAGGGGTGAGAAAGGACTTGGAGGTGTGGGAACATGTTTTGCAGTAGTACAACTGGATTACATTTTGGCAAGACAATTGGCTATTCAACACGGAACTGGAGTTGTATACAGATGTGTCAGCAGCATTGGGGATGGTAGCCTACTTCAGTGGGGAGTGGATATCAGAATGGTAGCCAGAGAAGTGGACAGTCAGGGGATTGATGGGGGTATCACACTCCTGGAGATCTTCCCGATATGGGTGGCAGTGATCATTTGGGGGGAATGACTACTTAACCAGAGGATAGTGTTTTGGTGTGACAACAAGGCAGTGGTTGAGGTGATGAACAGGCAGACAGGAACAACAGAGATGTTAATGAGGGTTGTTAGGCAGATAATGCTGCAAGGATTGAGACTGAACCTGTCATTCAGAGCGAGACACATTGAGGGCGTTAAAAACATGGTAGCTGACAGCCTGTCCCATCTTCAGTTGTATAGGTTCAGGCATCTGGTGCTGAGGGCTGCAGCCAGGAGAACAGTGGTCCCACCCCACTTGTGAGAGATTGGTTGGAACAAGCCCAGCTGCTGTTCAGGAGCTCTTGGTATGTGAATGCATTAAAAGTGTATGAAGGAGCTTGTGAAGTATTCCAAGAGTTCCAGCAGAGGGCAGGAATGGAGATAAGTGAGCCAGTGACAGAGTGGCAGGTATGATGTTTATGGTGCAGAAATGGGAAGAAGGGGTAGCTCACTCAACCATGAAGATCCAGTTAGCAGGAACAGGTTTTGTATGCAGGTTTTTTCTATCATATAATATTTTTTATTTATTCATTATCCTTGTGAAGAAAGGAGAGGTACATACACTTGACATATAGTATGGAGTTCTCAGTTTAAACAATCCAGGTTATACATAACTTATCAAGACATAGGGAATTACATATATCTTCCTGTCCTTAGCCATACACCTTCATCCTTTGAGATTCTTAAACAGAAAATATTGAGTGCTAACATAGCCTAGGTGTAAGGTCCTAGGCCCAACAACAATTCTTACTGACAATAGCTCAACAATCTATATATCTAAGTGCCTAAGGTCACTGTTATCAACAGCGTTTAAGGGCATCCAGAGAAATAGTTAACAGAGAGATAAAGGAAAAGTTTTAGAGGTAGAGAGATGTATACTTGAGCAGAAGAGGTTATAGCTGCACAGCGACAGTCAAATTCATGTCCTAAGGGCATAACCGACTATAAGACTTCTATGTCAGTAGACCTCATTGAATGGGGGGATTGCCTGGGGGGGAACGGAGCCCTATATAATGAGGAATTGAAGTATGTTCCCCATTTCTTATAGTATGCGGGAAGTTGCCCTCTATTGGCATCAGTGAGCCTTTCAAAGGTGTCTAGTCTAGCTAAGGTGGAGTGCCAAAGGGAGATAGATGAAGGTGACTTTTGTCTCCAGGACAGGAGTAGGAGCCTTTTAGCCTCCAGGAGGGCTGCTAGAAGCCAGTTTTGAGTGGCTTCGGCAGTTGGTCCAAAGGAGCAGAGTCTCCCAGTAGGAGCAGTGGATTGGAGATGTCGATAGGTAGCCCCAGTACCCCAGAGTAATCCATTGCTATGGTTGAACAAAAAGGAGTCAAGGCCAGACACTCCCACAGAATGTGCAAGATATTGGCCAGGTCAAGCAGACATCTCCAGCACATTGCATGGGGAAGAATACCACATGAGTGAAAGGCAGCAGGGATGCCGTACTACAAAAGGAGAATTTTGAGTTGTATTAGTTGGCTCTTATCATCCTTATATGTGGAATGTGCTAGATGAAGGCATCGGGACCATGTTTCTGAAGTGATAGGGATATTAAGATCCAAACTCCAGGCAGCACTATTTGATTCAGTATGATCAGGTTGTGCCTCACGCGTACTGTAGAATCACCCTGCTATGCCTTGAGAGGAGGGGTTTAGGTGTAAGGAGGTCAGCCAGTACCATTTGGAGTCAGCAAGGTGTGCCCAACTGAGAGATTCGATCACACTATGCAGTTGCAAGTATCTCCAAAAGTCATTAGACTGAAAAGAGTAGCGAGCCTTGAGCTGTTCGAATGACATAAGTGAGGAAGAGTTGGGCATATAAAGATCTTGGACAGTTCAGATCCCCTTATTTTCCCATGTCAGACAGTGAAGCGGCTTATTGTCCACCGTGATAAGTTGGTTATGCTAGAGAGCCAGGTATCAGAATGGCATAATACTTGCTGCCTTCAAGGTATTAGAAGCCACCATGACTCTGAACCACGCCTTCCTGGTCTCAGCCATGACCGGGGTGAGCTTGCTGGAATTTATAGAGGTGTTTATTAGTAATAAACATAAGGGGGCATTCTGCATCAGTTGAGATTCCAGCTGAACCCATTGCGTAGGTGAGGAGAATTTGGTAACTTGGGTGGAAAGATAAGACCAATGGTACCCCTGCAGCCAGGGAAGTTCCATGCCCCCATTAGACCAGTGAGCCCACATTTTACTGCGGCTCCATCTTGGTGTCTTACCTTCCCAGAGGAAAAATTATATCAGTTTGTCTAGAGGGCAGAGCACTTTGTCTGATAGAGTGATAGGGAAATTGTTGAGAAGGTATGCCACTCTGGGTAGGAGTAGCATTTGGATTGTGGCAACTTCACCTGGGAGGGAAAGGTTAAGGCGGCACCATCGGATCACTTCCATCATTAACAAAGTTATTAAAGGGCTAAAATTCCCATACTCAATGTGCTTCCAATTGAAGGGAATGTTTATGCATAGGTATGAGAAGCTGTGTGGAGCCCAGGTTAAGTCTAAGCCTTGCAGACATGTGTTTGTGCAAGCTGTATAAAGGGGGTAACACTAGTTTTTTTTTATTAATTTGCAGACCAGACAACTGAGTGAATTCTCTCAAGGTCTCTAAGATGCTGGGAAGAGATTCCTTTGGACGGGCTAACATTAGAAGTAAGTCATCTGCATATGAGGCAGTCAGGTATGTGTGCTGACCTACCTGTATGCCCTTGATACCTTCAGTGGCTTGCAACGTTCATGTAAGTGGGTCTAGAACCACCAGGAATAGTAGGAGGCACAAGGGGCAACCCTGCCATGTACCCCACTGCAGGGGAAAGGAGGGGGAGATGTTCTTATTTGTTAGGATTCTAGCAAGGAGGCATTATACAGTACTCGAATCCATTGCCTAAAGTATGGACTGAACCCATAGAGCCTGAGCATTTCATGGAGGTAGGGCCATTCTATAGAATCAAAGGCTTTAGAAAAATCTACCGCCATCGCTGCCATGGGGTAGTGGAATGCATTGCAAGTCACTTAAGATTCAGGACCAATCTAATATTGTCAACTGCAGCCCATCCTTTAGTAAAACTGACTTGGGATGGGTGTATGATAGAGGATATGGCCTCCATCAATCGAGTGGCGAGCATCTTGGCTGCGATTTTGTTATCGACTGAGATGAGGGAAATAGGGTGATAATTGGTGCAGTTTAGGGAGTTGTTTGATTTCTTTGGAAGGAGGGTGATCAGGGCTTCATGCATAATGGGGGGGAGAATGCTAGTCACATGTGCCTCTTGTAGTACAGAAAGAAGGGGGGTACTGATTTCCGTACTCATGTTTTGATACAGTTCTGTAGTCATACCATCTGGTCTGGGTGACTTACCTTTGGCCAGTTGATTTAGGGCATTCAGCAGATCTGTTTCAGTGAAGGGCTTATCCAAGGCCTTTTTCATATTTTCAGGTAATTGAGGGGTGTTGGAGGCAGAACAGAAGTCTGCCAATTGACGCTCCAATTGATTGGATCTAAGGTTGCATGTTACTGGTATAGCCACTGATAAAAGTGTTGCATACATTCATTGATCTATTTAGGGCCCATGACCACAAGACCCCTCGGGCTCCTAAGGGCATGGATACTTGAGGCAGCCTGTTGTTTCCATAACTGAAAGTCCAGAAGTTTCCACCCCTTTATCTCCTCCCTCCCTCCCTCCCAGTGAGCATGTTTAGAGCTAATCAGCATCCATTCTGCCTTTTGTTGCAGCATGGTGTTTATACAGTATTTTAGTCCGATTATCTCCCAAAGAAGTACTGGGTTGCGTGTGTGGGCAGCGGAGGCCTTAAATCTGGCTTCCAATGTCAAGAATTCAGATTGTAGGTTATTTAGGTCTACTCTCCTGGCTTTATTTTGTTGGGTTGTATAGGCGATGATATGCTCTCATAAAACAGCCTTGAAGGCCTCCCAGACTGTAGCAGAGGATGTAAACATGGCATGATTAAGAGAGAAGTAATCTTTGGCTGTCTCCTGTATCATAGATCATAATTGGGAGTCTTGAAGGAGTAAAGGATTGCAGTGCCATCTGGTACCAGATCCACACTGTCCAGAAGGGGTATAGAGGCATGAGACTGGGGCATTGTCTGAGATGAGGATGTTGTTTATCCTAGTAAAAGTGATATCTCGGGCCGCAGGGGCATTGGCTAGCCAGAAATCGATCCGGCTATATGTGGTGTGAACAGAGGAAAAGAAGGAGTAGTCTCACCCCAACAGGTGATCTCTGCACCACACGTCGGTCATTCCCCACTCTATCATGATTCCCTGCAAGGTCAGCACCATTTTAGGGTGTGTTTGGGGGGTTGGTTTGGATTTATCCAGAAAGATATATAAGGTGAGATTAAAGTCACCTCCAATCACAATTGGAATCCGCAGGTGTTCAGTAGCCAAGGACTCTATGGTCTGGTTGAGATCCAGCAGGATTTCCGGATTGTCCATGTTTGGGCTGTATACGTTTGCTAGCACCACATGTCCCCCCTGGTGCGAAAACTGAACCGCTATCCATGGCCTTGAGCAACTGAGGCCACTTGCTCCTGTGACCAGGAGCATGATTTCCTGATCAGAATGGCCACACCCCTTGATTTAGTTGACGATGAGCTCACTATAACACTACCTATCAATGCCCTCTTGAGCCACAATACAGTTCTTGCAGTGAGGTGTGTCTCCTGGATAAGTACAATATCTGTCTGCAAGGTGTGTAAGTGTCTAAGTACCATAGATCGCTTGACCGGGTGGTTTAAGCCCTTCACATTCCGTGATATACGTTTTACACCTGCATTGGAATTCTGCATTGTAGTTCCCAAGATTAAATAAGATACAGGTACTCACCACCCAAGTCCAATAGGGTTAGAGAAGCAGGAGTAGACAGGTTACCTGAGACAAAGGAGAGAGGGTCAGCTGAGTGAAGAGAAAAGGTAGTCTGCTCACTAGATACAATGGCAATAATAACCTGGTACAAGAGTAAGAACAGTTTAGTTAAAGTGCTAGGTATGTAGACAAAGTGACCATCTATTAGAATTGAAGCTAAATACAACAGTTTCCCCACTAAGGGTTAGATTAATAAAACTGTTATCTACTAGAAATTTCAGAACTATAAATGATTAGGTAAGCACAAAGCTAAAGGTGAATTGGTGTATGCACAATGGTGCTGTCCTCAACACTGTTGAAGAGGAGCACTCAGCCACTCTGATGTTTCACCTATATGGGGAAAAATAGAGATTAACCAACCAACAACACATAGTCTGTCCCCAAATATCGATGTACTATACAAAGCTAAGGGAACCGGGGTGGAAGTAGGAACCCAAGATGAGGGGGAAGGGAGACTGGGAAGGGAAGGTAGGGACTTTGTTGCTTTAATACATGGAGGAGGTTCAAAATATACATAGCCAGTGAGGCTGACAAACCTCTCAGTGTGTAGACCAAAGCTAGGCACAGTGTCCTCGGTGGTCCCCCAGAGAGCCAAGCAGTGATTGCTGCAGGAGACAGGGGTTTCTAACAGAACCCATTGGTGCGAGTGAGGCTAAGTTGTCTACTGGAAGGGGGGAGGAGGAGGAAGGCCCCGTACCACCAGGAGGGTGATCCGCAAGAAGAGGTACCCTTATCAGGCCTGGTACAGAAGCTTTTAGTTAAATTAGCCCAAAATTCAGGGTTTAGACACCCTCCAGAGTCGCCCCTAGAAGATTGGCCAGCGTTTACCAGCACGCTACAGTGGGTGAGGGGGTCTCTTCCATATCAGGCATCGCTGATGATGTCACTAAATGGCATCATTGTATTAGGGGAGGGGCTAACTAGATACCCAAAAGGAAACAATACAGACTTAATGCATTCAGTCATTAGGAGCTTGCTCCCCAGTGGCCGCAGGTCTTGTTACGTGAAGCTTAGTGTCCTGGGATAATGCCTCTGTGAAGGTTAGCAACCCAGGTTTAACTGGAGAAATCCTGACAGTTCACCAGATATGAGAGAAAATCTGCCCAGGATGAGGTATCAGCCACTTCCATAATGAGTTCATCGGGAAAGTCTTGCACATCAGGTTGGTCTGGAGTAGAGTTTTCATCCTTGGTCTGCTTTGCGAGTGTTGCTGTTCCTGGGCCCTTGAAAAGAGATTCCTGGTCACTCGAGGAGTGCTGGCATACTCGGGTCATTTGATTTGGTCCCCGCTGAGGAAGAGAGGGAGAGGATTGACCTGCTATCCATTTTAGGGCTGCTTTGTTGTAATTATCCATTCCTGATGGCTTCAGATAAGGAGGGGACCTGGTGGAGGCATTTAGCGGTGACGTTGTCCAGGCAGAATTATACTCCTCCCTGCAACCATCACCTGGAGATTGGTTCTTCCTGTCCCATGTTCGAGGTCCTGGAGCCCATAGCCTTTTGGGAGTTGCAGTACCAAGATACATCTAAACCAGTACTTGAGGGCCCAGGTTTCAGTCTCCTGAGGTGTCTCAGCTACTATGTCCCTGCCATCTTGGGACACATAAAGGTAGGCCAAGTTCCTAAAACCATATTTGAACTCCTGTGCAGCCAGCAATTTGTTGATAGACATAAACACTTTCCTATGAACAGCCACCTCTGTAGAGAAATCTCTGAAAGACACTTTAGCTCCATGCCACATAAGTTCACCCTTGTCTCGAGCTGCCCTCAGTACTTTTTCTTTAGTGGAGTATCGCAGTATGTAAGTGATAATGGGCCTAGGAGAGACAGTTGTGAGACTGAAAGCCACTAGGTATGCGATGTGCCCTTTCCACCTCGATTGGTCCATGCCATCTATACCCCAGCATTTTGGGGATCTCTTCATTTAGGAATCTCTCTGTATTCTGGCCTTCAGAACCCTCGGGAATTCTGAGGATTCTAATATTATTGCGTCACCCACCGTTCTCTTGGTCCTCTACCATCTCCACAGAGTATACAGCTTCTCATCTTGCTCCTGTAATCGCTGCAATATTTTGGCTTGACCAGTTTCTAAATCATCTGTGCATTGCTCCGAGATATTCAGCTTGTTGTTAAGCACCCGCACTTCAGCAACTGTACCAGACAAGGTCGCTGAAATAGTATCTACCCTTGTTAGGAGAGTCTCTAGCATGGCCGTGATATGTTGCAGTGAGGCACTTACATCCACTGGGGGAATGGATGCATCTTTAGGGGTTGTGCCCAGGCCTTGCGTAGGAGGTTTAGGAGAGGCCATCCAAGACCATGGAAGTAATATTTCCCAGTGCTTAAGGTGAGGTTTTGCTACGTGTTCCTCCACAGAAGTTCGACTGATTGTGGTAGATGTGTTGTAAAGACCATCGCTAGCTAAGCAGTACCAGGGGGCCGCCATGCAAGGTCGTTGAGTCAGGGCCTGCTCTGGTCTTAGGTGGGTCATGCAGTGACCGGTGCCACAGGACAATATGCCAGATCACTTGTCGCAATTTAACCGGTGCCAAGCAACAAGAAAGGGCTACGCCAACATGTTATCACCTGAGGAGGGTCAGGGGTCCCTGGATGTCTGTGGTTTTCAACAGATTGCGATAGCTGGGGATCAAGCCGATGGTTCAAGTGGCCATCTTCCTTGGCGTTCAAGCCACGCCCTTCTTGTATGCAGTTTAAAGGGTTGAGGGAACCTTGTAGGGCACGAGTAGTCAGAAGAATGATGCAGGGATGGCAAAGGCTGAAGGAGAAAAGATAGACAGGAGGTGCATGATATTGGAGAGTTTGTTAGGTAGATTGATAGGGACATTGAATAGCATTTGTGACTCTCGTTATGAGACATGCCTATATACAGCAGTTTTCTGGGTAATGTTCAGAGCCCTTTCTGGGTGAATGTGGTGGTAGCACGGAGCAAGATCAATGGGGTTGGGGGAGTCACACTGGGAGGCAATACAGTGGTTTGCAGACAGAATAGAGATTGGATTGAGCAGCTTCAAGACAGACAAGGTGGGTCAAGGGATGAAGGTGGTGTTGAGAGGAGGTGGACATGGAGCAGGTGCTCAGTTTCGGTCATGATGGATTGCAAGGCTGTCAGACCAGCAATGGGGAGAGTTTGTTTGCACAGGGCAGTGGGGACCTGGTCACCAGTTATCAGATGATAGCACTGGTTAAGAAAGGTATGCAATTTTGGGGAGATGATGCATCCGTGTTTTCATCACACTCTTTCAGGATAGGTGCAGACTTCAGAAGTGGCTGCCCAAGTGGGGGGAGTCACCCACAGAGATAAAAAATCAGGGGAGTTGGTAGTCAAACTGTTATAAAATACGCATCAGGAAAATAGGGAAATAACACATATCTTCATGTCCTCACCCCCCTTTTTTCAGATTTGGGCCACAGGAGGAACGCATGCATAAAGGGGCCAGTCATGTATATACTGGGTGGAGAGACAAGCAGCAATGAGGCCCAGCAGGTGACAGCTGTGACGGGAGGCAGAGGCAATCAAAGTGCATTGGAGAGGTGTCTGGAGTATATGATTGGCCCAGCTGTTGCCCTTGTTGGAGGAGCTGAAGTTAAGACTGCAAAGGCCCAATTTGTTAATTGTACATGGGGGGGACAATGATTTGGGGGAGCGACCATGGTTGGATTTAATGCAGGAAATGAAAGGGAATCTGAAGACACTAAGAGGTGGTGGCCAGAAGTTGCCATTATGTGGTCAGAAATGATCCTGGGATGGGTATGGTATAATGCAAGGGATATAAAAGCCGTGGAATGGGCTAGGAAACACCAGAATAAGAAAGTGGCAGAGAAGATAAGGGAGTTGGGGGGGGGATATAACTCACAGGGGTATTTCATATGAGTGCTCAGGATTGTAAGGGATGATGGAGTGCATCTGACAGATGTAGGCCTTGATATGTTTAATTTGCAATTAGAAGGGGCCCTGGAAGAGTGGGAAAGGGGTAGTGTGCAAGGAGGAAGCCCATTGTCCATTGCAATAGCGGGAGATGGGCTGGTAGAAGGAAGAAGTAAAAGAGGGTGAGGGAGGGGCAGAGGATAAGAAGTGTTGAAAAAGGACACAGGAGGGATGAGGCATTTAAACCATAGCACAGGCTGGACATGCACCCAGCAATGTCGGGCCCTTGTGGGGTTTGCATCCCAGAGGGCAGAAGGAGGGTGTCGGGTATACACCCGAGCCCTGAAGCAGTAAAGCGGAATGACTGGAACATTTTATTTTTATTTTTTTATTTAGCTTTTGTTGACCGGGTAAGTGCACTAGACAAATCCTGCCTATTTTCAGGCACTCCACCCGGGGAGGGGATAGATGAATCTAACTGACTTTGAACCAGATTAAGCTGTTGGTGGTATTTTGTAAATAATCATGTGATAAATCTGATGTGTTATGTATAAAATATTCATGATGTAAAGTGGTTAAGGAATTCTGGATGTAAATGAAGTTTGGTTATGGAATTGTGATGAAACTGTGTAAATAAAATTGCCAACTGAGCACACGGGTTGTGTAGTGGTTCATTTTGGAAAGGGAATCCCATGACAAGGTGGATTGCCTGTTAAAAGACAGACCCAATTGTTAGTGATCTCTTGACCTGGATGGTAGGAGTGCCAGAGGGAAGGAAGGTAGTTGGGATAGGACCTGGGAGGAAGGGGGGAGGGGAGGGTAGTGATTAGGTGAGGAGTACAAAGGGAAGGCCCAATAGAAGGGGCTATAAAAGGGACAGCAAGAAGGGTTTTGTCCTTCTTTTGCTATTAGGCAACTTTCCCACCCACTTTCCCCCTTTTTAAAAGGTTCAAAGGGGAGAATGAAAAGGAAGGAAGTGTATATAAGGGGTCAGATACCACAGGCGGACATGAGTTGCCAGAAGAGGTCAACAAAGGGAAGGATTGCATTGATATCTAAAGGGTTGCCAGATGAGGGCAACAGGTATGCAACAGGTGTATGAACACAGGAAGAGTTGCTAACAAATTAGCAAGGGGGGTTGGGGATCTGATGAAGGGTTGCCAAATGGGGACAATGGTTGTTACAAGTAAAATATGAACAAGGGAAGGATCGGGTTGCTGAAGGAGGGCAACAAAAGAACTTGCTGGACAATGGTGGGGGAAGTAGATGGTGTGGAAGGAAGAAGTTAAAAGGGTGGGAGGGGGAGGGTAAGCAGGGATAAGAAGCACAGATGGCACATGGCATACAGGGCAGTTAAGCCACAGCAAAGGCTGGGTGTGCATCCCGCCGTGTCAGGTGCTGGTGGGGTTTGCATCTCAGAGGACCGAACATGGCTGTTGGGTATGCACCCAAGCCCAGAAGCAGTAAAGTGGAAGGATGTGGATCATGTAAATAATCATGTGATAAATCTGATGTGTTATATAGAAAGTATCCATGATGTACATAAAGAGGTTAAGGAATTTTGGATGTAAATAAAGTTTGGTTATGGAATTGTGAGGAAATTGTGTAAATAAAAATTACCAACTGAGCACCCAATAAGGTCATGTAATAGATTTAGTTCATTTTGGGAAGGAATCCCATGACAATCAACCACACTTAAAGTAGACTGAAATGATAAGTGAAAACTATAAAATTGTTTAGCTACTTAAAAATGTGTTTATACCAGAAAAGGCAGACTAGGCTGAGACCAGCTACCAGGTCTGACCCTGATGTGCAGTACATAATGGAAAGAGAAATGGCAATACAAATCGAACGATTACAATGCAATGAAAAGTGGCACACAATGTAAATCCAAGGGGGGATTTTCAACAGGATTAGACACAGCTGCAAATGCATGCTGTGCCTGCATCTGCCTCCATCCAGCTGCATCTAGGCAGCCCTGCTGTTATTGTAGGAGTTGGATCCATTAATGACAACAAGTCACAGTTTGTAGCATAAAATTAGTGCAATTACATTCAAATTGGAAGCAACTTGCAGTCACATCAATTTTTGACACAATTGTGTCTGCTTTTGCATGCAAACTTTGGATACTGTTAGGCCATCCTAGAGACGGTCTACCAGATTTAGAAAAATTTCTGCTTTGAAAATAGGGCCAGACACATCATGGATGGATCATTTTGAAAATTCTTCCCAATATGTTTGACTGCAGTAAGGATAAACAAAATTTAACAAAACTGGTATACTTTCTATTTAGTACTTCCTCTATATGATGTCCAACCATACAACAATTCTGAACATACTACAGGGTTTTTAAAATGTTTGTCTGAAAGCAGTAATAGACTAAAACATACCCATTTGGCTCAACTTCAAAATGGCACTTACCACCCATAGACATTTTTATGCTGCAACCAGTTTAAATCTCTTTGTCACCAACAGTTGTATCCATGATGTAAAATGTATTACTTAGGTCTTTTGCATATCATCACCCACAAGCAGAGACTACTGGCTCTGAACCATCCCCTTTGGCCTATCACTTGGTTATTGATTCAAAACAGCCAACATTTAAAAAAATTGTTCTTCTCCAGGGCCCATTCTGCCTCCTTCATTCCCTCTCTACAGTTCATCTAACAAAAACAGCAACTCTTCTACAGTCTTGTAAATATAATCTGGTTATACCCAATATATGAGAAGTTAGATATGACAGAGTATGGGTTGTTATGTGATAACTTTTAATTTTTTTTTTTTTTTTTTTTATTTATTTCAATCTAGGATTACCTTTGAGCTGAGGCTCTTTTACAAAGGTTCCACGTCAGCATGTGCCGCAGTCATCATTTTTAGTTACAAACATATAATCATTGACTTACAGACATGTAATAACCAGTACAAAGACTGGAGCTATGAGCAAGACAAGAGAAGGAGAGGGGGGTTGGTGGAGGGAAGTGAGGATAGGAGATCAGGGGGAAGGAGGTGCAGGGGTAAAAGGGAGTACGAGAGGTGGTTGGGGGTGGGGACAGGAGTGGAGATACAGGGGAGAGGTGGGCAAGGGTGGGAGACAGTGCAGCCAGGGGCCTTGTCGAGGGAATATGACAGGTAAGGTGCTAAGGGTGCAAAGACTGATTGTAAGTACTGGGTGCTGGGGCATGTGCAGCTGGAATGGTGGAAATGTTAAGATGGGCAATCACAGGATACAAGCAGTGAGAGGCGCAGCTTGGACTTGAAGAGGCCAAGAGTTGGAGCGGTCACTATGTCGCTGTCAAGAGAGTTGAGCCAGTTAGATGCTCGATAGGCGAATGATCTTTGTCCTTGGGTTGTGTGACATCGTGGGATATGTAGTAGATGGGAATTGGATCGCCATGTAGTGACGTTCCTATGTCTAGGCTTAAGGAGGGCACAGACACCGGTTGGGGCAAGCCCCATTATAATTTTCTTGGCCGTGATGCAGGTTTGGTATTTTTTGCGTTTGTCCAGTTGAAGCAATCCAGATTGGGAATAAAGGTCACATGTGTGGGTACGGCGGTGTGAGCCAGTGATGAGACAACAGGCCTTATTCAGGGAGGTTGCGATACATTTGAGAGCAGTGGTAGTTGCAGACCCATATATGATAAGACCATAGTCTATGGTGCTGACAATGGAGCTTTGGACAGCCACTGATAGTGCGTCTGGGGTTAGTGTTTCCGGTGTCGAATAATACTTAACCTCGACTGGCAGACTTTGCAACATTGTTGATATGGACAGCGTATGCGAGGTGGGGATTAAGGGTTATGCCAAGGTACTTGAACAATTGTGTTTGCTCTAAGATGGCTCCTTGTTCAGTTGCAATGGAGAGGTGGAGTTGTTTGTTTTTGTTGTGGGGGCTGCAGAAGACCATATACTTGTTTTTTTTCTGATTGAGAAGTAGTTTATGATTTAGGAACCAGGATTCGATGGAGGAGAAGGCCTGCTGAAGTTTATTTTGTAACTGAATTGGATCAGGATCCGAGGTGAGGATCACAGCATCGTCGGCGTAGAGAATTATTTGTTCTGGCAGCTGTCTGGTGGTGAGTTTAAGAATAGGCTGAAGAGGAGGGGTCCCAGAATGGAGCCCTGGGGGACTCCCGAGCGGACCGGTCTAGGATCCGAGAATGTATCAGTGATTCTTACTGTTTGGGACCGTTCTTCAAGGTAGCTCTTAAACCAGCCAATGGAGTCAGTTGACAGCCCAGTGTTCTGAAGCTGAACAAGCACGAAGCGGTGATTGATGGTGTCGAAGGCTTTAGTTAAGTCAATGTAGGTTGAGCCAAGTAGTTCGCCGGAGTCCAGTGCGTTGTGGATTGTGCCGGTGAATTCAAGTAGGGCTGTGGAGGTGCTGTGATCTTTGCAGAACCCATATTGTTGCTTGCACAGGATATTGTACGTATCCAGGTATTCTGTGAGCTGGTCTGAGACGATGCGTTCTAGTGCCTCAGAGAGTGGGGGGTAGTAGGGAGATAGGTCTGTAGTTATCGTGGACAGTTTTGTCACTACTTTTATGGATTGGGGTGACAGTGGCAGATTTCCATCTGTCTGGGAACTGGCTAAGGCTAAGAGAGAGGTTGAAAATTCTGGTCAGAGGACTAAGCACTTCATCAAGTGTGAGAGACAGGATTTTGAGATCGAGGGAGTCATTACTGAATCTTGATTTACCAAGGGCTTTGGTAACATATTTGCATACTTGGTGATCCTTGACTGATTTGAAGTAGAAGCGGGGGGAGCTGGTGGGGGTAGTGTTCATTGTGGACAGGGGGCTTCACCATCTTTGAAGTAGTACTGGGGTAGGACAGTGCTGAGGTCGGTAAAGGCTTTGTTAAAGGTATCCACAATGGTTTTTGGGTTGAGGGTTGTGGTTCCGTCGATGTTGAGTATTGATGGGTGGGTTTTGGGTGGATTCCAGGTGAGTTCCTTTATGTTCTTCCAGAATTCCCGACCATTGCTCCAGTAGTTTGTGAGGGCATGCTTATAGTAGGCAGACTTTATTTGCCGGATGGTTTTGGTGCAGTCATTGCGGGCATGTTTGTAGTTTTGGATGTCGTTTTGCCTTCCAAAATTTCTGGCCAGCTCCCATAGGTGGTCTCTTGTTTTTAGCATCCTGAGGAGGTCACCTGTGAGCCAAGGGTTACTGAGTGATTTGACTTTGCATTTCTTAATAGGAGCATACATGTCACAGGCCACAGTGAAGATGTTTATGACGTGGTCAAGGTCAGTGTTTACATTGCTTGCATTGAAGATTGGGGACCAGTCTTGATGGAGGAGGTGGGATTTGAGTCGAGGAAGGTGACCACAGGGTAGAACCCTGCTGGTGATAGTTTTTGGCAGTGGTTTGATGAATTTATTTGACCAGGTGCAGCTAACAGGGGAGTGGTCACTGAGAAAGTCAGGGAGGACATTAGTGTTAGATATCCATAATGGGTGACTGGTAAGGATCCAGTCCAAGAGTGTGCTGGTGCCTGTCCTGTAATTTTTCCTGGTTGGTGAGTCAATCATTTGTGTGAGGTTCGCCGCAGCAACGGTATCCCTGTGTGCACCAACATTGGCCGCAGGCCAGTTGATGTTGAAGTCGCCAAGGAGGATGGATTCGGTGTCCGGTGGGAGTGACTTTACAAAGTCAAGAATAGCTGTTAGACCAGTTCCCTGATCTTTGGGAGGGACATAGATGGTGGCAACAGTGAGGGTTTTGTTTTGGGCTCCGAGGAGGATTCTCACTGGCAGTATCTGAACAGTTGTGGGTTGGAGTGAGGTAATGATGTGGTGCCCCTGTATAGAGTCTTTTAGGTAGAGAGCACAGCCCCTGCCTCTTTTGGAGAGGCAATCCAGCCTAAAGGCATTGTAGCTAGGAAGGCTGATTGCATGGTCCGGTACTGATGGTGTGAGCCAGGTTTCGACAACTGCCAGGATGTCAGGGCAGTGTTGGCTAGTGAAAGGCCTATAGCGCATCCATTTTAGGAAGGAGGCTGCAGATGTTGATTGATATGAATGAGAGGGCACTTGAAGGCTTTCTCAGATTAGTGGCTTTAGAGCAGAATGGGCCAGGGTTTGGGTGCACGTTGCCTGACAGCATTAGGAGGAGGAGGACTAGCCTCAAGGAGCTGTGGCACATTTCTTTAAGGGAATACTTTCGCCTTCTAGCATCTCAGGAAATTGCCAAGCATCGACGAAGTGAGTGAGGGTAAGTGTAGACGGGGGGACTAGAGTGGAGGGCTAGGACCAGTGTGGGTGTAGGACAGTTTCATGGTGGTAGGATGGACCCTGGGCAAGGGTCAGTGACCAGTGTGCAGCGTTCCTATGTGGAGGAAGGATGTAGGAATGTGGAAGCTGTGGGGGAGGGAGGGAAAGCAGGCTTTTGGGGTGTGCAGTAGGGGAGGGGAGGAAGACAGGCAAGGATAAATAGAATAGGGGTATCCCAAGTCGAATGTGAGGCATAAGGCATTTGCTACAATTGCCTTCAGCACCAGAAAATCAATAATTATTTTACAACAAAATGAGTAAACTGTTAAAGAATTTAAAAATAAAAATTGCATTTTTTTTGCTAGTAAAATTAGGTATCATCTGTTAGATGTAATGAGTAAAATTAATTTGTTCTCTACAAATAATCATAGGAAAAAATACAACTGAATAACTTCTCTGAGGAATAACTCTTACTTTACATACTGTTACAGTCCCCGCTTTAGGCATCTGTCTTTCCACATATTCAGCAAATTGAATGTTTATCATGTAATCCAAGAATTAAAAAATATGGCAAAATTTCACTGGCAGAGTGCCCTCCCACACACGCATACACATATACATACTGTACACATACGCATACACATACATAAGCATATACACCAGAAGGCCTGAAGTGGAGCCAGACAGCTAGAACCTCAACTTAATTTGTGGAAGGCTATGCAGCAAATATTGCCTTGGTAAGCAGATATGGACTAAAGGGATATTTTTACAGTCAGCAAAGGAATTCCAGAAATTAAAGTTCTGAGTATTATTTCAATTTTTTTATTTGTTCTTGTGTGTAGGTGGGTCATGAGGTGAACTACCTTTAATCAGTTTTTTATTTGTATTAATTAGGGAGTTTTTTTTGTTTTTTTTTTTTCTTTAGGGGAAATCACTTTTAATTACTTTTTATAAATTACAAAATGTTATTTTGGGGGCCTACTTGAAGGTTTTGAGTAAGTAAATCTGGCTGTGATTTCAATAATGGAAAAGTAAAAACTGTAGAAGGAAGTGTTGTTGTTATTATTGTGTGGTTTGCCATGGTTATACAAGGAAGTGATGAATATAGACATACACACATCTATGAAACAAATGTAGACAAGAACACAGACAAACCAATATACACAGACATAAAAACATGCATGCAGACATACAAAGAGGCATAAACACATAAATGTAATCACAGATGCAGTTACTGTATTGATTTATAGAGCCCCTGACACCGTTAGAAAAACTTTGAAAAAATGTGAGATTTAGACAGTTCAGTTTATATTTCATGTGTTTTCTATAATTATTTACCTTTTTTCTTTACTACTGAGGACAGCTGTATGAAAGAGGCTTACTGTCCCTTAGACTGTATCTGCTTTTTTTGCTATCCTACCTATGACATCATAATCTGGGTTGCACCTGGAAACTAGCTTCTGGTCATGGTGCTTTTCCCAGTTACCAACTTTTAAATAAATAAAATAAATAATTCCCCCTTTATGGCATTATAATTATCCCCACAGCAAAAGACTGATGTCATAAACAGAACTGTGATGTCATATGTAGGCAAGCAGCCAAAACAGATAGGGCAGTGATCCTGTTTACATGCAACTGTCCTTAGTAATAAAGAAGAATGAGAAATACAGAAACAATATTAAAATTATAAGCTCACTTGTGCTAAACATTACATTTTCTCAAATTTGTCACAATGGTGTCAGGGGCTCTTTAACTGTATTTCTTCATGACCCTGATAGAGCAGTGGAGATTATAAGGAAATCAGGATTAATTTCATCTGAGCCTAAATCCTCCCTTCTTCCCAACTGCTTGTAGATAAAATAAAGAAATAACAGGTCATGTTTGGGGCCTTCATGTCGTTATATCCTGTATGTCACGGGAGGAGCTGTAAGAAAAGTATATGAACAATAAATCAAAGTACCAGTAGTACTGAGTGGTAGCAAGCTTTCCCAACAAGAAATTAGATGTTGCATCTCAGCTAGGTTAGCCTGTGTGAATAAACTACATGCAAATTGCTCTATGATACTGCATATTAAACACACCAAATATACTACTCTACATATCTCACACTACAAGTATTTGATTGAATTACCAATGCTACTGAAAGGTATTATGTTACCATTCTCTCTTTGTGCTAGTTTTTCCTACTTCTTCAATAAAATTGTTTTAAAACGTTTTCTCTATTACATTTTCTAGTTTGCGGGATCCATACTGAGAGCAAATTTGTTTGACTAGCAACAAAAGACAATAGCAAGAAGTCTTCTTGAGTAACCACTACCAGCAACACAGAACAGGCAATCTCTGATAATCCATTCTCTTGGCATAAGCCCTTATGTTTATCATTTACAGATCTGTAACAGTCATCATGACATGTAGGAGAAGCAAAGGCATTTTGCAAAAAGAGCGGCATGCTCAGTGCATATACAGTTCAAGAAGACATATAATTTCCACAATGTTTGTTTTTGTAATTCTCACCAATATATATGCTCATAATTTAAATGAAACAAACAAAAACAATTACAAAAGCATCCTGGATATGCTAAAGCTTTAGGGGACAGCAATACTCTATAAGAATCTGTTTACCCCCTGCTACATTTTGCTGGCCATGTCCCTACAAGAACATATAATGATAATATTTAAAATCTGCATAAAAACAACACAAGACAACAATCGTGCACTACAATTTACCATATTTCAAAAGGTGTTGAGAGATGCCTAAGTAATCTTTTACATTTGTATTATGTTTGTTCATTCTGTTTCCTGGGGCCCAATTGTAAGACAGTTACACCAGGTGTAAATGAAGTACACCAGCCAAGATAGCACAAAACGCAAGTTATACCAGCGAGTTGTTACAAGCGTGATTCCAAAAGAACACTTACGATGTAACCCACAACCACAACAGCAAATGCAAGATACGATGCAGTTACACCAAACAATGCCTATGCCAGTGCGTAATGCGGCCTATGACAGGCATAGCACACCAACACCACGGAACTGCTATTCCAAAACAGTTGGCATGCAGAAGTACAGCAGAGGAGGGTCACATAAGTTAGAACAGGGAAAAGCTGTCCTAAACAGTGCACAGGCCAGAGGACCCCCCCCCCCAGCCAGACAGCAGCACACAACAAACAGTAGTCCCCCAACATGGAGCACAATGCAAACAGTGGAACAAGCAAGATAGGTGCCCAGGACACCCAGGACAGAGTGAAGGGGGCAATAGCAGCATGGAAAGACATGGCAGTAGAAAGTGAACATTGGACGAGGTGCAACATGGACCACAGCAAGCAGCAACAAGAGGCTGTGGAACGGGGCAATGCCACGTTGCACAGAGCAGCAATGTGAGGAAAAATGCGGAACAGTGCAAAGCACTGTGGGACAGTCTGGAGGGAAGCACAGTAGGCAGCCAGGATCAGGGGTACACAGCACAGGTGGAAAGAGGTGTAGTACAGGGATGGTGGAAGCCTGTGAGTGCAGGCAGCACCACAGCCCCCCCCCCCCCAGCAGCAGCAAGGCAACACCAGCAGCACAACAGGGAACACACAGTGGCATAATGCAGCACAGGCAATGGCATGGCACACATGCCAATACCACCATGCCTGCCAAGAGTGGTGACCACAGCCACTAGGTGGCATGCAACATGAGCCACTGCAATGGAGCACTAATGGTGCCCAGGCATGCCGAACAGCAGCCATGAGGAAAGACCACGAACATTGCACAACAACACAGGCATACACAGGGGACCACGGCATGCATGTGCCACAGGCATGGGTGGCACAGGAGGCAAAGGGCACACACAGGCCACAGACACAATGCCGGGAGGATGGTGCCACCAGGCATAATGCTGCTGCCATGGCCACTGATACATGTAAACAGTGCAACCACAACAGGGACACAGCACTGGGTGGCACAGACCTGTGGACTTATGGTGGTGAGATGCACCATTGCTCGTGCCACTGGTGCCACCCACAGGGACCACTGGTCCCACAGGCAGAAGGGAGCTGTACAGGCTCAAGGCCACCACTCAGCCAGGATATGCAATGTGTGGTGGCATGTGACACGGACCAGGCATGGTGCACTACAGCACACAGGACACCATGCGGACGTAGCCACTGGTGCAAACCAAAGGCCGTGAGCTGCACAGCCAGCATGCAGCCCAGATGCACAGTGGGAACACACTGGGGATGGCATGAACTGCCACAAGTGTGCCCACATGTGCACGGCAACACACACACACACGCCCATGCACACCAGAGACAGACAGGCAGAGCTAGATGTATACAAAATGTATTTAATGAACAGTATGGCAAAATAGTAACACTGGGCACACAGCAATAAACAGGTACAAATGTCAGGAAAGGGGGAGAACAGTAGGAAAGGGGTATAACAACAACAAGAACAACAATGGATGAACTCAACACAACATCAGAAGCCCCCCCCATGCCCCCCTGACTGAGCAGACCCCCGGTGCCTCATCACTGCCATCCTGACCGCCTGGATGTTGCTGGTCCAGGACACTGCCATCCGCCTGGGGCCCAGGGTCAACCACTGCTTGTTCGCCACTGTTCTGCACCTGTTCAGGGGTCGGTGGTGCTATCTCCTGCTGCATCTGTGCTGCAACCTCCACCACTGTCACTGTAGATGGCGCATCCAGGGCCACATCCCCTGCAGCATACTGGGCTGTGTCAACCCCAGTGGCCGGCTGTATGTCAGACCCCTGCTACCCACCATCTGCGGGGTCCTGCACCACCAGCACCTCTGCCACGTCCCCCTCCTCCTCCTCTTTCTTTGATGTAGGTGGGATGATCCTCACCCTCCACTGGCAGTGCTGGGTGCGGCGGCGGTATTCCAAGGCATCGGCCCCGTTTACCTCTGCCATGGCCCTCAGCAGGGCCCTCTTTTGGGGCATCAGTTGGCTATGCACACCTGTGACGATGTAAAGGCTGCAGTCAGTGCAGGTCCTAGACACATGGCATGCACACACAAGACATACACAGTCGCTGCATGTGCCACTATTGCCAGCATGGCATGGGCACAACACATAGAGCACAATGCATGCATCTACCTGCCCTCCACTGTAACGCCTCCTGTCTGAGTCTCCAACATGGGCATCCATCCTGCCCTGGTCTCCACATAATGCATATGTGGGAAAGGGGAACACGGTTACACATGTGCACCACTGACGGACATGGCCTGTGAGTCAGCACTGCTCTACTGTAGACAGCCATAGGTATACCCACCAGCACCCGCGTCCTGGCTAGTCCTCATCTCAGCATTCCTATGCCTTTCCATGGTCAGCAGTCACTCCAGGAGCCCTGGGTCCCACCCTACCATTTCCTGCCACTGGTGCTGTAATTGACAGACGGTCCTGGGCATGCCACTGCTAGCACCCAGCTATGCCCCAATGTCCTGCTATGTCTATTCCCGCTCTGCAGTGGTGTGCCTCCTGCACCCCGGTGGGAGTAGTGTCTGCCCGCACTGCTTCATGTAGTTGATCAGCATGGTGGTCTCCAGCTGTGTAAAATTAGGAGCCCACCCACTCAGGCTGAGGCCCACTCTCTGGAGTATGACAGGGGTGTGGTACTGGCACAGGGTCCTGTGGACGTGTGGTACAAACCTGCAGTGGAAGAAAGCAAAGCACACGTGTCATTGCATATTGGTCAGGTGTCCGTGTCAACAACCCCCCCCCAGCCCAGCAGGGCATGCATTGGCATGTATGGTGGATGGGGCTGGGGCACACTGTCACTGGGCATGGCACCCTGGGTGTGGCACAGCAATGCAGTCCAGCACAGGCATGGCACTGCAGGACACACCCCCTACTGAAGGTGTCCATGTCGCCAGCACATACCATAGGCAGCATGGCCTGGCAGTATGGCATCATGCGCACACACCACACCACTCCACACTGTCACACACCACCCCAGCAGTGTACCACCAGGCTGCCATTCCTAAGCAGAGGTGTGCCTTCACGTACGCCAGCTGCATGGAGCCAGCCCAGCATGTGGTACCCCACGGCTGTGCACCAGTCAGCCATCATCCCCATGGCACTCTACAACAGGGCTGTATAGAGTGTGGGCATTGGCCAGCATCACTACACACCACCCTGCAATGTGTCTGCACAGCCGCTTCTGCAGGGGTACGCTCCACTGCACCTATCTACCTGTGCCCCGGGTGTAGTCCCATGACCCCCACATGCAGACTGTATAACTGTGTGCAACACACCTACCTTCACTGTGCACCATATGTGCACCCCATGGGTGACACTGATGACCATGGTGGCACACCTGGATGGACAATTGGCAAAACAGCATTAGCAAGCAGTATAAACATTGATCTCAACACATCAGGTGGTATTGCAATGTCCAACTACTTGCTCCTGTACAGTGTGGCAGACTCCTACACAAGGGGAATGGTACAGCAATATTAGGGTCACTATGTAGTACCAGCAAATTAAATGTGCATGCTGTGCGCTGTCCAGTACTCACCTATGGTCTGGATGTGTCTTTCCTGGTGCAACAGAATGGAAACATAAATTAGCACATGGCTGACATATTGGCTGTAGGACGTTGCCTGGGGGTGCTGTGTCCCAGTACTTACCAGTTTGCAGTGGTATGCCTACCTGGGCATCTTGTCCACAGTATGTTCTGACTGTCTGCACTGCAGACTGCTCCCCTGCTCATGACTTGTGGGTCCATTCTGCGGTCTAGCCCCCACCGATGTGCCGCTAGATGCACATGGCACATGTACAAGCAACATGTGCACTGCAGGATGCAATTGCGCAGTGGCGGTCTGCGATGCCACAGATGCACAAATGCAGGATGCACATGAGGCCTGCATGCACTTGCGGCCTACACATATGCTGTGCATATTCAATTTGAGGTATGCAGTCCGCAATATGTTATGTTCATTTATGGCAGTGATAATGAGGGAGATCACACAGACGTTATGTGCAAACGTTTACTTGTGACAGGTGAGACAGACATAGGTGACACGGTGCATTACAATACTGTACATGTGACAAGCCCTCACACATACCAACACCCAGTGACTGTGCAGTGCTCATATGTGACACCAAACAGTGCTCCCCCCATGCTCCCACACACACACACGGACATGCCCATGCACAACCCACACATACAGCAGCAAGCCATACCCTGTGCCCACCCTGTGTGCAGCACTCCCTGTAACTGCCCACCACTAGCAGCGGCATGCCATGGGTGCAAGTCTGTCATGCGCCTGCTGCTACTGCCCAGTCCTCTTCTATTTTGTAGTCCCTGTGGTGGCACTGGGCCCACCCTGTACTCGCTGCAACTCAGCTGAGTCACCACTGTCACTGGGTGCCACTGGCACCACTGGCCTCTGGGTTCTGCTGTGCCTCCCAAGTGCAAGTGCCACATGCTGTGACACCATCCCTCATCTGGTCCTCTTGGGCACACCACTGTCTGTGGACTTCTTCCGTGTCACCACCTGTGCTGCCTCCTGCCGTGATGCACTGGTCCTGCTCCCAGTGCCCAGATCCTTTTGCCCCATGCCCCTGCCGGTGGTGATTACTGCTGCTTTCTTGGATGTCACTCTTGCAACTTGTGGTGCCAACGGTGTGTGTCCAGTGGCCTTTTTGTGGCTGATGTCACCCCAGTTCTGTGGGTGTTGGCGGCACAGGGGGCTGCAGTGCCTGTAGTGAGGCCTGTGGCAGTGGTGCTAGTGGTTGTGGTGGTGAGGCCACCTGCAGTGTCATGGCCACAGGTGTTGGTGGTAGTGGTGGTGGTGGTGGCTTGGGTGCTGATGCCAGTGACGCCACCCCTGGCAATGGCAGTGTGGTCTCGGCGGCCGTTCCTCCTGCCATTGACAGAGCTGGGGCTGGCTGCTCCTCCTGTGCCACCTGTGTGCCTGTGTCACACCTAGCAGTGTCTCATGGGTGCAGGCCTGCATGTGTGGCCTACAGCAGGGCCATCAGTGCATCTGCCTGCCTTGTCTGCTGTGCCACAGACCCCTCGATGGCCATGGCCAGGTGGGTGATAGCACACAGCTATGCCTGTGCACAGGCCTGAGTAGCAGCCATGGCCTCCACAAGGCACTTCATGGTGGAACCAGTGGTTTGCACTCTAGTCTCCAGCACCCCTATGAGCGTGCCCGTCTGCTCCTGCAGTGCTGCATGGTGAGCGTCCATGCTGAGCCTTATGCAGCCCAGCATCTCAGCCTGTTCTGTGTGAGCACTCACCAGGGTTTGGCAGAACCCTGTATAGTCCATCAGTGTCCATGGCATCTCCACCTCCGGTGATGGTGATGTAACATCCAGAGCCTCCTCCAGTCTCTGGTAGGATGCAGGGCTCAGTTCTTGTGCAAACTCATCCCCCAGGCTACAACAACTTATTCACTGAGGTCCAGTCCTGCCTCCTCTTGGTGCTGTCCCCCCATCTTTTTCTGCTCCCACACCATAGGTGTCCTGGCTGTGTACTGCTGGGCCTGTTCTGCAGTGGTTTGTGCACTGTCCACCAGCACTGTATCCACTGCTGCTGTGCCTGTAGGGAGACAACAGTGCATCAGTGGTATGTCCCATGTCATACCTGCTACTGTACCACCACTGCATCACTCTCCCACACACTGGGGTTGGCGCTGCACATGTCCTTACCTGCCCTGTTGTCCTGTTCCTCTGCACCTGTAGGGGGAATGTGAGGGCATCAATGTTGCTTCACCATTCCATGATGACTGGGCATGCCACGGGACACATCCCTGGAGTGCTGTTCCACAGGGTGTGGGCTCAGCTGGCCATTAGCTTACTTTCTCCTGTGTCCACCCTTGGGGTACACAACAGTGCTTCAGTGCTACCACACCATTACAGGCCCACCATGTGTGCCACCATCCACGCCCCTGTGTCGCTGTCCACCACATGCCAGGTGGCACTGGCCATCACCTTATCTGACCCTGTGTCCACTGCGGCTGCACCTGTGGGGGGGTGACAGTGCGTCAGTGTTGACTACCAATATGGTGGCTGCTCCACCTGCTGTTCACATGGCTGTGCCCCATGCCAGGCTACGGTCTCAACACAGTCCCTCCCGTCTGTGCACTGTTCCATGTTGCATGGCTGTGCCCCACCTTCACTGTTCATACTGTACTGCAGCACACTGCCTGTGCACCCAGCATGTCATACTCCATCTTGCCCATTGTTACATTCCATCATCATATTCACTTTGCCATGCTTCATACTTCCACTTGCCTGTTCCTGCATCCATCTGGAATGTATCCACTTCTGAGTCCCTGTGGATGCTGTGCTGGCTCATGAATGCCAGCACTGGCAACTCATGTGTGCTTAGGGGTCATACATCCTGTGGCCCACCTCCTGTGGCCATAGCCTGACGCATGTTGTGGGCCTCCTTTGCTTTGAGAGGCATTTTAGATCACTGTAGGTCACTCACAGTGCGACGCGCATTTGCCACCACATTTACCCTCTGCACGACTGTGTCCCATGCCGCCTTCCTCTGTAGTCATTGATCTTGCTCTCCTCCCTTCCCCAAAAGCAGGTCTGGTTATGCCTCTAGATCTTGGAACAGTACGTCTGTCTCTTCGAATGTAAAATTCCTTTTCCCCCACTTGCTCCTGCTTGCTGCCTCTCCCCCGCTACCAAACATCTCGTAGCCCCTATGACATGTCTGCAACATGCGCACACCTTTATGGTCATAGGGTTAAGACATGCACATTGGTACACTGTATTGCAGGCTACGACATGCACAAATGGCGTTAGTTGTGATATGCATATGTCTGCATTTTTTGTCATATCTGGCGGCTGTCTTGGAATCTGGTGCAGCTTACATGTCATAGGGATTTTGGCGTATCTTTCTGCCATGATGTATTTTGTGCACTGCTCTCCCTGATGTCTTGAAATCGGGTCCCTGGTGTGTAGACCCTTATTGGCTGAAGATCTGCTTGATCACCAACAGAGGACAACAGTATGCTATTAGGTCATGCAGCGATATGCTGCAAAATCTATTAACAACATGTTGTGAGGATTTAATAACTGGGTCTCTACCCTTGCATCCTTTTAATGTAGAGATGCAGTTAAAAAATATTCTCTAGAGCCTTTAAGAGCCCTCTTCAGCATATCACTGAGCCCATGTCATCACTGGCAACCACTGAAAGCAACAGCAGTATTTGACAGTATAACTTCTTGTTAAAACCATCCCTACTCTTTTTATTAAGACCCATTACCAGCAGGATGATAATTTCAGATATGTATAGTTTCAACAACTAATTCTGATGCAAATGCATAAATTCTAAAAGATAAAAAGCACATCCAAAGCACTGTAGGTATGAACATCCTTCAGGATAACTATATCAGAAATCTCCTTAACAGAAACTGCATTCTGCTGGCTATAACTCTGCACAGACATTTAGACAGCCAAAACACACACACGCACACATGCATGCACACATACACACAAATATCAGACATAATGGTTATCTTTAAAATATTTCCAAAGAGTACACATTTAAACAATCATGCACTACTATTAATCAGAGTTCAAAAGGTTCTAATATGTTCCTAAGTAATCTTTCTCATTTTGCATTGCATTCTTTCTTTCCATTTCCAACTGAGAAACATAGAAACATAGACTCTGACAGGAGACACGAACTGCTTGGCCCACCCAGTCTGCCCATCTCCCTACCTACCGGATAAGCTGCAGATCCTAGTTAACCAACATCCTATTTCTTCCTACCCCCCCACAAGAATTGGTTTATGTCTGTCCCATGCATTCTTGAATTTTACCACAGTTTTAGACCCCCACAACCTCCTCAGGAAGGCTGTTCTATGCACCCACCACCCTCTCTGTGAAACAATACTTCCTCACACTGCCCCTGAACCATCCTCCCTCTATCTTCAAATTGTGTCCCCTTGTTCTTGCACATCACTTTTTCTGAAATATGCTACGCTCTTGGACTTTGTTGATTCCACTGAGGTATTTAAAAGTTTATTTCATGTCCCTCTCCCTCCTTTCCTCAAGGGTATACATATTAAACTCCTTTAGTCTTTCCTCGTATGGCTTCTCTTGCAGACCCTACACCATTTTAGTTGCCCTCCTCTACGCTGCCTCTGTCCTGTCTATGTCCTTGCAGAGATGGGGTCTCCAGAACTAGATGTAGTACTCCAGATGGGGTCTCACCAACTGTCTGTACAGAGGGATAACAACTTCCTGCTTTCTGCTGGTGATGCCTCTCCCTATACATCCCAGTATCCCCCAGCCCTCCCTATTGCCTTCTCACATTGCTTGCTAACCTTAAGGTCATCTGATATGATTACCCCCAGGTCCCTTTCCATTTGTGTTGTTGTTATTACCTTCCCCCCATTGTGTAATCTTCCCTTGGGTTATTGTTTCCCAGGTGCATTATTTTGCACTTCTTTGCATTGAATCCAAGCTGCCATACATCTAACCATTCCTCCAACCTTGTCATGTCCCTTCTCATCTTTTCCACACCTCCTTGTGTATCAACCCTGTTGCAGATCTTTGTATCATCTGCAAAGAGGCATACTTTTCCTTCCAGTGCCTCTGCAATGTCACTTATAAAGACATTAAAAAGGACTGGATCCAGTACTGAACCCTGCGGTATCCTCACTAGTAACCCCTGTTTCTTTAGAGTGGACTCCATTTACAATTACTTTCTGTGTCCTGTTGTGTAGCCAATGTTTTACCCAGCTTCCACCCTGGGACCCACTCCCAGGCTGGTTAATTTGATTAGTAATCTCTTGTATGGGACTGTGTCAAATGCCTTGCTAAAGTCTAGGTAGGCCATGTCCACAGCCCCTCCCTTATCTACTACTTTGGTCACCCAGTCAAAGAAATCAATTAGATTCATCTGACATGACCTTCTCAGTATGAACCCATGCTGCCTTGGGTCCTGTGCCCCACTGGCCTCTAGGTACTCAACAATTCTTTCCTTCAGAAGTAATTCCATCACTTTCCGTACCACAGAGGTCAAACTAACAGGTATGTAGTTTCCTGCCTCTGTCTTGCTCACACTTTTGTGAAGGGGAATCACATCCACCTTCCTCCAATCCTTAGGTACTACATCATCCTCGCATGATTTGTTAAAAAGGGTAGTCAGTGGTGTCACTAGTTCTCCCCTTAATTCTTTTAGAATTCTGGGGTGAATTCCGTTAGGCCCCATTGCTTTGTCCACCTTCAGTTTTAGGAGTTCTTTCAGAACCCTTTCTTCTGTGAAAGGACTGGGATTGACCCCCCTATTCAAAGTGCTTCTATTAATTGGATTAAGAACCTCCCCCCCTCCTCTTTTGTGAATGCTGAGCAGAAGTATTCGTTCAGTATCCCTGCTTTTTCACTGTCCATCTCTGCCCACCCTCTGTCCTTTCTATTCAGCCTCACTTTCCCTCCCTTTGTCTTTCTACGCTCTCTGATGTACCTATAAAAGGTTTTGTCCCCCTTCTTAACTGAGTTGGCTATCTTTTCCTCAGTTTAGGACTTTGCTATTCTGACTTCCCTCTCTACTTCCTTCTGCCTTAATTAGTACAGTTCTCTGTCCTGCTCCTTCTGTGTTTCTTTATACTTCCTAAATGCTATCTTTTTCTCCCTAACCTTCCCCGACATTTCTTTTGATCACCAACAGAGGATGAAGTGAGCAACCAGTGCAAATCATTACTATCAGCCACAGAAACAGATAGCAGTTATTTAACAAAGTATCCTTCTGTTAACCCTTACAGGGCCACGGACTGATGTATCAGTCTAAAATTGAAATATGCTCCCCCCTTCTCCTTTTGGGGTAGGCTAAGCATCATTAAAATGAATGTTTTACCAAGGATAATATATCCTATCAGCATGCTAGGTATGTATCTACCGAAAGGCTGGGTCTCCAAACTGCAAAGTGCAGTCAGTCGCTTTGTATGGAACCAGAAAAGGGTCTGCAGATCCTATCTCAAATTGACAGCCCCAAAACTAAGAGGTGGATTGGCTGCCCCTTCCTTTGTCCTATATTATGCTGCACAGCACATTAGCAAATTGGCTTACTGGGGTAGGGGGAGTAATCACACAGGATACTCACCGTTGTGGTTAGACATAGAACAGCACCTGTCAGCGCGAGCCAAATGCTCACTGTCGGCCCTCCTATATGTTTCCTCATCAACTACCCCCAAGCTGCTTAGAAATAACCCCATGGGATGGTCATTAAAAGCCCTTCATCAGATACAAAAACACTTCGCAATAAGATGGTACCACTCAACTGACCAGCCCATTGTCGGTAATCCGCATTTTAAGATTGGGGGCGCACCGTTGTCTTCCACTTTCTGGCCCCAGTTAAATCACTCCAGGGTATCCGATGTGTGGTCGAATGGAAAATTGCTCCCCCCCAGTGACCTGCAAGTGTCCTTAAGTGTCTCATCCAAGGAAATATTTAAGTGCTTGCAAGTTAGTGACGCCCTAACTTCCTTTTTCTCCCAGGTTACACCGGTAGTTCCGGGCAATAGAGATTTAGCCACACTCTTACATATAGCCTCCCAGCCAAGTTCAGTCTCGAATTTGTATAAAACCCTTCAGGAGTGGGACGTTAGATTGCCGGTAGGGGGTTGTTATTACTGGACAAAGGAATTGGGAATCCCAGAGGAGCCCAACCTCTGGAAGAACCTTTGGCTTTCAATGTATAAATTTATAAAACAAGATAGGTTGAGGGCAGTACATTTTAATATAATGCACAATATGTATCTAACCCCCTCCCAGCTGTATAAATATGGGACTGTGACCACATCCCTTTGTGGGAAGTGCAAAGGGAGCACTGGTACTTTGTATCATATGATTTGGGTGTGTCCCCAGGTCCAGGCCTTTTGGCAGTCTATTAAGAATACCTTAGACCCTATCCTTGGCTTGGAAACCTTGTTTACCCCCAGAGTGTGTTTGATTAGCCTCTTTCCAATTGGCACGCCTAAAGCCAAAAGGGCCCATATGTCACTCATCGCCGCAACAGCTAAATTGGTAATTCTGAGGCATTGGATGAGTGATCAGGTTCCCACTTTGATGGAATGGTATAGGGAGTGCACCTGGGCTTTACAATTGGAATGGCATATAGCCTACATGCGAGGCAGGGCTAGGGCATACACATCACTTTGGGGTGTTTTTGAGGCATTCATGGCAGCTTGGAAGCCTTGAGGCTCTAGTTTACCTTAAGATGGATGGATGGAGATTTGGTAATGTGTGTAGTCATGGAAAGGGAGGGGGGAAGGAGGAGAGAGGGTGGGAGGGTGTTTATGTAGTTAATGTCCTGTTCATTACTCCTTACTGTATAACTGGAGATGTGTTTCTTATTGTTAAACCAATAAAACTGGTTCAATTAAAAAAAAAAAATTGAAATATGTTCTAATTCTGTTGGCAGCCTAAGGGTTAAAAGCCTTCCATACATTTTGATTAAATGTCCCTTATAGTATGCCAGCTTGGTGGCACTGAGGGCTGAGGCACTGGATGCCTTTCCTCATGCTATGCTGACAACCCATGTTTGGAAACAAGCACGGGATACCGACGGTTTGTAGGGGAGGAGAAAGATCGAGCATCCGAGGGACTGCTCTCCTTCTCCAGGGAGGGGGGAAGACACCAGCAACTGGCACTTGACTGGCCCCTAGTGGAGGCTGGAAGGCAGTGTTCTGATGCTGTAGAAGGGTGGAGATGGGGCAGATGCCTGGAGCAGTGCATGCGGATGCATGCGCGCTTCCTCCGCCAGTGTCACTGCAAGACCCACCCAGGCAAAAAAGGGAGAAAATGGAAAAACACAGTCCCAGGTCTCGCAGTATAATGTAGCCAGCTGCCACAGCCCCCAACTCTGAATTGTGCTCCCTGAATCTGGATCCTGATCAAGGTGAGTTGAGCAAGGGGCACTCCTCATCACCCTATCATGGAGGGTAAACTGTGGGCGAAGAGGGGGTCCGCTGCCTCATGACGGGGTTTGGGGCTGGACGGGTGGCGAAGAATAGTTGTCAACCAGTGGCATGATGAAGAAACAGATTAACTAAAACAAAAAATATCCATTACAGTTGGTATGTCATGCATGAGATGCAATGGCAGTCTCCAGAAGTGGTTGTATGTATAAACGTCCCTGAAGAAGCTTGAATACTCGAAACTAATCGGGCCTGAGAAGCACTACATGGCACTTTACTTGGTTTGTGGATTTATTGTTGTTATTTGGCTCTAAATTAAGCAAGGAATTATTCTGTCTCTGGTGGATGGTGCCCTTATTTCATGGTTTCCATATATAAACTACCAGAAGTTTAACAGTTTTTGATTTTTTCAGTTGTAACTCGCTCTTCAATGCTTTCAGAATGTGTGCATTCTAAAGGGTAAACAACAAAGTGCTGTATAAAAAAATCTCTTCAACATGTACAACATTCTGCTGGCTATGTCCCTGCTCATATCATTCAACAGCTAACACACATACAAGCAAACACACTAAGTGTAATTATTATTGCTAAAATATGTTCAGATAGTACACATGACAATAATAATGCACTGCCATTAATCAGAGTTCAGAAAGGTGCTAAAACATATCTAAATAATCTTTGTCATTTTGCATTACATTCTTTCATCACATTTGCTGGTTTGTAAACCCATACCAGTAGAATATCTGATTTATCACCATCAGAGAACAACAGTGAACCATCAGCTCATGTCATCACTTCCAATCAAAGAAAACTGTTGAAGTATTTGAAAATGTATTCTCTTGTTAAAAACCTTCCCTACCCTTTCATTAACTAACACATTATAATTGGCATAAGATACAAAGACAGTTTGCAAAAAAGGGCTGTATGTAACATTAGTGGAAGGCTGATCATTTCCAAATTGTTTAGTTTTTTGTAAATCTCTCCAATGCTTATACAAGTATTCTGAAGAATAAAAAGCAAGAGAAAAGCATTATGGGTAAGGAAATACTTCATGAATGAGCTTTTTAAAACAATTTCTCTAGTAGGCGCTACATTCTGCTAGCAGTGTCCCAACTCAGACCTCAGAACTGACTCACACACATGTAAGGTAGCAATCATTTTTAAAACCTGCACAAAAGAGTGCACATGATGAAAATAGATAGAAGTTGTTGCATGACACCTAAAACCCATGGGATCTACTTTTTTTGCATTATTTCTTTATCCCCTCTTACATGCCCCAGATCTGCCATTTTTCCTTCAGGCAGCCATGATCCCCAATATCCACCTACTGTCCTCCCTTGGAACCCCCACCTCACATTGCAGCTGATCCTGGGGTAGCTCAACATAACCCTTCTTCAAGAGGGTCCCCCCCTCCTCTGAGGAAGGCACCAGTAGGGCAGCCAGCACATTCTTTCTCTCAGCTCCAGGGCACTGCTGAGGTGGTCAGGCTCCTCGAGATTTCTTCAGTGGTGTCAGCAGATCATCTGCTGTCATTCTGGCCAATCTGGGATGTTTTTCCAATTTTCTGGCACCCGCTGACATCACGCTGCATCTTGTAGTGCGCCTGGTCTCCACCAGGAGCCTCTACAGAGTGAGATATCACCCTAACCCACCCCAGGAGAGGAGAGCAGTCCTTCAGATGCTCAATCCTCTCCTGCCCCTCCGACCCCCAGCAACCTGAGTCCATTCCCGAACCCTGGTCGCTGGCGTGGTTTAAGGTAAGGCGCCAGCACCTCAGCCTTCTGTTCCACAGCACCGGCTATGGGATCTACTTGTGAAGAGTGTTTTCTTGCGCTTGCCTTTGGCCAAAATCTTTCACAAATCTTGTCTGACACTAATTTTTGGGATGGACTGCAGTTTGACACAGGTTTATAATGCTTCTGTATATTTTATTATTATCATTGCACATTTTTTTAAGTTCACCGAATTACCATTGAACTATCACACCTTTTCTTAGTTTATATTCTTAAACCCACAAAGTAACTTTCTTTTATGTTGAAATTGTGGAGTGTCAAAAAACAAATGCTTTCAGAACATGATCTTTCTAATGTTTTATTGCCAGATGTCTTTCTCCTGTTATGTGTCATAGATGCAGCAGCTTGACATGTTATGGTTTGCTCTGGTTATTGTTACTGCATTCCTGATTGCTGGTGCTGCTTTACTCATTTAATTAGGTTTCACATATATGCCATGAATCCAACGAGAAATATACATGCTGCTATGCAAAAATCTCATGTGAAGTGTCTACCACTGTTCTTTACTCCGTGTCATTTTATACTGTGACAGCTATCACTTTATTCAGTAGTGAAGTGGATTTACAGCTGATGAAAGCCAACAATCAATGTCACAGACCTTTAACTGCTGCAGGATTAGGCTGGCTCTCATTGTGTTGAGGCTTGCCTGGGATTCTAATGGTTTCTTTCTTCATCTCATGTTGGGTGATAGAAAGCAAAAAATAAAGCACAGTGAGACAAAGAAAGTTGCCTTTTTATATAATGGTCCTTTTATCTCCGGTAAGAAAGCATATACAAAAAATTTTGCATGGAATGTCTGTTTATTTCTTAGCTTCAGAGGTAATTTACCTGTAAAAAATGTGTTTTATTAGTAAGCTATAATTCAAGACAGGTCATGGATGTGTCAAGCATTAATGCACACCATAGGTGTCTGTAAGGCAAGAAGCCAAAGACCAAGTGTCCTTGCAACCACCTGGGAAATGTATTAATACCTGTAATACTCATGTCCTGGAGAGGGTTACTGCACTTATAAAATAGATTTTTTTTTTGTTTTAATGGAATTCTGATTTTTTTAGATGATAGTTTTACTGCATGTTTAGTATTCATGTTATATATGGTAACCGAAATGCAAGTAAGTAATGGTTTAACCATGCTGGTACACAAACAAAGAGCACTCAGTAAATGAAAGTGCAGGCAAAAGGGCCATACCAAAGGTGAGAATCATGGACTGGGTCACCACACAGGCAGACTGCACAGAGTGTCTGCAGTATTTTCTGTGGGGGGATGTGCCCCCAGCACCCACCTTACAGGAGGCTTTACCCTCTGCAACCCCTTCAAATTAACATCCCCCCCGGTTATATAAGTTGGAGGCCGAACAAAGAGTTACGACCCCAGCGTTAACAGTACTGGACAGTCTGGAATAATGTATGCCGATATAGCACACACCATGATGATGGCACTCAGATGACGGTGCCCTACTTGTGGTGCCCTCACAACGGTATACAGTAACCAGTACTATCCTCCAGTATGGGTAGTATTGGGCTATACCAGGCTGCCCAGGGGCATAATGAGAGCACTGGCAGGTCCAGTATAGCATATACCACCCTCACTGAAGGGTAGTTTTGCAGTTAGAAAATGGGCTATATATTTTGAATAAAAAAAAAATCAAAGATTAAAAATAAATCAGATGAATGTTTAAAAAATAAAAATCCATTTTGATATAAAAGTAGTCCCTCTACTGTTATTCTTGACAGAAGAGGGTGTTGTTGCTTTGGAGGACCTGTTTAAGTCACTTTCATTTTCTGCTCTCTTAGCTCACTTGTTTCCTACTGCCTCAGCTGTCTGCCCCCATCACTACCACCGGAAAGGCATTACTAGTGATCAAGCGGGCTAAGTTGAAGCAGTTTTTCAATTTGCCAGTTGACCTGTTTATTAAGTTGTTCAATTCTGGCTTCTGTCTACTGGCCCCTCAACCACTACCATTGGGATGCCAGAGAGTGCGTGAGTCAGGCAGTGACAGAAACTTGTGCTGCCCTTCCTGTCCTGGTAAATTTTTTAAAATTATTTTTTGTTATTGTTTTCACTTCAGGATCTGTTGTGGTTGTGATTGGGTTGGAAAGCACAAGTGTGACCAGTGTCAGCTAACTGAGATCAGTTTATGGAGAGTAAGTGGCAGATGTGTCACATTACAAGACATTAGCTGTGACTCCCTGATTTGCATTTGGAATGGCTCACAGTGTTTCTATTCATCTTCTGCACATGATGAAAACAGTATTATTGCACAGCTCAGGAAAGTAATTTTCTTAACAAAAATTATTCTTTTGTTTCTTTTTTGGGTAAGTGGGGGTCAGAGAAGGTGAGTCAGACTGTCCCGAAGTAGCACTGAGCATGCAACATGCTAGCACTATTACTTTGAATCATAAAAGTATTTTTTTAAAGGGGAAAATATTATAAAATATTGTTACTGTGTGGCAAATTACAGTTGAGGTTGCCATTTTTTCTCCATTTAATTGAGAGTGGCACTTAATGATTACACTTGGTGATGGGGTCACTTGCTAAGTGAGGATACAATAGGGGTGTTTGTGAGTTTTTAACATTCTGAGGCACTGTGACATTTAATGTAAAAAAGCAAGCTGGCACAAGGACTTCTTATTTTCTGGTCTCTGTTGCCACATAAATGCCCACATTGGCAAGGGGGTCAGTCAGTCAGAGACCAGGAAATTGCAAACAGATTTTCTAAGAAATAGGTAGCCATCCCCTGGCATAGATTGCAAAGAACCTCTGTCTAACACATAAGCTCAACCCTGACAAGTCAGTGAGGTTTGCTGGTTAAAACACTAGCTTGAGATCCAGACAATTGTCGGTACAGACCTTGGTACAGCCACATACTCACTGTGTGAACTTAGACAGGTCACCTAATTTTCTGTGCTTCTGTTGACAGCTGCAAAAATGGGTAGAAGCAAGATCCAATAGGACATTACATTTCCATCTCAGCTGGCTTAACCTGGGTAAATCAATTATAAAATAAAACTTCATTTTTATTGATAATGCACCCACACAGCCTGATATAGATAACAACACGTCACAATTATTCTACTGCTTTCCTCCAATCAATCAGGGAAAAATAAGAGGGTGCTGAAGACATTCAGTAATATGTTTGATTTGGCTTAGTTTCTGTGACTTAATTTAGGAATGAGATTATAGCTTCTATAAATGTTTTACTTATCTTATTGCACTTGATATGACAAAATTAAAATTGGTAAATTTGATATCAGGTGAGAGATGGGGTTCAATTCTGAAAACTTTGATTATGATGAAGGTGCCTGCATCAAACAGAAATGGTGCAAGGGGGCACCTTGCATCACAGCTTTCAGAGTTTGCAATCGTGAAAGGGTGGCCATGGTACAAAGGGACCCACTGCACCAGACTGGCCATGCACCAAGCTTGCACCAAGGTCTGGGGTGCACCAAGGGGCTAGGGGCCGTGTGATGGATACTGGCTGCAACATCTCCTTAAATAGGATTCCAACAGCCAACGAGACTCGACAGTACTTAGACCACTCTACAGGTGGCCTAACAGCTCTTGTGTGACCCCTGGAGCCTTGGCGAGTGAGAGAGAGCCAGTGATGCTGCCCACCTGAGGTATTGCATGCTCGCACAGTACCGGGAGCACTCACACCCAATATGCCCTTATGATCCCCCCGTTGGTGTAAGGCATGTGACAGCCTCCCCCTCCCCACAGATAGCACAGGTTCCCCCCAGGCACCAATCTTTGCCCTATCTGCCCTACCTGACCCCCATCCCATCCCACCCAACATTGCCAGCCTCCAGGCTGATCCCAATTACTGGGCACAGATGCTGCCCGACTGCCCCACAGCTTGTGGCTAACCTCTCCTATGTGCCTTGCTTTTGGTGCACAGCAACATTTGCTACAAGCTGCAGGACTTTGGCACTGGGTCCTCACCCATTCGTGAATTGGGTGCAGGGTCCTGGTGCACCAGTGATCAGTGCAAGCTGCCATTTGCACAGCTTGCACTGATCTTTGTGAATCGAGCCCACTATATTCTGATCACAAAAGTTTATCTCTAAACCTAAACCAAAAATTATCCTTTGTGGAAATGTACTGCATTATGTGGCAGCATTTCATGTGGGTTGCACATGCATTACACAGCAGCTTGTGATCATTCCTTTTATAAAGCAAAAGGAATTTGTATTATCTTGTTCATGTTTGAAACCAAGAGAATGACTTTTCTTCTTCTCCAAGTGCAATACTCCCAAATGATTTAGAAGCTTAGTCTTCTGTACTGATGTCTCACACAATCCAAGGAGTGATAAAAAGTGTTTATTGCATTTAGCATGGACTAAAGATCTTCGAGTAAGGGCCATAAGGGCAGATAAGCATCAGCATACTTGAGGTCTGTGCTGCAGGGATGTTCTGCATCACTTCCTGCATCCTGTTTTTTTATAGTGTTTATGTTCTTTAGATCATCATACAGTTCAAGTCTGTCCTGTAGATACTACTGTTTAAAAAACCTAGAGATCATGGCTGAGCAAGCATGGTTAGTAGGGATGGGCAAATAACCGATCCGATAAAACTATTCGGCCGTATATTGACATTTTTGAGTGGAACCGTTCCGACTGGATATTTTATCTTTCATTACTCAGATTAGTGATTTAGTTAACATAGCCATTCAGCCATTACCAAAGCCATCAGCCATTAACTTAACCACCAACCAGACTCCCTTTGAAACATCAGTGCACATTAGTTGAATTAAATGAGCACCTGTGAGTTGAGCACATGTGAAGCTGGTTACTAAGTGAATCATAATTATAATGCAATAAAGCATTCAAAGATCAGAGATGTGCATTGCTAGTGCTAACTTCATTCAGAGCGAGAGGCCAGCGGTCTGTGTCATCCTTCAGAGACAGCAAGTGCTTTATTCAACCGTCCCTGCAGTCTGATAGAGACAGCTCATCCACTGCTTCATTCAGCCGTCCCTGTAGTCCAATAGATACAGCTGAACCACTGCTTCATTCAGCCATCCCAGCAGTCCAATAGAGACAGCTCAACCACTGCTTTATTCATGTTTCACAAAAGCCTGGTATGGATATACTTTAAAATAGACAGTGACACCAATTCTAAAGTGAAATGTAATCTGTGCCGCATACCACTGTTCATTAGCATGGGGTCATCAGTCAGATGTTTTGGTACTTCAGGGTTATTACTGTAAATCATTTGTGAAACAAGCATAGCTCTGAATATGATGAGATGCAGTCTGAAAAAGTAGTGAATGAATTAGCAAGACAAGCTGATGCTTTAAATGAACCATCAGCAAAACAAACCCCTTTCTGGTAGTCCATGACCATAGCGACCGAGACTGAGCGCATAGAAAAATAGTGTGTCAATCTCAATGACTGTGATCACAGCTACCTAGGGATGAGGGTGACCGGATACTGTGGTTGGTGAAAACCATGACAGGAATTTGCGCATATACATGCACAAGCACACCCGCAAGGGGGGGGGCAGGTGAGGGATGGCATGTGGGAGAGGTTGTGGTGAGCAGCTGCCGAGCTGGATCACTGGCATTGTGGGGAGGGTGATCAGCTGGTAGGCATGGGGTACTAGATTCTGGTCCGGCATGGTACATTTTTTTTTGCCGCCTGGCGGCATGTATTTTGTCAAGATTTTCACCCCCTGACAGGCACCCCCCTAGAGTTGAGAAGCCATAAGTAGGGGGGGGGGTGTGGGGGGGTGCAGCCCCCCACATCAAAAATGAGACCTGTAGGTCTTGGGCATCTTTTTTCTGTGCACTTCCAGTGTTCTTTGCTGAAATTAATTTTTGGTGATGTACACTGACCATAATAGTGATCGCTGTTTCTCGATTGCTATTATGACATGGAACCTCCCTTTCCAAGCAACCACCCCAGCTCTAGAGAAATTATGAATGCTGAGGCTGAAATGATAGCAGCAGACAAGCAACTGTTCTCTGTAGTGGAGGACTATGGTTTTAAATGGCTCCTTGCAGTCTTGTAGCACAGATATACCTTGCCATCAAGGGGTCATTTTTCCAAGGTAACTGTCCCTGCTATGTATAATAAATTAAGGGCCAAGATGCGGGATGAGTTTTCCAGTGTGCAGTACTTTGCTTTCACTACTGACACCTGGATGCCTGAATGCTCCACTGTCTCGTACTTACCTGTAACAGCACACTGGATAGATGAAGTCCTAATCAGATGTTCAGCCCTATTGCACTTAAAGCACCTCACAGACAAACATGCTGGGGAGAATCTTGACTGAGTAGCAAACTTACAGCTTTTTTTTTTATATTTCAGCATCAGCGATTGACAGAGTATCACAACGGAACCAGAAGCTTGACATATACCTGGCAGAAAGCTTAATCCCCCCAAAAAGCACTACTGTTCTGGAAAATCCAAGGACACCGCTTTCCAACCCTGAATAAAATTGCCAGATGATACTTCTCTTACAGAAATCTAAGTGTTCTGCATACATGCACAATGCATGCAACATGCTTAATTGTGCAATGTTTGCATGTGGTTCGCATACATAAAGTGAACCTAAGCAAACAAGGTCTAAACAACAAATCAGGTTTTCATGCTACAAGCTTGATATGTGTGCAGCAGGTAAGCTGATGCAAACATCTTCTAAAAATCACATCAGGTTCATGTGCTGCACACTTGATATGTGTACAGCAACTAAGCTGGTGCAAATCTCTTCTAGAAAAACAAATCAGTTTCTAGTTCTCATACTACTGCTAGTAATTAGAGCCATTAAAATACATTTTTTATTGATTCCCCATTAAAATTAAGTAAACTCATTAATTCTGATCTTTTTGCAAGTTGTTTAATGGCTTTTGATTTTTCTCATTAAATTGCCGTTAATTTGTAAAGTATTGTTTGCTTACTTCTTTAAATGCCTAGGATATAGTCAGCCAATACCCCCCATTCCAGATGTGTGAATAGGGGCCTCTGTGTTGTGAAACCTGACTTTTTTGTTTTGGGCCATGCAAATCCTCCTACGCATATTTAGTGCTACAAATGTTTTTCTCCATGACTGTTTTGGCTCACTTACTTTCCCTTTGTCATACTGTATGGAGTATATACACTATGGCCACTCTTTGTGCCCAGTAGGGTCTTGGAGGCATGCACCATATCTCACATTTTTGCACTGAAATGTGGGACATGGACACTCAAAATGAGTGACAATGAGGGACACTAACCCTCATGATGATCAGGACACATCCTGAAACATGGAGATACAGTGCCTCAGAACACAGTGGAAACTATTGCATTTTCTTGTACCGATATTAACACCAGAGAATGAATTTCTACCATAAAGCAGGGGTGCCATTTAAGTAGGACAGAGGGGGCCAGTTACCCCTCCCCCTGCATTTGTGCCTAGGTTGTTCCTACGATGCAGCAATAATGGCATTAAGTTTGGATTTAATCTTTTGCACAATAAGTGCCCCCCTGGCCTGCGTGCACTCATACTGCAGGTGCACTCCTGACTCAACTGTGTCTATATTGTGTTGTCCACTCTCTCCACCTATAAGCAGCAGCAGCACCATCACATGTGTCATGCAGGAGATCCAGCCAAGCAAGAGCACATGAGTCATGCAACTGCAACACTGTCTTTACCACCACAGAGTAGACAGGCTGCACACTACAGCTTAGAGGAGTCAATGGGCACTGAACTCTCAATAAGTGTTGTGGTGTCATATTTTTGTTGGGGTACTCTTAGTGAGTCTCCATCTCCCCTGGTGGCTGAATGGGCAGGGGGTAAGGTGGAAGCTAACTTGAAACTAGGCTACCTACTTACTGTACTAGGCTTGCCTTGCAAAAAAAAAACAACACAGGCCCCCTGAGTCAGCAAGCTGGACCTAGCAATGGTGGTGACTGCAATGTGTGTGGCCTTCATAGGACTTGATCAGTGTAGTTCAACAGCAGCCATGGCAACAGCCAAGCAAGAAGTAAGCAACACAGGTTGGGTGGGTTCGGTTGGTGAGGTGACTTTGTCGTGGACCAGATTGGGGACCTGGGATGATTGATTCTAGCATCCTGCTTCTTGTAGAAGGATGGAGGAGGAGCAGACTGAAAACTGGGCCAGTGGTACACTGGGCCAGTCCTCAGGTTCTGACCAGATGGCCGGGTAAGTAAAAGTAAATATTTTTTTTACAGAAGGATTAGGAAAGGAGGAAGGACTGAAATATTGATGTGTTCTTCACATTTCTGTACCTTTGGGTGTCTTCATAACCCATATGGGATTGGTATTGAATGGAATGGAGTTGGGGAGAGAAATCCAGATAAATTTTGTTTTGGGGGGAGGGTCAGAACTTTAAGCCCAAATCTGAAGCAGTGCTCCAGGGTATAGACAGATGAATATTATACAATGGAATTTTTCCTGATTTGCATATCACTTTTCAGTTACAGCAAACCAGTTCTACCTTTTAGAAATGTTCCAGACATTCTTGGGATTGCCACCTACAGGCAAACTAGCACATGGCCTCCACTGGTTGTGGCTCCACATTGCTGAAATCTGAAATGGCGCCCATGCCATAAAGTCTAAATTTATAGGACATCCTCTGTGTGAGTAACATGTTTTCCATGAGGGATGGAAGAGAAGTGGAGCAGTTTTCAGGGGTAAAATGAGGGTGTCCTTTGCATTCAGGTAAAGTTGAGCACTATGGTATACACAGACTATTGGAGCCCCATTATAGTCAGGCTTCTGCCCCTGCCCCTTGAAGCTGACCTCCACATCCCCACGCTTAGGCACATTATGACATAGGGCAAGGGAGACTGCAGGGACATGCACTATTCAAATGTATGGGGGTATTTTTTTATTACTCTTTTATACATTATTGATGGAGAGCTGGAGATTAATGAAGGCCACTGCTTGGCTAACAGGGGTCTTGTTAGTAGAATAGTGGCTTTCATTCTCCAGCTCACGATCATAATGTATAAAATACTAACAAAAAATTACTCCATTCATTTCAAGGGTGTACTCCCCAGTTCTCAGACCCATGGACATCATCTCATAAAGACTCCTGCCTCTGGCTCCCTAGTACTCAGGTAAGAGACTCTTGACTTATATCTATTCTTGGTGGGTTATCTGTAGGAGCATAGCCTCACCCACTACAGTGTGTGTGTGTGCATGGTAAGGGGGACTGGCCACGTGGGTGAGTGATGAGTCATTGCTACTTTTATGTTTGCCCCTGAAAGTCTGTTTGTCTGGAAGCATTCATCATTATGAAGAGAAAATAGTAGGAGTACAGGACAAACAGAAGTAATTAAGTAGTTTTGTGGGTAAGTGCATGTATTGGGGGTGGGAAGAACCACCTGTGTTTCCATTGGTATGTGAGCTACAGTTCAGCTGTGCAGCTGAGATGAGGGGGACAAGAAAACTAAAACATATAACAATAGCTATAAGCATGCCACATGCATGCAGATGTATGCAGATTTGTATTGAAGTACAAGCAAGCCATATGTGTGTAGGCAGAATAGCTTAGAGATTAACAGCACTGAATTGCAAGCCCGGAGACTTGGAGACCTGAAGACCTGGGTTTGAATCTCATCAACCCACACTTGTATATGCTGTGATCCTGAGCAAGTCATTTAACTTTTTTGTTTGCAGTTATCAGTGACCACTTGCTTTTGCACACATGCCACATGCATGCAGTCTGTTCTAATTTAATATTAAAAACATGCTTTCCACACTTGCTTGCTGTATGTATGCTACGTGCATGCAATCAGTTCCAATTTAACATTTAAATCATGCTTGCAGCATGCATATCACATGGGTAGTTATATGTGTGCAGTATGAAAACATTTAATATAATTATTTCTGTAAGGGTTGGCACCTCCTCTGACGATTGTGCCCAGCAGGCAGTGTCAGTGGCTCAGTAGGTAGCACACTCACCTCTGATGCCGGGAGATCAGAATGCTGTGGGTTCAGTTCCCACATCTGGCACTTGGGTCAGTATCCCAGTATTGACACTGTAGTGCAGCATCAGAGGGGTGTTGCACTTCTGGGGTGCTGTGTTTTGGATGAGATGTTAAACTGAGGTCCCATCTGCCTGGATTGGTGGTAGTTCAGGTGGATGTTAAAGATCCCATGTCACTTATCGAAAAGAGTAAGGGAAATTTTTATTTGCAAACAAAAACATAATACAGAAAGGCATACCAGAACAGCACAAATCATGAAACAAACAAAATCAAAAACAACAGAGACAGACTAGAAAAATTCAAAGTAAGTTATCCCACCCAATCAACATTACACGAGAGAAGTACAAACAGTAGTTCCCAAAGTTCTAGATTCATAGTCATAGAGGCTATCCAGTTCACTCTGAAGGCGGAATAAAACATCTTTTATAAGAAGCACCTTATTTTGTAGAAATCTCTGGCACCTTGCTTGCCACAACATCCATTTAAGACAGACTAATATAAAATATTGTACTTCTATGCCATTTAAACCAGGGTTTAGGTATCTGCCCCAATATCAAAAGGTCATAAGTCACAGTGCAAAAAAGAGATTCATTCCACCAGGTAGCTAAAGATTGCCAAAATCCTTGCACATGTATACAGTTGAAAATTAAATGTTGTATTGTTTCTAAACAACCCTGACACTGTAGTTCCGGACAACTCCTTTCTGACAATTGCTTATGTTTTTGTTTACATTTAACATTCGACTTTTGATGACCACAAAGCCAATTAATATCTTGCATCTTATACGGTATCCTGGGCTCTATAATACTAGCCAATAATAAAGTAACATCAGTATGGTCAGACACTTGAAACAAAGGTTCTTCTATGTAACAGGCATCCACAATGTAGTTATAAAAGGCCTTTTTCCCATGTGAAATAAATCAACTAAGCTCTATTTTCCAAAGTCTAATGTATTTCAAGGTATCCTTAACATAAGAGGGGAGTCATTTCTTAGAAGAATGCCACTTACCCTGACCCCAAGCAGTCAAAAAAGGAGCCCCCCATAACTGCATACAAAAAGTGACCATTTCCTTAGATCCTAACAACTTTGGTTTTATTGAGCTAAAAAAAAAGTTGCCAAAAAAAAAACCAAAGGCTGTAACATATTAAGACCCCCAGTCTTCCATGCCCTATGCATGTGCACACACTTTACAGGGTTCAATCGACTACCCCACAACAGCTGAAAAAACAGACCCATAATGTTAGCATGCATGGTGAAAGGTAAGGGGAATGCATGATAAACATATGAAAAAGAGGCGCAATAAAAGCACGAAGAAGATACACCCATTTTTTTCGGGTCATCTTCCAGGATTGCCATTTAAGCACTTTTTTTGAGGCTAAATCATATAGTATGTCCCAATTCAAGTGAATAAAATCATGCATACCAAAATAAATACCCAATAATCTTAGAGTTCCCCTAGTAACTGGGATAATAAAGTCCGTCACAGTTCAGCCTCTCCCAAAACAAGCCTATGACTTTTAACATAGTTAATCCTGATACCAGTAGTTGCTTGTAAATTCTTAATTAGGTGTAGCACCCTCCTTCCTGAAGGTAGATCTGCTACAGAAAATATATAATCATCTGCATATGCAAGTACCTTATGAAAAACAATGCCAGACAATGTTACTATAGGCAAAATCTGATCATCTTCTGCAATCAAACGTAACAAGGGATCCAAAACAAAAACATATAATAGCGGACTTAGAGGACAACCTTGCTGTACCCCAAGACCTAGCGAAACAGGAATACCCAAGTGACCATTAACCAAAGGAGTAATCTGTGCATCTGAAAATAATGTACATAAGAGAGCAATCATAAAAGGCGGTATACCATACAGCCCAAAGATGAGAATGCCTAATCACATCAAACGCTGTCTCCTGATCCAGTCACAACACATATCCAGATAAGTTTCAGACCAAACCCTGTTCAACAAGCTCTCTAAGGTAAACAAGGTTATTAACTATATTCCTACCAGGAATTGCACAAGTCTGCTTAGGAATCAACAACTTCTGAGCAACAGTAGACAATCTATGAGATAGAACAGTAGCCAATATTTTGTAATCTGAGGTCAATAAATTAAAAGGCCTCCAATTTTTAATAAGAGTAGGATCACCCTTCTTATAAAGGAAAATCATGACCCCATTCCGCATACTCCATCCCAGTCTATGTTCATTTACAATAGCTTCATAAAGGAGGCGTAACCAAGGTAGCAATAAGTCAGGATAAGTTTTATAAAATTCATTGGGTATACCATCTATATCAGGGGAAGTATGTACTGACAAATGTTTAATTGCAGCTAAGAGTTCTTCATCAGTAAATGCTGCCTCTAAACCAATCACATCCTCCTGTGATAAGGAAGGTACAACAATATGTTAAAAAAAAAAAAGAATCATTAGATCCAGAAGCAGTATCGTGAAATGCCTCTGCCACACATGTTTGGACTACCTGACGAATACCCCGAATATCCATAACCACAGTATCAGTACCATCCAATAAAGCAGTCATAACACATCTTGTTGACTCAGAGGATGAGACATCAAATGGATTAACTTGCCATCTACTGCCTTGGAGTACATATTTTTGCAGGTAAAAATACCTATCTTCATGAGATTTCAAAAAAGCTAACATCTTACCCTAACATCTGAAAGCTTCTGATGTACCAAATTATCTGGAGATGCCAGCTGAGTTAAAAAGCGTAAATATTGAGCTCTATGACTGAGGTAGAACAAATATTCATCTCTAGCTTTGGATTTAGAGAACTGAATAAAAAAATGTTAAATCCAATTTAGTATCTTCCCACTAATCAATGGAACTGTCGTAAAAATAACAAAGAGTAGAATGTACTTTCAATAGAATTTATACATGAACCCAAGTAAGTTCATCTTGCCATAAGGCTAGGTTCAATTTCCAATATGCCCGGTCCATCAGAAGCTTTTGGTACTGACCGAGCACCACTCTAACAACCGTATGATCCGAAGTTTCAAGAGGCAACACTGAGAATTCCGAAACAGTGATCCATGCTGATAGAGACCAAAAGTCAATACAAGAAGACAAAATGCCTTTTTACGAAAGGTGTGGAGAAGAGACAAACCCAAAATATCATAAACATCTCAAACATTATTCTGAGTGATAAACTGAAGTAAAGCATTAGTATCACAATAAATTTTCTGAGATTTTCATCCCCAATCCCAAGAAGTAAGACCGCAATTAAAATCTCCTCCCCACAAGACCAATTTGGAGGTATGCAAGTAAGGAGCTATACCTTTGAAAAGTAAAACTCTGTCAGCCTTTAGCAGGGGGGCATAAATGTTAATTAGCTGGTAAACACATCCACGAATAACAGCATCTATAAGCACAGCCCGACCAGGAACAATATCCAGTACATGTAAGAAAGTAACATCCACACCAAAAATTAAAAAAACCCAAACCTGAACATTGGTCTTCCTCTACCGACCAAACAGAAGCCCCCCACCTCCAATCCTGTTCTGCCAACTTAAGATCAGACAGGGAATGTAATCTCATATCTTGTAATAATATGACATTCCCTCAACTGTCTCTTAAACTGGCAAAGGTGACCCTTCTTTTCATATCTGACTTTATACTATTAACATTAATGGTTAGAAAGGAGATAACATCAGCCATAATAGAAGAAAAAAAGGAAAAACTAGCACAGAGGCAGGCATATAATCACCTAAGCAATAGGAAAGTAGAAAAAAAAACATGTCATTTCAGTTTTTTTTCTTTTTTGGGGCTTTGGTTTATCACCAGTACCCACGTCAGGCATAGTCTCAGCATGTGAAGAGGCTATAGAGGAAATAACAGAATCAATATCATCATCGTCACTGTCTTGTTCCAATAACAGAACATAAGAGTTGTGAACAGGAACCGAGGGAGGATCCGTAGAGGCCTGTTGTAACTCTGTTAACAGCTTTAAGTGCCTTGGCGCTAGTCACCCTTTGAAAAGGAACAGCTTGCTGTAAATCTGGTGGAGGCATATTGTCCTTATCAAGATCACCATCGGCAGCATGAACAGCATCAGTTAGCATATCGACTAGTTCTGTATCATTAGATAATGTCGTATTGGAGGGAGCACCCTGAGGTGGAGGTACAGTAAAAGAAACAGCTGCCACCTCCTCAGGATCCACAACAGGTATATGGGAAGTGTCCTCAGTAGAAGATGAAGAAACAACATCAGCAGTAAAATCCTTGGGACAGGATTCTTTCTCAGAGTGCAGGGGCAGAGTAGCTGGTTGCACCTGAGACTGCAAATCATGCAACTGTTGTTTTTCCTTTTGGGCATTAGCAACAAAAACATCCTGTTCAGCACATAGGGTAGGGTCAGCATTATTATGAGAAGCCCATGAACAACCTCAAAACGTATGACCATATTCGTCACATAGGTTGCATTTCATGGGCCGGTGACAGTGTGCTCCAATGTGTCCTAAGTAACCACAAAGGCCACATTTTTGCTGATCATGGACATTACTAAGGTGTCCCAAAGCTCCACATTTATAACACGTCCTGGGCTGATCAGGTTAAAAAATCACCCCTCTGTCCCTTCCCAAAAAAAAAACAATTAGGGAGGTGTTTAGTGAGACCTTGGTCTAAACGTAAGTCTACAACATAATGCCATCCCCCAGTCCAAAGATGCTCTTCATCCAAAATAGTCTCAGGTTGACCCTTAACCATGCAATGTTGCTGCAACCAGTAGGTAATATCTGCTACATTGACACCTTCTTTTCAAAATAATACAGTAATTTTTTTCATCACAGGTTTAGTCAAGGGAATGGTCATGAAAGAGTTCCATAAAGGTGTGTGTTTTAAAGCTTGGAATTGCTTCCAAAAGTGTTTCAGACCCATAGGATGCTTAAAGCTGACATCATAAATTGAATCCCCTGGCATATGTATCAGAGCATAGATTTCGTAGGCATAGAACTTCATACTACATTTAAGAAGTTCACGGACAACAAATGGCCTATCAGGAATCTCAGAAACTGGTCCCTGAATTATGTCTCATTGCAGGTTCTGGAAGCAAACCAAAGGTAGAAGGAAATAAATGTTCATTCACTCTATCATGCCAAACCGTGGCAGGGGGTGGTTGTAAGGGAGGAGGTCTTTCAGGAGCAGTAACTGTAATGTTATCTAGCAGTGGAGCAGGTAAATGCAAAGCACCCACAGTTTGGGGAAGGGGGGTTCAATTGGAAGGTCACCCTCAAGACATCTAATATCATTCAGAAGAGAATTCTGTATAACAGGGCGAACAACATTGGTAGCTAAGAAAGGAGTGGCCTGCTTTTGGGGGGGAGACTCTCAGCAGAAGAAGTGATACTTTGACCAATGTCTACAACAGGGCCTATTTGAGCCTTAGGAGCTCCCAGCAAGCTCTGAACCCCAGGGAGGTTAGCATCCCAGCCGGAACTATCGACAACTTTAACCCACCCAGCAGCTTCTAAAGCAGATGCCACCCATGCTGCAGGGACTGGAGCAACTACATCAGAAAGGTCAAGGTCAGGCAACCAGCTCCCCAACGTGGAGAGAATTCCACTGGAAGATACTCCTAAATATTTTCTTACTCCCTCTATAACAAAACACTACAATCCAAACCAAACACAGCTCTGTTGGAGAGGGTGTCATTCTAAAGGGTCCACAACACATATTTTCTGGGCATGTCCAGTTCTGCTCCAATTTTGGATGAGAGTGCATGATCTCATGCAAACCATTACAGGACAACAGATTCCCTTTATGGAAGAAGACCTGGTCTTGGGCCTTCCAACTCTAATTTCAGGGCCAAGACATTCAAATAAACTATCACAGAGTGGCTGCATTAAAATCAGTTACATCGAGAAGGCTTTCTCCCCTTCCCCCCACAGTAGAGGATTGAAAAGCCAGAATGTCACACCTGGAGACAATGGATCAAATCACCTATACTTTAAGACAAAACAGTGATAGTTTTACTACTATTAGGTCACCTTGACAGTGATATATACAAGCCTGACTGACTGCCCCTTACTGATTCTTAAAGGGTCCTATTGAGAACATGGTAAACATAGAGAAAAGCTCTAAACCCCATTTTGCCTAAGTTTAGTTAGTTGAGTTATAACGGAATGCATTGTACACCTATTTTTATATTTTTAAGAATTTTACAGTGGTTAATATAATCTTTTAAAGGAGTTACCATCACATCAGAAACTGTGACATTTCCTTTTTCTGATCAATTGTAATATTAGGCCAAGTGCTATAAGAAAAGACAACTCATACAGTATATGTAATTTGAATTGTTAAGATCTTTTTATCAATCGGATGATACCATTTTGTTATGTTCTGAAACTGATAGAAGTATATTGTTCATCTGGTATTTAATAAACTTAAAGTTTTAAAAAGAAAGGTCAAGGTCTATGGAAGGTATCGAAGCAGAGGGAGACTTAGTATCATTATCCTTACCCTCAGTAGTTGTACCCCTAGAACTGGGCTCACACCCTGTAGGAGTAGGGCCAATAGGAAAGTGGCTGGACCAAGAAATGCCTGAATCCAAGGCCCCAATGGTGCAGCAACAGCCCCCACTACCACACCCATATCTGTATCATTACCTTGCAGAGTCAGTCATGAACCATTCGGTTCCGAAATAGAAACAGTATGTGAGGCAATTGTACTTACAGACTCCTCTGTTGAAGATGAACACTGCAATGAATCCTCAGAAGGAAGGGAGGGAGGTAGCCACCATTGTAATGCCTGAAGTCGTCACTGCATTTGCCGAAGCATCCAGTGCAACAGGAGACCAGGTAACATCCGGTTCCTGTACCTCCATCAAAGTATCTGTGGCACAGTCTAATTCTTGCAGTAAATGGGTTGTAGTGAGCAGGAACCGTCGCTCATCATCCGGAAGCTGCAGTCTGATCAAAGCAGCATCATCAGCTCCAGTGGTAACAGAATTCAGGATAGAATCAGCCGGTAAGTCAAAAACAGGCGGTACAGAAGACCTTGATTCTTGGCTATGCAGTAAAAGATCCTCTTCCTTCCGTTCATCTGCCATCGTGATCATAAATAGGAAAAAAGAGGTCCGAGGAGGCGATCGGCTCCTCAGACTCCCACACGTCCATCCTCACTGCCAAACTCCCACACACTGAGGAGATTCCTCAGGAGTGCAGCTCACTCTGTCATCAAGAGTAGGGGAATTTCGCTGGTGTCCTGGCCAATTTTCCTCATTCACTAATGCAAAAAAATGTTGTAGGTGCTGTATTGGTCCTTTTAAGATCAGATCCAGAAACAAATGATTTGATACCGTTTATTGGACCAACATGGATGTTACAGAAAAGAACAAAGTGCTCTAGCTTTCGAACCAACCAGGTCCTTCTTCAGAAGCTTTGTGGCAGTTATATTGAAAATCCCATACTATTAACACCAGATTATATTGAAAAAACAGAAATAATTCAAGCCAACAACTCCGCACCAGAATGAATTCACTCAGACATTCTATTAATCACAAGAAGACTGAGAAACCAGTAGCCCAGCACTTCTCCCAGGATGTCCACTCAATCTCAGATATGTCTGTGATGGTCTTAAAAGGACATTTCAGCAGTGCACAGCAGAGAAGGGCTTCTGAAATTAGACTTATTTTACTTCTTAATATGGTGGAGGATGAAGACCCTGTACCATCTTGGTAGCCCTCCTCTGGACCACCACTACTCTGTCTATGTCTTTCCTGAGATGTGGTCTCCAAAACTGGACACAAATCTCCAGGTATGGTCTTACAAATAACCTAAATAGGGGCAACTCCACTTCCCTCTTCTTGCTGTTGGTACCCCTACCTATGCAACCCCGCATCCCACTAGCTCTCCTGATCATTCCACTGCATTGTCCGGCCACCTTCAGGTCATCCAGTAGGATTACCTCCAGGTTCCTTTCCTGCTTAGTCATTGCAAGTATCTCTCACCCCATTTTGTACTCCACCCCTGGGTTTCTGTGACCCAAAAGCATTATTTTGCACTTTTTTGCATTATACCTTAGCTGCCAAACTTTTGATCACTCCTTCAGCCATTGTAAATTTCTTACCATCCTTTGCACCTCCCCCTGAAGTATCCACTCAGTTGCATATCTTGGTGTCATCTGCAGAGGTGCAGACCTTCCATTTCAGTTCCCCTGCTGTGTCACTAATGAAAACATTAAAAATAACTATTCCCAGTACTGACCCCAGAGGTACCCCACTGGTCACTCTCCCCTCCTCAGAGAGAACTCCGTTGATCACCACCCTCTTTCTCATATCTCCTAACCAGTCTATTACTCAGGTTATCACCTTATTGCACTAACTTCTGCACTGCCATTGAAGGCATATACATTTACTTAACTGAAAAGTTGCTCCAGGATGCCCAATCCACTATTAGCCCCAATGTCTTAGTGATGGATGCTTCAGTTGGCAGTTTCTATGCAAGTAAATGTGATAAAGGCAAAGGAATCAGTTCATAGTTATTTGATATTCTTGATATCTTTATTTGTGCCCCTATATGTCATCTTACAACATGGCATGGCCACAATCACCAGGAAATTAATTATGGTAGTAAGTGCATATGCGCTTAGTTTGAATAATCTCCTGGTGATGTAGTTACCTAGCCCAGGGATTCAATTCATCTTACATCAATTTATCTTACAAGAGTTTTCAGATTAGCTTTCATATTCAGGTGAGCATCACGATCAGTGGCTGCAAGAAGCAGTTATTACCTTTTTAAAAGTCTCATATTGGTTTAGAAATATTGATACAGAGGGTCGAGTGAAACTGTAAGCTCTTCTATGAAAAATCGAATTCCTGTTGCTGGGTAACTACAGTATGTCATCAGAAGATTATTGCAATCACCACCATAACTAATGTCCTGGAAAATTGGCAGTTAAGGCCATGAAATGTTGATAGATGGCATAAGGTGGCACAAACAAAGACAGGAGGTATACTGAATAACCGGGAGTTGATTTCTTCATCATATTTTAATAAATTTCTATTGATTTTTTTAACAGGTTGGGCTTACAAATGTTTATACCTGTTAAAAAGGTAAATTTCATACCTATATAACATTTTCTAATTCAGTTATATTAACCTTGCAGAATGTTATTGTGGACTGTTTAGCCCACAGTAGCTGTGTAAGGGCATGGTTGGTAACCCGGCCAGATCTGTTAATGACCCTCTTTGGGAACGAGGCAGTATAGCTCAGTTCAACAGACAAATATGAGGGGGAGGAGGATTCAGAGGATAGGTACTACAAATTGGAAGGGGACCTGTGGAGCTACAAAGGGGGGACACAACAAATGCCTAGCATCCAAGGGGCCACCCCAAAATCCCATCTGTTGTTTTCATTTATAGTCTATGACTTGTCTTTCTATTTTTGTTTAAATTTCATATAGTGCTGGGTTATTGATTGGTCAGTGCCATAGTGTTAAGTATACATACTTTTTACTAGGAGAGGGGTAGAGCTGTTTGAGAACAATCTATTGTATTGGATAAGTTTAGTGTTGATGTTATAGGATTGGTATCAACAGTGGATTGGCTATCAGGGTTTTAACTGTTTGCAGGGATAGTTATCAAGTCATCAAGGCTACCAAACTTGTTTTGGTAAGCTGACTTGTCCAAATATTATGTCATAGTTTTCTACTCATAGAATGTCCAGAGTATCTGTAAGCCATTCTTAGTATGCATGGACTCTTTTATCAACCAGAGATTCAAAATTTGTTTTTTGGTAACAGAAACCACATGTGTGACTACATGTCTTCTACTTACTGCCACTGTCAGTTGTATCATATAGCCAGTGATGGAAATTTTGAGGGTAAATAAATCTTCAAGATGTAATAAAGGATTCAACGAGTTTTTTTTTATTTCCCCCCAGAATTTGGCTATCAGGGGGCAGTACCACATCACATGCAGTAGGGTTTATTCTTGGTGTCCACATTTGTAGCAGCTAGTGGTTGGTATCAGGCCCACCTTGTACAATTTTTAAGGAGAATAATACAAGGTTGCATTGCTTTAAATCATTACTTTTTATAGTCTGTCAGAGATATGGCACTTTTTATAAAGGACCATTGTTCTTCCCATTTCCAGGTGGTAGTAGCTATGTTCAGAGTTGTTAACAACAAATGAAAGTATTCTTGAGCTTTCCCATGTACAGCTCTGCTGATGGGGTCATACCAGGCAGAAATGTTTAACCAGTTCCTGCAGTTTTGCATTATTTCTTTCTCCCACAAGGAGGAAGAGGAATACATTTTTGGGTGCAAGAATAGCTTGGTGGTTAGATTATGTTGTACTGTATTTGCATGTATTTGACATGGTCTATGGCCTACAAGTAGTACTGGTTTTACAAGATATTAAACAGGACAAATCCTGTGTTGGTAAATATATATTTCAGTCTTAGCATTCCCTTTTCTCTCCAGTTAGCATAGGAAATGTTCATATTGCTAGTCTCTGAGTGGACACTCTCCCACAGCGGTTTCTCCCAGTAGTGTTTGAGGGAGGTCTTGAAGAGTTTTAACAACCTGAGTAATTATTCCTGGCTAGTGGCTTCAATGTCCACCATAGTGTAGAGGTTATTGAGATGCAGAGCAAGAATGCCACTTCTATGCCCCATTCTCTGCAGCAGCTTCTCTCTATTCTGAGCAATTCTGGGATGTATCCTGAGTCTTGAGGATATTCTGGCATTCCCCCCCATTGTGATATTCTGGTTATAGGTAGGGTCATGTTGTATATGGCTATGTCTTGGACAGTCATACCATCATCTTACTATAGTTGAGCTAGCTGGTGCATAGTACCTCTTGGGCACTAATGATACATGAATTGTGATATAAGACTTTGCAGTTCTTTCAGGTATTTTAGTAAAATCACTGTTTTCACCTTTGATAGCACAAACAGTGCACTGGATAAAATGTTAATTTTTATGGCTAAAGTGGGCTGAGTCCTGCAACTGTTTTGGGATCATAGAGAAAAGACCTGACTGGATACGGTCCACTCCTTTTTCTTTGGAGGTTCAGTAGTGGAGGCAGACACACATCCTCCACACTACTTTTTTCAGCAGTTGGAACACAGAGCTGTCCACTGTGTCGAATGTGGCCACTGGTGCTTACTGCGTATGTGCCGATAACTGCAGTGGCCATCTTGGGCATGGTGAACTCTGGTGCTGGATGTCCACCATATCCAATATGGCCCCTGGAGTTATCTTCGCATGCACAGGAACTCACACATGAGCAGTAAGCACCAGCAGCCATGTTGGATACAGACGAAAGCTGGCGGTGCTCTGGAGTTGCTAAGCCCCATCATCTGCAGCCATGCTGGCTCTGGCTAGAGTTTGTTGTTATTGCAGTTCTCTACCACATGCCCTGTTGCATTTAGCAAGGCATTCCACCTAACCGAGTCCTGCTCTATGGTTTGGTGTACATGCTTCCATTTCTCCATTGTTGTCCCTGTGAGGCAGGCCATTAGTGTTATGCCCAGATACTGTATTGATTTTTGGGCCCACATCATCCAAGTGGGGCTCAGCATATTAAGTTGACATGTGATATTGGCAGGCATCACTTCCAACTTGATTATTGTTTAGTTTGTATCCTGAGAATTGCAAAAACTTGTCAATGAAAGAGAGGAGAGGTATGACATATTTTGCTGGGTTTGCCACTGTTAAAAGGATATCATCGTCATAGGACGTGGCCTTGTAAATGGTTCAAAATATGTTGACTTCTTGAATTGTTGATATTTTGCAAGTTTTCAAGGAAATGTTTCAGGGAAAGACTGAGTAGGGCCAGGGAAATGGGGCAACCCTGTCTTGTTCTACTGGTGAGCATAAAGTATGTCCAGAGTTGTTTGCTGTTACATACCACTGCTCTTGACATTGTGTATAATATAGCTCAATCATTTGCATTAGAACTGGGGCAAGATCATACTCCTGTAGGACTGAGAACAGGTATGGACATTTCACCTGGATGAGGGTTTTTTCTGTGTCAAGAACTAAAATAGCTACTGGTTTCTTCATTTTCTGTGTCTGTAGTGTGGAGTATGAACTTTTCCTGAGATTATCAGAGACGTGTTACTCTTGCATAAAACCTCTTTGCTGGTCTCAAATTAGTAGTGGGAGAACTTTCTTTTTTTCTGGTCACCAGAATATTTGCATACATTCTGGTGTCTTTGTTAAGGAGAGCGATGGGTCTATAGCTGTTACAGCAGGCAACATCCTTTTTGGGTTTTAGGATGAGTGTTATTAATCCATTCATCTTAGTGTTTTGTAAGAAGCTTTTTTTTAGAGCCTCATTATGAACCTCTTTTAGTATAGGGTGATACTTTCCTTGATTGCCACGTAGAAGTCTGGGGAGTATCTGTTAGAACCACATGCCTTTCCTCCTAGTGAATGCATTGATTGCTTCCAATACATAGATTAAAGAGATGGGGGCCTGAAGGGTGACATGTATCTCCTCAGCTAACAATGGTAGAGATGATCCATCAAGGAAATCCTCCATTCCAGGTAGGTTATCACTTACTTTGGCCATATAAAGATGTTGATAAAGGGCTCCAAAAGTGCTGTTAATGGTTACTGAGTAGGTGGGTTCTTTGCCCTCTATTGGAATGCCTTTGATTTGTGTTTATGTTTGTGCCTCTTTTGTCTCAGGGACAGGATACTTTTGGCTTTGGGCTCACTTGTGACATAATTAAGTTTGATTTTGTTGTATACAAACGCTGCTGAGTTTTACAGGTTGACATTATATTTATGTTTGGTGGTACCCCATTCTCTCCATAATTTGCCTTTCTGGTCCATGGCAAGTCATGCTTCTAAGGCAGATAAACATTTGAGAAGGTCCTTGTTTTGTTTTTTCGGTTGTTTCTTTCTGTAGAAATATATGGATAAGATGATACCTCTCAGTGTACATGTTATGGCCTCCCATTCTGTGGCGCAAGAGGTATCTTGAGGGTCATTGTTCAGATGAAAAATGCATATGTTGTCTTAGCACATTTCCAATATGTTGGAGTCTTGCAGTATAGCATTATTCATTTGTCATTCATGGAATCTCAGTTCAAAGCCATCAGTGTGTAGACTTGACAAGCATGTGAACCATTATAGTTATGGGTAGAGGAGTGCAGTCTAGCAGTCCCAGTAGTAATGATCTGGACATTATTCAGTAATCTGTTTGAAAAGATCTCTTAAAACAGTACGTTCTGAAGGTACATCTTGATTTTGTGGCTCCAAGAGACGCTATGTCTTAACAAGCCCATTGTCCTCCATCAACCCAGAACATGCTTTGGCAGAGAGAAAGAGTGTGTTCAGATAGCCCTGGAGCAGTCTAGCACCAAATTCAGTGTGGTATTCTGGTCCTTTCTAGGTATTATGGTATAGTCTGGAAAATTGACCACTTTGAACTGTAGATAGTGTATCAGGTGAGGTCTATCATCATTTTGTCCATAAATATTAATGAGTAGAATCTTTCAGTTATTTAGTTTACAAGTTGCTTATCACTGACCATCCCTCTGGGTGGTGCAAAGTAGACTGTATGGTAAGGGAACACTTTCAGTGGATTAGGCTAGTTCCAACTCAATGCCTCTTGCTTATCCCAGATCCAAATACTTTATCCACCTACTCAGTGCAATTGTGTATTTATGAGGTGGTGAAGTGAGTTTCCTAGATATACAGTATGCAATCTGAGTTTCACGTCTTTTCAAATGTTGAAGGACTTGCCGCTGCTTTTTCTTATCCTGTAGATTTTTTACTTTCCATTTAAAAAAAGGCCACTTTAATATCCCCATCATATTGTCTGAATGTCACAATATGTAAACCAGTAAACAATATTCACCAGCTGACACTATCCATTCCATTTACAGTATGAGATCCAAATTATTAGCCAGTCTCTTTCTGTTGCATAGTAGCTAGCATGTGCATTATGTAGTTTCCACAGCACAAACTGATCATCCAATCTTAATCTATCTGACATGTCAAAGTCAGGTCTCTCACATAAGCATGCCAATACTCTCCTGACAGAGGCATTACTACCAACTTAGTGCAAGTGCTTTTGAGTCCAACTTCTATACGGTACTAAAAGAATGATGCTCTATGCAAAGTAATATTCCTTTAACTATACTTTGAACTGTTAGCTTTATACACCATGTCTAGTTTAAAGCACAACAACTCTTCTAAGTGTTGTCTCCATGAGTAGCAACTATATGACTGCCATCAAGATCCAGGCACCAGGGAAGATAAGCAAGTGCTGACATCGGTGCCCTGGCCTGTATATAATTATAATTTTAAACTGAATGACATTCTAAATGGTGAATATGTTAAAACACAATCAGACTGATCTGCAGATTAAAATAGCCTGGCAGTACACTAAGTCACCAATGTGGCTAAAAATGTTCAACTGTTTATTCATTTCTACCACACAACATTGTCATCTCCCTCACTGCAGCAGATACTGCCTGACCCCTACTACTTAAGCACTAGTATTTTTATAGAAGGGTGCCAAAGTGATGTCAATGTCAGTACTGAGTCAAGCAATTATTCAAACCCAGAGGAACTCCATGCCACATATTCACCATGAGCCAGGGTACTTTCCTCCCTAAAATTGCAGTTCTTTACATCTGGGACTTTGTGTGTCAACCACAACTGATGCATAAACATAGATTTTTTTGAACATTTCCTTCCTGCAAGAAGTCCTCCAAGAGGGCCTGCTGAGGCCAGTGAGATGGTCGCGGGTCTGGCGGTTGAATTTAAATGCCAAAAAGTCTAAGATAATGCACCTACAGAAGAGGAATCCCAGGACAGAATACTGGATGGGTGGGATAAAACTGAGTACTACAGTAGAGGAATGTGATCTCAGAGTCATTATTAGTGACACCCTCAATCAGGCTAGTCAATGTAATAAGGCTTACAGAAAGGCAAACAGGATACTGGGATATATAGGGAGGGGTATTGATGACAGAAGGAAGGAGGTGACACTCCCCCCTATAGATTCCTGATGAGACCACTTCTGGAGTACTATGTTCAGTTTTGGAGCCCTCACCTTAGAAAAGACAAGGATAGGCTGAAGGCAGTATAGCACAGGGTAATGAAGATGATTCAGGACCCGCAAGGAAAGTTCTATGGGGAATGACTTAGGGTACAGAATATGTATTCATTGGAAGCTATAAGGGAGAAAGGGGTTATGATATGACATTCAAGTTCTGGAAAGGAATAAACAAGTTGGACTCTGGGGAACTGTTTAACAGAAACACCAGCTCGACAACACAGGGGCATGACTTGAAACTGACAGGGGGAAGTTCAGAAGGGATGTAAGAAATAATTATTTTATAGAAAGGGTGGTGGAACCATGGAACAGCCAGATGGCTGAGGCGGTTGCAGCAAAAACTGTGGTTGGTTTCAAACGTGCTTGGGATTGAATGTAGGGGAGAGTCATCGGGGTAGGGACAAGGATGGGAAAGAAGGATAACTGTTGAGGAGGAGTACTGTCCCTGATCAACACCAGGTAACAGGGTTCTGTAGAGACCAATGGGCAGACTGGATGGACCACTGGTCTTTTTCTGTCATCACCGTATATGTGTCTATGTTTCTTTTTAAAACCATATTTTATGACAAATGAACACTACCTTGCACTGCTAAACTGAATTAATAGCGAGCAATTTCTTGGGTACTGTGACATTTCTTGTCTCACCCCACCCTCTGCCAAACAGTCACCAGTATGCAGTGGCTGACTCTCCCATGCCCTACCAATCCAAGCATCATTGGCATACGGTTGTATCCCTCTAATACCCTTCTGCTGTACAGGCATTCCTGACATCAAGGAACACCACGGACCCTCTCCCCCATCTGGTCACAGTTTAAACATTGCTGGTATCCAAGAGCACCCCTTCCATCAACCTACCCCTGCACAATTGTCAATGGCATTTAGTGGTGCCTCACTACAATACATGCCCCAACTCAAGCATTCCTGGCATCCATTGGCAAACCTCCTCCCCCCACATGGCAGAAGGCAATATCTCTAATCTCATCTCTGCAGCCAGTCACTGTCTGGAAAATGTAATTGCAGACTTGTGATGGAATAAATCCACTGCTGTATTGATTAACTAGCCAGTCTGTGATAACATTTTCTAAATTATTATTGAAACTGCAACAAGTATCACTGAAAATGAAACAAACCGTTACATCTAGAGTATCAACAAACACCAAGCTTATAGAGATAATGACTGCAGCAGGAGAGTGCAAGATGAAATAATGGATCAGCAACCCAACAAAAGTATCTGCACACCTTAACAGCATCATAGTAATCGAAATCCAACCAATATAAATACAAAATGATTGTTTTATAAAATGATGAATCGTCAGGATTTTGACCTGAAGTGGAGGAATATTGTGCTGTATTTCAGCTCACTTTTGTAAAGCAAAATAACCCTTTTTCATTTACCTAGGCTGCATTCCAATTATATAGATAGTAGCAGTTTGTGTGATTTTCACTTTGTTGTCTTGTTAATGTTTTATGAGTATACATAATGCTATTGCAAACTGAAAATGCAATAAATACAGCAGTAGCTTTAATTGCCCATTTGTGATTACATTTTACAGATGGTGGCTTACTCTGGAGGTGAGGGGCAGTTATTTTATTTATTTAGCTTTTGTTGACCGGGTGAGTGCACTAGACAAATCCTGCCTATTTTCAGGCACGATCCAGGGGAGAGGGATACAGATGAATGCCAACTGACCTTGAACCAGATTAAGCTGTTGGTGGTATTTTAAGTGAATGAGGGAAATTTGGCCAGGACACCAGGGAAATTCCCATTCTCTTGCAGTAGGGGGCCTGTTAAATGGCAAGTCGTCTCACTTCACTGTTGGATCTGGTGAGGAACGGATGGCTGAGGCTGTGAGAGATCAGGAGACAGCACGGGATGACATGAGTATTTCGGAAACCAGAGCCACTATGGGGACGGCTGGAATGCACCTGCCTGGTGGCCAGCAGAACGTCCTGAGCGGCGGTTCCGTAGCAGGAATTTTCGGGAGAGCAATTGAGTCTCTAGCAAAAGCAGCAGTGCTTAGCTGCTGAATTATTACAAGTAAGTGAACAGTTGTCCTTGGAATGTATGTGGCAGGTAGAGGATCGGAAGTGGAAATGCTCAGACGCTTCACCAGGTACTGCAGTGTCAGGAGGAGTTGCGAAGCTGCTCTCAGTCGAGGACGCTTCTAAGGTCTCCCCTGACTCAGTTCCCTTATCTCCACAGTGAGATTGGAGCGCAGAAGAACTGGAGTCAAGGTCTCCGGATAAAGCCCTGCTTACAGCAGGCTGGATCCCACTCTCTGATGGGCATTGGAAGCCCAATACTGGATGTACTAATCCTATACCGGAGCAGATAAGTGATACTTATGTTTCTTGTCCTAATATGTTACCTTCTTCTCAAACTGAAGTTGTTTCTGACATCCCATTACATATTGCAACAGTGGGCCCTAATGAAACCCCAGGTACTTCCACTGCTTCTGACCCCACATTGGGTCTTCACCCTGGGGAACCTGTTAAGCCATCTTATGCTGGTCATTTCCACAAGCCAGTGGAACTTGCAAAAAGAAGAAATGCAATCCACCTACGTAATATTGGCCCTCATGAAACCCCCCCAGACTGGCTTTTTGTGGGTAAGACCCCGCTTAAAAGGAGTATGGGGTTTTCTCCTCCGGAGGTATATGCGCTCATTCATGTACAAGGGGAAGTTTACTTTTGATGTTAGTTTTCGTACCCCTGAATTATTGGAGACTTTCTGGTGTAGATATATGAATCTGAAAACTAACCCTTTATGGGCAGACTTTATAGTATTTCTCCTCACTAAACAGCCTTTCTGAGTTATCACCATTCTGTTCAGAAATGAAGGGGTGAATATTGTAGACATTGTAAACTGGCTGGAAAAGAGATGTGATATCCAGGGTAATCCTATGCCCATTTTAGATGCTGAAGGGTTCTGGAATGGAGGGTGTAAGTTTCAAATAAAGTTACAACATAATGAACAAGACTTGATTCATTTGCCCAATGGCTTTTTCGTTGGATAGGATAAAGGTTTTTTATTTTATCCTGGGCAACCAAGAGTGTGTTTCAAATGTGGATCACTCACGCATATTAGTACATCAAGTGATATTCTGAAGTGCTCTTATTGTGGGAAACTGAGTCACCCTAGTGCCCATAGTTTTAAGCAACCTAGGTGTAATTTTTGTGATATCCCTGGACATACATTTGATGATTGTCCCTCTGCTGCACAAAACACAGAGGATGCTGACTTTGGGGTGCAGGACCATTATATCCATTTAGCAGTGAAGCAAGGTCCTGGTCCTGTGGTGACCTGAATATCCCTAACTTTAGGGGTATCTACTACTGGGAAAAGTCCTGTTCAGACCCCTGTGATTGAGAATGAAGACCAAGAACCCTGAATTCTGGAAAGTGAGCCTCTTTCACATGAGGGGTGTTCTAATATCATTGCCTCAGTTTCTGTTAACCCCCATTGAATACACTGATGCTGGCTTGGACTTTACTGTGGTACAGGGTAAAAAGGGGAAATCTGCTAAACTTAAGGGTAAAAGGAAACCAGAGATGGTGGTCCCAGTAGAAGACGTAAATAAATTTTCTGTTTTAGCAGCGGCTCCCCAGGCTTCCGATCCTGTCGATTCTCTTCCTGAAGGAAGGCTGCTGACAGGCTCTCAGGAATGCTTAGACTCTACTGAGCAATCGGCTCAGGGGCCTAAAAGTGGACGGTTAAAAAGGGCCTTGAGCAAAGTGAAATGAAGATCCTTTACTGCTTAATCTATGGATCATTTCTCTTTTAAAGTTGCATCTTTGAATGTTAGCATTCAATCATTATGTAAAAGATGTAATACCTTCTCTCATTTTTTACATGCTAACCTAGATTGTATTTTTTTCAAGATGTATGCTCAGATTCCATGGCTGAGAGGTCTGCGGCTTCTGATGCATGGCTTTGGGGAGATAGTATTTGGTCCCAATGGGAGGACCAGTGTTCAGAGGTTGGGATTTGTTTTTTCTCTGCTAAAGTTAATGTTGTGAGACAGTTAGAGGTACAGCCAGGCAGAGCTTTGCTGTTGGACATAATTTGGGCTCACCACTTGATTCAACTTATAAATATTTATGCTCCTCAAACAAAATATGAGAGGGTACTTCTTTTTCATTCCCTCTCTCCCTTATTACTGACATCTCATTTGCTGATTCTGGGAGGGGATTTTAATGTTACTTTGGCCCAGTGCACTATCCCTGTCCTTAATAGGAAAGTATATTGTGATGCTCAGTGTCTGGCTCATCTGGTTAGTGATGTGGGCTTGATTGATGCCTTTGGTTCTCTCCCAATGACAGAGCGTTATACATATTTTTGTGGCCCTAGGGTCTCTGTAATTGATTATTTTTTTGTGCCTGCCTTTTCAAACATTAAATCAGCACTCCTCCAAGACATAGCAACCTCAGATCATAAGTTACTAACACTAGTCATCAGTGATGTTCCTGAGGTTAGAAGGGGGTCCAGGGACCTGGAAATTGAATAGCTCATTACTTTCTATTCCAGTAGTGTGTGAAGACTTTTTAGCAGTACTACAAGCAAGAAAATCTGTGTTTTTCTTATATGATGATTCTTCCACTTGGTGGGAAGATACAAAAGCTGACATACATTCCTTTTTTAGTACAATAGGGAGTATTAATGGGACATTTAAAAATGATGAAATTGCCTTTTTGAGAAGTAGTATTGCCTTCTGGACGTCTTTTAGACCCAGTTTAGGGCTGGCAGACCTACGGAAAGTTAAAAATCTAAAGAGTATGTTGGCAACAAAACAATTGGAAGCCTTAAAATTGTTAGAATATAAACAAAAGTACGGTATTAGTGGTAAAAGGAAAGATACATTGCCATTTGATTCTATTCAACTTCTTTGTGACCGCCATTATATGGAGTATTTGATTACTTCTACTGGTAGTACTGTGTATATAAAGGGGGATATTTTACTAGAAATTACTTCCCATTTTTCTCATATTTTTGATAGCAAATGTTTAGTGGTAGATAAAACGCGACAGTGGTTGAGAAATTTACATCTACCCCAACTGCCACAGGATGTTGGCGCTATTCTGTCTAGCCCTATCTCATTGACAGAATTAAAAAATGTTATTTGGTCACTTAAACCTGGTATTACGCCTGGCTCTGATGGCCTCCTGCATGAAGTCTATAAATATATTTGGGAGGTCTTAGGACCTGAGTTTTGTATGTGTCTAAATGATGGCTTATCCCACAGAAAACTTCCTAAGAGTATGTTGGAGGGCCTTTTGACCTTGATTTTTAAGGGAGGATGTCAGGGAGATTTAAAACAATGGAGACCTATTTCGCTTTTGAACACTGACTACGAAATTTTAATGAAAGTCCTTAGTCGGAGATTAGCTCGTATGATAGATCTGGTAGTGCATCTGTCTCAATATAGTAGCATTCCGGGTAAACGGATCCAGGATGCCTTAATTTTGGTTCAAGAAATTCTACACATAGGAGAAAACTAGGAATCATTTGGAAATCTAGTTTGTTTAGACCAATCTCATGCCTTTGATCGGGTCGAATATAACTATTTATGGGAGATATTATGGTTCTTTGGATTTTCATCGCTGTTTGTCACTTGGTTACAGACTTGTTATACTGGTATAAACCTGATCCCAAGTGTTAATGGATGAGTAGGTGATCCAGGTTTTGTCAATTGGGGGGGTAAGGCAAGGGTGCCCTCTTAGCCCCTTATTATATGTCCTATCTCTTGACCCACTATTACATGCACTATATAAAACAGAGGCAATAACTGGACTGTCAGTGGGATCAGAAGATGATCAGTTGGTTGCTTTGGCATTTGTAGATGATTTAGAAATTTTTTTAGCAGACCGAACCTCTGCAGTAGCCGCTCGTGACCTTTTATGTGAATTTAATAATATTTCTGGATCAAAAAATAATACACGGAAGAGTGGGATTTTGTCTTTAGGATATTATGCTAGTGATGTATCCCTTGTTTGGGGCATTCCTATAGATGGTACTTATAGGAAGATATTGGGTATCTTTTTTGGTGGGGATGATCTCCAAAGGTATAATTGGGAGCTACTTTTAGCATCAGCTAAAGAAAAAGTAACCCGCTGGAATAAATGGCAGATGACCAAAGGAAAACGGATTTACTTACTTAAAACCTTTTTAATATCCCATGTTTTGTATCTTGCTGCTGTATCACCCCCCCAAGGGAATATGGAAGCCACAGTTTATAGTGAATTATTTCAGTGTTTGTGGGGTAGCAGGTTGAACCCTATCAAGAGAGGTGTTACTTATTTATCTATACAAGATGGTGGTTTGGGTATGTTAAACCTAATAGTTTTTTTCTATGTGACTTTTATTTTTTTAATTTTGTACCATTATTGACAAAGGTTGATAAAGTTTGGATCCTCTGGATAGAGGATGAGATTGGATCCCTTTTTCATTATTGGGACCCGACTATTCCTCTCCCATGACAAACAAGGGTGGCCAACCTACCTAGACATTTTTTGGGTGTCATAAGTAAATTAAAAACTTGGAAAGTGCAGAAAAATTCCCTTTGTACGTTTTCACAGAAATCCCTATATAATTGGATAATGGGAAACTTTTATATTTCCCCTTGGTATACTGAATTATCTACTACCCAACAGTTCTTGATAAACTCCTTTTTATCTAGTAAACAACTTCCATATTATATGAGACATTTTGTTTGGTTATGCGCTCAGAAAAAATTAGGTGTCTGGGGTAATTTAAAGCATAAAGGCATTACAGAACGTACATGTCCTAGAGGGGGTATCTGTATAGATATAATGGAAACTTTTTCCCATTTCTTATTGGATTGCCCATTTGCCACATCCTTCAGGGAGGTATTTCACAGGAAATGGCCTCTGAATCCGTTCCAGAATCAACCCTCAGGGATCTGGCTGGATGGGGTATTGCCTGGGGCAAGGGTTAAATTGGCGCTATTACTATTCGATTGCTGATGAGTTTTATTAGTTATCAGCTTTGGTTAGCTAGGTGTGGCTGGTCTCTTCAACAACAAGTGTTAATAGGAGACCAAGTTGTTTTATTGTTGTAGAAGGCTATATTGAAGTGGCAGGCTAAGGAACAGAGTTTTACCTGATTTGTACAAATTATGGTGGACAAACATGTTCTGGTTAGATACGGAGTGATGGCCATTGGTTTTTATGTTATTACCATACATATGCTTGGAGAGAACCATAGGTAATAAAGTTATAGTTTTCCTTTATTAAACATATTTAGATTTATAAGGTATTTTCACATATGATAGAAAGAGTGCTATTCTAAAAATATTATAGTATGATTCCTAGTTTTTGAAGCTGATATTATTGCTCTGGTTTATGGGGTCTCTTTGCTGTAACCCTGGTCAGTGGAATGGGGTCGGGGTTATGGGGTGACCTTTGTTGTCTTATGTTTTTGGTTTTTTCTCTCCATAGGATGACGTATTTACTTACGAATCTTATTGTTTTTTTGTTTCTTTTTTCTCCTTTACTGTACAAATATGTTTGAGAAATCATCCTCTGAAAATGTTTAGACTGTATGTTGTAATACTTATTTATGTTTATCATTTTGTGCATGCTAGTTTTGTTAACTAATTTCCCCTACTCTATTAGTGGGGATAAGATAGGGGTTATGTATCAATATGGATAATTTATGTTTGAAGTTTATGAATATTGTAATACTTATTTATGTTTTTGGTTTTTTTTTATTTTGATTTTGTATAAGTAATACATTTTTGTGTATTTTGATTTATGTTTTGAATAAAAAAATTCCCCTACTCTTTTCGATAAGTGCCATGGGATCTTTAACATCCACCTGAACTACCACCAGAACAGGTAGATGGTACCTTGGTTTAACATCTCATCCGAAAGATGGCACCTCAGAAGTGCAGCACCCCTCTCATGCTGCACTACAGTGTCAGTACTGGGATATTAACCCAAGTGCTGTCTGCCTCCTGCTGAAGAGTCCTGGAGTTAGCTGGTGGTAAGGATGGGTCTTGGTTCCAGACTCAAATAGTAAGGGGGGCAGAGAGGCAGGAGTATTTGTTTTTTAAGTGCACAGACAGTAGTGTGGTCTCACAGTATCAGAATGGGGGAGGGAGTATTAAGGCAACACTGGCCACCTATAAGAAGCTTCAATTGGCTGAGTAATTACCATTTCTTTGACATAGGACTAGGCTCCTGGTGTTGTAGTGGGGAAGGGGATTATGGAGTCAATTATGTCCACTGGCAATGGGCTACTGGTGGCCATTTTATTTATCCTTTCTCTGGCAATGGATTGAGCTCTTGCTGCTGGAAGCAGGGTTAAAGAGCAATAGTGGCCCTATGGGCTGAGCTTCCAGTGACAATATCACTACTTTTTTAGCTTTGAAAACCAGAACTGAAACAATATGAACACATCTCTTCCTTGTTTTGACTTGTAAACCTAGGTGTAGCTGTGGCATGAGGAATACACCATAGTACCACCATAGCACAGTAGATAAAAATTACCTAAAAAATACATGATTATTTGGTTTGCTCATGCTCAGATGATGTTTTTTTGGTTTTTGTTTCTGTCATCTCATTCTAAACACTTTCTTTCCCAAGACGCTCAAAGCAGCATACTAAAGACAGGATCTAATGTACCTGAACACTTCAGGTTTCAAACCTCAGCTATGTATTGGTTCTTCAAAAGACAAAAAAGTCCAAAATAACATAGTTCTGTGTTTTTGTAACACTCAGTAACTTATAAACTACAAAACCAATGCTCATAAAATTTGGGGAATATGGAGATCCTAGTTCAGAGTGTGTGCATGCCAATTACATGTTCTTCAGGTCAAAAGGTGGCCAGTATTTAAGCCACAAAAATTGTCATTTTACATTGAAGTGCCAAGTCAAGACTAAATATAGTGGTGCTAACACACCACTATATTACACAAGTGGGGATGGGTAAAATCCATTTGGTACACTTCAACATATATTTGTTATGAAATAAAACAATGCTTTTATCTTGTAGCTTACATCATAGGGTGAATGGGCTGGGACTTCGCATAGCCTTGACTTGCCTAAACATTGCTAGTGATATGCATATATCCTGTATGTTTATATGTACAGTTACTGTGTTTCTTATGGTTATAGGAGTGCATTCTCAATTTCTTTGGTTGCAAGAACTGTGAAACCCAGCTGAACACTTCTGGCACACAAAGGACTAGAGAACAAATTCTTAGAGCCATAAGAGACACAGGAATTTTGCATATAAATCCTTTAAAAATTATGTTAAAGATTTCTGTTTTGACAAAATGAAACATAAAGATGAAATCAAAATGTTTTACTTTGCAGAAAATTAGAGAACCCCTGAAACAGGAAATTGATTCTGACACAAAACTTTAGAATTTCAGTATTTTAGAACTAATTGTGACACCCTCTTATGGTTATAAGAATGCCTAGAATGTTTTGAAATAAACAGTCCTGATTGGCTAAGAATGATGACATGATTTATAATTCCTGAAATGTGCATGAGATACAGTAGCTGGTCACATGGGTGCTTTCCTGTCCAAAAGGATGGTCATATGATAAGCATTGCAATATGATGTAGAGATGATAAAAAATGTAGTTTTAGACCAGGTACATACATTTAGAGACCAAGTCCCTGTTTTCAAAATATGACCTGTACAAAATAGATAATATACATAAACAGGAACAATTAAAATACATACGACATGTGATAACTACTAGCTCCTATCCAAAAGTTTTAAAAATCATTTGTTCACATGTGGCAATTACAGGGGGTTAGCAGGAGTACCCTTAACTCACTTTGGAAAGTTTTCATGGATTTTTTGGTTTTTAGCTCTGTTGTTAATCCATTCCACATCTTTGCCAGAGATTGTTGCAACATGGATTCTCCAAATCTGTTATAGACTCGCGGGTATGTCAGATTTATGTCATTTGATCTCAGATTGTGTCTATTATTACTAGATGACATTAAGGTCACTAGATAACCCAGTGGGTGTTTAGCCTTGGACTATATTAATTTAAAGCCCCAAAACAACCTATTAAATATTCTTGTTGCCTTTGGTCCAAGCCAACCCAATTCTGGTATATTAGACAATGATGAATGCCATAGGGACTTCGGCCCGCAAACCTGGTGAGTTTATAATAGGTCTGATCAACCTTCTTAAGCAATTATTTATTTACATTCATATATATCATTGAGCCATAGTCCATTAATGGGATTGGTAGTTGTATTATTTTCTTACTGGTAGTTATAGTAGAGCAATTTGAGACTCTTCTCAGAGCTCCTAGCCTTTGATTGATTTTTTCATTTTGGTCAACGACTCAATATGCTCTTTAAAGGACAATGTGTTATCTATTAGGATTCCTAAATATTTATAGCACACAGTATCCATCATCTGCTGACCATCAATAAATGTTATGTTCAGATTTGTTTGCCTTCTGTTTACCTCCCTTGGGCACAAAAAATATGTCCTGAGTTTTTTGTTATTCATTAGGAAAGCAGAGTCTTCAAACCACAACTTCATTCTGGTGAAATCTACTTGTAGCTTTTGACCCAGTGAGGTCAGGTGGCCCAAGGAGGTGACTAGAACTGTATCATCTGTGTACAGCCTGACCTCACAGTGTCTCATCAAGGCTGGAAGCTGATTAACGTATATGTTAAAAAGCAAAGTGCCCAAATTGACCCCTGGGGCATTCCTCTCTGGACTGTTCTTAAGATTGATGCATTATTTCTTTGTGCCACACATTGTTTTCTATCCATCATATAAGACCAGAACCATATGAGTGGCTCCACATGGACTCTCATAAAACATAGTCATGACAATAGGATCCTATAGTTAACCAAATTGAAGGCCTTACTCAGATCCATGAACACAGCCCCAGTGTCCTTGCCATCATTCACTGAAGTTGTCACTAGGGCTGTGTTCGTGGATCCCCTCACCCAAGAATCCATGTTGATTATTTGTCAACAAGTTATGGTACTACAGATAGTATATTAATTGTCTCTGCACAAGCTTTTCTAAGATTTTAGATATGAGTTGAAGAAGGGCAATGAGTCGATAATTAAAAGGTGTCAGAGATTTGCCCGCCTTGAAAATAGGGATTATCTTCCCAAGCTTCCAGATCTTTGGGAAGGTAGAGGAACAGAGGTTTCAGTTAAATAGATATTTAAATAGATATTTCACCATTGGGGCAATTATATCAGCTCCCAACTTTAAAAATGTTGACTCCAGTCCATCCAATCCCCCTGCTTTGTTCGCCTTTAAACCTCTTAGTTCTTTCACAACTTCCATTACTGCAAGGGATTTGAAATGGAAGCCTGGTCTCGAACCCTCTACCTTCATATCTCCTATATTTATAAAATGGGTGGGAAAAATTATGTCTGCTGATTTGTTGGGTCCCATCACATGATCATGCGTATATCAGAGAGTGCCTGCACACCTGCGCTATTACCCCCTTAAAAAACTATTTTGCCATTTTATGAGATAGATAACCCACTCTACGGAGTGAGGTCACACTCTGATATATGCATGCCTTGGGTGGTTGACACACTCGACCATATATCAGAGTGCGACCACACACCTAAGAGTGGTTATCTATCTATATATATATATATATATATATATATATATATATATATATATATAGATAGATAGATAGCTATATATATGTATGAGACATTAGGATTGAACCTCTAACACCCCAGTCAGTCCACCAGCCCACCCCACACCCACCCTCCACAGACAAAATTTTATCAGGGGTGTGCCTTTGGGTCACGGGTCTAACTCTCACCCCATTCCTTGACATGGTACAGTATAAGAGAATGGGGTGAGAGTTAGGCCAATGATCACAAGGCACACCCCAAATGCCTGTTGGTCTGTGGAGGTGGGTGTGGGGTGGGCAGGTAAGGTTGGGTGGGGGGTGTTAAGGGCTTAACATTAATGTCTCATTTCTCTACTTGTGTTGCTTCAACCCTAACTGATGCATTAACAAAGTTGTTTTGCAATTAATTTCCTCACTTTTTGTGATAGTACAATGGTATCTTTATTTTACTGTGGGAGTGCTCCCATCCCTCCACAGATTCACATATGAATCTAGCTGTGGAAACACAGGGGTCTCTGGCCCCTGTACTTCCACACATTAAGTTACTAGCAGGTGTAGTGAAATTACAACAAATTGTCATAACTGTGCCATCTTAAATAATTTTCACCCCAAATGTTCAACATAACCTTCTAATCACCTCACCGCATGTACCCAGTACAGAAAAATTTCAAATCCCTGTTGAAATGTAATTCTGCACAACTGAAATGCCCTTTTGTGCCACAGGTGCAGAAACACATTTTTTTGTCAGGATTTGAACAATTACAGCTGTACTGTTCAAGAGGTAGTGTGCAAAACTGGTGATGTTGAAAATCTGGAATGAAAATCTGAAAACTTGGTGAAGTTACAATTGTGCATAGAAATTGTGCAATGCACGCTTGTAACATGATCATTTTTTGGAATGTTTTCACCAAATTTTCAACATGGGCTTTTTGGGACCTCCTCTCATGAACACTGGCACTGTGACTTTATTAATCCATCCCAAAAGTCAATTTCACACAGCGACTGTGCCACTCTGTGCCACAGGTGTGAAAACATGTTTCAGGCAGGATGTGAAAAATGATAGCTGTACTGTTCATAAGAAGGTGTGAAAAAATGGCAATGTTAAAAATCTGAAAATATTAAAAACTGGCAAAGTTACAAACGTGTGTAGAAACTGTGCAATGGATGCTCATAACAGTCGTTTTTGGAATTTTTAACCATATTTGCAACATTGGCTTTTTGGGATCCCACCTCATGAACAGTAGCACTGTTATTTTGTTAATCAGTCCTAAAAGGTGATTCCACACAGTGACCATAAAATCACCTTTTTAGACTGAGTAATGGAATAACAGTGCCAATCTTTATGAGGTGGGGTCCCAAGAACCCCATGTTGAAAATTTGGGGCCAAAATTCCTAAAAATGGTTGAGATATCGACATATGTTGACAAGCCCTTTAACTGCCATTATACAGAGCTTATCTTGATTCTTCAGTTTGTGGTTCATCTTTGAAGATTGCAGATGTGTCCCAGTCCACTGAAGATGACAGTGCCTGATCTCTGGAGGTAAGTATAGAGTAAGGGGGTTAAAGGAGGTGGGTGCACAGAGGGAGGGTCGAGATGGGGGAGGGTGGTGGCAGGGATGATGAGAGACCATTTTGTGTTTTTCAGGTAAAAAAAGACATCAGGGGACAGTTTTATTTTTTCACAGACTTTTCTTTTGTTTAAAAAGCACATTTCAGCACACTGGGGTGGGTTCCTAGTGTGCCACAGTAGTGGAGGGGGGGGATACATGCCAATATGGAGATTGGGCACCCCGATGTTGGTGAAAAGTGTAAAATAAATAGAGAGGCAATAATAAATTAAATAAATAAATAAATAAATAAATAAATAAATGGGAGCAGACTAGTTTGATGCTGGATTCTGAATCAAAAATTTCAATGCAGGATTCTGCATCAAAAAAAGTTGTTGGGGGCGTGGCCAACCTGCAGACAAGATGACAACTTAAAAATTCACTGCTACAACCCTGAAGCCAAGATCCATTAAAATCCCATCTAGAAATCGATCTCTCCCTGAGTACTCTCAAGATTTAGTAATCGGAACACTTGAACAGCTTTGATACCGACCAAGAACCTGATCAGATGTCAGGGAGTTGCGATTATTGTTTGTCTGCCACTGAGCTGCCTGTGCTACAGGCCTAATGGCGCACTCAAGAAAGGCGACTGCAGACCTGTCGGTCAGAGAAATGTTTACATCCAGAATTACTAGTATCAACGATCTAACTCTGGCTTCTACTACAACTACAGTCTCAATTCAACAGATTGATGCCCAACTGGACCGAGTAGAACAAAAGGCATTGGCACAAGATGATGTGGTCCAAGGTCACTGCACCACTCTAAGGAATCAAGCTGCACAAATAATCACACTACAAGACAAACTCGACAATCTCAAGAATAGGGGCCGCCGTAACAACTTGAGGTTCCTGGGATTCCCCGAGGGTTGAGAGGAGGGTAAGACCATTCATTTTCTCCAAACAGCTTTACCCAAAGTATTGGATCTCCCCCAGATCACTAGGATAACGACAGAAAGGGCACACAGATTACTGCAACCTAAACCACCAGTGGGAGACAAACCGAAGCCCATTATCACCAAGCTATTAAATTTTGTTGAAAAAGAAGTGATACAGCGTCGAGTGAGGGAGCTTGGGGCACTACAATGGAGAGGTCATCGTATCATGATCTTTCAGGACTTTTCAAAGGAACTTGCAAATAAGTGAAGAGCCTTTACAGAGATACATCACAGATTACACAAATTGCAAATACCCTGTGCTCTCTGGTATCCGGGCTATATTAAAAAATTACAGTGAACGGAATAACACATCAATTTGTGACTCCCGAGGCCACACTCAAATATATTTCAGTGAATTGGCCTACCTCTGGCCCCTCAGAATCCTGTGCTGATGGTCTGAATCACTCGAATGACAAAACTCAGAAGAACCCTCCTCAGAAGCCTGACTCCCCGGATGCCCCGGGGCCTGGCCCCTACCTCCAGTCGTTTAAGAATGGTCTCTAGCCCAGGAACCCTAAAGTTTGGAAGAAGCCTTTGCAATCTCCACAATCCAAGAGAGATCACCCGCAAGAGGGCAGATGAGATGAGGATGGTACCGAAGAAAGTGTTAACAGAATGGAAGTCCAGGGAATCGTGTATACCAGCCCCCTACTTTTCAAAGAACAGATTTGAGTCACTTGAATCATTTCAGAAGGAAGACATACTGAGCGATATGGAGCATTTCACAGATGAATGTAAAGGATCAGACCTGGGGGACACTGAGATTTCTTGGGCCAAGGATGTTGAGGCTGCTTTCCCATTGCAGGATTTAGAACTGAAACCTGCGGCCACCGCCGCACCATCAGGCCTTGAATCCACGGTGCAACCATCTGAGGACATTAATTCAACTAGAATATCCATCTGTGAGATGGTTTTCAGATAAGTACCCAAGGTTTTGTGCCTGAGGGTATTGGGGACGATGTCATCGCTCACTAGGGGGTATCACTTTAGGGGTCTAAAATGAAGCGGCTGTTACTAAACACTTATCCCCAATTGGGGCCCTAGTACCTCAAGCTAGGCTGCTTTTTATACTTGTCAGGCCACCTGAGGGCCCCCCCCCCCTCGACAGACACTTTACCTCGGAGATTCTCTGTTGTATGTGTATGGGCCAATTGGCTCGTGAGTTAAAGTGTGTAGGAGTTTATGATAATGTTTAGTATGCTGTTTGTCATTAGATACATAGGCATCTTTGTTGGTGCTCTGCTCATGGAAGTTGTGGGTCCCTTTCTGAACCTGAACCTGCAACATCTGGGTTATAGCTCAGACAGCTCATGAGTACAGTCAGCTGAAGCTGATCTTTACACTATTGTTTGGTTAAATACGCGTATCTGTTTGGTACCAGATCTCTTTTGTTTTTGAGTTTGATGCTAGTTACATAGTGGAAAGCATCTATTTTCCAGACATACGCATTCCTCCCCTTCCCTAACTGAGTAAAAACTTCTGGGATAACTCCTGCTAGGCTCTGGGGTATAGCTGTTGATATTTGTACATTGCCTACAGTCTAATAGTTCATTAAAGGTTTTTTGCAGTTACCTTAGTGTTTGGTGGGTTAGGCCTAGAACTGGTGTTTTTTGCCACAGGCTCCACAGAAGTGAGAGGGTTTTCCATTAGCTGATCTCAGCTGGACAAGCCCCTCACCATTCTTACTATAGGATAAGTTATGATTGTTCTTCTTTTTCTTTTTTTTTGTTCTTTGTGTACAGAGTTGTTTTAGATAGAGAATCGCAGTGTGGGATCTCATATTAGGCTTACGGTGTGTTAAGTGCTCTAACTTTTATTACAAGGGAAGATACCCCCTTTAGGGTTCTACTCTCAGTCTCTTAAGGTTTTATTATACCCTAGTGGGCATACGTAGAACAGTCACCCCATTGAATCTTCATACCTCCACAGTTAAAGGCCTTTAACTAGCCGCCTGGGTGGAATAGTATGACAGACCTATTGGTACACTCTTGGAATGTGCGGGGCCTAAATTCCTCTGTCAAAAGGAAAAAAGTTTTAACTCATTTAAAGCGTCTTTAATCCCAGGTGGTGTTTCTTCAGGAAACAAAACTTTCAAGAGAGGACCACACTCGTCTGATTAAGTACTGGGTTGGACAACAAGTATATTACCATGCCACTACTAGAAAACATGGAGTAATAAGCTTAATTCATAAATCTTTACCTTGGACCCTCTCTAAGACGTTATCTAGTGCTGATGGTAGGTGGGTTTTAGGAACCTATGATACCCCCTCAGGACCTATCACTCTCTGTAATCTTTATGCCCCAAATGAAGATACGCCACAGTTTTTTCATGATATAGAACAGGCTATTTTGGAATTTACCCCCCCTTCCTGCCCCCTCCTTATTGGAGGAGATTTTACTCTCTCGCTAGTTCCGTCTCTTGACAGGAATGATGGAAGCAAAGAAACACACATTAGATGTATAAATGCTCTCCACCAAATGATTTTGCATCAAGGGCTATCAGATATTTGGAGACTTTTTCACCGCAGAACTAGGGATTATACTTTCCACTAGGAGCCCAATGCCTCCTACAGCAGATTGGACTTTTGGTTGGGATCCTCAGCAGTTACAGATAAATCTCTAGATGCTACCATTCTCTCTAGAGTAATTTCAGACCATGCCCCAGTGCAGCTTTTAATGCAATGGAACACTAACCCCCCCATCCCATCACTGGAGGTTAGATCCTATACTAATTAGGGACCGAATTTTATCCCATGGGCTCAGAATGAAGCTGCCCTTTTTCCTTGCCCACAATCCAATAGCTGATACATCTGCTGATAACACTTGGGAAGCCTTTAAGGCCGCCATGAGTGGCAATATAATGGGATTCGCAGCAACAAAAAGAAGGGAGCCGGAACTACATCTTGCATCTCTAAAACAGAAATTGAAAGAGGCGGAAGGCCTTTTTAAGGCCACACCCTTCCCCACCCCGAATTCTCCAATAGGTGAAGTTGTTCTAAATCTGTGGTTTGAGATTAATCAGCTCCTTAATAGAAAGGCTGAAATAGCCATATTACATTTACAACACTCCTTTTGGGAAGGTGGAGATAAAGCTGGCAAGATACTTGCTTATCAGCTTCATAAGCAACAAGCTAGTACATCTATTGCTGGCCTTACGGATGTAGGTGGAAATCTGACCACAGCTCCCAAGGCAATAAATGATATAATGGCCGCCTATTGGAAGAAGTTATACACCTCCACTCATGCCCATCTGAACAAGGAGATACAGCCCTTCCTCCAATCCTGCCGACTCCCCAAACTTACTGATCAACAAGCTCAATTACTTGAACCCCCAATATCTGCAGAAGAGGTTAGTACTGCGATTAAGTCTCCCAAACTGGGCAAATCCCCCAGAAACGATGGATACACTGCAGATTTTTACCAGGCTCAAGCACCCACTCTCACTCCACTGTTAATGACAGTTTTTCAAGATATTGAGCTCAGAGGTGATCTTCCTCCGTCACTAAGAGAGGCAACCATTGCACTCATCCCAAAAAAAGGCAAAGACCCCACCAAGCTCAGCAATTATCGACCGATATCCTTGATTAATATTGATAGTAAGCTTTATGCCAAAATCCAAGCAACCAGGCTAAATCCCCTTCTGCCAAGTCTCATACATCCATCCCAAGTGGGTTTTATCCCCAGGCGACACATCTCTGATCATTTAAGGACATTAATGAATCTCATGCACATAGCAAAATATCTCCCTACCCCTGCTGCAGCAGTCGCAGTGGATTTTGAAAAAGCTTTCGACTCCGTGGAGTGGGACTATTTATATTTGGCATTGGTTTCATTTGGAGTTGACCCAAAATTCCTGTTAAGAATTCAAGCTATTTACACTTCTCCCTCAGCTAGAGTTAATACGAATGCCATACTCTTTGGCCCTATTCACCTTGAATGCGGAACAAGGCAAGGCTACCCACTGTCCCCCCTTCTTTTTGTGTTTGCAGTGGAGCCTCTAGCTTTGACACTCCATAGTCACCCAGGTATTAATGGTATCAAAGTGGGTAATACAGAGCACACTCCCCTTATGTACGCTGATGATTTGCTTCTCCCCTTGGCAGACCTGCAAAGATCCACTCCTCTGTTATTGAAATTGGTGGATTTATTTTCCCAGTTTTCAGGACTGAAACTGAATCAGGCCAAAATGGAGGTACTCCACCTGAATGGGAAATTATCCCAAGAGATATCGCAGACTGTAGGCCTTATGTGGGCACCTAAGGGGATCACATATCTGGGTATTAAGCTCACATCCTCTTTAGATAGTCTGTGGCAGACAAACATTTAACCCCTTCTTAGCTCTCTAAAAACAGAGTTCGATAGATGGAAACCTCTGCAAATGACACTGGCAGGCAAAATTGCTGCAATTAAAATGGTTTCTGCACCCAAGATTTTTTATCTGCTAATGCTTAACCCCATTCCCCTCCCTAAACATTGGTATCTGGCATTGGATAGGCTTATTGGAGATTTTCTATGGGAAGGCAACAAACCCCGATTTAGCCGTGGCCAACTGAGAGCTCATTGGAGCAAGGGAGGGTGGAGCCTTCCATGGGTAAAAGGATACCTCCGGGCATTCCTTTTGGCACAAATGGTTAAAGGACTGCATCTCCTAACATCACTTTCCCAACAATGGGTACATATAGAGCTTGATATTACTGAGTCAGTACATTTCTCATCTCTTCTGATGCCCCATAGAGCTCATAGAGTTAGCCCTAATGTCAGAGGTAGGTCCCCTTACACATCTCCATCAGTCGAGGCTGCCAGGTGAAACTGGCTGGGTGTTCACAAAAGATTGAACCAGACTCCTCTTCCCCTGTCTTACACCCCTTTGTGGTTTAATCCCAGGGATTTATTTAACTCCAAAAATTGATTAGCGTTTTGCTCATAAAAGTGCTAAAACATTGTGAAAATCCATAGCACTTGCCTCATTGAGTTTAACAAACATAACACTTGTAGAAAATATATATAAATACTTTCTGTACAGTTAGCATTGTCCCAAGAAAAACACTGCTAATCAATTATTTAAAACTCTGAATCCAGATATTACTGTTGATGCACAATGGGCATACTGGAAATCCTGGGCAGACAAGGGTAGTCTTGTATTAAAAGACTTGCTAGACCCCTCTCTTAAGACCCTTTATACATTTCAATCCCTTCAGCATATCTGGAACATTTCTCGTGCAGACTTTTGAAAGTATCTTCAGCTCAGGGCAGCACTCAGGTGTATATTGCACCCTTCAAAGCCCCAAGCATGCAACTCAGAGCTACATATCTGGATACAACAGCTGAAAGGTCTAGCAGGGTGCATCTATGCTAAACTAAGAGATACCCTTCCCCAACACTCTGAGAGGGCAAGACTCAAGTGGGAAAAAATGCTCTGGACCCCTATCTCCTCTATAGCCTGGGAGCAGTCATGGAAAGATACCCATAAATTGCTGATGGATGCTAGGTCTAGATTAACACAGAACAAAATAGCCCACTCTTGGTATAAATCACCAGCTATGCTTTATATGGCTAAGATTCTGGAGTCCGATGCTTGCTGGAGATGTCAGGACTTGGGTGCGGATATTCTGCATATACTGTAGTCTTGTCCGTATTTGAAATCCCTGTGGCAAGGCATACATGATATTGCATGCAAAGTGTTAAAGAAAAAGCTCCCTTTTAGTCCACTTTTTTACATCTTGGGTATCCGAATGGAGCTCCCACAAATGACCCCTCATGAGACTAGATGGCTGGCATTGATCTCGCTTCAAACTAAGAGAGCTCTATTATGCAAATGGAGGTCACCTCTGACGCCTACAGTGACTGAGGTGTTAGTATCTCTTTCCTCTTTAGCCAAATTAGACAGGATTTCACATCTGCAGAAGTACCAAATGACCAAATTCAATCAATGTTGTACCCTTTACCTCAACTTTCTGAAGCTCCAGAATTGGAGCATCCCACAGGAGGGTATTGGTTGACCCTTTTTATTGCCGGTGGATATAGCCATATATATCCCATGATATTATACAAGCTGGGTGGGTTGTATACCCCATAGGAAATCTCTGCTGGGCATATGGCCTTGTGATGGCACAGATTAGGCTTTAGCACTTTTAAGGTGCCTAATTTCCCCCATTGAGGCCTCAAAGGGAACTTGATGGGTCATTACAGCTCTCTAAATGGTACCATCTCAGTAATACACTTTAGGAGGTCAACATTTTTGGGAAGGAATGACAACCTGTCAGATATGAAGTCACTGCTACTATAGTTAATTATATTATCTTGTTTTACAATAATTCATTTGTTCTAGGATATTGCTAGTCATGAACCTTGTATTAATTAGCTTTGCTATCCCTAATAGTTATGTCATCTTATGTCTTTGTCTCTTCCCTCTTCCCCTTCCTTACTTGTCTCCCCCACCCTTCTTTCCTCCCCATCTCCTCATTTTTGTTTCCTTGGGGTGTTAAATACAGTAACACTGTAATGCCAATGAGTTTTGATCTGCTCTTCCCTCCACTCTGTATATCTGTATTTGTCGGAAAACAGTAATAAATGTTAATATTAAAAAAAAAGATGTCAGGGCCAGTTTTCTTTTTTCACAGCTTTTTTATAAAAAGCATATTTCGGCACACTGGGGTGGGCTCCCAGTGTGCCACAGTAGTGGATTGGGGGGATACATGTCGACATGGGGATTGGGCACCCCAATGTCGGCAAAAAATGAGCATGGGGCAGACTAGTTTGATGCAGGATTCTGCATAAAAAAAAGACATGAGGGGACTGTTTTCTTTTTTTCAGGTACATAAAAAAACACACATATTTTCGGATACTGGCGGTGGGCTCCCCAGTGTCCAAAGCTCTTGGTGGGGGTTGAGGAGATAAAAGCCGACATGGGGATTGGGACCACTTGATGTTGGCACATTTCAAAGTAATGGGCTACGGTCAAGGTTATCAAACACAAAGGGTGGGCATCCTGGTGATGGAAAATAATTAAAAAAATAGGGGAGGGTGATCAGAGGGTGGGTGGCCACTAGACTGCAGGGATTGAATCTTTTAAGGGGTCCAATAGACATCAGGGAAAATGGCACAGTTAGCTTTAGGAATCCCTTTTCTCAATCCCTTTTCACCAGCCGATCTGTTGAAAAGGGATCTGCTGATGAAAGGAGATTGCAAAAAGGGATTTTAAAGTGGAAAAGTGCCATTATTAAAGTAAAATAAAAAGAGGCAGGGGCGGGAAGAGGACATCCCCCCTCACCAAAACTCATACCTTGGTTTTTAGAAAAGACAACCCCAGGGCAGGTTATGAGGTTTTGTTTTCTCCCCTCACTAAGTGAGAAAGCAAAATGGCGGCTGAAGAAGAGGATTTTTTGCACAAAGAGCGATTTTATGAGATTTTCCCAATCCATTTTTGCAGTCCCTCTTCTCCAGACCTTCACGACCAGGAATTCTTGATTGAAACTATGCCTCTATCCCAGAGACTGAACTGAGCATGCTCAGAACCCAAAATTTAAAAATGTGATAACTTTGGAACAGATTAATATTTTTTCACCAAACCAATGCTGTATTGCTGCTTAGGAAAACCTCATTCTACCCTGAAAATTGAAGGCTAAATTTTCAAACGGTGTGCATGCTGTGGGATGTCAAAGAATGACCCTGACATTTGTCAAAAAAGCAAAAAACCCATTTTGACAGTTTGCTGCACAAAACCCATAAATCTGATCAAAACACAACTCTGCAGATCAAGAGATGTACCACCTGAGACTGTTTTATTTCAAATTTCTTGCATGTCAATTAAATGATTACGAAGTTGTTAAAGTGCAAAATTTGGGTTTAACATTAAACTGCTTCCTCAACCCTAACTATAAGGGTGCAGCCGTGTCTGTGTATATATATGTTTATTAAAAAAAACTCTCCCTTGCACATACATTTAACTACTGTCTATGATCTTTCACAGCCATTTTAGTAACACATCTCCTCATTCTTCCCAACCAGCCTACAAATATTAGCATTTTGGAAGCAACCACATAAAATCCCCACCCCACTTGAAAACCACCTTTCCCTTTGTCTAGCAGCTGTTGGTTCAAAGGGTATTTATGGGACATCTTTGTGAATATGTCTTTGGAATTTCAGATTTAAGGAAGCAGAAATGCTAAAGTTATAAGACATTTTGTGTGATGTCTGCCAAATGAACACTGGCTCAGAAACCTGAGAAACTGCCCTGCATTTTGTCAGCTATCACATAGCAGCCTCCCCCTCTCAAAAACCACTTTTCCTTTGTGCAACAGCTTGTACTTTGAAGGATATTTAGGAGACAATCTGGGAAACATGAATCTGGTATTTCAGGTTAAACTAAGCAGAAATGTCAATGTTCTAAGCCATTTAAAGTGATGTCTTCAAAATCAATGCTTGCTCTCAGACCTGAGAACTCACCCTGCATTATGGCAGCCATCACAGCAAATTAAATCATTCCTTGAAAACTACTTTTACCTTTGTGTAACAGCTTGTGCTTTGAGGGCTATTCAAGGGACTCATGGGGGAAAATGAATCTGAAACTGCAGTTTAAAGTATGCAGAAAAGCCAATGTTATGATGAGCCATTTTGTATGATGGCTGCAAAAAGAATGCAGACTCAACAACTTGAAAAATCACCCTGCATTTTTGAAGCCACCACATAAAATCTCACTCTGGAAACCACCTTTCCCTTCATGTAGTTGCTTGTGCTTTGAAGGGTAGGGTCTTTAGGGAACACCTTGGGGAATATGGGCCTGGAATTTCTCATTAAAGTAAGTAAAAATGCAAAATTTATGAGCCATTTTTATGTTTGCTTGTGCACATATGCAAGAAACGTTATGTGGCAGCTTAGGAGAGAAGCGGGTTGTAGAGGCGTGGCACTATGTGAGCCAATGGAGGCATTGCATTTGGGGGCTTGGCACTGGTGGACCAATGGAGGCACAGTGTGCTGATGACATTGGCTTCCAAAAGTACCACCAACTTGTAAGGTTTTCACTGCTGCAATCAGGGACCTTCTCATCATTGCAGCATCAGACATTCTGCTGCAATGAGGGAGCAACCCATCATTTCAGGGTGTTACTTTGCCTAGTGTAATATTGTTTGTGAACGCGGTGGCAAGCCGTCGTCATGTTTACAAACAATATTTCCAGCCCCCAGTGCTGAGGGGGTGCCCAATCCCCCTCAGCATCATGTGCCCCCCCAAAAAAATCCTTTGTTTGCTGACAGGGCCCCAATCCCCATTGGCTTCAGTCCCTGCCTTCCAGTTTAGTTTGCTGAAGGGGGAGCCCACTCCCCATTGCCATTATGTCCCCCACACAAAACACTTTTCTTTGTTCCGAGGAGGGTGCCCTAAACCCTCAGTTCTTGCCCCCCAGTATGTGCTGATGGGGCTTGCCCAATCCCCCATCGGCTACTGTCCCCAAAAGAAAAACACTAGGGTGGCATGCTTGGAGCCCACCCCAGTGTGCCAAATGTCCCTGTACAAAAACAAAATGTCCTGCAATTTTTTTTTTGTTTTTTTTTGTTTTGTTTAACCTGTAAAACAGAAAATGGTCCCTTGTTGAGTCCGGCGGCCCCTCCCCCAACCCACGCCCACCCTCTGCGCACCTCCCATCCCCACACCCACTCACCCTATACTTACCTACGGAGCCTGGTATGACAATCTTCGGTGGACCGGGAACACATCTGCACTCTTCAAAGCGACCGCAAACTGAAGAAATGCTGATAAGTTGAACAATGGTATAAATAGGGTTTTTTGAACTTTGGTGCATATCTCAGGCATCTTTGGGACTTTCGGCACCAAATTTTCAACATGGATTTATTGGGATCCCTCCTCATGAATTCAGCCTCTGTCATGGCATTATTCTGTCCCAAAAGGTGATTTCACGGTCACTGCGCAGAATCACCTTTCAGGACTGCTTAACAAAACGACAGTGCCAGTGTTCATGAGGTGGGTGCTCAAAAAGTCTATGTTGTAAATTTGGTGGAATAAATCCAAAGAATGACTGTATTACTAGAGTGTATTGCACAGTTGAAATGCACGCTTGTAAGTTCATGAATTTGCAATATTTTCACTCCAGATTTTCAACATTGCATTTTTCTGCACCTCCTTATGAACAGTACAGTTGTCATTTTTCACATCCTGGCCGAAATGTGTTTTTGCACTTCCGGCGCTGAATAGCATGCTCACTGTGGGAAATCTGTGTTCAGGACACAGTAAGAAAATTACAGTGACACTGTTCATGAGCAGATGCCCTAAAATGCCTATGTTGAAAATTTTGTGAAGAAAGTCCATAAAATGAATGTGTTACAAGTGTGCATTGTGCAGTTTCCACACACGCTTATACCTTCACAACATTGCAATATTTTCACTCCATATTTTCAACATTGCCATTTTTCCACACCTTTGCATGAACAGTATGGCTGTCATTTTTCACATCCTGGCCATAAATGTCTTTTCGAACTTCTGGTGCAGAATAGCTCAGTCGCTGTGGGAAATCAGTGTTCGGTACACATTAAGAAAATCACAGTGACACTGTTCATGAGCAGAGGTTCTAAATTCCTATGTTGAAAATTTGGTGACGAAAGTCCAAAAAATGACTGTGTTATGAGCATATGTTGCGCAGTTCCTACGTATGCTCAGAAGTGCGAGCATTTTTAATATTCCCACTACAGATTTTCAACATTGCCATCTCTTCACACTTCCCTATGGATGGTACAGCTGTCTTTCTTCACATCCTACCTGATCTGTGTTTTTGTACATGTGGCGCAGAATAGCACGGTCGCTGTTGGAACTCAGTTTGGGACACATTGACAAAAATCACACTACCACTCTTCATGACAAGAGGTCCCAAATGCTTTCATGAGGTGGTGTCACAAAAAGGCCATGTTGAAAATTTGTAGTGCAAATACCAACAAACGCCAGGGGTGTAGAGTTTCTAACCATAACGTTCCACCCTGTACAGACTGGCAATAGAGATGCAGCAAATTTAAATTCCGCCGGTGAAGTGAAAGCGAAGTGGGTACTTCACATTGCCACTCTGCTATGTGGAGTGGGAATGCAAAGTGCTCATTCAGCCTTGTCATTACCACATCGCATTAAGGCGGAATGGCAACGTGAAGTAAGGCGAAGTCATTGTTTTTAATGGACTTCACATTCCTCATTATGATTATAAGTGACCCACTTGGTGTTTCAGATTTGGCAGCCCCCCACACACATCACATGGCTTACAGTACTTTAAGTCACATGCTCTTTAGCCAGGCAGGAAGAAAGTGAGTCATACAAGTAGACACTTTTACTTTCTCCTGTGTAGACGGAGAAAGAGTAGCGTGTTTTGTAACTGCTGATACTTTGAGATCAGAGACGAGGAGATTTAAACTTTGATTTAGACCCAACAGCTTTTTTAAAAGCTACATTTTTTTTTTCTTTTCTGTACTCTTTTTTTACTTAATTTGCACCTTCTGTAAATTTTATTTTTCTTACAGGCTTAAAATACATCCAAGTAACTATTAAAAAAAATGAATGTTGTGATTCGTGACATGATCATAAATCGTGATTTGTGACTGCATTTGTGACCGTGATGATGACAAAATGCAAATGCTTACAGCTGTACTTCCCTGCCCCCCCCGATGAGGTGTGACACAAAACTCCCCGACTTAAAAACACTCATTAATATTAATGAGTACAATGGTGTAGTGGTGAAGCATAGAGAGATTCTACAAAACAGGCTTACAATACATCCAAGTAACTACTAAAAAAGATTTATGTTGTGATTTGTGACGTGATCTTAAATCATGATTTGTGACTGCATTTGTGACCTTCCATGATGATGAAGAACGTGATTTGTATCACGAATGACTCGTGATAATGTTGCCGACTTAAAAACGCATATTAATGAGTACAGTGTTCATGCAGAATTATGCACCACACCTGTCCAGTACTCTGAAGGGAAGCCAAAGAAACAACTGTGACTTAAATTAGAGAAGGAGATTGGGCCCTAAAGAGATGCAAATGCATAGACAGATTAAGATTGCACTGCGCACTGAAGAAATGCAGATGCAAAGGCACAACACCTAACCGCTGCTCACCATCAGAAATTCAAAAATCTGGAAAATAATTACTTTTCCGGTTGGGGCAGGCCGTGGGGGGGGGCAGTGTACTGCACTGCTGCAGTAACAGTCACTAGTACTAGTACTAGTAAAGATACGACAAAGAAGTACAAAAGTTATGCAGCTGCAGTGGATAGCATAGCAGGTTCACATTGCTGAAATTAGGTGGCACAATAAAAGGTGTCTGATTCGATGACATGTGTCACACGCATACTCACACACACACTAAGTAATGCGTAGCAAATTGAAAACTTCAGTAATATAACCACATATTTTAAACAAACTAAAATTATGCACTGCTGCACCACAACAATCAGCAAAAAAATGACAAGAATTATTGAAAATATTACCATATGTACATTAACACAGTTATACAAGAAAAATATCACCAAAACAGAAAGCTCCGTCTTTTTCTTCAAGTTAATCTAACTATACCACAGATACACCCTTCCCCCAAAGCAGACTTCCACTGTTTCTCAGTACACTGACTGAATATTGTACATTAACATTCAAAACCCACACACAAACAATAAATGCTTGATGAAATAAGCACAGGAAGGTTTTCTATAATCGATGAACTAAAGTCTCAGCAAAACAAATATCCCCAAAAGGCTTTTTTAACAGCTTTTAGAAGGTTTGACTCACAGAGCTCTCATAGCAGATTCTCTCCTACAGCTTCATACACACACTACCCCAAACTGAGACTGAGCAGAACAATCTAGAGCCCATGTGACCTGAAATCCCATGAATCACTGCAAAATTCACCTTTGGAGCTTAAAAACAAGGCGAAGTGCGGCGGAGTACATTGTTTTCAATGTACTTCGCCTTAAGAATTGGTGGAGTAGTGGTTTGGGAAGGTGGAGTAATACAAAGTCATTGTTTTCAATGGACTTCATTTACCCGATTATAACGACAGTACTTACCGCATTGTGGAGCACTCGCGAATACACCTTCACTCCGCAGATCACTTCGCGGAGCGAATTGGGGCCACTTCGCTCACCACTAACTGACAGGCATTGGGGTGCGCCTTTGGACTGCTTGGCTGAACTGCTCATGCCATCCCACCCCCACCCCCCCAGCCAGTGACAGGCATCGAGGTGTACCTTGGACTCTTCAGCCCCAGAGTTCATCCCATTCTCTTATGCTGCACCCATTTCAGCGTATGTCCTTATGGAATGGGATGGGATGACTGTAAAGCCAAACATCCCAAGGCACACCTCAACACATGTCAGTGTCTGAAGAATAGGGTGAGGTGACATAACATGAACGTCATGGGCAATGACCCAAACACTTAGCCCAATGCCTGTCCATCTCTACAGGATGGAGGTGGGGTTGGCGTGAAGTTCAATACTTCACTGCCATTCCTATTATGCATCTGTCTAACTCCTGCATTTCCAGTGCTAATACCAGCAAACAAGCATTCTGCAAAATAAGTGAAGAGTCAATGACATAAGAACTTGCCCTGCGTTTTGGCAGCCACTGCATAAAATCTCCTCATACAAGCCACCTTTCCCTTTGTATAGAGACTTGTACTTCAAGGGATATTTAGGGGGCACCTTGGGGAAGAGAAATCTTGAATTCCAGGTCAGAGTAAGCAGAAATGCTAAAGCTATGAGCCATTGTTGTGGGATGTCTGCCCAAAACACTTGAGAACCCACCCTGCATTTTGGCAGCCATTATATAAAATCACCCCCTAAAACCTCTTTTCCCTGTGTGTGGTAGGAGAATAAATATACACATACACTGGTGGTAATAGTAAATATATTGTAAATTCTTTAACACTATACAGTTATTATTTTAAATTGTGCAACGTGTGTACTTATACTGTATATACAATAATGTACTGTATACATATAGATAGACAGACAGACAGACAGACAGACAGACAGATAGATAGATAGATAGATAGATAATTTTTTGTTTCACTCTTTCTCAGTTTAAAAGTTTGATCTCAGGGTCTATGACTCCCTTCCATTATTGTCAGTCTGAAAGACAGAAGGTGAAGATGTGTTTTTGTTACTGGGGATAGACAGTACAATGTCACCATACTCGTAATGTATTACTATTGTTGGTACTCACTTCATATCCCACCACATGCCAGTCCCTATTGTAGGGATCCTTATAGTGGCCCCCTTTGCAGGACAGTGCCTGAGGCAATGGTGTGCCATCTGGCAGCATAGGCCTATGCCATCAACTGCTGACTGCCTCTCTCCTCCCGGGACCTCCACATATTGTAATGTTACAACGTTGAATACTTTGATACACCAGCCTGGTCCTTTTGCTTGTAGGTTGAAAGAAAAAACTGGGAGGAGTCTGATTCAAAATGCTACACAACTGAACACAGCTTTTTTATTCCACACATTGCATTGCCTAATAGCATGCATGTTACATGTACTGAATTATAAATGAATTTAGAAATAATATTAAAATGTGGATGTACTGTATGTACTCTCATGGCAATCATTACCCACTTGCACTGAGTGGGTGGCGTGAACACACACACTATTGTCAGCCCGTGAACTCCACTACAAAGTGGCTTGAAGGCATTGCCAGTCTTGCTTCAGCCACTTTTAAAATATATGTTCTGTGTAGTGTGTTTTATGATTTTCATTTCTGGGATTTACCTTTCCTAGAGGGGGGATCAGAGGGTGTTCATTACTTTAATGTTCATATTAATAGGTTCATCCTTCACAATTTGGCCTTTTTTTGTTTTGCAGTATTTTTTGTGATTTTGGGTGCATGACATTTTTTTATTCACTCTCATATTCATAACACTTTTGTGAATAGGCATGAAAGGATAAAGGTACAGTATTTCATCTAGTCATAACATGACCCCCATAATCGCTTTTGATGTTCCACTTTATGCTGTGCTGTACTTTGGGTCTGACATCAAACTTTCATAAAAGGCATTTTTTTGCACAAACCATTATGTAACAAGGCAGCTTGCCTGGTTAAGGGGCAAGCTCTGTTGTCAACAGCCCCCGTTCCATCAACTCAGTGCTCAGGGGGGTGGAGGGAGGGGGGAGGTAGATTGTCCTGGCTTAGAAGGATTGAAAGGAAGGGAGGGAGCTCAGCATGGTGGGGAGGAGGGGAAAGGTGACATCACAAGGAAGGAGGAGTTTAGGGAGATAAGGGAAGGGCCAAGATGATGTCACAGGAATAGGGGGAAACAGATTGGTTGCTCCCAAGAGTGAGAGGGGCAAGCAAGCAGGGTACAAAAAGAGGGAACACAGGGAGAGGAGCTGACAATTTTGCTGTTTTCTAAATTTGAGCAGATAGCACATCAATTCAGCTTAATTTTTGCAGTTTATTGATGTTAATTTATAAATTGCGGTTTAATTGTAGCGAGTTGTGGTTTAGATGTATTGACTTTAGTAAAATTAATTTAAGTGGCTGTAGAATTTCAATTCCTTAAGTAAGTACTTAAGGGTATTAATTTGGATTACAAAGAGTAACTATCTGCATGCAAATGATCCAGAGAGGAGAGTTGTTGTGGGTACCTGTGAGAGGTCCATAGAGCATCCAGGTAAGCATTTGAACTAAATGGCATTTTCAGAAGAGACCTTGAGAAAAGCAAAGAGGCAGAGGATTTAGGGCCATTGCACACAGAGTCGCCGTCCTCCGGGAATCACCTAGGTGGCTGGCTAATCATGGATGTAGATCTCCTGTTAGCTGGCATCCAGGGAATAGCAGCCCGATTTCTGTTTTCCACCAGACCATGACAAAACACATGGTTTGGGGAGGGTGGGGTGAATGGCATCGCTTGCTGAAATAAAAAAAAAAAAATGAAATGTTGTGAGGTTCTTTGATGAGAAGCCCTACTGATCAGACTCACTGCAAAACTGTTGTACTCGCCGGCTCCGTGGTGCTGAGTGAAGGGTTTGGCTTGGCATGCCGGCAACCCAGGTTCTCTCCCCATGCCCGAGTACCAGGAGCAGAGACTGGCAAGAGAGGGGTTCCATAAGTGTCCATTGGATGCTTCCCTCCCGGGAGGGGGGTGGAATTTGCCTGGGGACCTGCAGGTGGATTGGTGGCGAGCTTGGGGATGTGCTGCCTCGACACACCCAGGGCAGGCCCCCGCCTCAGGAATACCCTGCTTGCTTATGCAAGGCTGAGAACTGCGGTAGCCGGGGAACAGAAAAATGGAAAATTACGCCCTGGTCTGACCGGATGATGAGCGCCATGGCCCCTGCCACACAAAGCCCCGGAGCCAGCCCGGATCCATCCCCGCAGCACCTGGGATGCGAAATCGGCCATAAGACCATTCCCCTCCAGAAGAGAGGGACCCTCTCAGCATAGGGATATGCTGGGCTACCCAAGGTAGGCTGCAATTGGGGCTGGGAGTAGGTGGCAGGAGGTCAGAGGGATGCAGGAAGGCGCTGGAGCTCTGAAGGAGTTGCCGGTCGGGGTGTGGGAGGTGCATATTAAAAAAAGAAATAAAATGTTGTACTCCCTCTCTCCTGGCATCCAGCTAGTGAAGTGGCATGGGGGGACAGCCTTGGTTGGCACAGTAAGGGATGGGACAGCCTTGGTTGGCACAGCAAGGGACCAGGAGGAGACTTGAGACAGAGCACTCCTCTCGGTGCAAGTAGCTGGCAGTTTTGCGGCTTGTGACTGAGTTGAGCAATGTGGTGTATGGGCCTCACAAATGAAAAGAAAATACAGCACTGAATGAAGAGGAACAAGCAAAGGATTTGAAGTCAGGCCACTGAGGGGAGGGTATCTCAAAATAAAGTGAAAGGAGGCTGGAAAGGAATGCGGGACCCATCGGCGATCACCAAAAATGGGCATGATACTGCCCCAGCATGAATGGGGAATTTTGTGGCTGTTTGGGAACCGCACTACTGAATTGATGGCAGATAAGGGTCCAGGCAGTGTACACCTGGCAGATGAAGTTTGGCCGCCATTTTGGCCATACGTGGCAGCTCCCATTTCATGCATAGGTACCCCAGGAATGAGCAGCGCCATTTTAGGTGCACGTGGTGGCCACCATTTTGTGCATGGAATCAGAGGTATCCAAGGAAGGAGCGGCTGCCATCTTAGGTGCACATGCCAACCGCCAGTTGGAAAGGGGGCCCATCTGTGGGTCATTAGGGCCATGCATGGCGGCTCTCACATTATTACAGCAAAAGAGAACAAGGCAGAATGGGATTAACAGTTTTAAAAAAAGGAAAAAAATAGAAAACGGTTAATACAATGCCTTTTGAATCAGAATAGGCCTTCCCCAGCAGAGCGGGTATGGAGTAGCATTTTGCTGGTTCAGTACTTTTGGCATCTCAATGAAATAATTTATCACTATGTGAATGCTCAATAGGATTCCAATTAATACAAGTACATAAGTATCAGATCCTTTAGGACCTTGTATAGCAAGTCTATACTATATTATGCCAATAGTGTAGTATTTAGTTATGGCTTTTACATGTGAAGGCAAAAAAAAATCTTGTTGTAACAATGAGCTAGCTGGGAGACCCTGTGAAAGTCACTTGACATTCTGGAGCTGTAATTGGTTTAACATGTGTTTTTTTGATTTTTCCTCACAGCTTAAGCAAGCCTCATTCAGGACATCATGGCACCCAAGAAAAGTCATGAGAGTAAAAAGGACTGCTACAATGCAGTCATGGCCCTGGTGCAGAAAGCAATCAGACTGCTAGAGGTGGCAGATGAGGACCAAGCTGGATGAGGGGAGAAGCAAAAGGCAGACAAGGGATGGAGAGAAAAAACAGGAGAAACAACAAAATTCTGGTGGACCCTCATGCCCCATGGCAGAGGATCCTGGTGCCCACTCCTGTGCCTGAACCAGTGGCCCCTGCTCCCACCCCAGTACCTGAACCCAGGCCAAAGCCAGCCCCTCTGCCCATACCTCAACCAGTCCTGCCTGTCCCAGCAGGGCTCACTGGCCTTCTGGTGCCACCTATGCCTATTGGTTTGCATCTCCCACTGGACAACATCCCAGTAGGTCCTCCAATGCCAACTCCAACTCCAGACCGGGAAACCCACTAAACCAGGTAATGTCATCCTCTCAGTTGAGAACAGTGTAAAAGAATATGTGAAACAGATGTTGAAAACAATAGGGGAAACAGGGATGGGCCAGCTTGAAAAGGTATTAGGGGAAATTAAAAAGGGAAAGAAGGGAGAGGAGACCAGGACCTGTCAAGGGACCAACTCTAAGCCAGCAATAAGACACGATGAGGTGTGGGTTATGGCCTGATAAGAGCATACCCCAGGTGCCTTTAGCACCTGGGAAGTTCTCTTACCAGGAGATAACCCACGCCTCAGAGTGTCTTATTGAGCTTATAAAATGTGCCCCACAAGTAGAAATTAAAAATGAAAAAGTAAAAAGGTCAAAATGTAAAACAATTAGGACAAAAAGAGGGTTTTCAGTTAGAAGACTAAAAATAGTTTCTCTATTTATGTTGTGTCATGTACAATACACTATATTGTATTTATACTAGCTTGGCTGCTAGTACAGGTCCCCTTCCCCCACACACAGCAGGTTAGATCCCCCACTCTGTCCCTCACAGACACAGTTAATCTGCACAGTTAATTGTGTCATTTTAAACTTGACAATGGCTGTTTTATGGAGAGCAAACGTGTAACTGTTCAGCAGCCATATGAGATCGTTTTTGTTTTACAGCACGTCTCGTCTGCAGAGTGTTTCTATACACGGGAAAGGAAGAGGATTTAAAGCGTGTCTTTTGTGACGGCTGTTTTTGTTTTTCTAATCATGTTCTGAGGAAAGTGGGTTATAGTTGAAGTGAAGGTTGGGATGGGAAGCAGGCAACGCTGACAAATCCACTGGGTAATGGAGAAAACGTGCTGCAGTGTCGAGAAATCAACCAGAGAGCTGAGGATCGGTGGCTCATATGAAATGTATGTGGTACATGCTATTGTTTGGGTCTGTTTTTTTACACAAGTGCTGTTTTTTACAGCAATTTGCTATTGCTTTCCCAGACCAGCTCTTGTCATTCGGCATGATGCTAGCTGAGCAATGGGAGAGCGGTGGCATGCAGCATTGATTTTTCGGTGTGCTCCGTCTTGCTTGGCACAAGCAGTTCCAGTTAGAAGGATATGCTGCCATAAGGACACAGCTAAAAATGCATTTTAGCCAATCAGTTTTTAGATATTTATTTGCCCATTTTATAAGGAACCAGATATACCAGAGGTGGGGGCCTTGGGATTTAGGATAGGTGATCATATCCCAGTGGTGACAAAAGAGAAAATTGGAAAGGGGAGTTTGTAGACATCTTTGCACTGGCCAACATGGATAATTTGGATATTTATGAGGAAAAAGAGAGTTTTGAGAAGAAGGACATGACAGCAGCTGTGGTCCTGCTAGGAAAAGGGGAGGAGGACAAAACTTTAAAAGGGAAGATGTGGGACAAGTGATCTATGGGGTTCACTTATTATACAGCTGTAGTCATTGAAAAGACATCAGAGCTGGCCACACCACTGCTGGCTTACTCATTGATAATAAAGAATGCGTACAAGGTTCAAGGTGGGCATTGTTGGTTGAAGTATGAAGAAAAATTTAGAAAGTGTATGGCACATTTCAGTGATGTCCAGTGGAACACCAGGCAGGTGGACTTATGGCTAGAAATCTGCACAGGAGGGGGAAAATGATTGGGACAAGAAGTTGGGGTTCCTTCAGAAGTGCTGCTGGGGGTACAATAGAGCCTTCTGCTCTTGGCCCTATTGCCGGTTCCAACATGCTTGCTTGAAGTGTGGTGGTACCCATTCAGCCTCTTAGTGCAGAACAGGTTGAGACAAACGGAGAAAAAATAATGGTAGCCACACCAATGCTCAGTACAACCAGCCCTTTTGGGCTGGCCATTGGGGGGGTTCAGGGGACAGAATTGTGGATGGGGGTGAGGAAGGGGCTATAATGTGGGGGGGGGTACCCCCATTACGGGGGACAGCAGGATAGTTAAAGACCAAAGAACCAGTATAGTCAGTTTGGCTAGGATCCCCATTAAGGCTCATATACTCCAGAAATGGGTACAACATCATCCAGATAAGGCTGCAGCATGGCTATTAGGGGAGGGTTTCACACAGGGGGTTTTAGTCTACAGTTCAAGGGACAGAGAACAAGAACAAGGGCGAAGAATCTAAAATCAGTTAAAAGCAGGGTGGGGTTGTTGGAGCAAAACACTATGAAAGAAATAGCTGCAGGTAAGGTGGAAGGCCCCTTTATGAACCCTCCTTTGCAGAACTTAAGAATCGCTCCACTCGGGCTGGTCCTTTAAAAACAGGATGGGGAATTTTGGGTGATACATTGCCTTCCCTACCTTGAGGGGGACTTGGTTAATGATCACATAGAAGAGGCCAATGACAGGTTCACATATGCCACATTGGCAGGTGCCATTCAGCTGATCCGGGCTACCCCTGAGGCATGGTTAGCCAAAACAGACATCAAGTCAGCATTTAGGCTGCTACCAGTTCAGCCGGAGGATTGGGATCTGCTAGGTTTTCAGCTGGGGGTCTATATTATTTTGACAAGGCCATGCCAATGGGTTGTTCTATTGTGTGTGCCACATCTGAAACCTTCAGTATGTTGTTACAATGGGAGTTTCAGGCCAGATTCAAGTATACAACCATTATTCATTATCCGGATGATTTTTTGCTAATTGGGGGGATGACACAAGACATATGTTAGACAACTTCAGGTTGATGTGTCAGGAACTGGGGGTGCCACTAGCTGTGGATAAAACAGAGGGCCTAAGAAGGAGGTTGGAATTCTTGGGGAATGAGATAGATGCAGAACAGGGGTTGTTCCGGCTACCCGACAAAAAATTGCAAACATTGAGGACCTTAATAACCTCCATAAATGGGCAGAAGAGGGTCCAGCTGCAACAGATGCAACAACTACTGGGGAATCTGAACTTTTAACATTGGGCAGTAGCACCAGGCTGCATGTTTACACGGCACCTGGCCCAGTTCACTGAGGGGGGCAACAAAGTCGCACCATTGGCTCAGTATCACAAAAGGGACGAGACAAGATTTGGAGGTTTTGGAGGAATTTTTGCAGGAGTATAATGGCAAGACCATTTGGCAGGATGACTGGGTCTTCAGCACTGACCCACAGTTGTACACAGATGGAGCAGGAGGCATAGGAATCGGAGCATATTTCAGAGGAAAGAGGATAGTAGAAGCTTAGTTGGTCAAATGGGTCAGGAAGGGGGATTACAAAGGATATAACATTTTTAGAGATATTTCCCATATGTGCAGCCATGTTGGTATGGGGCAGGAATTGAGGAACCAGCGAGTAACTTTCTGAGGTGACAACCAGGCAGTGGTGCAGGTCCTGAACAAGAGGGGCACTATGTCTGAGACTGTAATGCGGGTTTTGAGACAATTGGTAATGGAAGGTTTACATTTAAATATGTCCTTTTGGTCTAGGCATGTAGAAGGGGTTCACAACATCATAGCTGATTGCATCTCCCATCTGCAGCTGTACAAGCTCTGGGAGGTGGCCCCAGAGGTGTAGGACAGATGCACACCTGTACCGACCTACGTATGGCAGTTGACTGGAGGGAGCTAAATGGCTCTTCTGCAACTCCTGTGCACCAAAGACGTCGAAGGTGTATAAAAGCTCCTGGTGTGTCTTTCAGGCTTTCAGAGACAGCCTCAGCCATGAGGTAAGTGGAACAGTGACAGATGATCAGATTGCTAAATTTGTGGTGCATGGATGGAGACAGCAGATGGCACACACCATAATGGTGGTGCATTTAGCAGCTGTAGGCATGGTATGCAGTTTAAGAGGAGGGAGAGACCCAACAAAAGGTAACCTAGTCAACAGAATGATGCAGGGCTGGACACGGGTAGTAGGGCGACTAGTTGACACCAGGAATCTGATCACGACATCACTGTTAGAGGAATTACAGGGGCATGGAGGAACATATTTTCCTCACATAACAAGGCAGTATTATTTCAGGCAATAGCAGCTACAATGTACCATGGAGCATTTAGGGTGAGTGAGGTTTTAGGCCAAGGAAAGAATTAAACCAGTGGTGAGCTTTTATGGGAGGACGTTATGTGGGGGAAAGCCAGCATAAGGCTGTAGTTAAGGAAGTCAAAGACAGATCAGGTTGGCATGGGGGCAGTGACAGAATTACATCAACAGGTGGGCATGGTTGTATGCCCTGTTGGGGCATTGCATGCATATGTAGCAGTGCAACCAAAGAGGGTTGGGCCCCTGTTCATACATGGGGATGGTGCAAGGGCATCTGGGGCACAATTGACTAGTGTATTGAAGAAGGCCATGGAGTCTTTGGGGAAGGACCCCAAATGTTTTTCATCACACTCTTTTCAGATAGGGGCAGCAACGGAGTTGGCAGGACAGGAAGGTTCCTCTGATGAGATTAAACACAAGGGCAGGCTAAAATTGGATTGTTTGAAAAAGTATGTCAGGCATGTCAAAATCTAACATCACTAACCATCTCTTTTCCTTCTTCCCCTGCAGGAACATAGCACAAGAAATTGTGCGATTCTAGGGGATTGTGGTCAAAAATAATAATAATGTATACATAAAATTAAAAGGGGATAGCAATATGCCATAAAGGAGGGACATCTCAGAGAGGGTGGGGGGTTGGGTTAGAAGAGTCTAGCTTAAATAATTTTGTGTTTACATTGTGCAGGGCATACCCAGAGAAAGGAGGTCTGGATTGTGGACACTCCTTCATATTTTGGGCTGAAAAGTGGCCATCACGGAGACTCGGGGCATAACAATTGTACCAGGACCCATCCAAGATTAAGCTGATGTGGAAAGGAGTCAGGGGGATGTGGTGAGTCCAGCTGCTTCCACTGTTGCGAGAGCTGAGGACTGACCATGTGAGACCGGATCTGGTTATTATACATGTGGGAGGAAGCAATTTGGTCACTCGCCCCAGGCTGGACATTTTCTTTCAAATAAAATTTGATTTAGCGCTAATTAATGAGTGGTGGCCAGAGGCCCCATTAGTGTGGTCAGAGATGGTGCCTTGGAGGTGTGGCGCTATGTACACAGTTACAAAGCCATGGAGAAGGCGATGAGAAGAATGAACACAAGGGTGGCAGCTCTGTTCACATGATTAGGGGGTTTCAGCATAAAGTGGAGGATAGAGTAAGGCACAGATGAATTTTATAGGGGAATAGAGTGCATCTTTCTGGGATGAGGCTGACCTTCTTTAACACTGAAAAAGTCAATGCCATTGATTTGTGCACAAAGAGTAAGCAATTGGCTTAGGTGGCAGTCCTGGACAGGAAGGGGTGGGGAGGGGTCAGAATGTGGGGCAGGATATTGGTAGGGAAGCCCACTGTCCTTTGCAAGCTGGATGTGGGCTAATGAAAGAAAAAGGGGAGGGGGAGGTGGGGGAAGGGGTAGTAGCAGATAGGGCCTTGTAGGACCTGGATCCAGAAAAAGGGGAAGAGTTCATACTCAGACCCAGATAAAAATAAGATGAGGAGATTGGCCCCAGGATGCACATCCCTGTGGAAGATGATCTGATATTATATTTAATAAGATAATGAAATACGATGTTATGGATTGTTGGATTTATGGATATATGAATTTGTAAATAATCAAGGACATCTGGAATTTGTAAATAATCAAGGATGCTTTACATTATTAAGTAAAATAATTGCTGACTGAGCACCAGTACAAATGTGGTTGTCTGTGTTTTACACATATTGGGGGGGGGACTGATGACAAGGCAACTTGCCTGATTAATGGGCAAGCTCTGTTGTCGCATCTCCCTTCCATCTACTCCGGTGCCCAAAGAGGAGCAGGCAGTCTGTCCTGGCTAGAAGGATGGGAAGGAAGGGGCAGAGTGTGGGTTGGGGAGGAAGGGGAAGGTGACATCACAAGGACGGAGAACATTAGGGAGATTAGAGAAGGGCCAAGATGATGTCATGGGAAAAGGAGGAAGCTGATTGGTGGCTCCCGAGAGAGAGAGAGAGAGAGAGAGGGTCAAGCAAGCAGAGAACAAAAAGAGGGAGCAGAGGGAGAGGAGCTCACAACGTTGCTGTTTTCTAAATTCCCATCCTCCCAACCCAGAAAAGAAGTAGGATTGTAAAGGGAGCAAAGAGTGGTGCAACTGCTGTGGTTTCTCAGCAGATTGGAAGGCACGCCAAAGGTGGATGGAATAGGAGGGGAGAAGAAAAAGGGGAGGGGGAGGTGAGGGGAAGGGGCAGTAGTGGATACATAGGGCCTTGTAGGACCTGGAACCAAGAAAAGGGGAAGAGTTTACACTCCAACCCGAATAAAAAGAAGATGAGATTGGCCACAGAATATACATTTCTGGGGGAGATTTGATATTGATATTGAATAAGATAATGAAATACAATGTTATGGATTGTTGGATTTGTGGATACATGAGATTGTATATAATCAAGGACATTTGGAATTTGTAAATAATTAAGGATACTTTGAATTACTAAGTAAAATAATTGCTGACTGAGCACCCACACAAATATAGTTGTCTGTGTTTTATTGAATGGGGGAGATCTGTTGACAAAACAGAATTGCATTCTCTCTACCGCTGCTCAGATCTGACCTGTAACTTCTAAAGCCTCTAAGCATGTCCTTCCCATGTGCTCCTTTCCCCCATTTACAGTACTCAGTTTGTCATGGTATCCATGTGAAAATCTATGTGTTAGACTGAAACTACTGCAATTTTACCAAACAGGGATGGAACTTTCTGGTCACTGCTCCTTAGAGACAAAATGTATTTGTGAAATGTGCTTATACTGAATCACTGCATTACAGTATTATAAAAGTGTGGCTCTTCTTTTTGCCAAATAGTATAATTTTACAACATCCAGGCCTAATCAAATGAGTCCACAACACAGTTCGATCATATATTTAGTGTACAGAGTATATACCATTTATGGTAGTCTGCCCCTTATGCTTACTTGTAAAGTGCATGACTTATGTGTGGAAATGTGTACATGAATTTTGCCTTTTCTGTACAGTACAGAATTTGCATTAGGGTCTTACAAAAGTGCTGCTCATTTTTGCCATATAGTATCATTTCACACTGTACGGTCTCTCAGAAAAAAAAATACACTTGTGGTGGAAATCTCTGGGAAACCATGACCTTGGAAGTGTCCCCCTTCCTCCCGGGAGCACTTAAGCAGATGTGGCATTGCAGCTGTGTTTTTTACACATCACAGTTCACTGTGTGTTATTGTTGGGGGTGCGTTTATTGAAATATTTCATGATATAATGCATTTTACATACAGACTGTGCAATACAGTGTGCAGTACATTTTAACATTTTGCTGTGGCAGAAAACATCAGAAGCATAATTACAGCTTATTTAGCAGTACAGTACAGCACGAACCAAATTTTCAAATGAAAAAATAATTTAAGCAACAAATACAGCACAGTACAGTATGTGATTCTCATTCTTCCTGTTGCACGGCCTTGCTTGGCAACAATGACTAGCAACACTTTCTGCAATTGTACAATACATTATCTGCAGTGTTTTCTTTTTAACAGCTTCCGAAATAATATGATGGCATCAATGAGGTTTTACTTCGTCCACATTTTTTTTTCTCTTTCTTCTAATAAACGTTTTCATGGTGTACCACAACATCACAATCGGATTCATATCTGGAGACCTAACGTGACAAGAAAAACTCACATACTGCCTGATGTACACCTTTTTAGTGTGGCTACTGTTCAGTGCAGTACTTACTCCTGTGGTGTCCTGACCCAATTAATTCTGGCAGCTGCAATAGCCAGTGCTGATAACTTGTGTTTAGTGTCATATTTCTTCCTTATGTATTTCTTCTCTATTCTCACAGTGATATGTTTCCTGAAGAATTTGCTATCCATGATTCTTATATGCACAAAACAAGAGGTCCTGTTAATAATACAAGACAGTACAGTACCTGTCTTAACAGTTCCTCTATGCACAATTTAACATCACTAACCCGTCAAAAATGCACTTTAGGCTGCACCTATGGTTTCGATATGAAGTCCCTAATAAATCTTGTGAGTGTGTTTTGGCTTTGCTTCATGGAGTCCTCAGCCACTCGATGTTCCAGGGTGTCCATCACTATGGTCTCATTGTCCTTAGTTAGCATGTTGCCAACAAGTTACATTGTTTCACCATTGTCAATGGAATAAATGATTGGAGCAAAGCAGCTACCCGCTGTTGAAGTACATTATTTATTTGGAAAGATCAAAGAGTACTGTATTACTTCACCTATTGTCCAATGTGATGCAGAAAGGTGTTATTTCAGTTTTGCTTACATTGAGAGTGGGGGATGGCATGTCAATGGAATCCCTAACCTGTAAATACCTGTGTTTCTGGTGGTCACTAGTGGACATTTTGTGTAACAATTAGCCAAAATGGCTGTCAATACAACAGAATTTGCACACTTTATGGGTGCTATAAGTTATAACTGTGAGATGGCTGTATGCCATTTTGAAAGACACTGTACAGATATAGCCCTCAAAAACAACTTTAACCATAATAAATGAACCCTTACTTTTAGTGGTCATTAGGGATACTTTTAGAGAATACTGTATAAGACATTATTTTTGCTAGAATAAAATTTTAGCTATATTTACTATTTTGAAAATCCAGTGAAAATTATATGCCAGTAAAAATATATACTGCTATCAACAAGTTAGCTTGCCCGTGCACTTCAGCTAAATTAAACTGCCGTGAAAATGTCAGAGCAGACAAAACAATGAAATTTAAGGGCAGTGAATTCATTCTCTTATATAGTAATTATCCCAAATGTCTTGTTAATGCAACCCAAAATAATCAGTTTATGGATGATGTTATGTGATCACTGGCAAACATGACATTTGGAGTGTGCAGTTCCCCTTTACATTTTGGACAGCTCAGACCCTGCATCCGTGCATAATGGGGTAACCAAAGTCTTGCATGCATTCCAAATCTCAATTGCACATTAGCAATGGGCAAGGCAAAACTCATAAAGTCGCCTCACCCCTTCTGGGCAACCCTGTACTGCTGAGGGTGGCTCCCTTCCTCACTTCACAGGGAGGACCAACTGTGGCCCCAAGTTCCAAATCTGGAGCATGGAGCTGCCTCACTGGTAAGTTAAGACAACATAGAATCAATATAATAGGTATTTAATATTTAATAGTGCATGATTCCTTGAATGGTGTAAAAACAAATATATGTCCTGTGTTGTAGGCCTTGAAGCTGGATGTTACACCACTTTAAATTAATGTATTGCTCAGTACTGTAACTAACTTTATTTGTTATTTGTAATATTCAGTGTGTTTGAGTAAACAAACAATATTTTATTAGAAAACAGTGCATTATGTTATGTTTACTGCATTCATTGAAATGCATGTACATTAGAATAATAAGGCACCTTTATAATATTGCTAATATGAATAAGTACTGTAGGCCTGTATACAGCAGAGTAGTTTTGTGCCTTCCAATTGCAATATATTGTATAAAGCAAAGTAAATGTTTTGTTGCAGGGCAACAATGATTCAAAGAGCATACTCATGAGGCAGCAGGATGCCCTTGTGTTGCACATGGCTTACAATTAACAGGGGAGATGGCATTTGTTGTCCCCCCACCCTCAATAAAGTAGGCCCTTACCTCTACCCAGATCCGAGGTCAGAGTTTCTGTGGAGGGCCACACACCCCAACAGGGTACATACAGCAAAATCATGTTATTGTAATATACTTACTGTATAGTACTGTATAATGTAAAAATGTTAAACACCACTTTATTTTCAGGCCATAGTAACAAATCCAGTACAGTGCACAATGTGATTTGTCTTAATTTCCTTGCAGGAAGAGGTTCATGTCTTGTGCCTGCAGGTGGTGACTTCAAGGAACAGTGGCTCTAGCAGGAAACTGAAAAACATCCTGAGAGAGGCCAGGGTCATGCAAGTGAGGGGATATAGATGTGATTGAGGTTCTGAAGCTGGAGGCAGAGGAGCAGCTTCCTCTAAAAGACTGTGCATGGACATTGAAATAAAAATACACTGACTGAAAGCCATGCAGATTTAGGCCATGAATGACTGAAAAACAAGAGGAGTACTGAAGGGCATCCTGCTACCATATACAGTTGCAAAAAAAAAATGAAAAAGTATAGAAACTTCCTGTATACTAAAACAAGAAATAGAATGATAGAATGTAACAAAATAAGTAAACTACATTTTAAACAACTTAAGAAAATACAGAAAAGTAAAGAAACAAAAATAAGTAAACTAAAATGTCCTGTAAAATAAAGAAAAGCAATTAATGGCTACATAAATGTGATAGCTTTGTCGCTCTTCCTTGCTCACTGATTTTTGATTTCATTTGAAAACAATAAAAATCGTATCGCAAAAAACGTAAATTAAAATAAAGATAAGTAAATTAAAGATAAGTAATTAGAAAGAATGAAAAGTAATGTCAACTAAAGACAAGCAAAATAATGAACAGTAAAGCAAAATAAAAATAAGTAATGAGAAAGAAAGACAAAAATGTCAAATAAAGATGCTATTAACAATTACCATACTTATATTATCAGACTATTGCATTAAAGATCTTAAGTTGATGTATTTAGTGTTGAGTTAAAGTGGTATTCAAGAGGTGCATCTTTATAGTGTATGTGAAGCTGAGTGCAGCTTGACTGTCTGATGGTCAACTTGAATGTTTGCTTGCAGGGTCTGCCTTCCATCTACAAATGTACCAAAGCAGTTATTACTTTTGAATTGTTTGTAGTATAAACATGGTATACAGTATGAATATTCCCCAAGGCAACCCCTAAAGTGTGCTTAATATCCCAGCTTTTAAAACAAAGATTAAAGTGTTTTTTGAGGGGTACATCTGTATAGTGTATGTGAAGCCAATGCAACTCAAATATCTGATGGCCATCTGAACTGTCTGAAGTCAGAGACTGCTTTCCCTTTACAAGGACCATACAGAAACATGCATAACTTGAATTTATTGTAGTATAATCAAGAGCTTTGGTATACATATTCCACAAGGTGTACTCTAAAGGCTTTTAAACCTTAGTTTTTAAAACAAAGGTTAAATGTTTTCAGTGTGATGCATCTGTGTGGTGTATGTAAAGCTGAGTTCAGCTCAACTGTGTGAAGGCAAGGACTATTTTTCCTTTACAAATGGAATAAACAATTATAACATTTCCATTTATTGTGCTAGAAACATGGAATGTAGTACACATATTACCCAAAAGTAGAAATTGTTGTCAAGGGGTGCATCTGTGTGGTGTATGTGAAGCCAGATACAGCTCAACTGAAGGCAGGGCATGATTTCCCTTCATGAACACCATACAAAAGCATACATACCATTTAAAATTCATGTGGTATAAACATGAAATTCAGTAAATGTGTTTCCCAAGGTGTCTCCTAAAGTAACTTAAATCTCAGTATTAAAATAAACATCAAAGTGGGTTTCTGGGGATGCATCTGTGTGGTGCATGTGAAGCCAAGTGCAGCTTGACTGTCTGAAGGTAGGGACTGCTTTCCTTTTACAAACTTAATATAGAAACAGGAATAACTTTTAAATGTTATTGTGGTATAAACATGAAATTTGGAATACTTTTCTGGAGCACACTTAAATCCCAGTTTTTAAAGCAAAGACTAAAATGTTTTTTGAGGGGTGTGCCTCTGTGGTGTATGTGAAGTAGAGTGTAGCTCCACTGTCTGAAGACAGAACCTGCTTTCCATTTAGAAGCAATGTACAGAAACAGTTATAACTTTTAAACTTCTTGTGGCATAAACATGAACATTGGTATACATGTTTTCCAAGGTATCCCCTATAGTTCATGTAAATTACTGGTTTTAAAACAAAGACTAAAGTAGTTTTCCAGGTGGAAGTATATGTGTTGTATATGTGAAGCTGAGTGTAGCTCGACTGTGAAGGGAGGCACTGCTTTTCCTTTACAAATACCATATAGAAGTAGGTAAATCTGTTGCTTTTCTTGTGGTATAAAAATGAAATTCAGTTTATCTGTTCTCCAAGGTATCCCCTAAAGTTCATTCAAACCCATATTTTAAAACAAAGGCTAAAGTAGCTTTCTAGGGATGCATCTGTGTGATGTATATGAAGCTGAGTGCAGCACAATTGTCTGAAGGCAGGGACTGCTTTCCCTTTACAAACACTGTACAGAAAGAACCTTGTAGCAAGAGCAAAAGAAAGAGGAAACAATTGTAGTTCTTGACTGGAGTAGCAGAGCTAGTAAGCAGAAAAAAGATGGCATTTCTGAGGTACAAGGCAACACAAAGCAAGAAGGACAAGCAAGAATACTTGGAAAAATGAAAGGAAGCGAAAAAGGCAGTAACGGCAGCAAAGGGTAAAACTGAGGACAATCTAGCTAATTTGGTGAAGGAGGGAGGGAAGGCATTCTTTGGTGATATTATCAAGAGGAGGAAGATGGGGAAGGATTGTGAGACTTAAGGAAGAGGGAGGGCAGGAAAGTTGAGAAAGACATTGACATGGTGCCTGTCCACAACAAACACTTCTGCTCTGTATTCATGGAAGAAAACAACTGGGATGGTACCCCATTGATGGAGTAGAGCAAACAGGGAGAAGGGGTGGACATTAGACCTTTTTCAGAGGGCAGACTAAAAAAAGCACTAGAACAGCTTAGGGTGGATAAAGCTATGGGGCCCAATGGGATACACCTAAGGATCCTAAAGGAGCTCCAGAAGGAACTGACTAAACCTCTGGCTAAGCTGTTCAGTGGATCACATGAAACAGACATGGTTCTGGAGGAGTGGAGGAGGGCACAAGTGGTATCCCTGAACAAAAGTGGTAGCAAAGAGGAGGCAGGAAACTACCACCTAGTCAGTTTGTCCTCAACAGAAGGTAAAATAATGGAAACCCTACTTAAGGAAAGGATGGTGGACTACCTAGAGACAAGGGGGCTGCTGGATCCAAGGCAACATGGATTCACATCAGGGAGGTCATGCCTGACCAACTTGATAGATTTCTTCTAGTGGGTGACAAAGGAAAGAGACCATGGTAGAGCAGTAGATGTGGCCTATCTGGACTTCAGGAAAGCATTCAACACAGTCCCACACCCCACATGGGAAACTAATCCACAAGCTGGCACATCTGGGGTGGGGACAGAGGTGGTCATGTGTGTTAGAAACTGTATGAGTAACAGAACACAAAAGGTGGTGGTAAATGGGGTTAGCACACAGGAGGAATGGGTAACAAGTGGCGTACCCCAGGGATCAGTGCTGGGACCAGTATTCTTCAATGTCTTCATAAGCAATATTGCAGATGATCTAGGAGACAGGGTTAACCTGTTTGTGGGTGATACAAAACCATGTAACAGGGTAGATACACAGGAAGGTATAGAAAAAATGAAGAGGGATCTGAAGAGGCTAGAAAACTGGCTCAAGAAATGACTGTTGGATTTCAATGTTAAAAAGAGCAAGATTATGCACCAAGGTAAAGGGAATCCTAGGGCAGACTATGAACTAGATGGGATAACACTAGAGGCCACCACAGAGGAAAGGGATCGAGGGGTAGCCATTGAAGACAACCTCAACGTGGCTAAACAGTGTGACAAAGCAGCTGGAGAGGCTAACAGAATGCTAGGGTGCATAGGGAGGGGTATAACAAGTAGAAGGAGGGAAGTGGTGATATCATTGAACAATTTCCTAGTAAGGCCTCATCTGGAGTACTGTGTTCAGTTCTGGAGGCCCCATCTCCATAAAGACACAGCCAGGATGGAGATGATACAGAGGAGGGTGACACAAATAGTCTCGGGGATGCAGCATAAGTCATATGAGGAGAGACTCACAGCTCTGTACTCCCTGGTGGATAGGAGTGAAAGGAGGAACATGATAGAGACCATGAAATATCTAAAGGGAATCAACAGGGTATCAGAGGGGAGCATCTTTCACATGAAAGGAAACAGCAGAACAAGGGGTACAGAATGAGACTAAAAGGGGAAAACATAGAGGGAACTTGAGGAAATTTTACTTCACTGAAAGGGTGGTGGAGAGATGGAACAGTCTCCCCCAGGAAGTGGTGAAGGTGGCCACAGTTCAGGGATTCAAGAATGCATGGGATAGGCACATGGGAATTATCAAGCTAGTGTGAAAGGGGTGGGCAGTTGTAGCATCTAGGGTACCTTAAGCATTAGAAAGAGGGATAAGGTATACTGGATGGGCCAAAAGGCCCTTATCTGCTGATAACATCTATGCATCTAAGAAACAGGTATAACTTTTGGATTTCTTGTGGTATAAACATGACATTTTGTATACATGGTACCCAATGTGTCCCATGAAGTGTTCCTAAATCTCAGGTTCTAAAACAAAGGTTAAAGTGGTTTTCCAGGGGTGCATCTCTGTGGTGTATGAGAAACTGAGTGCAGCTTAACTATCTGAAGGCAGGGACTGCTTTTGCTTTTCAAACACCATTCAGGAGCAGGCATAATGTTTGTGGTATAGAAGGCTTTCCATGTGTGACTGTGTGGTGTATGTAAAGGTGGTTAGACACAGTACATGACAATACACTGTAGGGAACAGCAGGTTAGATACTGTATGGAATGATACACTGTTGGGGAAAGCAAGTGGGTCATCCTGTTGGTGCTTGCACAAATTTGACAGTCAAAAGTGATACACTGTGGTAGTGATCAACAATTACATTGAAATATACTGGCACAAAATAAAAAAAATGTAGTCAGTGCCATAGAGGTGTTACACACCAATGGTGTCCCATTAATACAGCACTGTAACAACAGCACAGTGAAAAAGAGCTAGGTAAAAAACACTAATTTGAGAACAACCACAGGGTAAATGTGGTGAAAGGGAGTTACTGCTAACTCTGCAGCTGTTCTCACATCAGAGGAGAGGAGAAAGGAGCAGTGTGAGGGGTGTGCTGCTGTGATGCTCCCATGGTGTAGGAAACTAACAGCAGGAGCAGCTGTGGCGGTGGAGTGTCTGGGAGACCACATTTATGTTCCTGGCCTTCCAAGTGTGGTGTTTTTTGTGTTCACCCCCACACCTTTATTATTTTTTCTTTGTTCTGTTGCCAACTTCTTCCTCAACCCCGAGTGTCACCCCTCCCCCCAGAGTTGATTATATTTAAGTCAGGGGGGTTTTGGTGGATTCGCCATGGTAGCACTTGCTGAGTTTACAGACACTAGCCTTGGTTTACCTGTGTTGCTGTGTGTGGTTTTGGGCTGCACTATTGTTTTTTTTTAGCTATGTTGACCAGGAACCCGTACCAACAGTGTTGGGATGTTGCACCAAATTAATGCACCACTGAATGATCATGCAGCAGGAAACAATGTACCACTGAGCACAACTGTACTATAACAGGATGAGGTATTAAGTAGGAACACCTAAAACACCCTTATCACCACTAGCACCTCTCAAGCCCACATTAGTAACAGTTCCAAACCTCTGTGGGCAGTATTATCACTCACAAGTGGGTATTCCTATGTTCCTATTTAAGTCCTAAGTCTGTAGAATATAGGCTTGAGGTTTGTACAGAATACATTAGCACTTTTTAGGCTAAAAAATGCAAACAGTAACAAGAACACCATCTAGCTAGATATATATTTTTTTATCTTCAGAGTAGGGTGTGTCATAAAATGCATCAAACTAGATGGTTACATCACAAAGAACATTTTCTGCTACCTGTGCCTAGCCATTGATAGAGCTGCATGCTCCAGCCAGCACAAGCTATCTGTAAAAAACAGCGCACAGCAGCTGCCAGTGCTTTAAATCTTCTACGCTATGGGAAACTTTCACTTTTAAATAAAATAAATCTAGCACAGAAATACCGATGTATAGCATATAAACTGAACATGTGAGGGGTGCTTATGAGATATGATATTTATCTTCACTCATGGTCAGTGACCTCTTCTAATCTCACTCATGGTTTCACCACTCTTGAAGATAATGGAGTTTGCCCTTTAAGGGGCAGACCATGTTGTCCTGGTGTACCCCTTCCCTCCTCTAAGGAATGGTTGTGCTCATAAGGGAAGGGGATAGGGAAGGGGAGGAGCCAAGAGCCAGAACGATGGCCAGGCAGCAGGAAGGGGAGGGGGGTAGGGAGGTACATAAGGGACAGCACAAGGGAGCCTCAGCCACTTTTGCTGGAGTTTTGAATTTGATCAATTGCAGCAAGATACTGGAATACCATCCCTCTAGTTATTCGTCGTGCCCCAACGCACACCCGTTTTAAGAAGCTCCACCAGCAATACCTACTCACAGCAAGTCCCTGCACCTGTTTCCAGCCACCATAAACCAATACCTGGCTCAAGCTGACACATTTCCCATTTGCACACTGCCTGCTACTTCTCTCCAAATCTATCCTCTACCTCTATACCCCCTCCCTCTGCCTCCCTCAGTCACTGTGCTAGCTTGACTTGTCAACTAGCTACCACTAAGGATCTACAGGAATCTCTGACCTGAGCTGCACTTATCTAATTTCTTTTCTATGATCCTATTATCCTTGTTTCTATATCTCCTACTTTGCTTGCTTATGTACTTTCATAGTCTATTTAATGTTTGAGATGTTTTGTATTTTTCTGTCTAATTATTGTACTTATGGTTTATGTGTGCTACGTCACACTGATGTTTTTATGTCACTTGTATCCTCCCGGGTCGTACCTGAAAATAGGCATTTCTATGTCTAGTGTACCCACCTGGTAAACAAAAGCAAATAAATAAATAAATAAGTCAGATTTGGCATTAATTTTTGAGGTTGGTTTCACAGCTGAAAGAGGTAAGGAGGCAACAATCGATTATTTTAGATATGCGAATTTAAAAAAAAAGGCAAAGGGGAGAAGAAAAGAAATGTGTAGCATTTAGTGAAAAAGAAATGAATGCTAGCAGACAAGGTGGAACAGGTTCTGATGAAAACTCCTTTACAAGAAGGAAGTATCAGGGGAGAGTCTTTTTAGGCAGCACAAAGGGTAGAATATGTTGTCTGAAGGGTAATTTACAATTGTAAAAAAAAAAAAAAAATGCTGGTCAGCGGAGATTAGCAGGCCCAGGAATGGCCAAGAAGGAAGGAGTCAGAGCCAGGACGGGGGGCCACAGGGGTTGACCACCAGCATTGGTTTTGCAAAGAACAGGAAGATCTGGGCCATGTGGGCCTGTGGAGGCAGTGTAGGCTTCGGGGGGGGGCGGAAGAACCCTGGGTTGCTAATGGCTGGGTGTGCTATGGTTTTCCCCCATTTGTTAGCAGCTAGCTGCTGGTAGACCTGAGGAGAAGCACGTTGGAAAGAAGAAGAGGTGCCTGGGAAGGCCAGGGAAAGGCGTTGGAGCAAGCAACCCGTTGGTGTGGCGTCACACGTGGTCGGGAGCAAAATGGGGGAGCCTGTGGTGCTTGATTCAGGTGGAGAAGGATGGTGTGCGCCGTGAGGCAGTTGGTTGAAGGCTGGCAGAGAGGAACGGGAGGTGCGTGGGCAGCACGCCATGTGAGGAGAGTCCTGAGGCCGGGACGGCGTTTTGCACACCACGTGGGATGGGCGAGGAGGCCCAGGGGCTGCCGTTCAGCCTTGGTGGGGGGGGTTTGCATTCCAAAAGGCAGTGTGGGGTACTGGATTATTGGCACAGAAGGAAAGGAGCAGGAGACCCAGGGGCGGGGCGTGACAGGGTACAAGAGGCTGGTAAAGCTTGTGATTGGGGCAGTAGGTAGGATACTGGGCAGGCTTTGAATGTGGGTGAGTAAAGGGGGAATACGTGGAGGCTAGCCGGAAGGGGCCCTGTAGGGCCGTGGGGTGATCGCGGAGAGACGGCCACATGGCGTGACGTCACATGTCGGGTGGGGAGTCGCGATGATGCCATCCCATGCGGGGATCCTATTCAGTCATGTCTGGCTTGTTGAAAAGTTTGGATGGGAAAGTTAATCGCCGCAATTTCTGGATTTCACATGGTCCCTCAACCTATGACATCGCCCACAGGGGGGATCTTATTGTTTTTTAAGGACTTAGTCATGCAGGTAAGTGCTGCTAAAGGCATTACCACATTGGCAGGTGGCAATCAAAAAAAAAGCAAAATATATGTATATTCGTGTGGAGACAGAGGGAGGAATGGGAATATGGATGGCAAGTACTCGGGGCTAATAAAAAAAAAGAAAGAAGGGGGCATACCTTGAGGGGTGAATGAGAGCTTGCAGGGAAGTGGGCTCTGGGGGCACAGGACCCATGTTTTTAAGGGCAGAAGAGGGTGGATACGGCATGGCACCCCGAGGCCAGGCACTGAGGACGAGGCCAGATAACTCAGGGGTTGAGGGTATAAGCTGCAACCCGGTGACATCCGGTAGACAGACCCGGGATTTGGATTCCACAGCTCCCAATGCACACTGTATGACCCTGGGCATGTCACTTAGCTTTCCTGTACTCCCAGGTAATACAGATAGAGCAGTTTTTGAGGGGCAGGGTGCACCTCCCTGGTAAGGGTCGGCATGGACGGCAGAACAAGGGCTAAAAAAAAAAAAAAAATAGATGGTGGCATTGAGGCACAAGTAACCATGTTTTCATTTTCTGTAGTTGTTTTCACAGAGCGCAGTGCAGAACGGAAATGGCACCCAAGAAGAGCAGGCCATCGAAGGAAGAGCCTTACAAGGCTATAATCGAGCTGGCTGAAAAAGCAAACAAAATGTGGGAGCTGGTGGAGGGGGAGGACCCAGGGAAGCCCGGGGGAAGAGAAAAGCTGATGGGGAAAAAGGTGGCAAAGGGAAGAGGGCACCTGGGGGGCGACGCAGTCCCTCTAGGGTAGCGCCTAGGGCAGCAGGGCCTGCCAAGGCTGCCAAACCCATACCCATGCAGCCGGGTGACCCACCGGCACCAGCACCCACCCCAGATCAAAGGGGGTCCCCCCAGTGGAACTGGGACCAAATACCCGGAGCGGGAGGTCGGACCCACAGATCCTGGTAGCTCACCCTCCACTTTCACCTCACCCACAAGAAGAAGCAAGGGGATCTTTGGAGGCCTCCAGACACCCTGGACAGGAAAAGGTCACAGGTAATACATCCAATACAGTAGGAGATAGTATAAAACAGTATATAGGTCAAATAGTGGTAGCACTGGGGACGGGTGGATTGGGGCAGATGGAATCGGCCCTGGCAAAGATTAAGGCAAGAAAAGAGGTGCCAGGAGATATGGAAAATGGAGAGGAAAGAGAGGGACAAGGTACAAGAGAGGTGGGGGCACCGGGGATGAGGATAAGTCAGCACGTGCCGTTGCCACAAAAAAAAAAAAATATGGAGGGGGAATATGTGGATATATTTGCTCTGGTGAGCCAGGAGGTGGTGGCAAAATACCAAGAGAGTAGACATAGGTAAGAGTGAGATGGCAGCTGCCATAGTGTTATTAGGAAAGAAAGAGGAAGACAAATTCACAAAAGGGAAGACCTGGGATGGGTAGTTCTTAGGTTTTGCAATCTTTTCAGCCATAGCTCTGGAAAGGAGGCCGGAGCTGGGTATCCCGCTCATTACTTACTCATTGATAATATGGAGAGCTAAAGCAAAAGGCGGGGTGGGATGGATATACTACAATGAATATTTTCGGCAGTGAATGGCGACATTTGGGGATTTAAGATGGGACACCAAGCAAATAGATTTATGGATGGATTATGTAACAGATCAGTCCACACCCGATGGAGGGTGGGGTAGAAAAGGGGCTATGCCTCTGAGATGTTGCTGGGCATATAACAGGGCTTTCTGCTAGTAGCCTCAGTGTCGTTTTTGGCAAGCCTGTGCAAAATGTGGAGGGGGGCACTCGGCTAGCAACTGCAGAACAACAGGTATACAAGGAACACAAGGGTATGGGGGGGCAAGGATCAAGACAACAGTTTTTTCGGGATGGCCAGGGCTTTTGAGGACAAATGTGGAACAACAGAGGGAGGGGCAGAGGGAATGGGGGTAGGGGGGTCAAAAACATTGAAGCAAAGGAAGATGGACAGACAGGAGGGGAAGGTCCAAGGTGGCGCAACAAGGCACAATTTGGGATGGCCAGAACCCCCATCAACATAATGGCCTTGACAGTTCGCCTGGACAGATACCGGACACTGACGTGGGATATGATTTATGGTTTTGCCACAGGGTTTTCATTGCAGTCTAAAGGACCCAGGCAGGCAAGGGAGGCGAGCAACCTGGGGTCTGTAAAGGGAAAAGAAGAAATGTTAAGGCAAAAGATTGAGAAAGAAAAAGCAGCAGGTAGGGTGAAGGGTCCATTTGACGATCCCCCATTGGAAAACATGCGGATATCGCCCTTGGGTTTGGTACCTAAGAAGCAGGAAGGGGAATACCGGTGATACACCATTTGTCTTTAGCAGAAGGTGACTCAGTAAATGACTATATTGGGGAGGAGCACAGTAGGGTGACTTACGCGACACTCGAAGACGCGGTCCGGATAATCCGGGCCACAGATGATGCATGGATGGCAAAAACGGACATTGAGTCCACCTTCAGACTGCTTCCAGTCAGGAGGGAAGACTGGGATCTTTTGGGTTTTAAAAGTGATGGGCGGTATTACTTCGACAAAGCAATGCCAATGGGGTGCTCCACAGCATGTGTGACATTTGAGGGGTTCAGCACATGTTTGCAGTGGATATTCCAAAAGGAAACGGGTTACAAGTCAGTCATCCATTACCTGGATGATTTTCTCCTCATTGGGAAAGGCAAAGAGGAGACACAGAGGATCCTGGGTAAGTTTCAGGAATTGTGCCGGGAATTAGGAGTCCCACTGGCACCAGAAAAAACAGAGGGGCCCAGCAAGGTTATGGAATTCCTCGGGATAGAGATTGATGCCACAAAAGAAGTTTTTAGTTTACTGGGCAAAAAAGTAAGGAGGTTGAAGGAGCTAATCGGGGTACATGCCAGCAAGAAGAGGGTTCAACTGAAATTAGTTCAGCAGGTATTGGGACACCTGAATTTTGCATGCAGGGTCGTTGGGCCAGGAAGGGCATTCACCAGAAGGTTGGCCAGGGCGACAGCTGGGGCCAAAAAAAACACATCACTGGGATAATCTGACTCGCAGTGTCAGGGAGGATTTTAGCGTATGGGAAGAATTCTTGAAGGACTATAATGGGTGTTTGTTTTGGCAGGAGGAGTGGCTGTACAACACAGACCTGGACTTATACAAGGACACAGCCGGGGAACTGGGCATGGGAGGTTACCTGAGGGGCAGGTGGTTCGTGGAACCATGGCCAGCCAGTTGCGTGAGGGATGGAAAAGTAAAAGATATAACACTTCTGAAGATCATGCCCATATGGGCATGCACTCTGGTTTGGGGGGAGGAATTACGGGATCAGAAGGTCCAGAAACAAATGATTTGATACCTTTTATTGGACCAACATGGATGTTACAGAAAAGAACAAAGTGCTTTAGCTTCAGACCAACCAGGTCCTTCTTCAGAAGCTTGTGGCAGTTTTTTCAAATATCCATATTATTAACACCAGATTATATAGAAAAGCAGAAATAATTCTCATTGGTTTAACATATACATTTAAAACATAATAGAAGATTACGTCAGAGAAGCTAATTAACACCAGTATGCCTTTAACCGAGAAACCTCAGAAGGGCAAAGGTTATCAAGAATTCTCTCACAGCCAGAGTTCTTGTCACATAAATTTTAAAATGTCTTCAGTATGCCAAGCAAGCATTCTAGTGATAAAAAAAAAAAAAAAAACCCAGCAGGTGGCATTCTCTCTAATACATGTGAATGAACTTACAACTTACATTCCAATTGTCCTGGTATATTAAAGGACAGATAATGAGAGACAAAATCCTGAAGTTAGGTATAACTGCAAGTTGAAATCAAGCCTCACATTAACCTACACATATAAACATGATGCACGAAAGTATCACTTGTAAGTGTAAGTGTCAAAAAAAAAAAAAATTACTTGTCAAGGACCCCAAAGAAAACAAGACCATGAGCCTGATAAGTGCAGATTTCAACACAGAGTCTGTGTATAACAAAAATGCACAGAATCAGTCTAAGCAATCTAAATGAAAACCCAAAGGAATTACACCTTTTATGAACCCCCAAGTAAATGAGATATGCATCTTAATATGAGCAGTTAAAATGTGACAGTGTGTAATCCAACCACTGACAACTAATAGAAGGAAATAAATGCACACTATATGTGAAAACTAAGTGTTCTAGCCACATAACAATTGCCCCATGCCACGCTCCACCCACACATATGTGTGTACATACTCCACACCACACCCCCCACACACACTCACCTGCACACCCCACACAACCACAACACACAACAAATATAGCAAACACATTCCACACACACCACACCACACCACGCACAACAAACAAAACACACACACACACCATACCCACAACACACAAAAGCACAACACACACCAAACACACACAAAACACACACATACATACAGACATCAGTATACACACACACACACACACTCAAACGCACTCACCACAGTGTTAAGGTGAGAAGTCAACAATGTAGATAACCATGAACTTACAAAATCAAAGGCCCGCTGAAGAACTAAAGTGTTTATGTCCATCTTTTAAAGTAAAGATCTGTGTAAGTTTAAGTGGAATAATGTGTCATGTACCCAACATCAATGTTCAATCCATCCGCCACCATATTGAGAAGTAAAATAAGTCTAATTTCAGAAGTCCGTCTCTGTTGTGTACTGTTGAAATGTCCTTTTAAGACCATCACAGACATATCGGATATTGAGTGGTCACCCTGGGAGAAGTGCTGGGCTACTGGTTTCTCAATCATCTTGTGATTAATAGAATGTCTGTGTGAATTCATTCTAGTGCAGAGTAGTCAGCTTGTCTCCCCCACATAACCTGTGTGAGGACATTTCTTGCACTGGATAAAGTAGACCCCATTACTTGATATACATGTATAATTCCCCTGTATCCTGAATAGTCTATTTTGTGATGTAACCACACAGTCTGAAGTGGAAATGGGGTTACATGTCTTACATGCACGTTGATGACAGGGTCGTGTACCATATGATGTCATGGTATTCTGTTCCGTTTCAAGTTGACTCCTAATAATCAGTTTGGCTAAATTAGGTGGTTGTTTAAAAGATAGTAGTGGTAGTTCTTGAAAAATACAGTTAAGGGTTTCATCCTCACTAATTATTGGATGGAGATCCTTAATAATCTTACGTAGGAGTTCAAGGTCAGGATGGTATGTGACTACTAAGGGTATTCTGTTGTTAGTCATCCATTCCTTATATTGCAGTAGCTGTTCTCTTGGGACCTGTGTTGCATATTCCACTGCTCTGTCAATTTCCCTGGACGAGTGTCCCTGCTCAATAAAGGTGTTTTTCAACATCGCCAGATGTGTGTCTCTGTCTTCCTCATTTTAACAGAGGCAGTGATACCAAAGTGCTTGACTATATATAACAGATTTCTTTGTGTGGCTCGGGTGATTACTTTTCTTGTGTAAGTATCTCTGTCTGTCTGTTGGGTTCCTGTAAAGACAGGTATGTAGGGTACCATCCTTAATAGTGACAGTGACAGAAGGACCTGGTTGGTTAGAAAGCTAAAGCACTTTGTTCTTTACTGTAACATCCATGTTTTTCCAATAAAAGGTATCAAATCATTTGTTTCTGGATCTGTTCTTAAAAGGACCAATACGGCACCTACAACATTTTTTTGGGATCAGAAGGTGACATTTTGGTGTGACAATAGAGCGGTGGTGGAGGTACTGAACAAAAAGGGAGCCAGGTCAGACATAGTCATGCAGGTAGTATGACAGTTAGTTTTAAGGGCTCTGCAGCGAACATGTCTTTCAGAGCAAAACATATAGAAGGGGTACACAATACCCTGGCTGAAAGCCTTTTCCGTCTGCAGCTGGACTGTTTCCGGAAGCTGGCACCAGCAGCGGAAGAACAAAAAACACCCATACCAGCGGACATCTGGGACGTTGGCAGGAAGGAGCAGAACTGTTGTTTCGTAGCTCATGGGTGCCCCGGACTCTGAGGGCCTACGATGGGGCTTGGCGGGTTTTTTAAACATTCAGGGCAGAACACCAGATGGAGGTAAGTGGGCCATTATCTGAAGAACAGTTGGGAATGTTCACGGTGGAACAATGGCAGAAAGGGACGGCTCACGCCACAATGGGGGTTTATCTGGCAGGGATCAGTATGATCTGCAGCCTGAAAGGGTGGCAGGACCCAACAAAGGCAATGTTCATCAGAAGGATGATGCAGGGCTGGGGTAGGTTAAGAAGAGGAACCGGGGGACAATAGGAGGCCTATAGGGGAGCAGTGGCTAATAAAGCTAAAAGAGGTGCTCCCGGCAATATGCAAATTGAAGGGTGAGGCCCAGTTATTTCACAGGATTTATGTGACAATGTTTGCAGGGGTTATGAGGCTGAGTAAGGTGGTAGGCCATGGAAAAAATGACGAGGAAGGTGTTGTGGAATGGGAAGATGTGAGCTGGGGGACAAAGGAAATACGGATCAAGCTAAGACGGTCTAAGGCTGACCATAGAGGCCAAGGTTGCATGATAACACTAAGAGGGCAATCAGAGATTACGATATGCCCAGTACAGGCCCTGTGGACTTTCGTCACAGGGCAGGTAATCAGGACGGGGAAGCTTTTTATACACAGGGATGGAAAAAGGGTCACTGGCTATCAAATTACGGCAGTGTTGAAAAAGGCAATGGAGTTTTTGGGTGAGAACCCAGCTAATTACTCATCCCATTCCCTACGGATTGGGGCGGCCTCACAGTGGGCGGCAAAGGGTGAACCCGTGGAGGACATCATGGATAATGGTCACTGGTGGTCAGCCAGTTATAAAAAATACATCAGAGCACTGACATAATAAAAAAAAAAAAATGAGGAGAGGGGAATATAAATCTACATATAATAATAAGGTGGGGGGGATAAGGCAGGGAGGATATAGACAGTACATGTAAATTAACTAATTTTCTTTTTGTTGCACCCCATAGGCAGAGGGAGGAGCACAGAAGTCTGGATCTGCAGCCATTTCTATATTTACTGGGCTGGTAAGAGAGCGGAGAAAAAAGCTGGGGGGAAGCAGTTATACCAGGATGCAAGGCAGTGTAGGTTGGTATGGCATAGCTTACAGGGGATGAGATGGGCACAGCTTATCCCTGCTTTGAAAGAGCTCAAGGGACATCGGCCCAGTCCAGACCTAATCATTATACATCTAGGGGGCAACGACCTGGCAGACAGACCATGGGTGCACACATATTTGCAGATTAAGAGTGACTTAGCATCAATAAGACAGTGGTGGCCTCAGGTATGCCTTGCATGGTCGGATATAATAGCAAGAAGAGTATGGAGACAGGAACATAGCCACAGGGTGGTGGAGAGGGCCAGGAGGAAGATGAATAGACGAGTGGGGACACTGATAAGGCAGATGGGAGGACAGGTGATACTGCGCAGAGTCGAAGAATGGGTGGATGAATTCTACAGATCAGACGAGGTACACCTGTCAGATATAGCAGTAGATATGTTCAAAGCAGAAACAATGGGTTCATAGAAGAATGGAAGATGGACAAACAGATCAAAAAAAAAAAAAAACAGCAGTAGGGAGAGGATACCTAAGTTGAGAAGCCAGTCATCCAACGCAAGCTGGAGACTGGCTGAGTGGGGAAAAGGGGGAGGGGAGGAAGGGGAAGAAAAGGAGTAACACAAGAGGAAGAAGAAGATGAAGGAGAAAGCAGTCTCAGTTTTCACCGTTACCTAACAGAAAAGGAGAAGAAGAAGGCACCCAGGTTTTTGCCTGGGGGATGGATAATCAGAAAGTGATATATGGATGGAAATAAATGAAAATTATGGATATACGACAATAAAATGGAAAATGAATTATGGATTGATGGATTTAAATAAATTAATTGCCAATCTGAGCACAACAACAAGCAATGGTCTCTGTGTTTTTTGTGAGGGAAAGGGGGGAATCCGGGACAAATAACATATCTCAAAAGCACATATCACATATCTCCTATGTACCTGACTGACTTAAAGAACTTCAGTATTTATTTATTTATTTAAAAGTTTTACCAGGAAGACGTACTGAGCAAACTGTTGATTTGCAGATGCATCCTGGGGGAAGGGAAAAGGTCAAGGTACAGCAGTGAATATGGGCTAACAATATGCAATAAAAATACAAAACATAGGATACAGAGTAACAATAGGAATAAAATACAGTAGCAGAGGAGATACCAAAACAATTCAGACATACAAACAGGTTACAGTAAATTGCAGTGCTTACAGTAAACCAATGCATTTTCATCTAGCAGTTGAACAGGATAAATGCTTAAAGCTGGTCATTACTGGGATCTCTGGGAAGGCAAGGAGGGGAAACCCTTCTAGGTTAGACAGGGAGTCCAGAAACAGGGTGTGTGGATGGTATAGAAGGGGGAAGAATTAGTATGGGGAGGCACCTGGAAATTAGGTACAGTTGCAGGTGGTGGAGGTGAAAGAGTGCAGGAGTGAGGAGAGGGTACAGAGTGAGGTGGCATTTGAAATGGTAGTGGGAAGCAAGTTCTAAACCTTAGGAAGTGGTAGGAGAAGGATGCCTGGCCCGCTGAGGAGGACCTGGAGGGGATGGGGTGTGAGCATCACTACTCCTTTGGAAGGGAAAGGAGGAGGGGGGGAGTGAGGGAGGACAAGAGGTAAGAAAGAAGTGCACCAATCACAGTATTGATGGGAAGACGCTGCTGTGCTGGGCAACAAATCTTCAACAGTTACTAACATTGTCTTCTTTGACAATACAGTATTTGAGCTCCCTACCGTATAGTGGCAGCTCTAAAAAAATGTTCACTTCATCAAGACCTATCAATATTAAGAGATAAGTCAATGACTCCCAAAACACTGAGAGACTCACATTCTTAATCATTAATAGCCATCTAATCCCACACCACAAAAATCTCATCTCTACTTTCACAGACTAAAGAAACATCTGAATAATATGTGTTGCTAGAATTACTGTCTGGTTCTGCTTCAGATACTGAAAATGGAAAGGGGAGATTCCAATATGATGATAAGTGGTAGGGACACCACATCAATGAGTGAGTCTTTCAATCTGAGCATCTTAAAAAAACAATTTAAGAGCAGTGCATGTTAATTGCATTCTCTTCAGGGACCCATTCTAGAGGACCTGCCTTCAGTAATTGCAGGTCTGCTTTACCTCCTCAAGATCCTACACCACTGTGCCTAACTTCAGTCTCTGCAAGCATCCTTCTCCATACGTGTATGACAGGTTTGATTTTTTGAAGCAGTGCTTGCATAATATATAGGCTACTATAACTTCAATTCTTCCAGCAACATAAAATATTTGACAAGCATCATTTTTTGGAATAGTGGTAGTCTAGTATGCTGGTTTCTATAACTGCTATTCTTCGAGCAACAATAAACATACATGCATACAAACATATGAATATGCCAGCAGATAAAGGCATTACTGGCACTCTTGTCTATTCGAGTGTGTGGTTTAAACTGTGTTAACAGAGGGAAATGCCCTTCCCCATGTCCCCTTGAACCCTGAACATGTATACAGGTGGGTATTTTGCAATGGTGGTGGCCTACCATGTGGGCTGCTGTGTCTGCTATTCTGCTGGAAACAATAAACATGTCAGACAGGCATAATTATTTGAAATAGTGGCAACCTTTAATGTGGACTGCTTTATCTGCTTTTCTGCCAGAGAGAGAGATAACAGCTATCCAAGCCTTTGGGATAGGGTGAACCTGCCAGGCCTGGTGGTTTGTCAGGGCTTCTCATCTGGGACATGGTTTAGGTTACCTGTTGAGCTCCAGTTACTTGAGGGTTAACAGAATTAAAAAGACAGTGAGAGAAAGAAAGAGATGGATACCAGAACAGCAGGGAAAAAGAGCAACCAAGGGAGGTAGAGACAGGGACTACCAGGAGAATAGTGTAACGAGAATTGATAGATGCCTGTGCCTAAAAAACAGATAATATGAGAAACAGAGTTAGAGTGAAAGACTGTGTGTGACAGAGACAGAGAAGAGTAATGGAATTAACTAGTAACAAAATGGGAAACTGACAGAAGAGAATTGTAGCTGAGGATTCTCTGAAATTTGAATAAAGTGTAAGTGCCAGGTGGAGTAAATATACTAGACCTGATTCTAGGTGAATGGATTGATTCATTTAGGGGTGCAGTAGAACAGCAGAATGAAGAAGAAGAATCAGCATTTATATAGTACTTTTTCATACATCACAAAGCACTTCACAAGCAATGCTAGACTGGTAGTGAAGGGACTGAATGTGTGGTGGCGGCCATATCACACATCATCACACACACACACACACACACACACACACACACAGGAAGGGGAATGTTGGCCAGGACACCAGGAATGTTCCCTACTCTTTGCAAAGAGTGCACTGGGTTCTTTTACTTCCACCTGGACAACACCAGGATGGGCAGAAGAGACCTCAGTTTAACATCTCATCTGAAGGACGGCACACCCCAGCAGTACAGCACCCCCCAATGCTGCACTCAGATGCCAGCAATTTTTTGGTGCAAGTCCAATCCTGGTGTGGGACAAGAACCCACGACCTTCTGGTCCAGAGACAGATGTGCTACCAACTGAGCCATGCTGACACCTGAATGAAATGAAAGATATCTAGCACCAGGTTTAGTGCTGGTGCTTTCACAAATAGTATACGTCAATTGGTCACACTTATGCCAAAATAAAAAGTTTGGAAACTTTAAATCATTTTCGTCACTTTTTGTGGTAGGTGCTTTATTTTGTATTTTGCAGTAGAACCATGCATGGGAAAGGCAGGCAGAAATCCTCTTGTTTTCTGTGACTACAATATGTTCAAGGGAAGGGCAAAAACAAAATTGTTTCTGTTACCCAGGAAGGTTTAAGCTCATCTAACTGGAGATCAAATAACCGGAGTTACAGCACATGTACTACGGATCTTGTCAAGATTGTAAAGTGTTAACATGTCATCTATCTCTGAGAAAATAAGCAAAGTGGGGAATGAGGTCTGGAACTCAGAAAGTATGTGCAAGCACACCAGGAGAAAGCTGCCTGTGGTTGTAATTAAGATAAGAGTGAGGAAAATGTGTTTGGAGAGTAAATAAAACCCCACTGTTTGACTTGAGAACTTTGTGTATAAACTGAGTTTGCTGAATTAACTTAATGCATATCTGAGTCTTTTAAGCATTATTAGTTGCTCTGTAGTTCCACAAAAAGGATTAGGATCCCTGGTCGGCTTATTCCACAGGATGTAGAGCCGATGAAAAACAAATCATGGCCAGAGCCAATAGGGCTGCATGGGAGGAATTTGGGGTAAAAATATTGAAAAATACCAAAGTTACAAGCCTGTGTTAGCAAAATAAAATGTAGGCTCATAAATTAGTTTTTTTGTAATATCTGAACACACAATTTTCAACATAGCCTTGTTATGATCCTACCTCATAAAGGAGGGCAAATCAAATGCTCAACTCCTGATCAAATGGTGATTTGTGTAGGGACAGCAAAATCAGCTTTCAGGATGCAAAAACACATTTTGGGCCAAAGCTGAAAAATGACAGCTGTGACATACATGAGGTGCTGTAAAGAAATGGGTATGTTGTAAATTTGAGGTAAATATACTGAAAATTACCAAAGTTACGAGACTGCATTCACAAAATTCAATGTTTGCTCATAACTTTGTTTTATTTTTTTAATATTTGTACACCAACTTTTTCACATAGTCTTCTTATGCCCCACCTCATGAACAAGGCCAGAGACAATTTTCAGCTCCTGCCTGAGAAGTGATTTCGCAAAGGGATTGCAAAATCACATTTCAGGATATGAAAAAAATATTTTTGCTAGGATTTGAAAAATAACAGCTGTAACATTCATAAGGTGCTGTAAACATATGGCTATGTTGTAAATTTTGGGGAAAAATATTGAAAATTACCAAAGCTACAAACCTGCATTCACAAAATTCAATGTAGGCTCATAACTTTGTTGTTTTTTAATATTTTTTACACAAAATTTTCTACGCAGCCTTCTTATGACCCCACCTCATGAACAAGGGCAGACACGATTTTCACATCCTGCCAGAAAGGTGATTTCACACAGAGACTGCAAAATCACCTAATGGTACAGATTTACTTAATGTTACTTGCATTGTTCATGAGGTGGTGTCCCCAAAAAGGTTTGTTGAAAATTTGGGGCAAATTTATTAAAAAATTGCCAAGTTATGCTACTAAGTTCAAAGTCCCTTTGAAATACATTGAGCGACATACCAGATTTCATCTCATGGTCCAGCGTTGAAGAGGGAAGACATGTCTGCAGTCCAGAGAGGATTACTGCATTTGACCCCCGATGGGTAAGTAAGAGCTTGGGGGGGGGTGTGGCAGGTGCTGAGTGAGAGGGTCAGGTGGGTGGGAATACAATGGCCATAAAAGATATTGATGGACTTTATTTTTTTTTACAGTTTTTTTTTTTGTATGATCTTTTTACCTCCCCACACACTCCAGCATCCACCTCTCCTTCAGGCCACCTAGTGCTTCCATGCCTCAGCTATCCTCTTCTGGAGCTCACCCCCACACACACATCACAGCCATCCTCCGATTTGTCCCCAACGTATCCCCTCACTGGGTGAGTCTCTCTTCTCCAAGGGAGAAGGCATCTGGTGACAGGGAACCCCAGCACACTATTTTTTTCCATGGTCCAGAGGCAATGCTGTGGTGGGGGATGCTCCCAGAGGTTCTGAGGAACATGGAGCATGGAGGCCGTCATCCGGTAGTGCCAAAACTGTTTTTCTGGTTTTATGGTTGTCCCTCCTGCTCCATTACATGTAGTACCCCTGGTCTCCACCAAGGGCCACTACTAGAGCGAGATTTCCCACCTACCCACCCCAGGAGAGGAAAGCAGTCTTTCGGAAGCTTGATCCTCTCCTTCCCCAGCCAGCCCCCATTTGAGGTGTGGCATCCAGCGCCTCAGCACTCTGTGCCACCAGGCCAGCTTTTTACAGGTTTAAATAACAAAAACCTATGAGGATTCCTTCCTGCACTGGGGAATTGGGCACCCCCCATGTCATTGTTACATTTTTGAGGGAGCAATGGGGTGGTCGGTACTGACAGGGAAGGTTGAGTGGGGGGAGAAAACAATATCTATATAAAAAAAGGCAACAGTAACCGGGCATGCATAGTAGTGGATGGAGACAGTAGATTGGGACACTATGAGTATTCCAGCACTGGGGAATTGGGTACCCCACAGTGCCACTGGTATGTTTCTCGTGGGGGGAGTGGGGTGGTGGGTGCTGAGTGGGAGGCTTGGGTGGGGGGAAAGAAACAAGAAATATATTAAAAATATTTTAATAAAGGCACAACTAACTGCACATGTGTGGTAGTGGATGAGGGGGTCTATGTGATAATGAAGATCACAGAAAGTAGATTGCTGTTAGGGTGAATGTACATCAATGAAAATAAATTTCGCTGATCTACAATCCCAGTGCACAGCAAAAGGGCACTGGGAACTTGATTTTTTTTTTGTTTATGTAGGGGCTGTGCCCCAGTACCCCCTACTAAAGATTCTCAACTCCAGGGAGGTGCATGTCGGGGGTGAAAATAAAAAAAAAGATATTTCTCGGACCGGCACAAAAATCTCGATGCACCCAGAACAGAACCCGGCACCCTCCCAACCATAGCCTGCTATGAACCCACCATGCCACACAGCCAGCTCAGCAACTCACTGTCGTGCTACACCTCACAAACCCTCCTTCCCCTTCCCCTTCCACCCATCACATGCCGTGCTCACCCTTCCATGTGTGCATATACATATAGCAACAGGATGTCACTATACCCACATTCACCCCCCCAATCAACTATCCCTGAGAACAGGTGCTGCTATTGAGTCACCATTTTTGTAGGTGCTCAATAGAGATCACCCATCTCATGGGATACCTGGATGGGGGAATTAGGAGGATTTCAAATAGTGTAGTGCAACTGTCTATAGAGACAGTGAACAAGGTGTTCACAGATGTGGAGGCAACGGTGTTGTCACTCCAACATGTTGTTGGGTCATAAAGAATGTCCTTTTCTCATAGCAAGAGGTCTGCAGGGCTATACCCACTGCAGCCCTAAAAAGCCATGGTGGGCTTACATAAGTAAAAACACTATTTTGAAATCCAACTCTCTTCCAAACACAGCTCAGAGCTCTTATCATAACCACAGTATAACCGCACAAACACTTTTTGCTGTAAAATGCTTTATAAACTCATTTCACTTCCATCTCAATTCTAATGACACCTAAGAATGATATAAAAGCAAAATGTCAATAATACAGTAGCTGCACTTCATCAAGACATGGTTCTAGTTTTTTCATGATCTTTATAGCATGATAGAGGCACATCCAACCCTTTAATATTGTATGACTTTATACTGCGAGGGGAGTCACAGGTAGAAATGGGTGAAGTCAGCAAACTTTGCTCCGTAAATTAATTTGCAAATTTCATGCAGTTCGTGAAGTGCAATTCATGAATTCTGTGCAATTCACTTAGCATGGATTGACCACAAAGTGTGAAGTTTTGCTGCAAAGTGTGGAATTTCACAGGTGAAATTCTGCATTTTGCAGCAGAATTCTGCACTTTGAGGCAAAAACTTCACGATTCAGGGGAAGTCAACATTCTCAGCTCTGGGAAAACTTTGCGAAACTCTGCAAAGTGGGAATTTTTGCCGCTTCACATGAACTTCACCAGTGAATTTAACCTTTGTCATATCCTTAGTCACATGGTTACATCATTATGAATCCAGCAGAAATATAATCATGTGATCAGCCTTTTGTACAGGATGTAACCTGTCAGCTATTCACCCTTCGTGAAGTTCCATTTATGTTACAGGCAAAGCATGTGGTTTTGCAAAGTGTTCTATGCTTCAGATTTTTTAAAGTGGGTCACTTTGCAAGGATGTCATGAAGAGTGAAGTTTGCAACTTTGCTGCATCTACAGTATATTGACAAGGGAACACTTTGCAACTTATCTAATACTGATACACTGTGCAAGTGTCAGTGATAGCACCTGTTTGTATCTATCAGTAAAAATAAACATCAGTATTAGTTGAGAAAAGATAATGCACTCATATCTTGCAAAATTGTCAATATACAACATTTGTGGCTAGAAGATAAAAATAATATTGGTGGTTACTCCACAGAAGTGGCAGAACTCAGAGTAAAAAGTGATTAGAAGATACTTGTGATTGCTCCATTAAAGAACAAACCCAGCCTATTCTACTTTGTGCCAAAATAGGTAGGTAGAAATGTCTTTAAGAAACCTTTTTCCTTCCCAGCTAGTCTAAGCTGTTCTAGTTTTATAGCCACTGTATCCCTTCAGTCATCTCTCAACTCCTACCCCACTTACCACTGTGTTCCTTCCCTAGGAGGTACTCCATATCTGGACTCAGCCAGCCCTCTTCTCCACTTGACACTTAGTTCAAAACAAACTCCTTCCATAACACAATCTCTCATATATTTGAACAAAAAATACAACTGGCAATATCTGCTCATTCCCTCAACCCCATTCCTTGAGGGCAGGGTGCAAAGAATGTATTTTAAAATGCACTCCATACATTTACAACTAGTTGCCCTACTCTTCCTTCACTCAACATCATCATTAAAAATATCCAAATGTCTACCACAATAAATTTCTATCCATCAACATCCTTAACCCACAATTCCATAGGGTGGCACAATAGACTGTGGAACATGAGCTGCCGCTCAGTTGTCTAAAAATCCTGCAAGTCCCACAGATCAGTGTCAGAAAAGCTGTCAGATGGCCTATTGTTGTTCTGGGGAAAGGGAAGCACGGACTCTACAAATTACTCTAGGCAAACATCAACAGAGGGTCAGACTGGAGCTCATCAAGGTATTACAGCCATGCACTCATTTCCCACCTAATATTACAACATCTTATTCTGTTTTATGTAGTTTATGTTCAATTAGCGGTTACAAGCTTACCAGCTCTCTTAGTTTCACCTTTGCTTGTGTTTGTATTTATTGTTTGCCATGAGATCTGCTTGAGACTCTGTGCACTTTTAATTCAGTTTCCTTGGCTACTTCTGATAGTTCCTTCTCTCCAGGGAGTAACTGATGGCCTCAGCTGCGAATCCTAGGTGGCTATGGGTACACATCAAATGTCTACTAAGTTATATCAAAAAAGTTAATAATAATATGCTCTCTGAGGGGGGTTCTTGCAGCATTTCTTCTACAATGGCAATCCTTCTACAATAGCAAAGGCCATCAACTCACAATACATTAATTATCATTTAAGATACTCCTCCCAATCCACACACCGTATAGCTCACAAATGCTCTCCATCAACCCTACTCACTCAGATCCTTTCATTCAACGTTCTTCCTTGTTCCCAAATGAATCCTCTAAGATTAGAGCAGGCCTTTTCCACCTCCACTCTCTGATTCTGGAACTCTCTTCTATTTCATATATGCAGCTCACTCTCCCACTGGTCTTTTGAAGGGGTACTGATGAAACAACTAAGGGGTCTGCAACTTGCACTTGTACAAAATTGTACTTACTTATATGCTTGCATAGGTATGCACCTTGTTTACTCTCCCTGATCTAATCTTGTTTGGGGTTTTGGTCAGGCTTTGCACATTTGAGTTCTTCTCCCTTCCCACTAGATGGAATCACAACTGTATGGTATTGTGTGCTACATTATATTGTATTCTCTCTCTCTTCACAGTCTGCTTCAGCACAGTTTCTGTGTTTTATTCATTTAATTTTTTATCACAAGTTGCATTGCTAACTTATTCATACTGTTTGCCTTAGCCTTCAGGTTGGCCTGGAATAACTTCCATTTGTTTTGTTTCAGTGTTTAAAATATATTTTCAAACATCTGTAGACTAGCAGTCCATAACGGATGCAACATTAAATGTGCATATTTTTTTTCTTTATGGATTGTTTCTGAGAAAGACCAAATGGCTAACAATTAATGTTATGTTTATTTTCAGTTTTGCTTTTCTATGCTCTGTATTGATTTTTGTTTCACAAAAATTCAATAAATAATTTAATAAATTATTTTTGCATTCCTTTTGCTTAATGATCGTATCTGATTCTTGATTTATTTCTGCGTTCTCTGTTTAGGCATTTGCACAGTTTTAAATATTTTGCAGTAATGAAGTATGCCACCACACTACTTTTGTAAAATTGACCAGTGGCAGGGTATAAATCCTCCACCCAAATACAGAAGGACGCCACCCTGGATATGTTAGCTGGCAAGCAGACTGCAGGCTATGGAAAAGAATAATGCCATCTGTGTGAATGGTCCTGGTTGGACCTGAAGGGGAATAAGGGAATGTCTAAATAAAGTAGAAGCAGCCAGCTCCTAATTATGTAATGAGGAGTACACTGGACTGCAGATCACCCAATTTAAATATGTGTTCCTCAATTGGGGAGACAGAGAGGCCTGTCAAAACCTGTAGTGGTGTCTGTAGCTACAGAAAGAGAGAGAAAGAAAGACTGCTATTACACCAGAGTTGTGGAAGTTTAAGCTGCTGAAAATTCTGTTACAGAAAATTAAACTAAAATTCCACTTGATTTAAATAGCTTGGCTATGTCTTGTATTATGTCTTAATGTTCTTACATTACGTGCTATGCAAAGCTTATACATTGGTCATTTTTGAAAACAAATTCAAGTTTCAGTGAACCTATCCAATTAACAAACTGCTGTAAACTAAAAAAAAAAAAACTTTTAAAAAATTATATGACTTTACAGCAGCATTATATAGCTGCTATTTACATTTTCATTTCTCAACATGAAAAACACAAAGCACATGAAAAATGAAGAAATAAAAAAAAATATATATCAGGAATTATACATGCAGTTCTACCTGAGAAATCATTTGAACAATTGTAGTCATTATAGTGAAAATGTATTTTATAAAGATTTATTATAATGGGCATATATGGAAATAGAGACCAAAATACTGTAGCTTTCTAATGCCTCACAGCATCTTTTGTTTAACATATTTTATTACACTACAGTGATTGCATAGCACTATTCCATTAAATTATATACTGTGGCTCTGTATTGTATATGACATGTTACATTTTTACACTGTTATACTTAATTGTACTCTGTTCTACAATATTTATGGTTTTGTATCTGCTGTCCTTCCCTTATATGCTGGGACATACCTGCAATACATATAGCTCTGTATAAATTTCCTGGCAAAACACTGCAAATAAATACATTATAAAGCAAGTATCATTAAGGCAATATGGACTTCTATATAGAAGGTCCACCATGCTATATTAATGGTTTGATTCTTTCTCCTATAATATAGCACAATGAGGGTTTTTTGTTTTTTTGCAGTGTATCATAAATGGGCAATCATTCTCCTTCTGATTCTTATTTAGAGCAATTAGGGGATCACCTGTAATCCAGAGAAACATTATTTATAAAAATTTTTTTTTCTCATCTTTATCTATTGAATTTTTAATTTAACTCTTTCATGCATTTGTTTATGTCAGTTTTAAATCTTTTTACTGTAGGCACAGTGTAGAGGAAAAAAAAAATCCAGGTTCTGCTCTACTTTTTGATGCAACTGTTCATTTTTTTGAGCTATGAGTTGCTGATTGAAACTGTCTAGATGGCTGCAGTTTAAACAGTTTCTGAGCAGTGAGGCATCAGAGACTGTGAAATTGATTGAAGTGTAGCCATCCAATGCAGCACTTTATAATGGATACAGGAGATGGGCAGTGCAAACCCACAAAAGTCCAAACCAATTATCTAGCTTGGCTCAGCTTTCAAAGCAAAGGCATGTATGAACTAGAAACAAGCTACAGTAAATTATTTCTCTCTCTTGCACACCCATTCTGCAGTATCAGAAATCACATTGAGCAGTGGGATTTGCAATCATATGCAAATACATTTCTGTATTAGAAATGTGTTTGCTATAAATTAATCATATTGTTAAGGCTTTTTTTCTTCAGAATCTAAACTTGTTGGTGTTTTATTTAATATACGCATTTTCAAGAACAAGACATAATTATGTAATCTTTGTGAAAAGAAATATGCAATCTCCTTTTTAGAAAATGTATTCTACAAATTTATTAGCTCTATGGACCAAACCTGGTATAGGCCCATCATTTTTCATGACAGCTATAATCTATTATAACATAGCATGGGTTACTGAAGTGAATTGGTTTACTCTCATTGGTCAGCCTCCCTCATAGTTATTGTGAAATGTGACTGAGGTTCCTACTTTTGTAGGTATTGAGCAATGTCATAGTTTATAGAGAAATGCTTCCTTAGCTCGATATTCCTGTTCTCATAGGTAACGGTGCTTATAGTAATAGTTATCATAATGAGTAACACACAGCAATTACTGTGTTCTGTGCAGTGGTGTATCTCCAGTAAGGTGGCACTTCCCCCCTTGAGTTGGCTGTGCTCAACATTGCTGTCAATCAGCACCATGTCTCCTGTCCCTTATACCACACCCACAGATTGCAATATCCTCTACCCTCACACTAGTTTTAGTGGTGCGACGTGCAGTAGTACTGTGCCACAGATCATCCCTCACTGCCTTGCTCATTCCAGCTCCTCCAGTGTCCCATACAAATCACTCAACACACACTAGTGTTCTGTGATAGGAACTGCTGAAGAAATTTTCTGCTCTGCTGTCCCACTGCATCGCCCTTTAACAAATTGGAGTAGCTGCCCGATCACCGATAAGCAGTACCATGTTGCTCCATACTTCCATTCTACCAAGAACCTCCTCACAAACCAGTTGACCCTCACTGTGCTTTGAGTAGGACAGTGTGATCCATGTCTAATGACTAATGGCAATAGTTCCCCGCTCACACCATGGTCACGTCCATGTTCTATGCTATCCCTTCAAGTAACTGTGCTACCTCTGCAATTGCCAATAACAGTGTCACTGACCTGCACTTTCAACCGTCACATATTCAGACAAAGCTGCATTCTCCCTTGAGCCTGCCCTCTTACCATATACTTATCTTCCTTCTGGCTCCCAACCCAGCAATGGTTCTCTTCACAGTTGTCTGCTAAGTTCTAGGGAAGTATGCTGCCATGCTCAGTATATCACCACTACAACTGTAACCACAGGATTGTGCACCCTGATTCAGTCCTAGGAGAATGTTGGTATTCTGCACTGTGTCCCTCATTTGTTTTGACATAATTGCTCAGTGCTATGTTACTCACTGCTATGGGAGCGACGGTGGCCCACTGAGTGGAGTAATCAGTAGAGTACAGTGTTAAGTGTTGTCCATTGCTGTTAGTTGTCTTTTAACAAATGGAACTGTTGAATAAATAACCAAGTGCCATTGCTATTTGCTGTCTTTTAATAAATGGAATTATTGTATAATTAACTAAGTGCTGTTGTATCTACAGTATTAATGGGCAAGGTATAATTTAACCAAGTGCCATGTGTATCTAGTAATGGGTGAGGTGGCCAGGTTATAAGTAGATCAATCCAAATGGGAGGCGTGGGTTACTGGGGCAATTAATCCATGGCTGAGTGGTTGTCAGCACTCTGCTCGAGCAGCAATCCTTCCAGCTGTGGATTTATTCCCCAGTAACATATGCCTTCCTCATTGATTAATCCTTTTATATTGAAACCTGAGATCATCTTTACTGTAGTAAGTTTGTACCTTTCTTAAAAAAATCATTTAGAGCACAGAGCAACCAAACATAAAACGAAGATATATGGAATAAGAAAATAGCCAGAAGTACCTCAACATTAAATCATTATACTCTTATACGATATAATTCTGATTCAGTCATATACTTTAAGTCATCATTGGACTTAAAGTAGGACAGCACAAATTGTATGTTAAACAGAAGGCATGCCAAGTCAAGAAGCAGCCACTTCTAAATACAGCTAGATAATAGCACCCTTCAATTCTGGGTACAATACTGGGTGTGTAGGGCTAGAAGAAGGCTGTATTGCCAATCAAGGCCATTCCTTCCACTGTTTAGTGGTAATCACTGACTATATTACAACTGCTCATATAAGTGTCTAATCTTACTAAGATGAAGCAGAACTCAACAGCAGAAAGAGTGTGTAATGGTAATTCTGCTTCCAAATGTGCTGGCAGAATTTTTGACAGAATTTCTGATAGCAATTGGTTGATTCATTACTGAATCCGCATGATTACGTTCTTTGACTTGTAGACCCCACTATCCCCTTCTCCCCAAATCAAGATACTCACACAGATCTTGGAGGATATGGCCACAGCCATGTATTTATTGTTGCATAACAATTAATTGAGCACTGTACACTGCCGGGAGGATGCGTAGTATGCCTCTGGGAAGATTGTATAGCCAAGGCACCTGTGCCCTCCCATGGGTGCCACTGTCCTTGCAGCATGAACTGATGAGGTTAAACCATGACCACCTTTTAGTGTCAGAGTCATGTGATCTGCTTTCCTCATGCTGATGGGGGCGACAAGTCCTTTGGGAGACTTGGCCTTGTCTCCTCTTCTTCTCCCATTACCTTCAGTCTGCACTCCTCCCAAACCATCACGTCCAACCCCTCAAGATGCTTGCACAATTTGTTCCTCCTGAACCCATATAAAAACCTGTAAACATGCTAGCCAAACCTTTATCCTACACTTGCTCTTCCTCCCCTACCAACAGGCCCCAGTGAGAGGCATATATTGTCTCATGCCTTACTACTGCACCCCCACAGACTCAATAAAGACTTATCTCTTGATTAACTCTCATGCAAGCTCTGTTGAGCATGGCTACATCCCTTGCATGTAGCCAGTAGTCCTTCAACAGCAAATGCAACCAAATGAGAAACGTATAGGGCCACCAGTCTCTAATGGAACATAGATCTTCCTTCATCATCATCAGCAGGTTACCTGGTTTCCTATGTCCCAGATCCTTCCCTCCTAAGTGGACCAGCAAAATTTCTGAGCTCCTTCACCTGCCAGCCTCCTCCTGAAACAATGGGAGCAATTCTCCCCAGCGCATACCCTTCTTGCCTGAACAATGAATTTGTACTGCCTGCAGTGACATCAATAGATTGCTCCCCAAAGTCTGGCTGGCCACTCTCTTCGCTGCCCAGAAGATGAAGGAATGACCATAGATCCATATGCTTCTGGAACAACCCGGGGGACCTGCAATAGAGAAAAAAGACATTACAGCAAGTGAGGTTGGACATAGCGTATAAATAATGGGGACTTCCACAGCCCCAAGGCTTGGATTTCCTCATCTGATTACCCCAGGCTACTGGCATTCATTGTCGCTCCTGTCTGAAAAGAATGGGTGCCAAACTTTTGCACATCCAGTCCCGCCTGCTGGATGGCCCTTTTTCAGATGAACCAAAACTGATATGCAGACACTGGCCTGCCATCCCCATGCCAGAAAAAGGCCTCCCCCTGTTGTGGGCAGGCTGATAACTATGCCTTGATCTTGTCTGCCACCTGCCAGGAGGACCAAACCAGGGCCTTCAACAAATATCAACATCCCACCCCCTTTTGCTCTGTCTTGGTTTTCCTTAGTTGGGCAAATATGCCATCCAACAAGGACACCACATCTCCAGTCAGCAGGCCAGGCATTTCTCTCATTGTCCCTGGCTTGGTCAATTCAGAGACTCTGAGCACCCCACAAAATTCCATCAGAGACATTGTCTCAAATAGCCCTGCCTTGTAAGAACTTGAGCAAACCACTGGCATTGCTGTCCAAATGTGGGCCAGTATCGCAAGTGTAATGGGACACCTGTCATCCAAGTGACTGTTTACTGACCTTGGCCAGCCTTCCTACATTTTCTACACTTTGAAGGCCCCAGTGTTTTCAGCAAATCCCATCACCTTAGCCACCCATGACAACACTGAGAGATGGTGTCCCACTGTCCCAGGTGACAGGCCTTCCCTTTTAGACCATGTTATGTATGTACACAACTGATCCACTGAAACAGGCCAAATATCTGGCCATCCTGCTACTTACTATGCTGTGATGTAGTGTTCCAGCCCCTGACAGTAGGCCTCCCTTGTTTGTGGATCAATAGAGTTACCTATGCATTTCCAAGTCTTGTGGTCATCACCTCCCACAGGAAAGGTGGGACCTTCCATGGCTGCTGTTCTGCTGCTGGAGCCAATTCCCTGAATCTCTGCTACTGTGAATGAGATAAAGCATCTGCAATTTCTTTGTCAACACCTGGTAAATGACCTGATTTAAAGTGAATGTTCAACAGCATACATTTTCAGACAAAGACTCACATCAAATCCCCCAAGTGTCTGTTTGATCCTAACTGGTGGTTAATGGTATGCACCATGCCCATGTTGTCAGATCTAAAATGAATTTTCCTGTTCGTCAGCCTCACTCCTCAAAGGCAGAGGGCCACAACCAATGGAAAAAAACTCTAGTGGTGTGATCTGTCAGCCCAACCCTACAACGATCCAAGCAGGTGGCCATTGCCCTGCACACCATCCTTCCTGGAAGTATGCTCTGAACCTCAGCCCTCAAGCTGCATCTGTAAACAGCTCCAAAGGTTGGCCTTCCCCCGGATTCTGTCACATGGCCACCCCATTAAAGTGATTCAGGACCACATGCCAGACCTGGAGGCCCTCCAGAACTCATCAGTGAAACACATCCGGTGGTGTGGTTTCTTGCAACCCTATCCCCTCTTTGCCAGGTGCCTCATGAAGGTTCTCCCAGTAAGGATGACTCTACAGACAAAGTTGAGATGACCTATCAGCTGTTGCACATCCTGAAGCATAACCTTCTTGCCCACTCTGCCTTATCCAAAAGACCCTATAGGGACTCCAATTTGTCTGAGGGCAACTGGCATTGCTGTTCCTTTGTATCAATTTCAATGTCAAAAAGGTCATCACTGTCCCTGGGGGCTCCACCTTGCTGGGCCAGTGGCACTCCAAAGCCTCAGTACATGTTCTCAAATGCTACCAATGTCATCCCACAAATTTGGGATTTAGCTGGCCCTAGAAACTGGAAATCATCAAGATAGTGAACAATGGCCTTGTTATTAGCCACCTGCACTGTCATCCAATGCAGTAAGGTGCTAAATAGTTTGAAAACTGTGCATGCCACTGTGCATCCCATTGGCATGCCATTATCAATGTAATACCTCCCATCAAACTTCATGCCCAAAAGGACTCTGTCCTCAGGGTGCAGTAGTAACAGTCTGAAGGCTGACTCAATGTCTGCCTTCACCAACTGTGCTCCCAGTCTGGTCATTCGAACTGTCTCTATCACCCTGGCAAATGATTCATATTGCACCAAATTGTGCCATTAATCTTCTGAATGCAATTGTAGACCAAGTCCCCTTCCTGGTAAGACAGGTGGTTGATCAACCTGAATTCTGCTGGCACCTTCTTGGGTACTAAACCAATAGTGGACACTCTCAAATTGTTCCATGGGGGCTATGTGAATGGTCCACTCACCCACCCCAGTCACCTTTCTTTTGCCAGCTTATCCCAAACCCCATGCTGACAGTCTCTTGCAGACTTCAAATTCACAGCCTCATAATTCAGCCTGGGGCCCAAGTACAGAATCCTAAAGCCCTCAGAAAACCCGTCCATGAGCAAGTGGGTTGCTGTTCTGTCCAGGTGCTGGTCCAGCCACGGCTTAATCTTTTACCCCCCACACTGGGGTGGGCAGTTTTCACACCATGCAGTCTGGGCAGCTTATTTTGAGCACCTTGAAAGCCCCCCCAGTTGAGAGCTGGGATGAGCACCGCATAAAGGGATGCTGATGGTTGCATGCCACGCATGCATGGTGAAACTGGCAATTGAGCCTGGTGAAATTTCCTTGATTTTAAGCATAGCACATTTGTTGAGCTGTACCTTCAGGCTGCTGTGGCATGGCCACCTTGATGAGCAAACCACTGACCATATGTGACATCCCATCCTTGCATGACATCCACCAAGATGAGCATGTCTGTTTTCCCCCACCCCAAGGTGGTGTTCACCTGTCTCCTCTACCGGAACTCTACACTGTAATTGAGCCAGGTGGTACCCCCTTTGCGTCTGTGCATTGGGGAGATGCGGGCGTGTAACTGAACAGCTCAACTCCCTGTTTCTCATCTGACTGGAAGATGGTCATGGCATACACCACAAATGCCACAATCCAATTCTCATACATATGAAGGACCTTGACCTTCTGTTTTTCCTGTTCCCCTGCTTTCTCCTTTATCCCCTCATCCAGATCCATTGGCTGATTTAGAAGGGAGAAAATATCTTCATATTCTTGGGTTCCTAATCTGCTGCCTTACCTTATCAGTCAGATGTGTCACTTCTGACAAGTTGAGCCTTGCGTAAGGATTTGCTGCTGGCGTTACTGCCTGGTTCATTGGCATTTCCTTGCCTGCTGGGGGGCCTGCCTCCATCTCTGCCCTTTTGAGCATCTGCTTCTTGAGCCCATTGGCCAGCTCAGCCATCACCTCAATGAGTTGCATCAGCCATTTGTCTGTCGATGCCCACAAGTTGCCCCCTGCCCAGGTCACTGCAGGAAAGTCATCCATAGACACTCACCTATCTGCCGGTGGCCCCACCCCCTTAGGGGGATATTGAGCCATCAGTAACTGGGCTTCTGTGACTGCAATGGCTTCACCCTCATCTGACCTCTCTCCTCGCTATTCAACTCATAGATACATAGATACATAGACAGTGTCGGCAGATAAGGGCCTATGGCCCACCCAGTCTGCCCATTTGAGCTTGTAAGTTCAGTTTATGTTTTCCTAGAAGTCTGTTGCCCCTTACCCCTGACCTCCAGAATTCCTTTATGTCTATCCCATGCATTCTTAAATCCCGTGATTGTTTCAGGCCCCACCACTTCCTCTGGCAGGGTGCTCCCCTTGTCCACCACCCGTTCTGTGAAGAAATTCTTCCTCACGTTTCCTCTGAATCGTCCTCCCTCCAACTTCATCCCATGCCCTCTAGTCCTGGAACATTTTTACTTAAAAATAGTGTATTCCTGCACCCTGTTCCTCCCTGTAAGATACTTGTATGTCTCTATCATATCCCTTTCTCCCTCCCTCCAGGGAGTACATGTTCAGTTCCTTCAACCTGTCCTCATAGGACTTGTGATGCAATCCATGCACCATCTTTGTTGTCCTCCTCTGAACCTTCTCTACCCTGTCTATGTCCTTACATAGGTAAGGTCTCCAGAACTGTACACTGTACTTTGGTGGGGCCTCACTAGTGTCTTGTATAATTGAATTATGACCTCCCTTTTCCTGCTGGTGATGCCCCTGCCTTTGCATCCCAGCATCCTATTTGCTTTACCTGCTGCCTTGTCACACTGTTTCCCTACCTTGAGGTCATCAGAGATGATAACCCCAAGATCCCTTTCCTGCTTGGTGCATGCTATGTCCTCACCCCCCAACTGATTTATTGTGCCAGGGTTTTTGTGCCCCATATGCATTATCTTGCACTTCTTTGCATTGAATTTCAACTGCCAAACCCCTGACCATTCTTCAAGTTTCTGCAGGTCCCGTCTCATTCTGTCTGCACCCTCTGGTGTGTCTACTCTGTTACAGAGCTTTGTGTCATCAGCAAACAGTGAAATTCTGCCTTCTAGGTCCTGCGCAATGTCACTGATGAAGATGTTGAATAGGACAGGTCCCAGCACTGATCCCTGTGGTACCCCACTGGTCACTCTTCCCTCTGTGGGTGACAGCCATTTCCACCACCCTCTGTCCTGCCACCCAGCCAGTTACCTACCCACCACACTACTGTCCTGTCTACACCCATATTCCCCAGTCTGTGTAATAGTCTTCTATGTGGCACAGTGTCAAAGGCCTGCTGAAGTCCAGATAGGCCATGTCCACTGCCCTCCCTGATCCCTCCCTAGTCACTCAGTCAAAAATTCAGCAGAGTTGGTTTGACATGACCTCCCCTGGTGAAACCATGCTGCCTTGGGTCCTGTAGTCCACTGACAACCAGATGTTCCACCAATCTCTCCTTCAGTAGTGCTTCCATGATCTTCCCCACTACCGAGGTGAGGCTGACTGGTCTGTAGTTCCCCGCTTCCTTTTTGTTCCCACTTTTGTAAAAGGGGACTACATCTGCTATCCTCCAGTCTTTGGATACCTCCCCTGTTTCCAGTGATCGGCTAAACAGGATAGCCAGAGGTTAAGTCACCACCTCTCTTAGTTCTTTAAGGACCCTGGGGTGCACCCCATCTGGCCCCATTGCTTTATCAACTCTTATTACTTCCAGTTCCTTCAGGACCCTTTCTCATGTAAAGAGACTTGTGTCCATTTTTGCACCATTCTCACCCCTCGTACTCCTCACCCCTCACAGCCTCCAGCACTTGCCTCATCACTTGGGTCCCTACCTGTGACCCACTAGGCTATGTCTTACATGCTACCTGCAGTATTTTGCCTGGGGTAGCCTCTTCTCTTTGACTGACCTCTTCTTTGGATCTACCTCTCCAGATGTTGGGCTTTCTACTCCATCCAGGCAGGCCGCCAACCATGCCACTCCTTTTTTCTGATATAATTGCTGAAGCTGCTGTTCTACAGCTGCCAACACCTTCAGCATGGAGTTCTTCTATTGATTGGGCATTTTCCTGAAACAACAACTAAGACCCCCCAAGACATCATTAGTCATTGCCCAAAATTAAGCCAAATTGTTCCTGGCCCTCTTGGACTGGATCTGTCTGGAGATTTATTTATTGTTTTGGTAGGATAAAGGAGAGCATGTTTGGACCACTATGCTAGCCCTTGCTCCAAGACTTACCCCCATGCCCACAGTGCCTGATGGCTGTCGACAGGTGAGTCCCCCATGAACTGCCCCTGGTTCCCTCTTCACTATGCATAATATAAACAATAATGTTGGAACAAGGCCAGAGGGCCCTCCTCCTGTTTCTGGGACCCCTGAAATGTGGTGTGAAGACTGGGCTCTGTGATGCTGCAGTCAACCGGAGGAGGTTCTGAGAATCAATTCCTATAATGATTCTGCCTACTACAATTCCCAAGTGATAAAAATTGTGTGATTATTCATTGATAACTGGGTAATGCCTGCTATACACAATGCCTGTTCCAGCAGTGACCCACGAGCACTGCAGAGATAATATAAGTTGCTCAGAGTCACTCAGTATGCAAGTGGAGATTGTGGGAAACAAACCTGCCCCTTGGATTTACCAAGCTGATTCATGACTCACTACTGTAACTCTGAGTTGTCCTGCCTCATCAGGGCTGCCCTTATACATGGGTAGGGCACCCCCAAGCCTCTAATAGGCAGGTCAGTTGCCAAGACCGGTGGGGCTGTAGCCCCAGATATAAGAATCTACATGAATTTTAAAATTGCCACACTCAAAATGGCTGCTGCACAAAGCCACCAACATCTTAGGTGACCCCTAGTAGAGCTGTTGAAAGGCTCTTGTAGGGAAACATGCATATGATGTATCGATTATATTTCCAAATATATATATATTATATTATATTATATTATATTATATTATATTATATTATATTATATTGTATTGTATTATATTATATTATATTATATTATATTATATTATATTATATTATATTATATTTCTATATATATATTTTACATTGCCCCAAGATAGGCTCTGCCTGAGCCATCCACTTGGTAGCTGTGTGCCTACCCTGGCAGCACAGCGCTGCCATGAGCAAAATGGCCGCTGAGATCTTGCCTCTGCGAGATCCATGGCCTCCAATTTCTGGTTGGCTGAAATCTCATGATCGGCAAGAATCCCGGGGCATGGAACTTAAACTAAGACACCCCAGGAACCCAACCACCAACCACCACTCAGAATGGGCTACCAGCACAATGCCCACACTGGACCCCCCCACACCCATTGCCTACCCCAATGGATGGACCTCCGACTATTGACCCCCATAGAGATGGACAAGTGCAGCAGGCAGCCAGCCACTCAAGAGGAGGACCAGTGAAAAGGTCAGTAACACAGAGTAGATCAGTTGCTGCACTATCTGAGGGGAGGGAGAGGGGAAGGAGGCAAGTTCCATGCTGGCAGGTGGTTTGAACATTTCAATAAGGATCAAGATTAACCGCCAGCTGGAAAACAAACCCTGGGAAAGTGGCAGGCTGGACGAGTGATATGGGTGCTGGAAGAGGCCCCTCCAGTACTGCTGAGCACTGGCCACCCCTCACTAGAAGTGGGACCAAAGGACCTGACCTAGGCAAACTAAATTTGTAATCACTGGTCCCCAGCCTGCAACCAGTGTTGAAATTATGATTGTACAGGATTTTAACCTAGAGATACAGAGAAATGGAGCTCTCAAAGAAGCTCATGGGCCCTTCCCCCATGGTAAAGTAATACAGTTAGCCCTACCTGGCCAAGCTGAACAAGCTTGATGTGTTCAATCCAATGGAAGAAGGAGAAAGAGGGAGAATAGCTGGTCATCCATCCAGATAACCCCTCTGACTCTGCCTCCCAACTACATGCCACCTTCCCATTGGCAGCCATGTGATACTTCGTCCTGGAATAATTCTGGGGCCTACTGACCACACCAGGAGGCATCCTATGCTCTGACCAGGTCCAAGGGGGGGGGGAGAGGGGCCCCAGATAAATGGCCAACTGCTTCAATTCTTGGGCAGCCTCTGTAGCAGATTAATTGGGCAGGCCTTTGTCATTAGTTCCCTGTGCTTTGGTACAACAGTGTTCAACCATCCTGTGGATCATAATTCTGCGGCCATGTCATGCAAATTTATTAAACCAAAATGGCTCAGTTTAATAGAAAATTGAGCAACTTGCTTTGTAGTAGCCCCAGCATGATTCCTATGGTGTGCAAAGTTATCTTTTGGCTGGTATTTTTGTTTAAATCATGGCCTCATTCAGTTATTTCCAGTTAAGTGCTATTCCATCCTGCATAACACTGTAAGTGCAGAATGGTACTCTGGTGCATTGCAATTACGCACCAAAGAGAACTGGAGTGCTATTCCACAGATCATCAAAGAAGACCTATTCATTTAGGGTAATGCTTTTTTATTGATGGAGCTCCATCTTCATATTTTGTATGTTATGCAGATTCGGACCCTAGTGGGTGTTCAAAAGTGAGAGGAAGAAGTCACTGAAGTGTGAAGAGAAGATGTGGGCTGAATATCTTGCTCATTTTCAAAATGTCTGCTGTAACTAGTGTCAGTAGGCAATGAAAGGAGATGCCAAAGAATGTCAATGCACCCATATTCTGCCTGGAGAAGACAAGTATATTCATACAGTAGGTCACTAAAAATGCAAGTGACCTCTTTTGAGAGAAGCGGGTTGACTCTCTGAAGAGATAATGCATTTGGAGCCAGACTGTTGCATCAGTCAGTAATGGGGAAGAAAGACCAGCACAAACTGACAAGCAGCTTAAGCATTAATGGTATGATATTCAATGGCATGAAACACACATGCCTGAGTCCCTCAGTAGGGTAATGACAGTCTCTATCAATAAAAGAAATAAATAGCCAACTGTTGATTGTGTTACAACACTTCCTTATTTTGTTCATAACTAACCGATAAAGGCTCAGTTCTCAAATGGATGTGTATCCATGTAGGAGTCTGCACTGTGCAATGTGGCTGGTGATGCCTTGCACCATGCCCTTCGCTTCATATGCACATCATGTCTATTGCATATCCAGAGCCTTAGATCTGTGCCAACTCTGCACCAGGCCAAGATATGCTCCCTTAATTATACATTTTTTTGAAATGACACTTGTGCCAACACTGTCACCCAATCCCTAACCCTGTATACAGGCTCAAAAGGCTGGAGGCATGGTGAAAGGAGGATGATTTGAGGCTCAGCAGAGTCCTGGCTGCCAGCAGTACAAGGCACATAACCACTACTGCAGGGTTCATTCTTCCAGATGTACTAGCTGCCCTTTCAAGTATGTATATATTTTATTTTCATTTATTTATTTCAAATGTTTTACCAGGAAAGACATTCTGAGCTTTATTTATTATTTTTATTTATTTATTTCAAAAGTTTTACCAGTAAAGATATGCTGAGCTGGTATCAGCTCGTTTCCAGATGCATCCAGGAAGGAGATGGAAACGGAGAGAACAGTGGAAAAAGAAAGTTCAATGTTAGACAAGCAGTAATGTGAATTAGTGTAATAAAATAAATACAATAATTTTAAGCATTGTTTCTGAGCAGTAGTTATGAATACAATAAATTGCAGAAAATCAATAAGAACAATATGTAGTGAGTAACAATGAGGAGGACAGTAGTTGAAAACTAGGGATAAGGGGACTGAACTAGTGCCACTATAGGGAGGAGGGCAGTGAACAAATGGCTGAGGCCCAATTTCAGTAGGAACTGCAGGAATGAGCAGTGAAATCCAGCAAGAAAGCTTTCAGAGTCTGAAGGGAAGGTGCAGAGCAACTAGAAGGATGGGGGATACCCAGAGTTTAAGGAAGCAGAAACAGAAGGGAGCTTGACCCGAAGAGGATTTCACTGTGGGAGAACAAGAATTCATTTCATATTTATTTATTTATTGAAATGTTTCACCAGGAAGGTACACTGAGCAACAGGTTGCTCGCCTCCCAATGTGACCTGGGGGAAGGGGTACAATAGGTATAAGTCATTTTATATTCAAGTTGCAAAGATCAACATAGCATACAATTAATTAAGGCAGTTATTACAAACAGTGTTGCATACATATGTAATTTGTGAGAACAATTATTAAGTGTAAAGATAATGAGCGAATAAGTACTATCATGAAATAAGGGGTGAAGGAGAGAGAGAGAACGAGATGACAGATAGTGCAGATCACAAGGATATAGACAGGATGGAGGCAGTCCAGAGGAGGACAACTAAAATGGTGCAGGGTCTGCAACAGAAGCCACATGAAGAGAGAGTAAAGGAGCTTAATGTGCATACCCTTGAGGAAAGGAGGGAGATGGGGGACATGATAGAAACTTTCAAGTACCTTAAGAGAATCAAAAAAGTCCAAGAGGGTAGTATATTTCAGATAAAGAGATGGCAAGAACAAGGGGACATCATTTGAATTTAAGAGGGGGGATGGCTTAGGGGCAATGTGAGGAAATATTTTTTTCATAGAGAGGGTGGTGAACTCATGGAACGGCCTTCTTGAGGAGGTCGTGGGGTCAAAAACAGTGGGAGAATTCAAGAATGCATGGGACAGACATAAGACAATTATGGTAGGGGGTAGGAAGAGTAGGCTGTTTGTTAACTAGGATCTGCAGCTTATTCAATAGGTAGGGAAATGGGCAGACAAGGTTGGTCAAGCAGTCCTTATCTGCCATCAAAGTCTATGTTTCTATGTTTCAGAGTCATGTCCCAGAGAAACCCGTTCGGATGGGGTAACCCTACAAGGGAACAGAAGACTGAAGTAGGGATTAGAGAGGGAGAGAGACAGAGAGAGAGCGGGAGTAAGTGTGATTAACACCTTGGTGGGAAAATAAGGCCTAACCCAAAAAGAGACCATGCAAAGGGGCAGGACAATTCAGCTGATTGTAAACCCTCCTGCAGTTAGGCATTGTAATTATAGAGGGATAGTGAGAGGGAGGAACTGAGAAATAACACCTTGGGGGATGAGGCCTGATCCAAGGAACCCTCAAGGATAATGGGGACCCTACAAGGGGACTTGGAAGGCCAAGGATAGGTAGGTGAGGGAAGAAAAGATGGCAAGCCTAGGCACTATAGGACCCCTTCAGGATGCTGAGAACCCTGCAAGGGGAATTATGCAGAGAGTAAGATGCAATTGGAAGAAAGAGAGGAGAGAAGCAAGATAAGATGGGAGAGAGCCAAACTATACAAATATCTTGCTGGGGATTCCATCCATATACCCCCCCAACAGTTCTTGGTATGTTCCATTGTACTGAGCTGCCACACGGTAATTAAGGTACCTGACAAGTAAATGGTGTTTTTTTTTGAATGACCCACTTTGATAGAAACTGTTTTTCACTAGACAGAATTTTTGGATGTTGTACCCAAATTAGTGGCTGCTCTTAACTGACATTTAGAGATGCTGCATCTAAATTAGTGTCTGCTTTTAATTGACATTGTTGTCATTTTAGGATGTTGCATGTATACCAGTGTTTGTTGTAAACTGACTTTTTAGCCACTGTCAAGTGGCAAAAACAACAATAGGTGTATCATTTAGTTTCAACAAATTTGTTGTAGTATTTAAACCATTTATTCTCATTAAATCCCTTGGGTGAGAGCCAAGAGGTTTTAATGTATTCCCTTTAGATTGGTTTTGTACCTTGACCCATTCATGCAACATAACTTTCTAGTTGTTTCACTCTTGGGTGACAGCCAAGAGTTAAATTATTATTTCAGGTACAGTACTTGGGAGCTATCCCCACTGGTGGCAGAAGTGGTGATCTCATTTCCCATATATTACTACAACCTCCTTAGGTGAGAGTGAAGGAATCTGAAGACATGGTTTTCCATTTTAGGTGTTCTTCCTCTACAATAATTCTGGTGCTTTATTACAATGTGTTTCTTGGTCACAGTTTTGTTTCTGTCAAGCATTTCTATTTTTTTGTTACATGATGGACTTGACAACATATTTACTTTCCCTCCACCTTGGTCTGACATTTATTCAGTTAATTTGACAAATTCTGTCATGTTGCATAGCACTAAAGTTATTTTTTTTTGTTTGTTTTTCATATTCTAAAAGCTTCTGTTCTCATAGAAAACATTCTAAACATCCTCTATTATGGCGTTACCATTGTTCCATGAGTATGCTGCTTTTTCTGGCAGGTGATACTGAATTGAACCCAGGCCCATATTTTCATTCTTTGATCATCTACCACTCCAATATTCAAAGCATACTACCAAAAAGAGATTTATTGCAGTGCTGGGTTGCTTCTAACCCCCCATCATTTTTGTAGTTACAGAAACTTGGTTAGACCCTTCCATCTTGGATTCTGAAATTAATATTCCCAATTACAATGTTTTTAGATCTGCTAGAAATATACATGGGGTGGTGCTATTATTTGTATTTATTTGTCATTTACTTGTTTTCTTGTGAAAAGTGAAACTATGGGCAATTTGATCAATGCAGTTTTTGTTTCTGTAAGGTTGCCAGGCAAGGAAATATTAATTGGCAGTGTTTACTGTCCCCCTAAACTTAAAGCTACTAAATTTTCAAATTTACAATACCTGATTAACAAACTTGGGGGATTTTCAGCACACCATCCTCTTAGGGGATTTTAATGGAAATTGGTCTTCTAGAAAGGGCCTAAAGTTGAAATCTCAAATTGCACCTGTAGGTTTAACTCAATTGATCTCTGAACCAACATGTTATGATTTAGTAAGAGATGTCTTTTCTCTTCTAGACCTGAGTTTTGTTTCTCCTGACCTCCCAATCACTGCTTCTGGATGTCAAGGGAACATATTCAGTGATTATGCTTTTACTTACTGTTCAATAACCTTTTCTCTTTCTAAGTTTATTCCCAACACTATCAAATTCTGTAACTTTAAAAACTTTAACCTTGAAGCTTTTCTTTCCAGTGTACTTGGTGTTGAGTGAGGGAAGCTATTGTTGCTTACTAATGTTGATGAGGCTAGGGACAAAATTCACTACTATTTATTTTAATTTCAAATTACCATACCCCTTTTTTGAAAAAAGAGTTAAGTCTCGACACACTCCTTGGATAACTTATTCTACCATTTCACTATTAAAGATACACAATAAATTATATCAGAAGTCTAGAAAATTGGATACTCCTTAAACTTGCCAATCTTTTCGAAAATTTTGAAATCACTGCATTTCCTTAGTAAGGAAATCCAAATCTTCTTACTATAAGATCAATCTATTAGATTCCAGATCTAACCCAACAAAATTCTGGCAGCTGGTGGACTGCATGTGGAGACTCCATCTGCCTCAAATATTTAAAATGTTTGCTGCGCTCTATGCTGTGAGACAATTACATGCCGTGGGACTGCTCAGGGCAGTTCAAAATATCTAAACCAGCTAAAATATAATATTTCTGTCTGTGTGACCTGAACAGGGTGCTTATTTGTTATAATTGTGACATTCCCTAGCAACCAGAGAGGGCAAACAGAAAGTAGTGCACCATGGTAGTCCAAAGTAAAACCAGACTACAGGAGAGAAAAAAGGAGCCAAAAGTCTACAAAGCACTACAACAGTACACAGTGCTACCTACAGCTGTGTACTCTACATGTTAAGATGAGTTTACCTTTGTTCAGGAGACATATTGAGGTAGTGATCACATGACCCAGAAGAGCTACATCCAGGTCACTCAAGTTATAAAGCCACTCGGAGCGAGTGGAGCACTTACTTTTGCTGCACTCTATTCTGTGAGACAGCTACAAGCTGTGGGAGAGCTCAGGGCCATTCAAAATATCTAAACCAACTAAAATGTACTGTTTCTTTGTGCATCACCTGAGCAGGGTGCTTGTTTGTTATAATTGTGACATTGCCTAGCAACAACAAAAGAGGGCAAGCAGTAAGTGGTGGAGTATGGTAGTCCAAAGTAAAACCAGACTACAGAGAGAAGGAAAGGGTGAAAAGTCTTCAAAGCACTTTATCAGTATGCAGTGCTGTCTAAATCTGTGTACTGCACATCCTAAGTTTAATTTTTGTTTACTTTTGTTTAGGAAATATATCAGGGTAGTGATCATGTGACCTGGAAGAGCTATATCCAGGTCACCCAAGTTAAAAAGCTGCTTGGAGTGAGTGGAGAGTGCTCGGGTAGCAGATTGCATGATTGTCGCTCATGGAGACACGCACGGAGACTGATGTGTCAGTGTATGTCTTGTGTGTCCTGTGGGGACTAGGGAATTGGGGCAGAATGCTATCAGTGTACAACAAGTTAGTGACACATGCTCTAAAAAATAAAAACCTACATAATGTATCTTTACCAAGGCACTAGTGGAAACTACTTAAAAGCTCTACTGAGGACTATTGTAGTCTTTTGAGGTCTATGGAAACCATGGAGGGTAGTAAATCACCTCACAAGTTTTTGAATAAACTATGTATTAAAGGCACCTTCAGTAAATTTTGCAGCTGTCATATGTACTCAATAAATACACAGGTCCCAAATATGGAATCTTACAAATGTCAGAAATGTGAGGACATGGGGCAACTACTAAATGAATTAATTTCACTAAAAGTGCAGCCTAAAGCTAGTGAGGTGGGAACACCTAGTCATGATACACTAGAGAAAATAAAGAGTGAGAGTCAGTATGGAAATGGCTCCTCAGAGGAGGAGGCTGTTTTAAACATGAATACAGGGGGCATGGTAGACATGGAGGACTCTGACTGGGCCACAGTAAGCAAAATACCTAGGAAAAAGGGAAGGTGTGCATTAGGTAACGAGCAGCTTGCTCTGTTTAACAAATATGCACCTTTAGCCATAAATGATGATGAAACTCCAGCTGCCATAAATGCAGATGCAGATAACAAAAATCTTCTAGTCATTAGGGGATTACATACAATGTAAAATGTATAGCATCATCTGTGGTACTGATTGTTTACCTGGGGCTCGAGTAAAATATATCAGAGACAATCTCCCTAGAGTTATGGACAGGCAAGAACATAACCAAATTATCATATTACATGTGGGAATGAAAAATGTTGGTAAAGACCATTAAATGATATTGTAGAAGACATAATGGACCTGTGCTCTATGATTAAGATTGGAAGACAGACCCCTATGATATCTGACCTACTATTGAGACTAAACTGCAACAAAGAAAAAACTTTACAATATAAGTGTGGTTTCTGGTAAACCACACCTCACTAATGGCTACTATGTCCAGTTTAGCCTCTGTCATTATTTCCTGCAGGTCTGGGATTTTGTTTCCCAGACTGCGAGCATTTGTGTTCATGATTTTCCATTGGCCAGATTTCGGTGCATTAGTTGTTGAGCGAGGTCAGGTGTTTCCCCTGTGCGTTGTATGGGGAGACGGACCTTTTTCCTTACCTGGTGATGCAAATGAACTACAAACATGCTGAACTCCTGTTCGACCACTAGCTGAGGGGGGAGGGGTGTTCTTCCCATTCGACGTATGCGGTGCTGCACCCCTCTCCTCATTTGCTAGTTTAAATATTCTGCAAAGATGTCAAACTTCTGCCCCAAGTCACTGACACCCTCCTTAGTCAGATGCAGTCCATCAAATTTAAAGAACTTTCGCTCCCAAAACTGTTGCCAGTTCCCTACAAATTTCTTTCCTTTTTCCTGGCACCAGCCCTTGAGCTACATGTTTAGCTCCCCTATTTCCCATTCTCTGACCTTCTGTCCATCTGTCCCCCTGTCCCAGACTGGCAGGATCTCAGAGAAGGAGATACCTGACAAAATGGATGATAGTTTGTCACCCAGCCTGGTCAGGTGTTCCTTAGTCCCTATAACTGACCAGCTGGCGAGATTGTTAGTCCCTATGTGTACCAGGATGTCAAAGTTTTCTCCTGCTTCCTGAACAATTTTAGCAATGCGGTCAGTGTCTCTCAACGCTGATGTACCTGGGAGACATCTGACCATTACCCCTGGCTGGAGATATGTATCAACTCCCCGAATCATGGAGTCTCCTATGATTGGAAGTTTTTTGGATTTCCTTTTTGCTTTTTTTGTTTTGGTTTCTGTTTTGGGTGAGTTTTGTTGTGCTAGCTCCTGTGCTGCAGTGTCCTGCTCTGCAGTGTCCTCTGTCCCTTTGTTTGATTTCAGAGATAGAGGCAGATAACTGTTTGTAGTTTTTATATGGTTTGTGGAGGTGATATGTTTGAGAGTGCCGAGTGATGGGGCACCTGATTTGCCCCTCCTATCCACCTGCCAACCTCCAGGACCAACTACCCTCTGCGGTCGAGGTGCTTCTGTTGGATGTTGGGGAAATGGCAGATGGTTCTTATAACATATTTCTTCTTGAATATGCAATTTGAGGCTCGCAAACTCAGCCCATGCTGCCTGGAGCTGAGCCCTTATATCTCCAATGGCCCAGCATGTAGGACAGTGTCCCAAATCCTGTAAAACTGCCCTTCTGAAAAGTGTTCTGCAGTACCTGCAGTTAATGATATCCATTCCAGACAAGTTGCTGGGTTTATAACCTGGCTGAGTAATTAGAAGGGAGATAATGAAAGTAAAAGTTTGATTTTGTGTTTTTTTTTTGTTTGTTTTTATATAACTTGTGATAACAAGTTAAATTACTAGTGCCCCTGTAAATGAGGTCACTGTGTGCATACCCCTCTGATCCAGCCCTTCCTGCTTTGCAACAGGAAATGTCATGACTGTGCTACCCTATAAAAGGAGTGTAGTGTGGGGTGGTTGGGGATGGGAGTGGGTGGCTAAGCCCTTCCCCAGCTGAAAAAGAAGAACCACGGATGAATGAAACAAGGAGGTAAGAGCAGAAATAATCAGCCAGCAACAAATGCAGTAGCCCTGAAAGCTTATCCTAAGGATAGATAAAACTGTAAAACCTGTAAAGCACCACCTGTAATAATTTCACAGAAGATATATCCTTTAAGAAACACGTTGCTACAGAGAAAAATAAAGCAGTAACAGAAGATATACCTTGCAAAAGGCAATTTGAATCAGAAGATTACAGCAGTACTGTGTAAGCACACACCTGTAGGCACACCCTGTAATAATACAGCAGAAGGTATACCCAGCAACAACAATTTGAATCAGAGAAAAGCAAAGCAATAAAATGTTAGCCACAAACAGTAACAGTCTCTGTGAGTACAAAATAAAAATAACAACACACAGTAAATCGCCTAGTCAAAAGGATCCTTAATCTTTTTCCTTGCTCTGGTAAGGTTATTTGCTTTGTCCTTTCAAGCAACCTAGAAGAAAAGAGCTCAGGTGAAGTTAGGTGCCTTGGCCAGCAAACCTAGTCTTCCACTTTGGCAGCTTAGATTCAATGCAAAGAAATGCATACTTTTGACCATTCCTCCAACCTTGCCAAGTCCTTTCTCATCCTTTCCACCCCCCTTGTTTATCAACCCTGTTGCAGATCTTTGTGTCATCTGCAAAGAGGCATACTTTTCCTTCCAGTCCCTCTGCAATGTCACTTATAAAGACATTAAAAAGGACCTTACCCAGTACTGAACCCTGTGGTACCCCACTAGTAACCCCCCTTTCTTTGGAGTGAACTCCGTTTACTATTACCCTCTGTGTTCTGTTGTCCAGCCAATGTTTTACCCAGGCTACCACCCTGGGACCCACTCCCAGGCTGGCTAATTTGTTTATTCATTTTTTGTGTGGGACTGTGTCAAATGCCTTGCTAAAGTCTAGGTAGGCCATGTCCACAGCCCCTCCCTGGTCTACTACTTTGGGCACCCAGTCAAAGAAATCTATTAGATTCATCTGACATGACCTTCCTGCTGTGAATGCATGCTGCCTTGGATCCTGTGCTTTGCTGACCTCTAGGTACTCAACAATTCTTTCTTTTTTTCAGAAGTGATTCCATCATTTTCCCTACCATAGAGGTCAAGCTAACAGGTCTGTAGTTTCCTGCCTATGCTTTGCTCCCAGTTTTATGAAGAGGAATCACATCCACCCTCCTACAGTCCTTAGGTCCCACACCATCCTCCCATAATTTGCTAAAAAGGGTAGTCAGTGGGGTCACTAGTATTCCCTTTAGTTCTTTTACAAATCTGGTTGACTCCCATCAGGCCCCATAGCCTTGTCCACCTTCAGCTTTAGGAGTTCTTTCAGAACCCTTTCTTCTTTGAAAGGACTGATATCAACCCCTCTATCCAGAGTGCTTGTATTGATTGGATTAGGTACCTCCCTTCCTTTTTTGTGAATACTGAACAGAGTATTCGTTCAGTATCCTGCTTTTCACTGTCCCTTTCTGCCCCACCCACCCTCCCTTTATTAAGCCTCACTATCCCTCCCTTGGTCTTTCTTCGCTCCCTAATGTACCAATAAAAGGTTTTATCCCCCTTCTTAACTGAGTTGGCTATCTTTTCCTCGGTTTGGGCCTTTGCTATTCTGACTGCCTTTCCCACTTCCTTCTGCTTTAACTGGTAGAGTTGTCTGTCCTGCTCCTTCTGTGTTTCCTTATAGTTCCTGAATGCTATGTTTTTCTCCCTAACCTTCCCCACCACCTCTTTTGGGAACCATAGCATTTTTTTTCTTTCATTTTGATTTGTTGGTTTGCTTCAGACAAAGATTAGTTGCCTCTGTGATGGCAATTTTGAAGTTTCCCTTCACCCCTCCTTCCAGTTTGTTTGCTAATGCTTTTCTGAGGCAGTCTCCCATTTTTACAAAGTCAGTCCTCCTAAAACCAAGTACTCTCACTTTTATATGGCTTGACTCTGTGGCAGTGTTTATCGTGAACCACACTGTTTAGTGGACGCTTGTTTCCAGATGGCTACTCACTTCTAGATCTGAAATGCTCCCTCCATCCTCATTTGAGAGTACCAGGTCTAACACTGCTCCCTCCTGAGTGGGTTCCAACACTAGCTGTCTGAGGCATGCCCCCTGTGGGGCATCAAGAGTTACCCTGCTCTTGGATGTGGCTGCAGCAAAGGTGCTCCAGTTAACATCTGGCATATTCAGGTCTCCCATCAGCAATGTATCCCCTTTTTCTGCCATCCTAAGAATGCCTTCTATCATTTCCTTGTCCATTTCCTCCCCCGTGTGGACTGTGGTACCATTTCCAGTCTTCAGGGTCACCCACAGTGCCTTCTCTCCTCCCTGTTTACCCTTTAGTTCCATAACTTTGATCCCTTCCGTTACATAGAGAGCTACTCCTCTTCTACCCTCCATGTGCGTCCCATAGATTGTGTACCCTGGTATGTTGTCATCCCAGTCATGGTTCTCTGTGTACCTTGTTTCTGTGACTGCCATGATATCCAGGCATCCCTCTTCCATCAAGGCCACCAATTCAGGGAGCTTGTTGCTTGTTACCTAGAGTACGGGCATTGGTACTCATTACCCTCCGTTTTTTGATGGCCTTACCCTTTATGCCCCATCCCTGTCCTTACTGCCTTTGCCTTTTTCTCCATTTACCCCTGTCCTTCTCTTTATTGACATCTCTATCTAGGTGTTTACCTCATTAACTATCCTGATTTTTTTTTTGGGGGGGGGCTAGTATTTCCCTGCTCCTTTTCAGTGCTTCCCCCCTTTGCTAGTTTAAATGCTTGCCAATGAAACATTTAAACCTATCACTCAGGATCCTGGTTCCCCTCCTGGACAGATGCAGACCATCATTCCAGTATAGGCCTGCATCCCTCCAGGTGGACCCCCAGGACCCAATGAAGCCAAAGCCCTGAGCTCTACACCAGTCTTTCAACCATTGATTGAATCCTATGTTGTGGAGCACCTTAGCCTCACCCATGCCATAGACAGACTGCACCTCCGAGAAGGTTACCATGTGTGCTACTTGTCCAAGGCTCCTCCCCAACTCCACAAACTCCTCCTGCACTGTTATGATCCTTTTCACAGCCAGGTCATTTGTCCCTAGGTGGACAATGACATCCAGCTCCCTCCCCCATGCAGCTGCTACTGCGATCCTGAGGATTCCCTCCCAGTTCCTCCAAGCCATGGTGCCAGGCAGGCACCTAAACCCCCAGTTCTACCCTCCTAGCAATGGAGTCCCCCACCAGGAGTTGTTTCTTTTCCCTGCGATGTCTCATGCCACCCTCCTGTGGGTCTCCTTTGTGGAGGTTCCCAGCATCATCCTTGGTCTCCACTGTGGGTGCCTGCATAGAGGAACCCTACTCTGTCAGAATGGTGTATGAATTGTGGAGCAGTACAACTGGCAGGATTCACCTCTGTTCCACCACCCTCATTCTCCCTGAGCCCACTGTGGTCCAATCGCTCCTTTTTCTTGGCAACCTCTGAGGCAGTTGCCGTGGTTCTGGTTGTCTCTGGGTGGGAAAGGAGGTCCTCTGAATCCTGGCTAACTCAGCCTGGAAATGAGCAACCTCATCCCTCAGCCCAGAGAGAGGTACCTGCAGATAAGACAACACTGCATCTTCCAGAATGTCTCCCAGAAGACTGCTGCTGCTGCACAGCCACTGAACTGCACTGCACCACTCCCATCATGTCTTATTTGTGGCCCCTCAACCGTGGTTTTGTATGCTTACTCTTTTCTCTCTCTATTTATTTTTTTTTTTTCCTCTCTACTTTTCTACTGGCTCCGTGCCCTTAAAGCTCCTCTTCTTCATGTTCTGGGACAGGAAGTTCCTATATTCCTCAGTAATCTCCTTCTTACTTGTTCAGAGTCAGACCTCCAGCAGCTTGGGGGGGGGGTGGATGGAGAGCTAATCTTTTCCTTCTAGGATGGTGAGTCTTTTGTGCCTCTGTGATCACTCTATTCCTGCTCCCAAACAGGAAGTTCCTGTTGTCAGTCAAATCCTGTGCCTATAAAGTAGAACTAGCTAAGGTGTGTGTGAGGGAGGGAGGGAGGCTATATAGTCCCAGTAGAGTAGTAAAGTTCTAACAGCACCTCCTTTCTCTTGTTGTACTCTGCCAAAAGCTATCTAGGGCAGTTTTAAATCCAAACACCTTGCTTCCTGCTGCCTCAGCCACTCGCCCTAATTCACAGTTCCCTTCTTCACCTAGCTAACTGCACATATCTTCACTCAACTCAGACAAACACACTAACTCACTTTTTTGTTTGTTTGTTTTTACTCTCATTTGAAGGACCCAGTAGTAGAGTTCTAGTTCTTAAGTCCCAGTAGAGTAGTAAAGTTCTAACAGCACCTCCTTCCCCTTGCTGTTCTCTGCCAAAAGTTATCTAGGGCAGCTTTAAACCCAAACACCCTGCTCCCTGCTGCCTAAGTCACTCCCCCAAATTCACAGTTCCTTTCTTCACCTAGCTAACTGCACAGATAACAGTTCCCTTCACCCAACTCAGACAAACACACTAACTCTTGTTTATTTTTACCCAAACTTGAAGATCCCAGTAGTAAAGTTCTAGTTCTTAAGTCCCAGTAGAGTAATAAAGTTCTAACAGCTCCTCCTTCCTTTTGCTGTTTTCATAAAAAAAAAAAATCACTGTACTCTTCCAACTCAATTAAACTGGATGTTTCCCTAATCAAAACATCTACATCTATGGCTCACTCTGATTTTAAAACAGTAAATCATCAAACCCCAGTTTTTCTCTCAGACTATTAGTTTCTACTCACAGTCACAACATAACAGAAGTTTCCAACAGGGGTTTACTTTTACCTAGATATCATTCTCTTTATGGAAGAAACTGATTTGCCTTCTATGCTCCTCTTTGCTGGAATAAACGTTCATGAGTTATGAAACTCCTGAATACTACTCATTTTTAAACATAATCTCAAGAAATGTTTTTACAGGAACAATCCATTTGTGTTACTTACTGGATAGTATTTAAGTGTTTATGTGTTATTATGTACTGTATGCTATTAATTTTATCACTTTTGACTCCCCACCCCCCACAATTAAAAACAATCACCTAAGACCATCATCCATAACCAGCTCTCCCTATCTTGAACACCCACTCCATACATGCATTCCTCTCAATTCCCCCACCTGGCATCCTACTGCTACCCTTTCTCAACTTGGAGCTCATCCACAGGCTCCATTTCACCCGCACAGCTGCTCATCAACATGCACACAGTAGCAGGTGGAAATTATATAAATCCTCAAAGAAACTCTTCTTCCTCTAACTCCCCCTCCTACTATCTGGAGACATCCAACCAAACTCTGGCCCAATCCCTGAAACTCCCACCCAGTGAAAGGTCTAACCATTTTCCACCTCAATGCTAGGAGTCTACTCCCCAAGATAGACCTCCTTAAAGTCTGGGTATCACAGCACTCCCCAGCCATATCATGCATTACTGATTCATTGCTATTGTACCGAATCCCAGACACCTTACTCTCTCTGCCCAGCTACCACCTCCTACGGCAAGACTGCTCTAAGCAACATGACAGTGTTGCAATCTACTACCACCAAAATCTATCAGTCTGCCTTATTACCAGTAAAGCAGTCTCTAAGACCCATAAGCTCCTCCTTATTGAGATGCTACCCCTGTCTTCTCTCCCTATCTTCTTTGGTGTGCTTTAATCTTCTCCTAAAGCTTCCCCCTTATCTATGGTAAATATTATCTCCTCCTTCTTATCCACTGTCAGCTCAGGCGAACTCATCTTGCTCGGACATTTACAGTAAATCTGAACTTAAACCTATCACTCAACAAATACAGTCTCTCAACCTTCACATGCTCATCAATGAACACACCAGACCCGACCCCCACTCCCACAACCACACCCTGCTGAACTGGATCTTATCCTTACACTCGCATCATATCTCCTCTGTTGGTACTCTCCCAAACTTATTCAATGATTACCACATGACCTACTGCACTCGCAAACTCCAGCTCCCCCACTCCCCCTCTACTTACTACTGGACACATTCCACACACTCCCTAAACACTTGTTATCTTCTACACAATCTTGCATTCTCAGACTGGTCCCTCTTTTACACTGCAACAGATGTCAACACGGCACTCTCCCTCTTCTGCCAGATATTAAAGAATGTGTGGAACAAACAAGATCCCTTGCGTAAAGGCTGGATGAGACACTTTCAACACCCGTAGATTATCCTTGACATCATCAAACTCTACAACAAATGTGACCATTTCTGGGATCTCTACAAAGCATCTCTATCCCCAGATGACCTCTCATCCTATCATGCCCTAAGAAACGCATGCACCAAAGCTATTACAGCAGATGAATCCCACTATTTTAAGAATGCTCTACTTAAAAACCTCAACTCCCCCCATAAATTTGGGCATACACTTTGCTCCTTTCTTAACTCCCCACCAAGCTCCTCCTCCTCCCCCTCCCTCCTCATCAGCCACACCTGAGTCTCTGACCCTCTTACTGTTGCCTCCACCCTAAATAATTTCTTCATGACCTGTGCCCTACCCTCCACCTCTGCCCACCCCTCCTCTCCCCAGCACTGTCCCCTATCTCCTGATCCCCCCGCAAGGCCCCCTACAGTACCATCTTGTCCCCTTCCACCAATGGCTTTCACTTCTCCCCTGTCACAGCCCAGGAGGCACTTCATGCCCTCCTATCCTGAACCCTCGTAAATCCAGTCCCAACAGGATCTACCACCTACTATCTCAAATCTCTTCCCCAAGCCATATCCCACCCCCTGTCACATCTTTTTAATCTCTCCTTCACCCTTGACTCTTTCTCACAGGCCTGGAAATCTGCAAAAGTAATCCCACTTCATAAAGGCAGAGACTGGGCTTAACCAAGAAACTACCACCCCATCTCCCTCCTCCCTGTCTTTGCCAAGCTAAAAAAATCTTTTGTCCTAACCAGACTCCCCATTTTCTCACCACCTCATATTTCCTATCCCCTTACCAATCAGATTTTAGAAAGAATCACTCAACCGTATCCTCTTTACTCTGGGTGACAGATGCCATCCTCACTGGTATGGATATAGGCCACCTCACGTCAGCCATATTTATAGACCTAGCCAAGGCCTTTGATTCTGTGTCTCATCCACTTTTGCTCACCAAGCTTGAACTAGCTGGACTCTTCCCCCCATATCACTCCAATGGTTCTGCTCATACCTTTCAGGCCGATCCCATTGCATCCAGGCTGGTGATACTCTCCCACCCCAATCTTAGTGGGCATCCCATAAGGCTCTATCTTGAGTCTCATCCTCTTTTCAATTTTCCTCAATGATCTCACCCTCATGTGCCATCACTCCCACATTCACCTACACGCAGACAATACCATCCTCTACACTTCTGGCCTGTCAGCCTCTGAGAAATCCTCCCTTCTACAAGCAGATTTCAGTCATGTCCTGAACTGGTTCCAGGACAACCAGCTAAAAGTAAACACTACAAAAACTGTATCCATGAACTTGAGCACACCCCAAAAACTTGCCATACTCCACCCACCCATTCTTTCTCCACTCTTTATGGCACTACCTTAGACATAATCATAGCTTACAATTATGTAGGTGTCTGGCTCGACAGCCTCTTAGATTTCACCATGAACATCAACCACATTCACTCCAAGCTCTGTCCCAAACTTTGTGCACTGTACAGAAATAGAGATGCTGTCTCTCTCCCCATTCACCAGATCCTCTTCACCAGGATGATCCTTCCACTTTTTGATTATGTAGATGTGGTTTACAGGTCTACCTCTGCATCCACCCTTTCCAGATTAAATGTCCTTTTAAATGCTTTTTGTCATTTCACCTTAAACACTCCTCCTAGGACTCATCACTGCACCCTCTAGCATTCCTTATCACTGTCCTCCCTATCCTCCCATCATAACCACCACACTGCCATTATCTCGGCAAAGTATGGTTTGGCACACTCACTCCCTACCTTGCCTCCCTCCTATCCCTCTCCCTGCCAACTTTCTATTGCCTCTGCACATGGGATCCCTGCTCCTTCACCCTTCCACGACCTCACTCAACTCTGGAAAGACTACCTTCTCCTTCCATTTCCTGAAACTGTGGAACTCCCTCCCCTCCTCTCTCTGAATCCTACCATTGTTAAACCTCTTTAAAATGACCCTTTACCACTCACCACCTCCACTCTGCTCATGCCCACTTGTTGCCTAATCTTATGACTCCCAAGTCCCTAAAATGACCCCCTGATTCTTTGCATCTTGTTCAAGCCCCTATTGTTTGTAGTACCTGCTTGCCTGCACTGCACTTTTCTGAGCCACCTAAATTGGTGGCAACCTGCTTCTTGCACTGCTACTTCACAGTATTGAATTACCAGTACCATGCACTTCCCAGGCAAAAATGTTTTTCTTTTTCACTTTTTTGCATTCTTGCTCACTTGCACTGTCATTACAATGTATGTATACCTGAACCTTGTTACATGTATCTGCCTCGAACCCATGCCTGTATTTGAATCCTGTTCATGATTTGTGCTATTGTGTTTACAATTTGTCTCACTGTAATCTGTCAACACCATGTATTTTTTGATGAATTTGTACCTCCTCTTCCCTTCTCCCTGGGTTGCACTTGAAAATTACCCTCAGCTCAGTGTGCCTCTCCCAGTTACCAACTTTCAAGTAAATAATAAATAAAACGTATAAATGAATTTCCACACTTTGCGATAAAGGATTTTCTTTTACCACAGACTGCAAAAAAAGGAACTGCGAAAAGGGATTTTTAAGATAGTTGTTTCTTTGTCACTACACAGTTAGAAAACAGCTTGTTTCTTTTTCTGAAATTTTCAGGGTACAAGGGGCTTGCTCCACAGATATGCCTTTTGCTGGTTTGGTGAAAATATATTAATTTGGTGTAGAGTTCTGCAGGGTTACATTTTGGTTTGTTTCCCACGGGATAACATTGTAATGGGAGGTGTACACAGTCATTTGTTTGTCAGGCTGCTATGAAGACATGGTTAGTGGTTCACTTCTGCAATTTCCAGGATACAGACCACTTGCCCTACCAATGTGCCTTTTGCTGATTTCATAAAAATATATAAATCTGGTTTTGAATTACAAAGGTTTCATATTTTCCTGTGTTTTCTATATTAGAACATTGCAATGCAAGTTGTTTCTTTGGGTCTGCACACTATGGCATTGGAGCACAGTGCATTTCCACATGCAAATATGGATACCATTAAGGACTGATTGGAGCACAGAGCCCAGAGGGCCTTGCATTCCCACACAGACATAGGGATACAATAACAATGTTTTAAACATGCTAGATGGATGGCATTGTGCACTTCCACATGTAAATATGACTACCATTATGGAGAGGTGGGAGTGCAGGCCTTATCCATACATGACAGTGGAGGGCCCAAGGGCCCTTCACTTCTCCATGCAAATACACAGAGGATAATTTGAGTTTTCCCAAAAGAAAATAAGGATATAATTACAATCTCTCAAAAATTATGGATGGTTGGGAGAGCAGGGCTCTGAGCTTCCACCAGCAAATAAGCCTACAATTACACTTTCTCAAAAAGTAACGAAATTCTTTGCAGAAAACTTTGTTAATGCACCATTAGATTTCCAGCAATAAAAGTTGGGACATGCGGTCTTAAGATTTCAAACCCTAATGCTCACTCCATTCTTCTATACTGTACCCATCTCAGCTTACTTACTCATGGAATGGGGTGAGCAATAGGGTTCTCAACCCCAAGGCATACACCCACATCTGTTCCTGCATGCAAAGTGGGGGTGGGGTGTTAGGGTTGGAAACCGTAAGACCACATTTCTCAGCTTTTGACATTGGAACCCTAATGGTGCATTAGTAAAGTTTTTTTTTTTTTTTTGCAGAATATATATATATATATATATCTCAAAGTGATCTATTTATATTGAGGGTGATAGATATGTTTTGGTGTATTATTAAAGTACTATTCCTTTAGTCACCTGTGCATGGTCATTTATTTGTCAATGTTGGCATTCATTGAAACAATCTTTATGACCACAGTGAATATTGGTGATATGATTAATGATGGACTTCCACTTCACCACTGCCAGAGCTCCATCACCACCACTGGAGCTGGCGTACCAGTAAATGTAGTTTGCCATGGATTTATACCATTCAAACATGATTTTGCAGTCTGTTCTCCTTAGCCTTGAGTTTGTTCTTGATACCTTTAGCAGGAAAAGATATCAATTGCTTACTGAATTCAGGAAACCCATTACTGTAATATTAGTCTAATTTCTACATAAATTCAGTCACTAACCTTTCACCATGTGCCACACATCACACAAGATGCTTTATGTGTGGCTTTTGTTCCTTAATGAATTTTTTGACACCAACGTGCTGATCCATTGTGAAGCTAACAATAGTGACACTGGCATACTCCAGTTTATTAAGTCCTCTTTTTAAACCTTCCAGCTTCATAACATTTGAACTTGTTACTTAATTGCTTTAATTGGAGACAAATCATTATTTCAGGATTTCAACTGACATTGCTTAACATAGTCGGTGCCACATTAGGTAGACATGGTTAGTATGGACAATCCCTTTCCATGGACAAAGTCTAGCTTCCAAAGCAAAACTACATTGCTGCAATGTAAAAAAACCCTGGCTAATGCAGACTATGCACTTTGCCTACCGTGGACAGTAAAATACAGCAAAAGAGCTAACTTGTCAATGACTTGCAATCTGCCAGCTTGTCAGTTTCTAGGCAGCTCAATTACTATATGCATTAAGTGTTAACGAGGTGCATATAAAAACCTGGCAAGTCTATTATCACTGCTCACACCCTGCTCATACCATTAACCTTTTATTGTCTGCTGACTTTCTCTATTCCGATTAGGAGAGAATGACCCATAACCCATGCAAGAGCAAGATGAAGTTGCTCAGGTTCTGTCATCTATGCTGCCATCTCCCATCCCACATGAGGATAGCACTGAAGATGGAGAGGAGGAAGTTGAAAAGAAAATCTGACAGTGTTCACCGGTAATTTTAGAAAGGCACTATATGTTCTTCATCTGGCAAAATCACAATGGTTCAATATCCAACCTGACTGGGACCTCCTTTAGTGTACAGAAAAATAATGCCAAAAGTATGAATCCACACCATTGAAGCAAACAATAATAACATATTTTTTTAACAAACAGGAAAAAACAAAAACTAAAAGTTTTAAATCACCCACACCACTCCCCAACATTTCATGCCCCACACACCAAGCACTGAAAGCCCTGAACAAATAAAGGCAAAACGTATAAAGCACAGCACAATACAGCACTATGAAGCACAAACACACTGAAGAAATATACAATGTACAGTACTGAACAAAAAAAAAACACAATACATGTAAGCTTTTACCTTAGTGCATGCTCTGTATTAGCACTATGTAACAGTGCAAGCTGTAGCAAAGCTGTCATCTCAGTTTTCTTTCCACCAGTAATAGCAGACAGTGCTTTGGGTGGACAATGATCATGTGAACAGAATTGTCCACATTAAGCAGCATGTACTGTACTCTCAGAAATGCATCACAGGTTCAGAATGGGTATAATAATGAACCTGAATTAACTGAATGTAATTGATTTTGCTACACTCAAGACTGATAATAAAATAGGAGTCAAATTTGACTGCATGGCCAGGAGAACAGCAATTCATGTTTCCTCCCAACATTGCTTTCCCGTCTTTGAATGATTGCTTTAGAATGTCTTGTTTTTGTAGCCAGACTGTCTTGACTACAGGAATGAGATAGTTGGTTTACATCAGCTCATACATACATAAGGGAGATTGTTGTCATTTTCTAATGCTTTAAAAAAATTCAACATTCTGACTGGGCTACCACCAGAAAAAAATGATTGAGGCAGTGAGTAGATTTCCTAATGGCATTGTGCCCTGCCTTGGCTGACTATCACATGACTATCTATATCCATTTCTGCAAACCTGCTGCAATTAAACCATGCTCCCAAATATACATCTTAAAAATACCTGACCGTGTTCTAGACACCCAAAGCATGTTTGCAGTAAGAGTAGAAGTGTGTTTTAAAAAACGAATAATTTACATTTCTTGTATGGGGAAGATCCATGTTGAATCTGGATGTCACTATAACATTAGTTTATGTTCAGATCTGACAGTAGATATGTAGATAAACAGCAACATGTCACATCAATTTTTAAACTCATCATTACAATCTCTAGAAATTTTGATTGACATGAATGATACATAATGTTAATTAATATTCATTTGGTATAGTTGATGCAACATAACCCATATGGATACATTTTCATAGCCAGGATGTGCTTCTTTTCATGACATGTAGCAGCCAATTAGTGCCTGTCACAGAAAAGCAACAGATATATATGTCAACCGGTTGTCTCCACTATTGATCAATCAATAAATCACAAAATATTTCGGTATACTGAAATCACATCCCCAGTACAGATGGTCTGGTAATGCCAAAAGGTTTACATTATTATTTCTTATTGTCTTGTCTTGCCTGGAGGAGGTAGAAACTGTTACTTCTGTTTTAATGTTTTACTGACCAAGCCTAGTCAGACACCTAATTTTAGTCTAGCAACCAGAGTTAACAAGTTTCGACCAAAACCAGTTTTGCTTTGAATTCCCTCATCTCTTTTGAATTTACCTCAATAAGTACAGTACAAGTCACATTAAACTGTTTCACCAATGAGTTGGTTTAGCATTGTTTTTTACAGTTGGCAATGCATAAGAAACTCATACTGCATTGTTTTTCAATGCTTATCCAGCTCAAGAGCCATGTTTGTAAAATGTTTTTTGCAGCTCAGTTGGAAACATCTGTAGTCCAGTTGTAATGCAATGCAAAACTGAGTTTAACTCTTAGGAAACAGTTTGTGCAGGGCTTTGTATGGGATCCAGCAACACTTATACAACTCAGTCAGAAATGCTAAAACAACTCATTGGAGGAACAGTTTAATGTGACTTGTACTGTATTTTATTGATATTTTAGATTTTGTTTCATGTGCTTATTATTAGTGGTCAGTTACTAGTTGCATTTTTGATGAATTTAAGGTAGTACTTTGATATTACATCTGTAGGGGGACACTGTGGGGAAGTGGGTAGGTACCACATCCCAAGGGGTTGTACCAGTCTGACAACAGGCCCACTTAAATTTTAACGTCAGTGGAGGAGCTGCACTATATCAAAAAGATCTGGATTACAACCCCACAATTAGGAAAATCAAAACCCAGGCCCCTCAACCTGTTAGCCCACAAGGCAGGGGTATTGTGAAATATCTGTTTTCCAGTGGTCATACACACCACACAAACAGTCAAATGCACCAACCAGAAACAGCACACACAAATAAAACCCCATCTGCCAACACAGAAGTGACACTGTGTAAAGTTCTCACAGATACCAGAGTACAGGGATTGTCACAACCATCCTTTGTGGTATGGCAGCAGCCATCATAAGAACTTTTAATAACAATGCATACTGTTTACATAGTTGTTTTTACAATATATATGCTGACTGACAGGTCATCCATGGTCTATCCGTGGAGGAGATAGGAGAGTTGTGCCACTCACCCTACTCCAATGTGTGTGAATGCACTACACATGGAATGATACTGTGGGTAGGTGGATTAAATGATTTGGATGTGAGCATGCTTGATTGCTGTAGGATGTGTGACTGTTCATATGGTGGTTGGAACACTGTACACAGCAGATTACCACTACCCCCCCAACCAGAGAAATACAATTAAGTGAATAATAGTGACAGATTGGTTGCTAGATGCACCTAAATTAAGAACTATAATGTCTCAGAAGTTGACCTCAAGTTTTTTTTACACTAGCCAGCAGGACAAGTCAGTCTAAAATGGCACTAGATGCAGTGGTTTTCTTTAGTTTGCACTCAAGTCACTATGGGCTTCTGACATGCAATGAATAATGATGAAATCAGAGCAGTTTAAATATGTATTTACATTTTTACAATGAAATAACATACAAATTACAGTTGTTTCAAAAGATGATCAATCATCAACTCATAAATAAAGGAAGTTAAGAAAATGTAACCATTCTGTTCCCCACAGACTAATTAATAACCTCAATGTCCCCTTCAAGGATTGCTACATGATGTATCTGGAGAGTTCAGTTGATCCTCAGTCACACAAATGTGACTAATATTTTTTTATTCATTTAAAATTTGGTGACCATGAAAGGCACACTGAACTGAGGCTCATTTCCAGGTGTGACCCAGGTACAGAGGTGTACATAGAGGTTAACAAGAGGAAATACATACAGACCAGATTAATTTGTTACAGACAAGTTTGTTACAAAGAGAACCGTGATACAGGCAGTAGTTACTACATACAGAGTTTAAATAGGAGCATTTGTCTTACAATATGGTATAAACAGAAGCTGGAGTGGTACAGTAGAGATGTGGAAATTTACTGGTTAATATGAGATTAATTGAGGCTTCATGGTATGAGCAGTGGGGGGGTCCCATGATGCATCTTTGGCAAGGTGGGGTAGGAAGTAGGTGCTTAATTACTGGGAGGGAGGAGGCCTGGTGAAAGATGGGTGGGAGGTTGTTCCAAAGGAGGGGGAGGTGGTATGAAAAGGCAGCTTGGCCAGAGGCATTGTGAGGGTGAGGGAGGTTGAAAGTTTGGGCATCCCTGTGGCGGAGTGAGTAGCCTAAGGGGTTAGCAGGTGCAAGGCAGGAGGAGAGGCAGGGGGCAGGGAGCCCAACCAGTATTTGGCTATGAGGGAGTTGCTGTGGCAGTTCTCCTGTGTGAGAGTGAGGCCAGGGAGAGAGTGGAGTAGAGGGGGCAATGATGAATAAGTGGAGGAGAGGCTGTGGCAAAACTACATAATGTGTTTAGTAGGATGTCGAGTTTGGAAAGGGATGATGTTGATGTTGTGCAATATATGATGTCAGCATAGTATATTACTAGTAAGATTGTTTTATGTATGATTTCACTTTGGGCGGGTAGGGAAAGACTGTCTTTGTGGCGATAAAGGACTGCAAGTTTGGGCAGGAGTTCAGATCAGATGGCCTCTATGTGGGTTGAGAAATTTAGGTGGCTGTGAGCCAGACTCCTAGGTATTTGAAAGTGTGGACCAGGTCGAGGGGACAGCCTTCTAGGGTGGAGGTGATTGGAAGGGCCGGAAGGGAGGTAAGCTTTTTTCTAGATCCAAAAACCATGGTGACTGATTTTTTGTCATTAAGTTTAAGCTGATTTTTCTGGAACCAGGCTTGGACTCTATTGAATTTGTTTTGGAGTTCTGGGAGGACGGTGTTGTGGGAATGTCCTGAGGCAAAAATAATTGCATCATCAGTGTAAGATGAATATTTGCTGAGAGGCAGGTGGTGGGGAGGTCTTTATAAATAAGGAGAAAAGGATGTGGCTGAGGATTGAGCCTTGTGGGACACCAGAAAGGATGGGAAGGGGGAGGATGTGATGTCCCCATTTGGATGAATTGCTGTCTATTTTGGAGGTAAGAGTGGAACCAATCTATGGTGGGTTGGTCAAGGCTGAAGTGGTTGAGTTTGTGTAGTAACAGGGTGTGGGAGACTGAGTCAAAGGCTTTTGCCAAGTCAATAAATATGGCGGAGATGGTCAGACTGCTGTCCATGGCTGAGAGGATAGAGTCTGTTACATGCAGCAAGGTGGTGATGGTGGAGTGGTGTTTTCTGAAACCTGACTGATAGGAAGCGAGGGAGCTAGTAGAGGAGAGAAAATCAGTCAGTCTGGACAGCACGAGGGATTCTTGTATTTTAGCGAGTGAGGGAAGAAGCGAGATGGGCCTGTAGTTTCCCAGTGAGAAGGGGTCACTGCCTTTATGTAGAGGGATGATCTTGGCCATTTTACAAGCTGAAGGTACGGTGGCAGTGGTGAGGGATAGGTTTAGTATGTGTGTAAAGGGTGCTGTTATGGCTGACGCTGAGATATGGACAAGTCTAGGGTGCAAGTCTTCTGGGCTGGTTTTGGCCTGGTTAAGAGAGGTGATTGCATTGTTGACTTCCTGAGTGAGAATGGGGAAGAGGAAGCCAGGGGAAGAAAGGGGGGGCTTGGAGTGGTCAGGAGGGAGGAGGGAGGGGGAGGTGGGCAGGGCACATGAGGCAAAAAATGAATTGAAAATAGCAGCTACTGAAATGGGATCAGAAACTTGTCTGCCATCAATGTTGAGGACAGGGCTGGTCAGTTTGGAAGGGGGTTTGATCATGGAGTTATTATCTTCCAGAAGGATGCAGGGGAATTTTGGTTCTGGGTGATTTGTGCTTTGAACTATGAGGATTTTGAATGCTGAATAACTTTAGTGCATTTGTTTCTGAGGTGTCCGTAGGATTGGAGGTCACGGGGGTAAGGGTGGCTTTGTATAGCTGCCATGCCTTGTTCCTGACTCAACAAAGAGTGACGAGATTGGATGTGATTCAGGGGTGATGATGCCTTTTCACTCTAATTTTCCTGAGGGGAGCGTGGAGGCCCCATGTATGTTGGAAGATGTCACAGAAGTGGGATAGGGCAGTGTTGATATCTGGCATGGAAAGGACTGGATGCCAGTCTGCATTTGCTAGGTCCTGCTGCAGGGCAGATTTGTTTAGCAGGTAAAGAGGGTGAGACCAGATAAATTTGGGGTGAAAGTGGGGGGCACGGATTTCGCAGATGCAGTAAGTGATGCAGTGGTCGCTGAGATCATCAGAGAAGATGCCAGCTGATGCAATCCTGTGGGGATGGGAGGGTAAGATCCAGTCTAGAAGGGTGTGATTTAAGGACTGATGGTTTAGGCGGGTAGGTTCTTGGATTAGCTGGGTTAGATTTAGGGCTTCGATTCTTAGGGTGGTCAGTTCTCCAGTGGGGGAGAGCCAATCAAGGTTAAAATCACCTAATAATATGAGTTCCCCATTTGTAGATCTCATGGAGATTTCAGTGATGGCATTGATCAAGGTGTCAGGTGATGTCTTTGGAGGGGAATACAGGGCCCCAATATACAGGGGGCTGGTCGAAGGAAAGGTAAGGTGAGCAATGTTGGATTCTTGAGAAGAGAGGCAGGACTCTTTGTATATAATGGAGCATTGGATGGAGTCCCTGATATACAGAGCTACCCCACCACCTCACTTAGCCTGGTCCTGGTGGAAGAGACTATAGTTTGGGATGGCCAGGGAATGGTGGGGGATTTTGGGAGAAAGCCAGGTTTCTGTGAGGCAGAGTATGTCTGGGTTGTACTGGGTGGTCTAGACAGTGAGGACGTCTAGTTTGGGGAGAAGACTCCTGATGTTGAGGTAGAATATGCGGATGCCCTTGGGAAGAGTGTCTGGGGTCAGGCTGGGTGAGGATGGTAGTACTAATGTGGGTGTGTTAGGAACTAAAGGGCCTGGGTTTAGGTGAATGTCTCCTTCCAGTAGCAGAAGGAGAGATATGGTGAGAAATGGGGATTGCTTGTGTCTTCTGGGGCTGCACTTGGAGGGTGGAGCATGGAGGTTTAGGCACCAGAGGAGAGCCTCCAAATCAAAAAGGTACAAGTGGAACAATGCAGGGTGAATGGTTGGAGACGGTAGGGGGGATGGATAGGGGAGGAGGAAGAAGGAAGCATTTGTCATGGAGAGAGATGAGGTGATAAGATAGGCGTGGGCGAGGCAGTAGTAGTAGGGTTGACTCTTGGGAAATGGTAGGGTAGGAGAGTAAGATGAGGGGAGGTGAGGGTTCCTGGGGGGGGTGGCAAGAGTAGATGGAGGTAGAGAGAAAAGTGGAATATTCAGGAGGAGGCATAGTAGCAGGGGCAGAAGCATAATGGCTTAGGGAGGAAGGTAAAGAAATATCACTGTCACAGTGACTTTGTGAGTCTGCAGAATCCTCATCCCGATGTTGTGTCACTATACTACCAGTCTGTGGCCACCTCTCCTTTCTCCCCACTATTTCAGAGGCCTATTGCTTTATACGGATTGAACTTATCAATATCAAGGGAGTTCATCTGTACCACAATGAGGTCTGTCACTGTGTCCAAATGAAGCTTGGAATGCAGTTAGGACTTGGTGAGCTTCAACTGGCTGAAACATTGAGCTGCCTCAGCAGAACTTGCAGGCAATGTCAACAGAATATCCATAAGTTGGGGTACTTCTGATGGTATGCAACACAGACTTTCTCCCATATTGAACTGTGAATCTGTTCAGATCTGGAAAAAAAAAGGCATACTATGAGAAGTATTCCAAAACACATTGGTAACATATAAACAGAGTTAATAAAACATTCTTCTTCCAATGGCAGAATTAAGGGATATGAAATATATAGCAGCAAGTTCTTTAAATACATTTGACTCATAAATTTACAAAATAAAAATTTGCACATACCTGTCATAGAGTTCAGATTTCAACATAGTCTGTTCTATTTCAATCATATCAGTTTTAACAGTAGCAGCTTCCAGAACTGGTTCATTATGCTCTGCAAGCAACGACACTTACTTTTCTCCAAATTCTGAAAAAGAAAAAAACTATTTTTTTTAAAGATTCCAGTCCTAGCACAAGTGTGTGTTGCCTAGAATGACCATACTTTTATTTTACCTTATTGACACTCCTTGTCTGGCCATAGTGCAAATCTGGCAACTGTAGCTGCATGCAAAAGCTGTGAGCTTGCATCCACCAAGCAATTCTGCAGGTGCTTCTCCAAGTTTTGGAGGACTTTCTTGTGGACATTAGTGATGTCTGAATTTCCTACAAGTTTCTGACCACGTAGCTATGTGACATCCTCCACTTGAAATTCCTTCAGTCAATGCATTAATAAAAAGAAAACCAAAATTGAATTAAAAAAAGTATATTACAAATAAGCTTGGGCTACCCATTAAGCAGCTGGATCAGGTAGGTTGAGTATCAGAGATTTTTTGCCCGGTAGGGTAGTTTAGGTAATTTACTACCCAATTCAACATAACAGTGTACTTCATGGGTCAGGTAATTTTAACACGGGTAATGGGTAATTTTTTTAAACAGGCATTACAGGCAGCCTATGGGGTCCTGGAACTCCTGCCAGGACTTCCAAGGCTGAAAACAGGCATGAAAAGGCAGTCTGTGGAGTCCTTCACAACCTCTCAGTAGAATTAGAAGCACATGACACTAGGCTGACAATCTGATTGGTCAGTGGTACCTGTGATCCGTCTGCTGTAAGCCTGTTGCACAGATAGTAGCCACACTCTGGGGGAGTGGAAGGAATCAGGTACTTGCTCTGTAGACTGCCATTAAATGATGTTAAAAACTTATTAAAAAAACATAAAAAGTAGAAACCTCCACAAAGGAGCAAAAAGGAAGTGGTGGTTGGGGTCAGGGACCAAAATTATCTTGGGGGGGAGATTGGGGGATCATCCTCTCATTCTAGGAAGCAGATGGTGTTGTGGTGCTGGAGAGAGAAGGAGCAAGAGGTGGTACAAAAAAAATTCAGAAGGCAAGGCACTGGCAGCTGGTGTGTGTCTCTGCAGCCATTTAGACTATATTACACTGTTTGTTCGGTGCCCCATGCCTCGTCATATATTACAACAGCCATTCCTTTCAAGGCTGTGTCTACTCTGTCTTGTATTTCCCAATCTAAGTCTACTAAAAGGAAACACAGTGCTCCTGTATGTGCAACTGTTAATGATATGGACAATATGAATCATAGCACTAATGAAGAACATAATGACAATAATAATAACAGCACCAGGACTGGCACTAAATGTCCTATTGAACCAATAAAGCATTTTAGCAATGAAATGATAGTAGAGTTTCAGAAAGAACTTAGTGGAGCTACTCATAGAGATACTGAATGCTTTGCATCAACTGCCAGGGTACTTCCAGCTGCTGAAGTGGCATGCAAGGAGGCATTCTCCTCTAATATAAGCTCAGATGCTGAGGCAGCAAATTCTAATAGAGATGATGATGATAGTGGAAACTGGAAATGGGATAGGCAGACTATGTGCCACATGATGGTAATGGCACTTCCAGTTCTTCTGAATCTTGTGGCAATGAGGTCTGTAGTATCGATCAGGGTGTAGAACAGAATGTCGATGTAAAGAATGAGAGGCAAGTGCAGAAAAAAATCATATGCTAAATGTAAGAACAAGAAGATGAACATGAATGGGAACAATTAATCTCAACAAGGAAATGGAAGTGTTGGGTTTCCTCCAGGTCCCTTGACTGTACAAGAAATAATGCAAGGCACCGTGGTACAAAGCACAAAAGGTAAACCTTTAGTGTAAAATTTCTTCCATATGAACCCTGTAGACAGCTCTTGAGCTGTATGCAGCCTGTGCAAAAAGAGTATCAGTCATGGTGAAAAGCAGGACATTTTGGAATATTAGTAACAATATGCCATGCAAAGGCAAAACACCCAACTGAATGGGGCAAGGCAAGAAGTGTGGTTGGTATGGGTGCTAGTGGAGGTGAAGGGGGTGGTGACCATAGTGACAATGAACAGGAAGCAGGAACTGACATTGAATCACTTGATATGTCCTTGTAGTTTTTCCAGACAAACAGATTGTTTTCTTCTGACACCATCAAGTACTACAAAATCCTAAAGTAGTACTCCACATGAAAAAGGTGTAAAAAATACATTCCCCAAAATTAAAAATATCTTGGAATTCTCATCAACTAACATTAAAAGAAGGTGTTGTGAGGGCATCAAAACTTACCTGCAAGCATCCAACATACCAGCTGTCAAACAGAGCGATTAAAGAGCTGTTGGCCAACTGCCAACTCCAATTTACATTTGTTGCATCCTAGACACCATGCAAAGGGTGAGCTTCAGACAATTTGGGGTAGAGCCCACACAGGAAGGAGTGATATTGGACTTGGTGCTCACCAACAGGGATAGAGTCACAGATGTAATAGTGGGTAGCCACCTGGGGACCAGCAGTCAACATACATTGTGGTTCAAAGTGAGGACAGTAGAGGAGTTGAACCATATGAAAGTATGGGTCCTGGATTTCAGACAGTCTAACTTTGCAAAGTTGGGTGGGGGGATGTCTCAAGACAGCCCCATTAGAGAAGGAGTAAACAGGGGGTGTAGAAGAACAGTTGGCAAATCTTAAAGGAGCCATAGCAGAAGCAACAAGCCTTTGTGTTAGGCAACTAAGTAAAGAGAAGAGAAAAAAAAAAAACATGTGGTTCTCTAAAGAAGTGGCCAGAAAGGTGAGAGAAAAAGGTTAGCTTTCAGGAGGTACAAGGAAACACAGATGGAGGAAGACATGGGACTGTATCTGGGAAAACTAAGAGAGGTCAGGAAAGCAGTCAGGGTTGCAAAGGCACAAACAGAGGAAATAGCAGTGCAGACAATAAAGAGAGGGGATAAGACCTTTTTTAGGTATATTAGTGAAAGAATAAATTCCAGAGGAGGACTTGTGAGACTAAAAGAAGAAGGATGGAGGTGTGCAGAAAGGGACCCAGAAAAGGCAGAAATCCTGAACAAATATCTTTGTTCAGTATTTACAGAGGAAGGGGAAGGGGAGGGACCAGAGCTAGGGGACAGAAGCACCAAGGGAATGGAAGTGGATACCAATCTGTTTACAGAGAACAGAATCCCAAAGGAGCTAGCAAAACTGAAAGTAGACAAGGCAACAAGGCCAGGCTGAATACACCCCAGAATACTAAAATAACTCAGAATGGAGATGGTAGCACCTCTCACAGCTCAGCTCAACAAACCAATAGAAACAGATGTAGTTCTGGAGGACTGGAGGAGGGCAAATGTAGTCCATCTTCACAAAAGTGGGAGCATGGAGGACACTGGCAACTACAGGCCAGTCAGCTTGACCTCGGTAGTGGGGAAACTGATGGAATCATTACTGAAAGAAAGACTCGTGACATATCTAGAGGACTGCCAGATACAGGATCCAAGTCATCATGTATTCACTGTGGGAAGGTCTTGTCAAACAAATCTGATAGATTTCTTTGACTGGATGACCAGGCAATTTGATCAGAGAGGGGCAATGGATGTGGCTGTACCTGGATTTCAGCAAAGCCTTTAACACCATACCACATAGAAGGCTTGTAAATAAGTAGGGTAGCCTGGGAGTGGGGACCAGGGTGGTAAAACAGGTCAGAAATTGGTTGAGGTGAAGGACAGAGAGGGTGGTGGTGAATGGAGCTCAGTCCACGGAGAGGGGGATGACCAGCCAGGTGACACAGGCATCAGTATCGGGACCATTGTAGAGGGACTGGAAGGGAAGGTATGCCTCTTTGCAGATGACACTAAGATCTGCAACAGGGTGGACACTCCATGGGGTGGAGAAAATGAAAATGGACTTAAGAAAGCTGGAAGAGTGGTCAAGAGTGTGGCATCTGAGATTTATAGCACAGAAATGCAAGATCATGTATTTGGAGCACAGAAATCCAGGGGAGGAATTCAAGATGGGAGGAGAGGTTCTGATGGTCACCAAACAGGAAAGGGACCTGGGGGTCATTATATCCAATGACCTAAAGATGACAAGACAATGTGAGAAGCCTGAAGGAAAGCCAGTGGGATGCTAGGGTGCATAGGGAGATGATTCACAAGCAGAAAAAAGGAGGTGGTGATGCCACTATACAGATCACTGGTGAGACCTCATCTGGAGTACTGTGTATTGTTCTGTAGGCCACATCTCAGGAAAGACATAGACAGAATGGAAGCAGTACAGAGAAAGGCAACTAAAATGTCGCAGGGGTTGCATCAGAATCCATATGAAGAGAGACTGAAAAAACTCAATATGTATTCACTGGAGGAGAGAAGACTGAGGGAGATATGATAGAGACTTTTAAGTTACCCAAAGGTATCAATAAGGTACAAGAGAGTAGCATCTTTCAGAGGAAAAGAGGTTCAAGAACAAGGAGACTTGATATGAGACTAAAGGCGGGTAGACTCCAGGGTAACATGAGGAAGTATTTCTTCACAGAAAGTGTGGTGGATACATGAAACAGTCTCCCGGCAGTGGTGGTATGGGGGAGAAAGCAGTGGGGGAATTCAAAAATGTATTGGACAAACATAAAGGAACACAAACAATACAGAAGAAAGGGGAAGCCACCAGTCAGGTAAGGAATGTGGTTTAAGCACAGGGTAGGAAAAATTGGCAGATTAGATGGGCCCGCTATCCCTATCTTTCATCAAATTCTAAGGTTCTGTTTTGCCCATAAAGGTCTCCTCAGGTTCATGAACTGGAATGAACCACAGTACACCATTCCCTGTTGAACATATTTATTGAAAAAAACTGTTCCACAGTTGTATGACTTGGTGTTCACTGCAGACATTAAGCAGTTGAAACTCTGAGGTGAAGCAAGTTCACATAACCACAGATATGTGGACCAGCAAGCAAACGATTGACTACATGATTGTTACAGCTCATTGGGCAAGTTTTCAGTCAGAAAGTATTAATCCCCACTTTACCATAAGCAGTAGGAAGCAGGCAACTCCTTATTCCTTATCTTCAGGGTTCAAAGTGTCAGATAATGGTGCTAACATAGTCAAAGCTGTTAAAGATGGCAGCTACCAACACATACCTTGTTTTGTACATCGTTTAAATTGTTTCATCTGTAGTTTCTTAAATGGAAACAGAAATGTTGAAAACTTTTTGGTCTTGCTAGGAAAATATGTGGGCATTTCAGCCACTCAATGAAAGCACAAAAAATTCTGAAAGGGCTGCAGAGGTCAAACAACTTACCACTGCATACATGAAACCAAGAAGTTCCAACCTGCTGGAATTTAACATTTTACAGTACATGTTGGAAAGGCTATTTGAACAGAATAAAAAGCTGTACATGAATACACCATGCAGAATCAAATAGTTAAAGTAGACATCATGCTCAATTCCAGCATCTGGTCTCTACTTGAATCTTTGGTCCCCTTATTGGGCCATTTGAGGCTGCCTCATGTGATGTCAGTATGGATAGTTCAACTCCGAGTCACATTTTTCCTCAAATAAAAGTTCTTCACATTTTCCTTGATGGCATAAAGAAAGGCTTTCAGTCAAAAGAAGACACCACTGCTGTTCTGGTAGCAGATGACTTGAATCTCAGACTGTTAAATGATCAGAGAATAAATGCCATGTTTAACAATAAAACCTATGTGTTGGCTATGTTGCTTGATTCCCTCTTTAAGTGGAACATTGAAGTCATCCCTCCTGCAGTGGAAGGCATTGAGTATTGGAGAGATCCTCTTCTTTTCATCAAAGATGGCATTGCCCCACCAACACCATCAACTGATGCACAGCAATCAAACCCTGCTGAACCATCAGAGTGTGCCTCTGGTGCAGATACTAGCACATCTATTAAATTATTCACAATCACCAGTGTCATCAGTGAGGGAAAGGACATCTACAGCTACTTCTCAGGCATCCTATGTTAAGGGTCAGAAAAGAAAATCACTTCTGAGTCTCCTGCAGCAACATGGACTAGTATCCTACAGTCAGACCTGGTTAATCCGTGCCTTGTTAATCCATATGTCTGATTATCTGAATGAAAAACACTGCATACAGATTTTTTGTTGCACTATTGACCTCTTTATTATCACTGTCTGGTTACTACGTAGATTTGTATTACGTAGCAAAATTGGCAAACACAAATGAGTATGGATTTACCAGGTCTGACTGTATAAAGAAAGTGCAACTGGTTCATTTGCCAGACTGGTAACCATCTATCACAGCACAATGATCCTTCAGTATTTTGCAGATCATACTGTGATTGGTCTCAAGGAAAATCTATTACTCTACTGGAAAGAAAAGAGAACGATATGGCCAGATCTAGCATATCGTTGCAATAATGTATCTTAGTTGTCAGTCTTCAAGTGTATTTTCAGAATGTATATTTAGTGCAGTTGGAGGTACGGTCACTGATCAAAGAACGCTGCTAGGTCCTGTAAATGTAGAATGACTTACATTTCTCAGAATGAATGCTGATAATTTCCCAGTTGTCACAAACGCTGAATTATGTGATTCTGATGACTCTGAACATGAACAGCAGCATACAAACAGTGATACTGAATATGATGACTAGGTTGTGTACGAAAAGAATAGAACCATTACCACTGCCACCATGCCAGCCACATGTGCCACACTACTCTCAGTTTTGGTCAATCATCAGTTTTGTAGGATGTAACATTGATGCCCACCATGGGTGTAATTTTTGGAAACAGCAGCAGCCTCGATAAGAGCAGCTGCGCCTGTCATATCTGGCTGAGCAATGCCCACCATGAGTATAATTTCTGAAACAGCAGCAGGCTCACAAAGAGCAAATGTGCCTCTTACACTTGCTTCATCAATGCTCCCCTATGGCATAACAGTTTTGGGTACATACAAAACAGTGTAATAGTAAAAAAAAAAGAAAGAAAGAAAATTGTTCACATGATTTTTCTTATGGTCAGGGTTGGGTAATCGGGTAGTAGAATGGGTCGGGTAGTAACTACCTGACCCAGCAACTCGGTTTTCATCCAGGTATTGCTAGGGTACTTTAGCAGCCCCTGTGGGTAGTCTTGAGGGTTGGGTATTTTAGTACCTGCCCATGCCTAATTATTGCAGATCACTGCAGTTTCCTGAACTCAGATAGGTATTCACCTTGTGCTATTTATTTTGAAAGTTTCCAGATTTTACTGCATCATTGTAAAAACATTAGCTATAGTTGAATCCCTCTCCTAATCCCTCTCCTGGGCTACATGAGAGAGGACTGCAAAAAACACGGATGACATCAAACATGAAATGTGTGAATTTCATAACATCTGCCCATGGAAGGACATTCAAAATTCCTGAAGCTTTGTTCATTTGCTCAGGATTTACACCTTGACTTTGCTGCATCTGTAACACAAAACAGAAACAATAAAAATGTATATGCCATTAAAAATTAGCAAAACCATTTTTTTATCATAGCATACAAATATTACCTGGGTCATGTGTAGAACCATAGCAGGACACCCCTTCGGCAGAATCTGCAGAGTTGTTTGCCAGCAAGGAAGCGATCACGTATCCCCAACTCAAATAAGAAATAGAGGACACATTTGTAGCACTTCATATGATTCTTCGAGTTTGCCTCTATTTAGGGGTGAGTTGTGGAAGAAGCAGTGCATGTTAAGCAACAGACTGCTTAATGTATTAAAGATGAGGGTATTTTTCAAAGCTCCTTTGTAGGCCAATTCAAGGTGACGTGCAAAGCAGTGTACAGACTGCAAACAAGGCTGCCTGTCTTTCTGGAGGGAAGCAATCCCTTGCAGAAATAATTATATGAAATGTTTTCATGCTGCTCACATAAAACTACCTATGTAACATGCATGCAGCAAGCATGTTTTAAATGTTTAATTGGAACAGACTGCATGCATCTGGCATGCATGCAAAAGCAAGTGGGCACTGATAACTGCACACATAAAAGTTAAGTGATTTGCTCAGGGTTACACAGTATATTAGTATGGGTTGATGAGATTCAAATCCAGGTCTTTAGGTCTCCAGATTTGCAGTTCAATGTCTTTAACCACTAAGCTATACTGCCTGCATACATACAGATCGCTTGTACTTCAATACAAATCTGCATACATCTGCATGCATACACTGTAGCATGCCTATAGCAACTGATATTGTATATCTTTTAGTTTTCTTGTCCCCCCTCATCTCAGCTGCACAGCTGATCTGTAGCACATATACCAATGGAAACACATGAGGTTCTTCCCACCCCAAATACACACACTTTCCCACAAAACTACTTACTTACTTCTTTCTGGACTGTACTCCTACTATTTTGTCTTCATAGTTTTTAATGCTTCCACAGAAATAGACTTTAAGGGGCAAACACAGAAGTAGTAATAACTCAATAGTAACTCACACGGCCATTCCCCCCATTCACACACACATTTAGAGAGAGGGTCAATGTGTTTTCTAGGGTTCTTGTTCAGTTCAGGTTTGACATGATTTAGCAGGGTATAGGTAGAGTTTGGTTCAGTTCAATTTGATAAGTAGAAGTTTGGGTTCAAGTTCAGTTCAGTTTAAGTTATTTTTGTTTAATTTTTCAGTTCAAGTATGAGTTTGAATTAGATGTCTCCATACTGCCTCCATATGGGTTCTTCTCATCTCATCTCACATTGTCTGGGTTCCAGTTTGATTAGGGTTCATCTTGTTTTATTTCCTTAGGGTTCAAGTTTAGTTCAGATCAGTGAAAACCTAAAAGTTCGAGTTCAGTTCGGATTCGGTTCATGAATGAACCCTCCCTCTACCCACATACACACACACATTGTAGCAGGTGGAGCCATGCTGTTACAGACAACCAACCAAGTATAGATATAAGTCAAGAGTCTCTTACCTGAGTACTAGTGAGCCAGAGGCAGGAGCCTTTAAGAGATGATGTCCATGGGTCAGAGTGCTGGGGTGAACCCCCTTGAAATGAATGGAGTTATTTTTATTACTATTTTATACATTATGATGATGGGTTGAAGAATCAGAAGGCCACGGTTCTACTAACAAGGCCCTTGTTAGTTGAGCGGTGACCATCATTAATCTTCAACTCTCCATCAATAATATATAGAATAGTAATAAAAAAATACCTCCATTCATTTCAGTGGGGAACACCCTGGCACTCTCCCTTGCCCTATATCATAATGTGCCTGAGCATGGGGATGTGGAGATCAGCTTTATGAGGTGAGGGTCATAAGCCTGACTATAGTGAGGCTCCAATAGTCTGTGCATATCATACTGCTCAATTGTCCCTGCATTTTACCATTGAAAACTGCTCGCCCTCTCATCTATCACTCATGGAGAACATGCTGCTCACACAGAGGATGTCCTGTAAATTTAGACTTTATGGCAGGGGCGCCATTTCAGATTTCAGCAGGGGAGAACCAACAACCAATGGAGGCCAGGTGCTAGTTAGACCCCAGACGGCAAGCTCTGGAAGATCTGTAACAGCTCTAAAAGGTAAAACATACTTATCATGAGTGAAAAGTGGTATGCAAATCCAGAAAAATTCAAATGTATAAGTTTGAGCTGTCTATACCCCAGAGCGGTGCATCAAATTTGGGCTTAAACCCACCCAGGCTGAAGTTTTGAACCCCCCCAAAAAAAGTTGTCTCGATTTCTCTCCCTGACTCCATTCCATTCAATACCCATCCCATATGGGTCATGAAGCTGCCCAAAGACACAGAAACATGAAAAACACATCAATATTTTAGTCCTTCCTCCTGTCCTAATTCCCCTATAAAAAATGTATTTACTTTTTACTTACTGGCCATCTGACCAGAACCTGTGGCCTGCCCCAGTTTGCCACCATCCTAGTTTTCAGTCCGGTCCTCCTTTGTTCTTCTGCCAGAAGCTAGATGCTAGAACAGACTATGCCAGGTCCCCACCGTGGTCTGCAACTAAGTCACCTCACCAACCTGAACCCATCCAACCTGTGTTGCTTGCTTCTTGCTTGGCTGCTGCCACGGCTGCAGACACACTGCAGTGATCAATGCTTGTGAAGGCTGCCCACACCACTGTGGCTGCTACTAGGCCTCGCTTGCTGCTGTGGGGGCGGGGCGTTCTGTCTTTTTTTTCCTTTGTGAGACAATCCTGGTAGAGTAAGTAGGCAGCCTAGTCATCGAGTTAGCTTCTGGCTCACCCACTGCCCCTTCAGCCACCATGGAAGATGGAGACTTACTAAGAGTAGACCAACAAAAATATGGCACTGCAACACTGTTGTTGAGAGCTCAGTGCTAAATGACTCCTCCAAGCTGTAGTGTGCAGCCTGTCTACTCTGTGGCAGGAAAGCCAGTGTTGCACTCATGCGACTCACATGTTCTTGCTTGGTTGGAGCTCCTCCACATCATGTGTGATGGCGCCACCACTAATAGGTGGAGAGAGTGGACAACACAATGCAGACACAGTCAAGTCAGGAGTGCACCTGCAGCATGAGCACACACAGGCTGGAGGGGCACTTATTGTGTAAAAGATTAAATTCAAATTTAATGCCATTATTGCCACACCATAAAAACAACCTAGGCACAAATGCTTGGGGTGGGCAACTGTCCCACTCTGCTCTACCTAAATAGCACCCCTGCTTTATGGTAGAAATTCATTCTCAGGTGCTAATATTCAGAGATACTGTATCTCCATGTTTCGGGATGTGTCCTGGTCATTGTGAGGGTTAGTGTCCCCCATTGTCCCTCATTTTTAGTGTCCATGATCCTCATTTCAGTGACAAAATGTGAGGCATGGTGCAAGCTTCCAAGACCCTACTCAGCACAAAGAGTGCTAAGCATGGCCATAGTGTATATGCTCCATACGAATGACAAAGGGAAAGTAAGTAAGCCGTAACAGTCATGGAGAAACACATATGGAACACTAAATATGAATAAGAGGATTTGTAAAGCCCAAAACAAAAAGGTCAGGCTTCACACCAGAGGCCTCTTCTCGCACATCTGGAATGGTGGGTGTTGTCTGACTATATCTTATGCATTTAATGCAGTAAGAAAACAATACTTTACAAATTAATGTCAATTTAATGAGAAAAATTAAAAGCCATTAAAGAATTTGCAAAAGGATCAGAAAATAATGAGTTTGAAAAATTTTAATGGGAAATCAATGAAAAGAGTATTTTTATGGCTCTAATTTCAGTAGTATGAGAAATAGAAACGTATATTTTTTTTTTTAATGATGTTCACACCAGCTTAGCTGCTGCACTCATGTTAAGCATACAACATGCAAACCTGATGTGATTTTTAGGGCATACAGATGAAACACTGCCATAAAAATAGCTATGGGCAAAATGTGGCTGACAAAACGTTGCAGTGAAATGTAAAATGTAAAATGCTCCAGTAAAATGGTCACAGAGAAAATGTAGCTTCCGCAACTACATATTGGCAACTGCCTGACTCGTGCACAGTGTGACATTTTGCACTGGAGTTGGGTTTTGAGCCAGCAGTCGCATGATCATGAAGATGACTGCTCCTTGGTGAAGGAGACTGCTCAGTGGTGGGCAGTGTGGGGGTGATCCTGTCCGATCAAGTAAGATGCTGCCGCTTAGCCAATACTTTGGACCTCTACAGATTAGGTGGCAGCTGTTGATGAGAATGCAGCACTGTGCAGTCATGAGCATGCAGGCACAGATGTTGGTTGTGGTGGGGGGGGAATTGAAGAAGGGGAAAATCCACTTCCAAAATGGTGTAGTATAAAGGGCCTGCCAATCACTCTTAATGCTTGGCCTCTCACCCGATGGTGAAAGTTATGATCAATGTTTAAAATATGATGTCTGCTTCAGAAATGATCAGTCAAAAAAAAAACTAAATATAGCCAATAAACATTATAAAAAGCAACTTTACCTGCATTTCCAGTAGTACAGAACTTCAAACTGATGTTTTTGGTCATTTGTAATTTTTCCCCCATGAAGGCAGTCAGTATTTAATTTCTTATGATTTCTTAAATAGTCTGTGTTCCTTCCCCACCCCACCATAATTTTCTTCTGTTTATCACAGATGTGTGCTCCCTCCCACAGAAACACTGTGGCAGTTTGTCCTGTGTGCAACATGCACGGTGACTATTCGTCCATAAACAAATAGTGTTGGTGCTGTTTTGAAGTGGTAATTTTTGTCCCTTTGATGTAATGTCTGCATTTTTATGACCGTGACATTATGTCCAGTGACCAAATGACTGTACACGGATGTTCAGAAGATGTTCACACCAGTGTACCTGATTCACAAATGTCTAGAGATGTTGTGAAATAAAATTTTGCCAGCGAAATTGTGGCAAAATTGGCAATTGTGCTGGCTGAAATTTTTCTCAGAATTGCAACAAAATTTCACCTGCAATTTTGCCCTCTGCAAATCTCTCACCCACCCTCATTGTCTCCTGTTCCAACAGTCTCAATCAAGTCCCTGGTGTCTAGTGGTCCCCCCCTCTGCCCTCATTGGACCAAATATAAATTAAAATTCTCTCCCTGGTGTCTAGTGGTCCCCCCCCATGGCCGATCATTAGCCCAAACTGAACAAGCCCTCAACACCCCCACAGTTAAGTAATTATTTTCCCCTATCCTCAGAGCCCCAATCCTTTAAAAAAATTAGATCTTTTACCAGACCCCACTCCCTGGTGCCTGGTGGACCCCTCCACCCAATCATCTTGAGCTAGCACCCACTCTGCTCCCCCCAGTACCCCAATTGGGTCTCCAGCACAGCCCTCCACTCATCTCCATGGTTGGCAGCCCAACTGAGCACTTGAATGTATGAGCGTGAGCTTGTACAAGCACACACTCATTTACTGAAGTGTTCATTTGAGCTGCCAGCCATGGAAGTGAGTGGAGGGCTGTGCTGGTAGCCCAATCAGGGTACTGGGGGGGACGGGGTGGGAATTATCTGAAGACAGGGTGAGGGAGTCCACTGGACATCAGGGAGTGAGGTCTGATAAAAGATTTAATTTTGTTAAAGGATTCGGGGTCCAGGGATCAGGGGAAAAGAATTACTTAACTGGGGGGTGGGGAGCGCCTGCTCAATTTGGGACAATGATTGGCCATGGGGTGGACCACTAGACACCAGGGAGATAACTTTATTTGATATTTGGGCTGGTGAGTGGCTGGGATGGGGGACCACTGAACACCAGGGACAGGGAAGGGGATTGTTTTTTTTAAAGATTGGTGGCTGTAGTGGCAAAATTGTGAAATTTTGCCAACAAGCAGTGAAATTTCACCTGTGAGCGGCAACTTTCACTGGTTCAAGGACATAATTTCACCCGCTCTGTTGGCAAAATTTCACATCTTGCCTGGCAAAATAGTTTGCATAATGTGTAAATTATTCAAAATATTTTGCCGGGTGAAATTTTCCAATTTCACACAACTCTACACGTCAAGCTTGCAGCATGCAAACCCAATATGCCTTTTAGACTTGATTCACTTAGGATCACTTTGTGTATGCTAACCACATGCAAACATTGCATAATTAAGCATGTGGCATGCATTCTGCATGTATACAGCTCATTTATATTCCTGTAAGGGATGACATTGGTCTTGGTGACCAACACACTTGCTCCATCACAGCCAAAACCCACCAGTTTTCTTGTCCACTCCCCAGTTGATATATTAAGCTTTGTTTCTATTACTCTGTGAACAGCACCTTTTACTGACTGGGCATCAGCTTTTGCAATGGACTGCATGCCCACTAGCTGTTATGCACTTTGCCTGCAGTGGCAAAGTGTACATATACACTTTCAGCCTCTGTTCCTGAGGAGTGAGGGGTACCATCACTGATGAGGGAAATAACTTTGAGCTGTTTATGTTCTCTCTCTTACAAACATCTGTTCAACCTGTGCTATAGCATATGAAATGTCGTGCATACTTCATTTCGGTATGTTGAGTCAATGTACAGTCCCTTCATACCATGCAGAGTGAACATCCATGCAACATCTGCAAAGGAGCATCTTTTTTAGCAACTGCATGACAAGACCAAACCTTTTTTTCCAGCCAATCTAGAGTTGCCCACTGCTTACACCTGGGACAGCAAAGCTGGCACTGTCTTTATTTTTTTGTCCTAATGTGATATTCTCTAATGATATGTAAAAAAATGGATTGAAGTCTGAAGTTGTCAGTCCTGTGATGAAAAATTATTTTTTCTCCCCTTACCCAACAGCAGGTCATGTTTCTGACACAAATGACAGTACATCAGATTTTCATTGGCATCATATGTGAGCTAGTCATATTTTTCTAGCCAGTATGTCTGAAACCGATGGCTTCTCTTACTTCTGTCATATTCCCAATACCTAATATTTTTTGTCTTCACCAGTACACTTTCTTTTATTATCAGCTGGATTGCTCACTTCATTAAAGTATTTCCACATTTTACGAATTCTGAATGTGATGGACAGTCTAGGTAATAAAAGTTATTTGTCTGTGAAGCGTGTCTTTCTTGATTTCCTCCCCAGCTGCAGGCACCTACCCAACATCCCTTCTTTACACTTTAGTGCCAGTTCTATGATATAAAAAAAGATAAAAATTCAGAAAAAATAACAAACACCACATTATAATTCCCTCCTGATCAAAATCCCCCTGCCCCACTCTATCCCAGTATACATATCTGGGTCATACTGCCCACCGGACACATCGCTAACCAGCATCCTCGAACATCTAGGCAACCTGAGGGCCCTCACAGAAGGCGGAGAACTCCACATCCTCGGGGATTTCAATCTGAACTGGCTGGGTTGTGCAGCATCAAAGGCACGCTGCCAAATAAGTGCACTAAACTTGCACCAGCAAATAGGGGAACCCACCCGCCTAAACCACAAATCTAAGAAACACACACTACTGGACTGGGCACTCACTACCCACCCATATAGGATACTCAAAGCCGGCCTCCTACCGGACTCCCTTAGCGACCGCCATATGATTTATGTAGTGCGCAAAATCTTCCATCCCCCGGGCCCCCCACCCCGTTTGCTGCCCTGCAGAGCCTACAAATCATTGGATCTGCCTGCACTCCTAAACGCCCTCACCACCATTGACTGGTCTCCCATCCCTAGCGCCACCACCATGGTCGAGGCCCTGAGCTACTTCTCTACAAATTTCCTCACTATCTGGGACATATATGCCCCGCTAAGGAGATCCAGAGTCAGGGACTCCCACTTACCCTGGGTAACCTCTAACTTCATGGAGCAACTCCGAGCCAGAGACCGGGCCTGAAAACTGTTCAAGGCAACTGGTTCTCACTTGGCCCAACAACAATACCGGTCCCTTTGAAATGCCTGCACAAGACTCATACGGCAGTCCAAATCAAACTACTTCAAATTGATGTTCAACAAAAACCTCACCCACCCTTCTCAATTCTGGAAATCCATAAAATCCCTCCTCACTCCACCAACCCAACCCCCACCCCACTCTCAACCTCGCAGGCAAAATCATAAATGACCTTGCCAGGTTGCATCCGAGTTTAATGCCTCTTCCACCGCTACTGCCTCTACCTCCTCCCACCCCCACCCCCACCCACCACCACTGTTCTCCCCAAGGCTCCTGTTCTCCTAACGCACCACCCCTGGCCTCCTTCTTGCTCTGCCCAGTCACTCCAGACCAGGTGTTAAAATTCTACTCACTAAACACAACCAAAGGAAAATGCCCATCGGGATTAGATTCTAAAATGCTCCAACTCTCTGCCCGGCATTAGCCTACCCCTAACCATGCTCTATAATCTGTCCTTTAAACTAGGTGCTGTCCCCACAGCATGGAAACAGGCCACAGTCATTCCTCTCCCCAAGGAAGGGGACCTCTCCTCCCCTTCAAACTATCGGCCTATATATCTGCTCCCCATCCTAGCCAAAATTCAAGAATGCCTTGGTCTATCCCAGCTACACAACTGTCTAGATACAATCTCCTTTTTCACCCTCTTTCAAGCCGGCTTCAGAAAAAATCACTCCACCATCACAACCCTCCTTCACCTCATCAACTCCATACTTACAGGCATTGACAATGAGGAAATTACCGCAGCTATTTTCATAGACCTGGCGAAAGCCTTCGACATGGTCTCGCACCCCCTGTTGATATCTAAACTTGCCCAAACTGGTCTGTCGACGGCAGCACTCAGTTGGTTTCAGTCATACCTGTCAGGCAGGTCAGAAGCAGTCAGCATCGGTACGGCCCTATCCACCTCCCTCCCTGTCACCAGTGGCGTACCTCAAGGGTCTGTACTCAGCCCGCTGCTTTTCTCAATTTTCCTCAACGACCTGCCTGCTGTCTGCACACAATCTGGTATCCATATGTATGCAGACGATATGGTGTTATTTGCCTCTGGCCCATCTGATACCACTGTAGCATCTCACCTTCAGAAGGACTTCGACTCCATCCAACGCTGGTTCACTCAGAACCAGCTATTCCTAAACTCAAAAAAAACTGTCTCCCTCACCTTCGGCTCCCGAGCCAAACTAACCTGGCTTATTGATGCACCCACCTTCTATACCTTGGATAGGACTCCGCTTGTGGCCTGCTCCACATATCGTTATCTCGGCATCTGGCTGGATCAGCACCTTGACTTCTCAGCACATGTAGAGGCTCTGCAAAAAAAGTTACATCCCATGCTGGGAGCTCTCTATAGGAACAAGTTCTGCATCCCTCTACCAACCAGGCAAGCAATGGTACAAAAAATGATCCTCCCAATTTTTGACTACGGCGATGTCATCTACGGTGCCGCCCCCAAACATCCTTATCCAGGCTCGACCCCATTTTCAACTCCTTCTGCCGGTTCGCTTTGGATCGTCCTCCCAACACCCACCACTGTGACCTCTACCAGTCCCTTGACCTCCCGTCACTCCAAAATCGGTGATTGCTGCACTGTACTAGAATTACTGCTAAATTCTGGTCACATACGCTGCCCTCCTACCTATCAACATCTCTAACTGCCATCCCCCCACCCACCTACGATCTCAGGAACTCTGGCTCCAGGCTTCTTGACATTCCCCACAGATCCACCAGATCAGGTCAGGGAGCTTTCAGCTTCAGACTGCCCAAATTATGGAACTCTCTAGCAGCCAACATCAGACTCACCACAAGTACTCCCCAACGAAATGCCCTCCTCAAAACACATTTTGCTACCAACTGCTTATGCTTTCCCCATCGCTGAACTCCCTGCTCAACTCTTATCAGCTATCCTGGGCTCCATTTCAAAATCAGTACTATACGCCACTTAATCCTTCCTCTGTTGCTGTTGATATGCACACCTACCCATTTAGTAGGTAAATCTAATCACACTATGTAATTGTTGCAATTTCTACCATGCTACTATATCACTGCCTGTAAATACTCTTCACTTTGTATAAACCAATATGCTTCTCAGTTACTGCACCCATCCTACTGGACCATTGCTTGTTATCTGCAAATTATGTATGTACTATTGTGTTTTTTTTATGTATTTATGTACTGCACTCTTGTAACCCCCTACCCCAGGGTGCATCTGGAATTGAGCGGTACTCTGCTCAGAATGCCTTCCTGGTAAATCTCTTAAATAAATAAATAAATAAATAATTGCAGGCATTCAAGTACAGCTGTTCATCTTGTGTAAGAATTTCTGTACCCCCAAAAACCACCAGCAACTCCACAAATCGCATGACCCCCGCAGCCAACAGAAAACAAGTTATAGCACTCAAGAAGCCACAGATTGGGGTACTGCAACATATTTAAAATTGTAAACAAGAGAGCAAACACAAAAAAAGCCAAAGCACAATGTCTGTTTTCAAGGAAGTGCTTTTCCCCTCTGCCCACACAAAACCTGACAAATGCCTCTCCACATCCCCACCCCAAACTCTGCAAAATATATAACCCCACATTATAATTTCAGGCATGGTTCAAGTACAGATGTAGTAGTACATTTTGGGTAGGAATTATTCTGTCCCCCCAAACACCAGGAGCCTCACGACAAACCACATGCCACCCTCCCCCCAATTGCAAGCAGCAGAAATTGATGGAAAGAACACAATAAGCCACAGGTACTGCAAAAATATTTAAAATAAAACAACAAAGCAAACACAGAAAAACATGCCAAAGCACATTTCCATGAAGTGCAGCTTTCCCCCTCTGCCCACATACAACCTCTGAAAAAAAAAAATTAAAGAGCAGCTGAAAAACAAAAACAAGGCAGAAATGTGGGTTTAAGCTATGTCTTCTTACCTGCTTGGTGTTTAGTGCTGATTCAAATCCACTCAAGTATAGCAGTAGTAGTACATTTTGTGTAGTAATTATTCTGTTCCCCCACCAGACACCACCAGTCCCACAACAAACCACATGCACCTTCCCCCACAGACAACAGAAAATGAGGGCAAGCACACAATATGCCACAGGTACTGCAAAATATTTAAAATAAAACAAGACAGCAAACACACAGAAAAACAAGCCAAGCCAAGGCACACCTTTCAAAGAAGTGCAGCTTTCCCCTTTGCCCACAGAGAACCTCAGAACAAATTGAACAGCTGTTTGTTTAAATCAAGTTTCCTTATCTGTCGGGTGTTTAGTGCTGATTCAAATCCAGCTGACAGTATGCTTGACCTCTGCTGAGCCTCCAAAGTCCAAGACTCTCTCAGACACCCAAAAGCAAGCTCCTGAAGTAATTCTGACCACCAAAACTGCCAAATGTATGACTCCTCAGATGCTGAACAGCCATCGTTCTTGCAGCATCATCTTCTAAACTTTAAATTTTCTGTTCTTTCAGGGTCTAAGACAGCTGCTAATATGCAGAATTAACTACCATCACTAACTGTGAAGCCCCATCCTAGCCCTGCTTGCTGCCAATGACTGCAGCCTACCAAGCTCGTGCTGTGGGAACGGGACAGTCAGTGTGCTCCCTTGTGAGTCAGTATTGTGCACCCACCCATCCCACAAATGTGAACTATTGTCCCACCTCTTGCCACTACTCCAGCCTGCCATTTTTTCAAAACTAGCTAACAGTGGCCTCCAACATATGCAGAGGGCTCCCAGAACTGTTCCCCCTCCTGCCACTATCCCCTGCCTGCTGTTTCCAAAAATGACCAGTGGTGGCCTGATGGTGTTAGTCAGCAGTGCAGGATTCTCCTGAGTCCAGAGCTGTTCCCTCCTCCTGCTGCTCCCCTCCCACCACACTTGGAAGCAGTCTGTGATCCCAGTAAGGCCCCTGCCTGTGCTCCACATGTGCGCATAGATGATGAGTGCTCTTTCAGGTCTCCCACCACTACCTCACCTGTAGTTTTGGCCATCCAGGTTTCCAGACACTTGGTGCATTTTTGCTACTTTCAGCCACTGCACCACTGAATGGCTAACAATGGGACTGGAAGTTCACTAATTCAGTGGTCTTAACACAAACTTCACTAGCCAACATGGACAGGTAGGGAAGCATCTGCACCAGTCTGATACAATCTGCACTATGCCACAGGCTAGTAAGATCAACCCTTCTGTATGACAAGCAATACACAGACATGTGTAACAATATGAAATGAATACTAGGTCAATATACATACAGTCCATATTGAAATCCTCAGTGATGTCACTATCACTGTCCAAATTGTCTTGATACCAAAGAATTACCAATCAGGACCTTCAATTGGGTCATCAGCATGTTGCAAACCAGTGACAACATCCTTATTTTCACTGGAGCTATAGTCAGTGAGTGGGTCATTATCTTCCATTTCTTCGTATTACTTTCTTACAGTTACTACGTTTAAGTTTGGAAGGCAGACCTGTTTTCACTTGTTGACTCCCACGGGAAACATCTGAGTGCTTTGAGAAGTTTTTGTTCTTATTCCACTAGTATTCACACTTTGCTGGTCTGTGTGCTCTTGTTTAAATAGACCTGTAATGGTACACAATAGGTCATGCCAATAATATTTAGATTACGATTATAATCACATGGATAAGATGATATCAATCACTGCATTAGCTTTGGGATTGACAAAGGGCACATCAAGATGGCTGTCTTCTACCAGCCCAACAATGCAGTGGCAGAACTAATACCTGAAATAGTGAAGACCAGACTTAGGGAATGAGTCCTGAGTGTCAGATGCCTGGTCAGGTGAGATATGAATGCACCCTAGGGACTGCTCATCTCCATGGGGGCAGTGGAGACCATTGGGGCCTAGAATAAAAGTGACACACAGTCAAGGATGGATGTAGACCAGCTGGTACACTGTACACAGTGGTAGGAGATAACAACTGATGTTTGAGTCAAGTGATATGGAGCACTCATATTCACATCGTGTCATCATTGCACATCTGCATCTCCTGTTGGGAACAACATGAGAAAAACCTGAGTCAGGAGCATTTGAAAGACCAAGATAAACTGGCCTCTTCAGGGGTAGCGATACCATTTGCAAAGCCAATGACATCTGTTCTGGTGCAAACTCGTGACCTAGGATGATCAGTACTGGGAAGGAGGATATATCATCACATGGAATGGGGTCTGTATGGATCACTAAATGGACTGCACTCCTCCTACTTGAATGGATATATGACAAGCACAGTGCACTAATGACCCAGAGTAGTGGCTAGTGGAGGAACATCACAGGGACAGTAAATACGGGTTTTGTCTGACCAGCTCTTCATGGCGTCCTACATGCCAAACTATTTGTAACGGGGACCAATACCAGAAATAGTTAAAAGAGAACAACAACATGACAGCACAAACCATTTGGACAAACATAATATGGATATATAGGTAGAAATTTGCACAAGGATATATTTTAGTACAGTTTGGCCACCGCATCTGGTGTGATGCTGTATGTAAGGCATAATTTGGAAAATAAGTAAATATGTATCACGTGTTACATGGCTGAGTGTCTCAGTCCCTGTTCACTTTTCACAGTTCTCACCTGGAACAATGGTAAATTAATCTTTGCACATTCTGTCTTTATAAATTATTTAGAAATGACAATGAAATGTACAAACCTTGGCGTCAGTTTGGGATTACATTTCAACCACTTCATTGTTCTGCACACAGGGTTCATCTGCAGTAATTTCTTGTATGTTTTTAATGTTCTCCATATCTTGCTGAACCTCTTGATCGTGCTTTTGTTTCCATGAGTTTACACCAGACAATTTGAGTTCTTGAAGAGCCTAAATAAAAATGTTAGGTGAGGCAGAAAGTTTGATAAACAATGGTATTCAAATGGCATACATGATAATTAGCACTACACATATTAAACAAACACACTATTAACTTTGGCACACATATGCATAAGTAAGGGTCCTCAGGTACTGGAGTAAAAGTTCAACATTCAGACAAAGTCTTAGAAATTAGAGGATGAGGAGCAGTCTAGGAGGTGTCAGTTGTATTTCACTGCAAAATGTCAATAGTCATGAACCTGTCCAGAGGAAATTAAGGGTATGTGTTTAAGATTGTGGGTTGGGAGACTTACAGTCAACAAAACACATAGGAACCTTGGGGGTAATTATAGTGGATTATCTCATAATCATGGCACAGGGCAACAAGGCAGTATGCAAGGATACCCAGAGGATGGGATGCATAGGGAGGAGGAGGAGGATTTTTAAAAGGTGAAGAGAGGTAGAGATGACACTAGATTGCTCACTAGGTAGTCACCACGTAAAGTACTGTATCCAGTTCTGGACAATACACCTACAAACAGTATAGCGCAGTGGTTTAAGACTCTGAGCTGCAAATCTGGAGACATGGGTTTGAATCCCATAGCCCCATCTTGCATACTGTGTGATCCTGTGCAAGTCACTTAACTTTCCTGTGCTTTCAGGTTGCACCTGTAAACAAGCTTTTAGCTTAGTATGTCACTCCTGGTTAAACAATTGCAAAAAAATAAATAAAATAAAATAAATAAAGATACTGACAGGCTGAAAGCAGTACAGAGGATGCATACCAAATTGGTGTCGGAGGGGGGATTGTACTACAAAACATACGGGCAAAAGATATTGGCTGGGATGCTAGGAGCTGAATATGTACTCAAAGGAGAGGAGAGGAGAGACAGAGGGGATCAAATTAACACCTATGAGTACATCACGGATGTGGACAAGGCAAGAAGGTAGAGTCTCTTTCAAAGGAGGATGAGTTTAACAACCTAGAGGGAATACAATGAAGCTTGAAGGGGATTTAAGAGGGATGGGAGGAAATTTCACAGAAATTTGTGAGCCAGCCAGGTGGTATGTAGGGCTAAGGCACTGAATGCTCTAGCTTATGCCATGCCAATAACCACTGTTCTGGAAGGAGCATGTGATGACAGTAGTCAGTGTGTTAGTAGAGGATTGAGCATTCCTAGGACTGTGTCACAAGTGTGGCAAGTCATCTCAGCCTCTGACTGCCAGTGGGCGCAAGCCCATTGCTATTGCAGGCACAGAGTGACTCAAAAGGATGGTAGATTGTTCCACAGGACATACCCGCCTCCACATACATGTAGTGATGTGATGATACAGGAGGGGATTTGGGGCAACATTGAAATGCAAATCCAATTGCTGAATGCTGCCCTGCACATGACTGCAGACCAGTACTATTGCACAAATGACTGGGAAATAGGGATCCGTTCTTTGATGGTGGAGAATAGCACTCTCCCCTCTGAGCACAAAATGGGGGGAAGCTGTGTGGGTTTCTCTCCAGGTAAGTCTGAGGTAGAAGGATGCCGGCAGGGGTGTGGGGGAGTTGGGGATAGATGCAGACAGTCAGACTGAGGCATAACAAGATTAATTAGGGAAGAAAAGAAAGCACTGTGGATGCCTGGAAAAGAATAGAAGAAATATAGTGGGGGCATAAACAGTATGGAGTTTACAGCATGATTGTGTTAGTCACATGTGCTTAATTGGTGGATAGAGGGAGTAGGGAGGAACACCTGTGACCAAAAAGGGACCAGGGCGGCAAATAGGCATAATAGATAGAATTGAGGGGGAGGAGGAAGGGACACCTCTGAAAAAGTAGTGTCCAGGGTGTAGAAATAAGCAGTGAAAACAGTGCAGACTAGATGGGACTACCAATCATTTTCTGATTTCAAATTCTATGTTTCTGTCACAACCAATGAGTGAGAAACTACTAAGTAAGCTCAGTGAACAACATGTAAGTGGAATTACATGGGCCAATAACACAGAGACACAGAGTACTACATCACATGCACGTTACCTAACACCGTGCCATAAACACAGTTTTGTGAACAACCTCTGGGTAGTGGTGGTTGGCCCTGGGGGTGCTGGTTGGTGAAGGATTGGGCATCACATGGACAAGTATTCTTTCCCAGGCAATAGAGGCAAATCCATCAATAGCTTTGACTAACAACAGTCTGAGGCACATAGGTATACTGGAGGATCATAGAGTGTTTCAATGGTGGACTCCTCTGTTCTGCTGCACTTTAGCAACTGTACACACATCCAGTTGAGTAAAGCAGCAGACAGGGTCATGGGAATGGGAGAAAACATGAAAATCATATGCTCCACCTTGGCTCGAACCCCATGTGAAAATCTGAGATAGTGATACGTGTGGGGAGGGGGAGGGATTGGAACAAATCATCTGACTATTTCAAAATAAACATGTCACAAGATATACCAAACAAACTCTGTGAAGGTACTGTAAAGTAAGTGATCATGTGAACCAGCTGGAAGTAAAGCAATTACATGGTAGTATTGAAAGGTCAGGTTTCAGGATAACCTGAAAAACACTGATAGTTGACAATTACACACACCACAACCACACACAAACACACACACACACACACACACACACACACACACAACACACTAACCCACTACACATCCACAACAATAGCCCCCAAAAAGGAAGAACTAACCATAAGCCACTTTTGTTTCTCAAGCACATCTCATCTGCACTTGGAAACAGGTTTTGTAAAGGAGAATAAAGTTGGAGATTCAGTTGACTTCAGTGGTCTCTGTGCGGGCTGAAAAGCAATGCTTTGAAGAAATTCTAGTTGATACTGGGACTGCTCGGCATTCAAGTGATCACAGCAAATAACTGAATGCTCTGTGAGTAGAAACCCATCTCTCTTGAGAGTGACAGTCCATTAATAACACTGCTGCTTGATCTTCAGAAAACAATAAAAAAATGTCCTCAGACCCAGTGCTGTTAGTACAACCAAATGCACAACAATAAGGCATGTTGAACAGTTAGTATAACAAGAAGATTTTAGAAAATGAGTAAGTGAAATCATATGCTCCCATTAGTCAAAATGCTTGGCAGAGCTAATATCTATCTAGCAAAAGTGCCCTCATAAAAATGAGCGCCAGACCGGGCTGGTGGCGCTGAGGGCTCGGGTGCTGGATGCCACACCTCACACCACACTGGCGACCTGGGTTCGGGCATGGGCTCGGGTCACAAGAGACCAGCAGGGAGAAGGAGGATTGAGCATCCCAGTGGATGCTCTCCTCCTTCGGGGTGGGTTACCAAGGGTGCTTCACCCACCCGACGTTCTTGAAGGTCAGTGGGAGCACTGACTTTTGGGGCATTGGCAGCTCCAGTGGCGCTGGAGTCAGGGAGGGGAGGACACTGTTAGGTACTTGGCAGGAGTAGTGCATAAGCACGTAACCTGCCCAAGCCGGCGTCCTCAGGAGGATGGAAGGGGAACACAAGAAAAATGGAAAACAACTCTCGGTGGTCCTAGATGATGACCGCTCCAATCCATCTAGCCACAGATCCATGGGCTGACCCCACCGTGCAGGTGCTCTGTTGAGATGGAGGAAGGTAGGAGTTGCCAGGGCACTCTAGGGGCAGACTCTGCATCTGGGGCATGAGTGGTATGAGCAGCCTGAAGGAGTGGAACAATGAGGGCAGAGTAGGAGGGATAAAAAGAAAGTAAAAAAAAACAAAAAATGAGCGCCATTGGCAAGTGTCACCGCACCTAATGAAATCACAGAGCTTAGCTGTCAAAAGTTCAGTTTAGCGGTAGTGAATCTGTGGCCCACTTAAATCAGCCGTGACACCAGGAAAATGTTAGACTACCTACCTGTCACCTTCAAGCTTTTTGAAGATCAGCAGTTGTCCTCAGTCCTTGACGCTGATGAAATTCCAGCTCCTCAGATGTCACCTTGAAAAAAGAAGAGAAAAGAAAATCCTGTCAGTGAGTGGAGCACCAGAAGAAAAAGAATCAGCATTTATATACCACTTTTCATTCATTGTGTATCCCAAAGCACTTTACAAGCAATGCTAGACTGGTAGTGAAGTGACTGAATGTGTAGTGGCAGCCATATTGCACATCAGAACCCACATATAGCCTGGACAATTTGCAAAAACATGTTAATGAGAAGGGGAATGTTGGCCAGGATACCGGGATTGTCCCCTACTCTTTGCGAAGAGTGCCCTGGTTTCTTTTACTTCCACCTGGACACCCACCAGGAAAATACCAGGATGAGTTGAAGGGACCTCAGTTTAACATCTCATCTGAAAGACAGCACAACCCAGAAGTACAGCACCCCCCTAATACTGCACTCAGATGCCAGTGTTTTAGGAGCAAGTCCAATCCCGGTGTGGCAGGAGAACCCATGACCTTTTGGTTCAGAGGCGGATCTGCTACCAACTGAGCCATGCTGACATGTGGCAGGCATGTAAGTGTTTCTTCCAAGCAACTCAATGAAATAGAAATAGAGCAGGAGGAAAGGAACACGAGAAAAAACACAAGCTGGCAGTAGGGGTTTACATCGACTGGGCTGCATTGAAAGACGTAACAGTGAACTTAACTGAAGAAAGCCCAGAAAATGTAAACCTGTTACTATAGCAGTTCTATGCTGAAGTGAAAACTGCTGCCTGAGATGAATACTCTGTTCCGGGGCTCTGTGTGATCTAAGCAGGGTTAAATCGGTACTTACACAGCCCCTCAGTTGAGCGTTCTCTTAAGATTATTTCAGACCTCCGGCTGAAAAGTGCCAATAACGTGTTCATCAGCATACTGAGAAAATATAGAAAACAAAACAAGGATAAAGCCAGCCACTACCCTGCCTTGACAGCCAAGAAGTTGTGATCATCAGCATCACTGGATCCTACCACAGCCCCGGGTCTGGTTAAGCAGCTGTGGATGGAAAAACAGCTACACATGGCCCATCAGGGCCATAAGGGCTTCCGAGAGCTCACGCTGCAATTGTTTGAGTTAAAAGTAGATGAAAATGGAGCAAAGTACATCAGCCAGGGGCACAATGTTCATTCCAAAAACCACAACAGTACTCTGGAAACTAATAAAGAAAATACAAGAGGTTGCATTTTCGAAGAGGCAGACAACCCTAGGTGTCCTGTAAAGCTGTTTCAGAAATACATGTCAGAAATACCGTGATGCAAATGCCTTCTATTTACATCCAAGATGTCTCCCACAGGCATACTTGACACCCAAGACACATGGTGTACAAAAACGCCTATGGTGAAAAACTTTTTGGGATCTCTGACGGCAAAGCTTAGTGAAGAAGCTGCATTAAGTAAACGTTATACTAAACATACCATCAGCACTACCTCAGTCCAAATACTCTCCAATGCAGGTCTACAGTCCGGGGAGATAGTGACAGTCACTGGTCACAGATGTGAGTCCAGCCTCCAGAGTTACTGGTCAGCATCAACAGAAGACAAGAAGAAATGGAGCATCCTCCTAGATGCACAGCCCAAACGAGAAGTGGAACCAGAAGACAAAAAGCCAGATAAAGCTGAACTAAAAGCAGCAGAAAAATAGCCTGAAGAAACCCTTGCTGTAGCTCTTCACTGCCACCAACAGGCTCCTCCAAATCTCCATTCAATCTAATGAGCTGTACATTTAAAGCTTCAGTAAATTTCATTGAATTCACATAGTAGTGGGCCACAGTTTATTTTTGGGGGCCAAAATCCAAGTCACAATGCAACATGTGGGTTTAAAAGCATTGTATTGTTTTACCCACCCTGTCCCAATTAAAGGACTATTTTATTTCCCCATTCATAAAGTTGAAGTAAATTATTAATAAAACAGTATTTACTGAATTTAAACATACATTTTTTGTCTCTGTCTCTTTATTGCTATCGTTCACACATTTTCTAAGTGCAATAATACCCTCCAGAGTTGGCAGTATTGTGCTATACCAGACAACTCTGGTTAAGAGGGCCCTCGCCGCGCCCGTCAGGCTCATCATTACAAACCAGGGGGTCCGTATAGCACAATACCACCCACCCTGTTACATATTACTGCCTACATAAAAAACAGGACACAGGTCACACAGCTATTAGCATTAAAACAGCATGACATTAATAAAGTGGACAGACAAATGCAGCACAGAACACACCACAATGAATAAGGAACTACTTCTATTTTGATTATATGCACAGTGGATAGTATGTCAGTATAGCACTACAGTGACAGCAGACAACCTTGTTTGTTATATACTGGTCATTTGGATTATGTCATGTATAATTATTTTTATTGAAAGCGTGTCAGTTTAAATGGCTATACAATAGTAAATGCTGTCTACGTAATACATAACATCACAGAGTCAAAAGAGAATTTCTGTAAAGCAATTTGCTTCCTGCAGCATTCTGATCCAATATGTAAATTGGTCTACAAAGAAAATAAGAATGATTATCAGCAGGAACAAACCAGCGATGTTTAGAATTGCTTGTAAATGTTATCTGCACAACTAAAGTGACATGAACTATGACAAAACCACTTTCAGTTGTAAACAGTCTGACGCACAAAACCATGTTGTTAGCTGTGCATATGAATACAGCATAAAGTCAAAATTGGTAAACCTGCTCTTCACACTATGCAAAATAACACACTGGATTATTTTACAAGTATGGCTATATAACACTAAATGCTGTCTTAATATATAACATCACAGAGTCAAATGACAGTTTTTAAAAAGCAGTTTGCTTCCTGCAGCACTCTGATCCAATATGTAAATTGGTCTACAATGAAAATTAGAGTAACTTTCAGCAGGAACAAACCAGTGATGTTTAGAATTGCTTGTAAATGTTATCTGCACAACTTAAGTGACATGAACTATGCCAAAACCACTGTCAATTATAAACAGTCTGAAGCACACAACCATGCTGTTAGCTGTGCATATGAAGAACACAGCATAAAGTCAAACTGGGTAAATCAGTTCTTTCATACTATTTAAAACAGCACACTGGATTATTTTACAAGTATTTGGCAGTACTGAATTAGTCAAACAGACCCCTAGACACACACCTTCCTAGCTGTCAAGAGAATTGTAAAAATGTAAAACTGAAGAAACCTGAAAAGGACGGACACTGCTACACTCTAATTATGTTGTGCTAAAATATAAACAACATAAACTATAAGGACACAAATATTAGTCAATGTATAGTGTTCACTAACAGACTGCTAGCTTGTCAACACAATAACTGCATGGAGGGAACTGTCAAAATGTGAGCAAACCAAAGTTGCACAGCTCTCACACCTTGTCAAGTCAGTGCTACAGACCACACCCATAACTCACGTTGCAGCAGATATCGCGACAGGGGCTCTTTTTTTTTTTTTATGAAGGATAGAAGAAAGATTTTCTCTTTTGCTGCAGGAGTATACTTAATTTAATTTGATATTGTACCTGGGGTTGTCCTTTAGGAGGAGGGGTACACTTAGTTTAGTGTTTATTATGCATAAAACCCATTAGGCAGAGCTTATTTTCAAAGGGTTTAAGGTCGAGTGTAACAAAAATTATATTTACAGAGTCAGTTACATGTGTATAAAACAATACAGTAGAACTACGATCACAATTCACTGAAAACAGGTAAGACATAAATTGCTTGCTGAGGCACAGTTAGATATGATCATGGGTTCAATGCAGTAAAGCTAAAAATTCTAATTCTATGAATATAGATAAGACAATCACAGAGATATCAGAAACATGGGTAACAATTTGGCAGCGCAGTCAGGGAAAGTGCATCATAACATTAAAAAAACAATTGTAGATAGCACTATGGTCAATGATAGCAGCTGCATGTCCCAGGTGGGATAATTTAATGTTATTTGCCCCTCGTTGCCCTAGAGTGTGTTGACACAAAACACCTGTCGCTGCTGATATAGGCACACTGGGGGTTTCGCTCCAGGGGGGTTGGTGTACCGGTGTCACTGTAGCGACAGTATACCAGTTAATGTGAGATTGTACCCAGACTTACACCATGACTGCAGAGGTATGCTTAACTTAATTTAAAAGTCTACCTGGATTCACACTTTGGCTGCAGGGATATATTTACTTTAATGTGAGATTGTACCTTAATTTGCAGTACAGCTGCAGGGGTATAGATACATAGATACATAGAATTTGACAGCAGATAAGTTCAGCCAGGCCCACTTAGTCTGCTTATTTTCCTTACCTGCTGCAAAAACCAAAGACCCTACTTGATCTCTGGCTTTGTTCTCCTACCTATTGCTAGGATCCCCTATGCAAATCCCACACATTTTTTAATTCCCTATCGTATTTGCCCCAACCACCTCTGCTGAGAGGCTGCTTCATGAATTTTTATTTATTTATTTATTTAAATTTTGGCGGTACCATTTGAGCTAGGAGCTCTTTACATAGGTTCCACATCAAGTACAATACGAATGAGACAAGGCAAATCAGACAAGGTAAGCAGTTATACAGAGTTACATTGCTTAGGTGCAAAGGTACCATCTCAGGTGCAGTACAAATCAGACAAGACAAATCAGTCTAAGTAAACAGTTTTTCAGAGTTCCATTGCTTATACAGGATATACAATAGGACATGTTAGCAAAAAGCACAGCAAGCATAATATAACAAGGAGAGGGTGGGATACTACAGTCTAATCAGGTCCAGAACAGAAGAAGTGAGGTAAGCAGAGTGATATTTAGAAATTATGTGCTCAGAGGTAGGGAGACACTTAATTAAGTGTTCAGAGGGACCTAGGTCAACAGTATAGGCTGGCACTTAAGTGGGCCAGAAGTTAGGGATAGCATGGGGGGGGAGACAGAGGAGGTGGTAGTCAAGAAGAACATTGTTAGGGAGTTAATGAAAGCAGTCACAGAATGAGTCAAGTAAAACCTGTTGCTTAAGGCTCCCTTTGAAAGTGCCCAAAGTGGTCTGCTTAGCCACATTTTCACTCAGGGAGTTAAGCCATAGTGGTGCCCGATAGGCAAAAGACCTTTGGCCTTGGAATGTTCTGTATTTGGGGGCTTGAAAGAGTGGTGTTCAGAGTAATGGGTGGGGCAGGGGTTTATGCACAGAATGAGAAGTTGGCTAACCCCAGAGGGCATTTGGCCAAGGTAGATTTTTTTGGCTAGAAGGCAGGTATGCATCCACCACCCTTTCTATGAAGAAATACTTACTCATATTACCCCTTAGTCTACCCACCTCCTAACCTCATGCCATGACCCCCTTGTTCTAGAACATCTCTTTTTCTGAAAGATGCTACCCTCTGTACCTTATTTATGCCCTTGAGATATTTCAAGATCTCTATCATATCCCCCCTCTCTCTTCTCTCCTCCTGGGTGTACAAATTCAGGTCCTCTAATCTGTTCTCATATGACTTTTGGTGCAGGCCCTGTACCATTTTTGTTTCCCTTCTCTGAACTGCCTCCACCCTGTCTATGTCTTTATGTAGATGTGGCCTCCAGAACTGGACACAATACTCCAGATGAGGCATCACCACCTCCCTTCTTCTGCTGGTAATACCTCTCCCTATGCACCCCAGACCCCACTGGCTTTTCCCACAGCCTTGGCACATTGCATGGCTAACTTTAGATCATCTAATATGATTACCCTCATATCCTTCTCCTGTTTGGTTGCTGTCAGTATCTCTCCCGCCATCATGTAATCCTCCACTGGGTTCCTGTGCCTCAAATGCATGATTTTGCACATCAACGTGTACTTAGGGTGGGAAGCAAATTAAGAAGATGGCTGGCTAATTGTCTCAGTGGTAGAACACAAAGGGTGCTGTGGGGTGGCTCTCAGGTATGAGGAAAATCACCATTTGGGGTACTGCAAGGGTCCATGTTTGCCCTGTTGCTGTTTAATGTATTCATTATTGACTGTGAAGAAGGCATTAATGGAAAAATCGGCATCTTTTATTTTGTGGTTTTTTTTTACAATTCTGTTTGTCTCCCCTGGCACCAGAACTCTCTCAGACCTCTCCACTGGCTGGCACCACTCTACCACCCACTGTGAACCCCACCATCCTCAAGGTCATTACTTTCTCCCCAAGCCCCTGGGAAGGACATAGGGCCTGAGGAGATCGAAGGGGCGGTGGCAGGGCTCCAGTGTTGGGCACGTGGTGGCACGACTTTGGGAGGTCCATCACCTATCTGGGCCAGAGGGGTTTTTCTGTGATGTTTACGCCCCAAATGTGGGATGTGCAATGATGCCCAGCCCGCGATGTGCATGCTCACACCCATGTCCAGAAGGCAGCTCCCCGATATCATCCCCTTGCTTGTGAGCCCCTGTGCATAGCAGTGTCAACAGTCTCCACTGGGGACAGCTGCCACACCAGGCTACCCCAGGATCCCTCTCCAAGAGAGGAGAGCAGTCCTTCGGATGCTCAATCCTCCCTCTCTCATGCCAACCACTTGTGGTCCGGGCTCGCTCCCGAACCCGGGTCACTGGCATGGAGCGAGGCATGGTGTCCAGCACCTCAACCCACAGCACCTCCGGGCCAGCAAAAATCTGAATCTTGGCAAATGGCATCAAACTTTGTGGGAGGGTGGAAGCAGATGAAGGGATACAGAACCTAACAGAAGACCTAGCCAAACTGGAAAGGTGGTCTGAGGTATGGCAGCTCGGGTTCAATGTGAAGAAGTGCAAGGTGATGCACATAGGAAGGAAGAACAAGAGGGCTGAGCAGTCTAGAGGATCAAAACCACAGAATCAGAGGAGGAAAATAACCTGGGGATAGCCATCACCAGCAACCTTAGATAGGCTATGCAGTATAGAAAGGTAACAGTCAAAGCAAACAATGATAGGATATGTTGCTAGAGGTCACGATTCATGAGCAGAATGAAGGAGGCTATACTGTCGCTGCACAGATGCTTGGTGTGACCACACCAGGAGTATGGTGTGCAATATTAGGGCCTCTACCTGAACAAGGTATAGCCAGATCCGATACAGCTGTTGTGAGCTTGCAAAGCCCCGAAGAGTGAGTGCTGCTGAGTGCCATCTCTAAGATGGTGGCGGTGACATAGCTGTGCATGCACAGCATTCACACATGCATAGTTGTGGTGAATGGCATTCTGCCATTCCCAAGATAGCAGGGCCAGCAAAACTGTGCATGCACGCGAGGTGCACATGTGCAGTTCTTGTCCTGGAATGTGGAAGTAACAGTCAAAATAGTGCGTCTGTTACTCGGTAGTGGCTGACCATGGCATAGTGTTCCAAGCTCTGTTGAACTTTTGGAAAGATATTCCAAAAGTCCAATGGAAGCATACCACGGTCAGCTGTTCCTAGCAACAGAATGCACAGCAAAACATGACTGGCTACTTTACTTGGCTGCCTTACATGCCCTCATGCAAAAATGTTACAAATACCAACAAATAAAGTAAAAAAAAATTGAAGAAAAGATGGGACAGAGGAACTTGAAGAGGCAACCCATAACTCACCATGAAAAGGAAAATGACATGTCAAATAATACAAAAACAAAATAATCTTTTAACTGTTGGGTTGCTCCAAGCTCCTTTGCCCCATCTACAAAGCAATATGCTGGAAGGTTTAGGGTGGTTCTGAAATTAAAAAAGAGCAGCTCTGAGTGCTGAGCAATAGAAAAAAATGCAGAGGTACCAATAAGCTTGCTAGGCTTGGTGGCCAATAGGAACAGCAGGCTGACTGATCAATCAGAGGACGTGGTGTGATTTGCTAATTAGAGGACGCACTGCCCAGTAGGTCCACTTGACGACTATTGTGCACGTAGCTGGCTGTGTCACAAACAGCTGATTTCTGTTGGGAGTCACATGGACCATTTGTAATAGCAGAGGCCTGGTTATACCTGGTTTGGTATAGCAATGATCATTGTTTTTGATTGTGTTTGTTTGTCACAGCAACCAGTTCAGTGTGTGTGTGTGTGGAGTTGTTGACATATTTCTGTTGGTGTGTTCAGTCTGGTAGCACCTTTGATGTTGATGCTCCTGTATGTCTGTTTGTGGATAAGCATAGCAACAGAAATATTCAAATTGTCCTAAGTGTAATTCATCCATTCAGTACTGCAAGTTTTAGAATGTTGTTCTTACCATAACTGAAAGTCTTAAGATAGGTTGTAGGCTCATTACAGAAACCGTCTGGATATGGCAACAGACCAGAACCTATTTTTTATTACTTAGTTCGGTATCTATTAAACTTCCCAATAAGTGGAGTTTATTCCGTAAAGGTCTATGGCAAAAGAACAATGGTAATATTACAAGTGTATAAATAAGAAGGGGAGGGGGTGTGACACATTTCCCATAATCGCAAATTAACTGTTTTAACCATAGTGAACCTTCAATAAAGAAAACTCAGACAAAGCTGCAAGACCTAAACCCATACGTTGTAATATGGGAACAAACACTTAGTAATATGGTAACAATGATGGCTCTGATATTTTGTCCCATTCGGAAAGCAACTATTATGGCCAAGGCTTCCTGCCTGAGAAAAGAAACACCTTAACAAAGATGATTGGAATTACATTATCAAATTGTTAGTGGGACTTGAACATACTAGCTAAATAAAAACACAGTCATAGAAACATAGAAGCTGACGGCAGATAAGGACTGCAAGGCGCAACCAGTCTGCTAATTTTTTCTACCATTCTGCAGTTGTTTATTGTGCTTAAGCCCATATTAATATTGGTACACCTTAAAAAAAAAAGATGTTTAACAACACATTTGTATGAACAAGTATTCCTAAGCGTGCATATTAGAAAAGTGACATCATATTAGCCATATTGTAAATGCAATGTATACAAGATTAATACCCAAATATTTAAACTAAATAGGAAAATATTGGAATTAATTGCAGGAGGGGACATGAAACAAGGAAAACTACATTTATTGTAAATTCAAGAAATGGTGAGTGTAATTTCTGGAGCTCTGTTAGCCCCACCCCTATCCTAAGCCCGGAAGTGAAATAAAATGACAGTTTTAACATTAATACAAACATAATTTCATTAAATTTCATTGCAAATAAACAAAATCTGTCTCCACATTTCACTTTGCTACTTGCAACTAAGATTTTTACAATAGCATAAACTTTGCTTGATTTGAGAAAGACAGAGAGAGCAGAAGTGCTGTCACCTCTTTCTCTGATGGTGCTATCACTTCTCTCTCAGTTCGCCCTTCTTATGCATCTTATTTATCCCTCAGTGTTAAAAGGGCTAGAAAGGTGCATGAGTTAACAGCCTTTGCAGACAAGGATCTATCGGGGTTTTTTTTGTTTGTATTTCACAGAATTTACCAGTCCCAGATAAGGAGGTAAGAGAGTGGTAAACCAACAAGAACAAATAGCATTGCAATATGGCTTGCATCAGGAGACAACCTGGTTTTTATATGCACTCACTCTTGTTCTCGATCCAGTTCAGTTCTGTGAAAACCTTTAGCCATAGGGTCATTCCTTTACTGGTACTGGCTAGATACGGTGAATAGGGTCAATTGCATTTTATGTTGGCACACTTGTGCAGCCAACATCTTGGGAGAGTGCAGCTTTAGAGGTGCGGTCGCTGTTGGGCGAATGCTGGGCACACACCAGTAGGTGCATCCCGCATTCCCCAATCAGCCTGTATGTTGGCGCCATACCATGCATACCTAATGGGGCAAGCACATCTAAGAAAAGGTCCGCTGCAATCCGAGCAAAGCTCATCAGATGCAGAGGTCCTTTTCTTGCTGTGCTCGGCACCATTGTGTACATGGCGGACACGGCCGAACTGCCGACTCGGGGTGCCCAGTCCCTCTGCTCGCTGCCCTGCCCCTGTGAATGTGCCATCAGAGCCCACCCCTGTCGGCATAAAGCACCCCCAATTATTTAATGCCGAGGGGTTGCCCAATCCTCCTCAGCTGTTACCACACCCCTTTCCTTGTGTGCCGATGAGGGAGCCTCTCCCTTCAGCAGGAAATAACTCTAATTGTTTAATGCTGAGGGGTGTCCAATCCCCTCGGCTGTGCTTCCCTTCTTGTAGTGCCGATGGGGGGCCTACCTGTTGTCATAAAATTCTGCCCCTGTTGTTTTCTGTTTGCTGGACAAGGGTGCCCAATCCCCCATCGGCTACAGACACCCCCCCAAAACAGTTAGGTGGCACACTGGGAGCCCACCCCAGTGTGCCAAATCTCCTGGAAAAAAAAATCTGTCCCGCTATGTTTTCTTTTCTTTTCGTTTTACAATCTGTAAAAGGAAAACGGTCCCTCGTAGTCTTTGTGCCCCCCTGCCCCCACCCGCACCCACGCACTGCGCACCTGTCTCCCCACACCCCCCTCACCCCATACTTACCTCCAGAGCTCGGCACAACAATCAACAGTGGACCGGGAACACATCTGCACTCTTCAAAGCCAACCGCGAACTGAGGAAATGCCGGTAAGCTGTATAAAGGGATAGATAGGGGTTTTTCAACTTTAGTACATATCTCATGCATTTTTGTGAATTTTGGCCCCACATTTTCAACATGGGTTTTTTCGGACCCCTTCACATGAATTCTTGCACTGTCATGGTGTTATTCGGTCTGGAAAGGTGATTTCGCATTCACTGCATGGAATCACCTTTCAGAACCGCTTAAGGAAATGACAGTGCCACTATTCATGAGGGTGGCTTTCAAAAACTCTATGTTGCAAATTTGGTGGGAAAAATCCAAAACATGACTGTTTTACGAGTGTGCGTAGCAACTGCACAACGCACGTTCGTAAGTTAGAGAATTCACAATATTTTCATGCCAGATTCTCAACATTGGCATTTTACCACACCTTCTTTTGAAATGTTCAGCTGTCATTTTTCACATCCTGGCCGAAATGTGTTTTCACACTTCCGGCACAGAATAGAGCGGTCATTGTGTGAAATCAGGGTTCAGGACCCATTACGAAAATGACAGTGACACTGTTCATGAGCAGAGATCCTAAAATGCCTGCGTTGAAAATTTGGTGACAATACTCCATAAAGTGATTGTTTTATGAGCGTGCGTAGCAACTGCGCAACGCATGCTCATATGTTAGCGCATTCACACTATTTGCATGCCAGATTCTCAACACTGGCATTTTACCACACCTTCTTGTGAAATGTACAGCTGTCATTTGTCACATCTTGGCCGAAATGTGTTTTCGCACTTCCGGCGCAGAATAGCATGGTTGCTTTGTGAAATCAGTGTTCAGGACACATTACAAAAATGACAGTGATACTGTTCATGAGCAGAGGTGCTAAAATGCCTGTGTTGAAAATCTGGGGACAATACTCCATAAAATGACTGTTTTACGAGGTGCATAGCAACTGCACAATGCATGCTCGTAACTTAGCACATTCGCAATATTTTCATGCCAGATTCTCCAATTTGGCATTTTACTACACCTTCTTGTGAACTGTACAGCTGTCATTTTTCACATCCTTGCCGAAATGTGTTTTCGCACTTTTGGCGCAGAATAGCACGTTCTCTGTGAGAAATCAGTGTTCTGGACACATTATGAAAATGACAGCAACACTGCTCATGAGCAGAGGCCCTAAAATGCCTGTGTTGAAAATTTGGTGACAATACTCCATAAAATGACTGTGTTATGAGCATGCGTTGCACAGTATGCATGCATGCTCGTACCTTCGTAAACTTCTAATTTTCTCACTCCAGATTTTCTACAGTGCCATTGTTCTGCACCTCCTAATGAACAGTGCAGCTGTCATTTTTCACATCCTGACCAAAATCGGTTTTCGCAGTTCCGGCGCAGAATAGCGTGCTCGCTATGGAAATTCCGTGTTCGAGACACATGATGAAAATGACAGTGACACTGTTCATTAGCAGATGACCTAAAATGCCTATGTTGAAAATTTGGGAATGAAAGTCAATAAAATGAGTGGTTTATGAGCGTGCGTTGCGCAGTTTGCACGCACACTCATGACTTTGTGAATTTGTAATACTTTCACTCCAGCTGTTCATCATTGGTATTTTTCCATACCTCCTTATGAACACTGCAGCTGCCTGAAATGTGTTTTTCATATGTCCAGCACAGAATTGCATGGCCGCTGTGCGAAATCAGTTTTTGGGACAGTTTGAGGAAATGACGGTGACACTAGTCATGAGCAGAGGTCCTAAAATGCCTATGTTGAAAATTTGGTGATGAAACTGCATGCAATGACTGTGTTGCAAGCATGCATTGTGCAGTTTCCATGCATCCTTGTAACTTCGTCAATCTGCAATATCTTCATGCCACATTTTCACCACTGGCATTCCTGCACATCTCCTTATCAACAGTCTAGCTGCCATTTCTCACAGACTGCCCAAAACATGTTTCCACAGCTGTGGCACACAATGGCATGTTCACTGTGCAAAATCACCTTTTGAGACACATTCACAAAATCACAGCACTATGCGTCTCTAGCTACGCCACTCCCACTGCCAATGCCAGTGCGACAACATTCGGCATTGACAAATGCTTGTTTTCTCAGTCATTCTGATATGATGATGAGGGGATATACATTAGATCAGTGCAATTTTTATTTATTTATTGAGTTTCTATCTGACTGCACTTAATAACATGTTCTACAGAGTATTTTGTGAAATACATTTGATGTCAATTAAAAGAATGTATCAATAAATCATGGCATCCTCAGTTTATATGACAAAGTGTCACAAAACAGAAATACAATAATACCAGTGACCGCTAATAATGTTAAAATACAGGGTGCAGTATTTGTCAGTACAGTAATATAGATCGTGAATCAGTTCCCAAGATTTGATACCAGTGATCACAAATAATATTAAAAGGCAGGGTGCAATACTTGTCAATACTAGAGATCGCAAATAAGCTATAAGGAACAAAATACATGAAAGTCCTTTCATTCTTAAGTTTCATACCAGTGATTGCTAAGAATATTAAAAGACAGAGTACAGTTCATGTGATCTCATGATTTACAAATACTAGCAATCACAAAAGTGTGACAATATAATTATAGAAAACCTTTGTCATTTGATAGGTTTGAAAACCTTTGATTTACCAACGATCGCTAATATTTAAAGGAGCGTTATCAATCTGTTCCTTATAATTGATTTCCCATTTCTAGTACTGACAAGTACTGCACCCTGCCTTTTAATATTATTACTGATCACTGATATTGAACCTTAGGAATTGATTTGTGATCTCTAGTATTGACAAGTAATTTATTCTGTCTTTTAAAATTATTAGTGATCGCTGGTATTAAAACTTAGGAATTGACAAGGACTTCTATATGTCTGGTTCCTTAGAATGTATTTGCAACCTCTAGTAGTGAGGACAAGAAACCTTGGTAATGAAAAACCCAGGAGTCCAAAATTGGGGGGGGTGGGGCATGTCCCCTCATTCTGGCACAGCTACAGCTTTTCACATCCAGATCGAGCAGCCATACAATAACACAAGTACTGCCAGTATTGCATTTCTGCCTTTAGTTATTGGAGTAACCTTTACACTGCAACAGCAGTACTGAACAATGTTTAAAAAAATTCATTTTTAGGCTGCTGTCTATTTACCTCTATTTAATGTGGCATGGTCTTATTTTGTGACACCGCGAGTGATGCATGCATAATCATGGCTGCAAAAATCTCCACGCCTGCACCCTGTTCACTCCCATGAGGTACTATAGGTCTCAGCAATGTCCCTTCTCATTCTCCTCTCCTCCAGGGAGCACATGCTATGCTCCCACAGCCTCTCCTCATGTGGTTTCTTATGCAATGCCCATACCATTTTGGTAGCCCTCCCCTAGACTGTTTCCACACTGTCGATGTCCTTGTAGAGGTATAGCCTCCAGAACTGGACAGAGTATTGTAGGTGGGGTACCACTAGTAAACAAAACAGTGGAAACACCACTGACATTCTACTGCTTGAAATCCCCCTCCCTATACACCCCACATCCCACTAGTCTTGCTTACTGCCTTGTTACACTGTCCTGCAACCATGATCCTCTTGCTTAGTGACTGTTAGTAACCCACATCCTATACACTGCTCCTGTGTTTCACTGGCCCATGTGCACAATTTTGCACTTTTTGATATCTTTTATTGGACCAACATAGATGAAACAAAAGAAAACAGTGCTTAAGCTTTTGGACCAACCAAGCCCTTCCTCGGAAGCTAATTTAAGCTTCTGAGGAATGACTAGATTAGTCCGAAAGCTTAAGCACTGTTTTTTTTGTTATATCTCTGTTGGTCCAATAAAAGGTATCAAACCATTTGTTTCTGGATCTGTTCTTACAAGGACTAATAAGCAACCATCTAGTTCTGTGTCACTTTTTGGCATTGAAGCCCAGCTGCCACACCCTAGACCACTCCTCTAGTTTCCCCAAATCGAATTGAAATTCTCTCCATCCCTTCCTGAGTGTTCAGCCTGTTGCAAAGTTTTGTGGAATCTGCAGAGACACACCTTCCCCTCCAGTTCCTCAGTAATGTCACTTATGAATACATTGAAGAAGACCAGTCCCAGTACTGAGCCCTGTGGCACCCTACTTATCAGTCTCCTATCCTCAGAATGTCTGCCATTTACAACCACCCTCTGCCTCCTATCTTTCAACCAGATTGATACCCAGGTTACTACCTTCTCCCCAACCCCCAGGCTACAACGTTTCTTTATTAGCCTCCTGTGTAGCACAGTGTCAAAAGCCTTATTGAAGTCCAAACAGCCCACGTCCACTGCCCTCCTCTGATCAACCTAACTAGTCACCTAGTCAGAGAAATCAATGAGATTACTTTGACATGACTTTGCCCCCGTGAAACCATTTGCCTCCAGGTACATAAGCCTCTCTTTCAACAAGGAATCTGTTACTTTCCCACCACTGATCAGAGACTGACTGGCCTGTAATTGCTAACATTCTCTCTGCTGCCTCTGTTGTGCAGAGGAACTACATCAGCCTTCTTCCATTCCTCTGGCACTACCCCCATCTCCTTTGAGATGCTGAACAATGTTGTGAAAGGGACAGCTAGCAGCCTGCTCAGTTCTTGAGACTGTACCCAGATTCACTCTTTAGCTGCAGTGGTATATTTCATTTAATGAGATTGTACCTGACTTCTCTCTTTGGCTGCAGGGGTATTTTTAATTTAATATGCTATTGTACCAAGATTCACCTGTTGGCTGCAGGCGTTTATGTAATATGAAATTGTAAATGGATTCATCCTTTTGATCCAGGGTTATATATAATTTAATGTGAGACTGTACACGGTTTCACCCTTTGGCTGTACTGTAGAGGTATACTTAAATCAATATGAGATTATATTTAGATTTGCTCTTTGGCTGTAGGGTTATATTTAATTTAATGTGAGATTGTACCCAGATTCACCCCTTGGCTGCAGTGATATATTTAATTTAATGTGAGACTGCACCCAGATTCATCTTTTGACTTCAAGGGTATATTTAATTAATGTGAGATTGTACCAGTAGTTGTCCTTTAGCCACAGTGATAAACTTAATGTGATGTTGCACTTGGATGCAAATAATGTAATGTGGTCACCTCCTGTTTGAGTCAGTTGTGGGTTTTTGGACTGCAAATCTTTCAGATGGTTCCTGGCTTTGGCTAAAAGGGCTACACAGATGAAAGCAGTAGTTAACATGATGTCTATTTCACCTTTTAAAAACAACTGTCCTTAGCCAAAAATTGTAAGCTGAAGCAGGCTTCCTGACTCTGGTTTCTCCTCCCTCACCCCTCTGAGATCCAAATGGACTTGTGTGAGTGAGGCTAGAACAGAGCTGAGTGGTGTTTGAAAGCTGCGCTACTGCTGCATACCAACAGCATGAGTCCGGGCTTAGTGACCTCTATCCGGAGCTCAAACATTAGCAGGGACTTGTAAAAACAACTGTCCTGAGATGGAAATTGTTAACTGAAGCAGGAATTCTGACTCTGTGGTTTCTCCACCCTTTCTCTCTCTGAGCTCCAATTGGGAGCATGTTGGATTTGTGTAAGTAGGTGAGGCTAGATTACTGTATTTCAGGGCTTTGGTTTAGCGGTCCTCCACTGTGGTTCTCAAGATAATGGACCAAGCTTAAAGGTGACACACTTAGGGTGATAGTGTAAAGAGGTACTCAGTAGGAGACACTGAAGCCCTTGTACACCACTCTTGACCATACCACATTTTAGTTTTCAGTGTTAAGTGTATTGAAATAATGAAGGTAATAGGTAAGGGACAGACCAAAACAGTGACTAGAAGCAACACACTATCTAGGATAAGTGTTCATACTGTGTTGTTCCTACCTATCTACGGTAGATGTTCAATGGGAATAACAAACATTAGTAAGGAAAAAGTAGAAACATCCTATCAGGGTAAAGGTGCATAAGGGGTGGGCAGAAGGTAAAGGGTAGGTCAAAATATGGAATAGAAGCAATACTCTCTACATACGGTAGGTGTACAATAACAGTTGTACTGTGGCAATTAGTAGTGGCAATTATCAAGACATGGTACAATACACAGGAAACCATGACTGGGAGGTAAAGGTACCAGGGTATGCTCTATTTAGGAGGGATAGGAAGGGTAAAAAGATGGAGTGGCCCTTTATGTCAAGGAGGGTATAAAAGCAATGGCAGTGCAGGGGAGGCAAGGGGAAGCCAAGGCTCTGTGGGTCACTCTTAAGCCAAGTGGTGGCACTGCAATTCAAATGGAAGTGATCTACAGGCCTCCAGCACAGGCAAAGGAGGCAATGCAGAGAAGGTGATAGTGGAAGAAATACACCAAATGGCAGCCAAGGGGGAGGTATTGCTGCTGGGTGAGCAGTGTACCTAGATAAACAGAAGGAAGCAGGGAAGGCAGTGCAGAGCACAAAGGCGCAGACAGAGGTAAGATGAGCACAGTCGATTAAGAAAGGGGATAAGACCTTCTATAGGTAATTTATTTTTTTAACATTGCAATTTTTATTGAGTTTTCCTTTTACTGTCACATCTTACACATGCAAAAGCCCAAACTAGGGCCTACAACAACAGTACAATAATCCAGTCATCAGATGCAAACATGTAATGGTGAAGGAATATCATATAGTCCCAACGATATAATGTTAGAACAAAAGAGCAAAATAGTTAGCTACCTCATACCGTGCAGTACCATGAACACTAAGCCAGATACCTGCAGAGCTAGGAAGACGGTATCTTAAACAAGAAAGGGAAGGCCGACAAGGAGAAGATAAACAGGTTTCCACTTCGCCTTTAGAGGAAATCAAGTATACTTGAGAGGAAAAAGTTCAGAGGCTTGTAAGAGAGAGGATAAGAGGATGAGGGTGGTATTGTGTTCACAAGAAGCCACAGTTCTCAACTTGTACATTCCTAGTTGCTCTGTGAGATCCCTGAGATAATTTCAACCAGGGGGATTACTTGGGGGGGTAGGGGGCACTAGACATAGGCTGGAGTAAAGGTAGGAATCCCATTTCTTGTGGACGACCTGCAGCTGGTTTAGATTACTGAAGGAGAGGTTGTCCAAATTGACCAGGTGTGCCAATGCTGCCCACCATAAAACAATGTCTCCATCTCATCAATATTGCACATTTGGTTCCAGTAAAATAGCTAAAACCTATTGCCTGTGCAGGGGAGGCAGCCAGGGTAGGGTTTTTGGGTCACCAAGAAGTAGCATGGAGTTAGAGCGGTCAAGGGAGGCCTTAACTATGTTGGAGCAATCAGTTAGTACAGCTGACCAAAAGGTGGACAGGGATGGGCACTGCCACAGAATGTGGAGAATATTAGCCGCACTGTTCTGATAGCTCCAAGGATTGTGATCTAGGATGCCTCTAGTGTGGAGGGCTGCTGGGGTTCTGTACCATCTCAGCAAAATTGTTAGCTGGATGGACTGGCTCTTAACATCTCTATAAACTATGTGAGCTGCCCTGAGGCACCAGTTCCGGGCTTCCTGCAAGATGGGGGAACTCAACTCCATTTCTTACTGCATGCAGCACTTTGCAATAGGGTCTGGTTGCACATCCCACATACTTTGGTATATCCTTCCGGCCAGACCCTTAGGAGATGTGAATTTATGGGGGGATGCCATCCATTGCCATTTAGGGTCAGCATCCCAACCAGCTTGAAGAGAGCGAATGGCACTCCGTATCTGGAGATACCGCCAGAGGCCACAGACAGGGAGGTCAGACTGGGCCCGTAGTTGATCAAAGGACATCAGTTCTTTGGAGTTGGGCATGTAGAGATCAATCAGCTGTAGAATGCCTTCATCATGCCAGCCTTGCCAGAGGATCGGCCATTTGTCCAGTTGTTCTCCTATTATTCCACAACTCCATGTATTCTATAGGAGTTAGTCAGGCTGATTTGGGAGTACTGACTATTGCTAAAGCTTTTTGCCAGGCTTTATGGGTTTCTATCATCACCAATGATAGGTGAGAGCCCAGAATGCAACTAGATGCAAGTAGGGAGCTGAGGGGCTCATCCTTGCTAAGCTGACCTTCCATCTGCACCCATAATGTGGGTGGGAGAGGGAAGGGAATGAACCACCAAGTGGCCTGGGTGGCCAGAAAGGCTAGCTGATACCCCTGCAACCATGGAAGGCCCATTCTCCTTGATGACCAGTGGGCCAGTAATTTGGCCTTGCTCCAACGTGGATTTTGTCCTTCCCATAGCGAGTGCATCATCAGCTTCTCCAGGGATAGCAAGGTCTTCAGAGAGAGTCGAATGGGGAGATTAGTGAAAAGATAAGGGACCTTGGGAAAGAGAAACATCCTAATTGCTTCCACCTTCCCTCTGAGGGATAACTTCAGAGTGTGCCAACGTTCAATTTCAGCAGAAAGGAAGGCCAGGAGAGGAGAGGAGAGGAGAGAAATTAGCCTTCTCCAGCTCACTCATACTAGAGAGGATAGTAATCCTGAGGTAGGAAAAGCCCTGGGGTGCCCAAGTGATATCGGTGCCCTGCACACAGCTTGCAGGACAGGACAGGTTCATGGTGGCAAGAATCATTTTCTTTTGGTAAATCTGTAGGCCTTCTATAGATACATTAATGAAAAAAGGAAGACTGGGGTGGGATTGTAAGACTCAGGGGAATGTTGGGGATCGAGTGGAGGGGAACATAGATAAAGCATCGAAACTGACTGAATACTTCTGTTCAGTATTCACTAAGGGGGGAGGCAGGGTCCACAACTGGGCATAAGAAACGTAGAGGGAAGGGAGGTAGACATCTATCCATTTATGGGAGAGAGAGCCCTGTAGGAACTGACAAAACCGTGGGTAGACAAAGCAATGGGATCATATGGAATACACCCCAGAATACTAACAATGCTATGGATGGTGCTAGCAACACTGCTGACAGCCCCTTTTAATGAGTTGCTCAATACAGGAGTCATTCGAGATGACTGGAAAATGGCAAATGCAGTTCCTCTCCACAAGATTAGAAGCAGGAAGGAAGCATGAAACTATAGGTAATGGGCAAGATTATGGAGGTGTTGCTTAAGGAAAGGATTGTGGATCACTTGGAATCCAGTGGAGCATGGGATCCAAGGCAGCATGGGTTCACAGCAGAAAGATCTTGTCAAATGAATCTGATAGACTTGTTTGAATGGGTGACAAAGGAGATGGATTGATGGGGAGCAGTGGATATCACCTAACTTGATTTCAGTAAAGCCTTCAACACCATTCCATACAGAAGACTGGTTAACAGATTGAGTATCCTGGGAGTGGGTCGCAAAGTGGAAAACCGGGTGAGAAGCTGTTTGAGGAAAGGGAGGTGACCAGTGGGGTGCCTCAAGGAGCAGTCCTGGGGCCAATCCTGTTTAATGTCTTCATTAGTGACATCACTGAAGGACTGCAGGGGAGGGTTTGCCTATTTGCAGATGACACTAAGATCCGCAACAAGGAAGACACTCCAGAGGGGGCTGAGAAAATGAGGAGAGACCTAGGAAAGCTGGAAGAATTGTCCAACATGTGGCAATTACAATTTAATGCAAAGAAGTACAAAATCATGCACCTGGGGTGCAGAAACACCGCAGAGAGCTACAGGATGGGAGGGGAGTTATTAATGGCTACCAGAGAAGAAAGAGATTAAGGGAATATCATCTTAGATTACTTAAAGGCGTCCAAACAGTGCAGCAAAGCGGTTGGGAGGGCCAGTAGTATGTTAGGGTGCATAGGACGGGGTATTATAAGGAGAAGAAAGGAGGTGGTGATGTCACTATACAAAATGCAGCTGAGGCCTCATCTGGAATACTGTGCACAGTTCTGGAGGCTATATCTTTGTAAGGTCATAGACAGAATGGAGTTGGTTCAGAGAAGGGCAACAAAGATGGTGCAGGGCTTGCACCAAAACACATATGAGGAGAAATTAAAAGATCTCAATATGTATACACTGGAAGAGAGGCAGGAATGGGGGGATATGCTAGAAAACTTCAAGTATCATAAGGGCATAAACGAAGTGCAAGTGGGTAACATCTTTCAGTATAGGAGATGTACAAGGAGGAAGGGACACAATATGAGATTGTGGGGGCAGGCTGAAAGGGAATCTGAGGAAGTTTTTCTTCACATAACGGGTGGTGGATGCATGGAATAGCCATCCCCAGGAGATAGTGGGTGTATCACAGTGGAGACATTCAAACATGCATGGGATAGAAATACGGGAACCTTAGAGGTGGAAAGGAGGGACTACAGCCACTAACCAAATAGGGTCAGTGGCCACTAATGTAAGCAGAGAATACCGGAAGACTTGGTGGGCCTTGTGGACCTTAACTGCTGTCAGTTACTAATTGCCATGTTACAAGGGGCATAACATACAACAAAATGAGAAAAAACTAATAAAACACTACTTGGGGTAAGGGGGCATAAGAGTTTCCAAAAATCACATGCAAGTGTAGTAACTGAGAATGCTGGGGGTGGTGCAGTGCAGCGACTGTGGAGCAGCAGTTTTCAGAGGGTAACCCATCAAAACCACAACTGAACTTGAGTGACTCAGGTATGAGTCACTCAAGTTCAGCACTCATAATGTGAGCTACCCTAAAAGGGTAGCGGCAGGCAAACAGCAAGACAACTGGAAGCACAGGATGGGGAACAGAAGAGGAGGAAGGTATGTGGAAGGTAGTATGGTGAGAGGCTTCCGAGATGGCTATGTGGTGTAGTTGTGGGGTGGCTGGCTACAGTGGGGAAGGGTGCAGGGTTCAGGGCAGGGGAGGAGCACAATATTTTGTGTTTTGCGTGCTGGAGTTAATATTTTTTTACAAGGTTTTTTCCTCTCCCCGATTTGCACTACCCTGGAGTTGAGAAGCATTTTTAAGGGGTGTGTAGGGGGGTACAGCCCCTGCATAAATAGCATAAAAAACATTTGTTTTTGCCGGTGTTGTTTGTTGGAGTGTACTTCGCCATTTTGTTTTTTTGGCGATGTACACTTGCTGTTACAGTGATCACTATTTGGCGATCGCCATTATGACATGGAATCTTTTCAGAGAGATCTTCTGGAGACAGCATTACTGCCCCATATGCATGCACCTGTCTGGGTTGAGGGAGCAGGTTGCCACAGTCCAGGATGAATTGGCTAGGATTTGGGCAACCTCTTCTCCCACTCAGGAGCCACCAAGTCTGACACCGCTACTTCAGAGAGTGCCTAGTATAGCACGGGGGGGGGGGGGTTGCTGTGGAGATGTCTTAGGAAGCATGTTCAGTGGCTTTTAAAAAGTTGCTGTCTGTCTAGAGAGGGGAAGAGAGGGATCTTTGCACAATGATCTTCAACTTATTGTTGAAAGAGTGGTGCAATGAGGAAGTGTTTGGCTACACTGGGGACTGGGTTCTTCCTGGAGGGATAAGGGCCTTTACAGGGGTGATGGCCTGCATCCATCTTGGAGGGGAACCACAGACCTTAGTGGATTGTTTAATTGTTACTTTGATGAACACTTAAACTTAACTGCCCCCGGATAAAGTAGAAAGTAGAATCCAAGGGGAAAGAAGTACCTTATGGTGCAAACTAATAAAAGAACAGGGTGGTCGAAATGAAAGGGAATGGAAATGGGAGCAGTAAAAACAGAGGGGAGAAGGAGGGAGGGCAAAAAGGAAGAAAAGATGGGGGAAAATCAGTATGTTAAATTCTGAAAAGCCATGTGGGTGAATGCTAGAATTCTTGGAAATACGTTTCTAGACCTAGAGACCATCATGATAGAGGCCAACCTTGATATTGTGGCCAATACTGAGTCATGGTATGCTGAAAACCAGGACTGGGACATGGCCATACTATACTTGGCTATACTGTGTTCAGGAAGGACAGGGTGGGAAGAAAAACAGGGGATTGTGGCTCTTTATGTGAAGGAAAGCAAAACAGCAACAGAGATACAGGAAATACAGGGTGACAGAGTTACTGTGGGTCACCCTGGAGAAGGGAAATGGAGTCACACTTCACACAGATGTGATCTACAGATCTCCAGCACAGTGGGAGGAGTTAGATAGGATACTGGTGGAAGCAATAGCAAGTTTTCAGAAAAGGGGGAGATGCTGCTAGTAGGGATCTCAGTCTGCCAGATGCAGATTGGAGCTTCCCAGCTGCAACTTCAGCTTGAACCAGGGACATCCTGGACTCCCTGCAGGAGGTGTTCCACAGGCATCTATTTAGCAAACCCACTCTGTATGGAGCAATACTGCACCTGGTACTCAGTAACGGGGACACTGCTGCATACATTATGGTGGGAGGCAATCTGGGAACCAGTGATCAAAGTACAGTGTTGTACTGCAGTAGTGGGGTACCGCAGGGTTCAGTACTGTGTCCAATCCTTTTTAATGTCTTGATAAGTGACATTGCAGAGGGACTAGAAGGAAAAGTATGCCTCTTTGCAGATGACACAAAGATCTGCAACAGGGTTGATACACTAGGAGGCATGGAAAGGATGAGAAGGGACTTGGCAATGTTAGAGGAATGGTCAGAAGTATGGCAGCTTGGATTCAATGCAAAGAAGTGCAAAATAATGCACCTGGGAAACAAAAACCTAGGGGAAGATTACACAATGGGGGGGAAGGTAGTAACAACAACAAAAATGGAAAGGGACCTGGGGGTAATCATATCAGATGACCTTAAAGTTAGCAAGCAATGTGAGAAGGCAGTAGGGAGGGCTGGGGATATTGGGATGTATAGGGACAGGCATCACCAGCAGAAAACAGGAAGTTGTTATCCCTCTGTACAGACAGTTGGTGAGACCCCATCTGGAGTACTGCGTCCAGTTCAGGAGACCCCATCTCTGGAAGGACATAGACAGGATGGAGGCAGTCCAGAGGAGGGCAACTAAAATGGTGCAGGGTCTGCAAGAGAAGCCATATGAGGAGAGACTAAAGGAGCTTAATATGTATACCCTTGAGGTAAGGAGGAAGGGGGGGTACATGATAGAAACTTTTAAGTACCTCAGTGGAATCAGCAAAGTCCAAGAGGTAGCATCTTTCAGAAAAAGAGATGTGCAAGAACAAGGGAACACAATTTGAAGATAGAGGGGGGGATGGCTCAGGGGCAATGTGACAAAGTATTTTTTCACAGAGAGGGTGGTGGACACATGGAACAGCCTTCCTGAGGAGGTTGTGAGGTCTAAAACTGTGGGAGAGTTCAAGAATGCGTGGGACAGACTTAAGGCAATTCTTGTGGTGGGTAGGAAGAAATAGGCTGTTGGTTAAGTAGGATCTGCAACTTATCCAATAGGTAAGGAAATGGGCAGACTAGGTGGGCCAAGAGGTCATTATCTGCCATCAAAGTCTGTTTCTATGTTTCAATATAAATATGGCTGCAGAATCAAAGCACAGACCAACAACAGATAGCTGTACACAAGAAAGGAGGTGCTCCATGAACTGGTACAAACACAGATGAATTTGGGCACTCATCCCACAGCTGGATCACAGTAATCAGGCTCCAGGCAGCTTTGAAATGATCAAAATAGTTTATTACTCACATCACAGACAAAAGACAAAAGGAGTATAGACTCACCTCAGGCAAAATAGCACCCGACTGACACATTTTGAACTCTCACAACAGCCTTTTATCAAAGGCTATCTGCTAAAGTTGGTTGCCTTTTAAAATATAGTGTACTGCCTAATTGGCTCACTTTAAATAAGGTGCCACCCCATCCAATATACTGGTTGCCAGTGGGAAGCCAACTAATGGAGTAAACCATAAATCCCCCATACAAACAAAACCAAAATTTACTGTTCAACCCATGCAGTATCGCACACATTAAATTGCTTTTCTCATTGGGGAGCTGCCAGTTATGTCATACTTAGTCAACACAAAACAAGAGATCCAGTGCATCCCCCCCCCCCCCAATTTGACACATCAATAAATGTGCTTTCTGCCTCAAAAAGCTGATCACTTATTTCATCACAAATGGGGGGTGGGGATGCACAATATTTTTTTTTTTATTTAGCTTTTTTGGTCCTTATTGCCTTCTCCTGCCAACTGGCTATGTGGACACATTTGTATTTTTTATGGATTTTTCCCCTAACACCCCCCTCCCCGAGGCCCGGTACATGGTCACACGAGCATGTGGAGGCATGCTTTTGCACCCCGTGGAGTCAGCTCAGCCCTTCCACCTCCCGAAACTTTGCCACCCCCCTCTCCGCCTAAGCTACCCACCATACCTCCACCCAGTGGGAGCAGAACTGCAGAGGGGCATCAACTCATCCTCACCACCCTCTAGAGAGGAGAGCTGCCTGCCGGCATGCTCAATTCTGCTCTGCCACACCCCCATGCTGGCACCCCGATGATCTGAGGTTGTTCCCAAACCTGGGTCACTGGCGTAACATGAGCTAAGGCATCCTGTGCCTCAACCCTCTGCACCACCAGGAAGGCTGGGGTGCACAATATTTTAAAAGGCAGCCAATATTGGCAGGTAGGATTTAAGAATAGGGCCTCAGCTGATGGAGGTTCACCTTGCTAACTGGTGGCTGAGCTTAATTTCACACCAGAGCTCTGATTTGAAAGATTAAGAGACCCCCACTTCCCATGTGGGAAGAAATAAGTGAGTAGCCATTTCAGGCAGAAAACACATTTAATGATTTGTCAGTTCTGGGGGGGGGGGTGCACTCGATCTTTTGTTTTGTGTTACCAGAATGCTACATCTCACTGTTGTAGCTATGACCTAGCACAGAGTATGCCAGCTCATGTAGTGCCCATATTTAGCCATCCTCACCACCCCTGTCCCACCTATCCCTACAGGCCATTTACATCCCCTATACAGCTCATAATCTGCTGCAGAAAGCATGTAGCCCCAGGTCTCATACAACAGGAGCACAGTAAGCATACCTGTACAACAGTTGGGAAAAACATTGTACAATAGGTGTAGCCCAACACAATGGCCAGGCCAAGAGTGTACACCCTGTGCAGTATTATAGTACACACTGCATTACATAGCATATGCATAACAGCACCCTCATGCTGCATAAAATGGACAGTGTACATACAACAGACAGTGGCATCTGCAATGTGCCATTGCGTACAGCTGCCAGCATAGCTACATGTAGACTACATGTTAAATTGCATAGTCATTCATCTGACAGCGCAACCATGTCACTGTGTTAGCACACACTCTTGTTGCCATGGCAGATGCATGCCTCAGATATCTACAGCAGGTCCTATAATGCACAGGGCACCTAGGACATCTATTGGGATAGTAGTCCTTACACCTGTGTTGGTAAGATCAGGCTGTATAGTGCAGCACTTTCCCAACAAGTAGACAAAAGTGCTTAAAGGATGAACTCTATACAGTAATACTATAAGTGAGGATTTATTGTGATCCATGAAAATAGATAACTGGCCTGACCAAACAGCTGACCACGGCCAGAGTAAACTGTTCAGTCAATCTGTTTATCCATTTTTGTGGCCCACAATAAATTTTCATTTGCATTATTTTACTGTTTAGAATTCATACTTTGAGCACTTCTGTCTACTTGTTGGGTGAATGTTTCTTCATTTATTGAAAGCTGCTCTTCTTGTTCCAGTCACAATGGATAGTGTATCATTGCTCTATAGTGCAGCATGCCCCATAGGATAGAGAGCACACAACAGGGACACACAGGTGCAGTGCACATTCCCTCAGGGACAGTACCCATGAGGAACATTGTCATAGAAACAGTACTGCACAAAGGGCACCACCCACACCCTAAATGGAGCCATTTGTCACCCGGCCTATGCACAGAGCCATTTTCCATCATAGCCCACAGTTGTTGCAGGCAGTGTTACTCAAGCAATTGCAGGTAATTTTACCAGTGGTCACTGGTGCATGACCCCTGTTGTGTGGGTGTGACACCGCTCCACAGATGCCCCCACCTCGCACCTGGGCCGGTCACCCTCAGACCTCTCACCCAGCAACTGGTCCTCCATGGACACCACCAGATTCACCATATTGTCCGGCTCTGTTGCTGATCACCTTTATTCTCAATGCAGGACAGCCCTGCCCCTTCCTCTAGACATCATGCTATCCCGCCTGGATCCAGCCTTTATACCATGATAGTGACAGTTTCCTGGTTTATGGTTTTGGTCTTTTTGTTTGCACAAAACACATTTCGGCATTAGCACTGTGCCAGCATCGGTTAGCACAGTACAATGCATGTTTCCGGAAGAGTGGGTCCATCCACATGCAGCAGGCATAGGGTAGCATGTATGCATGGTTCGAATGCACAGACAAGCACTGCACATGCGCAACACCATTGTGTGACATCCAAGCATGCATGTTGGTGCTGTATGATAACATCATCCACATGGTGTGATGTCATGTCTGTGCCACATACAGAGATAGCACTAGCACAGAATCAGCACTAGTGACAGCTCAAATTTGGAGTAAAACTGCAATGTTCAAAACATTGTATGCCAGTGAGCTAATTTCACATTCTGCGGGCAAACTCTACATTTGCATGTCATTACTCTAATTAACAAGCCTCATTGCACCTGAAACATTCAAACAAAGCAAAGGGCACTGCACAGATTCAACAGAGGAAATGCAGGCAGAGAAAGGTAAGTTTATTGGTGAACTATTTCTAGTTCAGTGGGTGTGACTGCACCAGAGAAAATAAAGCAGTGCCTAGTTAGAATAGTTCAAAGCAAAACAAGAGAGAAACCAGCCTGTTTTTATCAAAAATCAGTCATGGATGCCTGTTCAGTGCATAAATGTTTTTAATTGCTGCCCACCTGTGCTGGTGACCATTCAGACTCCATCGAGGAGGAGGAGGAGGAGGAGGAGGGAGATGATGATAATGACAAAGAAGATGAGCATGACTCATTTGTGGAGGAGTGGAGGAGAGAGAGGTCAAGCTTGGACCAGGAGGGGTTATTTGCCCCTGTCAGACCCCCATCACCTGGGCCAAACAACCCCTCTTCCCAGCATGGCCATTACCCTGTCACAACTGGCTACTGTGTTTGGCACAGCCATAACTGTGCCACCCCATGTCCCCAATACTCTCATGGTCAATGTGCTGCCCCCCAGGACAATCCTTCTGGACCAGCCAACACTGTGCAACCCCAGGACCCTGCACCAGGCAAAGTCACTATCCTGCCCCCTGGCCAATCTCACCAACCCAGTCACTGCTGTGATGCCTCAGCCACAAAAGAGTACAGCACTGACCACAATGCATATGTGGGCCACATAATGGCCAAGAGTGCAGTCTGACACTGTCCAGCCAGACAGCCCATTGAGACAGCAGAAGGTGGCCAAAAAGCAGCGGCTGCAGACAGCTGTAGGGACAAAAAAGGGCAGACAGGCAGAACTGGCACACCTACACTGCATGCTGCAGGACAAGGAGCAGTGTGCAGAGGCTCGCCATGAAAAGGACAAGGAGGTTATAGTTGAACTGCTGCAGGACCTGTTAGCCAGCATGGCTGCTGGCTTCAATAGAATGGATGCTGCTGTGTTGGAAGCTGTGGCCACAGTCTCAGACACCATGGGAGATGGCTGTTATACTGGGAGGACTGTCAAACCACAGTGGATGCCTTGGTGTAACACCACCCCTTGCAGTGCAGGTATCAGGCCCCATCCCACCCAGGACACTGTGCAACCCTGATCATAGCATGCTCCTCATCAGGGTTAGGACCCACAAGGCCGTGGCCATGGGTGGGTAACACTATCCCCATGCTCATCTCCCTTGTATATACAATGACCCTCCTGCTGCCCTCTCTGATACAGCACACTTGCACAGTACATCTCCAAGGAGGTAGTAGAGGATACAGCTAGGATGCATATTGCCCACCCTGCCCTATCCCACATGGGCCATCTTGTACCCCCGTCACATTACCTATGTTTCTCCCGCACACCTGGGTGGCCTTATATTCCTTTTCAGCCCCCTTTCCCCTTGCTGTGATGCCAGAGTATTGTGTTTCAGCCCCCTCTAACCCCCTTTGCCAGGATGGCAGTGTATTTCTTTTCAGGCCCTCTTAACCCCATTGCATGGATGGCAGTATATTTGTTTTCAGCCACCTTTAACCCCCCACCGTTGACAGAATGGCCCCCTTTAACCCCCCCTTTGTAGGGATGGCAATGTATTTGTTTTCATCCCCCTTTTTATGCCACCCTGCTGGGATAGCACTGTATTTGTTGTCAGTCCCCGTTGCCAGAATGACAGTGTATTTTTGTTTTCAGACCCCTTTAACTCTACCTTGTTGGATCGGCAGTGTATTTATTTTCAGTCCCCTTTAACAACCCTTTTGCTGGGATAGCTCCCTTAACTTGCCACCTATATAGCTTGTCATTTATTATTTCTTGAACATCATTATTATTATTATTTTTATGTAATACATTTCTGAATGCATTACAGTCTCCTGCTTGCTCTGTACTCACCATCTGAGTCTGAAGAGATCTGTGATGAGGCAGTCCCTATGCTTCCACTCCCATAATGTCCTGGCAATCCTGGAGTCATGCCTGTCGAGCCGCTGCTGCATACCCGGGTCCTCTGGCTTGGCACCTGCTACAGGGTGTTCCTGTGGGGCTGGCAGGCATATCTCATGATTGAGTGCCATGTGTAATATGCCACTGAGCTTATGTGGGGTATATTGTAGGGTATCACCAAAATGATCAAGTCATCTAAAGTGCATCATGAGCCTGCCAAAGACATACTTGATGATGTTGCATGTAGTGATGTGTGCCATATTCTAATTGTCCTCTGCAATGGATGCAGGTTGTAGGACAGGTGTGATGAGACAGGGATGCAGTAGATATGCACTGTCTCCTGTATAAGTAAAGATTATAGGTCAGTGACATCTTCTACAACTTGGTGGTGACGGACTTTGTGGCATACCTCACTGAGAAGATGCCCACTAGGAATGTCCCGTCCTTTGAAGCTGTGGCACAGGATGGTGTGCAGATAAAGGCATCATGGGGAGAGGACTTTGGGGTATTATGACAGACAAAGTGCCCACAAGGGATGTCTCACCTTCGAACCTCTGGCACAGGATGGAGTTGTGTCAGATGAAGGCATCATGAGCACTACCAGACAACTGTGCCAAGACATTATGTGCCCTGTTGCATCACACACCGTCTGGCACTTGATGAAAGAGCCACCCCCATCCTATTTACAGTGATCTCCACTCCATCACCAGTGGGTGCCCTGATGGAAACATGAGTGCAGTCAGTGGTACCATGTGTGGCTGGTAGTTTCACAACTCAGCAGATCTGCTGTATGGTTGCTGTTCGCTCTGCTGATGTGATGGGGAATACAAAGAACTCCCCAGCATGTGTCAGTAGGGCATCTAGGAACTGGCCCAACAGGCATGAGGTGGCACATTGTGAGATACTGGTGGCGTCCCCCACCAGTAACTGGAAGGTGTTGGTGGCTAGGAAGAGCAGTGCAGTTGTCATCTCAAGCTCTACAGACATCACATGACTGCACTGGGTGTCTATCCAAAACAATCTTGCTGTAGCTCAAACAGTGGCATGCTTCTGGGTCTATTGAGCATGTACTCGACCCTGATTTATTCATTGTTGAGGACTTTGAATGCAACAATCATAAATAGTACTGTCTGTTTGCAGCATAGCACTTCCAGGGCATGTGCAGGGCTCCAGAGAGCGGCATTAGCCCTCTTCATATCTTGCATGACCAGTTCCATCAGGCGCAAAATGTGAGCCATTTAATTGTCAGGTGTGAGTGTGTGTGTGTGTGTGTGTGTGTGTGTGTGTGTGTGTGTGTGTGTGTGTGTACTCTGCAATGCCTCTACCTGCCTCTGGGGTTTGCACAGGTATAGAACTGCTTTCATAATCAGTATTTGTGCTGCACTATCCTACTGTACTATTCCATTAGCACAGTGCTGAATCTTTGAATATCACATTGTGCATGATATGCATGCACCCCCCCCCCCACACACACCATTTAGGTGTTACATATACTAACACTGTGCTCAATTGCTAATGCTAATGACAAGTGCAGCAGTATTCTCTGAATATGGGAACTGGGCAATAAATGTGCACAGCACAAGTGCTAATGAGTCATGCTGGGTGCAAGACTTTTGAATATGGGGCCCTAAATCTTTTAAAATCTTTAGACTATTAAAAAAGAAAACAATATAGGTGTATCATTGATTCATACAGTAAGTGCACATGTAAGGGACACACATTTGATGACTGCCAGCAATGACAATTGCAGCCTTCCTGCACTAGCATCAGCATACTGTTCCCCCGTGCACACTCAATGTGAACAATTAATGACAATAAGAGGCTTCACAAATTAAAACATGTTGACATATAGCTTGAAGGATGAATATATTAAAATGCATAGTATTTAAACTGAAACTCAGCTTTTATAAAAAAATAAAATTCAGCAGTCCTGTGTGGCAGGCAATTTCTGTGACATTGACAAACAAATCAGGAAGCAGCTACACCTCAAACCATAGTATCAGAGAAACCAATTTGATGAAAGAATTGACCTATTTGACTTCCTACTGTAGCTAAAAAAGAGAAGCAACAATAACAACACACTACTTGTACCTATATTTCAGCTCTTTAGAAACAAATGTGAAAAAAAAATCTGTTGATTAAGAGATATCACAAAGAAGAAGGTGACTGTTACACAGGAAAGAGTCCAGTCTTCAGTGTCTGACATTTTTTGAAATGTCCACTTGGTGAGTTGTAGAGTCAGCACATTAACAACCAGCCTTGCAAAATCAGGTACCCTGCTATATATTTATTTTTTAAATAAAGGATAATGTATGGTCCACGATACACAACAAACATGTATAGCCTTTGAGAGGTTGCCATAGCAACCAATTAAACCTCAAGAGAGAAGCTCGAGAGGTTTTCGGACACCATGGCAACCTAGAGATGGCTACTAATGCTTGTTGTGTATGGTGGACCATACATTATGTTTCATAGTGTATGGTCCCTACACACTCCAGAAAAATGAGTTAAGGAATTTAAAATACCACTCACTTTTATTTGTGTCGATTGTAGCAGTCGGTGAAACCAAGCAACTAACACAAGGGCGATGCGAGGAAAAAAATAAGTCAAACAAACAGAGCAAACGAGTGATCTGCTACCAGTCCTACTATAACTGTAGTTTTTAAGAAAATAAAGACAGTTTTCTTTTGGACTAACTAGCCCTGCTGCTCCTGTATGAACCTCTCCCTGTCACTTGATTGCTTGGAGAATACCATGGCTGCCATTGTCAGAAATGTTAGCGCTGTGTGAACTGACAAATGGTCACTTTCACTCACACAGCACTATCTATTACAGCCGCAGTTCTAGCAGGTATGGCCTGAGAATGCATTCCAAGTTGTTGTGCCACAGTAACTATTATGTACCTAGTGCAGCACAACAAATAAAATGACACAGCTACTGCAGCATAACAATGTTATTCTAGGTATGGATTTCTACTTAGAATAGAGTTCCACCATACACTATAGTACATTTCATTCCCTGTCTGCTTGTACTGTGTCAGAGTCTGTACAACATAATGCAAGCATCACCTGCTTGTCAATTTTCTGACACGCGCATCAAAAGAGCTGTGGGCCTCAATTTAGAGGAAATATAAATAAGAAACACACAGACACACTTGTTGGAGTAGTTGATTTTATAACACATGATGTATCTAGGTGGAGAAAATTGTTAAAAAAGAAAAGTATTGCCACGGATCTTTAAGTGTTTAAAGTTTCCACAAATGAGTAGGGCAGCATATACACTGCTAGCATTTGTTCCAAGCATGCATTCAATTCTCTGCCCCTGGATGGTTATGGTGATATTGGCTGTGCTTAGTGTCTGTTGAATGGTTGGTTGTATTAGGATAGCAGGACCAGATGATGTTGTGCATGTTGAATGGGACATGATTTTAAGTTAAGTGGATATACTTTGGGACAATAGTTAGATATTGACGGTGCAGCTTTCATGGCAGAGTTGCTTGTCAAAACATGAACAGTAGAGGTTTTGCTCTTGATAGTGCTAATGCTGATATCCTCAACCTTAGTCAACCCCCCCCCCCCCATTCCACCAGCATAGCCAATGACACTCCTTAAACCAAGCTATGCCTTCCTTTGGTGCTGCTGCCACATTTATAGGTGTTTTGTTTTAAAGTGACTAAGTTACCCCACAGTCCCAAGATGGGAACCAGCTTTGCTGTGGCTTAAAATAGCTTTGGAAAACTGACTTATGGCAAACTATCATAATTGGATCTACTGCAAATTAAATCTCAGATTAGTGATGTTTGGGATGCTTCTGCAGGATTCCTTAATGGTTGCCCATGCTGTGGTGGCCTGTAACCTACTGCACCAATATCACCATGACCACCGCCAGCACCAAACTCTCTGCAACTGCCTCCACAATCTCTTTGCTTGCCATCTGCATTGCCCTAGCCATTTGTTTTATGTAATGCCTTGGATGTGTATCTAAAACTGTCACACAACTCTTCCACCTCACCCACAACTCTACTGTCTGATGATGAAGGAAAAGTCAGTTTATGTTTTAAAATTTTTTAAGACCTTCTTGCTCCTGCACCCAATCAGCATCTAGCAGATGATTTTCAAGATTGGCAAAATTCACTGCTGCTCAGATCAATGTCACACTGTTTTTCATTCCTGATCTCAGTTATTTTTACTTGCCATCATCTCATTAGTCAGTCACCATCTTTACCTGCACTGCCATTTTATTGTAGTCAGTTCCTGCACCTGTTCCTCCTCCTCCTTCACCACTCCCTTAAATACTTCTTACAGTGCCTTCCACATAGCCTTCTCTAAACTATTTTGCTTCTCCTGAGTCTCATACTCATCTACAACTGTGCCATGTGTCTCGGACTCTAATTCCTCTTCCAGCACAGACAGGCACATAGAAACAAAGAAAATATGACAGCAGAAGGAGACCAAATGCCCATCAAGTCTGCTGTTACTATACTAAGTTACTCTACTGACCTACTGCCTTGGTGGGCTGTTTCCCTTCCCCCACTACTCCACTCATAACACACTTATTGCCCCTTTGAGGACAATGAGTCCCCTTACCCTGTTCCAACCATGTCTGAACCCTTTAGGAGTAAGTGCCTCCACAACTTCCTTCACTAGTCTCCAGTCTTGCCTACTAATGATTGCATCTACATTTCTTACAACTAGGTGTTCATTGTTATCCTTGTTATAAATGTATATGTTTCAGTCGTGTCCCCCAGCTCCGACCTGTTCTCCAGTGTATATATGTTTACGGCCTCCAGCCATTCGTCAGAGGATCTGCACTGCTGGCCTGAATCATCTTGGTAATCCTTCATTTTACTGGCTCTCATCTGCACTTGCCTTTCCTCATATGAAGACTCCAGAACTGAATGTAGTACTCCAGATATGGCCTAATTTAGGATCCGTACAGTGGCAGAATCACCTCTCTTCTCCTACTGTCAAAATCAATCCCTAATATGACCCAGCACAGTTAATGCCTTGTTGTATACCTTGTTGCAGTCATCTGTTTGCTTGAGGGAGTCACTTTTCACAACACCCAGATCTCTACCCTCTGTTGAAGCAGCCATTCTAACTCCTCCCATTAAACATTCTGTGCATGGATTCCACCTCCCTAAGAGGAATACTTTGCACTTCTTGACATTGAAACCCAACTGCCAGAATTAAGACTATTATTACAGTTTCCCTAGGTCTTTTGGGAACTCATACACCTCTATTTTAATGATCTACCCTGCCGCATAGCTTTGTCTCATCAGCTGATGAGAGATGCAGCTTTCCACGAATACCCTCCCCAAAGTCACTTACAAGCATATAAACTAGGACAGGTCCCAGGTCCAAACCCTGTTGCACTCCACTTTTGACCTCTCTGTCCCTTGATTTAACCACTACCCTCTATTGCTTGCCACTTAACCAATTTCTTGCCAACCTAACTAAACCTGGTTCCACCCTTCAAATCCTCCAACTTCAGCAGCATACAGCATGGTACCAAATCAAAGACTTTCCTAAAGTTGAAGTGCAGCAAAACTACTGCCTGTCGTTTGTCAATTGCCTTGGTGACCCAATTGAAAAGCTGTATCAGGCTGGATGGCAAGATCTCCCAGGCACAAATCCATGCTGCTTTTCATCAAGTCATCCATTGTTCTCTATGTAGGCCACCAAACTCTCCTTCGCTATGGTCACCATAAGCTTACTTATGATGGAGATAAGGCCAATAGACCCGTACTTACCTGGCTCCTCTTTATTACTCCCCCTTGTTAAGTGGTAGTACCTTGGTGGATCTCCAATTTCCTGGTGCCATTCTGGTCTTCGTTGATTTATTGAATAGATGGATTATGGGTAGTGCGAATACTATGAACAATTTCCTATGTACTTCTGGGTGCAGGCTACATGCACCTGGTGCTTTGTCTGCCCTGTGAGCTTCTAGTCCTTTCCGTTCCCCATCTTCTATGCGCTGTGCTCTGCCCATTTCCTGGACCCCCTTGTGGCAGCCTATGCCCTTATTACCAAGCTGAAGTAACTGTATAGTACATTTACCTTCTGCTCTTCATCCTTCACTGCTCCACCTCCTTGGCTACACAAACAATCCCCTCTTGTTTTCCTTTTTGCCCTTATGTGCCCGAAAAGTTATTTTCCCTCACATTCTTCTCCCTTGGCAGACCAAAGCTCCATGTCTGCCTTTGTTCTCCAGACCTCCACCCTTTCCAATTTGATTTTAGTCTGATACTCCTGCTAGGTTTCTTCCCCCTGATTCCTCTTGTACGCAGTGAAGGCCTTTCTTTTTTCCCTCACTGGCTCCCTCACCCTCTTTGGGAATCAAACTGAACTTTATTTACTGTTCTTTTAGCAACCTTCTTAGCTCAAACTTCACACACCTCGAGGATTGTCCCCTTGATCCTTTTTCACTGTTTTTCCACTTCCTCTGCTAAGTCTGCACTTGCCAACCTTCTGTTAATTAGTTCCTGCATCCCCCCTCAAAAAAAATCACCTGCTTGAGGTTAGAGATGTGAGAAGTGAGGAAAATTTGCTCTGTGAACAAAATTGTGGATTTTCCCAAGTTTGTGGAGTGGATCGGGTGAGTACAGCCCTGCTTCACACCACAAAAAATCTGCAAAATGCGGAGTTTGGCAACTCCGCCAGCAGAGTTCAAACTTTGCATTTTGAGGAATTTGACTACTAGCTGTATTAGTGCTCCCCTGAAAAAACAAACCTCCATGGTATCTAGTGATCCTCCCTTGCCAATTGCTTTCTGGCTCCAATATGAAAAAATAATTCCCCCTCCCCACAATTGTGGGGAATTAGCAGTAAAGTCTATCCCTGGTGTCCAGTGGTCCCACCCCCCCCAGCTGATCTCTGTGCCAGTATCAAAACACACCCCCATTGCCATCCTTGGTTCATTAGTGCCCTTGCCCCTCCCCCACCGATCACAGGCCCCATTGCAAAATGAAGAAAATCAAAGGTCCTCTATGCCTCCCTATCACCGGTGCCAAGTTTGACAACTTTACAAGAAAAAATTCCCTAGTGTTTAGTGGACATCCCACCCTTCCACCTTGTCAGTAGTGAACCCTCCACCCTGGCCCCTACAACCCCAGTGGGCCATCGACACTACCCTCCACTCACCATCATGCCCAGTAGCTTGACTGAGTCTAGTGAATGAGCACATGCCGCGGGCTACGCGCCATTCACTGAGAGCTTAGTCGAGCTGCCAGCCATGGAGGTGAGTGGAGAGCTGTGCCAGTGGCCCACTTGGTGTTAGGGTGGAGGAGTGGGTTGTTGGGGCACTACCTGATGGGGTTGGGGGTCCACTAGACACCAGGTAAACTTTTTTTTCGGGGGTAAAGTTGGTCAGACTCGGCACCTAGTGATGGGGGGGATCTTGGGCTTTCTTCATTTTGTAACAGGGCCAGCAGTTGGTGGGGGGGCACTACTAGACACCAGGGATGGCAATTAGGGGATGCAATTTTTCATTGTGGGCCGGTGATCAGCATGGTGAGTGGGACCACTAGACATCAGGGATAGAATTTACAAGTGGGTGCTGGCACCCCATGATTGGAGGGAGGAATTTATGTTTTCATATTGGGGCCAGGCAGCAAGGGGGACTGGTAGACATCTGGAACAGAAATCGTGCTGCCAGTTATGGGGCCGGAGCAGTTGGTTTCAAATGTCTTCTTGCTTTGTTTTTTTTAAATGCAGTTTACACTTTGAAGAACCTCAAAGCAATGCAAAGTTACCCCATGCCAATCTTTGGTGAAGTTTCCACCACAGATGGCAATTTTGTGAAATGGCACACAGAGGCAGAGTTTGCAGATTTGTGGGGAATTTGTCCGCAAAGTAAAATTATGCTGCATCTCTACTTGAGGTCCAGGACCACCATCTTTGTGGGAGCTCCATTTTCCCCCTCATTAGTTCAAACCACTAAGTGTTGTTGTCACTGGACCCCAGTGATTTTCTGATCGTCAACCCCCCACCATACCCAAGTTGATGAGTACCAAGTCAAGCATAGTATCCTGCACCTGTAGACAATCCTGAAGTGTATGTAGAAGTATCTGACTCCTGGTGCTCTTAGTTGCTGGGATATCTCAGTCTATATCTGGCTGGTTCAGGTCCTCCTTACTAATACCAGATTCACTTTTTCTGTTCCTTTTCTGATTTTCTACTGCAACCCTCAGTCTCCCTCCTCTTTCTGCCATGGTGATCTGTAGACCTCCCTGATCTAACCCTATTACCAACACCTGTAATATGCTGCACCCAGATACTTCCACTTTCCCTCCCCCTCCTTTTCATAGCCCCATCCTTGGTCACTATTTGTCACTACTGAATTGGAGAAGAAATGGTGAGGCGCCCACAGATAGCTCCTTCATCATCCATATATTATCTAATTTCTCCTCCACTTTCAATATACCTATCCAACTTTACATAGAAACATAGAAACATAGAAGTTGACGGCAGATAAGGACCGCAAGGCCCATCCAGTCTGCCCATTTCTTTTTCTACCTTATAAATGTGCCATCGGCCTTTGCTCTGTCAGTGACCTATCTATTCATAGTCATTTGTATTGCTCCCTTATGCCTATCCCATGCCTGTTTGAAGCCCTGCACTGTATTCATAGCCACCACTTCTTGTGGTAAGCCATTCCATGCATCTACCACCCTTTCTGTGAAAAAGAATTTCCTCACATTCCCCCTTAATCGGCCTCCCTCTAACTCTAATTTTGAAAAGGTTTATAATCTTACTTGTTATATTCTCAGTGGGTAAATTATTCCACAAGTTAGCTACCCTCTGAGTAAAAAAATATTTCCTTCTCGTAATCTTGAACTTAATGACCTTCATATGTAGCATGTCTCCTCTTGTAAGTGCATTCTTGTTTTTAAATTCTAATTTTAAATTGTCTATTGATTTATTATCATTTACAATATCATAGAGTAAGAGAATGTCTCCTCTCTTCTTTCTAACCTCTAAAGAATGCAATGTAAGTCTATCTAACCTCTCTTCGTAAGTACTATGTTGTAAGTTCCTGATCATTTTGGTCTTTTTATGCTGAACTTTTTCAACTTTTTTGATGTCAGTTTTTCGGTAAGGACACCATATCTGTCCTCCATAATCAATTAGTGGTCTTACGTAAGGAATATAAAGAGGCATCAACACATCAGCATTTTGACTCCTGATATTTCTCCGGATCCTCTGTTACCTTGATTCTATTCCTAATGCCCCTGTCCCTCTTAAACTATGCACTGAAACCACTAGATCCCAGTCATTGTTGCCACTGGCCAAACTATCCAAGATGGCTGTTGGGTCTAACTTAGCCTCTGCAACCAGTGCATGCAGTTCACTGATCTTACTCACTCCCCTCTTACCTGATCCCTTCCTCATGTTGTCGTTCCCTCCATATCCCTTCCAATATCCACTCCGACAAGTGTACACTTACTACCTGGTCCCTCACTTGTTACCTTCACTTGTTCCTTGCTCCTACCACTGCTGGCTTCCACTGGCCCCACCCTGTGACTGTGACATATGCATAAGCAAAAGTGGTGGGTAAGAAAACAATACGGGGTTTCAGGAGTGCATGGGATAGTCATAAGGGTACCCTGGAGATGTGCAGAGCAGGACAGCTGCAGATCAACTAGGATCAAGGGCTGCAGCAATGAGTAGGGAAATGGGCAGACTAGATGGGCCATATGGTCCTTATCTGCCAACAGATTCTATGTTTCTATATATACTGCAGCCACATCTGATTCCATTTTTCTTGCAGGATGACTAGGCTGCATGCTCAAACTCCTAAGGCGCTTTTACACACTGGTTTCAAAAATGCAATGATCGTTATAAGTGTGGCGCCGTTGTACCCTGCTGCATTCAAAGTTCCCTTTACACTCTGCAAGTATTCCGGCAACCCCCACCTCCATTTATTTTGGCTCCCCCACAGAGTTTGCTGCTCTATGGCTGTTTCTGCAGTGCTACTGGAATGGCTGTTTTACACAGCTGGACAAAACGCAACACATCAGTGCAAAACACAAACAGCAGAGATTGTGGTCCGGATGAACGTTCACCAAGGGAATGAAACAGATGCACTTTACACACAAGGGCCCAGATATTCAAAAGGGTTGCACATGGTACAACAGTGCACAACCCACTGATGCACCCCGGGTGTGATATTCAAAAGGGGAAAGTGCGCGGCGCAAATCCCGATGCGCCAGAGCGCATCAGTAATGTATACAGGCGAAGGTAGGGGGGCCATGCCCATGCATACTCTGCACAGCCCGATATTTAGCCCAGGATGTGCGGAGCCATACATGCGCAACCCCTACCTGTGCCAGCACAAAGTTGATCCAAAAAAAAAAGGAACAACGGATGTCCACCCACAGGTGAGTTGCCGCATTGCAGGGCGCAACATGGCAGCTGCCACCTGTGGGTGGCCACCTGAGCTCCGGCTGCATCTCCGTGGTGGCGGCCCCCCCCATGCTCGATTGCAGGCATCAGTAAAAAAAAGAGTAATCCAAAATCCCTGGTGCCAGTGGACCACTGCCCGCCCGATTGTGGGATAAGTAAATGAAATATACATCCAATATCCCTGAAGGTCCAGTGGACCTGTCTGCCTGCCCGATTGCAGGCTAAGTAAATCAATGATACATCCTATTATCCCTGGTGGCCCAGTGGACCTGTCTGCCTGATTGTGGGCTGAAGTAGAATTTAACAAAACCTATCATTCCTGGTGGTCCAGTGGACCCCCCCCTCTTCACCCGTCCACTGATCCCCACCGCCCCGCTCCCCACCCCAGGTCAGCGGCGGGTGGCAGCAGCCCACCCACCTGCCGCCCCGCTGCCCGCCCACTGACACCATCGGTAGGGCTGTACGCCCATTGGTCCACAGTGTGAGCCAATGGGCATGCAGCCCATACTGTACTACACATTCCAGATATGTGAATGAGATACATTCGGGGTAGCAGTGCAACACCTGATGGTGCATACCAAATTTCATGTAAATCCGCTGACCAGGTCCAAAGTTATTAATGTGCAAAATTTTGAGTTTAACACAGAAGTGCCTTCATAACTCTAAATATAGGGCCACAACCGCGCCCCTATGATATATGTATATATAACAAGATTATATACAAATAAGTACTGGCAGTGGGATATATTGCCACAGTGAGCATGGGGCTGTGCTGGTTGCTGTCTCAGGGGAAGGATGGGGCAGTGTGGTGGTGGGCCAGTACCCACTAGGATGGGGGGCTGGGGGTCTACTAGATCACCAGGGACAGATCTATTTAGTTTATAGGCAGGTCAGCATAGGGAGGGGGTCTGTTATACCACCAGGGACAGATCTATGCATTATATGGGCAGGTCAGGATAGGGAGGTGGGTCCACTATACCACCAGTAACAGACCCATTTATTATATGGACATGTCAGGGTTATGGAGGGGGACTGCTAGACCACTAGGGAAGGTTACATATTATAAAACCAGCAGATTGGGAATAGGGAGGGGAGTCCACTACACCACTTGGGAGTTTTCACCACATATACAGGGGATTGGGGATAGGAAGGGGGTCTGCTAGACCACCAGTGAAGGTTACATATTAAACTGGTGGAACCAGCAAATCAGGGATGGGGGATCACTAGACCATCAGTGAAGAATACATATTATTAAACTGGCAGATCGGGGATAGGGAGTGGATCCATTAGACCACCAGGAAAGGTTACATAATATTAAACCAGCAGATAGGGGATAGGAAGTGGGGTCCACTATGCCACCAGGGAGTTTTTACTACATATACAGGACAATTGGGGTTAAGGAAGGGGGACTGCTAGCCATCAGGGAGTTTTTTTGGAAACATACACAGGATCGAGGTTGGTGGGGGAGGGGAGACACTGGACATGAGGAAATGGTATTGAAAGATTAGGCATGGGTGTGGGTTGGGTGATGGACTGCTAGACGCCAGGAAATGGTACTGAAACATCGGGCATGGGTGCAGGTGGGGGAAGGGACTACTGGACACCAGGGAAAGCTTCATTTGTAAGATTGAGATGGCAATCAGTGAGGAGAGGAACCACTGGACACTGGGGAATGTTTCGGTTTTAAGATCAGGTCAGTGATCAGTGGGTGGCACCACTACACCATAGACTACTGTGTTGGTGGTGGGAGGTGCCACACTTCCTCCACCAACTGCTAGGGCTGAATGGGAGTAAGTCGAGGCTTCTATCGGTGGTATGTGCACTGTACAAGGGGAACAAGCAAAATGAGCACATACTCTGAATATTGGACTGTACCAATATTCAGGTCCTTGCCCCTTGACTTGAATCGCACCCCCTCTGAATATTGTCCAGGTGCAAACCATGTTTGCCCCGCCCAACTGGACTTCTGAATACAGGAAATCCACACAAAGCCTATTTTGTTCAGGCAAACTGGGATTTACACCTGAGCAAAGTTTTGAATATTGGGCCCAAGAACCTTCTATAGCTATGAACATAGTAAAAACATAAATAAAATAACAGACTGCAAGTAAACCTCCCACACCACTCTCTCACTGTTGCACTGTAGTCCTGCAGTACATTTTTTTTTCAGAACTTAAGGTATTTCTCCTTTTTTAAGACAGTGTTGAAACTGCAGCTCCAGAGTACAGCCTTCCTTCACAATGGCACACAAGTTCTGAAGCAAGCAACAGGAGTCACAAGAACACATCTCTAAGAAATGCAGCACCATATAATCTCAAAACCTGACACAGTGTGATCTCAGAAAGTACCACAGAACAGAAATCCATGAATTGTCATAATTGGCAGACTAGAGTTCACAACATGCAGAAACTGACTGGTGAAATTTCAGCAAAATGAAGAAAATAAAATTTAGCAATCACTAGCAAAAAGTTATCACCACTATATGCCAGTGGCAGGAGGAAAACACTAAATAACACTACTGTAAATGGATGCACTGACTTAATTTGACTACTTAATTCCATGCTAGTAACATAAAATGGTCACAACATTCATCTGCAGAATAGTATTCTGCCAATCTGCCAATGCATAACAGTATGGGATGCATTTCTTTTTTTTGTATTATTTCTTTTTCCCTTATATGCTGCCACATCAGCCACTCCTTCTGGCTTGCCAAGGCCTCCTCCAATTAATCTGCCCCCCCCCAAGCCTCCATTCTCATATGGCAGCCATCCCCAGGGAAACATGGCGTGACCCTTCAACGGATGGGTTCCCCTCCTCCGAGGGGGAAGGCACCAGCCAAGGGGTAGCAGACCAGTGCAACACTTGGCCCTGGAGTGCTGCTGAGATGGATGGCTCAACAGGGATATGGATGGCATCGGAGAGCTGGGCAGCCACCATCCAGCTGAACATGAAGTGTTATTTCCACTGTTCTGGTGTTGTTCCTTCCTATATGTGTTTGCAGTGCTCCCGGTCTCCACCAAAGGCCGCTGCAGTGTGACACCATCCCACTACTCACCCCAGGAGAGGAGAGGAGAGGAGAGCAGTCCTACGGATGCTCAATCCTCTCCTTTCCCTGCCAGCCCCCAGCATCACAAGACCATTCCTGAACTTGGATCAGTGGTATGGTTCGAGGTAAGGTGCCAGTGCCTCAGCCCTCTGCGCCACTGGGCCGACATGGAATGCATTTCATGGAATTATGTCCTGACAGATTCCATGAAACATAAATCAATAATGATTGTAGAATTACATAATTCCTTTACCAATCAAATGCCTCAGAATTAAGGGGAATTTCTTGAAGTTGCATGGGATTCCAATGTTGAAAATTCTGCACACCACTGTTTGTTATCATGCTGCTCATGGGTTTGACATAGCATGGGGCAGGGGTTTACCACAAATTAACAGAGTCAGACACTGTCAGTCTGTATGTAACAGCAGTCTCTCCAAGCTGCAGTCACCCTTTAGTGAAAGTGCTGAGTAGTGCAGATGCAGGGGTGGCTAACACATCGATTGATAAAATCAAACACAAATTAGCATTGCAGCCACAAGTAAAGATGTTAAATTCCACAATCACATTATTTGCTTAAAATGTGTTTATTTCCTATATAGGCTAGGCTGAAGGCTATAATAGTTGTACACAGCAAGCTACCAGCTACTAGGTGGGAGCCCTACATCTCTTCACCTCAAAAGGCCTCATCAGGCGGTGGGGATATGAAGACATAATGGGGTTGATATAGTCCTGGAAAGATGACATTATGATTGACAGGTGAAAAAAAAAAACCAAAGGTGCTATTGAGAACAAAAAACACATCAGGTCATTGCATGATACAACAAGCATTTGTCAGTGCTGAATGTTTGTGTGTATGGTGTGCATGACATGCATGTGCAGTGAGATGAGAAATTTGTGGTGTATCATAACTTCCTTCTAACAGTAGGCCTGTGCCTGGGCCCTGGCCTGCACTGTAATTTAAAACTGTCAGGTCAGGCTTCCACTGGCACAAAGGTAACTCTCCATCAATCTTACCGAATTGGGATTTGTGAATAAGGCCTTCTCTTGGAACAGCTGTCCTCCAGTTTCCTTAGAAGAATGTTACACCCCTTTGATCTAGTTCTACTGCCTAGCTCACCTGCTCGCCTAGACCTTATGTGATTTCTCAGTTAGTAGGGCATGATCGCCATGCCCCATGGAGGTTTGTTGTACCACTTACTGATCTCATGAGATGTATCATTCATTATAATTGAATTAATATGTTTTATCTGCATGATGAAAGGAGTATCAAATCACATACCATGGTCTTTGATTGGAGTGTTTGTTTTTACATTACTATAGGTTATCTTTCTATTTTGTTGCTGTCACAACTGTAAGCATGGGTATCACACTGATAAGTTCATGGCTGGACTTTCATTTGGTTGTACCTGTACATTTTGTTATTTTGGGAAAGTCAATAAAATCTGTCATGATAAAAAATAAAACTGTCAGGCTAACCTAATTGTCCAGATGCAATGCATGGGCCCATCAGACCTCACTACACATGTCAACCCCTTGTGAGGGAAGGCTCCCCGGGTGATCACAAGGTGGTGTGTGTGCATCAAAACACCTATTCTGTCCATTCTCATGCTGCAGTGCATTTTCACCAACATCAGTCTATTCATCCAGTTCCCTGAGCTTGCACCCAAATTCAGGTCACTGGCATGGGAAGGCAAAATGGTTCCCACTGGGCAATGGCTGTCCTGGAAACAACAATACTTTATAATTTTTTTGTAACAGTTCTGACCCCAAAATTTAACATATAGAGAATAATATATGGGGTGGTGTGTTTAACAAGATTTTACATACATCCGAGTTACGGGATGCTAGATAAACCACCGAGGGCAAAGCCCGAAGGGTTTATAAAATGCAACCCACAATGAGGGTGTGTGCAAAATCGAGTTTTACACACTCCCCATATTTTATTTTTAATAATTGATGGTGTGCCCTTTTTTTGCCTCAGCAATTATACAAAATAAAAGAAACTAACAGACTGGTGTTCAGGAAGCCGCAGACCAGTTTGGATTGTGCAGTCCGCAGTCTTTCAAGTTACAGTGCTCCGCTTGTTGGGGGCAAAAAGAAGTGGACATTTTGATTAAAAACATCTATATTTGTGTGCATTTTTAAAGATAAACTTACCGCTGAGCGGGGGTTGCAGCATCCTTGTCGGCTTGAAGAGGCAGGGAGAGTCGGTGGCACACATTCGGTTGCACAGGCATGCTGACAGGGAAACTTGGGCATATTTCACTTTTATTCTCCTTTTGTTTCCCTGGTTCAGTGAAGAAAGAGACTTCATGTCATTTTTTTGAAATAAAAAAGTAAATTACCACCTAACGCGAGGGATGGCGAAGTGTGTGTAGCGATATGGAATTGCTCCAGGGAATGTCACAGACTGGCGACTGATGCATGGGTGGTCAGAAGGCAACCTGGCTCATAATTGCCATTATAACCAGCTGGTTATTATGACAAATTATAACCGGGTTTCCCTATGAGAAAAGCGCTAGTCAGTAATTATAGTCTTTTTATGACCTCCATTTTGAACATGACAAGTATCATTTTATAAAATACTGAACAAAATGTCATTTTGCTAAACAAGTGCAAATCAAATTTTGCCCGGAATTCAAAACATGACAGCTGCCAAGTTCATGAGGTGGTTTGAAACAATGGCTATGCTGAAAATGTTTAGTCAGAATATTGAAAATTATTGAAGTTATGAGTGAGCACTAAAATATGTCAACATGCCTTCATATCATTGTTTTTGTTTAAATATTCGGACTCCAAATGTTCAGCATAGTCTTATGACCACACTTCATCAACTCGGTGGACTAAACATGTTCAAATCCCTGCCAAAATGTCATTTCATGCAACAGGTGTGAAACACACATTTTAGCCAGGATTTGAAAAATGACAGCTTTCATGTTCATGAGGTGGTGTGAAAAAATGGTTATGTTAAATGTTAGGGGACACAATATGAAAACTGCCAAACACATGAGCAAGTGCTGAACAATTTTGATGTATATTCATAACTTTATTTTTTTTTTATATTTTTACTCCTAGTTTTCATCATAGCCTTCTTATGACTCCACCTCATGAATAAGGTTACCACCTACTCGGTTTTTGACCGAATGATTCGGTTTTCTAGATCCAGATTCAGTCCTCCTGTTTTCACCATTGCAAATTCGGTTTTTATGGTGGGTCAAGCAGCACCTGTTAGATTCCCCACTAACTGTTTCATTTTCTTCTCATCTGACTGTAAGCAAGTGTCTGACATTTTAGTGTGATTGCTTACTTGCAGTGCATGCTAATCACGAAGTGCCTTCAAGAGCAGGGCACTTAAAGAGCCAAATGTGTCCCTGTCTGCTCAGTTGTCACCTCTAACTTCACACCAGCAAATTGGAAGATTATTCGTGGGAAGGGTAAACAATACCACCTTAATAAACACCTTCATTTTTCTGAAACCAGACAGGCACCACATTAGGGTAGCTTCCTTTCCCAGTATGGACTGAACAATGTATTTCAGAAACTTTACCTGCTAATCCAGTTTTATTCTGAGGTAATACTTTTTCAGTCATTTTGAATGCTCACATGCTTGTAAAACAGATTCAGTTAAGTCCTTCACCATTTTACTTGCATGGTCATAGTACAAACAAATTTTGATGTCATGCAGACCTCTGTTTGTATACCAGTCAGTATGAAAGGTGTAAAGTAGGGCTATTAAGACCATTAGCAGCAAATCAAACGAATCCTTTCCAGGCTGCATTGTGAGTATAGTCTTTGACTGCTGTGATAAGGAGTACTTTTATATCTTTAAATGTTCACCATTTTTTCTTTTAGGGTCTGTCCTATATTTTAATATTTGTTACCCCTTTTGTTAAATTAATAATCTAATATTTTATTTCATTTCTAGCAATACTATGCCTCTCTCTCTTCAGTAGTCATTGTTGTCAATTTTCATACTACTTGGATATTCCAGGAAGACCAATCCAGGCCTTTCAGATGAACAGCACAGAATAATATGGCTAATGTCATGCTAAGCTACAGAAATGAGAAAAGGAAGAAAGAGAGCAGTAGCTGATGAGATGACAGAAACACAATCTACATTTGATGGCACTGCAAATTTAAGCAATTTATAAAAGCTTTTCAAAACATTATTTTTTTTACCAGAAGAGAGACGCTAAGCTAAAGCTTGTTTACAGGTGCAACCTGAGAGCACAAGGGAATTAAGTGATTTGTGTAGGGTCACAAAGTATGCAAGTTTGGGCTGTAGAATTCAAACCCTGGTCTCCAGAATTGCACCTCAGAGCTTTAAATCACTGCGTTATACTGCCTCCACGCTACATATCACATATCATGCTATCTGCTGTGTATGACTGACATGGAAAACAAAATAGAGTATTTAACAGCATAGAATAGTTCTTACTACTTTTAAAAACTTATCTGATATTACAAATAACTTTTGAGTAGGAGCAATGGGAGGGACAGTAGCACATCTTAAAATGGCAGATGATATTTGTAATTACATCTCGTCCACCATTACTGGTGTAGTTTATTTATTTATTGAAAGAGTTTTACCAGAAAAGGCCCCCTAATCCAAACTAGCCAGTTGTCAGAGGTTTCCTTGTAGTCACTCGATTTGTCAGCTAAGCTGTGTAACAGGATGGAAAGTCCTGAACCACCCCCATCCCACCCCACCAAATTTAACACATACTGAAATTTAAAATATTTAGATCTAAATCAAATAAACCAAAAATAATAATCATGTTGTAATTTAAAGAAGTTGTACACAATGTTGTATCCACAGCAATTCTGAATAAATCTAGTGAATCAGAGTCCAAGCGATGCCCTCATTAGTCAAAAGGGGTGGGGTTAGGGGTGGAGTTTGGGGATGTGGTTTAGTATTCGGTTTTCATCTCATCCAAAGGTGGCAACCCTACTCATGAACCCAGTTGGTACTGTAATAATTTTCAAATCCCACACAAGAGGTGATTTTGTGGCATGATAGGGAAATCTCCTTTTGGCCCGCAGTTGAAGAATTTCACCCACTTGTTCATGAGATGGGGTCCCAAAAAGGCCATGTTGAAAATTTGGGGCAAAAATAATAAAAAGAGACCAAGTTAGGAGTATAAGTTCAAAACACATTGAAATACATTGATTGTATACCTGATTTCCTCAGTTTCTGACTTGACATTGAGCAGTGGTGTTTCTCTAGTCTGGTGCTGGAAGGGTTTGTTGGGTGGGGGATGGTAACAGTGGTAGCAACAGACATCAATGGACCATTTTCATTTTGCATTGATTTATACAAAGTTACCAAAAAAAAAGACTTCAAAGGATGGTTTTATTTATTTGAGGTAGTGACACTGAGGATTGGGCACCTCAGTCTCAGTGTCATGTTTGGTGGCACAGGGGAAGACTCGTTGGTGTCACATAGTGGAAATGGGCCCCAGGGATACTAGATGGCACTAGGGACTAGGCAACCCCATGTCAGAACAGGGATTTAAAAAAAAAAAAACACCAAGGGGGACTTTGTTTTTATTTGAGGCACCAACAGTGTGGATTAGGCACCCTGGTGTCAGAAAATGGTGATGCATAGTTAAATGGTGTCAGCCAACATAACAGAGCATGGTGGAATAGAGATAGCGCTCCCTCCACACACTGCTAATCTGGTTGTCAGGTGGTGTTATGTAGATGAAACGAGACAGCTGCTGTCTGATTGGAGCAGCTGTCTTCTTTCAGCTGTGCACAGTTTAAACCCACCAAGATGTGAGTAGTGTCATGAACAAAGTGCCTGGCCATTGCTCTGTCACTGGTAAGCCCATTGTAGTTTGAATTGAAATGGGCTTGGCAGTGACACACCTTTGAAATGCCATTCTTTGTAACAAAATATTTGCTGTGCACACATGCAAACAATAATTATACAATGAGGTATGAAAATCCTGTAACCTCATTAGTCAAAACACATCACATGACCGTGATAAATCCTCCAGTATACCCACTGTAAAAGTTTTACACCACTATAAAAAAAAAAAAAAAAACAAGTTGAACATTGTTTAATAGCAATATACTACGATAAAGTGAGTATGGGTGGATTTATCACTTGGTGTGTGGTTTAGTCACCCGGCTGCACCTCGTGACTGAACCACACCAGATGTGGTAAATCCACCAATATAACCACTCTCTGTTGTGGTACATTGCTTAAAAGTATCATTTAAGATAAAACAGCTGTATTAAGAACTTACAGTGTGAGTGGGTTAAAAATGCTTGAAAGGAGCACTCCTCTGTTGTGCACCTACAACAAGCTGAAGAACAGTTTGCAGAGGTGGGTGTGAGAGACAGAAACTGGAAGGGGACGGGCATTTCCAAGACACACTCAGCAGCTCACTCTGTACAGACTTTCAGAGAAGAAACAGCTCATCAGGAACTACTGCAGGCTTTAAGAACAAAGTGAAGCCACTTGGAGGTCTGTAAAAATACAGGCAGGGTGATACCGTTTTGATTTTTTATGCTTCTACTTTTTTTCATATGGATTTCTTCTGGAAGGGCTATGCCTTTTATAAAACGGCTATATAAAAGATTACTAGGGTTAAAAATTTTAACAATTGGTAGATAAATGAATAAAGCTTAGTAGAGCTTGAAAGAGTGCAGTTTCCATTTTGTATGCTCTGTGCTCTCCTTCACTGTGAATCTGCTGGCCAACTTGCATTAGTTTGATACATAACAAATGATTATATTGATGCTTTGCTTGCAGTAAATGTCAGTAAAAATATATACATCCATGATTCAGCTTAGAAGAAACTCATGTGAAGCTTGAAACGATGCAGATGATAGTGTGATGCAGTTTCTATTTTGTATGATTGGTGTGTTCTTCTTGATAATCAGCTGAATGATTTGCCTACTATAATGTATGGGTAGCCATTATTACCCACTGAAATCAAGCAGATTACAACCTTGTTATCCTACTGTTGTGATGTCAGACCCTTATAAACCTATCTCATCTATGTCATAGCAGTGGGTTTACAAAATGGAATGCCAGTGTTATTTAAGCAATATACTATGACAGGGAGTGGGTATATTGGTGGATTTACCACACCAGAAGTGGTAAATCCACCCATATACTCACTCCATGTCATGGTATATTGCTATTATACAATGTTCAACTTGATTTTTTGTTTTTATAGTGACATAAAACTTTTACAGTGGGTATACTGGAGGATTTATCACGGTCATCTGATTTGTTTTGACCAATAATGTTGCTGGATTTTCATACCCCATTGTATAATTAAGCAATATACCATGACAGGGAGTGGGTATATTTGTGGATTTACCACACTTGGAGTGGCTTGGTCACGAGGCGCAGCCGAGTGACGTAACCACGGCAGAAGTAGTATATACACCCATATACCCACTCCCTGTCATGGTATATTGCTATTATACAATGTTCAACTTGTTTTTTTGTTTTTATAGTGACAGAATACGTTTACAGTGGGTATACTGGAGGATTTACCATGGTCATGTGATCTGTTTTAACCAATAAGGTTACAAGATTTTCATACCCCATTGTATAATCAGTATTCTACACACCCAGAATGTGATTGTTAGTCTCAGTTCAGTATTCAAATAACATTTCAGTTGTCACAGTTTACTGTTACTAAATCTAGCAATCACTATGTCTGATAAGAGATTGTAACTCTGGTGCTATTTTAGCCCACTGTCGTTCAGTCTGTGTACCCTAATAAATTGTTTTCCTACACAATCATGTGGCTGTAGTGCAGATTCATTAATAAGGTAAGGCTGAATTACATGTGTTTTGGAGTGCGTGTAACTTCTCATGTTGAGTCCCATACACTATAAATGACAATGCCTGATGTACAGGTGATAACCATGGTGTAATCATCTTTCATGGTTGCTAGGCCAATGGCAAACCTCTCGAGCTGTGCTCTCGAGGTTTACTGATGCTCTAGCAAACACTTGAGGTGATTACATCATGGTTATCATCTGTACATCAGGCATTATCCTCCATGTAAAGACCAAAAGATTATGCTGATGCTGTGTTTGTAGACAGTGAATTGTCATATGAAAGTTACATGTACTATAGTTGTAATAAAGCCACATGGTGCTCGAAACAGTGCAGAGAGATGCAAACAAATGCCATGCATGCCGTAGTTTCCCTTTCTCATGCCCCCCCAACACACAAGCACACTCTGTGGTGATGTTTTACTATTATGAAATGAGTGTAGTTCTCATTTTTTATGCTCGTTTCCTGAGAGTAGGCTGTCCATCTTCCACTGCATGAAATGTAAAACATTATAATAACTGGTGATCCCTATTATCAACCCATTTTCGAGTACTGTAAAAAGTTGTATCAACCCGGAGGTTGATACGAAAAAAGTCATATCAACCCGCGGGTTGATACGACTTTTACAGTCTTGCGCCAAGAAGCCTGCAGCACTCGCATTCCAGAGTAAACAAATTAAAACTCATAGCACGACCTCCATAACTTACAGATCCAAATGAGAAAGCGCAATCATTTTAAATTAATTCTGTAGCTTACCCTCCAGTTTAGAGATATGTATGTGTGCAGCATTTATTTATTTATTTCGTAAAACCAACACGGAGACCTCTGCCAAAATGCTTGTACTTCCTTACTAGTAGGCATGCCCCCACACTAGCACGTTATGTGATGTCAGTCCTTGAATAGCGTGGAGGCGTGCCTATTAGTAAGGAAGTATGAGCGTTTTGGCCTCGCTCCCCTCAGAGTGGTAATTTTTCTATGGAATTTTTTAAAGCGTTAGTATAAAATAAACATATGTAGGGTAGAAATGGAGTTTTTTCACACACCATCCTTGTGTGATAATAGTAAAACCTCGAGAGCGTTTACATATTATCACACAACTTGGGTGTGTGAAAAAACTCCATATCAACTCCCTACATATGCATTATTCTCTATATACTGATGCTTTGTGTGTTTGCAGGGAATTTGGGTAAACATCATGACATGGTAAAATCAATCTGCACAGCCTACAGCATGACATTTACTGTATAACACATTGAAATCACAGCCCCTTAATTTCATGATGTTAGCTAACAGTTTTCACAACGTTTTGAATTAAAGCTCCATAATCTGACAATCAGCTGATCATCAATAGCTTAAATGTCACTCTATGCTCACACTACTTCTGACCCATCTAACCAGAAACCCTGCCACTTCCTCTGTTGTGGTACAGTTTGCTAGCTTTACTATGTCTGTTCTGATGTGGCTCAACAGTAAGGGAGGGTAGAAATGGGAATACCCTCTAGACATTCTTAATGTTAATCCAAAGATCTCGCAGCAAGCTTTGGTATGGAAAATCATGTTGCAGCATGGGTGAGTCAGGAAGTAGCTTGCACTCTGCCACCTGCCAAAAAAGGAAAAAAAGAGCTTCCTCATATCAAACATACAGTGCTGAGATTCGCTTTGAGCTCAGTCAGTATGCTGCAAAGCACGGGGCAATGTCCGCAGTAAGGTATTACAGTTCAAAATAAAGCAGGGCCATAAATGAAAGTACCACATAAAAATTAAAAACTAACTACCTGGCACAGTTACCAACCACACCTAACCAGACCTCCCCCCCATGCTACCCAGGAAACAGAGAGGGTGACCAACACTAATCCTGACCAGTATAGAGGACCAGTTAAAAAAAAGTGGTTCACAGTTTGTGGTGAGAAGGAGCAGTCATAATTGCATGAGTTGTGCAAGTGGTAGCTCTTGGTATCATAAAAGAAAGTGCTCCACAAATGTTGACAGAGAATGGTGGGCATTTATATCTGTCACTAAAGTGGGCCTGGAAATTTCTCAGCAGGTATGCATGGCTGGTGATGGAGCAGCTCTCGAGGGGCGAATCTGTAAGAAAAGTGGATTTTATACTACACTACATAAAGGAGAAACATGTGCTGTGGCTAGAAATGAGCTTCACTGAGCTGGATGCACGAAGGGAAGACTGAATCCATAGTTTTGTTGAGTTTGGCATAGCCAACGCATATGAAAACTGCCTGAACCCTGTAAGTCACTTACACTGTTTTCTTTTCAGGTTTCCTTATTATCTGTACAGCTCCTCTTACTAGTTTTTGTTTATTTAAGGTACTTGCCCAAACTGTTGCTGTCACTGTGCCAACTGGTGATGGTGCACATCATGCTGAGGGTGCTGAATGACCACATGCTCTCAGAACACTAGAGACACACCAGAGAATCGGCATGTTATTAAACTTTCTTTCATTCTTTTTTGTGTAAATGTTTTTGGTGTGCATACTAACAGTAAATAAAGATCATTGATCATTGATGAAACCCTTGAGTTAATGTTATTAAAGTGGCATGAATATGGTGTACTGCAAGCATCAGAATGGCACAAATGAATGGCTCAAGTATTGTTATGCATATTTCACTACATTTCACTATCTCTGCATATTCCTGTTAGAGGCTGGGTCAGCTGATATTGAGAAAATAAAATGCCAGTGAAAATAATCTACTATACAGGGTTTGGTACACAAGTTGAAAATGTTATGCAGTTGTAAATAACTGAAACAGTGTAGACAGTGAGATACAAACAACTGCCATCTATGCTGTAGTCCCCCCTTTCCCTCTCTCATCCACTCCCTCACACTCTGTGGAAATGTTTTTCATGCTCATTTCTTGGGAGTTGGCTGACCAATTTTGCATTGAGCACTAAGACAGTAACTTATAAATTATTGGTGAGTCATCACTTATTTTAGCATATTGTTTCAGTGCAGCTGAAAGAAAACAGTAGAACCATGATGCAAGCCCAGCCATATATATCACTTCAGACCATCACTTCAGACTGCATTATGATGCTATTTCCATTCTGTTTAGCCAGCTGTTTATCCTATTTGTATATTTTAGAACTGGAAAAGAATGAAAAAAACGTTTGGGAAACAGAGAGCATCTTCCCTGTCACACTGCTCAGCTGGTTGCTGGGTGGCATTGTGTAGATGAAACAAACCAGTCGCTGTCTGATAGGAGCCCTTCCTTATCCATTTCCTAATATTCCCCTACGTCTGTCCCATGCATTCGTAAAGCCAGCTACCGCTTTCACCTCTACCACTTCCACTGGCAGTCAATTCCAGGCATACACTGCCCTTTCAGTGAAGTAGTCCTTCTTCACTTCACTCCTAAACTTGCCCTCAGCCTTATTGCATGCCTTCTGGTTCTGATGATCTTTCTCATGTAAAAGAGACACCCCTCCTGGAGCCTGTTCACCCCATGAGGTACTTGTAGGTTTCTATCTTGTTGTCTCTCATTCTTCTGTCTTTCAGGATGTACATGTTGAGGTCCCTTAGTCACCTCTCGGAGGGCTTTTGGTATAATCCCTGCACCATTTTAGTTGCCTTCCTCTGGACTGCCTCCACCCGGTCCGCATCCTTTCTGAGGTTCTGCCCATAAAACTGGACACAATATTTCAGGTGGGGTCTCACCACTGAGTGGTATAGTGGCTGCATCACCTCTCTCTCTCCTCCTGCCTGAGATACCTCTCCCTTTGCATCCCAGCATCCCTCTGGCCATACATTGGTCATTGCCTCTTTGAGCACTTCTGTGCCTTTCCAGGAGGACATGGCCATCACTAATTGGATGGTAAGTATCTTTCCTGGTTGAATTGTTTGGCACAAAATTTAATGAGGGAACATCAGTCACTTAAGCCTAAATAATTTGACTCTTTCTTCATAGGACTCTTCTCTTGTCCTGCTGCCAACTCCTCCTCCTCCTCCTCCTCCTCCTCCAGCAAGCTAGCTGCCTTCTCCTCTGCCACCCCTTGGGCACCATCATTCCATTACATGGCATGACCATCATTCTTCCCTGAATTTCTTTTTCTTTTCCTTTTTTCTTTCACAGGTACCATGACAGAGGCTGGAAAACAGATACTATGTGGCCACACTGGCCAATTGAGTGTACATGTAACCGGTGGGTTACCCCAGGGGTCGGATTGATAGTATTTTTGTGTTATTGGCACTGTGCAGTGCCTCCATATGTAACCCCTACCTGGGATGTGGTTTCAGGGAGAAAACTGTTGCTCGGTATTTTGGCTAGGTTTGACTTCTAGTCAGGGGCACCTAAGTAACTCAGGATACAGGAAGCAATAACTGTAATGTCCAAACCAGGAGTGGGATTCTAGAGTGTGGCTTTTATTCAAAACAAAAAGGAACAATAAAGCATAGCTGGATCCCCACGGGGCTGCACTCCTGGTAATGCAGATTTATGGAGATCAGAACACATCCTCTTTACACTGAAACCCTCAGGTTTAGAAACACTCTGGGCACTCAGCCCAAACTTGTACTCTTCTCTGGATTTCCCTGGTCTGGCACATCTGACCAGCCTTGGAATTCTTCCCTGCATGGCACATCCGGCCAGCAACTTGACCACTTTCTATATGGCATGGAACATTTCTCGGTGGCTCCCTATACTACCCCTGAGCATTTCTGGCTCCATCAGGGAATCTTCTTCAACAATCCCATGTCTGGGTACTTTCCTCGAGTACTGGCCAAGTACCCGAGAGAAAGCAACAGGTGTCTCAAAGCAAACCTGTAGAGGTGAATTTGGTTACTACTGATGGGGGGGGTCTCCCACCTATTGCTCCCATAATTCATACCCGGCCATTTCTCTGGACTTTAACACCTTATCTCTGAAAACACTTTACTGTGTAGATTCTCTTTAAATGTATGTCACATTTAATCTACTGTTCCTTCCATCCCACACGTGCTGAACTTGAAACATGCTTAATGAGTGGCACTGTCCATTTCTCTAGACCCCCACAGAGTTAAGCAGTCCAATTCCCACAACTTTTAAAACTGTACTTGGCTGTCTTTTCCTGACACCACAGTAGCAGTCACTTAAATTCATCTTGTCCCAGGTGAAAACACATTGGCCCTTTAGCAGAGCAAACTCACCTCTTGGTTGAAGGTGCCCCACAGGCTTTTTCTCTTCAAAGAAATCTCAACAAAACTTCTGGTGCCTCAGCACGAACCTAGATTTAGGGAGCTCCTTCTTCCTCTAACTGGGCCAGGGGATTTCCCCTGGAAGTAGGCTGAATCCTTCCCCCATCCCAGCAGGGATGAGGCCCTGAACCTTTGTAAGCAGTTTCTACCACTTCACTTGGCTCTTCTTATGTTCCTCTTCAGGTGAGACACACACCTCAAAAAATTATATAGCTCTTTGTCAGAGCTGAGGGCTCTGAGGGCCTACTGCTGCTGCAGCACACCTCCTCCCTCTTCAACACTCTACTACAGGACTGACTTCAAATTCCCCAATATTCTATCCTAACCTCCAGCTGCAACATTCCAGTGTGGCTTATGCAGCTGCGACTGTTCTAAAATGATGTCATCCCTCAGTCTCAGCTGAAACTGAGAACAGAGCCTGCCACTAGGTCTAACTGGGATTCTTGTAACCCCAGGTAACAGGGGGGTTACATACATAATTTCACTTCTGTCTTCAAAGGTCACAGGTACAATGAAAGGGAGTAGACAACAAATATATCATCTAGTCACACTGGCCAATTAAGTCTAAATAATGTCCCTCTTGTCTTTACAGGTCACAGGTACAATGGCAGGATGTGGGCAATGAATGAACTGTACCTTGCAGCAACATTAGCCTAGTGAGTCTAAATAATCTCACTTTTGTTTTTAGAGGTCTCTTCTCTTGTCCTGCTGCCTCCTTCTCCTCCAGCAAGTGAGCTGTCTCCTACTCACCCACCTTTTTGGCACTGCCATGCCCTTTTGTTGAATGGTCACCATTAATGCAAATGGTAAGTATCTATATCAATTTGTTTCTATTTTCTTTTTCCTTTCACAGGTACATCAATACATGGATTTGACAATGGATATATTAGGCAGCCACATTTGCCAATTAAGAATAAATAGTTTCACTCTTATCTACACAGGTGTCTTGTTCTGCTGCCTCCTGTTGTTTATATGTTTCTAAATGCTTTACTCACACATTCTAAGATGCTTCCACACCAGTGCCATGCCACCCCAGCCTTCAACATTTGGTGCATACATGCGCATTCTCAAGGATGCCATTATGCATTGCACTAATTCCTTGTATATTGAACGCATTTAACATGACAATGCATATTAATTCATTGTGATAAAATAGACATTATACAATGGCAACGAAAAATCCTGGTTTCTAATTGGCTGGCTGGCATAATTTACATGTTGTAAATCCTGCAATCACCCAATGGTAAAAGGTGCCAGCCAGCCATATTTACAATGTTCATGCTCTCAAATCATTCTGACCCCAACCATGAAATCACAAATCCGCCATCTTGAAACCTCACTAAACTGTGGTCTCAGACAAGTCCCACTGCAACAGACAAAATAAAATACCAAAACTCATAGGTACAAGTACATTTCTGTTATTATCAAAAATACTGCAATTTGTACCTCTTCATCCACTGTACCACAATTTGTTTACCATCAGATCCCAAAACTGCTGAAGACAACTGCTGATAGACAAGTCCATCACTAGTGCAGGAGCCCTCCATAGCTGCACAATTTAAACTTGTGGCCATTACGGTGTAGCACCCTCTGACCCTCAACAGTACTCTGGGAGGATGAGACAGAGGAGAGATAAAAGCACAAAAAAAGTACTTCCTTTTCTTGGCCCAGAACTGAAGAGGACCAGGACAGGATACTCAGAAAGCATGGCAGTATTCTACGGTGCCGCGCATGCACACAATGATAAAAAAATGGAGCAGTGCTCCTTAATGAAAAATGGGCAAAACTTCAAGCACTCAAATCTGCCCTGGTTCCTAAAACAAAAAACAGAGTTGGACACAGTCAAATGAGGACATGGTTTAGCATCCAGAAAGAAAGACATATACCCAGGAATAACAAAGCAGTACTGTGCAAGAACGGTACCACCACAGCCCTAGCAACTAGGACTAGTTTTCCTGACGCAGTGAGAAAACCAATGAAAATACATTAAAATACCCCCAAAATCTTTTTATTTATTTTTTTTTCTATCTCAAAAACTTGGAGGGCATTGTATAATTGCAAAACATCACTTCAGGATGTGGGTGATGCTAGTATTTACTCACTTCTGTTGTGGTTTACTCACTTGGTCTGTGGCCTAGTGACCAAACCACACCAGGCATAGGTAAATCCTAGCATCACCCACACTCTATTGTGGTATATTACTTAAATATATAACTGCTACTCAATGCAGTACTTTAAAGTGCATATTGTGATAGAACAGGGAAGAAAAGGGTATGGGAAAGAGGGAGGAAGGATATTTTAACATTTCAACAATCCAGTATACATAATGTCATATTTAAAGACCATATTGAGTTATTTTTTTTGGTGAAGTTCATGTTAAAAGCACTTGACCCACTTGCATGTGCAAAATGTCAGAGGCAGATTCTGGACTGCTGTTGCTCTTTTTACCTACTCAAGCAGACAAGAGCTAGTAAAATCATTTGTAGAATGTCTACAACTTCTACAGCACCAGAAACCAGTTCTGCCACTCCTGTTAAAAACACTAAAAATACTAGTAACAGTCAATCATATTTGATCTTTGTAAAATACCTGTTCTTTTGTGAGAGAGACACAAATCCCCCACTAAACACCCCAGATAGCTCAGCCACACCTTCTACCTCATATGATATGACAACCACTGAGGGACAGACATTGACAATAAAGGAAGCATCTATGTAAACTGAAAGAGTTGCTTTCAAGGTCAAGTGACTCTACTGGCAAAAGGTCACATTGCAAGTTTATCATAACCTGAAATGGGACCTAAGGGTCTGTGCCTTACAAAACAGCCTGCATTTGGTACAGACAGGGAACACTTCCTAAAATGGTGGCAGGAACATTTACAGTTGCAGCTAAAGACATGGTCAGATATTTTTTAAAAGCTCTGTGACATCACTGCCTGTTTGCTTGCAGTAACTCTAAAAGAACACTATTGGGAATCTTTAGAAATACTGGGAAATATCTGGAATTATCAAAACAAATCTTTGGCTGCAGCTGTACTGGACTCAGCAGCAAGTCTAATTAAAATCATCTTAAGGGATGCAGCTGATATAAAAAAATAGGTTTAAGAAAAACTAGCTGAGAAATAACAGGCTAAAAAGTTCACAAACTGCACTAAATACCTCCAGTACAGAAAAGCACTCTACGAAACAATAAAAATACTTGATACGTACATTAAAAGAACAAATTAGAACAAATTTGCACATGACCATCAGGATTATCTGACTGGCAAAATCTTTGAATGAGGCAAGGGGATTAGCTCAAATACATACTAAAGAGCTCTAGCAAATTGCAACAAGAGACACTTACACTAGTGGGTCAGACTTGGATACCTCCACTCAGGGGAATTTTTTAGAGGAGGCAGCAGATAGCAACAATGTACTGGGCCCACTAGCACAACTATCTCTACCCTTCCTGAGATGGAGCCCAAGAATAACTAGGCACCTGGAACCCCCAAGAGGTACATAAGAAGGAGCACACAGGTAGGAAGTAGGAAAAGGGAAAATTATCAACAATACAATCAGGGAGAGCACAAACACAGAGATATACACTGAGTCAGGCAATCTGAAGAGGTAAAAGAAGAACTAACACTGGAGTCTATAGTCATAAATTTCTTGGACTATACAGTATGTTGACCCTTAAGAACAAAAAGTTCTTCAAAAAGGTTTATCACTTGTACCCACCAGGAGTAATGATGAATTCAGTAATATACTGAACATGCACAAATTCATTAGGGTACTAAATGTATGGGCCTTCTTTTCAGATTGGAACTGGATGGGCTATCCAGCACCAATAATGCCTGAGGAACTGAGAATCTGGAGGACATAATACAGAGTAATCCGGTGCCTGCATTAAATAAAGCGACTGATGTTTTTTTAGAAAATGGGTAAGTCAAAAGCTGAACTCTGATTGGCTCAACTACCCTGGCAATGATGTTGTTATTTCTTAACAATGCCCAGCTGAAAACAAGTGCAATTCGGGGTGCCCTATTACTTAGGGGATCCTGGAGCCACCCTGAATTGTGAAACTCACCAGCTGCCATGTGCCCCCTGCTCATTTAGTGAGATTGACCTTGTTAGACATTGTAACAGGACCAAGACTGCCAAAGAAACAGCAAACAGACATTTTCCTGTTAAAAAGCAACCCTGTCCTCAGAATGCAGCCTGCTTCCTTTTTTTATTCATAAAAAAAGAAGAACAATGCTAAGAAACAACTGATGGTTCCTCAGAGAGTGCTAGGCTCAGGCAGCTAGCGCTATTCCTCGGTTCAGCCACACTGTTTCCCTGCAAACAAAACAACCAAACAAAAACCAGGAAACAACAGAAAGTTATCTTTTTCAAAAGTAATTTCACTTTCCATTACTAAACAGAATATTCCAGTGCATGCTCCATGTCAACTTGCAGCAAGCGTTGAAACTAGCGCTGTTGAATCGCACCACATTTGAAAGCCCATGAAAAGCAAAAAAACAGTTACCTCTCAGCATGCTATGCCTTCTCCTGTTTGGACTGCTACTGGTTAAAGGATGTAAAATAAAGTGTTCTCTTTTGTTGTGTGTGTGGGGGGGAGGGGGAGGACATGGCATTAACCTGGAGGACAAGCTCATATAAAGTAAGTAGTTACAAAAGAAAAACAGCAGCGCCCTCCACTGGTGATTCCACCAGTATAGGGACTACTTTACTACAAAAGTTACTTTGAATTTTTTTTTATTTTTTTTTTAGATATATATCTTTATTCATGTGTATTTTTCAAAACAGTCACCTATGCCTAGTTTCTAAGCACAATAATACCCTCAGGGTGGGCATTATAGGATATAACAGACCTTCCAAGGGCTATAAGGCCCTCCGCCTGCAACGTTGGGCCTCATTATGCACCTGGGCAGTCTGCTATATCCTAATAAAGCCCACCCTGTCAGGTATTATTACTTACTTAATAAACAAGAATCATTCAAAAACTAGGGTGTTTTTTTTTTTTAAAGATCAACATGTTTGCCACCACAAAACCCAACTATAGAATTGTTTTAAACAGACTGTGAGAGGGACATTGCAGCCCTCTTTTCAGATTTATAACTACCAAGGTATCAGAACACTAAAGAAGAAAAACAAGCATTATAGAACTTACAAAACAATAATGACATTGCCATAAATGGGGCAGATAAGTGTGAGGCAATAGTCTTCATGACATAGTCTATGTACGAAACACTACCAACTGACCCAGCCAAAATATAAAAGAACAATACTGACTGCTACCTCTATGAAAGTTTAATGTTGGCAGTCATTTCACAAGAGACATATAAATATTTGACTGTTCCCTTTCCTGTCACCCCCCACCACCCCCAGTTTACTGCTCACTGGAAGTGCATAAATGTTTGTGAACTCCTACAGGAAGATTCACTGCCTTTGCAACTGGCTCATTCATGGAACTCATAACCAAATTTGTTGATTCACACTCTTCCTTGGAAGTTAACATCATATGTCAGAGATACTGCTGCTTTTTTGAATGTTGCATAACCTGTGAAAGTGTCTGAACATGCATTGTTGGTAACACTTGATTTACAGGCACTGTATAAAAATATCCCCAATGTTTCATTTCATTTTCATTTCATTTTATTTTATACTGATAGGTATATGAGCATAATTGCTCATTTTCATATGCAACCAGTTTACATGAAAACAAGAAATACAAAATGCACAGTACAACAATGTTGAACAGATGCAAGCCTTTCATAAATCTACATGCATGTACATTGAGTATTCATCAAGATCTATTGAAGTTGTCATTACTCTGACAGAAATGGTGCTCAATTACAATTATTTTATTGTTTCTGGAAAAATCTTAACTGTTGGTCAAGGGGACTACAAAGGGATGTATTTTACCCCCAATTATGTGAAGACATATTTGGGCATGCAGGAACAGTATTATGTGTTCAGTAGGGAACAAAATATTTTTTTTTGAGTAAGGTCACTGTATAAAAGAGATTTATTAATGACTCATTACTGTTGTGGGATGGCACTGGTGAAGAATTGGGGGAGGTTGCTAAAAATCTGGAAGGTATATCCCCCAACCTCAAGTTCACAGTAAACTGTGATTTGGAACAAATACATTTTCTAGATGTGACCATAAGCAAGAGTGGAGAAGGAGGTCTGGAGAGTTGCCTTTTTCAAAATCCTACAGATTATAACTGTATCTTACATTTCCAAATGAATCTCCCCAGGAATATAATTGAACATGTACCTTTGAGTCAGCATATTAGACTGAGGTGAAATTGCACACATGAGTCAAGACTACATAAATAGGGCAGAAAAACTGGGTGACATATGTTCCAAAAAGGGATACAACAGGTCATGGATTGAAAGAACAGAAGCACATTATTTATCTTATTGAAAACTTTAGAGATTACCGTTGAATACAAGTGTGTATTTACAGAGGTTCCACGTCAAATACATAGTCACAAAAACCATCATAAGGACAGTAACTAGTTCCTGAGGAAATGCAGTTGAGTCAGGTTCAAAGAACTTAAGACAGAACAGTTACATACAGTTTTGAAAAAATCCATGAGCATGAACTTGAGATGTGTCCCTGGATGCCTTGCTAGTGAGGAAGAGTAGGAGGAGTACTAGAAATGACATTATGGAGAATAATGTAAACTTTGTAAGCACATTTGGACAAGAGATTCACAATGTCAGGGAGATCATTTACAAACATTGGCACCTGCCATATTTGAATGACAAATTGAAAAACAATGCATGCCAGAAAGCCCCATATGGTGTACAGGTAGGGCACCAACATATCAGATGTGGTCACATCAAGCATTTGGGGGGAAAAAAACAGCCAATGAAATCCCCCAGAAACTTCCATCAGGTACCCGTAGATGTGGGCATTTTAAGTATTGACTTCTTGCCACTGGGAATATATTTAAGACAGCAGGAATGAGAGAGGAATCGTGCAATAATAATTTTTCACTTGTAGTACCACATCATTGTTATATCTGATGAGTTGCATAATTGTCCAGCCGCCCATGTCACCTAAACAAGGCAGACATTTAATGTAACTCTTTATGTATTTATTTATTTATTGAAAAGTATCGCCAGGAAAGACACACTGAGCAAATACAATTATTCATTCCCTGTGTGTCCGGGGGTAGTGGGGGTAGGGGACAGAATGCCAAATAACACTGCAATGTGAATACAGAGCAGAATAACAATTATAGTATGGGAAATATAACAATTTAATGATATAAGTACAGAGACAAGGGAACTGGACATAAAGTACACCAATGAACAATTGTAGTAAGTGCTGGCTAAGGAAGAAGTGTTAAGAATAAAGGATGTGCTGTCTTTGGGTAAGTGCGCAGTCTGAAGGCATTGGAAAAGGCAAAGGCCAGCCAAGTTAACTTAAATGGGGGGGCAGGAGGGGGGGTAGAACATATTAGAAGCAAGAACAGTTAGGAGAGAAAAAGTTACACAGGGAGGAAGAGCGGGAGCAGGGGCTGGAGTAGTGCCTAATTTGGGGAGGTAGCTGTTTCAAGAGTTTAGGGAAGCAATAAGAGAAAGCAGATTGGCCTGTGGAAGTTGAGCAGTGAGGGACAGCCAGGGTACATGTGTCATGAGACCAGAGGGAGTGGGAGGAGGGGGGAGGGATGCTAACTGAGGAGAGGTAAGGTGGGAGAGAGCCGAACCAATATTTGTAAGTATATTTAATGTAAGTATAGGGGAACATCAAAGAGCAATAGTAAAGGGAGATGTGAAAATGCTCTGGCCAACTGGCCAAGCAGATGTTACAGTGTGGGGGCACAAAATACTTTACACTCAGGCATTAGAGATGTTGAGAAATTTTATTTCACAGGTGAAATTCTTATGAAATCGGCAATTTCACCATGCAAAATATTTCATGGGATGCAAAAATGCAGAATTTCACCTGTGAGATGCGAAATTTCACCCGCAAAGTAAAATTTCATCTGTGAGAGGCACTTTTTCTCTGTTTCTTGGGTGAAATTTTGCACCTTGTGGGTGAAATATAGAATTTCGCATTGACAAAAAAATTTCATGAAACGGACGAATTCTGCAAAATATTTTGCAGTGCGAAATTCAGCTGTTTCACACATCTCTATCAGGTTTAGGGGACTGGAAAATGTAGCCTTAGGACGACATGGTGGAGACCTGGAGAACAGGTTCCTTAGATGTGAAATCAAATGACAGAATATATTAAAATCAAACTCTGTATCTGGTCTGAATGGCATGTTCCAGCTAGCAACATTTCTGTCAAAAAATTGAGCTGGTGCCTGAATATGATTGGGGGACTCAATGTGTTAATCAAATATATAAGTGTGGGCCCCTGACCTACAGGTTGGGTGATGTTATGAATATGCTGTATACTCTGTATTGTTAGTATATGACTTTGAAAGTGTAATTGAGGCTATCTAAAATTATCTGATGACCAAAACATTTTCTCCCATTTGGTCTCCACACCCCACCTTTTCTTACGTGAGCCCCTCACAAGTAGGACACGTTTTTATATAGGAATGTTACCAAATAATAACGTAATATGGTCTCTAAATATGAACTGATGCATGTTGGAACATTGAAATGATAATACGTTCTTCCACTCCCTCTTTCCTGTTCCCTCTCCTACCCCGTTCCTTTCCTTTTTATATCTATTTTTTGTTTTTTCATATCAGTATGAACACTTTAAAGTACTACATTGAGTAATGGTTACATGCTGTTGTTATTTGCACAATGAATTTCTATGCACTGTCAATTTAAACTGTTTTGCTATATAAGGGATTACTGCAATGAATGACGGTATCCTTGAGAAAGCTCACGCAGGTGTAAATGTTTGGAGGGTAGGGTGGCATGGCACTGGTGTGGAAGCAATTTTGGATTTGTGAGTAAAGGATTCTGAACTAATATTATCCTGCTCCTGTGTGAGTCTGTTACTTTAAATCACTTCTTGAACACAGGTGGCTGATTCTGTGTAATGAGTAGAACTGCGATATACTGTATATTGTGCCTTTCATACATACCGTATCCAAAAGTGTTTTACAAGACAAACAGATGTACAGTGGGACGGCAGGGAGGGACTGCAGAGAAATTCAGAATGAATGAGAATTAAGATTTACATGTATATAGTGCTTTTCTTACACATATGCATCCCAAAGTGCTTTGCAGTGCAACCAGTTGTGTAGTGCAGAAGAAGGCTTACACTGCAGTGTACGTGCAGGGAAAAGGGGTGTCAAGAACTTAGATTTTGATAGTGCTTTTCATACACCCAGTACCCCAAAGTGCTTACCAGTGAAAACAGATATGTAGGGGGATACAAAGAAGATAGGGACTGTGCAGCAAAGAGAAAGACTGAGCAGAATTGTGCTGTATATATTGTTTTTGATACATAATGTGTCCTAAAGTGCTTTACAATAAAACTAATTGTGAAGTGGGAGACTGAGAATATGGGATCTGCATAGAAATGAGGAGAATTTTTTTTTTATGGTGCTTTTAATACACACTGTATCTCAAAGTGCTTTACAATGCAAACAGTTGTGTAGTGGGAGGCTGAGAGTGCAGGGACAGCACAAAAAATAAGAACAATTAAGGAGAATTAAAATTAAGAAACTGGCAGCAGAAAAGGCCTTTAACTCATCCAGTATGCCTACCCTACCAAATTATTCTGCCTTACCATTGAGGCACTCCTCCTCTTTTGTCTCTGTATCCCTTTGTTCTAAGTAAACTCACATGACTATCCCATCACTTCTTGAACGTGCTAATTAATTTTTGCCTGTATATCTTCCTTTGGTAGCTTATTCCACACGTACATTGAAACATATAGTTTGCCAGGAGATAAGAACTGCTTGGCCCACCGAGTCTGCCCATTTTCCCTGCCTACAGTATCACCCCATATCCTACTTGACCTCCAGTCTGTTATCGCTCCCCCTCTTCCTTTCCTCTCAGGTTCCCTTATGTCTTTCCCATGCCTTCTTGAAATGCACTACTGATTCCACCCCCACCACCTCCACTGGAAGGCTGTTCCAACCATCCAACATCTCTCTGTAAAGAAGTACTTCCTCACATCTCTCCTGAATTTACCCTTCCTTAGCTTCAAATCATGTCCCCTTGTTCTTGAACACTTTTTTCTGAAAAATACTTCCTTTCTGTACCTCATTTACCCCCTTTATGTATTTAAAGTTCTGTATCATATCCCTTATGTCCCTCCTTTCTTCTAGTACGTACATATTCAGGTCCTTAAGTCTCTCCTTGTAGGTCTTCTGATGCAGACCCTGCACCATTTTAGTTGCCCTTCTCTGGACTGCCTCCACTCGGTATGTCCTTCTGGAGATGTGGTCTCCACAACTTGACAAAGTACTCTAAATGGGATCTTACTAGTGATTTATACAGGGACAACATCACCTCCCTCTTTCTGCTGATGATACCTTTTTCTATGCCTTCCAGCATCCCAATATTCCTCTCAACTGCCTTACTGCACTGCCTGGCCATGTGTATTTCATCCATTATGATTATCCCCAGGACTCTTTCCTGTTTGGTGGTTGTCAGCCCCCCCCCATCCATTCTGCACTCCGCCCAAGGGTTTCTGTGCCCAAGTGCATTTATTTCACACTTTTTCACTTTGACGCCCAGCTGCCATACCTTTGATAATGCTTGACTTTTTCTCTGGTTACTGTGCATTCTTTCCACCACCCTCAAGTGTCTACTCTATTGCAGATTTTGGTGTCCTCCACAAAGAGGCATACCTTACCTTCAGCTCCACTGCAATGTTACATATAAAGACATTAAAGAAGACCACTCCCAGCACTGATCCTTGAGGCAACTACTGGTCATGCTGCCTTTCTTGGAGTGAATTCTGTTTACCACTTCCCTCTGCTGCCTATTGCCTAACCAGTTTCTTACCCAGTTAACCATCTTTGGACCCACTGCTAAGCTACCCAGCTTGCTTACAACTCTCCTATATGAAACCATGTCAAATTCCTTAGTGAAATCTAGAAAGGCTATGTCCATTGCTCCACCCTGATCAAACTCCTTTGTAACCCATGCAAAGAAATCTTTCAGTCTTATTTCACGTGTCCTCTCCTTCCATGATTCCATGCTGCCTTGAGTCTTATATCCTACTGGATTCAATATATTCCACAATCATTTCCTTTAGCAGTGATTCCATTACTTTCCTACCACCAGTGTCAAGCTGACTGCCCTATAATTGCCAGCTTCTTCTCTGCTACCATTTTTGTGTAGTGAACCCTCCTCCAGTACTCTGGAACCACTCTGCAACCACTCCTGTTTCCAATGAGCAGGTAAATAGGACTGTCAGAGGTGCACTCATTATCATCCTGAGCTCCCTCAATACCCTTGGATTCATCCTGTCTAGTTCCATCATTTTGTCCACTTTCAGATTTGCGAGTGCATTCAGGACTCTCTCTCCTCTGAAAATGGACTAGTATCCACCTACCTCCCTCCAATACTCCTGTTACTTCAGGTGGGCCCTCCCCTTCACCTTCTTCTGTGAACACTGAACAAAATGATTTGTTCAGGATGTCTGCCTTTTCCTTGTTCCCCTCTTCACAGCCCCCACCTTCCCTTTTTAACTGTGCAATCCTACCCCTGGTCTTCCTTGTTTTGCTTACATATCTAAAAAAGGTTGTGTCCCCTTTTATTACCACCTTTACTATTCTGTCTTCCATTTATGCCTTAGCATTCCCTAATACCCTCCCTGATTCCCTTTGTTTCCCCTTGTACACTTCTCTGTCCCCCTCCCTCAGTGTATCCTTATACCTCCTGGATGCTGCCTTCTTAGCTTTTACCTTTTCTGACACCTTTTTCGAGAGCCATAGTGACCTCTATTTCCCTTTTGCTTTTGCTCACTCACTTTATGCAGTGGTTTGTTACCCTTACTATGGCCCTATTAATCATTGTCCACTTTTCTTCCACCCCACCCATGTCATCCTTCCTGCAGTTTATCCCCGAGGCATTCACCCATCTTTATAAAATCTGCCCCCCTGAAATTCAGGACCTCTACCCTTGTGTGATTCAGTTCTGCAGCAGTTCCTATATTGAACCACACTCTACACTCTCCTTCAGGGACTCCAAACTCGACAACACCCTTCCACCCAACTTGGCAATCTGCCCATTCTTAGACTCAAAGCTTTAAGTTTAACCTGAAAAAGCACTTATGCAACAAATCCCCATGCAACTGTTTCTGACCCACTCAACCACAGTATCCGTAAACCCCCTCTTCTCCCCTCTGGCAACTCATCACCCTACTCTTTCTCTCCTTCCTTCACACGCCCCTCCCCCTCATGACTGGTGCTGTCTTCCTGTACTAAGGTGCAGCAAGGCTCCCACCTACCCAGGATTGTCCTTCTCTCATCTCTTATCTGATCCTATGGCCTGACTGGTTTGCACCTCACACTTCCAACTTGCGGCTGCTACGTCCTTTTGTTTGAAGCATGCTTTCTGCTGATAAATTGTATTCCTCAACTGGGCTGCATACCCCCTATGTTTATAACTACCTCTCTAACACTGTATTATCTGTAGTTGTTTGTATATACCTACCCATGCTTCATTTTTCCTCCGTAAAGTGTTTTCCCTGTATTTTGTACTTTTTCACATTTCATATTACTGCACTCTTGTAAATGCACCATCTGTACTTTTTCTTTTACTCAACAATGTTTCCTCTCCAACTGGAAGCTTGTGAAAACAGGCATCTTGCTGACATGCCTTTCCAATATAAAATAAAAATGAAATTAAATGAAATTATTGCTGGTCCCCAGCTGGCCTCCCACCTTGACATCTGCAGCATTGTCTGTGTTAATGAGTACCAGGTTCAGTGTTGTCCAATCACAAGTGGGTTCACTGACTAGTTACCTGAGGAATATCCCCTGCAGGGAGTCCAGGATGCCTTGCTCCTAGCAGAAGCTGCAGCTTGGAGGCTCCACTCTACATCCAGCAGATTAAAGTCTATCAACAGCAGCACATCCCCCTTTTCTACCATTTTGACATGGTCTCCATCAGTACTTCATATAACGTCTCCCCCTTTGCCGGAAGACTGCACCTCATGCCAATGTGAATAGTGGCTCTGTTCCTCATCCCCATGGTGACCCACAGTACCTCTACACCCCGTATTCCCTGTATCTATGCTACTTTTAGGCTTTCTCTCACATTAAGCACCAACTCCCTTTCCTTTGCACCCTGTAATTCCTGAATAGAGTGTGGTCTGATATAGCCATGTCCCAGTCATGGTTTTCAGTGCACCATGACTAAGTAATGACCACAATAACAGGTCAGCTTCTGCTATGATGGCCTCTAGGTCAGGAATCTTATTTCCTAGACTTTTAGCATTCATACACATGGTCACCCAGATTGTGTTTGCACTTTGTTGGTTACCCTGCCAACCCTTTTCCATTTGGCCCCTCCTTCATCCTCTCTTTTTAATGCTTCAATTCCCATCCCCCTTGTCTCTATCACCCTGCTTCCTTCCTTCCTTACTTTGGACACTCAGGGGTTTCTCACATCCCTGATTCTGGCTACTCTTTATCTCAGCCAATGTGAGGGGGGGCAGTTTCTACCCCCCCCCGATTATTTCTGCCTCCCCTTCTGCTAGTTTCAATGTTCAAAGTAACATTTAAGCGATTCACTGACACTACTGCACTATATAACATTAAAATGCCATTACGCATATCCATTAAATTTCCATTACATTTGGCCATTAAATTTCCATTAATCTGTACATAATTAATGATCCACATTAAACTGAAAAGTCTGCCTAACCATTAACCCATCATTAAATTTAATGGATTTGGTAATTAACTTTTTAATGGTCATGACTTTTTAATGATAATTTTAATGATCAGTTAACCATTAATTCAGTGGGCATTAATATCTGTTAATGGCCATCAACATCTTAGTAATGGTCACCATTAAAATGCCTATTAAAACATTAATCATAAAACTCAGAAATGGATTGATTAATGGCCATATTAAAATATTGCACCATACTAAAGGCTACATTAATGGGCTCTGACCCATTAAAGCATTTCATTACTATCCCCCTTAATTGGTACATAAATAATAGTGCCAATAAATTTTGATTATGCTTTTAATGACAATTTTTCTTCTTTAATGGCATTTTTGTATTTTAATGGCCCATTAATCATGTGCAATGCCAGCATAACCAATTCACCAGGATACCATTACATTTCATTTGGATTGCTGACCCAGTGGCACTGAGGGTTGAGGTGCTGGATGCCACACCTCATGCCACACCGGTGACTTGGGTTCAGGAACAAGCCTGGGCTGCTGGGGATTGGCAGGAGAGGGAAGGGATCAAGCATCCAAGTACTGCTCTCCCCTTCCAAGATAAGGATCTGGGGCTAGCACCACTCCCATGTGGCTCCTAGTGGTGGCTGGGGGCAGTGCAGGAACAAGTGGCCCTCATGAATGCAGTGGATGGAGCATCAGCAGGCGTTGGCACATTAATACCTTTAACGCCATTGCACATCCATGCTCCGAGTGGTGAAGCATCCATGAAAATCCACAGCTCCAGGGATCTGGCTGCACATCCCCAATGCTGTACTGCTGCCCCAATGGCCCATAGGCACTACCCACAGGATGGACCATTTTTACCTCAGGAAGAAGCTGCAAAGGTAGATGTGGTGTGCCCTCCTTTGGGGGTGATCCGGGGGACTGGATGTCCTGGTTGGGGGGGGTCCATCAGTGGCAGGGTCTCGGCAGGGAGTAACAGGCCTCGGATTGAGTGAGCACCTCTGATAGATGCCTAAGTACAATGGTGCAAAAATAAAGTCTCCGAAAAAAAATTTCATTTGGATAGAGACACAAAAATATATTCTGCACCCAAACCCCAACAAAGTATAAAGCTTTCTGTTGCCATTATCTCTCCCACCACCATCTTGACACTCAAACCCTCTACCTTTTCCCATCCCATCAAAACAGAACTCTGCCATCCATCCCTGCCACATAATATAGAGTTCCATCACCCATACACTCCCTCCACATTTATTTATGTATTTATTTATTTATTTTTATTTATTAAAATTTCAGATTACAACTTTGAGCCAGAGGCTCTTTTACATAGGTTCCATGTCACTGAACATAAATACACAAAACAAACAATGCAGGATAACATTTGTACAAATACCATTCAAGAACTAAAAAATGAAAGCAGTGTGAAAAATTGGGCAAAATAGGGAATTTAGAAGGCACTGAGAGGGACACTGTTGGGCTCAAGAGAGGCTTAAGGGGCGGCCATACTGTGAAATACTGCAGAGGTGAGAGTTATAAAAGTAGCAGGGTTGATAGAGGACAAAATGAGTGGAACTGTCATTGTTAAAATTACCTGGCACAAGGGGACCTAGGTTTGACTACTCTGCACAGGGGCACCCAAGTAAATCCAACTACAGGAAGCAATAACTGTAATGTCCAGAACCAGGATTGGGATTTTTCAGTGTGGCTTTTATTCATAACTAGCTGAACATAACAAAGCATAGATGGACCCCCAAGGGGCTACATATACTGATAATGCAGATTGGAGACTACAAGGCGGTCCACTTAAAGAATGAACCCATTTCTACTAATTTCAGGCTCTGGACCCACCAGGCACACAGCCCGGACTTGCATGCGCTTTGGATACACAGCCCGACTGGCCCAGCTCCCCTGCTGGCCACTTGACTGATGGTCCATTTAAAGAATGAACTCAAATTTTATTTGTTGTGGCTCCCCACACCACTTAGAGTCTGCGACTCCTAGAGAGATTTTCTTCTTACTTCCTTCTGACTCCCATCAAACAAGGAGAATTTTTCTCCCAAGTTGTGGCTCCCCACACCACTTAGAGTCTGCGACTCGTAGAGAGATTTTCCAATTTGTGACCCATGTCTGGGTACCTTCCTCATCACTGGCCAGGCGACATGAGGCAAGTAGCAATCACAGAAGAAATCTGTGAGTGGACCTGGTTACTAAAGATGGGGGGTGTTCCCACCTCCAGCTCCCACAGCCCATACCCGGCCATTTCTCTGGACAAACAGAAACTAAAACTTCGAAATGTAGATTAAATGGTGGATAGACTGTAGCACCCCCTCTACAACATTACTTGAATCCATACAAACTGTAGATTTTGATACTACTCCATTTGTTTGTCCTAGTACAATAGGCCTCCAAATAGTAGTCCAAATCCCATACTTCTTCACATTTTCCAAACTGAAGAAACACATTGTTTGCCCTCTCAAATTAGAGCAAAACACTCACTCTTTAGATTGCAGGTGCCCCCACAAGTGATACAACTTCTTACTATTGTCAGACCAAAACAGAAACTGTAAAAAGGCAGCTTTCTTCCTGTAGTAGAAATTAGATTTCCTGGAATCCACAGAGGGATACTTTACTTTCCCCCCCAGAGGGAGGGGGCACTGAGACTTGGGCAGCGGTCTCCACCACTTGAAACTGGACACTGACCTTCTCACACAGAAGGTAAACAGAAAACACTTCCTTCTCCCAAGGAGGTAAACAGAAAAACTCCTTGGAAAACTCCCAACGTTCTATCTCACTCCCTCTGCTGCAGATTCCAATGTGGCTTATGCAGCTGTGACAGTTCTATGGTGATGTCATCTCTCAGTCTCAGCTGTGACTGAGAACAGAGTGAGACAGTGTGAAACCCATTTAACTGGAGTTTCACAATCTGCCTTCCTTGCCTACCACTAGGTCTTACTAGGATTCTAGTACCCCCAGGTAACAAGGGATTACAGATAGAAACAAAATTACTTATCTAATGAAAGCAATGCAAGGTCAGACATAAAATGAGAAAACTAAGTTTGTTAAATATTGTATAATTTATGCAAAAGAAATAAAACAGAAGTTGAAATAAAGCTAAAACAATGGTTAATGCACAGATTATAAATTGCTTTAAAACGCTGTAGGACAACTTTAAGGGGATCATAAACAAAGGAAGAATAAACATTGGTTCCCAGGCACTGTGCCCCATCTCAGAACACAGGTGTTGCACCCCCTCAGAACAAAGCCCCTACCCACCCAGAAGCTGTGCTCCCTCTCCAGGCTCCTACCCAGCAGATGCACTCCATTCCAAATCTCCCAACCCAGGAGCTCCATAGCACTCAACGCTAGCCTACCTGCCTCCTCAGTACCCATCACTAGCCCCCTTCCTCTACACTGCCTGCAACACTATCCCCACTTCCTCCACAACTGTCAACATCAGCCCTCCTGTCACAAGGGCTGAAATTATGTTTTGCAGGGCTAATGACTACAAAAATTCAGGGTGTACTTGCTGAAGTATTACCTTCTCCAGCACAAGTCCAGAGGGTACATACATTTTTTGCTTTCTAGCCCAATGCAACATCTAACCAGAATTTGGCTAGTGGTTCAATGCCAATTTTGACCCCTGCTCACAACCATGACAACACTAGCCCCTCCGGTCCTAGACACTTTCCCCCCTCCCTCCACAGCTCCAGACAGTTGCTTTTCCTCCAGTCTGTCGACACTTGCCTTTCTTCTTCTACAGCTGATTGATTGATTCACTAACTGACTGATTAATCTGAAATTACTACAACCATGTTAGCCGCATGAGATGCAGTGGCTCAGTGTTTATGCAGGTCCCAGTGAGTACAGTAGCAGTCAACAGGTTATCATAGACCAAATGGAATTGTTACTTTCAAGCCAAAAATACAAGGCAACATTAAAACTGAAAAGTTATAGACATCAAAACTACTAATGTAAGCAAGCTAACAAAGTGGGGTTGCATCATATTAAGGGAGAGAGTACTGGTATGCAATATGATCATGGACTTGGAGAGGTGCTGGACCAAAGCAAATAAAGAGGGTTCTAATGTTGCATGAAATTACTGGACTTGAACACTTGCATGCTAGTGTACTGTAGACACATTATGCAGCCAGACAGGGAATTTGTTACAGATGGTTGGTGCTGAAAATATTAAGACCTTTTTTATATAATTGATGCCTCTTTGTGGAAATTGAAAAGATGCAGTAAGTTATGCTGTTGAACTGGGTCAGTAGGCATTTCCTCATTGCATGCAGTCAACTAGGAGATAACCAGTGTTTTTTTTTCTTCCTTCTGCACAGCTGTACAATAAAGAAAGTCAATGATTGTCACTAAGAATGGTAGACAATCCACAGGACAGGATGAACCTTCACAATGTGTTTACACAAGACACAGGTGCAGCAGGGTGGTTTTGATTGCACAGCAGTATATCATATCTCCACTGTTGATGAAAGGGCACAGGAATGGGATGATCACTTGCTTCCTCAAGTGAGCACTGAGACAATGTTTAGACCTGTAGAGAAAATGAGCTTACACAGAAACATAGAAATTGTTGGCAGATAAGGACCGCTAGGCCCATCTAGTCTTCCCAAAAGCCCTACACCTGTATGTGGCCTGTGAACCTAACTAGTCAATGGCTTTTCATCACTCCTTCCCATCTCTAATGTTCCCTTATAACTGTCCCAGGCATGTTTATATACCTCCACCATTCTCGTTCCACCACATCCTGTGGCAGGCTATTCCATGAGCCCACCAACCTCTCTGTGAAGAAAAACTTCCTCACACTTCCCCATAACCGGCCACTTTCCAATGTCATATCATAACCGCCCCCTCCCCCGTTCTTGTACTCCTCCTATATTGGAAGCTGTCTCCCCCTCTGCACCTTGTTTATGCCCTTAGAGTACTTGAATGTTTCTATCATGTCACCGGGATCCCTCTTCTCCTCCAGTGAGTACATATTGAGGTCCTTTAATCTTTCCTCATTATGTTTTCTGGCACAAGCTCTGTATCATCCATGCCACTCTTTTCTGGACCAACTCCACCCTGTTGATGTCCTTAGGTGCAGCCTCCAGAACTACACACAGTACTCCAGGTGAAGCCTCACCAGTGTTTTATACAATGGCTTCACCATCTTCCACCTTCTGCTAGTGATACCTCTGCCTATGTACCCCAGCATGCCACTGGCCCTCTTGCTGCCTTTCTACTTTGCTTTGACACCTTTAGGTCATCTGAAATGATAACCCCCATTTCCCTTTCTTCCTTGGTGATCATCAGCATCCCCCCCCCCATCCTGTAGCTTGCTCCAGGGTTCCCTCATCCCAGGTGCATTATTTTGCACTTCTTTGAATTAAACCTCAGTTGCCACACCTCAGACCATTTTTCTTGCTTCCCCAGGTCCTTTGCCATTTTCTCCACCCCATCAGGTGCAACCACCTTGTTGCAGATCTTGGTGTCATCTGCAAATAAGCAGACCTTTCCCTCCAGCCCTTCTGCAATGTCACTAATGAAGACGTTAGAAAAGACTGGCCCAAGGACCGATCCCTGAGGTACTCTGCTGGTCACCCCCCCCTCCCTAGATTGGATCCCATTTACCACCACCCTCTGCCTCCTGTCTGTCAGCCAGTTTCTAATCCAGTTTACCACATTGTGCCATATGCCTAGAGTACCCATCTTCTTTACTAGCCTTTTATGTGGGACAGTGTTGCCGGCCTTGCTGAAATCAAGGTAGGTGACGTCCAAACCCCCCTCTCCCCCGATTTACTTCCTTTATCACCCAGTCAAAAAAAATCTATCCGACTTGTCTGACACAACCTTCCTGCTGTGAATCTATGCTGTCTTGGATTCTGGGCACTGATGGATTCCAAGTGTGCCATTATTCTTTCTTTAAGCAGTGCTTCCATGATCTTCCCCACTACTGAGGTGAGACTGACTGGTCTATAGTTCCCTGCTTCTTCTCTACTACCACTTTTGTGCAGAGGGACTACAAGTGCCCACTTCCAGTCGTCCGGAACCACTCCTGTGCTGAGTAACTTGGTGAATATGGCTTCCAGAGGGGCTGCTAGCTCCCTACACAGCTCCCTTAATATAATCAGGTGTTTGCCATCTGGCCCCATTGCTTTGTCCAACTTTAGTTTTGTGATCTCCTCTAGGGCTCCTCCCCTCTGTGAACAGACTTGGGTTTACCTGCCCCCTTTCATGTCTGTTACCCAGCTGTACTCCCTGACCATCCCCCTGTTTAGTGAATACTGAACAGAAGCATTTGTTCAGTATTTCTGCCTTTTCCAGGTCTCCTTGCTTACACTCCCCTGTATCCCCTCTGAGCTTTACAACCCCCCCCCCAGTTTTACTTCTTTCGCTTATGTATCTAAATAATGTCTTGTCCCCTTTCTTCACCATCTGTGCTAATATTTCCTCAGTTTTCACCTTGACGATCCTTACAGCCTTCCCCACTTCCCTTGTATTCTTTAGGTACACCTCCCTGTCTTCCTCACTTTGAGTCTCCTTATATTTCCAGAAAGCGGCTTTTTTTGCCCTTACCTTGTCTGCTACCTCTCTTGAGAACCATAGTGGTTTCCTCCTTCTCTAACCTTTGTTTACCATCTTGATACATTGGTTCATCACCTCCTCTATGGCTACCTTCAGGAGCTCCCCACTGCTCCTCAACTCACCTTCCTAGCTCCCTCCTTGCCAATGAATCTTTGATACATCTCCACATTTTATCAAAATCCACCCTTCTAAAATCTAAGATTTTTGCCTTAGTATGACAGTATGACTAGACTGTGTCTCTGTCCCTATGCTAAACCACACAATGTGGTAGTTGTTGGATCCCAGCTGACCTTCCATGTGGACTTCCATGATTCTGTCCCCATTGGTCAGTACTAGGTCCAGAATCACCATGTCTCTGGTGAGATTGATCACCAGCTATCTGAGGCCTGCCTCATGTACTGAATCCAGGATGTCTCGGCTCTTGGCTGAAGCAGCTACTGGGTTGGTCCAATCAACATTTGAGATGTTGAAATCACTGAATAGCAATACCTCACACTTTGTTGCCATCTCCTACATTTTATTAACTAGATCCCTATCCACCCCCCCCCCATGATGGAGGTCTGTAGATCACCCCTATGTGGATTGCTGTGCCATTGCCTGGCTCAAGGGTGACCAACAGTGTCTCAGTCTCCCCCTGTCTACCCTACACCTCAGTTGGTTTTATACCTTCTCTTACATACAGGGCCACACTACTTTTTTACTCCCCCTATCTCGCCTGAATAGAGTATAACCTGGAACATTTACATCCTAGTTACAATTTGCAGTGTACAAGGTATCTGATATTGCTGCTATGTCCAGGTCTGCCTCTGCTATCAAGGCCTGAAGGTCTAGGATTTTCTTTCCCAGGCAGCAGGCATTTGTAAAAACGTCCTTCCAAGCTTTGCTGCCTGTCCCCCCTGTATTCCATTGTTTGCCCACCTGCTTCTTTCCCCAAACCCATTTTTCCTTTTTATGTTGCCTTTCTAGGGATCTATCATGCTGCAGTGACATCCCCCACATCAATGGAACCATGCTGACATCACCGACACTGACTGGCAACACAGTGACACTGACCATTACAACAGAATTGACACTGACCATTACAACAGAATGCAGCAATGCGGGAGGGAATACCCCACATGCGGTAGTCTGTGCCACTACATACACCCACTTTAGATATCTAAGTCCATGTCACACAGACAGTGGAGTTAGGTACCTACTTCTTGTCACTGCAAAGTCCATCGCTGTGAAATCACCATCACCTCAATATCCATCGCCATCAGGGTTTCGCTATGGGGGTTTCACTGTCACACTGGTACACCCCTTCCTACCCTTGCCTTTCCCTTAGTAACTGGTACTGGTTTCCCAGTCCACAACCTGCATTCATTTTCCTCATTTCTGGCTATGTTCATATTTATGTCCTCCTTACTGGCTACATTGACCTGTGGGAGTGGGTGGTATGAGTAATAGTAGAAGTATAAAATTGTATTCATGTTACATAAAATTGAATAGATGTCACATGCTTCATTGAGCGAAGGCTCATTTCAAAGGATGTCCATTGCTGTAGTAAATAATTACACATACATGTTTACATAACAAAAATATTACATTCCAAATACATAATATAAAAAAATACAATGATTACAATCATGCATTCCACAACAACTTCACCTTAATGAAAGCACAATCTACATTACATATACATATTGCCCACTTTTAAAATGAACAATGTATATATTTAAAAAATAGTTTTGGAGTAATTTCTCAAGTAAGACCTCCAGTGGAACAAATAGATAAGGCATCTGGCTTATTTTTATACCATTGCTTAATACAGTCAAAAAAATAAGGTATCCAAGGGTAATCCAAATATCTGGAAGATTTCTTTGCGTGGAGCAAGTGGTGTGATGATGTGTAAATCCAAACCAAAATGAGACACACTCGCTCAATCAACATGACTTCTTAATCAAACAAAATATTTAAAGTTTTTTTTAACGTTTTGCAGCTCTGTTCCAATGTTTCACCAGAATATGGCTTCTTCTGGGGAGCTGTTTCAAAAAATACATAATAAAATATAATGAGGAATCTTGTGTAAATACTATATTTACAATACAGGTCTAATAATGACTCGAAAACATTTAAAATATAATCTCTAGACAATATTACTGCTCATACAAATGAGAAGTATTGTTAATTTCATAAATATAAATCTGGAAATTAAATAAACTGAGTAAACTGGTGCCATTTCAAACTGTAATTAAAATGTTCCAAATGGCTACCTACTCTTAACGGCTTATTGTGAGTTTCTCATGCTGTACGAATAATCCTCTGAACATTCTAAAAATCATACAAAAGAAAGACTGCTTATTACAGGTCAAAGGCAACTAGAAAAGTCATAAAAAAACATTATCATGTTAAAGTCTACCTGTTAAAGTAATCTCAGATATGCAAGCTATCGCTTTAAATACATACATAGAAACATAGAAACACATTCTTGACGGCAGATAAGGACCGCTAGGCCCATCTAGTCTGCCCATTTCCCTACCTACAGGATAGGCCGCAGATCCTAGTTAACCAACAGCCTATATCTTCCTGCCCCTCACAAGAATTGCCTTATGTCTGTCCCATGCATTCATTCTTGAATTCTCCACAGTTTTAGACCCACAACTTCCTCAGGAAGGCTGTTCCATGCATCCACTACCCTCTCTGTGAAATAATACTTCCTCACCTTGCCCTGAACCACCGTCCTTCTATCTTTAAATTGTGTCCCTTGTTCTTGCAAGTCTCTTTTTCTGAAAGATGCTACCCTCTTGGACTTTGTTGATTCCCTTGAGGTACTTGAAAGTTTCTATCATGTCCCCCCCTCCCTTCTTTCCTCAAAGGTATACATATTAAGCTCCTTTAGTCTCTCCTCATACGGCTTCACTTGCAGACCCTGCACCATTTTAGTTGCCCTCCTCTGGACTGCCTCTATCCTGTCTATGTCCTTGCGGAGATGGGATCTCCAGAACTGACACAGTATTCCAGATGGGGTCTCACCAACTGTCTGTACAGAGGGATAACAACTTCCTGTTTTCTGCTGCTGATGCCTCCCTATACATCCCAGCATACCCCGGCCCTCCCTACTGCCGCTCTAAATTGCTTGCTAACCTTAAGGTCATCTGATATGATTACCCCCAGGTCCCTTTCCTGTTTTGTTGTTGTTACTACCTCCCCACCCATTGTGTATTCTTCCCTGGGTTCTTGTTTCCCAAGTGCATTATTTTGCACTTTTTGCATTGAATCCTAGCTGCCATACGTCTGACCATTCCTCCAACCTTGCCCAGTCCCTTTCATCCTTTCCACGCCTCCTTGTGTATCAACCCTGTTGCAGATCTTGTGTCATCTGCAAAGGCATACTTTTCCTTCCAGCCCTCTGCAATGTCACTGATGAAGACATTAAAAGGACTGGACCTAATACTTGAACCCCGCGGTACCCCACTAGTAACCGCCTCTTTCTTCAGAGTGGACTCCATTTACAATTACCTTCTGTGTCCTGTTGTCCAGCCAATGTTTTACCCAGGCTACCACCCTGTGACCCACTGCCAGGCTGGTTAATTTGACTAATAATCTTTTTGTGGGACTGTGTCAAATGCCTTGCTAAAGTCTAGGTAGGCCATGTCCACAGCCCCTCCCTGGTCTTACTACTTTGGTCACCCAGTCAAAGAAATCTATTAGATCTGCCTGACATGACCTTCCCACTGTGAACCCATGCTGCCTTGGATCCTGTGCTCCACTGACCTCTAGGTACTCAACTATTCTTTCCTTCAGAAGTGACTCCATCACTTTCCCTACCACAGAGGTCAGACTGACAGGTCTGTAGTTTCCTGCATCTGTCTTGGTCCCACTTTTGTAGGAATCACATCCGCCTTCCTCCAGTCCTCTGGTACCACACCATCCTCCCATGATTTATTAAAAAGAGTAGCCAGTGGTTTCATTAGTTCCTTCCTTAATTCTTTTAGAATTCTGGGTGAATTCCATCAGGACCCATTGCTTTGTCCACCTTCAGTTTTAGGAGTTCTTGCAGAACCCTTTCTTCTGTGAAAGGACTGGATCGACCCCCTGTCAAGAGTGCTTCTGTTAATTGGATTAGGCACTTCTCTCCTCTTTTGGAATACTGAGCAGAAATATTCGTTCAGTATTCCTGCTTTTCACTGTCCCCTCTGACCACCCACCGTTCATTCTATTCAGCCTCACTATCCTCCTTTGTCTTTTCACGTCTGATGTACCTATAAAAGGTTTTATCCCCTTCTTAACAGAGTTGGCTATCTTTTCTCAGTTTGGGCCTTTGCTATTCTGACTTCCCTCCCTGCTTCTTTCTGCCTTAACTGGTACAGCTCTCTGTCCTGCTCCTTCTGTGTTTCCTTATACTTCCAGAATGCTATCTTTTTCTTCCTGACTTTCACAGCCACCTCTCTTGAGAACCATAGTGGCTTTTTCTTTCATTTTGATTTGTTTATTTGCTTCACAAAGGCTTGTTGCCTCTGTGATGGCAGTTTTGATAATTCCCCATTGTTGCTCCACACCTCCTTCTAGCCTGTTTGCTAGTGCTTTTCTGAGGCACTCTCCATCTTGCCAAAGTCAGCCTCCTAAAGGCCAGTACCCTCACTTTGTATGGCTTGACTCTGTAGCTGAGTTTAACGTGAACCACACTGTTTGATGGTCACTTGTCTCAGATGGCAACCCCACTTCTAGATCTGAGATCCTCTCACTGCCCCTGCTTTGAGAGTATTGAGGTCTAAGATTGCTCCCTCATGAGTGGGTTCCAAACTAGCTGTCTAATGCCTGCCACCTGTAGGGCATCAAGAATGGCCCTGCTCTTGGATGTGGCTGCAGCAAATGTGCTCCAGTTAACATCTGGCATATTCAGGTCTCCATCAATGGTATCTCCCTTTCTCTGCCATTCTAAGAATGCCTTCCATCATATCCTTGTCCATTCCTTCCCCTGACATGGGGTCTGTACACAACCCTGTGCGGATTGTGGTGCCCTTTCCAGTCTCCAAGGTGACCCACAGTGCCTCTTCTCCTCCTGTTTACTCTTTTGTTCAGTTGCTTTTATCCTTTCTTTACATAGAGAGCTACTCTCCCCTCTTCTCCCTGCCTGTCTCTCCTGTAGGTTATGTACCCTGGTATGTTAACATCCCAGTCATGGTTCTCTGTGTACCATGTTTCTGTGACTGCTACGATATCCAGGCATCCCTCTTCCATTTAGGGCCACCAGCTCAGGGAGCTTGTTGCCCAGACTACGGGCATTGGTACTCATTACCCTCCATTTTCTGATGGCCTTACCCCCTTTTGCCCCATCCCTGTCCTTCTTGCCTTTGCCACTTTCTCCATTTACCCCAGCCCTTCTCCCTATCGACACCTTCATGTTGGTGTTTGCCACACTTACTACCATGATTGTTTGGGGGACTAGGATTTTCCTGCTCCTTTTCAGTGCCTCCCCCTTGGCTAGTTTAAAAGCTTGCCAATGAAGCATTTAAACCTATCACCTAGGATCCTGGTTCCCCTCCCGGACAGATGCAGCCCATCATGCCAGTATAGGCTTGCATCACTCCAGGTGGAGCCCCAGTCCCCAAGGAAGCCAAATCCCTGAGCTCCACACCAGTTTTTCAACCACTGATTGAATCCCATGGTACGGAACACCCTAGCCTCTCCTATGCCATAGATGGGTAGCACCTCCGAGAAGGTTACCGTGCGTGCTACTTGACTAAGGCCCCTCCCCAATTCCACAAACTCTTCCTGCACTTCTCTAATCCCTTTCTTAGCCAGGTCATTTGTCCCTAGGTGGACAATGACATCCAGCTCCCTCCCCTGTGCAGCTGCTCAGGCAATCCTGAGGATTCGCTCCCTGTCCCTCCAAGCCATGCCGCCAGGCAGGCACCTTACCTCCCTCTCCCCTTCCTTGCCCAGTTCTACCTTCCTAACAATGGAGTCCCCCACCAGGAGTTGTTTCTTTCCCCTGCAGGGTCCCCTGCCACCCTCCTGTGGGTCTCCTTTGTGGAGTTTCCCAGCATCCTCCTTGTCTCACTGTGGGTGCCTCCATAGAGGAACCACACTTTGCCAGAATGGCATAGGGAATTGTGAGAGGTACAATGGGAGGGATGCACCTCTGTTCCACCATCCTCACCCTCCTTGAGCCCACTGTGGTCCAACCACTCCTCTTTCTTGGCAACCTCTGAGGCAACAGCAGTGGCACTGGTGGTCCCTGGATGGAAGAGGAGGTCCCACAAATCCTGGCCAACTCAGCCTGGAGATGAGCAACCTCCTCCCTCAGCCCAGAGAGGTGCCTGCAGGTGAGACAACACCACATCCTCCAGAACATCTCCTGGAAAACTGCTGCTCCACAGCCACTGCACTGCACCACTCCAATCATGTCTTATTTCTGGCCCCTTAACTGTTTCCATTTACTATTCCACGGCTGAAAATGAAGAGTATGCACCATAATATATAAACTCAAACCTCATAACAAACTGATAACAGTTTAGCATAAAAAACATTGTGCATCCATGTAAATATATTACAGCATAAACAAATGGTTCATTTTCTTAGCCTTTAACCACATAGTACCAGCCTGTAATATGTAAAGTGTATCAAAGATTTCAAGCTGTACCTGCTAGGTGTAAACAATCCTTAATGAGCTTTTATCTCTAAATCAAAACAAATGTACACAATGTAGCCATTAGAAGCTAAACGTTATAAGCAAACCACTGAATAAGTATATAGAGTAAATCATCTTCCAAATGTAAAGACAGACTAAACCGTCTTACCAGTCATGAAACACCTCTTACTTAGTGTTCTATCCTACATGTGACAGCATGAGGCTCACTCAAGCAAAACCTCATTTAGCCAAGCTGAAAAGCATCGGCGATGCCAGTGGATGTGAAAATATGTAATTGCCTGGTTCTATAGCAACCAGGTAACCATATTTCCAAGCGGGTATATAGAAATTCACCTAGTAAAGTTATTTATACTTATAAATTGTTAAATGGTAAAGCATTTGAATGTTAATATAAACTGAGGAAATATATGTGATATATAACGTGACTTTTCTCCTGTATAAACAGACTGCAGAAAGAGAGACTTGTCATGTACAGACAGTTGGTGAGACCCCATCTGGAGTACTGTGTGCAGTTCTGGAGACCCCATCTCTGCAAAGACATAGACAGAGTGGAGGCTGTCCAGAGGAGGTCAACCAAAATGGTGCAAGGTCTGCACCAGAAGACACACAAAGAAAGACTAAAGGAGCTTAATATGTATTCCCTTGAAAAAAGAAGGGAGAGAGGGGACATGATAGAAACTTTCAAGTACCTCAAGGGAATCAACAAAGTCCAAGAAAGCATCATCTTTCAGAAAAAGAGATGTGCAAGAACAAGGGGGCACTTTTCTTGTCCTGTTGGTCCATAATGGGGGGGGAGTACACTATAGAGAATAGAAGTATTCCTACTGCCGGCACGATTGTCAGCAAATTTTTTCCTTAAGACTCATGGTGTATGATAGGTATCTAGTTCAAATATCCACCTGGATTCCCTGAAATGTAAATGATTTTGGTAACTACCACCTCGTTTTAGTAGTGGAACTAACTCCAAGCCCCAAAAACAGAGTTGTATCACCATATGACCTCTATCCATGAGATGTCGAGCCACAGATAAAGTTTCATCTTTCATTCTAATCCGACTCTTATGTTCTGAGATCCTTTTCTTTAATTCTCTAGCCATCTGTCTGACATATAAATGGTCACAGGGACATTGAAGAACATATATTACTTCCTTAGAGTTAAAGTCTATACGATCTTTGATTTGATATTCCTTGCTGGTATAGGGGTGTCTAAAAAATTCCTTTTTTGAAGTGTTACTACATGCATCACATCTGTTGCATGGGAACATGCCCCCTTTCAAGGGACCAAGAAGTAATTGACAAGTATTATCATGTCTGTCACAATAATGGACAGTTTTGACTATTTTGTCTTTTATACTTGGTGCTTTTTTGGAGGTAATATATGGTTTACTCAAAAATATATCAAATGTTAATGGGTGTTCCTGTAGCACTCTCCAGTGTTTTAAAGTTATGTGACGTAATTGAGGCACCCCGTCACAATCTCTAATGCTAAAATCTATGTTGCTGTGGCCCTGGACTTGCGGACCAACCTCTTTTTCTTAAATTAGAGTATGTCTCTCTAATTTTGAAATGTTGTGATGAGTATATGACAACTGTTTGTGTTTATAACCCTGCTGTTTAAATCTTTCCGTCATGTCCCATGATTCTAAATTAAATTCTTGAGTGTGACTACAATTTCGTCAATTCTCAAAAGTTGGGAATAGGGGATACTATCCTTAAGACACTTTGGATGGAAACTCTTTTTATGAAGTGTAGTGTTTCGATCAGTGGGTTTCCTGAAAAGTTTTATTTCTAATTTCCATTCATATAAAAAAATCGTCAAGTCCAGAAAATGTACTTGTTCATGACTATACTGGGATGTGAATACTAAATTACTGTCACATGAATTTAAATAAATCAGAAATTCATTCAACCTAGTTTCTTCCCCTTACCACAGCATAAGGATGTCATGAATATAATGTTTCCAAAAAATGATGTTGTTAAAGAAGAGGTTATCTTGTGTCTATAAAACAAATTTCATTTAAAATTGAAACATATAGGAATTGGCATATCCTGGGGCCATCGTGCTTCCCATAGCTATACCTTTGAGTTGACCATAAAATGCTTTTTCAAATTGAAAGTAATTTCATTCTAATACAAATTTTGCTAGTTCCATAATGAGATTGGTACATGGTCTAATATTTGGAGGTCGAGTATTTAAGAGGTCACCTAGTGTGATAATGCCTGCATCATGTGGGATAGAGGTGTAAAGAACCTTAAGGTCTATTGTTACCAAATATAAGTTGTTATCAAAATTAAACTTCTCATTTAAATCATTGATCAAATGAAGTACATGGACAGTGTCTTTAATGTAAGTTTCTGTATTTTGGACTAAATCTTGAATATGAAAGTTAACATATTTAGAGATAGGTTCTAAAATAGATCCAATTCCAGAGACAAGTGGCCTGCCTGGAGAGTCCACTATATCTTCATGAATTTTTGGCAGTGAATAGAAAACTGGAATTCTTAGAAATTCATTGACTAACAGATCTTTTTCCCAAGGTTGTAACCAACCTAAATCTATATACACCTCCAACATATCTATAATCTTTTGATGAATGCTCATGGTTGGATCTGACTGTGACATTTTATAATGCTCTGCTTCCTCGAGTAACTTCAGATACATATTGTGATATTTTTCAATGTCCATTAGGACAATCGCTCCCACTTTATTTGCTGGTTAGATAACCAACTGGTCATCATTTTGCAAGTTTTTAAGTATAGCTCTTTGTTGTTTTGTAAGGTTATTACTATGAGGTGTGTTATTAGATTTGACTTGTAAAAGCATTTGCAACATGTCCTTATGCACTAAACCTATATAGGTTTCAATGGCATGATTATTGCCTATGGTAGGCATGAAAGTTGATTTAATACCCATAGACATTCTTAAATTCATCCTCTCTGGGTTTTGTGTTGTAATTTTGGCAAATTGGGCTTTTAGTCTAATGTTTCTAAAACATCTTTGTAGGTCAGACTCTAGTTGGAACCTTCTGAGTGTTGTGCTAATAGAGAACGGAAGTCCTAAGGAAAGTGTATCTATTTCCATCTGTGTTAAAGTCCTATGACTTAAAATAAAAACAGCTATTTCCCCCGTAGTCTCTTTGTGTCCCTCTAGTGCCTCACCCTATTTGCCCTCCATCTCCCTCATCTCTTCCAGTTTTTTCCTCTTAAATCGTACTTTCTGGGTAAACCCTGTTTAACTTGTTTCTCCACTATGGGTATTTCTGATGTACTTGGATGTGGACTCTCCTTGTCTCCATCTCTGTCCATCCTCTCCGGTGGCTGTCTCCTGCCTAAAAAAGGTCCTTTGGATGGTTAAGGTCTAAATGTACTTTTGGAATAATTGTCTGATCTGACAGAGCTGTAGGTGTCTCCTCTATTAAAGGGGTATTTGGTTTTCTTGTACGTATATATTTTGTTATCACGATAATCAATACTGTCTCTATGAAATTTTCTCATTTTAATTTCCTTTATGCTCTTCTCATAATCTACCAATTTGTCTTTACTATCTTGCAACCATTTATTGTACTCTTCTAAGTTCAATTGGACTTTAAGAGACTGTTCGTGTTCTTAAATAGTCTCAGCCATTTCCCCCGGCTTTAATTATTGCCCTCTATTTGGGCATATATAAAATCAACACTTCATCTAGTGTAGATGTCCCATTTTTATCTAGTTCATCACCATTAATGCCCAAGTTTGGTTCAGTAGGGACACACAGGCCCCTGGGACTACATTTATATTCAAGATATTTTGCCAGTGTAAGATCATGCCATTCCAGGCGTATGTCTTTAGATTTAGTATTTTCTAATTTTGGTTTAAGAATTTTAACCATATCAACCTCAGTAGTAGTGAGGTCAAGATTACCCTTGATAGTTTGAAGTAGAGTCTCTCTTTCTGCATCCGTAAAACTACAGAACATATAAGGGGCTTCTGCATTTACGACAGCTTCTGCAAACTGAGCCATAATCAAGATATGAACATCAAATGAGAGACAATATTTTGGAAGTAATTTGAAAATCCTAATAAGAATCTGCAATTATAAATAGTCCGATTGTAATGAGCAGTTCATTGACCACTATGGTCTAAATAACATTTTATAGACATATCTCAGGAACATCCTTAGAGAAAACCAGTCCTCATTATACTGGAATTATAAGCATCCAAAAAATAAGGGCCTGGATATTCAAACTGCGCTGAAAACTGGCGCAACTGTAGGAGCAAGCGCAAACCAGTTGAGCAAATGCGCAACAGGTGCGATATTCAAACATGGAGCAGAGCAAATTGCGCAAGCAACCAACGTCTCAATATCGCACATACTGCGCCATCGCGCAACCAGGAAGGAGAAGCTGAGCCAAAATGCTGCGCTATGGCGTAACCATGGAAGCTCAGCTGAGCATTCCAGAGCTGCCATAGCGCAAGCACAGCCCCCAGAGCAATGGAACTGCACATCCAGGAGGCAGGCTGGGGCCCACCACAGCCATGCCACACATGGGCACAGGAACACACTGCAGAACCCACACCACACCGGCACACCCCAAGCACAGCATCACTGGGGGTGGGACGGATGATCCACGTGCCCATGGGGACAAGCCAACAATGCATAGCAGAGCCATGACACCCCAGCACAACCACTGGCAGGCAGAGAGTGCCACACACAGGGAATTGACAACCACAGTGCACATCAGCCCCCCCGTATGCACAGCACACCGTGCACCATGACCCCAAGACACCGCTCATGTGCAGTGACTGGCACTGCAGGAAACACCATGCATCCCCCCTGCCACACGTCAACCCCATGCTGCAGGGAAGCATACCAGCCAGACCCACCCTGCACCAGCAGTGGGTGGCAGCAGATAGCAAGACCAACAGAAAGTCAATGCCATGCTGGTGATACCTCCCCATGGACACACACACACACACATATACCCAGGACCATACCAGCCCAGATGGCATGTACACCCCTGCAATGGAGCACCCATAGCCAGTTGCAAATCAGAGACCAACACAGCAGTCGTATCAAAATAGAAATGTATATTTAAGATCAACATATAAACATAAACAGGTGAAACTATGTACAAGTGGGGACGGGTAAAGGCAGGGGTGTTCAAGGGAAGAATAAAAACCTGGAGAGGAAGGCGGTGATAGGGATGGGAGAAGTGGGAAGGGATTGTGGCCTATGGCTCAGCTGGCTGCCGTCTTCCCCTGCTGGTGTCCCGTCCTGGCCTCCGCCTCCTGGAACCATGGCGCTGTGTGGCCTGCAGTATCGCTGGTTCTCCTGTGACACCTGGGTGAGGTGCGAATACCCCTCTCAATCCTCCTGAGTACCTCGAGGCCTAGGAAAATGGGAACACAGTCAATGGCTGAGACTGACCACAACCCTGAACACCACCCAACCTGCAAGCCATATAACCCAATGTCTCCGACCTGTGATGGCATGCACCCCCACAGTGAACATGCACTATGGCCATCACAAACAGGCGGCACCAGCTATGCGCACCACTGCCCACACACACTGCCCACGTCAATCACAGTACAAACTAGGCTGGCAAGTGATGTGGCAGCGTGGTGTCGATGCCAGTTACACAGCTATGTGCCCAGTGCATGCCTGGACCACCTGTGATGCATACACAGGCGTGCCGTGATGCTGCACTGTGATGCAGGTCACCTGTGTCATGCCTACATACATGGATACATAGACAGTGTCGGCAGATAAGGGCCTATGGGACACCCAGTCTGTCCATTTGACCTTGTACGTTCACTTGTTGTCCTATAAGTCCATTCCCCTCACCCTGACCTCCAGAATTCCTTTATGGCTAACCCATGCATTCATAAATCCCGTGACCAAGTCAGCCCCACCACTTCCTCTGGCAGGGGTGTTCCACTTGTCCACCACCCATCCTGTGAAGAAATACTTTCTCATGTTTCCTCTTAAATGACCCCCTCCAACTGCATCCCATGCCCCTAGTCCTGGAACATCCTTTACGCTACAAATATTGATTTCCTGCACTCTGTCCCCCTGTAGGATACTTGTATGTCCCCATCATATCCCCACACCCTCCTCCCTCCAGGGAGTACATGTTCAGTTCCATCAACCTGTCTGCATAGGACTTGTGATGCAATCCATGCACCATCCATGTCGCCTCCTCTGAACCCTCTCCACCCAGTCCATGTCCATACGCAGGTATGGTCTCCGGAACTGTACACTGTACTCCAGTGTGGGACTCACTAGTGTTTTTATAGTGGAACTATGACCTCCCTTTGTTGTGTCCCGCATGGCTGGTGGTCTTGCCCCCCAGCATGCAATAGCATCCATGAAGTAATGATACTCACACTCCTCCAGCAGCTGGGTCTGATGCTGCTGCTGCTGCTATACCCCCTGGCACCAGGGCCTGGCATGGCCCACATCACCCTGGTCCTGTGTCCCTCACAATCCGGCCTGTGGGAGACATATGTTGAGACAAACATCAGTGTGACTCAAAAGCAGAGTGCCCCCTGCCCCAGTGAGAGTGCCTGCCCACACAGCCATAACCATACATCGCACAGCTGCACACACTGACACACCTATGCACAGCCACCCAAGCACACACACCCCTAAAGAGAATATAGGTGCATAGATGGTACACTCACCTGGCCTAGGCACCACGCCCCGCCTGGCACATGAACGCAGCCGCGTCAACAGTTCTGGCTCCCTCCGGCGGAGGTCACTGTACCGGTGCCGGCACTGCTCAGCAGACCAGCCCCGGCCAGTGACCTCCACCAGGTCAGTGGCCACTTGCTGCCACACATGGGTCCTAGGCAATAAGCCGTTAAGAGTAGGTAGCCATTTGGCACATTTTAATTACAGTTTGACATGGCACCAGTTTACTCAGTTTATTTAAGTTACAGATTTATATTTGTGAAATTAACAATACTTCTAATTTGTATGAGCAGTAATATTGTCTAGAGTTTAAATTTAAAATGTTCTCAAGTCATTATTAGGCCTGTATTGTAAATATAGTATTTACACAAGATTTCTCATTATATTTTATCATATATTTTTTGAAACAGCTTCCCAGAAGAAGCCATATTCTGGTGAAATGTTGGGACAGAGCTGCAAGATATCAATAAAAACTTCAAATATTTTTATTGATTAAGAAGTCATGTTGATTGAGTGGCTGTGTCTCATTTTGGTTTAGATTTACGCATCATCACACCACTGGCTCCCCATAAAGAAATCTTTCAGATATTTGGAATACCCTTGGAGACCTCATTTGTTGGATGTTTATAATTCCAGTATAATGCGGACTGCCTTTCTCCAAGGATGTTCCTGAGATATGTACTATAACACGTTATTTAGACCATAGAGGTCAATGAACTGCTCATCACAATCAGACTATTTATAATTGCAGATTCTTATTAGGATTTTCAATTTACTTCTAAAATATTGTCTCTCATTTGATGTTCATATCTTGATTATGGCTCAGTTTGCAGAAGTTGTCGGCAATGCAGAAGTCGCTTATATGTTCTGTACTTTTATGGATGCAGAAAGAGAGGGTCTACTTCAGACTAGTGAGGGAAATCATGACCTCACTACTACTGAGGTTGATACGGTTAAAACTCTTAAATGAAAATTTGAAAATATTAAATCTAATGACATACACCAGGAATGGCATGGTCTTACACTGGCAAGATATCTTGAATATAAATGTATTCCAAGGGGCCTGCATGCCCCTGTTGAACCGAACGTGGGCATTAATGATGATGAACTAGATAAAAAATGGAATGGCATCCACACTAGATGCAGTGTTGATTTTATGTAACACCAAATAGAGGCAATAATTAAAGCCGGGGGGAAATGGCTGAGACTATTTAAGAACAAGAACAGTCTCTTAAAGTCCAATTGAACTTAGAAGAGTTCAATAAATGGTTGCAAGATAATAAAGACAAATTGGTAGATTATGAGAAGAGCATAAAGGAAATTAAAATGAGAAAATTTCATAGAGACACTACTGATTATCACGATATCAAAATATATACATACAAGAAAACCAAATACGCCTTTAATAGAGGAGATACCTACAGCTCTGACAGATCAGAGAGTTATTCCAAAAGTACAATTAGACCTTACCAATCCAAAGGACCTTTTTTTTAGGCAGAAGACAGCCACAGGAGAGGATGGACAGAGATGGGGACAGAGAGAGTCCACATCCAAGTACATCAGAAATACCCATAGTGGAGAAACAAGTTACACAAGGTTTACCCAGAAGTTATGATTTAACAGAAAAAACTGGGAGAGGCGAGGGAGATGGTGAGCAAATAGAGTGAGGCACCAGAGGGAGACAAAGAGGCTACAGGGGGGAAATAGTTGTCTTTAATTTAAGTCTTAGGACTTTAACACAGATGGCAATAGATACACTTTCCTTAGGACTTTCATTCTCTATTAGCACAACACTCAATAGGATCCAACTAAAGTCTGACCTACAAAGATTTTTCAGAAACATTAGACTAAAAGCCCAGTTTGCCACAATTACAACACAAAACCCAGAGAGGATGAATTTAAGAATGTCTACGGGTATTAAATCGACTTTCATGCCTACCATAGGCTGTAATCATGCCGTTGAAACCTATATAGGTTTAGTGCATAAAGAAGTGTTGCAAATGCTTTTACAAGTCAAATCTTATAATACACCTTGTAGTAATAACCTTACTAAGCAACAAAGAGTTATACTTAAAAACTTGCAAAATGATGACCAGTTGGTTATCAAAACAGCAGATAAAGGGAGAGCGTTTGTCCTAATGGACATTGAAAAATATTGCAAAATGTGTCTGAAATTACTCCAGGAAGCAGAGCTTCATAAGCTTTTACAGTCAGAGCCAACCATGAGCATTCAACAAAAGATTATAGATATGTTGGAGGAGTATATAGATTTAGGTTGGTTACAACCTTGGGAAAATGATCTGTTAGTCAATGAATTTCCAAGAATTCCAGTTTTCTATTCACTGTTAAAAATTCATAAAGATATGGTGGACCCTCCAGGCAGGCCACTTGTCTCTGGAATTGGATCTATTTTAGAACCTATCTCTTGAAATATGTTGACTTTCATATTCAAGATTTAGTCCAAAATACAGAAACTTACATTAAAGACACTGCCCATGTACTTCGTTTAATCAATGATTTAAATGAGAAGTTTAATTTTGATAACAACTTATATTTGGTCACAATAGACCTTAAGGACCTTTACATCTCTATCCCACATGATGCAAGCATTACCGCGCTAGGTGACCTCTTAAATACTTGACCTTCAAATATTTGACCATGTACCAAACTCATTATGGAACTAGCAAAATTCATATTAGAATCAAACTATTTTCAATTTGAAAAAGCATTTTATGGTCAACTCAAAGGTACAGCTATGGGAAGCATGATGGCCCCAGGATATGCCAATTCCTATATGTTTCAATTTGGAATGAAGTTTGTTTTACAGACACAAGATAACCGCTTCTTTAACAACATTATTTCTTGGAAATGTTATATTGATGACATTCTTATGCAGTGGCAAGGGGAAGAAACTAGGTTGAATGAATTTCTGATTTATTTAAAGTCATGTGACAGTAATTTAGTATTCACATCCCAGTATAGTAATGAACAAGTAACTTTTCTGGACTTAACAATTTTTTTATATGAAGGGAAATTAGAAACAAAACTTTTCAAAAAACCCACTGATTGAAACACTACAATACTCTACATAATAGGAGTTTCCATCCAAAGTGTCTTAAGGATAGTATCCCTCGTTCCCAACTTTTGAGAATTGACGAAATTGTAGTCGCACTCAAGATTTTAATTTAGAATCATAGAACATGACAAAAAGATTTAAACAGTAGGGTTATAAACACAAACAGTTGTCATATACTCATCACAAAATTTCAAAATTAGAGAGACATACTCTAATTCAAGAAAAAGAGGCTGGTCCACAAGTCCAGGGCCACAGAAACGTAAGTTTTAGCACTAGACATTGTGACGAGATGCCTCAATTAAATCACATAATTTTAAAACACGGGAGAGTGCTACAGGAACACTCATTAACATTTGATATATTTCTGAGTAACCCATATATTACCTCCAAAAAAGCATCATGTATAAAGCACAAAATAGTCAAAACTGTCCATTATTGTGACACACATGATAATACTGGTCAATTACTTCTTGGTCCCTAGAAAGGGGCATGTTCCCATGCAACAGATGTGTTGCATGTAGTAACACTTCAAAAAAGGAATTTTTTAGACACCCCTATACCAGCAAGGAATATTAAACCAAAGATCATATAGACTGTAACTCTAGAGGAGTAATATATGTCCTTCAATGTCCATGTGACCATTTATATGTCGGACAGACAGCTAGAGAATTAAAGAAAAGGATCTCAGAACATAAGAGTCGATTAGAATGAAAGATGAAACTTTATCAGTCGGCTCGACATTTCATGGATAGAAGTCATACAGTGATACAACTCCATTTTTGGGTTTTGGAGTTAGTTCCACTGCTAAAACAAGCTGGTAGTTATCAGAAACATTTAAATTACAGGGAAACCTGGTGGATATTTGAAATAGATACTTATCATACACCATGGAGTCTTAATGAAGAAATTTGCTGGCAATTGTGCTGGCAGTAGGAATGCTTCTATTCTCTATAGTGTAATTCTTTCTCCCCCACCCCTTCATTATGGACCAACAGGACAAGAATTTGATTTCTATATTATGTAGTCATTTTATGACAGGTCTCCCTATCTGTGGTCTGTTTATACAGGAGAAAAGTCATGTTATATATCACATATATTTCCTCAGTTTATATTAACATTCAAATGCTTTACCATTTAACAATATATAAGTATAAATAACTTTACTAGGTGCATTTCTATACACCCGTGCAGAAATACGGTTACCTGGTTGCTGTAGAACCAGGTGATGACATGTTTTCACATCCACTGGTGTTGCCGGTGCTTTTCTGCACGGGTATGAGAGGTTTTGCTTGAGTGAGCCTCATGCTGCCACATGTAGGATAGAACACTAAGTAAGAGGTGTTTCATGCCCGGTAAGACTGTTTAGTCTGTCTTTACATTTGAAAGGCGATTTACTCAATATACTTATTCAGCAGTTTGCTTAGAAAGTTTTGCTTCTAATGGCTACATTAAGTACATTTGTTCTGATTTAGAGATAAAAGTTCATTAAGGATTGTTTACGCCAAGCAGGTACGGCTTGAAATCTTTGATACACTTTACATATTACAGGCTGGTTGCTATGGGGTTAAAGGCTAAGAAAATGAACCATTTGGTTATGCTGTTATATATTTACATGGATGCACAATGTTTTTTATGCTAAACTGTTATCAGTTTGTTATGTAGTTTGAGTTTATATATTATGTTGCACACTCTTCATTTTCAGCCACGGAATGGTAATTCTACGAATTTAAAGTGACAGATCGCATATCTGAAATTACTTTAACAGGTAGAATTTAACGTGATAATGTTTTTTATGACTGTTCTAGTTGCCTTTGACCTGTAATAAGAAGTCTTTCTTTTGTATGCATTTTTAGAATGTTCAGAGGATTATTTGAGCAGCATGAGAAACTCACAATACGCCGTTAAGAGTAGGTAGCCATTTGGCACATTTTAATTACAGTTTGACATGGCACCAGTTTACTAAGTTTATTTAATCTCCAGATTTATATTTATGAAATTAACAATACTTCTAATTTGTATGAGCAGTAATATTGTCTAGAGAAATGTTCTCGAGTCATTATTAAGCCTGTATTGTAAATATACTATTTGCAAAAGATTCCTCATTATATTTTATGGTATATTTTTTGAAATAGCTCCCAAGAAGAAGCCATATTCTCTTGAAATGTTGAGATAGAGCTACAAGATATCAATAAAAATGTTAAATATTTTTATTAATGAAGAAGTTGTGTTGATTAAGCGTGTGTGTCTCATTTTGGTTTGGATTTACACAACATCACACCACTGGCTACATGCAAAGAAATCTTTCAGATATTTTAATTACCCTTGGATACCTTGGCCCAGATATTCAAAAGGGTTGCGCCATGCGCAACAGGGTTGCGCGTGCGCAACTCCAAAAATGCGCCATTCTGCAATATTCAGAAGGGGCCAGTTGCGCCACCGAAAACATGCTGAGCAACAGCGCAATGGAAATGAAGGCATGCGCAACTGAAGGGGGCGGGTCCATGCATAAAGTGCGCAATGCGATATCCGAACTTTTCGCGCAATGCGCAAGAGGCTGAGCCGGAAGCTGCGTTAGGCATCGGATTTGAGCCAAAATAAAATGGCTCAAGGAAGCGGCACAAGAACCCTAGCAGGCCGCAAACTGGGGGAGAGACAGAGAGAGAGAGAGAGAGACAGGAGCTGGAAGGGCAGAGAGGGACAGTGGGTCCAGGAGGACAGAGAGGCCAATGGGGGTGCCAGTGCAGTGGAAGCAGCAGTAGGGGGCAGCGGGGTAACACAGGAACAGCAGCGGGGGCAGAAGCCAGGGAGATGGACAGTGTCGGCTTCCCACATGAAGCTGTAATGAGGGTGAGACACCATGCTGCAGGGGCGTGGCGCGGGGAGGGCCCGTCAGCGGTATGCCCCCGACAGGCGGTATCGTGCACGCATCAGCTTCGAGCTGTACACAGACGTCGAGATTGTGGCCCGCTACCGCCTGAACAGGGCAATACTGAGACGGCTCAGCGAGCTGTGCAGTGATGTGATGCAGGCACCCTCACGACGGAGTCATGCTCTGTCCATGGAGACATATATGTGATATATAATGTGACTTTTTTCCTGTATAAACATACTACAGAAAGAGAGTCCTGTCATAAAATGACCACATAATATACCTATCATACCCCATGGGGTCTTAATGAAGAAATTTGCTGGCAATCTTGCTGGCAATAGGAATGCTTCTATTCTCTATAGTGTACATCCCCCCCCCTTCATTATGGACCAACAGGACAAGAATTTGATTTCTATATTATGTAGCCATTTTATGACAGGTCTCTCTTTCTGCGTTCTGCTTATGCAGGACAAAAGTCACGTTATATATTATATATTTCTTCAGTTCATATTAACATTCAAATGCTTTACCATTTAACAATATATAAATATAAATAACTTTTCTAGGTGCACTTCTATACACCCGCATGAAAATATGGTTACCTGGTTGCTATAGAACCAGGTGATGATGTGTTTTCTCGTCCACTGGTGTCGCTGGTGCTTTTCTGTGCAGGTATGAAAGGTTTTGCTTGAGTGAGCCTCATGCTGCCACATGTAGAATAGAACACTAAGTAAGAGGTGTTTCATGCCCGGTAAGACTGTTTAGTCTGTCTTTACATTTGAAAGGTGATTTACTCAATATACTTATTCAGCAGTTTGCTTATAAAGTCTAGCTTCTAATGGCTACATTGTGTAAATTTGTTTTGATTTAGAGATAAAAGCTCATTAAGGATTGTTTACGCCAAGCAGGGACGGGTTGAAATCTTTGATACACTTTACATATTACAGGCTGGTTACTATGGGATTAAAGGCTAAGCAAATGAATCATTTGGTTATGCTGTTATATATTTACATGGATGCACAATGTGTTTTATGCTAAACTGTTATCAGTTTGTTATGCGGTTTGAGTTTATAAATTATGTTGCATACTCTTCATTTTCAGTCACGGAATGGTAATTCTACGTATTTAAAGCGATAGCTCGCATATCTGAGATTAGTTTAACATGTAGAATTTAATGTGATAATGTTTTTTATGGCTTTTCTAGTTGCCTTTGACATGTAATTAGAAGTTTTTCTTTTGTATGCATTTTTAGAATGTTCAGAGGATTACTCAAGCAGCGTGAGAAACTCACAATAAGCCATTGAGAGTAGGTAGTCATATGGCACATTTTAAGTACAGTTTGAAGTGGCACCAGTTTACTCAGTTTATTTAATTTCCAGATTTATATTTATGAAATTAACAATACTTCTAATTTGTATGAGCAGTAATATTGTCTAGAGATTAAACTTAAAATGTTCTCGAGTCATTATTAGGCCTGTATTGTAAATATAGTATTTACACAAGATTCATCATTATATTTTATTAAATATTTTTTGAAACAGCTCCCCAGAAGAAACCATATTCTGGCAAAACATTGGGACAGAGCTGCAAGATATCAATAAAAAACATTAAATATTTTTATTGATTAAGAAGTCATGTTGATTCAGTGGGTGTGTCTCATTTCGGATTGCTTAATACAGCCCAATTTAATTGACTGATTCATTGGATTTATTCATAGGTAATAGGTAATAAATTCCATACAAACTCCCATCTCCTAGCTTAACCTACCTACTACCTGCCTTATACAGGCTGCTTGCCGGAGGCCACGCGTAACGCCTGAATAAACTATATGCAAAGTACTACCAATTGCTTATATGTCATGATGATAACCATGCCTGCATCCACTGCTTTTCTTTGACCATGAATGTAAGCCATGCCTGTATCCATTGCTTTTCTTTTACCATGCCTGTAACCATGCCTGTATCCACTATTTTTCTTTACTGTAATCATCTCGTGCTGTAACTCACAATGCCTCAAATGTTCCTTATGTCCTTGTTCAGTCTTATAACTTGTATTGTTATCCAAGGTGGCCCATGAAAAAGGGACCTTGAGGGCTCAGTGGGACTACCCAGTCACCAAAATTTAATAAATAAATAAATAAATGGTTCCCTATGCCAATTAGCAAATTGTCCTAATTTTGAATTACACCTGGGAACAATATATTCCAAACCAAGAGCTGAATGCAAATTAAAGTTTGTTTCCCTAATGAAAAATGAATCTAATAAATATTGTGGTAATATTTGTCTATATACTTCATGCATAAAAGTGAGAAGATGCCAGTCTCTCCTACCAATTAATTTTAACCACTGTACCGATCTATAATGCATACAGTGGTGGGTCTCTCTGGGTAAATCAAGTATGAATCACACCATCCTGTTGTATATAACATCCAAACCAGGAAATACACCTCCTGTTGCCCCTACATAAAAGTTGTTCCCATAGTCCAAAACCAAGAGTAGTATACTATTAACCACCCTCAGTCTGATCCCATGTGACAGATACTGCCTAAGTTTTTATAATGAGTCCAGTCTAATGCCAGATTTTTAGTCAGGGTCTCGATATGGGGTCTCCAATTTAGTTTTTCATCCAGTGTTAATCCCAGATATTTGTATCTGTCAACTTGCTGGATAGCTATGCCATCCAGAGATTTTATTTCAAGATTGTTTAAATCACTTGTAATTCTTGTAAACAGAATCCAATTAGTCTTTTTTATGTTTAGACATAGACTATGATCCAGGAGAAAATCTTGCACACTATTAAAAACTGTTTGAAGCATGGTTTTAATAATTTTTGGGTCCCTCCCCTCGGCATATATAACTGTATCATCTGCATATACGTGATAATGTATTCCTCGGTCAGTAAATTCTAAGTTATTAATATATATGTTGAAGAGGAGAAGGCCCAATATTGACCCTTGGGGAACACCTGTTTTAATTTTTACCTTTTCTGATCTAAAGGGGCCAACTTCTACTAATTGCTCCTTATCTAACAACTATGATGTAAACCAAATCAACTCAACTCATTCTCCCGCACTCAAATATCATGGAGTCTGGACAGGAGAATGCCATGGTGCAAGGTATCAAATGGGGTATGGTTTATCCTGCTCCTTTTCTCCCCCCAGCTAGTTTAAATGCTTTCCAATGAAGCACTTAAACTGTTCACTAAGGACACTGAACCCCTTACTGGAAAGATGCAGGCCATCGCCCAATTACAGGTACGCATCCCCCCAGGTGGGTCCCCATTACCCAATGAAGCCAAAACCTTGCTCTCTGCACCAGGTCTCCAGCTAAGCGTTGATGTCCTTAGTGTGGAGGTCCCTAGCCTAACCCTCACCGTGGAGAGGCAGCACCTCTGAAAAGGTTACAGAGTTTGCAACCTGCCTCTGGCCCCTCCCCAGTTCCATGAACTCCAGCTAAACTCTTGCTATCTCTGCTTTGTTCCCAGCTAGGTCATTTGTCCTCAGATGGACAATGACATCATGCTTCCCCCTCCTTGCTACCACCCTAGTGATCCCCTAGATTTGCTTTCCATTCCTCTGAGCTGTGCCTCCTGGTAGGCACTTTACCTCCCTCTCCTCCTCCTCCCCTGCTGCTCCAAGCTTTACTCCCCAGACAATGGAGTCGCCCACCAGGAGAGTCTTCCTCTTCCTTTGGGGTCCTTCCCCACCCACCCTAGGGGCTCCATTCTGGAGGCCCGTTCATCCTCTCTGGGCACAATCTCAGTTGACCCCGTGGGGCCTTCCCATTTCTCCAACACAGCACAGGAATTCCTTAGTTGCACCATCTGGGGGATGTGCATCTGATCCACCTCCCTTACCCTGCCCAAGCCAACTGTAGTTCAAACACTACCCTGGCTGGACAACTTTGGAGGTAGTGGGTGCATATATGGTGGCCTCTAGATGGGGGTGAAGGCATCCTGAATCCTAGACAACTCAGCCTGGAGACTGACTACCTCCACCGTCAGCCCAGAAAGGTGCCTGCAGATGGGGCAGGACCACAACATCCAGACAGTTCTCCTGAATACTACCACCCCACAACTACTGCACTGCACCACTCCCAGTATTTTCCCTTTTCTTATCTGCCTAATGCTACTTCTGGCAACCTCTGTGACCAGTAATCCCTGTGCCACCTGGTTTAGTTTTACCCCCTAACCACTAAACCTAATCTTACTCAAGACTGCACTATTTTTTTCTGGTTTTTTGTTTTGTTTTTTGTTTCTCCCCCTCCTCCCTTCCTCTGTTTCTCCCTGCCTCTCTTTCTGCTGTGCTGTGTCTGGCTGTTGCCACCCTTTTCTGTGACTAACAGGAAGCAGTCACTGCAGCGCAGGTGTGTTCCTACTATAATTGTAGAGGAGTGCAATTTGGGTGGGATAGGGTAGGGTATGGTGAGCCCTTCCCTGTGGTTTCCTTTTTATTTTTTTAATTAAGTTTATTTTATATTTAGAACAAACATAACAATTGGAACAAAACAAAACAATAACATCCCCAACCCCCTAAATCCAAAACAGCCAGAACTATGTACATAAGAGCTAGTGCACCAAGATAAATAAAAACTGAAAAGAAAACTTGTAATCATTGACAGTTAACCATTATGATAAAAAGGAAAAATGGCAGGGCACAATAACCAACCCATTAGTAAAATACATGAAGGAGACCACAGCATTAATGAATGCAGAGTACCTGTAAGGGGCAATATTAAAACATCCATCAGGTAGATAAAGTATAAAGTGTATGATGTTTTGACCACTTAAATTCAGAAGCTGACCTCCGATTGTGGGCACTGGCTATGAGCTTCTCTAAATGAAGATTGCTCAATAACTCATGGAGCCATTCCAGATATGTGAGATGGTGCTGATCCCTCCAATGGTGTAAGATCAACCTCATCATTGTCATGGAAATCATTACTGTATTATATTTCCTTTCCTTAACAGGGATCATCATATAGTCACCTACTATACAAATTTCTGTGGTGAAACTATTTTGAAGACCCAAGAGGGGGTCCATTTTCTCTTTAATTTCCATCCATAATTAACTAACTGCAGGACATTATCATGTAATAATGCACCCTCCCCAATATCACATCTAGTACAAAGCATGGCATCTGATCTTCCAATTTTGAACAATTTCTGTGGGGTATAGTAAAAATTGTGTTAGCCAAAGTTTATCTTGTGTTGCATAGATAAAGAAGGATTTCCAAATCTGGGTTTATTGGAAGGAAGCATCCAGGAGAGCAGATTGTCAGTACCCACATTCAGCACCATAGTTAATATACAGTTCTTGAAGAAGCACTTGATACATTTTCAAAACAAAGTGGGGCTGATTTGTTACGACTTTCAAACTGGACAGGAAAGGGTCATAAATAGTTAAGCATGGGGGCAGACCCATATGCTGAGTGACCGCATGCACAAGTTGAAAACACTTAAAGGCCATGTGATCAGTCAAGCTAAGGTGATCCTGGGCTTGGACAAAAGGAATAAAATGTCCTGCAGATAACAAGTTAACAAGGGAAATCGTCTCAATGTTCTGTAACCACCCCACTGGGATAGGTTTCTCCCCAGTTTTAAAATTATGATTTTTAACCAAAGCTTGTGCTATATCCTTGTGGTGTGGGTATGATAGTTTCACGAGGACTTATTGATGAACTTATAAGGAGGTTCCCAGAGTTGAGTGCTTTACCTTCATTGGTAGGGTGTTATATTTAACATATAACAAGTAAGCTAGAGAAAGGCCACACAAACAAATTGTTTTGTGCTCAAAATTTAAGCCAAAGTGGGGTGTAGTTTGTGGGAGAAACAGGGTCAGAAAAAGATAGCCATTTAAAATATTTAATCATGTGTGCGGCCCAGTAATAAATTCTAAAGTCCGGTTACTGCAGGCCTCCCAAAGTTTTATTTAGGACCAATTTTGAATAAGCTCGGAGTAGTGGCTGAGTGAAACATTGCAAACCATTTGAGTGGAAGAAAAACATTTAACATTTGTGAAGGGTAAAATATTCTGGGCAAAACATTCATTTTAAAAACAATTATTCTTCCCCACACAGAAAATGGCAGAAGGCTCCAACATACCAGGTTCAATCTGATAGAGGATACTAATGTATCCCAGTTAAGCTTTTTAAGTTGTGCCTCATCTAGAGTAAGATCTATACTCAGATACCATAGGTTCTTAGCAGCCCAAAGATGGAAAAAGGGGGCAATGTCAGCTTTTGTTAAATGTTTGTTTAGCAGCATAACCACTGAGTTGCTTAAATTTAGTTTATAACTGGAGAGGGAGCCTTATTGTGTGATTGTTTCCAGTATAGCTGTGAGGGATGAGATTGGGTGAATCACATGTAGTAAGATGTCATCTGTATACACAGAAAGTTGGTATAAGGTAGAACCAATAGGGATCCCTACAATTTCTGGATTACATTTAATGTGCAACAATTGAGGTTCTAAATAAAGGTTATATAGTAAAGGTGAGGGAGGGCATCCCTGTCTGATGCCACTGCACAGTGTGAAAGATGGAGAGATCACCCAATTGCAGTAAATTCTAGCACTGGGATGAGTGTAAAGTATGTGGAGCCAATTTACAAAGTCTGGAGGAAAATCAAATTTGCCTAGTGTAGCAAACAAAAAGGGTCATGCCACTCTGTCAAAAGCTTTTTTTGCATCCAGGGAAACAAGAGCTGTGGGGCAGTCTAAGTCCATGGACACTGAAAAAAGATGAGTATATTTACAGAGATGATCAGATGCTGAATGGTTAGGCATGAATCCAACCTCCTCAGGCCCAATAAGATGACCCCAGACCTTATTGATGTATGTAGCCAGGATTTTACAGAACAATTTCAGGTCTTGATTCATAAGGGATATTGGGTGGTAGTTGAGTACTTCCTCAGGATCCTTGCCTGGTTTTGGTAATAAAATAAATGCCTCCCTTAGTGTGAAATCAGATATGTCATTCTCTAAGATGTCGGTGAAAACTTGGACAAGAAGTGGGGCCAATTGTTTTACATAGGTTTTATAAAAATTAGGGGTAAAGCAGTGAGTGCCAGAAGCTTTGTCCAAGGCCAAGGAAAATATAACTGTAATAACTTCTTCCAAAGAGATGGGTCTAGTAAAATGTGATTGCTGGTCTACAGACAAGGTTGTACAAGGACTAGAGCTCAGAAATAATTCAATGGCTTCCATAGATGGTGTGGAGGAAGGCAGACCATAGCGTTTTGTAATACTGTATGTTTAAAATTCATGAGCTATCTCCCTGGGGCGAGACTGAGCAGAGTTGGTCACTTGTAAGCGTATACATTGGATCAGTCTGAACTTTCCTGTTGACACAAATGAAGAGTCATCAGTTTACTGGCCTTATATCCTGATCATTAAATTTAGAATTAGTCTTATAATTGCGTACTATGCACACTTTCTCAAAAGGTACTCATACTGATCTTTTAATATTTTCAACTCAAATTTATGAATGTTGAAAGGCATGGTAATGCTTTCCAAACTCTTAATTGCATCAAGTAAAAATGTTTGCTTTTCTTGCCTGAGTTTGCTGCATTTAGAAGCAATACGGATACATTCACCCTGCATCATGGCTTTACATAGGGCCCATTCTACGTCTCAATGACCTATGGTACCCCAATTTTCAGATGTAAAGTTATTAATGACATCCCTCAAATGCTTCGCCACACAAGTGTCTTTCAACAGTTGATTATTAAGTTTCCATATGGTGTCACACTCAGAATGTGAATCTGGGGATTGAGAAAGCCAAACCAGAGAGTGGCCTGATAGAACTCTGGGGGAGATATCACAAGCCTGGAGACTACCAATCAAAGATTGACTTATTATAAAGAAATCTAATTTAGAGAAAGAACAGTGTACAGGAGAGAAAAATATGTGTTTTTTATATGTAGGCTTGAGAAGCCTTCGGGGATCCCAAATCTCCAAGGAGGCTATCATTTCATGTAGGGAGCATTGTGCCAATGAAAGCCAAGATAATATTTTTCATGTTCTATCAAGGTCGTGCATTAGAGTAAGGTTCCAGTCCTCCCCTAAAAGGACTGATAAGTGGGTGGGTGAAGGGGGCTAGCATTGAAGCTATCGCCAAAAAGAGGTGGGGACTCCATAATAGGACCATAAATGCTACCAAGGAGCATTTCAGTTTGAGCAATGACCCCCATGATCAAACACCTAACAACAGGTGGGATCTATGACAACATCAGTTAGGTGGAAGGGGACTGACCTCGCTATCAAAATACACACCCCTTTCTGCCTAACATTATCTCCTGCCCCATACATTTGACAAATAATATGTCCACAGAACAAGGTGCTTTCAGAGGTTAACAGGTATGTTTCCTGCAGGAAAATTATCTGAGTCTCTAAGTGTGCCAAGTGCTTCAGGATTTAATACCTTTTAGTCTTGGAACGTGCCTCTTTTAATGTTCCATGTAGCAAACTTAAATCAGGATAACACTGAAAATAAAAGAAAATATAAAACAATGCCCTAAATAGACGTCCTGTATATAAATTCCATAGTAAAAACCCAGTACACCTGCTCTTAACCCCAACCCCCCCAACAAACCAACCCCAAACTATGCCTAACGAAACACAGCAACAAACGTATGAAACAGCAGGAACCCAAAAGGGTGCCATAACTATCCTCAGTCCTCTGACTGCAATCCTGCAAAGGAGATCCGAAGATCCAGTTCAGTTTGATACAGCCCAGTAAAGTTAAAAAGATGCTTATCTCAGATTGGGGGAGGTTGGTCCCCTTCACTCTAGCAACAAAAATGTGAGATAAAACGTATCAGTGTTAATAAACAGAGTTAAGTTAGACAGTGCAAATGCATTAGACAGTCCAGGTCTGAAAAAGAAAAGTTAAAATATAATGAAAGAAAATTCAGCCTGCCTCAAAAATAAAGCATTTCTGTGTCCCCCAATGCCAGTAGTCATATTGGAATCTCTTATCAAAGCAAGAGGACTCAGTGCAGCACATTATTATGTTTTAGAATCCCAGAGAACACATAAAGAAATTGGAACTTGTCACAAATGGTAACGTTCAAGTCCAAAGAAGCCACCGTGTCAATTACATTGCACCTGAACTATTATTTAAAGGATGAGTCCTTTGCAGAAGCTTCCGGTACCACATCCCATCAGTCTGCCAAAGGGGTACGCAGACAGCAGGCACCAACAGTTCATTTTGAAAAACTGCTGCAGACAATGTCCAAGAGGGTGTAGATGAGGTGCCCATCACCAAAGCTGGAAAACAACAGAATAAAGTAAAAAACAAAATTGCAGCATGCCTCTTGAACAGAGCACTTTTATTTCCCACAATAACAAATGTCATTGCACAGATTGCTGACAATATGAAAGACAATATTAAAGTGCTGTGTTAATGTTAAAAATGCAGAAGAGTCATGCGAAGAAACAAGTTACCAGTGAAATTGAAAGTCCAGTCCAAAGGAGGCGCCATCGAGCTGTAGTGTGATGAGATCTTTAGTGAGATGCCGGGATAAACAATAAAGAGCCAGGTAGCACAGTCAATGACAGGATAAGGAAATCAGGTGCAGTGCTATATTATCCCTTGGGATGCATTGAGTTTACTCAAAAAACAGGTTGCCAATAACAATATTAGTACACAAAAGCAGGCTGCTTTCCAAAGAAACAGTGGGTGCAGGAAAAATACAAAGTACCACTGTCTGAGAAAACCAGCACTCCAGACTCTAGTAAATTTCAGTGAGAATAATTATTTATTGAAATAATAATATTTACAATAGTAAGCACTTTGTTAACATAGAAACATAGAATTTGATGGCAGATAAGGACCGCTTGGCCCGCCCAGTCTGCCCATTTCCCTACCTACTGGATAAGCTGCAGATCCTAGTTAACCAGCAGCCTACTTCTTCCTACCCCCACCCCCTAGAATTGTCTTATGACTGTCCCATGCATGCTTGAATTCCACCACTGATTTTGACTCCACAACCTCCTCTGGAAGGCTGTTCCATGCATCCACAACCATCTCTGTGAAAAAATACTTCCTTAAATTACCTTTGAGCCCCCCCCATCTTCAAATTGTGCCCTCTTGTTCTTGCACACCTCTTTTTTGGAAAGATGCTACCCTCTTGGACTTTGTTGATTCCCTTGAGGTACTTGAACGTTTCTATCATGTCCCCCCTCTCCCTCCTTTCCTCGAGGCTATACATATTAAGCTCCTTTCATCTCTCTTCATATGTCTTCCGGTGCAGACCCTGCACCATTTTAGTTGCCCTCCTCTGGACAGCTTCCATCCTGTCTATGTCTTTGTGGAGATTGGGTCTCCAGAACTGCACACACTGATAATGATTTCCAGCTAACACATTCTTCTCTCAGCCTCAGCGCTTCAAGGTTATGCTACTCCTTCATCAGGAGATGTGCCAATAATAGTAGAAGAACTGAGGAATTGTGATCTTACTGATGGAAACATTAGTCTAGATATCTCAGCATGTCAGATCTGAAAGGCTGACCAATGCTACATTCAAACCAAGCATAGTACAATATGATGTGGCAGGAGAATCAGGAGTCAGCATGTAGAAACTCTGAGGGGAGAAAAAAGATTTGGGAAAAGTTTCGGCAGCTCCAAATGGGCTTCTTCTGCTGCTAAAAAATGTTTTTCTCCATGTGGGGTAGTGACCACAAGAATAGCAGGGTACTGCAGTCGGAAATGGATCCAGGCAGCACAGAGTTTATTCTTGATCTCCCCGTATGCATTCTGTTTTTGTCTGATCCCAGGGCTTAAGTCTTTAAATAGGAAAATACAGGAAATCTCCCAACAAATCTTCATCTGTTCCCAAACTTTGGATAATACATCTATCTTGTCCTGAAAGTTCAGTAGGTGAAAGATCAAGATGCAAGGTTGTTCATTGGGGCTTGAGCTTGGTTTTGAAGAGCAGTGTGCTCACTCTGCCATGTAAGTGGCCCCATATGAGAATGGAATGGCTATTTTCTCTAATAGACACTGCACAAATAAGATAGGGTCTGTGCCTTCCTCTTGTTCATGGAGCCCTGACACCATCAAATTGTTCCATCTACTATGGGATGCTTAGTCATCTACCCTTTTGTCCAAGTTGGTGAGTTTGTTGCGGATATTTACTACTGTATCTCTGGTTCCACTTTAACGGTACGGTCTTCCAAGGAAGAGATGTGTGCTTCGGAGTTGGTGATTCTCTGACTGAGAACTTCTAAGGTGGGCTTAACAGACTTAAAATCTACAATTAGTTCAAAAAGCACTTCTTTAATACTGTTTAAGTGCCCAGAAAAGGTCTCCATCATAGTAGGATATGATGTAGAAGTTGGAGATCATGGTAATGATGCATCTTCTTTTGGGCATTTAAAAGGTGGGGAGTGGGCCTCAGGCTCCACAGGTATTTGTGAGGCATCCATTTCTTGAAACTTCATGACCATCAGAAAATTGGTACAGGCAATGGTTTCCAGGTGCTGTTACAGACTATCCGATTGTGTTTTAAGGTCACGTACAAGCTGAATTGCCAGTATAAAAATGTAAAAAAGAGATTACTCAGAGAGCTAAGCAGGAGAGCATCCACACTCTTAGCTAGCCATCACATGACTCCTTCCTTGTGCTTTCCTGTGTACCAGCAAAGAAACAGTGATACAAGAGGTAAAACAAACAGTGATTCAAAAACAATCAACCGACACCCGTGGCTCCGACCGCCATTTTCCCCAACTTAGTACTTGCAAATAAAGTAAAACTTCTCCGTTGGTCCTGCAACTGCAGCTGCAAGTTAGGTTGTACAAAGAGTGTAAACACAAAACCTTTTCCCTAACTCAGTACCTGCAATTAAAGCAAAATCCTCTCCATCAGTCCTGCAAATGCAAATGTAAAATAGGCTGTGAAAAGAACTTCAACACACAACCTGCAATTAAAGCAAAATCCTCTCCATTGGTTCTGCAAATGCAGATGCAAGTTAGGCTGTGAAAAGAACTTGAACACATAACCTTTTCCCTCAGTCAGTGCCCTGGAGCCTCCCCTGATCTGCATTTCCTGTGATAAGCTCTGTTGAGGTCCACTGACAGCTCTAGCTTGGGCCCTATGGTTGCTATGAGCTGACTGATATTCCAGTTAAATGTGAGTGATACATTAAGCCAGATTCCAAAATCTTTAAAAATATGACTTGCTCAACAACATTGTCATCCAATGTTATGATTAAAAGTGGATAAGTTAATTGAGTTAGCCTGTTCTGTGATCCAATGATCATAGTCTTAGTTTTGGTTCTTTATAAGAACAGATAGTTGTAGTTAAAGCAGGAGGAAATTGTGCTGAAATCTGCCTGGAGCACTGAATTAACCTCATACATTGTAATTAGACTGTAGTACAATATGGCATTGTCTGCACACATACTGCACATGCTATATGTACAGTAGATATTACATTCCACTTGGCTTCAGAATGGAACCAGCAAAAAAGGAGAACTGCTGAGGGCCAAGAATTGAACCTTGAGGACCCATATGATTTAAGAATACAAGGTCTGAGCTAATGCCTTGTATGGACACTATCTGTTACTCAGGCAGTTTGGCAGTTTCCCAAAAATTCAAGACTGGTTGGCTGAGGTCCAGGGTTTTCAACTTGAACAAGAGTATTTCTTTGCCCATGAAGTCAAATGGCCTTGATAAGGTACACAAAGATTATCCAGTGAGGAGGCCAATATCCACAGCTTCTTGGAGATTTCTAGTGACTGTGAGCAATGCAAATCTAATGGAATGATCCCCTTCTGAAGCCAGATTGCATGGCAGAGAGCAGATTGTGCAGACTGATATGATCAATTAACTGTGAGTGAATGCACTTTTCAGATCCCTGGATGGGAAAGGGAAGACCAAAATGGCTCCCTATTAATTCAGACCCTGTTTTATCTCTTCCTTATGAAGGGGGCACGGCTCTGGCTCATTTCTAGCAGTAGGCATCACAACAGAAGTGAGGGAGAATTCTAACAGCATTTTAACTGGGGCACAGAAATAATGTGCCAGAAAGAGTAAAAGCTTTAGGCTAAAGGAGTAAACACCAGCAGTCTTGTTTGGGCTGTGGCCCTTCAGTGCTATGAGGACCTCTGCTGTAATGATTTATCAGACATTGCATTTTTGCATTTCATGTTGGTCATGACGCTTCTTGCCAGAAGTTAATTTTGTGGAGGAAATATGTTGTTTCCTGCCACTCAGATGGGGTCCCATTGCATGAATTATCTATTGGGGGTTGTTGATGATTGCTGGATATGATGATTGGATCTTGGTGCAAGATATGTCAATGGGGGGGTTATTTATTACACTTTGGGTATTTTATGTTTTATAAGTCTGTGTGTTTGTATTTTAATATTTGTGGTGATAAAAATTAAAAAACATATGCTTCATCTGCAAAAAGCATGTAGCTGCTCCACACCTGCAATCTGTGCACAGCCTCAGAGTGCACCTACATGAAGGGTGTGAACCTGGGGCACCCCACAGCATCCACAGCCATGGGTGCTTGCCTACTCTGTGCCTGATCTCCATCCATGTGACCATCTCTGTGCTGGGCTGGTTCAGGAAGGGTAAGGAGATGGGAACAGACAACAACCCAATCAATATCTCTACTAGGGCAGTGAGCACCACTGGTGGAGAAGGCCGACATCACACAGCCTTAGGTGATGCCATAGCACCTATGCACCCCTCTTCATCTGGCTGCCTAGCACATGCCAGGGCATGTATGTCCCACTTCCCACCAGCCTTTAGCACTGGGAGCATAGACACAGGGCAGAGGGGGGGTGTAGACAACACTGGCTGGTTCCTTTTGGAATTTTCTAGTACTTGTCAAATGACCAGCATGGTCTGTCAAATTCTGTAGATCACCAAGCCATGCAGAACTAGGATCCACTGCCGAGTCACCTCAGGCATCCTACTGAATACCTCAGAATTTTGGCCTCACCAGCACTGATGCCAACCACAACCCCTGTATGGAGGATCCACACCCATGGTGGGAGGGGGACTGGGTCTATGAACTGTACCATCCCTGTATGGTCTTGGTCTGAACAGTTGCACAGCTGAATATGATTATTTTGTGGATTGAGCCGTGTGCCATTAATTGAGATCTGAAGTATGTGAAAAGAAATGCTTGCTTCTGGATCATCAGTTGTTTAGTTAAAAAAGTTAGATATTTGTCACTTCTTCTTTTGCACATAGTACAAATTATGTATTCATACTGTCTGCATTTCTGTGACCTGATATGTGTTTTATATCTTTTTGGGAGACATTGCAATTGGTCAGTGGCTGAACTGCTGTTTTTCTTATACTATGATTTGTGGTGCATTTTTCCTCTAGTAGTACAGCACTTAATTTCATGTTTTGCATAATTTGTTGCAACTTATTTCATGCAGTTTTCATGATTTTAAATGAAAGACACATACCAAGTTTACCTTTGTGGCCAAGTACAAGGCTAACTTCTTTGTGCGTGTACTATTGGTCCTTTTTGCCTCCAATAAATCAAATGAAAACAATGTTATTTTTTCTAACCCTGAGATGTTCTTTTACACTTTTGGTTTTATGTGTCAGACATATGTAGGATTTTCTCCTGTTCATATTTTTCATCTGGAGCTTGTTATATTCAAGAATAAGGCTTCTTTGCTGCCTTGGCCCTCAATTATATACCCCCAGTTGAGGTCATGCATTTCTTTTGCTCATAGTGCAAGCTGAAAATCAATATGGATGAAAAGAAAATTGAGTGGTCCCACTGGGTTCGATAATGAGTCTGTGTCTGTTGCATACAGGATATGTATGTCCTTTTCTAAGAAAGATTAGACTTTTCATGAGCCATGTCAAGTTTTGTTATGTACTTCATTTTAACTGTTAAAATCATCTTTCTATCAGGAATCTCAGACTGTGCAGTCATAGATGGAATACGGATTTGTTTTAACTATGTAGATGTTTGCCAATGCTTGCTCATCTGCCATTTATGATTCACAGCTTGTACTCTGAACCATCAGTTTTTTACCCAATACACAAAATGAGCCATGTGCCTAAGATTGGCATGTCTATGTTTTCAATTTCTCTACTTTCTCCAGTTTCTATGAGAAATATTTTAAGTAGCTTGAGATCGGTAGTAGTTTTTCTGTAGTGTTTTTTTTATTTTTTTATTTTCTTGCTCACTATTTAACATTCCTCTTTCTAGTGTTACACATGTTAAACGTTTCCATATTGCTTAGGTGTATTTCTTATATTCTGATGACATGGAGAGTGACACTGACATCACACTTTGTAAGCCTTCAAATAATGTAATATATATATATATATATATATATATATATATATATATAAATAAATATGCAGTTTTATTGCTTTTGCAACACTAAAGGACCTATTTTTGATCACTACAATGGGCTGTCTGTTGTGTTTAATAGGCAGTGCAGATGGTTTGATCACTGGTTAAAAGAAGCAATTACTGATGGTTAAAACAGCTGCAGTGGAGTACATTGACAGTGCCTAAAGGGATGCAAAGTATAACAGAAATCAGCTGTGTGTGAATGTGAATGTTGTAATCCATGAGTCATAATGCAAACTCACATAATATATGGTTTGATGTGATTTGATTTGTGGTTATCATGGAAGTTAACAATAATTATAGCATTGTAGACAATGAGGTATGACAGTAAATCAAACTGTTATGTTGGAAAAACAGTCCTTTGATTTTTAGGGACAGATGTTTTATTCCTCAAGATGGTTCAGACTCTATTGAGTGACAAAAACATTGACTTATTCAGATTGAATTATTTGAAGGAGTTCGTGTAGCTTCTAGAAACATATTCCCTGCACACATTTTGTATTTTACTGGTTTTCGAAGTTACAGGATCTGAACAAATGGCTTAAAGCCATACATTACACTGTAGCACATAATAACTATGACACATGCAGCACCAAAATGTTCAGAATGGGACTAAGCCACAACAATTGCAGATGAAATTGGTACCAGAATTTATTTTAAGTAAGGCTAAATTTTGTTCCTTTAGTTTGCCCTGTGGCATGTAAACATTTTTTGATACAAAATGGTAGGACAATGGAAAGTCCTAACCCTTAAATAAACCAGCTTCACAGCTAACAGTAAAAAGCAATGCTTTGTGCTTCACAGAGTTGAAGAAAAAGAGTGAAATATGAAAATCTATGAACTCCCCACACCATTATTTCCATCTGAAAGAATTAAGTGGGCAAGATAGTAAATGAACAAGTTGAAAGAATTTAGCAGTTACTTTTACCAATTATTAGAAAATTATTTGTGTGCTTCAAAAGAACAATTAAAGAAGTAATAAGGTACATTCATTGAACAGGGCAGCATTAAGGATCAGTAGATTAAATCTAGTTAGAGACAGAAAAGGACCTGAAAATGATTGCTCTTGCTATGACAAAGTCATTGTCAAACCAACATTACCTATGATTTACTTTACCCTGAAATTCTTTGAATAACATCTAACAGAAATTAAGTGCCTTTTCTTTCCATTTGAAATATTCAGGACCTCATACAAAACTCTTCTCTGATAAAAAAGGAATGCATACTATTGAACTACCATGAACATGTGTTTGGCATACCAATAAGTATTTTATAAAAGATTTTTGTATTTGAAAGGAAGGTCAAATTAATGTGTCTGTTACTGGGTTTAATACTGATAAGTCATAGAATCACATAAAAAGAAAATTCAACAATAAAGATTTATTTAGCAGCAATCTGGGTTGTAGAATGTTCCAAAATACTGTATATCATTTGGCTGATATAATTTAATAAGTAGAGAGGGTAATTTCTGTATATCTGTTTTTCAAGTATTCATAATACAATGCAGATATTTTAAGCCATAAAAACTGGCCACTGGCTGGTATAATGTATAGTGATTGAATCATTCAAACTACTGTAACTACCTTGAAGCAGCAATGCATGTTACGCTGACATTTTTGTATTATACTGTTTTAATCTTCCTTTGAATTGTTCTATTTCTCTTTTTTTGTAATATTTTTTACCCAATTTTATGTGCACCTAAGCGGTTTTTGTACTTAAAATCATTAAAATGGTACTCCTTTAAATATGGCAGTCTCAAGGTTTTCATCTGCAGTTTCCCCTGTTTTCAGCACCCATTGTTCTTTTGGTCAGGGAGCCATTTCAGTTGCATGCTTCAGTAGTTCACATTATTTTCAAAAACATAGGCTGGGATATTCAAAAGGGTTGTGCATGGTGCAACAGGATTGCACCATGAACAACCCACTAATGCACCCCAGGGCAATATTTAAAAGGGCAAGCTGAGCTGCCCAACTCCTGATGCACTGTGGTGCATCCATAATGTATGCAGCACAATGGCAGTGGGCGTGCCCATGCATATGCGGTACATCCAGATATTCATTCACAATTTGGGACTGTGTAGTACAGATTGGTCTGCAGACCTATTGGCCCACGCAGTGGACCAATAGGCATACACCCAAGCTGTATGCTGTCAGCTGGCAGGAGGCCAGGTGGCTTGCAGGTGGTGTGCTGCCACCCACCGCTGACTGGGGGGGTGTGGAATGGCAGGGACTGCAGTGGGCGAGTGGGGAGGGAGTACCACCAGGGTTTGTATCTGTGTGCCTGCAATCGGGTGAGGTGGTGGTTCAACTAGACCACCAGGGATTGTGAAATACTTATGCCCATGATCGGGCATGGGGCAATGGTCCACTGGACCACCAGGGATTATACTTAATGCACAGCCTGTGATCAGGTGAGGGGGTAAGGTCCACTGCACCATGAGGGATTTCATTCATATTACTGCTTGTGAGCTGGTGAGGGGATCAGGTCCACTGGACCACCAGGGCTATTTTTAACACTTGCCCATGATGGGACAGTGAGGAGGGGTAACTGCAGGGCATAGGTCCCCGATGGCTGTAGCCTGTCAGGGCACCAGGTGCAAGTCTGTCATGGTGGATTGGTGCACCACATGCAAATGGGGTCATATTGACATGCAAATGGCCCCATTTGCACCTTGCAGACATTATGCCCTCATTTGCATGTGCAGTTCTGAGTATCAGGATTGTGCCCCTAGCACAAGTACACTTGCGCTGGTGCATCCCCCTACTCCCCTACTGCCTCTTGCACCCAGCACAGTGCCACTGTGCCATATGCAATACTTGTGCCCTCAGTGCCATATTCAACAATGCTGAGCCATGGTGCAGTACCATTGAATATCACCTGGTCTTCGCCCTGGCAGAACCCAGTTGCACTGCACCCAGGCTTGCACCCCTGCCTGGTGCAGCAGTCTGAATATCCCCCCCCCATGGTGTTAAACTACTGGGCCCTGACATTCAGCAGTTTGCTTGTGTGCTAACTGGTGCTTGCTAAACCGAGTTTTGAACAGGAGCCCAATATTCAAAAGGCTTGGTTTCACTAGCAAACATGGTTAGTACCCACACAAACCCAAAAGGGGGGAGTATGAAAATGTTGGGAATGAGACAGGAATATCGGCTCAAGCCAATATTCAGTAGATTTATGCTGTGCAAAAGGGTTTAGCATGATCCTTTTGTGCCACACAGGTACCACTAAACAAAACCTTCTTTTACTCCACACAAATATAATTGCTGCCAGAAGTAATGCTGTCAACTAACCATTGGCCGCTGGGGGAGTGCACCTTCCCCTGTGCTCTGTGGCACCCCCCCAATCACCAGCCCCTAGTAAAACAAAAAAAAAAACACTCCCTGGTTATAGTGACCCCCACCACCCTCTGATTGTCAGCCTGTAATGTAAAAGAAAAACCTCCCTGATGCTAGTGGTCCCCCTTTCCTACAATCATCAGGCCATAATGTACAAAAACACTGCATGGTGCTAGTGCCCCCCCTTGCCAAAAAAACCTCCCTGGTGCTAGGGGTCCCCCCACTCAAATTACCAGCGCATAATGAAAAAGAAAGGACTCCCTGGTGCTATTGTCCCCCCCTTTATGATCACCAGCTTGTAATATACAAAAACACTACCTGGTTCTAGTGATCCCACCAGTGATCACCAGTTAGTAAAGTAAAAATGAAAAACCTCCCTGGTGCTAGTAGTCCCTCCCTCCAGGCACCAACCCATGGTACCACCATTCATAATTCCATAATCCCTCAGATAGAGCAATCCCCCTCCCACTGTGGCACTGAACATCCACCCCTCAGTCACCTTACCAGTACCCTCAGTGCCCAGGGTGCACATAAGGAGACCAGCTCAGCCCTCCTTACACCTCCTCAGATGACTGCCATATGTCCAGGCAGGGAGCATGCTTCTTATTTATAGGACAGAGTGATGTGCCCTAGTCTATAAATAAGAGTCACACTCTCTGCCTGGACAAATAGTGGCTGGCCAAGGAAGTGTGAAGGACACAGAAACATAGAAACTGATGACAGATATGGACCACTTGGCCAAACTAGTCTGCCCATTTTACCTACCTACTGCAATACCACAGATCCTATTTGATCTCTGGCTTTTACCCTATCTTTCCTACTGTTAGGGTTCCCTTGTGCCTATCCCATGCATTCTTGAATTCCCCTACCATTTTGGCCCCTCTCAACCTCCCCTGAGAGGTGTTTCATGTATCTACCAACCTTTCTGTGAAAAAATACTTCCTCATGTTACCTCTGAGTCAACCCCCCCCACGCTTAGAGCACTGCCAAACGTGGCAGGGAAGGACACTTTTGCTGCTCCTACCGGAGCCCTCGCCAGAATCCCAACTCCAGGCGGAACCCCCCCCACGCTCAGAGCACTGCTGAACGTGGCAGGGAAGGACACTTTTGCTGCTCCTACCGGAGCCCTCGCCAGAATCCCAACTCCAGGCAGAACCCCCCCCATGCTCAGAGCACTGCCGAACATGGCAGGGAAGGACGCTTTTGCTGCTCCTACCGGAGCCCTCGCCAGAATCCCAACTGCAGGTAATAAGCCAGACGATTTTCTGCACAATATCCTGCCATTGTCGATCGGGAAACGGAAGGACTCGTTGGCTAGCTTCTTCACCCACAGACCACTGATTGTTTCAGCGGACAGCTGCTGTGGGATGCTACCTGGTTAGCTGGACTTGGACTTGGGTTGGGTTCGGAGTAGAGAATCTAAAGGGACTGTGGCATCTACTAATTGCTAAGTGGCCTGGGGTGCTGTTGTGAGCTACTATTCAGCCTCTCCCTGTTCACTGCTGGGTTAGCCACAGCTGAAAATTTGTATGTTTATTGTGCTGTTCTGTGTTACACTGAAAGACGCCAGAAGTGCCTGCTGGACTGTGATTATGCTGAGGTTACAAGTTTTACTACTGATTAATTTTAACCCCTAGGTGCTCAGCATCCAGGGTAGAGGAAGTAGATGCTCTATGAACATAGCCTAGTATTAAATGTTTTAAGGTAGCCTATTGTGTGTTTGACTAGCGTTGCCTAGCTGAGTCATGCGCAGTCTGTAACTGTAGTGCCTTTGTTTGAATCTTCCCGCTGCATACTAATCTCCCCTGCCTCCTACATTTTTCAGGTGGAACCCCCCCCACTCTCAGAGCACTGCCGAACGTGGCAGGGAAGGACACTTTTGCTGCTCCTACCAGAGCCCTCGCCAGAATCCCAACTCCAGGTAATAAGCCAGACGATTTTCTGCACAATATCCTGCCATTGTCGATCGGGAAATGGAAGGACTCATTGGCTAGCTTCTTCACCCACAACCACTGATTGTTTCAGCTGACAGCTGCTGTGGGGTGCTAGCCCGGCGATGTAACGTGATCTGCCTCCCTTAACACCCACCCACCCAGGGGCGGCTGTTGCTTTATTGGTTTAGATTGCTGACGTCACTTCCTGTGACCTTACGTCCTGTGGTGCCAGAAACTAAGTCCCCACTTTCTCATTAGCAGGTTATACCTGCTGGCCACCAGGGGGCACTGGTCCCATACTAACCACCCTGCGGTCGTGCAAACCTATCTGATCCTATAGAGACTCTCTCCTCTTATCCACCAACTATAATCACTCGCACTACTCCCCTAGCCTGTAGAGAGGAAATAGGAAAAAAAAAATGCCCATCACTCTGCATCCTGCACTACTCCCCCTCCTCCTTATAATCCTTGTCACCCCTTTGGGTACCATAGCCTCGCTATCACGCTGCCCCTTTGCCCCTAATGATCTGCCTACAACCCACTCCTCTTCCCCCTTGTGTCACCTCCCCTTGTTGCTTACACTCACCCTGCATCTGCCCCGACCCATCTCCTTACATATTGCCATCCCCTCTCTTACCCCAACTCCCCCATACATCTCATCGTGCTTGCCTCTCCTGTCTGTTCTACTCTGCCTATCCCCTGCTCTATCTCAGCCCCTCATCACCCCTTCTCCTATCGTCGAAAACCATCCCACTACCGCGCACTCCCAAGAGCAGCCCTCCTCCTCCTGCTCCTGTCAGGCAATGTCCACCCCAATCCCAGGCCTGGCAACACTGGTCCTCCCCCAAAACCTTCTGGGCTATGTATTGCTTCTATGAACATCTGTAGCCTCCTGAAAAAACTGGACTCACTACACAGCTGGGTGATGCTTCATAAACCCGATGTTGTTGCCCTGGTTGAAACCTGGCTGTCCCTCCACTCCCAACTCTCTTGTCTCCTCCCGGCTACGCTCCACCGTTTAGACCATGTGCCGGAGGCGGGGTTGTGCCTTCTACTTGAAGGATTCGCTTGTGGGTCTACCTCCCCGCCTGACCTACCACCATAAGGCCCAGGTCCTCACTCTTAAGCTGTCCCCTGACCCTTCTAGAGGCCCTATATTCCTGACCGCAGCCTACATACCCCCCAGGAACCAATCCCAGGCTCTGGGCCCACTAATTGATTACCTTACCTCCCTACCCAACCCCTCGGACCAAATCCTGGTGGGTGATTTGAATATAAACTGGCTTTGCCCCTCGTCCTCCTCCCACCGTGAGACTTTTGATTCAATTGACCTAACTCAACTGGTCACACAGCCTACTAGAATCAACCCCAGCAGGGGTACAAGCACCCTCCTGGATGTGGTCCTCACCAACAGGCCAAGCCGCATCCATAATATGCAAATTCTCCCTGACTGCCTCAGTGACCACTCCCCTGTTCTCTTCAGCTGGGAAACCCCTCGGCCCCCATCTTCGGTCAAAACCACCACTCGGAGGTGACTTAAACCTGGGGGACTCAAAGGCCTTAAGCACTTCCTTGCCCATACAGATTGGTCCCCTCTGACAAGCGCAACTAACGTTGACTTGGCCCTGGCCTTTGTAAACACCTTTAACTCTGCCTCGACATCTTTACTCCCATAAGTGCTAGGAGGTCCAAAGTGAGACATGCCCCTTGGATCACCCCTGCCCTGCTGTGGCAACTTAAGCAACGAGACAACCTTTGGCACCTTGCTGTTGCTACTGGCTGTCCAGCTGACAGACAGTCTTATGCTGCTACACACAACCAGTGCACCTGGGCCATCCATAAGCGAAGGCAGAATACTACCAAGCCTCTCTTACCTCCTCTTGGGGAACCCTAGTGCTTCTGGGACAACATCAAGCAACTGAATGGCAACTCCGGTCCCCTCTCCTTCACTTCTCAACATCAATGGTTCTGTCTCCTCTGACCCTGCCCTCATTGCCACTCACCTCAATAACTCCTTTACCGACCTTAGCCCAGTACTCCCTGGTAACTTTTTCAGTCCGCCACCTCCTTCTGCACCACTACCCATCAGTCACCCGTCCTTCCGTCTGTGTCGTGTCACCATACAAGAAACCAGGCCATACCTGCTAAAAGCCCTAAAAGGTAACACCGTTGGTAATGACTCACTTGATCCCTGCCTATTACGTCAGGTCCTGGATCAGGTCCTCTCACCTATCACATGCATTTTCAACAAATCACTATGTCTCGGACAATTCCCTGCTGCATGGAAGATTGCCACAGTTACCCCTGTCCACAAAGGTGGTGACAGGACTCTTCGAGGTAACTACCGACCCATCTCTATCCTCTCCCCTCTCTAAGGCTTTGGAGAAAATTGTGGCATCCCAAGTCTCTGACTACCTTTGTAAGTACAATGTCCTCTGCCCTGAACAACACGGGTTCAGAGCAGGTCATAGTACCATTACAGCTCTCCTGGAATTTTCCAACTTCCTCCATGCCTCCTTGGACTCTGGTGCCCTGGCTGGTGCTATATTCATTGATTTGTTGAAAGCCTTTGATACCATTTCGCATCCTCTCCTACTCTCCACCCTCGACCTAACAGGCTTTTCCTCTGGACCTGTTTCCTGGTGTACCAGCTATCTCTCCGCCCGCTCCCAACGTGTGAAAGTCAACGGTACTCTCTCTGAAATCTGCCCCATTCGCTCTGGAGTGCCACAGGGCTCAATTCTTGGACCCTTACTATTCTCCCTCTTCCTCAACTCCCTACCCAGCAGTTGTGCAGGTAAGATTCTTCTCTATGCAGATGATGCTGTTCTCATTGCCTCTCACAATAACCCCATGCTGCTACAGAACTGCCTCCAACTAGCGTTTGACTCTGCAGCGACCTGGTTCTCTGAGCACCGGCTTGTTGTCAACCTAAAGAAAACAAAGATGATGCTCTTCTCCCACCCCCAAAACAAGTACAGCAAGTTCCCAGTAACCATCCACTCTATACCCAATATCTCCATTGACCCTGTTCAGTCCTATAAATATCTTGGAATAACCTTTGACCCTGCACTTTCTTTCCATGGACATATATCTACCCTAAATTCTGCTGCCAACTCAGGGCTAGGCATTCTCTACCAGCACAAGAAATGCCTCCCTCCTGATGCCCTCCATTTGGCAGTCACCTCCTCTGTCATATCTGTCATTGACTACGGCCTTCCTGTCTATGGGTCAGCAGATCAGACTGCCCTCAACAAGGTTCGCCTTACATTCAACAAGGCCTGCAGACTTATTACAGGTGCCCCCAGACTCACTCACACATGTGAGCTGTACTCCCTGGCCACCCTACTCAACCAGGACAAGTGACTCATGTATCAGACCTGCCAGCTCACCTTTAAAACCCTGCTTGGCCTATCCCCCATAGGCCTATCCAACGCAATTCACCAAACTGCACCGACCCTTAACACTCGCAGCTCATCAAGAGCAACCCTAGTCATTCCGCATGCCAGGACCTCTCAAGGGCAGAGGGCGTTTCCCCCTACGTGCACCCACTGCATAAACTCCTCCTGCCAGTGTCTCAAACTCACCAACCTTAGCTTGCTTTAAGTCCAGGCTCAGAAACTTCCTGCTTACTTCCACAAATGCAACTGCAGCTAACTCACAATAACAAAAAAAAAAAATACTGACAATGCTCACTGAGCGGCTCCAACCTCCCACCCCTTCCCTCCCTTCTATTCCTCCTCCCTGTCACTCTCCCCTGCTACCTCTGCCTGCACCCCCTAACACCAAGTTTGTACCCTATGCTATTCTGTTCATGGGATAAGAGTTCTACTGTAACAAAATTGTAATTGAATTTGTAACTGTGTCTTTGTCATTACTGTGTCCCTTGTACCATTGTTCCTTGACGAGGTACCTTTGTAAATGAGCCTCTGGCTCAAAGGTTTCAAAACTGATGTTTAACTAAATAAATAAATAAATTTTAATGTCATAACACCTTGATCGTCAAAATCTTTTGTTTTTATGAAAGATGCTACCCTCTTGTACCTTATTTATGCCCTTGAGGTATTTGAAGGTCTCTATCATATCCCCCCCTCTCTCTTCTCTCTTCCAGGACATACATATTGGGGTCCTCTAGTTTCTCCTTATATGACTTTTGGTGCAGACCCTGCACCATTTTTGTTACCCTTCTCTGAACTGCCTCTACTATATGTCCTTCCGGAGATGCAGCCTCTGGAACTGGGGACGGTACTCCAGATGGGGTCTCACCAATGATTTGTACAGTGATATCACCACCTCCTTTTTCCTGATGGTAATACCTCTCCCTGTACACCCCAGCATCCCACTGGCTCATCTCACAGCGTTTTCACAATATTTGGTCACATTTAGGTCTTCAGATATGATTACCCCCTGTTTGGTGCTCTTCAGTACCTCCTACCCATCATGTACTCCTCCCCTGGATTTCTGTGCATCAAATGCATGATTTTACAATTATTTGCATTGAATCTAGCTGCCACACTCTTGACCACTCCTCAAGCCTGCTTAGTTCTCTCCTTATTTTTCTACCGCTCCAGAGTGTCAACCCAGTTGCAGATCTTAGTGCCATCTAGAAAGAGGTATATCTTCCCTTGCAGCCCCTATGCAACTTTGCTTTTGAAGACATTATAGAGGTTTGGTCCAGAACTGATCCTCATGCCACCCACTGGTCAACTTCCTATCCTCAGAATGAACTTCATTTACAACCACCCTCTGTGTTTTATCCCTTAACCAGTTTCTGACTCATTTTACCACCTTGGGACCCACTCAAAGGCACTCTTAATGGGCAGACTAGATGGGTCAAGCGTTCCTTATCCACTTTCAAAGTCTATGTTTCTTTATTTCTAAGGCTTCCCAGCTTGTTTACAAGCCTACTTGTGTGGAACAACATAGAAGGCCGTGCTTAAATCTTGGTAGGCCACATCCACTGCTCCTCCCTGATCTAATTCCTGGTCACCCAGTCAAGGAAAGCTATCATATTTGTTTGATATGAACTCCCCTCTGTGAAATCATGCTGCCTGGGATCCTGTGATCTGCTGGATTCAAACTATACCACAATCCTTTCCTTTAGCAGTGATTCCATTAATTTCCACATCACTGAGGTCAGGCTGACTGGCCTATAATTGCTATCCTCCTCCCTGTTCCCACTTTTGTGGAGAGGGACTACCTCTGCCATTCTCTAGTCCTCTGGAACCACGCCTATTTCCAGTAATTTGTCAAACAGGGTTGTCAGTGGTACTACAAGCACCTCTCTAAGCTTCTTTAATATTCTTGGATGTATCCCATCTGGCCCCATTGCCTTGTCCACTCTCAGCTTTGTGAGTTCCTTTAGGACTCTCTCCTCCATAAACGGACTGGTGTCCACCTCCTTTCCATTGATGTTCCTGTTGCTTAACTGAGGTCCCACACCTTCTCCTTCTTCTGTGAATACTGAACAAAAACTATTTGTTCAGGATTGCTGCTTTCTCCAGGTCTCCTTCCTAGAAAAACTGCACTGGTCACTGTATGTGCACCTGCGACACTGAGGGTACTGGTAAGGTGACTGTGGGGTGGATGTTTAGTGCTATAGTGCAGGTGCCGCTAGACACTAGGAATTATGGAATTGTGCTTAGGGTGCTTGGACATCAGGGAGTGGTTTTCTTCAATACAGGCTGGTGATCAGTAGGAAGTGGGAACACTAGCACTAGGGAGTTTTTTTTTTTGTTACGGGTCAGCAATCAGAGGGAAAGGGTACCATGAGCACCAGGGAGTAGTTTTGTACATTACAATCTGGTGATTGGAGTGAGGGAGGGCCACTAACACCAGGGAGTTTTTATTTAAATTACAGGCTAACAGTCAGAAGGAGGGGGAGGGAGACTACTATCACCATGGAATGTTTTTATACATCACAGAATGGCTTTTGGAGGACAGGGGACCATTAGCACCAAGGAGTTTTTATTAGCTATGATCTGGCAATTGGAGAGAAGGTGGGACAATTAGCACCATGAAGAGGTTTTTTTTTTAAATATGGGCTGGTGATCAGAGGAGAGGGACCATTAGCACCAGGGATAGCTACATATGTCTTGGACCCAGGAACGGAGGGTGGTACTGTGCTAACATGCCTCCTCTACCAATGTAAATGGGCCCATAATGGGCTTACAAGTAGTCCCTTGGTGCCTTGAATGCAAAGTGGGATCATTTGCATGGGTCCTGTTGAAAACTGCAGATGATACTCTGGCGCTATCCACTCTTGAGGACCACTTCATGAGCCATGTCTGGGCAATGCTACTTGACTTAGCACTGCAGCAACATGACTCTATTTTCAGTCAGATAGCACCAGTGCCCTATCCTACTGAATATAGCATCCTTCAACCCCTGAGCAAATGCAAAGCACAGCACAAACCTTTGCACTCCACTGTGCATTTTCTGAATATCGGGCCCCTGGTGTTCAAAAAGAGTACTGATGAAATTCTTGAGGCAGCCATATTATAAGGAGTGAAATGTTATTTATTTTACATCTTTAATGAAATGCTTCAGTTGACTGAACAATGGAAAAAATGGGTATCTTACAGGACAGGAGACAAAGACAAATGTAAAATACTGTGGAATAAAAAGGCAGAGGAACAAAGTTTACTGTAATAAGTGTTGCAGATTTAAGACAATAATCTATGGAATATTTATGGTATTGTGAAACTATAGATATATTTATGAAAATGGGTAGCATAATATAGTTAAGCATCTTGATGTTTAAAAGTATTGTGTATAGGCAATTACAATGATTTATTTATTTTGATAATCAGCTAGTTGCAGTGGATTTAAGCAATAAGGCATGACATGGGATGTGTCATAGTGGGATAACAGCCTGCTTAAGATGGTTGAAGCACAAAGCAACGCTGAGTGCTTCCACCACCTGAGAAGGGCTGCTAGCTCACTAAAATGCACCCCTGGGAGTGCCTTACTGTGATTATGAAATGAGTCCATTTCAGTAAAATGGATGTATTTGTTAAATAAATTTTTGTTGAGCTACTTTCAGCAGGGCTGTTTTACTAGGATAATAGACTGGATGAATGTATGCCTTAGCCAATCAGTAATAGTATTTTTTCTGTTCCTTTCATAATGTGGCTTAGCACATTTTCAAACAATGCCTGAGCTACCTAGTAAAATAATATATACAGACAATTTACAAGAAGTCAGTTATGTGGATTAACACAGGTCCATAAAGCATTCCCTGTGTTTTGATGCCTTTACAATCGTATCCCTCATGTAGAACGCTAACCAATGCTTATCATTAATTTTTTTTTTTAAAAAGGGAAGTTGTTTGCATAATTTTCTTTAGTGAATGAATATATTAAATATTCAAGAACTGAAAAGAAGCAACAGGCTGCTTGAAAAACCTTTCTGAGTACTATTTGATCAAAACATTTGAAAACATTTTATTTTTTTTATTTAAACTTTGGTAACTGGGAAAGGCACACTGAGCCAGGGATCCTTTCCAGGTGTGACCAGGGCAGTGGGGGAAAACTGTACAGACAGTGGGTGCAGCGCAGTGCCACCATAAGGCAAGAACAACATATCAAGTGCACACAAACAAGCTGTTCATAGAGACTAGCACCATACTGCAATAGCTGTGAAAATAAAAGAAAACTAGCCTGGAGAAGGTTTAGAAAGGACTTTAGGAAGCACTTTTTTGTGGAGCAGGTGGTGGATGTGTGGGATCGATTGTCTAAGTATCTGGCCAGTGCAAAAATGGTAATGGATTTAAGAGAATATAACAGGCTGGTTAATGGAGCTGTGAAGGTCAAAGAGTCATGGACACCTAAGGGATATATATCACCTCACAGGACAGACTGGATAGGCCATTAGGGCAGGTCCTTTAATCCTGGTGTTTTTTTATGTTCCTATTTAAAAAGCATGCTCCCGTATTCCTCAAATGTCCAGTTCCCTACTGTAGTATGGCTGGGAAATGCTGTGGCTTCCCTCTGCTTTTCTATTGTATTCCTATTTACCTCTAGTTCTAGACTTTTATTAGATTCCTTGCATATTTACTTTGCCTATAGATAACTTGATTTTTTCAGTATTAACTTTCTCAGTATCTTTACTAGGTTGCTGAACCTGAACTGCAGAGTCCTGCTTCTCTTTCATGTCTTGTATTTTCCTTCTATTATGACTAGCCATTCTGGAATATCTGCCTGCATTCAGTCCTAAGAATTCCCATAGTGCCACATTTGTAACTTTGCATACAGTAGATAGTCTACCCCTAAGAAGCTATACAATCATGTCCCCTTATTCACCAGCCTTTCCTCTCCTGTTGATCTAATTTTGTACTTACAGGTCATGTGCTTAATGGCTTTTAAATTTTCTCATGTTTATTATGGCATTTAAATTTTTTTTATTTTTTTTTTGTTATTTGGTGTTTGGAAAGACCTTTGAGCCAAGACTCTTTTACAAAGGTTCCATGTTTTAAAACAAACAATGATACATACAGATAAAACAACATTGGGCACATAAAGGGAATTCATCAATAAACAAAGCACAATGCAAGACCTTTATAATAAACTGTGAACACAACATTTAGCAATGAACCAGTGATTGAAAGAGTGGAGGAAGGTAGGTGGCATTGGTATGAGGGGTGCAAGGGGGTGAGCTGAGAAGTGAGACACCTAACCCCTTATGATACCATTGTAGTGGGAGATAGGCCAGGACGGGGATGAGGAAGGGGGTTGTAGGGACATAGGGAAGGTGGTGTGTGGCCTAAAGCAGGCATCATCTTGGAGCCCATGATAATCATGAGTATGTATCATGCTGAACCATGCAACAGGTTCCATGGTGGGGGGGGAGGTTGTGCTAGGTGTTCAGGGAACAGACACATGTATTTCAGGTGGTGAGGTAGTGCTTGAGGTTAGACTTGAAAAGGGAGAGGCTATTCATATTGTGAGTGAGCTCTGGGATCTCTTTTAGCCAGAGGGGAGCTTGATAGGAGAAAGCATGTTGACCACATGTGGTATGGCAGAACGGTACCCTGAGTGCCCCCAGCTTCATACCTCTAATGCCATAGCCTGAATCAGATTTGGAGATGATGGTAGATATGTTCGAGGGGGGTCTTGTTCAATAGAGCTTTCTTTCCAAGAAGGCAGGTTTGGAAATTTATCCTGCCCCCTAGCGACAACCAGTTCATCTTCTCATAAAGGTAGCAGGTGTGGGTGAGGTGATCAGCTTCCAGGGCAAGTCTGCAGGCCTTGTTTAGTGCAGTATGCTCCCTCTTTAACACAGTGTCAGTGGCTGCCCATAGACTACAAGGCCATAGTCAATGGTTGATAGGATGGAGCTGGTAATGGCAAGGTGGAGTGCAGCTGGTGTTAGATATTTCCTGTGCCTGTAAAGCAACTCCAATTTTGCATTTACAGCCTCAACCACCAAGTCCACATGTTGAGCAAAAGACATGGCGTTGTCGAGGGTGATCCCCAAGTATTTAAAGGAGTGCACTTGCTCCAGGGGCACTTGGGTCTTGTTGGAGATGGAGAGGGTGGGAGCCCTTTTCTTTAGCTGGGAGCGGGATAGAAGCATTGTCTTAGTCTTCTTATAGTTGAGCAGAAGTCTTTTTTCACAGAACCAATCCTCTAATTTGTTGAAGGAGTGTTGGAGTGCCGCTTGTAGAGGTTCAATACGTGAATCACTGCAGAGAATGTCCACATCATCTGCATAAAGAATGATTTTTGAGTCACAGGTTCCTGATAGATTGTTGAGAAAAAGGCCGAACAGTAGAGGTCCCAGGACAGATCCCTGTGGGGCACCAAGGGAGACCTTCCTGGACTCAGACTCAGTTTGACCTATTTTTACATGCTGGGACCATAGTGACAAGTAGTCCTGGAACCAGCATATTACATTAGCAGTCACTCCCATGTTTTGTAGCTGAGCCAGGAGAAGGTTGTGGTTCACAGTGTCAAAGACTTTCATTAAGTCGATGAACACTGCCCCCACCAGCCTGCCTTCATCCATGACCTGGTGCAAGAAGTCAGTGAACTCCAACAGAGCTGTAGTGGTACTGTGATTCTGACTAAAACCATGCTGGTTTGGACATTGTTACTGGTAATTTTTTTTAACCAGGATTAGCACACTAAGCTGAAAGCTTTTTCACAGGTGTGACCTGGGAGCACAGGTAAGTTAAGTGACTTGCTCAGCATCACACAGTACGTAAGTGGAAGCAGTGGGATTCAAACCCAGGTCTGGTCTGCTGGATGTCACCAGATTCGCGCTCAGAGCCTTAAACCACTGCATTATACTGCCTCCCCATTTGCTAAGGCAGTCGGTAAGCTGGTTGGCTACTATCTTTTTCAGGGCCTTGGAGAGAGGGGAGAGGATTGAGATAGATCTATAGTTGGGGATACAGGTTCTGTTGCCACCCTTATGGATCGGGGTCACAAGCACTTGCTTCCAGACTGCCAGGAATCTAGCCATGGCCAGTGACTTGTTGAACAACTTGGTGATGGGCATGATGAGCATATCCAGAGTGAGAGATAAAAGCTTAATATCTACTCCATCACTGCCCATTCTGGTTTTACTGAGTACTCTCCTAACATAGTTGGTAGCCTCCTTTGTTGACACTGTCTTGAAGTAGAACTCAGGGTGGCTGTTTGGGGTGCCATGTTACAGGGGGTAGTTATGGTAGGGTTCAGATAGTTGGGTGGGAAGACAGAACTCAGGTCAGTGAAGACAGAGCTGAAAGATTCAGCAGTTAGGAGTAGATCCGTTGAGGGTGAGCCATTTGTGTTGATCAGCAGTGGGTGACTTCAGTCGTCCTTCCCTAGTAGGGTTTTGATGTTGTCCAAAAACCTCCTACTGTCTCCCCAGCAGTCATTCAGCTGCTCCTTGTGGAAGCTGGCTTTGGTCTGCCTAATTAGGTTCATGCAGTGGTTTCTTGCAACCCTGTAGCATTGAAAGTTGTGCTTATTTCCAGAGGATCTGGCTTTAGCCTAGAGGTTGTTGCTGTCTTTCATCTTGGCCAGCAGTTCCCCTGTGATCCAGCTATTGTTGTGACCACATGCATTCCTTATCCTAAGCAGGGCATAGTGATCACAGATGCTATTGAATCCATTGATGAAGTATTCTAGGTCATTGTCAATGTCCGCCATTGCGTCAATAGGGGACCAGTCGAATAGAGAGAGGGCTGATTTAAGCTGCGCAAGCTGGCCTTTCTTCAGTACCCTACTCTCAATAGTGATGGGTGTAATTTTTTTAAACTTGTTGATCCACTTGAAAGTGATCAGGGAATGGTCACTCAGGGAATCAGGCAGCACCAAAACCTAGGAAATCCAAGAGGGAGAGTTAGAGAGGAGTCAGCCCAGGAGGGTACCATTGCCTGCCCTATTGTTCTGCCTGGTGGTTACTGTGACCATCTGTGTAAGGTAGTTGTTGGCCAAGATATCCTTCTGAGGGGGTCGCATCAGTGCTTTCCCATTTGATATTGAAATCACTGGTTATTATGATCTAGCTATCCTTCGGTAGAGAGGCCACTCCATCCATTACCTTTGGTAGTTCATCCTTGGCTTTCATAGGGGGTAGATTGACTGATGCTATGGTCAAGGATTTGCATAGCTGTCCAATCTGGGTTTTTGCTGATAGAAGTTCATGGTCATCAGCCATAGTGGAGATTGGGAGGACAAAGCATAAGAGGAAGTCCCTGGTGTAGATGAGACAGCCACCTCCTTTCTTAACCCTCCTGTCGCTCCTGAGATTTTGGTACCTGGTAGAGATATTTTTGTTGTTTTTTATCCTGTCTTTCAGCCAAGTTTCAGTGAGGAAAATTATGTCAGGGCTATGGAGTGCTACCCAGGCTTAGAACTGGACAAATTTAGTTAGGAGGCTGCAGATATTCATGCCTGTGAGCTGTAGTCCATGGGTCTTGCAACCTCTGGATTCTAAGTCAGTTGGGGGGGCAGGATAGGTATACACATTCCCGGATAGGAGGAGGAGCATTAGGATGATTTTCCTGGCTGATATGCAGACAGTTATTGTGGTCCGAGTCTTTCATCATTTTAGCTTACCATGGGATGGCTGTTGTTGCTTCACTGTGGTTGTAGTCTGTGTTGGAAACATGGGGGTGCGGTTGCAGGTATCAGGTGCTTGGTTTTCCAGGTATGTAGGGTGCTTATGGGTGGCCCTTGTCGACAGGGTCTTTCCTGTACCAGTCATCCAGCTGCTTTGTACCAGGCACCAGTCATGCTGCTGTGGAGGGTGGGCAGCAACAATACTGAACTCTAGTCCAGCTGTGATTAGTGCAAGGAGTATAAGGAACACTTTCCAGTACATAT